>JALMGJ010000003.1:27859415-29161915 GCA_023362775.1 Charina bottae | reverse complement strand
TTGCAGGTTTTGGATAGACTTGGATAATCTTAATATCTTCCTTTAAAGATATTAAAGCATTGCATTGGCCTTTGAGATTTTATCCCATATTGTATTATCATACCTATTCCAGACATCTACCAACTGAACAGGCTGTCCTTATGTTATTGTAGGAGGGAATTATGAACATTTAAAACAAGCAACTAGAGAGGAACCATGTGTGGTTTCTTCTTCCTATAAAATGTCTGGGCTATAGAGCACATGTTCATTCTGGTATTTCCAAAGAAGACTGAAAAGAACTCCTGTCTGAAACCCTGGAGAGTCAGTGTGAATAAGTCTAGACCAAATATAGGGAACCATTGGCCTACAGGCTATTTTTGGTCTGTGAAACCTCCCCATATGGCCCAGCAATAAAAAGAAAGCTCTCCCCCCCATGCAATTTCTTCCCCTTTACCATAATGTCTATGTGCATGTTAGTGTGTTATACATATGTCTGACTGTCTCTATTGGCTATTGTATGATGATGTTGTATTTACATGGCTGTATGAATGGATAGGGGAAGTAAGAATCCATCCATTGTGGTTTATACACCATGCTGTATGGTTTAGCATAGTATAGGAACTAGGCCCTGTAGCTTGTTCAAGAAGATTACATTGCCATGTCTAACATGATGCATGAATCCATCTTGTAGATGTGAATGAGATGGTTATGAGTAGTGACTGTTTTTTGGGGGTGGCTGGGTATTGCTTGGCTCCAGTCATTTGACTTTGGCTCTAGTCAGTCAACTTAATCCTGCAGCTTTAAGCAGGGAAGAAACACCAGTTTCCTACTTCTGCAGTATAGAGTACTGTACTGTGTGAACTAATGTTCTGACACTGAAATAATGCAGTTTCATCTTTTTCAGGATGTCACTGCAGGGAGCTCTTGCTGCAGTGACTTGTCCCTTGCTTGGCTCACTTGTCTGTCACCTTCTAAGTATCTTTATCTCACCTCCACCTTCCATGTACGGATGTTTAGATTTTCAGTTCTTCAGAACAGAGGTCTGTCTTTCCCATATTTTGTTCTGAACATTTATGGTTGTTCTGCCAAGTGTCCAAGCAGTGATCAGATGCTCAGACAATTGGTTCTTGTAGATCCAGAGACAATAAGCACACCAGTGGATAAAGAGATTTTAAGCTTTATTATAAACTTAAGCAAACAAATTTAAACAGAAACACAGTTTAACCAGAAACAATGTATAGTCAAAGGCTTTCACGGCCAGAATCCGATGGTTGTTGTGGGTTTTCCGGGCTGTGTCGCTGTGTTCTGGCAGTTTTGGTTCCTAACATTTCGCCAGTAGCTGTGGCTGGCATCTTCAGAGGACAGGAGCAGAGCTAGAAGATTCTCTCTGTGCCCTAACCAGAAACAGTTTATTTATTTATTTAATTCTTTATCCCGCCTTTATTATTTTTATAAATAACTCAAGGCAGCGAACATGCCTAATACTCCTTTCTCCTCCTATTTTCCCCACAACAACAACCCTGTGAGGTGGGTTGGGCTGAGAGAGAGGGACCGGCCCAAGGTCACCCAGCCGGCTTTCATGCCTAAGGCGGGAGTAGAACTCACAGACTCCTGGTTTCTAGCCCAGCACCTTAACCACTAGACCAAACTGGCTCTAGTCTAGTCTAGTCTAGTCTAGTCTAGTCTAGTCTAGTCTAGTCTAGTCTAGTCTAGTCAGATTAAAGAGAAGCATAAAAAGCATAGCGTAAAGAAAGGAAAATCATTACAAACCAAGCAAGTTGAAACACTATCTCCATAGGCTGTCAGGAGCTCTTTAATAAGGATAGCGGAGATACCCCAGGATGGCTCAATATCTACAGCACCTAGCGCTTAGGTCTGTGCAGAAGCTCCCAAACTCAAAAGGCAATCCTCAGGTTTTTATCAAAGTCTGGCCCTAAAGCCTCGTGACGCTGTTTCCATGGTACAGTGACTGCAGGATCTGACCTTGACTGGATAGTTCCCAGGATCTAGAGCACCTGTTCCCAAGAGCCTGGGAAGCTATACAGATAAGCTACTGCTTAACAAAAACAATCTTGGGGTTTTCTCTTCTCCCCCACATTTCCAACAGAAATAAAAAACAAGCCAGCTAAACATTAGTATAACTCAAAATAAACTCTAAGCTTCTTCGTGTAAGGGAGAAAATCAAAATATGTCACTTAAACTCCTCGAAATAACAATGGTCTTCCACATTGCCACTACAATGGTGCTACATAAATGTTAATTAAGTGCAAGAAGAAGACACTAGAGTCGTTTCTCCTTCCTTTGTCACCACATCTTGCATCATCCAAGGCCATCCTTCAAGAAACTTAATTTTTTCCATACCTTGAAGAGTTATTTTTATGAATAATAAAATAATCCTTGAGTAGTCTAATAGAGTGGGGAGGGATGGATGGATGGATGGATGGATGGATGGATGGATGGATGGATGGATGGATAGATAGATAGATAGATAGATAGATAGATAGATAGATAGATAGATATAGTCCCCTATTCAGGGAGATGGGCGGGGATAAATTTAAATTTATCGTGTGTGTGTGTGTGTGTGTGTGTGTGTGTGTGTGTGTATGTATGTATGTATGTATATATAAGTTCCTCACTGATTTAGATTTTTATGACCACTTGGATTTTATACTAATTTATATTTATATTTGGTAAATCGTATATTTACAGTATATCTTAGATGTTTTTATACCTATTGTTTTAATATGGTTTCTAGTATAAACCACCCAGAGTCCCCCTTTCTGGGGGAGATGGGCGGTGGCAAAATTTGAATTATAAATAAATATGGTTGGAGTTGACTTAAGAATTAAAATAACAATAGGGTTTTTTTTAAACTGGGGATGCATATGCTCCTAATCTAATGGTGTTGTGCTGTTGTGCAGCCAATAAATGAGAGCAGGTCATCTTAGAATATTTCCCATAGCCATCATTCCATTTGCACAGGAAATATTTTGACAGGAAGCATAGTGTTGGCTGAACATCCAGTGTGAAGGTACTTTGCTATTCTCAGCATGCATCTACTTGAGAACAGGAGCTACTTAAAGAGAAATTGCATTGCTTCACAGTGAGTCTTGTAATCACTTCATGGCTCAAATGTATAGGGAAGTTAATTGGAGTTTGGGATTTGTGGTGCATAAAGATGTGAAGAAACGTCATAGCACAAAGGTAATAAACGAGTTGTCTCTGTCACACAACATGCTCCTAAATGACCAGTAGCTGTAGCTGATGTTTGTCTTAATGTTGTATCTCTTCTCCCTTTAAAAGGCCTGGATATATTTTATTTTATATGTTTTTTGTAACATAATTTTTTTTAATGTTACAAGACATACCTGTTTTTTATTTTATAATTATTCAGCTTAAGGAACATCAACAAAACTTTATTATGGTCAGGGACCAGAAATCAGACCAAGCAAAAAAACCATCATAAAGGAACAGTAAAATAATCCTTACAAATAGACAGAAGACAATACTGCCAGTATCAGGCCTAGACCTTTCTTATCGTACTACATTAATATTAATACAGTGCACCTGAATTTCTAAAAAGCAAATTCTGCAGTTAAACAGGTAATTTCAGGGTTTCTGTGGGTTAAGATATATTTTATACAAAATCAATCTGTTGGCCTGGCTATTTCTTTGATAAGGGCAGAAGCAATCTAGAATGCAAATCTCAATAAAATTTATATCATAAAAAGCCACGCTTTAGTGACATTTCTCCAAATGCACATGGGGATTTTATTATACTTGCTCTCCAAGAGTGCCGAAGATGGGGCATCGAATCCTCCAGGCTCTGGAGAAGGCCTGCCGGAACTACGGTTGGTAAGGCAGTTCAGATATGTTGCTGATGAGAGCCTTTGCCTTTCTCTTTATACTGAAGAATAAACCTCAAGGGTGCATCTCTTGACTAGTTGGCATTGGGCCTATTCACATTTCTCACCAAAGGATGAAATGGAAGCATGAGAAGAAATAAGTTGCTTTTGAAGGAACTTCATTAAGCAAAAGTATTAAGTGGTGTAGAATGTCCTGTGTGTTACACATCATTCATTGAAATTTCCCAGAAATCTTAGTCATGAACAATCCCCCTCCCCCACTAGTGGATACTCAATTAGGGCTTATTCACTCACACTTTACGAAATGTATTCACCAATGTTTCTTCCCAAAGAGTTTTAGGGTAGATGTTTATTGTGCCCCATCACTATCCTTCTCTTGCATGAAAAGTTGTTGTAAACTCAACACTGTGGCACAACTGTAGTCTCAGGTTTTCCATGGATGTTTGTTAAACCAAAAAATAACATCCAGAGAACATTTTGAGAATTTATTGATTTCTAGAATAATAGCTGTGTTTCTCTGTTGCAGCAAGAACAATCAAGAGGCTAGTTTATTATGAACTAAACTTTCTTGGATCATTTCAATTAATGGATGAAGGTTTTTCTTTTTCTTGTAGTGTTAGAATGTTTTCTTATACCCAACAGCTATCCTCTGAGTAGCTCTAAGAAGAAGAAAGGCTGTTATATAAATTGAAATAATACACAAATATACAAACATAGTGAATGTACAATAAAACAAAACATCATTGCCCACAAACTGTGGTGCAATAAAAAATTAGTCTTTAAAATGCCAAAAAAATCTTTGCTGTTCTTATCATTCTATATAATCCTAATTACAGTTCTAAAATGTATACTACAAATATTTTGTTTTTGATTTGAAAAATATATATCTTGTCCTTCATTTAACCTCCCTCCCTCCCTCCCTCCCTCCCTCAACTTTTGTGTTTGGTTTAATCATATACCCTAGATTTCTATATGTGCAAAACCAAAGTATGTGTGGGAGAAAAGGAGACCATGATCATATTGCTGCTACCAGTACTTAAGGGAAAACATTTGGTTTATTTTCATGGATTTTCAAGTAGATAAGGCCTCAAGTCACAATCAAAATCTATAATAAAGATCCCAGTAAAGGCAGTATTGACTTAAAATAGTTTGAATCCCTTGTACACTTTAGAAGTGCTGGTTTAGCATCAACAATTGAATTAGGTACATTGACATTTCCATGGTTTATTTCCTGCGCTATGTTGACAATTACCCAGTTATACATACACTTGCACATACACATAAACAGAGTCATAGAGAGATATAGATATAGATGATATAGATATAGATATAGATAGAGATAGAGATAGAGATAGAGATAGATATAGATATAGATATAGATATAGATATAGATATAGATATAGATATAGATATAAATATATACACAGAGAGAGAGAGAGAGAGACACAATCAAAAAGAGATAGCAAAACCATGTGGGGTGTGTTTTGTCTAATGCCCTGATCCTAAATTAAACTGAAATATAGTATAATCTATAAACTTGCTTCTAGGTGAATTTTATATATGCAACAAAGTACTTACTTTCCCCCCCAAACAACTACCAGTATATTAGAGTCACAAAGAGCAAGATGTATATGTGAACTAGTAATAAGGTGGAAAAAACTCAGGAATTGCTAGAACTTGTGTTCAGATCACTAGAACTATGTGACAGTCCATGCTGAAACTAAACATGGGTATAGTGAGCAGACGGATCAAGCCCAGTATTCAATTCATATGTTATTTTCCTCAAACTAATCATTTGCTTTTGCAGCATTTCAGCTTAGGGACAGGAGACATTTGCTTGGATTATACTTTAATGCCAATTTATCTAATTTATATTTTCCAAGTATATGCAAACCAAAATACAATTACCCTTCAATTTTCATATTCTTCCCATTTTATGATGCATATATTAAAGAGAATGCACATAAACTGCATATATTTGTGAAAATAGCATACAGAAAATTGGAACAGGAGAAATTGCTATCAAGAATGTATACATTAAGCAATTTTGCATACAAAATTTAGTGTTAGGAGAAATGGGCTTGGAAATGAGTACGATTTTTCATGCTGATTTTTTTAAAAAATAATGTAAATTAATATAATTTACAGGATGAATTTTAGCTTGGAAAAAATGCAAAACTAATAAAAATAGAAATGGATAGATTTATCCATGGCAGATTATTGGTTATTTGTATTGCCATGTGGTAACCCACTGCTAATTCCTTTCTAAAAAAAAGTTGGAAGATTCTTCTTATTTTTCTTATTCTGTTTGACTGCAGTTGTTAGTCCTTGATTTATGCAGTAATGATGAGTCTGCTCAGAGTGATGGTTCAAACCTTGATGAAAGCCAAACTAGATTATGCACTAAATCCATGTATGCATTTAATGTATCTTAGTTTTGAACTTTCCATCTTGGGGTAAATTACAATTTGGAATTTTTTTTCCATTCAGATGTGATGTAGAGTAAAAGGATTATTAACTCTTCTCCCTCCCACAGTCTTGATCCTTTTTTAGGGACTTGGGACCTCTATTTAAGTAACAACAGTTATATTAAACATATGTAGGTATTTAATGTATTGACTAACTTGACTCTGAAAAGCATGCAAATGTCAGCTCTTACTCTTAACAGTAATGAAGCTGTCAGAATCTTTGCAGGAATCATATGCAGGAATATGAAGTGAAATTGCATATTATGGAATAAAACAAAAGATGTTAATTTCTGAAAAGCTCATTCCTAAATAACGTATTTCTGAAGTACATTCTGTATTATGTGTCTTACATATATGAAGGAGGCTATTTAGTAAATCGGAAATAGTTCAATTGAAACAAAGAAACCTTTAAATGTTCATTATAAATTGAAAGTATAAATTGAAATTTGTTTGGTGGTATAAATTCAGAATTCTAATAGCAGCCCCATTCTATGGAGACAGATTCAGCTTTTTGATGGAAAGGAAAAGATAGGGGGGTCTAAATTCAGTTCCCCACCCAACCCCAACCCCAGATAGGCATAATTATTGCTTTTCTATAGGGGATTTGAATGTGCAGGTTCAGCAGATGGACCATGGAAAGGAATCAACTCTCAGCACTCATTTGAATATACAATTTTTCTTCCACCTAGGGATGCTTGCATGAAAACATACTGCCGCTACATATTGATCCTCTTGGGGTTTAGGGTACCAGTTATCCTACACTTGCTTATTTGAGTCTGCAGTCCTATGCATACTTTCTAGGAGGACTGTCCTTTTTTCAGAAAATCAAGACTGTTTCTTTTTAAAAACAACAATCAAACTTATATTGTTCATACATTATATTAAATAACTTCATCCTAGGTTGAGCATGTCAAAGATTAATCTATAGAAACAGTGTTAAGAAAAACAACTAATAATAGACTGATTTCTAGGATTGGTTTTGTGTAAGTTACAAAATAAAATCTTGTTTTCATTTTATTTAAAGAGAAACTGTCCCCCCCCCCTTTTTTTTTTTAGGGGAGTTAATGGGGCTGATTTTCTAACTGCAGTCCAGAGGAAAATATTGTAATGATGGATCACAATTTGAATTACAAAATAGCCTCTAGGAGCAGCTCTAAATACATTGATTATGTGGCTATCCTAAGAGACAACAGTAATTAAAATTATGCCACAGATTGGATCAAGACATGTTAATATTTAATTAGGCAATAAATGAGTCTTGAACAGGTGTCCATTGTTTTTAAGGGCTTTACCAGTGTGTGAGTAAATTCTGCCTTAAGCAAATAGTTGCCTCTTTGATTGTGTATAAGTGTGAATTTGATGTTTAATTACCAAGCATTATAGCCATAATCTTTGAACGTATGTTGTATGTGCTGTGCTCTGTGCTTAATTCAATGATACAGTACTTTCTTAATATACTTGTCTTTTGTGAGTTTCCATAGTGTAAAGGCCAAGAACCTTAGCAAAAAAACAGTTCATTTAAATTAAATATTAATATTTCTGGCCTTGAACATCCAATGTATTTGTTTTATTTATAAAATTTATAGAAAACTTTTGGAATGATTTACAAGATAAGAGTAATTATATCTTAAAATAATTAAAATTATAATAAATAAGGAATAAAAAGCAGCATATAACACATAATTGTAGAATCAAAAGGCTATTTGGAAAAGGAAGGGAAGGATCACATTACAATGTTAAATTGAGTAAAAGCACACAGCAGGAGAAAAATTAATAAAGTTCAAATGGTTTTATGTTACTTATGTAGCTTAAATTGAAAAGCCTAAGATAATCTCTTCTGACTTTATAAAGACTATATAGAAGGTGGCAGGTGGACTTCTCTGTGGAGAGCCACACCAAAGGGACCACTGGTGAAAAACCCTTTCATAAAGGGGACATGAAAGGATATTTATTTTGCTGAGATAAATGCCTTGGGTAGTGTGACATCAGGACACTGGTTGGTACATGTAGGAAGAAGCAGTTTATAAAGTCCCCAAGTCCCTACTTTTCAAAGGCTTTAAAAGTCAAAAACAGCCGTTTGCTAGGGATTTTAAAATGGTCTGGGAGGCAATAAAGACTGTGCTGTTAGTCTTTTTAAAGACATCCCTATTTACAATATATTGCAATAATTCTAATGACAGATTACCATGATGTAGACAAAACTGGGATATTATCTTGATGAAAGCTTCTGTACTCTAAGCCTCTAAGTCAGAGCTTTCCAAACTGTGTGTCGTGACACAAAAGTGTGTCGCCACACACAGTCTGGTGTGTCGCCACACAACCCGGAAGCGCTGATCATCATCAGCGCTTCCGGGTTTTCCCGTGGCGACACACCAACTGCAGCGCGCAAAACCCGAAATCAGCAGCAACGCTTCCGGTTTTTGCGCGCTGCCGCACTTCCGGGTTTTCCCGCGGTGACACACCAACGCCGGTTGGTGTGTCTCCGCGGGAAAAACTTTGGAAAGCCCTGCTCTAAGTGCTTCTAAATTTTAAATTATGAACAGGATCGTTTGAGGGAACACAAATCTCCAAAAGAAATCAAACAGTATTCAGCTGAGCAGATGAAGCACACAGTATTTCTGTCTTGTCTGAACTGGACTTCAGCTTATTGATCCTCATTCAGTCTGTCTCTATTGTCAGGTACTGGTTTAACAATGAAATTAAAAAACTAAAAATGAGAAGTCGAGTTCATCATTTTGGGTGACCATTTCTGCATATTTTCCAGTATTATATTAGGGTTGAAGATAATTATCCATCATAATCAATGAATATCATTGTACTAATACAAATAGAATAAATTATTATCAGTAGGATGCAATCAGAATCCAATCTTTGGGTTGTATACAAAAATCAACCATATTAAAACAACATTATAAAATTAAATTACCATAAAATTAAATTACTAAATTGCTATTTAAGGTATTAAAAATTCAATTAAATTTATATTACAGAACTAGTATTAGTTGAAGCTTCTGAGTCAAACACAAAAGCTCTCTGAGTGAGATGGGCGGTGAGTAAATTTGAAGTATTAAATAAATAAATAAAAGTCAATTCTATATAAAGTATATTTCAAAGCTCAAGCCTGGAGGTTATTAGCAGTTGTGCACTGTTTTGAGATTATTACTACTACTACTACTACTACTATTATTATTATTATTATTATTATTATTATTATTATTGATGAATGGATGCAGCTGGGATATTAGTTAAACATCATGAAAAGTGCTTCTAGCCATGGACACCACCTGAGGAACTTGAGAAAGGTCCTGATCCAGAATCATGGTATGCAGCATATCTACTTTTTCTTGGAGTATGTGATTCCATCCAGAGCAGGCAGATCTACGATAAACTATCTTATCTGAATATTCTATCTTATCTGAATTTAGTTTCATTTTATTTTCTGTCATCTAGCCCATTATGTTTCAAAGGCAACCACACAAGGGAGTCATGCCTGATGATGCTGGCATGGAAAAATGGATTTGAATGTCATCATTGTATACTGATAACATTTTGTTCCAGATCTCTTGATATTCTCTCCCAGAAGTTTCATGTATATATTAAAAATATTGAGGACAAACTGGAGCTCCACATACCAATTCTATTTTGTGGAGGAGTAGTCCCCAAGTAATATCATTTGGAACTGCCCTGACAGGTAGCAATGGAGCCACTACACAGAAGTATTCCAATTCCCAGATCTTCCATGTGGTCCAGAAAAATGCCATGATCAATGATATGAAAAGCCACTGAGAGCTAGGAGACTCACTAGAGTCATGTTTCCCCTTCCCTCTTCAAGTGCAGTTCATCTATTAGGCTAAGATAGTTTCAGTCCTATAACCCATATGAAACCTGTTTGAACTGAGTCTAGACAATCCATTTAATCGACTTCTTGAAAACAAGAAGCCACCACCTTCTCAGCTACTTTGCCAGCCACAGAAGATTCAAAATTAGTCTGTAGTTGCCAAAGTCTAGACGAGCCAGAAAGGGCTTCTTAAGCAGTGGTCTAATAAGTGCTTCCTTTACGCAAGAAAGCAACCATTCTCCATTATGGAGGCTTTAATAATATTTAACAGACTACCATCAAGAATATTACAGCAAATTATAAGCTATGCTGGGCAATGGTCAAGAGGACAAGTGCTGGATCTTAGCTATGCATCCTCAATAGCCAACCACTGAAAATAATTCAGTTTAATGACATAAAAGTATAGCCTGTATATCTTCATTACTGACATAAGGTCCGAAACAATATCCAAGTCAGACTGAACCTGATAAATAGTGAAAAAATCAAACTGAAAGTATGACATGTTGACTCTGAGGTCAACTGGAATAGACCAGAGCCAAAAATGGATATTGAAATTACTCAGCAGCAATAGTCAAGGGGATTCTACCACTAGTTCAGGCCAGCTCTGTTCAGCCAGATTAAGGTGATCAACATCCACGTAGAATTCCTACTCAATCTTTGACTTCCATTCCAGAGGTACACTAACTTGATATAGGTTAAGTCTCCAGCTAAATGCTGGTAAGGATGATGTTGTTCCAGTGGATCTCATCCACATTCATTCCTTTTCTCTTATATCTACAGGTATCTCCCATGGCCTATGTCAGTAGTCATAGTTTTCCAAACTATTTTTAGAAATGTTCTCAGATTCAAAAGCAATTTGCCAAAACGATTTGAAAGGCAGAGCTGCTCTTTGAAAAACTCAAGGCTTTGGCATGTATGTAGTACTAGATGTATGAGATATGCTGTATTTTCAACCTTGGGCATAGCTTTCAGTCCCAGAATAATGATCCTGATAGAGAGCAAGGAGTTCTCATATTTACCATAATCAGAACAACTTCTATTACTTTTAAAGTTATTTGAACAAGCATGGGTTACATTGGTTAAACAGGATTCTTCCTTTAATGCCAAGAGAACATTAGCGCAAACAATTTTTAGTGATTGGTAACTAGGCTATAGTTGTTATGATTAAGATTGAGGAGTTGTCAGAGGATTTCAAGAGCAGTCATTATATTTATAGCACCTAGTTTTAATGTGAATATATAATACTGTCAATATATTGTAGGTTGTTTTTCAGTGTTCTATGTTTTCTCTGTCTGACATTTGTTATTAATAATAATAATTGGCTTGTTGCAATCTGTCTGTCTTGGTTTAAGCAGCAAAATAAAACAAAGGCCATTCTTATTAGTCTTTTTTACTGGTTTTCATGTTTAAAAAAGAAGATACTTTTTTCCTCTTTTTCTTTTCCCCAAGTTAAACTTCCTGTGAGAATGATTTAACCTGTCAAATGAGTCATATCCATGTTTCAAATGTTTTTTTTTCTGTGTAATGTAAATTACTGTAAATCAAAGTCATAATGATTTCCCTTTAACTGCTACCCTGTTTTGTACAAATGGACATCCTGCCAGGATTATACTGTAAATGTTGCAAATCCTTCTTATCTCTTAGAATTTCTGGGTATTTAACTTTATGCAGCTTTATATATAGCATTATACCTACCAGTGTTCTATCCATGATTTTTCAGTTATTTTCTTTCTTTTTAATCTGCATTATAGATTCTGGTGGCATCTTAAAGCAACAGCCAACCTTCTTGCTGCTGAAAATAAATAACATTAGTGGAACTGCTAAAAATTAGAGCAAGCAAGCGTTCTCTAGCAATGCTGATGCTCTCTGAAACAATTTAGAAATGCAGAGCTACGAAAAGAAGTTTGGGTGTGAATAGAGTTGGCAGCAGTTCTCTTACATAGTCAAATTTACCTTCCACACTCAAGTAATAAGTAGGAAATATGCAGAAAACAGAAAAATAATGTTTAACACCAATTGTGATTAATAATATTTAAAATCTGTGGCAAAAATAAAACTGCATTGGACCCTGGTACCTTTTTCCAATCTAGTACCCTCCAGTTGAGGGGGTGTGGTGGCTCAGCGGGTAAGACGCTAGGCTTGTCAATCGGAAGATCGCAAGTTCGGAGGTTCGAATCCCTAGCCCCACGTGACGGAGTGAGCTCCCGCACTAGCTCCAGCTCTTGCCAACCTAGCAATTCGAAAGCATGCAAATGCAAGTAGATTAATAGGTACCACTTCAGTGGGTAGGTAACAGCGTTCCGCGCGCGTCATGCTGGCCACATGACCGTGGAAGCGTCTTTGGACAACGCTGGCTCTTCGGCTAACAAACGGAGATGAGTACCGGCCCCTAGAGTCGGACACGACTGCACAAATGTGCGGGGGTAACCTTTACCTTTTTTTTTTTACCCTCCAGTTGCGCTGGAACTGAGATTTTCAAATTTTTTAGCCAGCAGGAGGCCCTTCTGGGTCAGGTATTTGGGGATCTGGAAGATGACAGGTTGGGAAAGGCCACCTCTGGTATCCCTGGGTACGGTTGACTGTGCCATAGATGACCCACCATAATCAGGCATACCAATTCTGTATTGTCATCTAATTTGTTTACCAGATTGTTAGATTAGTCCAATTTCTGCAAGAGAAATTACAAGCTGTATTTATGCAAGGCCAGTGTAGGAATATTTAAGTCTTCATAATTTCCTTAGAAATGTTGCAAAACATGGGAGGAAATTGGTAAAATATAAATACAAAACTTACACAGATTCCTTCCTATAAAGAAAGGTTTTGGGGTGGAATGGGGACCTGTGATAGTGAAGAGAGGTTATGTATAGTAGTTGAAGTGATGGAGAGCCTGCTTGACTGCTTTCCTTTCTGTTATCATTCTGCCTATGTAAGATTTATACTGTTGAACTTAAGGCAATACCTTTCAGTTTCTCATAGCTGAAATTTATCTGTGGTTGTGACTCTGCTTCATGGAACAGACGAAACCCATGTTTTATCTACCACTCATAATTGCAAAACTTCATCTGATAGTCAGCTGA
This sequence comes from Charina bottae, assembly GCA_023362775.1. Taxonomy (NCBI): domain Eukaryota; kingdom Metazoa; phylum Chordata; class Lepidosauria; order Squamata; family Charinaidae; genus Charina; species Charina bottae. The sequence goes on along the minus strand of JALMGJ010000003.1, from coordinate 29,148,687 downwards.
GAATCTAGAATATCCTATAGATCGATCATTACTTTGTCTTTTTCTCCAATGAAGCCTTTTACCAAAACAGATATAATATGTTCTCCTTTTATCAGACTGGACAATTTTAGTATGTTTATATAAAGCAAACAGCATTCTGGTTGGAACATTATGTTTCATGCTGGAATTGGATAGTGAGAATATCTAATGCCCCTGTCCAATGCAGTACATCCAGAGAAAGGTTATTCCCAACAAATGCCTCTCCAGTCTCTGCTTGGAAGCCTCTAACAATGAAGAGCTGAATACAGGTAGTCCTTGATTAACGACCACAATTGGGACCAGCAACAGGGTAGTTAAGTGAAACATCACATGACCCCACTGGACTTGCAATGTGAGTTGCACTGCAGTTGTTAAGTGAGTCACCCATGGTCATTAAGCGAGACATCACGTGACCACGACTTGTGATTTTACTGCCGGATTCTCCATTGATTCTGCTTGTCGGAAGTTGGCTGTGAAGCATGGAAATGGTGATTGCGTGACTGCGGGAATCTATGATGGTCATTAACACCTGCCGGTTGCGAAGCGTCTAAATGGTGAGCACGTGACCTCTGGAATGCTGTGATGGTCATAAATGCGAGGACCGATCGTAAAGTTACGGTCACTAAACAGGGCAGTAATTAAGTGAGGTCTATCTGTAAGTGTAAAACATCAAGGGGAAAGACCATAGTCAAATATCTTCTAAGAAGAATTTTCCATAATGTTTAACTACAACATGACCCTGTAAGATCTAGCCCTGTCTATAGGGAAGTTGAGAACAAATTTCTGAAACTATTTAGTTGGCTTATATTTAGCAAGGCCAGATGCAAAAAAAGAATTATGTATGAATCTGCTCTCTTTGGGCCCATTGTCAACTCACTGATAAAGGCTGAATCATCTTTATGAAGCTTTGAGTTTTGTCATAAATGCAATAAACTGTATGTTTGTATAATACGTTGTCAGGAAGTGTTTCAGATGGCCTTCCCTTTGTTCACGCTCTCACGCCTTTCTCTTGTGTTCCCCCTCTGTGGAAATGGCACAAAACAGCCTAAGAGTTTAGAATTGCTCTGCAAGAGCCTATTGTTTGAAATCTGATTTTAACCTTGCCGTAAAGATTGCTTTATGTATTCTGCTAAATGTGATAGGCAGTAATTGTTTGTCAAGGCTAAGTGCTATGGGACAAAATACTTTCTTAAAATAATGTTTTTGTAATTGTAAAGAAGCATTCTAGAGGTCTAGAAAATGCTGTTGAATAAAAACGTCAGGAATTGAATATGGTTCTAATTTTTATTTTATCCTTTAAAAAAACTTTTCAATTAAATGCTTTTTAAAGCTGCTAGGACGCTGACTTCGAATAAAAAAAAATATAAGTAGGTTTTTTCTTTAAAACTTCATGTAGCAGAATAGTTAAAGGGAAAATTATTTTCTTTAATTATCTTTAATTTTGAGATCAATTGTATAGGACTGTTTTAGCCAGACTGGTATTGTTCACTTTGCCTGGTAGCACCTCTGCAGGTTCTCAGGAAGATGTCCTTCCAAATCTTGAGGGCCAAACTTGATGTTTTCTAAAGATGCATGTAAATATAACGTACCACCTTTCTCTTTAAAAATAGTTAAAGATAGCCTTTCCTCCATTTTCAATGGCTTATTGAAAATCCCATTCACCCTTGGAATCTGCTACTTTCCTCCAAGAATGGGGGAAACAAAAGGTGGCTTTGATTCTCAAGATAATAAACGCTTTCAATGAAGGGTTTTTTTCTTTTTCTTTTAAATTTGTTTTAAACTGGGAATTTTTAAAAACATTGGGGGGGCATTTCAGCAAATGCATTCCTTTTATATGGAGAAATGTGCTCTACAATGCATTGTGCTCCCTCCCAAATTATAGAAATTAGATCCCCAGACCTGAGCTATGGATATCTATTCAAGGCAGAGCCATACAGACAACCAGATTGTCATTATTTTTCTGTAGTGCAGTAGTGCAACTACAGAGGAATCAAACCTGGTTCATTTTGAAAAGTGGCTATTTGGGAGTAGGAATTGCTGAGGCAAAAAAACACCCCCCCGAACCCCCCACTGTGCTGCATCTCCAGGTATACAACATAATAGGCAGTATTGGATCCACAAAACAGCAAATAATCAATGATAGAAAGAAGCTTCCCCATTACTGAACATAGAAAAGCTAGTTGGAAGGGGGGATGGTATGCAGTGCTGTATGAATTATTAAAACAGGCTTTTTGCTCTGTATAACTCCTCAACCTCCCTCTCCCTCCCCCGACTCCACATTCTTCTCTTCTCCTGCTTGTCATTCTTTGGCTGGTTCCCTTTCCCTCCCTCCCTGTTGCATATTTTCCATTTGTCCGTCTTCTCATGTTGCTTGTCTTGCTGTTTCCCATCTTTCCACTGCCTTTTAGCATCCCAGCTTTTCTTCACCTCTCCCCTCCTCTCTTGCTGGTTGCAATTTCTGCCTTCATAGTCCCTCTTCTTTCCTTCTCAGTTCTTGATTCTTCTTCCCAGCTGTTCTTCTTCGGTATGCTTGTTGCCACTCTCCCCAGACCGATTTTCTGATGTTGTCATTATTCATCTATCTGCCTCCTGTCACCGCACACGGTCAAGAGCCTTCATAGAAGCTTTTTGAACAGTGGCTTGTGTATAAATCCTGATCAAGCAATAGGACAGGTTGAATGGGTCATGTGGAGCACACATGCATAATTTTAGCATGATAGGATATTCCCCTTTCTATGAGTTTTCTCCAGGATCTGAGCATCTGAGTATGAAAATATTTCCCCCTTTATGGAAAATGTAATTCTTTCTGTATAACAATTAGCTCTCAATCCTGAACGTCATTATTATATGGGATGGTAGATTTCAGTGTTCTGGGTTCAGTTTATGTGTCCTGCCTTTCAGTGTTCCATGTACCCTTACTAAAGAGCAGATGATGGCACTGTTGTTTAGATTGGTAGAATATTATTTGGTTACTGAAAATGTATTGAGCATTTGTTTATAGGAAGGGCTTAATCCCTGGAATCTACAGAGAAAATTACCTCAGCAAGGTAGAGGATAATAAAACTTGTGTTTGAGACTTTAGAAAATCTATGCTGGTTAGAGAAAAATAAATTGTGTCAAAAAGATCAGTGATCTGACTTAGCTCAAAGGGTTCTTTAATTGTTTCATTGGGACTTTGGTTGCCTTCAGGTATGCTGTTTGTTACCCTTCAGTGCATAATGTGTGTGGTATGCAGTATCATCATCACATTATACTATGTGTGTGTTCCAAATGTACTCGTTCATCTGTAGTCTTAAAATATGTTATATATCCTTTTAAATGTCATATCTGATGTGGTTGTAATAGATCCACTATATATGGTTTGCTTCAAGTCATTGTTTCCTTTTTCAATGTTACAGGACTGGGATAGTTTACAACCTCAAATAAATAAATGTCACAGATATCAACTTTATATTATTTTCAAAGGTTGGAATTCCCCAGACATATTCCGTTATAAAGTGCTGATCATTTCGCCTTATGTATACATAAGATGAAAGGAGTTTTCATTCCATCTGAAATATCACAGCCTGTGGGCCCTTCCCACGTATTGCCTTTGGGATTACCAAAGCTCAGACATGTATTTTAATCATTGTTAGTCTTCTTAACCTTATCATCAAAATGGTTCCTGTTCTAGTATCTGCATGCTACCATATTGCTCCTAATGTACACATGAGGATAACAAGAATTTGCTGTTATTTCTGTTTTGTAAGAGATTGTCCTGTTAGATCAAAACTCCCCAATATGTGCTGAATTGGGAAGCCACATTTTCATTAAAGTTTGTTTTGTAATATGAAAACAGCAATGAATAAAAGCCTTACCCTATTTTATTCAGACACTGGGACTTTGTTTTTAATTATGACACAAGCTCTAGGGAAGCCCATTGAAGAAATGAGCAAATTATCATGAATAGTTGTAATGCTCCCCACAGAATAGTTGATTTAGTTTCTCCCACAAAAATATGTGAGCAATCCTAGGAAGATACTAAAATATTGATTAAGTGCTTTCTTTAACTGCTGTTGTCTCTGGGAGGGCATAAAAGAAGTCATATTCAGGGAATGGAAAAATTGATTTGAAATTCACAAGATTACCTGACTCTATTACATTTTTTATTCACATAATATGCTTGGCCTTTTCTTATTTCTTTTCTTAAATGTTTAGTGTTGCATGTCTGCTGCCAGTCTGTTTCATACCCGTTCTCTAGATCTGTAGCCTCCACCATTAAATATATAAACAAAGTTGTGGGATTGCATGCCTCTAGCAAGTTGGACATTCATTCTAATGCTGCAAATCCTTAACCAAGCTTCTTGACAGCAAGTAAGGGACTATGGATGCTGCATCTTTCTCTGAAACAGCAGGTACTAGTGTTTATCTCTACAGTCTAGAAATAATTATAGTAGCAAGACAGACTTTAAGTGAGCAGACTATTTTGTATCAAGAGATGACTAAAAATATCAGAACTATAGATAGATTCAAATAAAAAAAAACCAAGTCAGCAATTTAGAAGGGACATAGACAAAATTATCCTTATTGGAGTTTCTACAGACATTGATATAACATTTAGATTTTTGTATCAAATTAGTCATTATGACATACACTGTTGTTTAGTCGTTTAGTCGTGTCCGACTCTTTGCGACCTCATGGATCATAGCACGCCAGGCCTTCCTGTCCTCCACTGTCTCCCGGAGTTTACTCAAATTCATGTTCGTTACATCGGTGATGCTATCTAACCATCTCATCCTCTGCCGTCCCCTCCTCCTTTTGCCTTCAGTCTTTCCCAGCATCAGTTACCTAAACTTTCATTTCCTCATTATAATTTAAGCAATTTAGGGGGGAGCCAGAAATTCGTGCCAACCTGATGGTTGTCATCCAGAGATGTATCAGTAAATTCTGTCCTTTGTTTTGCCTACCCTTGCTTTAGGATACAGTCAGCAAGCACACACTTCAATATTAGCTGAGCAAAAAGGCACTGGGATAAATAGAAATTAAGTTAGCTGCACGTAGTTCTCATTGTAATAAATTTGAAAAAATTAGTCTTGATTTACTTAACTTAGAGCCCCATTGATGCAAGCAAGAACTAGATTATAAAGAATTTAGTTTAGATCCAGCTCATTTCAACCTATAGCAGTATTTTAAATATGATTTGTGGATTGCACATTTAGAACAAAAATGTAGTAGTGTACTAAACGCATTAGAAACATGAAATCTTCTCTTGCATAATACAACTGAATCCTTGTTCAAACTTTACTACAATTATGTTTTACTGAATTGAGGGTCTGTAACCCCCCCACAAAATGGTTCATAAGAATTGTTCATAAAGAAGCTATTGTGACTGTCTTTCTTCCAGCACTGACATTTAATAAGTAGTAACCGCAGTTAAAATCTGAAAGTTACTTCACTTAACGAACGTACCATTAAAGCACCAAAGTACTCTGGATGCGGAAAGGTCATATAAATTAACTCCTGGAAAGAAGTTGTATGATAATTTTGTTTAAACTTTTACATCATTTATAATGAAGGGAAACGTACAAAGGTCACACCGTTCACTATACACAACTATTTTATATGCCAAAATTAACAAAAACTCTGGTTTAAGAATTTAATACCATCTCATTAATGTCCCCCCCCCGAGCTGCAACACTTCCATGTGAAAGCATTGACAATCACATGACTTATTTAACTTTTTGTCTATTCTCTGTTTTCTCAGATGGAACAGCCTGCTGGTCTAGTTCAGGTTCCTGATATCTTTTCTTTTATATGTCTTTCTGTATGGAAAATAGGGTACTTGCATAGTGAGATGGGTGGTGTATAAATTTGATTAAATAAATAAATAAATAAATAAATAAAATGCCTCATGTATCACAGCTCACCTTCAATAAAACAAAAATGTGATAAAGCTTAACAAAGATTACTGTTGTCCTGTCTTCCACAAACTCCTCCCCCCATCCCTGCCACACAGCATCTGTCTCATCGAACCTTGTCAAGCATCACTCCTGCCCTCTCCCCCAATACCGTCCGAGGAAGCAGAAGGCTCACTGCAAGAGCAGCCCTGGAAAGCTTCTGACTACCTCTCCACCTTCCCCCAACTCTCTGGGCTATCCGTACAAAATGGCCCATGCGAAGAAAAACATGTTCACAGCCATTTCAAGAACACAAAGTCTTTAATGAGGAAGGAAAGCAACCGACAAGGAAAGACTGTCCCCACCACAAGATAGGCCTTCTTGGTCACACCATCCCCCAGAGTTAGCTCCAGCTCCCATCCTGATGATATTCTGAAAGTCTCTGAAGACCCAACTGTTCTCCTATCCTGGGGCTAGACTGAATGTTGAGCCCTGGTCGTTGTCCTGTACTATTGTGTCCTCCTGTAGACTTTCTGTAAGGAAGTCTAAGGAATCCTGCCTTAGGCACAAATCTATCTGGGTGACCTTGGGCCAGTCTCTTCTCTCAGGAAGAAGGAACTGGCAAGCCATTTCTGAAAAATGCTGCCAAGAAAATTGCAAGTGGCAGTCACCAGGAGTAAAAAATAACTTGAAGGATGTGACATACTATTATAGTTTCTGTATTTTAACCAAGAAATATGTAAACATTTTAACGTGTTGCTATTATACGCTTTTGCAATTTACTCATATACTCACATAGTGGCATACAAATTTGCACTTAGTTTGAAAAAAGCTACATAAAACAATTTTTTTCTGCATACTGCATGTCAGAAATTAGAGGGAACATTGGTTGTAAGTACAGGTAGTCCTCGTTTAGCAACCACAATTGGTTGTTAAGTGAAGCAGTCACTAAATACAAATCATGTGACTGTGCTTACAATTTTACTTCAGCTTTCCTTTGCTTTACAGTGTCAGAAGGATACAACCCCAAATAGCCAGGTGAGACCAAAAGGCCAAGAAGGTTTCTGGAACTCAACTCACAAGGAAGCTGGCTAAAAAGGGCAAATCTTATAACTCTTTTTCCCCACTACCTGCTTATCTGGGTGCTGGGATAATTAGGAAGAAGAAAATTACTCTTTCTTTTTACATTCATTGGTGAGGAAGGGATTACAAGAGAGTTAGCAGGCATATGATGGGGTATACACATTGAAAGGAATGTCCTAGCGCCCACCAGGAGCTGCTTAGGAGGCAAACAAAAGCCTTTAGTGTGAAACTGATTAGGGTCTTACCAATTTTAGGCAGCAGCTGTGAGCCTTAATTAAGGTCACAAAGCTGAGCTTGTTAACTTGCCCTTAGTACTTTTTAGTACAGGGCTTTCCAAAGTGCTGCCGTTGGCGACACACCAGCGGCAGCGGCGGCGCGCGCACGGCGATGGCGCGGGGGGGCGTGCGGCACGCGCGCGCACGATGGCGGCGTGGGGGGCGTGCGGAGGCGCGCGCGTGCATGGCAGCCGCCGTGCACGCGTGCGCCGCCGCTTCCGGGTGGTGTGGCGACACACCATGCTGTGTGTGGCGACACACTTTTGTGTCACGACACACAGTTTGGAAAGCTCTGTTTTAGTACTAACTACTTTTTAGGGACCTGCTGCACTGCTGAGAAAAGCAGCTCAGGAAGAGATAGCTTGTTTAAGCAATCCACTCCACTCTCTACTCTGCAATGTGGGGGGAATGGGTCAGGCATAGGAGACCATGTACTAACTGACAATAATGTCAAACACATGACAGAGAGAGACACTGCAAAGGTTGTTAATGCGGGCATTGGTTGCAAAGTTACTTTCTCATCACCGTCATAACTCTGAATGATCACTCTCTGTGGCAGTTGCTAAACAAGGACTACCTGTACTTGCTGGAAATATCTCAGCGAAGTGCCTGACTGAGATTACATGTTAGTTTTACTTTTACTTATAGCCACTGAGTATTAGAGATACGTGATTACCAGGAGTCCAGGTGTGGAATTCAAAATGGTGAGCAGAGCTTTTTCAGCTGCTTTATCTCTCTAGTTCTTTTTCTTGAAAGACTAGATAGGCCAAATGGGATGGTTAACTAGATTTTGGGGTTCCTGCAATGCAGCTGACAGGATGGAAATAGTTTAACCATATGTAATATTGGGTCTGTTTTAGGGTTAATCTAAGCTGTTGATTGTGATTGGGTCAGTTATCCCTTTTTGTGTTTCTGTGACATACTCCCCCACCCCCAACCACATTAAACATGTTGTGGAACAAGGCCAGAATGTCTCTTTAAATATGCCTCATAAAGTGGGAATAGAGATAAAGCCTTGTTTTTCACTTTGTTAGTTTGCCATTTATTATCCAATTGGAGAATTTTATTGATGGTTCTAAAAGATGTCAGAGATAGTTTGACCCAAAGTGTTGGAGGCACTCTCAATATAAGGCATAGTAACTAAGCATCCTTGATTGGGACTTGCTTTAGAGCTAGTCATCTGCTTTGGTGAAGCATTTGGTCCCTTACGTGGATACTTTCAGCCTGCTTCAGTCATTCCAATGAAGGTAGAACAGACCTGAAAAGCCCTAAGAATAAAATCATTGACTTTCACATTATTAAGAACCTCACCCACAGAATATCTCATGGGAATTCTCAACTTGTCATGGCTGAGAACTACAGTATGTGGAAGAATTATACCAATATTTTGTGGCTATTTTAAAATTTTAGGACTGCTGGCCCCACCTGTAGATGAAGACTGAAATTACTTTTCCACAAACAGATTTAATTGATCTTACCAGCAAAATCAGATTAGAAACTCAGAAGGATTTTAAAAAGCATATGTTCTTTGAGGAATTGATTTGGTGTGTTTGTGAACTGACCATTAAAGCTTTTTATCCTATCTACAGTAATATAAATTATGGGGGAAAATTCTGTATGTAATTAATATACATACAAAATGTATATTACATACATATTGTATGTATATATGTATGTATGTATATACATACATATTGTATGTATATTAATTAGTGTATTAACCAGTCTTCAGTGCTATAGCACGTTTTGTAGGACAAGTGGCTAAATTATAAGAACAAAAAAATGTTTTCTAAATAATTTGGGCCTGTAATTTATATTGTTACATGTGTTTTTATTTTTCATAAATTATGTCATGTGGGCCATGACATGCTCATTAGCTATCTGTTTAGGTGTGGGATGGATTACATGATAGTTATACGAACATATAACATGTAGGGGGTCTAAGGGAGGACGACAGGTTCGTGTATAGGGGACCAGCCATGATATCCCCATGAAATTAACAACTGTTGAAGGTTTCTTATTAGACCTTTAGCTTAACAACAAGAGGAAGCCCCCATCTACACCCACACCTATTATAGGCGGCAGAGACTTTTAGGGTCCCCGTAGTGTGAATCTGGCCCTCCCCCTGGATGTGAGAGAGTCGGGGGGGGGGGAGACCTAGATTGTGTGATTGTATGTATGAGTGCCCACACCTGAGTGAGAGACAGGTGGTGGGCAGGAGTGGATGATGCCCCTCTGCGACAAGTGAGAGTGGTTGTGGGGGGACATAGTAGGTGTGTCTGTGGTGGTTAGGCCCCATCAGCGCCGAGAGCTTAGGCTGATGCGCTGGGGGGGCCTACCATCGCTAGAAGCTGATTGAGTTTGAGAGATGTGTGCGTGGGGGAGGGGACCCGTGTTTCAACCCAGGGTCTTTGAAGGTCCGGGAGTGGAGGCATCTGGACCTGAAAACTCTGGGGGTTATGGAGTGGGCTGCTCTATCGAAGTGGTGATGGGCTGGGGATGTTATGACGGGAACTGGAGGGCGGGCCATCATTGGGGAACATGCCCCCGGTGTTGTTACCGGTGGTGTGTTCCGGCCCTCCAGGTTCATACCCAGGTCCTGGTCAGCAGATCCGTGAGGGCCCTGGTTTCCGGCTGCTGCTTCTTAATGCCAGGTCTGTTAACAACAAGGGCCCCCTCATAAGTGATTTGATCATGGAGGAGGGGGCAGACCTGGCATGTATCACTGAGACCTGGCTGAGCTCGGAGGGGGGGGGGTAGCCCTCTCTGAAATATGCCCAGCCGGGTTTCAGGTGTGGCATCAGCCGAGGTGTGGTGTAGTAGGGGCGTGGTGGCTCAGCGGGTAAGACGCCAGGCTTGTTGATCGGAAGATTGCAAGTTCGGAGGTTCGAATCCCTAGCCCTGCGTGCGGAGTGAGCTCCTGCACTAGCTCCAGCTCTTGCCAACCTAGCAATTCGAAAGCATGCAAATGCAAGTAGATGAATAGGTACCACTTCGGTGGGTAGGTAACAGCGTTCCGCACGTGTCATGCGGCCACATGACTGCGGAAGCGTCTTTGGACAACGCTGGCTCTTTGGCTAACAAACGGAGATGAGCACCGGCCCCTAGAGTCGGACACGACTGCACAAATGTGCGGGGGGTACCTTTACCTTTATATCAGCCGAGACTCCGGGGCAGGGGAGGAGGGGTGGCAGTTGTAATTAGAGAGTCTCTAGTGGCCTTCAGGGGCGCTGCTCCGCAAGTGGCCGGTTGTGAGACCCTGTTTTTCTTTTTTTCTTTTTTTAACAAATTTTATTAGATTTTAATTTTACATAGATAAAAGTTTGAAACAGAAAAGAAAATAGAAATACAAATCAAGAAAAAAGAAAAGATAAAAAAGTGTAGTAAAGGAAAAAAGAAAAAAAGATAAAGCTGAAACAGAATTTGGTCAACTTCCGATTTGTATCTGGTCATGGTATTTTAAAAATTTTATCTTACATGCTAGGTCTATATATAATATTAAAGAATATTTCTTGTCTATTACATCAATATATATATATTTTAATCTTCAAATCCCCATATAAGCTTTGCCCCTCCCGCATCTTGTAAATAGTCAGTTAATGGTTTCCACTCTTTAAGGAAATAATTATTTGGATTTTCTTTTAATAAACATGTCAGTTTATCATTCTCTGCCATATCCATCAATTTTAACATCCAATCTTGTATTGTAGGCGATATCTGGTTTTTCCAATTTTGTGCAAAAATAAGTCTTGCTGCTGTAATCATGTATTGCATAATCCTTGTAAATTGCTTCCCAGGTTGTCCATCAATTATTCCCAGTAAGAAAAATTCCGGTTTAAATGGAACTCGAATTTGTAATATATTTTGCATCAATGCATGTATTTGAGTCCAAAATTTCTTTGCAGTCTCACATGTCCACCACATATGGTAAAAAGACCCCTCTTTTTTTTTACATTTCCAACATAAGTTGGAGACATTTCCATACATTTTAGAAAGTTTTTGTGGGGTCATATACCATCTGTACATCATCTTATAAAAGTTTTCTTTTAAATTATAACACAAAGTAAATTTTAACCCTTTGGTCCACATATCTTCCCATTGTTGCATTTGAATATTATGGCCAATATTTTTAGCCCATTTAATCATACAGTCTTTAACTTGTTCCTCAACCATTTCACCTTTTAACAATAATTTATACATTTTTGCAATTAGATGATCATCTGTCTCACATAGTTGTATCTCAAATTCCGATTTGGTTTGTTCAAATTCAAGGTCTTTCTTATCTAATTTAAATTTCTCTACGAGCTGCATATATGAAAGCTATTGAAAACTGTATCCCTCTGATACCAATTCTTCTATTGATTTAATTATATATTGTCCTTGTTCTTTCTTTAAAAAGTCTTTGTAGGTTAACCATTTATCTTTATTTCTTACTTCTGTTCTGTAGAATGCTTCTTGTGTAGAAATCCATAAGGGTCTTTTATAACATAAGATTAATTTATATTTATTCCAGATTCTTAACAAGGATCTTCTAATATAATGGTTTTTAAAGTCCACATTAACTTTAACTTTATCGTACCACAAATATCCATGCCATCCATATCTTAATTCATGTCCCTCCAAATTCAATAATTTTTCATTTTTCAAAACTATCCATTCTTTAATCCAAACCAAGCAACAAGCAGCATAATATAATTTCAAATCCGGTAGACCTAGTCCTCCTCTTTCTTTAGAGTCTTGCAATACTTTATATTTTACTCTTGGTTTTTTCCCTTGCCAAATAAACTTAGAAATATCTCGCTGCCATTGTTTAAAAGGTTCTTCTGATGCCAATATAGGTAGTGTTTGAAAAAGATATAAAATTCTTGGCAAAACATTCATTTTAATTGCTGAAATTCTACCTAATAATGATAATTGCAGTTTTTCCCAATGTTCCAAATCTTTTTTAATATCCATCCAAAGTGGAATATAATTATTCTTAAACAACTTAACATTTTTAGTTGTTAAATATACTCCCAAATATTTTACTTTTTCTTCCATTGAATATCCTGTTATTTCTTTCAATTTCTCTTGTTGGTGGTAATCCATATTTTTGGTCAAAACTTTTGTCTTCTGTAAATTCACTTTGAACCCTGCTAGCGACCCAAAGTCTTTTAGTTTCTGTATTAATATTTCAATTCCTTCTAGTGGATTCTCCAAAGTAATGACTAGGTCGTCAGCAAATGCTCTTAGTTTATAAACTTCTTTTTTAACTTTAATACCATGGATACCATCATCTTGTCTAATATCTCTAAGTAAAACCTCTAATACCAATATAAACAAAAGTGGAGATAATGGACAACCTTGTCTAGTACCTTTTTGTATTTCACATGGCTTACTAAATTCTCCATTAACAATTATTTTGGCAAATTGTGGAGTATATATTGATTTAATCCATTTTATAAAATTTCCTCCAAAATTCATATTTTCCAAAACTTTGAACATAAAAGGCCAATTTAAGTTGTCAAAGGCTTTTTCAGCATCAATAAATATCAAGGCAGCTTGTTTATCATAGTGTTGATCCAAATATTCAATTACGTCTACTATGTTTCGGACATTGTCATGAATTTGTCTTTTGGGTAGAAAACCAGTTTGGTCTTGATGAATAAAATCCTTAAGTATATTCTTCATTCTTTCTGCTAATATCGTTGTAAATATCTTATAGTCATTATTCAATAAAGATATTGGTCTGTAATTTTTAGTTAATGTTAAGTCCTGTTGTTCTTTGGGTATCAATGTTATATGTGCTTCCTTCCAAGTTTCAGGCATAATTCCTGTTTCCAAAATAGAATTCATAGTCTTCTGCAAAGGTAGACATAAATCCTCTTCAAAACATTTATAGTAGGCTGCTGACAATCCATCCGGTCCAGGAGCTTTTCCACTACTAATTTTCTTAAAAGCTTTTATCAATTCTTCTTTTGTTATAACATTATTTAATATCAATCTTTGTTGGTCATTAAGAACAGTTAGTTTTTGTTTATTCAAATATTCTTCAATCTCATCCAAGTTGACATCTTGTTTTTTATATAATTTAGAATAATAGTCATGAAAGGTTTTTTGAATGTCCATATTATTCACCAGAGTTTTTCCTTCATGTTGAATATTAGTAATCAAATTCTTTTGTCTTTGTTTCCTCAATTTATAAGCCAGCCATCTACCTGGTTTATTTGCATATTCAAAATATTTTTGTTTTGTAAATTTCATTTGAGTCTCTATCTCTTGAGTTAATATCATTGATATTTGCTTTTGTAGAAATTTAATTTGAGTGAGCAAAGTGTCATCCATTGGTTTATCTCTCAAATCTAACTCTTTACTTTTAATTTCATCTAAAATCAATTGAATTCTTTTTTGTTTTTTCTTCCTCATTTGAGCATTGTATTGAATAAAATAACCCCTCATATATGCTTTACTGGCTTCCCATACAGTTTGAATATTAGTCCCTTTGTTCAAATTAAATTGAAAATATTCTCTTAATTTTTTTTGCATACATCAACTACATCATTATTCCGTAGTAGTGACTCATTCAATCTCCATCTAAATACATTCCGTTTCCCTTTAAGAGTCAACATTACTGGATTATGATCTGATAAAGTCTTAGGTAATATATCAACTTTGTTAATATCCATCATCAAATTTTTAGATATCAAAATCATATCTATTCTAGAATGTGATTTAAATCTCTCTGAATAATATGTAAATTCTCTGGAAGTCCCATTCATACATCTCCAAATGTCTTGTAAATCCAACATCTCTTTCAAGTCGAAGAATGTTTGTGGCAATTTTCCCTGTGTTTGCTTCACTTCTTTTTGTGACTGTCTATCCAATCTGGGGTAAATTACCCCATTCCAATCCCCCATGAAACACCAATTGTCATAAGTTAAGTCCAAAAGTTTATCCATCAGGTTTTTATAAAATACTCCTTTATCCATATTCGGTGCATAAAGTCCAACTATCAGTGTTTTAGTTCCTTGTATGTTAATTTCTACTACAATGTATCGACCCTCTTCATCAGCTAATATCAATTTTGGGTTTAACTTTGGTTGTACATATAAGACTACCCCTTTAGTTTTTTTATATCCAGCCGAAATAAATTCTTCTCCAAGCTGTTTTTGAATCAAATATTTAGTATCTTTTTTACAAATATGAGTCTCTTGTAAACAACTTATGTCCAATTTCTGTTTTTTCAAAAAATGAAATATCTTTCTTCTTTTTTGTGGAGCATTGGCTCCATTAATATTCCATGTCAGATATTTAAGTTCCATTGGTGTTTTATTCTTTAAAATCCCTTTGTTAAGTCCACACCTGTAGCTCCTTTCTCAGATAGATCTTCAGTCTTCTCTTTGTCTTTCGATGTTTCTCCTCCTTTTGTCAATTCTCCTTCTGGTAAACCCATTTCTTTCTTGTATTTCTCTAAAAAAGCTTTTGCTTTTAAAATGGAAGTTATTTTGAATCTCTGTCCTTTAAACTCAAACGATACGCCTTCCAATTTTTCCCATCTGAATGAAATACTATGTTGCCTTAATTTGTCTGTAAGGAAAGAATAGTCTTTTCTTTTCCTAATTATTCTCAAGGGAATTTCTTTTAATACAATTATTTCCTTCCCTTCTATATTTAATCTAGTATTATAATGCTTCCTTAAGATTTGCTCTTTTGTCACTTTTCTTACAAAATATATCAATATGTCTCTAGGGACTTTTCTTTCCTTAGCATAACGTGAGTTTACTCTGAATATCTTGTCTATCTCCAAATCTAAATCTTGTTCTCTTGTCTCCAAAAATTTAGCTAATTCAAAAGTCATCCTTTCTCTCACATTTTCATCTACTTGTTCTGGAATTGCTCTAAATCTCAAGATGTGCTCCTTCTCTCTCATTTCTGCTAAAGCTGTGATATCTAGATTATGTTCAATCTCTTTAATAGCATATTCTGATTTATCTTCTAATTTTTGCATCTGGCTTTGCGTATCTTTAAGTTCTCCTGACAGAGAATTGACCACTTCCTTAACTGTTTGAATTTCTTTTTTAAAATCTTGCTTAATCTCTCGGGTTATTTCTTTCTTCATATCGTCCATTTTTTTGTCTAATGCTGTAATCTGATCTTCCATCTGCTTCGTGGAGTCATCCATTTTCATATTTATTGCTGTATTCTGGTCATCCATTTTCTTATTTATTGCTGTATTCTGATCATCCATTTTCTTATTTATTGCTGTATTCTGATCATCCATTTTCTTATTTAGTGTTGCAACAGCTTCTAATATCTTTTTCATTTCTGGTAATAAAGCTTCTGAGGCAGATGTAGCAGGTGTAGCAGAATCAATAGGTGGTCCTCCAGTCTCCTTCTTCTTCTCCTTCTCCGCCCGTCTCGTTCCCAAAGACGCCATAGCCCTGCAAAAAAGAAGAAAAAAGGGAGAAAAGGGGAAAAAGCACCATATAACAATATAACAAAAATTATTTAAAAAAGGGGAAAAAATTAAAAAAAAAATTAAAAATTCTTTTACAAATAATAAAAAGAAAAAAGAAAAGGTGAAAGAACAAATATCCAAAAGGTTAAGGAAAAAGAAAGAGAGAACTAGGCTCCTTTAAAATTTTTCCTCTTAGGTCATTTATAATCCCTTATATATAAAAGTCCACAGTGTTTCAAAGGATAAAAGCCTAGGACTTTTTGTTCTCCTGTAGTCAAAATCAAAGATAAGAATAGTAAATATTCCCAGGGTTTCACCTTCCCACTTGTAATTCTTCAATCCAACCACAAGTCAAAAAGAAAAAATGTTGCTAGAGACATGTAAAAAAGCCTCTACTTTCCATATAATAATCCACTAATCCAAATTAAACGTTAAATAACTTGACTTTTTCAGAAAAATAAATCCAAACAGAGTTCAAAGTTCAAAAAGAAAAAGAGGAACTTGTATATATAAAAGAGTTTTTAATAGGGTTCAGTAATCCCAACATCAAAATCTTAAAAAATAAAGTATTAATCACTCCATTTAAATCCAAGCTTTAATATAGTATTCCAGAGAGCAAAAATAGAAATACCAATAGTTATCCATAAGTAAAAAACTCAAACCAAACTGAAATAATAGTAAAAGTCACTTTCACTTCTAGCAAAGCCACTTAGCTTCTCTTCCCACCGTTTATTCTTCCATTAACAAGAAAAAAATATAGCACCAGCAAATATAAATCAAGTCCAGATACAAATCTTAGCACTTAATAAAAAAATAATAATGTTTAAAAGTAAAAAAAAGTGACTAAAAGCCTGGTCGGGCCAGCTACTTATCTGTTAGAATCACGGCTGCTGCAGAGCCCCGTTTTTTTTTCCCAGTCTCCTTTCATTGCTCCATCTCCCTCCTCCCGCAGTGGAAATTACAGGAGTCGGGGGAGGGCATTTACTTCAGAGACCCTTTGTGGTTAATCTTCCGATCTCACTCTCTTCGAGTGTGATTTTTCCAGCGATTTCTTCTCCCAAATCGCTGCAAACAGCTTAGCCGTGGAATCGAGGCTAAGGAGCCCCAGTTCTTCGCTGTGCTCCGACCAGAACCCGGAAGTGAAAGTCGTGAGACCCTGTTTTTCAAGTTGGGTTCTCGAGAACAGTTGGGAGTGTTGCTGCTGTACCAGCCTCCCTGCTGCGTAGCGACATCCTTGCCTGAGCTGCTGGAGGCCGTCTCGGGGCTGGCGGTGGAATTCCCTAGGCTTATGGTTCTGGGGGATTTCAATCTGCCGTCCCTGGGACGTGCCTCTGAGGCGGCTCGGGAGTTCATGACTACCATGGCAGCCATGGGCCTGTTCCAGATTATTCGAGACCCAACTCGAGACAGTGGACTCACCCCGGACTTAGTTTTCTTGTCGGAGCAGTGGCAGTATGCTTTGAGGGGAGAGCTACATCTTTCCCCTTTGTCATGGTCAGATCATGCCCTGGTGACCTTGAGATTCTCTTATGCCGCCCCACTCCGCAGGGAGGCAGGACCCAGTCGATTGGTCTGCCCCCAGCGACTAATGGACCCAATAGGGTTTCAGAGGGAGCTGGGGGTTGTACCTCAGGATCTACTGCACGCTCCAGCGGAGGTCCTGGCCGCAGCCTGGAATAGGGAGGTGGCCGGGGCCTTGGACAGGATCGCGCCTATGCGGCCTCTCTTGCCACACCTGACCCAATACTCCCCTTGGTTTACGGAGGAGTTGAGGGTCTTGAAGAGGGTTAAGAGACGCCTAGAGCGCCGCTGGAGAAAGACAAAGACTGAATCTGACCGAACACAAGCTAGAGTCGCTGTTAAGACCTACCTTGTGGCGGTAAGAGCGGCGAAACGTCAATATTTCTCCTCTCTTATTGCATCCTCAGAATGCCGTCCGACGGCCCTGTTTAAGATAACAAGGTCTCTTTTGGGTAAGGTGGAGTCTGTCACCCACCTGCAGGGCCGTGCGGAAGAATTTTCTGAGCATCTGCAGGATAAAATCGCTCAGATTCGGTCTAAGTTGGACTCTAAGCGTGTGGCACAGTCTGGGGAGATGCCGAGGGAACGTCCTTGCCCGGTTATCTGGGAACAGTTCGATCCTGTTGGACTTAAGGAAGTGGACAGGATCCTTCGGGTTGTAAGGGCCACCACATGTCATCTAGACCCATGCCCTTCCTGGCTGGTAAAGGCAGCCCGGGAGGTGACATGTGGATGGGTCCAGGTGATGGTTAATACATCTCTGGGGGAGGGGGTGTTACCAGGTGCTTTTAAAGAGGCTCTGGTGCACCCCCTCCTCAAGAAACCATCACTGGACCCTACTATATTGGACAATTTTCATCCTGTCTCCCACCTCCCTTTTTTAGGGAAGGTGGTTGAGAAAGTGGTGGCATTACAACTCCAGAGGATCCTGGATGATACGGATTATCTGGACCCCTTTCAGTCAGGTTTCAGGCCGGGATATGGGGGGGAAACTGCATTGGTCGTGCTTACAGATGATCTCTGGCGGGAGCGGGATGGAGGGTGTGCATCCATCCTAGCTCTTCTTGACTTCTCAGCGGCATTCGATACCATCGATCATGGTATCCTTTTGGGACGGCTCAGGGAGTTGGGGGTGGGAGGCGTAGTTTTGCGCTGGTTCACCTCCTTCCTCCGGGGCCGGTCCCAATCGGTGGTAATAGGAGATGAGAGATCCGACCCTCGCCCCCTCATTTTTGGGGTGCCGCAAAACCCTTTCTCAGTGCCTGGAGACTGTGGGGGTCTGGATGGGGAACAACAGGCTTCGACTGAACCCTGGTAAGATGGAGTGGCTGTGGATTGATGGCTCCTGTGGATCCAGGAAGTTATCATCCTTAGTTCTGGATGGGGTTGCACTACCCCATTCAGACCAAGTGCGGAATCTGGGGGTTCTTCTGGACTCACGACTCCTGCTCGAAGAGCAGGTGGCAGACGTGGCCAGAAGGGCTTTTGCACAGCTTCGTGTTGTGCTCCAGTTACGCCCTTTCCTGGATCAGGATGCCCTCCGTACAGTCACTCATGCCCTGGTCATCTCCCATATAGACTATTGCAATGCGCTCTACATGGGGCTACCCTTGAAGAGTATCCGGAAGCTTCAACTGGTCCAGAATGCGGCTGCTCGCGCAGTTATTGGTGCGCCAAGATCAGCACATGTGACACCTCTGCTGCGACGGCTGCATTGGGTACCTGTGTGCTTCCGGGTCCAATTCAAGGTGTTGGTTATCACCTTTAAAGCCCTACATGTCATGGGACCAGGTTACCTGAGGGACCGTCTCATCCCCATAACGTCGAACCGTCCCACTCGGTCATTTAGAGAGGGCATGCTGCGGATCCCGTCGGTAAGGGAGTTTCACCTGACGGGGTCTAGAAAGCGGGCCTTCTCGATAGTAGCGCCACCCTTTGGAATATGCTGCCCCCGGAGGTGAGGCAGGCCCCATCGCTCCCGGCCTTCAGAAAGAACTTAAAGACCTGGTTCTGCCGCCTTGCGTGGGAGGGGGGGGGGAACAGCTCCTCTTGGGGATGGCTGGTGCCATAGAGCCCTTTTAAACATCGACCCATCAAATCTTGGATTTTGTATTTAAATTTTATTGTATTGGAGAGTATTTATATATGCTGTTTTAATTGTTGAATTTTAACTGTCGATTTTTGTAAACCGCCCAGAGTTCCCTTGCAGGGAGATGGAGCGGTAAATACAAATCGAATTATAAATAAATAAATAAATATGACCCAAAAGAATGTTGTTGTTCAGTCGTTTAGTCGTGTCCGACTCTTCGTGACCTCATGGACCATAGCACGCCAGGCCTTCCTGTCCTCCACTGTCTCTCGGAGTTTACTCAAATTTATGTTCATTACATCGGTGATGCTATCTAACCATCTCATCCTCTGCCGTCCCCTTCTCCTTTTGCCTTCAGTCTTTCCCAGCATCAGGGTCTTTTCCAGTGAGTCCTCTCTTCGCATTAGGTGGCCAAAGTATTTGAGCTTCAGCTTCAGCATCTGTCCTTCCAATGAGCAGTCAGGGTTGATTTCCTTTAGGATTGACTGGTTTGACCTCCTTGCAATCCAAGAGACTCTCAAGAGTCTTCTCCAGCACCACAGTTCGAAAGCATCAATTCTTCGGCGCTCAGCCTTCCTTATGGTCCAACTCTCACAGCCATACATTACTACTGGAAAAACCATAGCTTTAACTATACGGACCTTTGTCGGCAAGGTGATGTCTCTGCTTTTTAATATGCTGTCTAGGTTTGCCATAGCTTTCCTCCCAAGGAGCAAGCGTCTTTTAATTTCATGGCTGCAGTCACTGTCTGCGGTGATCTTGGAGCCCAAGAAAATAAAATCTGTCACTGCTTCCATTTCTTCCCCTTCTATTTGCCAGGAAGTGATGGGACCAGATGCCATGATCTGGGTTTTTTTAATGTTGAGTTTCAAGCCAGCTTTTGCACTCTCCTATTTCACCCTCATCAAGAGGCTCTTTAGTTCCTCTTCACTTTCTGCCATTAGGGTGGTATCGTCTGCATATCTGAGGTTGTTGATATTTCTCCCGGCAATCTTAACTCCGGCTTGTGATTCATCCAGCCCGGCATTTCTCATGATGCACTCTGCATATAAGTTAAATAGGCAGGGTGATAATATACAGCCTTGTCGTACTCCTTTCCCAATTTTGAACCAGTCAGTTGTTCCATGTCCGGTTCTAACTGTTGCTTCTTGACCCGTATACAGGTTTCTCAGGAGACAGGTAAGGTGGTCTGGTACTCCCATCTCTTTAAGACTTTGCCACAGTTTGTTGTGATCCACACAATCAAAGGCTTTAGCGTAGTCAATGAAGCAGAAGTAGATGTTTTTCTGGAACTCTCTTGCTTTTTCCATGATCCAGCGAATGTTGGCAATCTGATCTTAATTTAATTTAATTGATTTAAATCTGAATAGATTTAAAGGATTAGATCTGGTAGACAGAGTGCCTGAAGAACTATGGATGGAGGTTCGTAACATTGTACAGGAGGCAGCAACTAAAACCATCCCAAAGAAAAAGAAATGCAAGAAAGCAAAGTGGCTGACTGATGAGGCTTTACAAATAGCTTTACAAATTTACAAAAAGAATGTAGGCTTCTACAAAAACCAGTGAATCTTCAGGAGCAAGAACAAAATCATTCTGTAGTGTGTACAGTTCCATTTTTATACTCCTGTAGGGGAAAAAACATCTTTATATGTCTATAGTTATATGTAAACCAAAACATCTCTCCTTCAGTATTTGAATGTGTGCATGATTACTTTAAGAAAGCTTAACTGATTTTTATCTAAATTTGCAATACATATCTTTTGTTGCCAGAGGCTATGATTTTAATTGGGTATATAATGTACAGTATGTGTACATTTTTATTTTCTTGATTAAGTTTTAATTAATACAGAATTGTTCTGGATCTAGGTCTGCTTTTCGATGCTTAGATGATAGCCACAAACAGGAGTACATTTTGCCTGCTTTGGGTTGGTGTGTAAGTTCTTCTCTTCCTAAGAAGCCAGATCAGGCTAAAGGGTTGCCTCATCTGTAACACACTATGGGCTCTTCTTCACTTGTGCCGAACATGGCATAAATATGCCTTATCAAACTCTTTTTTCTGCCATGTATTCATGATGTTTCCTTGTATTATCTCCAACCCATACCCATGGAAGCTTGAAGTCCTTGCTTGTTTTGGTATTAAAGTAGTGTTTTCACTCTTCTCCAGATGCAACTTTTGCCATGGATATGGTCAGCTTCACTTACCATTTTCTTGCTGATTAATTATTGAAGCTAGAATCTGCCCACCTCCTTGGGCGTGCCCCTTCTCTCTGGTTGCAGGGCACAGACCACCCTGGCCCTTTTGGCTTAGGCTGCAGGAGACGCTGGACACTTAGATTCCACAAGAGCATCTGGCATAATGCCTGACAGAAACTGGCCATTGTGTTTATCAGGTCTCACACAGGCTCCTTATAAACATGGGTTTAGCGCTCTTTTGAAAAAGTGCCAGAGCAGTATTCAGAAATAGCCTGACAAGTTACAGGCACAGAGTTACAGGCATGAAGCAGGAGTATTAAGAAAGTTCCCTCCCACTTCACCTCTTCCTAGAGCTATTTCTGAACATAGGTTTGGCGCTCCTCTGAAGAGGCATTAAAGCCAGGTAGCCCAGCCAACAAGTCACAGATATGGAAGAGAAGAGTCAGAGTTAATTCTCACATGATCAGAGGAAAACAACTTGATGTCATATCTGTTCATTGTCGATGTAAGACAGATAAAAAGAGGGGGCTGTCCAGTCCATTGCAAAGCTTGGACAGGAGAAAGAAACAAAAAATTATAAACTTTCATTTCAGTATAAAGGTAGTCCTCGCTTAACAACTATTTGTTTAGTGACGGTTTAGACGACGGTGCTGAAAAAACGACTTGCGAGTGGTCCTCACACTTACAACCGTTGCGGTGTCCCCCCAGTCATGTGATCACAATTTGGGTGCTTGGCAACTAGTTCACATTTATGACCATCACAGCATACCATGATCACGTGATCGCCATCTTCAACCTTCCCGGCCTGCTTCCAGCAAGCAAAATCAATGGGGAACCACATGATTTGCTTAACTGGGTAAGTATGTTCCCTCGCCATCTCCCCAGACCATGCCTCATGCTTGGAGTCCAACTCAGAACGGATTCGAGCGATTTTATCCAGCAGATGCTCAGAAAACTCCTCCGCATGGCCCTGTCCCACACCGCATCAAAGAGAATAATTGATGTTGGTTTTTCTACTGGCATGCAATTCATGGCGGGATGGGAAATGAAACCATGGGAATCCACCAACCCCCTGCCTTAATTTGATCCTCAATGGGTAAGTAAAGACAGTAAAGTACCAGCCTCATTACTGTGGCAGAATAGAGATCAACAATGGGAGCAGCACAATTTATGATGTCATACTTTTTTCCAACTTAAGGACTGGTGAATAGGGCCTTAATTCAGCCATGAGGAACAGTTGACTGTGTGGGATTTCCCTTAAAGCATTCTGGAAACTTGCTAGTGAAAACTTAGAGGTCAGATTGCATTATTATTATTATTATTATTATTATTATTATTATTATTATTATTTTAATTTATATGACTACCCATCTCCCCCAACGGGGAACTCTGGTTCTATATAACTATGCTTTATAAACCATATTATACTGATTCTGCATCAACTGCAGTAAACTTCAGATCTCTTTGAAAGACCCAAAAAGGTGCCAAAAGACTAAAAGGGTATTGAAAGACTCATACTGTCCTAAATGTTGGGAGTGTACAAATGGGTGATGATCGCTCCATGTTTGCTTTGGTCTCACATTACTTACTCTTTTCCCCTCAAAGGGATAAGTGAAAAGGAGACGTATGGTTGGCTTGGAAAGTACAGCTGTGCTCTGCAACTTTAAATGGGGAAAAGCAGGCATGGCTGAAGAACATCTAAGGGTACCAGAATCCAGCAGACCAGGACCTTGTGGCTTTTATTGTCTCCGATGGGGAAAGGAGCTTGGTGGAGGCTTATTTGAGAATGTGAATTTAATTAGACCTCATAGATCATTGATCTCCCATCTCTAGGATAAACTGAAGACAGTGGTGGACTCCCTTTTGTCTTTTTCTACCCCATCCCATTTCTTTCCCCCTCTCTTTTTTGTCTTTCTCCTTCAGCATTGAACTTCTGGGGACAGGACAAATATCTAAACCAGTGTTTCTCAACCTTGGGAACTTTAAGATGTGTGGACTTCGATTCCCAGAATTCTGGGAGTTGAAGTCCACACGTCTTAAAGTTCCCAAGGTTGAGAGACACTTGTCTAAACTAATCAGTTATATAGTGCTTTGAATTTAGCCTGAAAATTATTTCAAGGCAGTTGGAGTATTCCATTCTTTTGGAATATAAAGAACGGGGAGGGATGCTTTGAATAGAATAGTGTTGTGTTGAGATTTTTGGTAAAATTCTCATGAGCAGTGTATGAGGTTCTTGTATTTACCTTAGTTGCAAGTGGTCCTGGAGTATGCACATGTGACCAGTCTCATTACACAAATACCCCTTTGACTCCAGGCATCTACAGGGGGACAAGTGATAAAATGTGCGTTGTAATGGCATGGCTGAAAACCTAGTTTACATACTTGGGACATGAGGATGTAAGGGAAGGATTGATATCATGACAGCATCATATGTGGGCCATCATTTCAGTGTAATCTTGGTTCGCTGTGGATGCCTATGCCTTTAGCAATCTACAATTCCTCTTCTTAAAATTCTAAGAAAGGTCTTATGAAAGAACTTTCACTCATGGGACTTTTTAAGAAAAGGAAGAAAGGAGAGGCAGAAAGGCTGATAAGTGATAGAGATATAAGAATCTCTTGAATGCACATGCACGCACACCCACACACACATACCTGCAATTACCAGCAACCCCCCTTACTACCTTGCCACAAAAAGTAAGTTCAAGAACACAACAAAAGAAATTGAAAAGAAATTGAAAGTTCTCTGCAGAGAACTGGACAAAAAATAAAGAGATTCATGGGGGGGGGTGTGTAAGAGAAATTTCAGATCTGTTTTCCTGATTGTATTAATTTTGAAACCATATAGGTACCAGAAGGCATATTAATAGTTAGTATTTCCCTGCATGTGAAGGATTAAAATGATATTTATCTGACCTGAGCACATCCCTTTATTTGAAAAGTGGCATAGATTGAAAAGCATTATGATGCCTCAGTATTGAAGCTCAGGTCCTTACATTAAGATACATTTGTAATGGCTATATTCAGTCAGCTCTTAAGAGAGGGCTTCTATCTTGCATGAGAAGACTTAAAACTTAAAAATATAAAATAGATAATAATGATTCATTCTCAGATCATTAAAAAATAAATTTGAACAGCTGAATATTTTTTTTTGCTGAGGACAAAGTAAATAGAAAGTTAACATACTGTACAGGCTCAAAGTATCTGCAAATATAGTATGTTTCTGAGATATAATTATATTTAGAATTAGAGAATTATCTTACTTCTACCTTCTTGTACTGCATACTTTATTGAAATAGGCTGTAATAACCAATATAAAGCTGTTTATGCCTTACCTCCCCCCCTTCTTATACCCCAGCGAATCAGGGAAAAGCCTGCCTAAATCACTTCCAAATATTGTCTTGTTTCCCCTCACTTAAAGAATGTTTCAACCTTCTTTACTTATCTAATGGTTCTTGCATATTTCAAGGTCATTTCCCTTACTATCTAGACCAGGCGTGTCCAACCCGCGGGCTTTAGGCCGCATGCGGCCCTGTAGTAATATGGCCCCAAAAAATTGTAAACTTTTAACATTATTTTGCGTTTTTTTGTGTGTGACTGGATTGCATGGTGCTCAAGCGCAGACTGTGTAGGTAGAAACAATGGAACGCTGTGTAGGGGAGGGGGCAGTGCAGTGCTAACGCCAACGCCGCCCGCTACACACATCAGCTTGTGGCGACTTGGCGTTATATATAATATTTCAACCTACCTACACATGTTCTGTGACGACAGGCGTTTATTGTTATTATTATTAAGTAGACATGTAAGTTTTCTTATTTGATTATTAAACTTTGCTTTATTTGCCTACCTAACAATTTATGATGGGCTTGTTGTGTAATTTCTTTAAAAAAATATTTATTTCTAAATAAATTTATTCCAGCATGGCTTCAACATCGTTTCAACAGAAAACAGAACCCCAAAAAAGAAAAGAAAGAAAAATCGTGGATGAAGGAAGAGTATTCAATGAAAAATGGACAGATGAGTACTTTTTTGTCGAGACAAATACTAAGGCACTATGCTTAATTTGTAGGAAAAATGTGTCAGTTTTCCTATAGACTACAATTTGAAAAGGCATTATACGGAAAAACATGCCAAATTCGAAGTGTATCAAGGAATTTGTCATAAAGACAAATTAGTGGAACTGAAAAAAAGTCTCGTCTCAACAATTTTTTTTAAAAAAAAGTCACAACTCAAAAGGACTCTATTATAAAAGCTAGTTATTTGGTAGCAAATCTGATTGCAAAAAAATCAAAACCATTTACCGATGGTGAGTTCACTAAGCAATGTATGGAAAGCGTGGTAGATATAATTTGTCCTGATAAAGCGATTTTTCAAAAATCAGTTTGTCTCACCAGACTACAGCCAGGCGAAATGAAGAAATAGGAAAATCTATCGAAAGAGGTTTGAAGAGTAAAGCTGCTAATTTCAAATGTTATGCTTTGGCGATGGATGAAAGTACTGATGCTACAGATATGGCTCAACTTGCCATTTTTATTAGAGGTATTGATAACGAATATAATGTCACTGAAGAAATGGTTTCTTTGGTGCCATTAAAAGACACAACTAAATCTCTTGATTTGTACGAAGCAGTAAAAATGACATTAAAGCGATTTTCTTTAACCATTGTCAACATATCTGGTATATCTACTGATGGCGCCCGGGTGATGGTTGGTAAAAGTGAGGGACTTACAAAATTGATAGAAAACGATGCAAGTGCCGTCAGCAACTCACGTTTGATGAAGTATCACTGCATTCTACATCAAGAAAATTTATGCGCGAAAGCTTTAAAAATGGATAATGTCATGCAAATTGTCATCAAAGCAGTGAATTTCATAACGGCCAAGGGATTGTATCATTGCCAATTCCAGGAGTTCCTTAAAAGTATGGTTGCTGATTATGGGGACATCATTTACTTTTCTGAAGTAAGGTGGCTAAGTTGGGGTAAAATGCTGAAAAGATGTTAAGATTTGCGAGATGAAATCAAGTTGTTTATGGAATAAAAAAAAATTGTTCCAGAACTTGAAGATGAAAAATGGCTCACAGATTTAGCATTTTTGGTGGATTTGACCACTCATTTAAATGAGTTAAACATGCGTCTTCAAGGTGAAAACCAACTTATCGCTGCAATTATTCAAACCATAACAGCATTTGAAATGAAACTTAAAGTATGGCAAGCTCAAGTTATGGAAAATAATTTTATACATTTTAATATGTTGGGTAATGTCCTGTGAACAGCGAGAAATATGCAGCCTTGCTTTTCAGTTTGATACAGGAATTTGAGAACAGGTTTCAAGATTTCTGGAAAAATCATCAATATTTTGGTATATTTTCGACTCCATTTTCAGTCGACATAACTACATTACCTCCGAATTTTCAAATGGAATGGATAGAGTTGCAATCAGACATTCAACTCAAAGAAAAAATTGGATCATGTCTCTCTACTGGACTTTTATAAGACCTATCTTCCCAGAGAAAAATATCCCTCGCTTCACAGTCACGCCTTATTCATGACATTGATTTTTGGCATCATGTACATTTGTGAGCAACTATTTTCAAGGATGAAGCACACAAAGAGTAAAATTAGAATTAAAATTTCTGACGAGCACCTTGAGAACTCACTGAGAATTGCAACCACTTTTATCGAACCAGACATTGATGCATTAGTTCCACAAAAACAAGGTTAAATATCCCACTAGTTTTATGTTGCCCTCTTTTTTTTAATTTTATAATAAAAAAATAAATGAAGTTTTATTACTTATATACATTAACTATATTATATATTTTATGTGTGGCCCAAGACAATTCTTCACTCAGTGTGGCCCAGGGAAGCCAAAAGGTTGGATACCCATGATCTACACCATCAAATCCCAGTTCTGGGATGGGGCATTGGGTGGTGGGGGGTGGGGACAAAGATCAATGGTTAAAACTAATCACTGCCTTTGAAACCTATTGAAAATGTCTTCTGTCTGCTTTCCCCCCATGATGTCATTGCATAAACTGCAACAAACTTCCTTTGGTAAATAAGGGACTGTACTAGGTAGTCCATTATTAAAAAAAAAAACAAGCAGATTAATATTTTTGTGGTTATTATTTTATTAGTAAAACAGATCAACTGAATGCATTAATGTATGCAGCCAAAAAATTATTTATTTATTTATTTATTTATTTATTTATTTATTTATTTATTATTTCAATTTATTCCCCGCCCATCTCCCATGCAAGGGACTCTGTGCAGGTTACAATAATTAAACATTTTAAAAACTATACAAATTAGAAATATCTAAAATACAGCCAATATAAATAGATAAAATCCAAGATGGGTAGGGAATCGTAGCATAGATCCTATTGCTATGGGGCCAGCCACCCCCAGGAGGCACTATCGCCTCTGTTGTCTCAGGCCTGGTGGCAGAGCCAGGTCTTAAGGGCCTTCCGAAAGGCCAGAAGTGAAGGGGCCAGTCTCACCTCCGGGGGCAAGATGTTCCATAAGGCAGGCACTATCGCAGAGAAGGCACGCCTCCTGGACCCCACTAGATGGAATTCTCTTGTCGAGGGGGTCCGGAGCATGCCCTCCCTGCATGCACGGGTGGGGCGGGACGACGTTATTGGGACGAGACGGTCCCTCAGGTATCCTGGCCCTATGCCATATAGGGCTTTAAAGGTAATCACCAACACCTTGAATTGGACCCAGAAGCAAATTGGCAACCAATGCAGCTCACAAAGCAGAGGTGTTACATGTGCCGATCTCCTGGCACCCATAACTGCTCGCGCCACCGCATTCTGTACCAGCTGAAGCTTCCGGATACTCTTCAAGGGTAGCCCCATGTAGAGCGCATTACAGTAGTCTATACGGGAGATGACAAGGGCGTGAGTGACTGTTCGGAGGGCCTCCCGATCCAGGAAAGGGTGTAATGTAAAAATGTAGCATCGGTGTGTTATCTTTTACACTTTGAAAACAAAAATGACTCTTACAACTTGTAAATTGTATTTCTAATCTGCCTAATAGAATTATGTCCATGTATATATTTTACACATGCTATACATGTGTAAATATAGCAACAACACTAAAATCCTCCAAAAGGATGAATATCAGGCAACTCCATATGGTATGTGTGCTTTGTATTACCCAAAATTGGTGGTACTGTCCCTATGTGCTCCCACAGTATCACTTTTGCTTGGCAGCTGAACCATTTTATTTCTGGCTCAGTTATGGGGACATTCAAAATTGCTGTAAGTCCAGCTTTCCTGAGATGTTGAAATTTCACAGGATGTAATGGTATGTGGGAATGACCTTGGGAGACAGGAAGAAGAACTGCAGCCTAGACAACCGTCATGCAAAAGGTATCTCAGCCCACAGAGGAAAAAGGGGTGTCGGAAGCATCTCAGAAGGGACCCTTCCTAGTTTTTCAGAAAGTAAAGACGAGAGGGGGGAAATACTTTCAGACTTGCAAGGTTCTGTTATTGTAACCTTACAATAAAGGTAGTGTTAGTACTCATGGTTTGTGCTTCTTGTCTGGACTACCTTGAAGGGCTGACACAGAGGTTGGGCTGGGCGGTTTTTATATCGGTGAAGCTCCCACCTTACAGACTTTTTGTTTTCCCCATAGAAGTTAAACAATGGTAACGTTATGCCAAGATGCTATCATTGTTTTTTTAAATTGCAAGTGCAGGGTAGTGTCATAGTAGCTTCTCCTATCATAGCAACACCAAGTCACCAAACAAATTGAACATACTGCAGGGAAGAGTTCTAGTTGGGTGGGGGGGGGGGGGTTGTTTAATGCTCTTTCATTGATCATCCAGAGGGAGCATGAATTGGCTTGTATGTGTTTTCCTCATTTCAGGGTTGGTATGCCTACAGTGAAGGCACTTGTGGGCTAAACTGAAAGAGTTTTGAAGGCTTGGTTTGGAAGGAGTCTTAGGGAAGATTTTCAGGAGTGCTGGAAATTCATTAGCTTTGTTTTAAATACATGCACACATGCACATACACACATGGATCTAAATGGGAAGAAGGCTTTTTCTACAAACAGGAGATCTACTTAATTCAATGGGGCTTACATACTTGTATATGTAGATAGGGATTATAGCCTAAGAATGGTATAATTGCCATATTATTATTATTATTATTATTATTATTATTATTATTATAGTGGGAGGAAGACACTGACAAATGCTCTACACTTCTAAATATATTGCAATGTCCTCATCTTTAAAGAGTGCCAAAACATTATCTGAAAATTATACTGGCTTGCAGTATCAGGCTATAAAGACAAAATTTAATAGAAAAGGTTCTAAACACCATCATTTTCACAGTTATTATGGAAATGTCAGCAGTGCCTATTAACTGCTGCACATTAATTAGTATGTTTTCTCTATATGTGAATGTATATATTTGTATATTCATTTCTACTCATTTATTTTATAATAAATAGTCCAAACAGAAAAACAAGTAAAATTTACCAGACATTTACATACAATATAAAGGAAGTTCCTTTATTTTCTGCTATGGTAGCACTTGGCAGATTCAGGAATAAATAATTATTTGTAGTGAGGGTATGCCTTATCAAACATATGCAGATCAGCACTAATTAATGCTAATTAACGTTTCCTGTCTATCTAGTTGGAAAAACGTCCAAATGTTATGAAATCAGTTAGTATGCCTATTACCCTAATTGTTTTATGTGGGATGGATCTTAATTAAAATATGTAAATTGATCTTAATTGCCATATACTAATGGGGGTTCATGTTATCTCTCCAGAAGTGACAAGATTGTAAGTAGGGATACTTAACCGAATACCTCTATGAAATCCTTAACTAAATGGCCTTTACCTAAAATTGTTTTTATTTTAAATCTGTAAACTAGCATAATTCTATAAAGGCTTTTCAATGTAGGTGATGTTTCCAAACAACAAAATAATGTTAATAATTATTTACAAGTTTAAATCTGAAATATCCTTTGAACCTTTCCTATTTTTGAATGAAATTATTTGATCATACATCATTTTTATTGTTCAATAGATAACATGAATAAATTAATCTGAATGCTTATGAATTATCTTTCTGTTTAAGGATAAATTCACTAAAATATACACTTTAAAGAAATAGAAGGACTGAAATTTGCCTAAAGGGCATGTCTATTGTCTATAAACCCTGCTCCTTAATTCTAGACTATATTTATTGAGTGGTACAGGAATTATGGTCTGCCATCAAATTCAAAGTTTGCATTTGGACATGTGAATTTATCTACTGAGGGAATTCTGCCTGAATGTATTTATTTGTTTGTTTATGGTTAATAACCATTAACAAACTAAAACAACACATAAAAGCAGGTTAAAATACAGTAAGAGCATTAAAACCACCATATAGACTGGCCAATTAAAATTTACACATGTAAGAAGTAAAAGAGAATCAAATAAAACAAAGCAAAACAAAATATATAAAATAAAATCAAAATAATAGAATAAAAAGGGTTCCAATCCGAGAGTAGGAAATAAACCACTTCTCCCTCTACTAGGAGGTGGTATAGGTATATCAGCACATTAATATGTGCTTGTTGATTAATGTAAAACACAATAGTAGTTATACATGGAGACATAGTTATCATTCATAAATAAAAGAACCAACTATAAAATGCAGAAACCAAATCACTTTTATGCTAGGGGGATTCCTGTTATTCTTATCACTATTCTACAGCTAATGTTGTTTATTGGGTGTTGTGGTCCAATGATATTTAAAGAATAAGTAGGCAACCTTTTACCATTGGATGTTGTGTGTTATAGATCTCACAATCCTTTCCCATAAACCATGATGCCTGGAAGTGATGGACATTTAAGTCAAAAATATTCAGAAGGCATCAGATAGCAATATTCCTTAGTTAGATGACCTCAGGTTCTCCATTCTTGCCTAAAAGCTAACTTTATACCTTGGAAAAATTGATTGGCTCAGAATATCATCTGAATGTTCATATTTAAGTTGATTTTCATTTTTATTCCCATGTCCTGAAAACCAATGGGTAACAACAATTATTTATGCAATATTGGTATAAAATGAAAAAAATAAAGTGGACCATCTTCAGTTTCAGTATTCCAAAAGCATTCCTACTCTACCCTATTAATGAAAACACAGGCAATTTTTGAGGGTTATACTCTGGAACCATTTAGAAAATAATTATTCTATCATATTAATTTACATTTGCATTCTATGTTTCTTCCTCCAAGATGTCCAGAAAGTTTTCCATACAATAACTCTCAGAGACTGCATAAGCTCAACAATAGTAAATTGTTCCTACTAATTGTCCCCTGAGTCTTTGCATAGGAGAAATAAATGAGCATAATTCACTTTCCCTAAAATGCATATGCATTAATACAAAGAGTGTGAGAAATTACCTTTTCTTCTAATTCTTGTTTTGGTTTATTATCTGTGGCTTTTATTGTTTTATTTGGGGTGGGGAAGTTTCCCTGACCCATAGTGAGAAACAGGTGGGCATTTGTAACTATTGCAAAGGACTAAGAGTTTTTCATATTTCAGGGTAAATACAAATTAATTTCATTTCAATGCTACATTTAGTCAGATGATGTCTATCTTGTATATGTTCAACCATGCCAATGGTGACAAAATTATCTCCTATCCATGTGTATTTGCTTTGTATCTGTGCCATCCTGTACCTTAGTCAATTCTTTCTCTGTTCTCCTTCCTTTTCTGTTATCTCCTCTGTGTCAAATATATTATTGTAAGATTCTCAGAGCAGGGACTTATCCTCTTATACTTTGAAAAGCACAATGCATGCTACAATAATATTAATAGCAGGGATATTAGTATTACTAATAACTAATAATATTTTTCAGGTGGAGGATTTTACTTAACTATTGAGTGTTATACTACAAACCACACCCTAGAACACTGCTTTCCAAAGTGCCGCCGTTGGCGACACACCAACGGTGGCGGGGGCGCGCACGGGGGCTGGGGCGTGCACAGTGGCGGTGCGGGGGGGCGCGGCGGCCTCCGCTAAAATGCGGAAACGCTGATGGCGCGCCACTGCCGTCGCTGCCACCACCATGCACACCACCCACGCCGCTGTGCACGCCCCCACTGCCGCTTCCAGGTTGTGTTGCGACACACCAAACTCTGTGCTGCAACACACTAAAGTGTTGTGACACTCAGTTTGGAAAGCTATGCCCTAGAAAGTAGGTGGGTGACAGTAGAAAACTTTGGCAGGGCCAGGAAAATAATAAAATAAAATGTTTTAGAATCTGTAAAAGGGGGGAAAAAAGTGCCACACTTAAAATAAAAACCAAAAAGAAAGCATTAAAATGGCACTAAAATAGTTCTGGGGCCTCAGAAGTTATGCAATTTTGTTGGCTTGAGGTTGCCACTGGCATATTAAGGGCATATTGAGGACTGCTTTCCAAATTTGACCTCAGTTCCCAAATTGAGGCAGAGGCTTTTCACATGTTTGTGATTTTTAAGGTAAATGAGATGTCTTAAGTCTGTTCAAGGCTTAAGGTAGGCACTTTGCCCATTAATATACACCAGGCAACAACTTCTGACTTTGGGCTTCAAGGAGTAAAAAAAAAGGGGGGATGGCAATATGGGGCACATACATTTTGCATCCCTACTGTAAAAGATATGTAGAATATAAATGTTCTAAACAGACAAACATAAATAAACCACAAAGATGGCGTGGTCTGTTCCAAGTGGCCAGTAGATTACAGGTAGTCCTTGCTTAATGACCCTAATTGGGACCAGAATTTCCTTTGCTATGTTATGTGGTCCTTAGGTGAAACATCACATGACTATACTGCTTAGCATCGGCCGTTTCGGTAGTCCCGGTTGGGGTTAGGGTTAGGGCAGAGTGCAGGGTGGCCAAAAGGGCAGAGATGGGGGGGGGAGATAGGTGGTTGGGGAGAAGTTGAAGTTGAAGCGCACCCTGTGATCATAAATGTGCATGGGCTGCCAAGCGCCCAATTTTGATAACATGACCGCAGGGGCGCTGCAGCGGCCGTAACTTTGAGGACTGGGCATAAGCACCATTCGTTCGGCACATCGTAACTTTGGTTGCTGAATGAATTATTATTAAGCGAGGACTACCTGTATGCATCCCTAGAGGGCAGCGTTTCAGAAATAAGAGGTTGAAATACCTTTTCTTTGCTTGATTGAATTGTTAATTTTTATTTATTTATTTTACTGTTTTCACAGGACATTGTAACAAATGTTTCTCCAAGAATAATACGTGGAAGCACCATAGGTGCCATATACGGTCCGGGCCAAGGTTCCTTCTTGAATGTTGAGCTCATCAGTGAGAAAACAGCAGCCTATTGGTGCAGGAGTATTACTGAGCTGAAGTCAGACTTCCCTGACAAAGTAAGTCAGATTGAACTGCAAAGAAAGTTCACCTGTCAGGTGGAGAGGATCAATAATTTTTTTTAGAAAATTGGAAGTCAGTTGAAAGAACAATTGCTGCCCATAGGGTATATATTCATTCTGTTCACTCTTCTGATACACAGGCCTTTCAGCATTTTCTGTTTTTAAAAACCTGCAAATATGTTTGACCAGACATGAAGGGGGAATAAAGACAATGTTTATATACTGTGAGAAACAAAGCCCCTTTCTCTAGCTTTTGTTCACAGATGCAATGCTTATCACCAGGTAAATACTTATATATATATATGTACTATATTTCAGTTTACCATGAATTCAGTTTACTATATGTACTATATTTCAGTTTACCACGAAACTTTCATTATTAGAAAGATAAATTTGTCTCTAAAATAGGGTAGATTTTTTGTTCTGAGTTATGAAATGCTGTGGGCAGTTATGATTTGCAGAAATAGTTTTTGTCCAAATCCCCATTTTTGGTGTCCTCCTTTGGGAAAGTCCATAGTACCAGATATGGTATGCTATTTTAAACAACAACAAAAGCAAAATGTCCTTTCTAAACCCTGACTGAGTGAACATAATGAATGAAGAATGACATTCTTGGCAGAAACAAGAGGCAAACAGGGTTCAAAAGAGAATTATTAGCTAGTGATTAAAGTAAAGTAAATTATTGCATTATTGTAAATATTAAAAAGAAGAAAATTGATATATAATTATTTTTGCATTGTAATGAAGCAGTTTAAACACTGAGTTCAAAAACTAATATGCTAGGAATTAAAGTCTTTGTTACTATTAAAGCAGTTGACAGTTCTTTTGGTTGAACTTTGGAATCAAAGGGATTTGTATTAAAATTTTAGCTACATTATGTTTCAGTTTCAGAGAACCATGACAGAAATTGAGCTGAACAACAGTAAATGATCAAAAATTCATCAATTTATTTTCTGCGGGGGTTGAGTCCTGAATTTATTTCATTTTGTGTTTTAAATGTCTGATTCTTTCTTTTCTCCTCCTACATAAATATTTAGGTATACATGGATAAAGCACTGAAAAAAGGCAATTTTAATGTAATTATATATATGGCTCCATCAGCATTGTTTGTCTTGTTTTTTGCACTGTTGAATTGATATGCATGTAAGCATTGAAAAAGTATTGCAAAAGGGGGGAAAATCATCTGATTACTAGTGTGAAAGATCACCTGCATGTATAAATGGGTAAAATGGGCAGAGCAAAAATATTTTTTCTTTTTATTATATTGTTGTAAATCTTAATACATTATATTGTTTTGATAGAATACTATTTGTACAGTATTAGTTAAAATTATTGACATTCTATTGCTTAAATAACTAAGAGTATTAGAAATAAAGAAAAGAGAAATAAATATCAGTATTAATTACAATTTCGGATATTTACAAGCATAAAATTATTTGACCCCATACAAAACTGTGTATAACCATAGAAAAAAAGAAACTGCTGCAGGTTACATCAAAGTATTTGTTGTACAATGAAGATTTTGATCTTGAGCTAGTTACTTAGTATTGAAGTCTCCATTGTATAATGGAGATTGTGTGTGTGTGTTAATAAAAGGAAAAGTAATAAGATAGGCAAAACCAATTTAACAAGAATTTTGACCCATATAAAGGTAAAGGTAAAGGTTCCCCTCGCACATTTGTGCAGTCGTGTCCGACTCTAGGGGCCGGTGCTCATCTCCGTTTGTTAGCCGAAGAGCCAGCGTTGTCTGAAGACGCTTCCACGGTCATGTGGCCGGCATGACGCACGCAGAACGCTTTTACCTTCCCACCGAAATGGTACCTATTTATCTACTTGCATTTGCATGCTTTCAAATTGCTAGGTTGGCAAGAGCTGGGGCTAGTGCGGGAGCTCACTCCGTCACGCAGGGCTAGGGATTCCGATCAACAAGCCTGGCGTCTTAACCGCTGAGCCACCACGCCCCTTGACCCATATAGTCATTTGGAATTGTGAATTTATTTGGTTGAATTTTTTCCAAGTGTTCATGAATTGGTTCCTAACAGAATGAGAAAAAGTTGAGTTGGTTGATAGTGGTGTCCATAGAGAGCAGATGCAAGTGAGATCCGACTGATAAAAGGAGTGTTACGGCATCACAGTGCAAGCCACTTCCTTCCATAGGTGTGTCATAATATTACACACGTGTACAAAAGGGCAGAGCTTGACAAAAGCAGCAAAATCTTGCAGATGCCACCACATGAGAGAGAATTGAACTGATTCATTTGTTCTAGTTCAGGGCTTTGGCCACTCTAGCTGAGTGGCTTTGTAACATGTGATGCCGATCCTGAATTATTTTTCTTAAGAGACACCTACTAAATATGGGAGGCAGGTAGAATATGGGGTTGTCTCCATGCTGGGAATCCTAATACTTCTTGAATTTGACTGGTAGGAATGAGTAACCTTTTTAAAAAAAAATAAGGTACCAGTTTGCAGATTTTTTTCTTACACAGAATGGAAGAATTGAAATTAAACAAATTCAAATGTGGAAGATTGAAAACTGTTAGATTTGCTCATCCCAAATACTTGGGGGAAACATGCTACCTTAATGAAAGATTTTAGGAGGAATTCAGTTCAGGGCAGAATGAGCCAGAGAAACAATAAGGGAATGGAGGGAGGAACTTCTTATGCCTAAATGCACGAGATACATTTCTGCAGATAAAACCAAGAGATAATTAAACCTTAAAAGACTTATTAATTTGTTTTCACATAAAATTGCAAGAACTACAGATTTGTTTTTTCAACATCCTATCCTAATTTAGCTTTCTGGTAAATATGGTAGCATTGAATGACTGAAAGTGAGTGACAGATTTCCATGGATGTATAAGAGCACCTTGTGACTTTAATTCAGTACTTGAAAGTATATAACATGGCATAGTAATGGAACATTTGATGACTTAAACTATCCTGGAAATAGGGATTTCCTTAGCCAAACGGTTCTCTGAGTAAAATATATTAATGATATTTGACGGACAATTAAATACTTTCGCTATTGTTTCAGGAAATATAATTATCAACTGTGAATAATACCTAATTTTGTTCTAAGCAAATAAACAAACCTATGCTACAAGAACCCATTTTTAAAAAGAAGTATAGATTTGGTGTTTGTTACAGCTACCGATATTTGAGGTTGGCATGATATTTAGGAACCTTTACCTTTACCTATGATATTTAGTCTCCAAAGCTGAAATACAAATCAGAATATCATTCTTCAGTTTTTGTCTTTCTTCAATTTTTATAATTTGGTTCTTGCCTCAGAAAATATTCCAACATGCATTTAAAATAAGTATTTTGGGGGAAATGCATTTAGAAGTATAAACATTTAAATAAGATATATAGTTTATGCAGATCTTTAAACATACACTGTACATTACATGTATGAAAACTGAACTTTTCAGTTTGAGGTGAGAGTGTGCACGGTCATAAAATAGCAAATGAACAAGCATATGCTTGGATTCCTGAAATTATATTGTTATAAATTAGAAACATTACAAACTGTCTTTCTGACGTTCAGTTTATACCTGTAAACAAGCCAATTTATGACTTGGCTGTGGTGTATTTATTTGGACAATTTTCTACATGTTAGAGATCTTGAAGTATTATGTTTTGACCTCTCAGAAAGTGAAGCATTGTTTTTCACAGTGCACAAACTGCTAGAGAAATACATGGAATGTGCCACAGCTTTTTTTCTTAGAAAATATATATGTACATCAAGGTCTTGAGAGAAAAAAAAGAAGGGAGTTGGTTCAAGAGTTCCATTCCATGAAGTTCCTATGGATTTACCTCAAATTGCAGGACCCAAATCTTTTTGGGTATTCTTTTTATGTTCAAAGAGCTTTTATGAAAAGAATAGTAAAGCATATTGGAGATTTGTATCTTCAGTGAAAAGTACTGTTTACTTAGAGCACAAGACATTGGTCCTGTTAGATGGGAACACATTTCACAGTTTTATGAGGACTAAAAGCACATCTTGAAAACATTGCCTCAAGGTGTAAAGAAGGAGAAAATTAAAGCCATTTCTGAAACACTCTGCCAGGCCTCTTCCGGAAAA
Source organism: Charina bottae (assembly GCA_023362775.1). NCBI lineage: Eukaryota > Metazoa > Chordata > Lepidosauria > Squamata > Charinaidae > Charina > Charina bottae. Next base: position 29,110,717 of record JALMGJ010000003.1, on the reverse strand, counting down.
TGAATTGAGAGCTTCTCTTGATTATTGGGAAAAACAAATCCTTAATGGCTAGAAATAGCTTTAGTACTCACATCACAAGGTCTTAACAATTAGGCTAATGCCTGTACTGAAAATTCCTATATGAAGGAACATAAGAAGAGCTGCTTGTAAGAACGAATGTGTACTACATTACAGCTCAGCAATTTTTTTTTCTCCTGAAATGTGATGCATGATTGAATTACCTATTATGTAAAAGTGGTAGATGTGCCTGTGGTCTTTTGTGCATCTGTGTCCTGAGAACATGAATACATTTCCTTCCTATTGATTTTGGTAGATTTTTTTTTTTGCTTAACTTTCATACAGACTTCCATTCTGCTTAGTGTTTTCTTATTCATGGCTGTTCTGAAGTAAGCCCAATTGAGTTCAATGGGATCTCAATTATATGGATATAGGATTATAGCCTAAGAGATAATTTTGAACATTAACAGCACAATCTAATGCACATTTGCTCTGAAATGGTCCATTTCATTCTTGGGACTTCCTCCTAAATGAGTATGCAGTTTCAGCTCTTTAAAGGAAAAAAAGAAATGGAACATTCATTGCCCTAAAATATAAGCAATATAAACTTTTAATGAATTAAAATTACTCATTTCAGCAAAAGTCTCCTTCCATCACTTTTTCATTTCATTTTAAAACAGCAATGACAACCTATGTACATTTCCTAGGAATCAAAGACCTGTTGAGGTTAACAGCTCATCGTTGTGCCTTAGGTGATCAAATCTTCCTAGCCGGTCATTAATCCAAAATAAATATCCTGTCTCTCAGTTGTCACTGGCTTACAGAAAGTTTCAGTAAAGAATTAGTGTCTTGTAGACTTAGAAAAAACAACACAAGAGAAAAGGCTGTAAGTGTTGTTTGTGCTAAAGTAAGTGTTTGTTCACCTAACAGTAATGGGAGAAAAACATAAAACCATGTAATAGTTCTTTGTCTGTGGCTGTTTTAGGATTAGCTAGGATTGCTGATAACTCTGGTTTACCAGAATTACTAATAATCCTGGGTTTATGGTTCCCAAGTTGCATTCCTGTATGCCCTGCCTGGACATCCCTATTTGGCTCCTCTCCAAGGAGGAATACCTAAACTAATCATAAACTAATGAGGAAGCAAAACCTTCCAGTTATAGCCCATTGAAGAGGCCTGGTTTGTCACTCGCCTAACAAATGAAAATCTGAAATCTTTTATTTATTTATTTTATTTATTTATTATTTGGATTTATCACCGCCCATCTCCACCATGGTAGACTCTGGGCGGTTACATCTTAATGTAAACTCTTCCTTTTTCATTTCTAGTTTATTAGGGAACGATAAACCAGGAGTCAGCTTTCAGCATTACAGGAAGATCTGTTTATTAGGTTAATTTAGCAGCTTCTGCTGTTCAGAGGATGAAATTAAGACCACTAGCCATGATAAAACAGAAACTAAAATACTTTTCCATAGAAGGTAGCCTCTTCTTGAATTCCATCTTTGTCATTTCTACTCTTTTCAGTTCACATGAAAAATAGTTTCATGCTGGGAAGAGCCAATAGTTTCCACTGGGAAGAGCCAAGCACAAACATTTAGGTAACATGCACAAGCACATAGCTTGTGACCCATAAACCAGATTTCTGTATAATTCTGGCTTATTGTTATATCCAATCATGGAGAATGAATAACAAGTCTCATTTGAAAAAATATATATAAATGTCTGGGTTTCTTCACATATCATGCACAAATTAATTATTCTAATAATTTACACATCCCATGATTCTTTTTTTTTCATGTCCACCAGAATGTTTGATGCAATCAGCAAACATTACAGTTTCTAGTACAGCAATGGTCTGAGCATGCTAGGCTATTTTACTAGACTTCTAGTAAATAATAGAATTGATAATCAGACCCGTAAGATAGATCCAGGTTATCTATGGACTGTCCCCTCTTCTGTTAGCTCTGGACTGAGACTGTAACATAGTAGCATGGCTAAAAGTATAGTGATTTCTTTAAGCTAAGTCCAGAGAGCCACAGAGCATAGAAATGGCAGAACTAGTGGTGCTCTGGAACTTGCTCAATTTAAACCAAATGTATACCTTTTAAGCACTTTAGAAATAAGTTCATAGTTCTAATTTTTTACCTGCTGTTGCTTAAATTAAATCAAATACTTATGTTATATTTAATGTTCATAGTCATCTCAGAGACACACACATTTGGATTCACACAGAACAGCTTTTGTAAAGTTAAATGCAGTTGGAAAACAAAACAACTCTTTTTCAATACTCAAGAAATCAGTGATTATGGACTATGGTAACGCTTGCCCTATTACCCTTACTGCAGTATGAGGCATGTCATTTTCACTTACAATATTTTCTGAAATAGAAATTGCTTTAGATGTTTATGTTTTACAGCAAAAGGTCATCTTATAGTTTTATACTTAAAACTATTAACTTTTTATGTATTTCCTTGAGTCTCAGGTCTTGTCATGGAATGTCTTTTGTTTAATGGCAGAAGTATTAAATAAAGCCAGCCTGCTCATATTCTTACGTCTCAACAAATCTGTCTGTAGTGTATAAGTACATTAAGGACAGAAGCAGTGGCCTGAGAATCTAGAAGCAGATTGGGGGACAATACTGCATCACAGTTCCACTGCTGTAACCAGGAGCAATTGGTGAAGCTTTGGAAATGGCATTAAGGCATTTTTGCACTCCTCCAATTTTGAGGCCCATCTGCACAATTCCATTTTTCAAGCAGAATTTAAATAACATAAATGAGCATGTTACAACTTGCCATATGCCAAACCACTGAGCCCAAGTGTTTGTTTATTGAACAAAGGAGGCATGCTTCTCCAAAACATATCTGTCCCTGTTTTTCCTTACAGAGGAATCTCATGGACTAGGTACAAGGGAAGTCAAAACAGTAATTCAGTGGCTAGTCCTCACTATAAATTGAATAAGGTGTAAGGAAAATGCTGTTATTTATGAAGTTGTGGGGCTCTGTATTATATTCTTCTGAGATTAAGTCACCTTGATTATATATTGTGAGCTTTTTTGTTTTATTAACGTTTAGATTTCAGTTCTTGAGGATTTTATTCACATAGTTTCTTGATCCAAGATTTACTTATTGAAAAAGAAGGGGTAACCTTTAAAGGAAAGGACTATAGTTCATTGAGCCTCTCCTGGTAGGATTGGAGAAAACTCTACCTCAGACGTCTGAAAGCAGCCACCAATCAGACAATAATGTCTACTTGACAGTAGACAATACTGGCAAGATGAATGAATGGTCTGACTGCATATGAAACACCTTTCCGTGTTCCTATTTTAGAATATGAGACTGTTTTCCTCCCAGTGTGTTGTATATGGTGTTTCTTATGAAATGTGACACTAAGCAACAAAGCACCTGCAAGAATAAAGAACAGGTGTGTTGTGGCAATGTAGACACTACACGAGCAAATTATAATTACATATTACACTCCAGCATTTTTGTGTGCGTGCTCATGGTTTAGGCAGGGTGCACCTGCATGCTTGTTTGATCCTGATAAGCTGGGATTCAGAACAATTCCACCTTATTGTGGAATAAGATAGCCCATTGGGAATGAAGCCATCCCTAACTACAAAAAGCATACACAATTATGTTCACTCAGATCTTGTTTTCTGTAGCTTTATTCTCTACTGTTTTTTACAGTCTCATATAAACCTTAATGAAAGTGCTGCTGCTCCTATTTGCCTATTTTGACTACGAGTTGCAGGATCCTATTAATCTAGTAACTATCCATTTTAACTTTAAAATCACAGCACCAGTTTCTTCAGGCCAAAAACCAATGCTGCTATAGTTTGTAGCTTATGATGTACTTTAAAACACGTCTGTGACAGACTAATCTGTTAACTATATGAAAAAAGATAACATTCAGGCTGCCAATACTCATGCGATAATGGTATGGGATACCCTGAAATAATAGAGACAGGGCTTAGAAGTTGAGATACTCAAAGAAAGACATCTATTTGGCATATGAAAGACCCTGGAAGTTGATAGGCTGTAGTTACGTTATGACATAAAATAGCCACCAAGTGCAAATGAGGTGGGGAAATCTATCCAAGTGGTTGTTGTTCACTCTCTATGAAGGAACATATAATAAATGAATAAAAAGAGAGAATTCCCCAGCTCTATGTTGTCCTTGGGCAGCACTCCAAGAGACTTGTTAGTTTCCTTATTGTTTTTCCCCCATGTAAACAAAGTTCCTTAGGAGGAATGACTGTGCTCAGAAGTGCTGATATATATAAAAAAAGTAAAGGTTCCCCCCGCACATTTGTGCAGTCGTGTCCGACTCTAGGGGCCAGTGCTCATATCCGTTTGTTAGCCAAAGAGCCAGCGTTGTCCGAAAATGCTTCCACGGTCATGTGGCCGGCATGACGCGCGCAGAACGCTGTTACCTACCCACCGAAGTGGTACCTATTAATCTACTCATATTTTCATGCTTTCGAATTGCTAGGTTGGCAAGAGCTGGAGCTAGTGCGGGAGCTCACTCCGTCACGCAGGGCTAGGGATTTGAACCTCCGAACTTGCGATCTTCCAATCGACAAGCCTGGCATCTTACCCGCTGAGCCACCACGCCTGATATATAGACCTTATATATTCTGAGTTGTATCTTTACACTACAGGAGTTCCTGATGTTGAACTTAATTTAAGTACAGCCTTTGGTGACAGCAGTAGAGGATATCAGTGTTCAGTTCTAAAGCCCTGATGTTTTGGCCTACCAGTTTGGGCCAAAAGAAGAAGGGAAAAAAAATGGTATTCTAACAAGTAGAAAAATGCTGGGAATATAAACCTTCTGTGCAAATATGCTTACGTTGGTCTATTCCATTTGTTGCCTCAAAGTGAGAAAATAACTGCCCATTGTCTTGCCTCAGGAAAAAATGAAGTTAAAGAATACTGTAGTTGTTATTTCCCACCTGATACAAAAGGACTTGAATTTAGGCAACTTCTTGGATTTTGAAATGTGTTTTAAAAATCCACAGATGTTTGAGCAGACAGGCTAGGGCTAAGTTTATCTGTTGAGGGATTTGTGGAAACACTTGTAAAAATGCTACACTGCCCATTTGTCTCTGATATTTATACCCTTTGCTCCCTTCAGAGACAATGCCATTGCCCATGCCATTAATTTTGTTTCAGTCTCCTGGTGAAAGGTCAGAGGATGGTAAAGTGTTAGGAGCAAACAGCATAGTGCTACACTGAACACATGCCTGGGATTCTCCAGATTTACCTAGAAACTTTCTGGGGTGCTTACAGATCTATAGCAGTACTTGAAATGGGATGATTTATAGCAATCAGAAGTTTAAATGGCAAAGGTTTTTTTTGGGTTTGTTTGTTTGTTTGTTTCATTTTTTTGAACAGGATTTTGGTCTGTCTTATTTTAACATTGAAATGCTGGAAAACTCTCTGGTCTAGGGGTAAAACCCAAGGGATTGTTTTTCCCTTTCCCTATATTGTTTCTCAACTCATGGTGTTAAGAATCAATGACATGTCAGCACCCTGTTGTTAAGGTTTTGCTGCAGGTTATAGTTTATGTGTTTGAAATTTGTAAAACTAGATATAAGCACTTTCCATTAGCTTTTTTTATTGTCCCTTGGCCTCTTCTGCTCCCATGATACCAAGACAATATCTTTAAAAAGTAAGCTGTCGCTCCTGCTAAAATTGGCAAAACAGGGTGTCTGGCCTGTAATTATTAGCAGGAAGCCATTTGAATTTCTTATACTTTATTGGGTGATGATGGTTAACTGCAAATGGTTTCAAAGTTACCATCCACAATGTTATCAAATTTTTTCCCCTTTTGGCCTCTTACAATATCTTTTTCTCTTCCATTTTTTATCTAGCAGGATTTGGACACAAAAGGACAGTAATCTGAAATAGCAGAAGGAAGTGCAAGTTTGAGTATAAACTCTTGAGTTGTTGAACCATCATTTAGCAAACAAATCACAAATTTCCAGACTTTATGTTTCCATCTTCCTTCCTTTGCTTCTTGCCTTGGCTAATGCATTGATTTTGGTTTGTTTAAAGTAAATGCTAGTGGTGACTGGAGGGATACAGTGTGTGATGTAAAAATGAATCTCAATTGGGTCTGTTTCACTTGTGCTTGAGCTTAGTAATAAGTCCATTCTGTCAAATATGATTTTTTTAAAGAAAACCTTTATTTTATATACAACTATTTATATAAGTATATGTATATATAAGTATAAGTATATTTATATAAGTATATATAAGTATATGTATATTTTATATACAACTATTTATATAACTATTTATATAATTATTACATAACTATGTAATAATTTATATAATAAAGTTATTTATATAACTATTTATATTAAGGGGGCGTGGTGGCTCAGTGGGTAAGATGCCAGGCTTGTCGATCGCAAGTTCGGAGGTTCGAATCCCTAGCCCCGCGTGATGGAGTGAGCTCCCACACTCACCCCAGCTCTTGCCAACCTAGCAATTCGAAAGCATGCAAATGCAAGTAGATGAATAGGTACCACTTCGGTGGGAAGGTAACAGCGTTCTGCGTGCATCATGCCGGCCACATGATCGTGGAAGCGTCTTCGGACAACGCTGGCTCTTCCGCTAACAAACAGCGATGAGCACCGGCCCCTAGAGTCGGACACAACTGCACAAATGTGCGTGGGGAACCTTTACCTTTACCTATTTATATGTATCTTTCCATAATATAAACACTTATGTACAGTTTTCTATAAAATGAATGTGTGTATACACACACACACACACACACACACATATATATATATATACATACATACATACATACACACACATACACATACACATACATACACACACACACACACACATACATACATACATACATACATATATACACACACACACACACACACACGTACACACAGTGGTGTTTAAAGTTTGTGAACCCTTTTGAATCTTCAATATTTCTGCATAAATACAACCTAAAACATGGTCTGTTCTCTACACAAGTCCTAAAAGTATATAAAAAGAACCCAATTAAACAAATGAATAAAAAACATTATGTATTGTCGAAGGCTTTCACGGCCGGAGTTCAATGGCTGTTGTGGGTCTTCCGGGCTGTGTGGCCGCGTTCTGGAAGTTGTGGTTCCTAACGTTTCGCCAGCATCTGTGGCCAGCATCTTCAGAGGGCAGGAGCACAGATAGAAGCAAAATCTCTGATTTTGATTTTGATTTTGATTTTTTCGCCACAGATGCTGGCGAAACGTTAGGAACCACAACTTCCAGAACACGGCCACACAGCCCGGAAGACCCACAACAGCCAAAAAACATTATACTTGTTCATTTATTTATTGAGGAAAATGATCCAAAGCTACATATTTGTGTGTGGCAAAAGTATGTGAACCTCTAGGATTATCAGTTCATTTGAAGGGGAAATTAGAGTCAGGTGTTTCAAACAATAGGATGATAATCAGGTGGAAGGTCCTGCCTTATTTAAAGAACAGAATTCTGGGTATTTGCTTCAGTATCATCCTAGACTTTTTATGTAATACATTAAGATTAGGTTCAGTGTTAGGGCTGTGCAGTATTTCATGCTGAAAGGCTCTGGATTTCATACAGGTTATGCCTCTCTGCAACTCCTTAAGCCAAACACATCTTATCCTAGGATCATCCTGCAGCTGCTGAGGACAGTCACATAATCCCAGGAAAAGACTCAGTTGCTTTAAGGAGTTGCTATGTTTGCATCCCTGCATGCTCTGAAGTATCTTACTGCCTTTATATCTGAATCACTGCACAGTCCTTATTTATGAAAGTGTGTATTAATCTATAGTGTATTTTAATATGTGTGAATAGGAACAATGATGTGTTGCCTTCTTTATTTGTATCCCGTAATATGTAGGCACTTCCTGCCTATCCAGAGAAACATAGTGAGGTGGACCAGATATGAAATGTCAGTTTCAGTGTGTATGTATTCTTTAAAACGAAGGGCATTCACTGTAGAACTGTAGAAGATAAATCTAAAGTTGAAATATACTGTAAAAGTGGTCACAAATGGGACATTAGGCACCAGTCATCTTGATTCCTAAATGTATTACCAGAGAGTCTAACTACCCATTTTCCTTTCTCTTGCTTTTGCACAAAGAGGAGGTAGAAAACTTTAAGGCAGGTATCTGTTTCTTGTGGCTCTTCATCAAAATCTTACAGTAGTTGAAAGATCAAGGCATACCTGCAGTACCAAATTTTAAACTGTACTACTATGTCATTTGTTTTGCTTGGGTAATGATTGGATTACAGCACTTTATGGTTGGATTGCTTCTTTGGAAGCAGCAGAACTTCCAGATGGGTTACACAAATATATTTGGCCTGATACAAATAGAAAAATACAACGTATAAAGGAACATTCAATAAGAAATACTGTAACATTCTAAAAGTATGGGATAAAAATAGGGAAAGAATTAGTCCAGATTAAAAGAATTAGCCCAGACCTGGGCACAGAGAGATCGCTTCTGTCTGTGCTCCTGCCCTCTGAAGATGCTGGCCACAGATGCTGGCGAAACGTTAGGAACCACAACTTCCAGAACACGGCCACACAGCCCGGAAGACCCACAACAGCCATCGAACTCTGGCCGTGAAAGCCTTCGACAATACATTAGTCCAGATTGTTCACTTCTTCCTTCTATATAAAAATCTATATGAAGGAGAACATACAAGGAAATTTGATCAGCGGAGAGATAATAATTCATACAGTTTGCAAGTCTTAATTATTAAACAAACAAGGATGACATCCTTTGAAATTCTCTCTTCAGAATGCTCCCAATCATCTCCCTACAATATCTATAAATAAGCACTCCTAAAGGAATGACAAAAACAAGTTGGAACCCTTAGAAATTTGACTGAATTTGAAACTTACCATGCAAAATTTTTATCATTTATATATTTTTAAGTTGCTGGTGAAGTATGGTTCAGAAAGTGAACAAGTTTAGGATTCCTCAAGAAGCCATCCCTGGACCCTACTGTTCTGGACAATTTTCGTCCAGTCTCCCACCTTCCCTTTTTAGGGAAGGTGGTGGAGAAAGTGGTGGCGTCGCAACTCCAGAGGATTCTGGATGAAACGGATTATCTAGACCCCTTTCAGTCAGGTTTCAGGCCGGGATATGGGACGGAGACTGCATTGGTCGCACTTATGGATGATCTCTGGCAAGGACGGGATGGTGGTAGTGCATCCATCCTTATCCTTTTAGATCTCTCAGCGGCTTTTGATACCATCGACCATGGTATCCTTTTGGGACGGCTCAGGGAGTTGGGGGTGGGCGGTGTGGTGTTGCAGTGGTTCGCCTCCTTCCTCCAGGGCCGTTCCCAATCAGTGATGATAGGGGAGGAGAGATCTGACCCACGGCCCCTCCTGTGTGGGGTGCCACAGGGTTCGGTGCTCTCCCCTCTCCTGTTTAACATCTATATGAAGCCGCTGGGTGAGATCATCCGTCACCACGGGATGAAATACCATCTATATGCTGATGATACACAGCTGTATATTTCCATCCCGGGTGAAGTAAGTGATGCAGTTGCCACCCTGTCTCAGTGTCTGGAGGCTGTGGGGGCCTGGATGGGGAACAACAGGCTTCGACTGAACCCTAGTAAGACGGAGTGGCTGTGGATTGATGGCCGCTCGGGTCCTAGGAAGCTGTCATCTTTGGCTCTAGATGGGGTCGCACTACCCCATTCGGAGCCTGTGTGGAATCTGGGGGTTCTCCTGGACTCACGACTCCTGCTGGAAGAGCAGGCGGCAGTCGTGGCCAGGAGGGCCTTTGCACAACTTCGGATTGTGCACCAGTTACGCCCTTTCCTGGACCGAGATGCCCTCCGAACAGTCACTCATGCCCTCGTCATCTCCCACATAGACTATTGTAATGCGCTCTACATGGGGCTACCCTTGAGGAGTATCCGGAAGCTTCAGCTGGTCCAGAATGCGGCTGCGAGGACAATTATTGGGGCCAGAAGATCGGCCCATGTGACACCGTTGTTACGCGAGCTGCATTGGGTGCCAGTTTGCTTCTGGGTACAATTCAAGGTGTTGGTTATCACCTTTAAAGCCCTACATGGCATAGGACCAGGTTACTTGAGGGACCGTCTCATCCCCAGAACATCGACCCGTCCCACCCGTTCAGCTAGAGAGGGCTTGCTACGGACCCCGTCGCTTAAAGAGTTTCACCTAGCGGGGTCCAGGAAGCGGGCCTTCTCTGCAGTGGCGCCCGCCCTTTGGAATATCTTACCCCTGGAGCTGAGGCTGATGTCCTCGCTCCCAGCCTTCCAGAAAGGCTTAAAGACCTGGTTCTGCCGTCTTGCCTGGGAGGGAAACGTCAACAGTTCCTCTTGGGGATGGCTGGCCCCTTGAAGCCTCCCAGTGACCTATTTTGATATTTTTCTTGGAATTTATATTTTGTATTTATGTAATTTTATATATTTTTAATCACTATTTTGCTGTGCACCCCCCAGGGTCCCCGTTGGGGGAGATGGGCGGTAATATAAATTTAATAAAATAAATAAATAAATAAATTATATGATCAAATGGATGCAGAATTTGAACAAAACAATTGATATGCAGCAATGGGAACATCAATACAAGAAAAATAATCAAATTTACAGTTAATATTACACTTAGAGAAGACTGGTAGATGTTCTACCAATGGTATATTACTTCAGTACTGATTGCCAAAATAGACAAGTCAATTTATAAAAATTGTGGGCAATACAATAATAAGGTTAAATCATTCCTTTACATTTGGTGACAATGTTGTAAGGTCCAACAATTCTGCAAAATAATTTATAATGGAATGAAACGGATTTTAAAAGTGGATTTTTCATTTCAGACTGTTACCTTTTTACTAAACATTAGTAAACTTTATATTCCTAAAGTACACTCAACTATTTTTAAATATGGTAACAGCTTCTAGGATAGTTTATACAGTACTTCTTATTGAAAAGCACAAATAATTCCTTCTGCTGATGAGTGGCAAATTAAGTTATGGGAGTATGCATCAATATCCAAACTAATTTCATATTTAAAAAAAACTCAAGTAGAAATCATTTTTGGATTCTAATCTTACAAGTGCATTTGTACCACATCCAAAGTCTGGATTTCTTCTAATAAAATCTTACATTTGGTTGGCCTCAACCCTTCAGGATTTTAAAAAGGTACTTAAGACATGACTCTCCCCTTGGGCTCTTGGGTCAGGATGAGTAGAGTTCCCAATTGGTGAGATAGATTATATTTTAGTCCTGATTGCCATTTAACTTTTTAAATTTTCTTTAGTGGTATGTGTTATTTTTGTTTAATTATTTTGTACCTTGCCCAGAGACACATTGTTTGACTTGGGAAGCCATATCAATGTTCTAAATAAATAATGACATTTAAGTTCTTTTTTTCTTTTTTCTGATTTGCTGAATTCATTAATTTTTTAAGACCAGATAGAACTTAATATATTTTTTTTTCTTGGTTTCTAATTTATAAATTCAATTATACTGGCTTTAGTTGTCAATTACTGCACAGTAATCTAAATCTAATATTGATTTATTTTAATACTGATTCCAGTTTTCAAATTGATGTAAAGTATTCTAATATGTAAATTTATATCAATGTCAGTGTGATTTTTTTTGTCATTTTTAAGTGCTTGTAAACATCTTTATTTGCAACTTGCTTTTTCTATTTTTTCTTGCTTCTTTCTCAGGTTATATTCCAAGTTTTTTTTTAAAAAAAAATCCCAACAAGAAGATATCTGTGCACAAAGACATGAGTAATTGCTCACAAAGGGTATCTGCCAATCATTTTATCATCCAATTTTTAAAGATTTACTTGTATACTGGTTCCCTTTTGAAATGTTAAGTTTTAATGCAAGTTATAAAGAAAATAAGGCTAGCAAGAGTTAAACTACTGATTGTCCCTGCTGTAGAAAGGGTTAAATTGTGTGCTGGCCTTGCTCTGAATTTGTTATTGTCCTATCTGAAAGTGAAGAGGATTATAAGTCAGCAATGTCAAGATATCCTACATTACTTGTCTTTATCACTATGCAGAATCTTTTTTAGTAAGGCAGCATTGAAAGAATAGATTTATGGACTGAAAGTACATTGTTTAATATGTCCATATCCATCTAGATTGACAGTTTCTACAGACTTGAATTTCCCAGGGGAGTGCAGTGTTACTGGTGTCAGTGGATGGCATCATTTACTTCAATACTCCATTATTAAATTGATAACAAGATAATTCCTCTGCTTCTCACAGGCATGACAGGGTTTACAACTGTTAACTCTCTTATTGCATGGGATTTGATGCTGTAAGAGCATTTTAATAAGAAGCTTATTTTTATTTCAATCCAGTGACAAATCAAAATTTCAAGAAAAAAAATCATAATACATTGTTAAAGGTCTGTAGGACAACAATATTGGGAAAGGGAAGTTCCAGTATCTGTGTGGTCTTATTTTTTCTATTTAAAAGAATCTGTTGATTGTATTTAAATATTTATGATTTTTAAGCGAAATAGCATTTTTATGCCTATAATAAGCACCCCCAAAGTAACTTATAATTTATAAACGTTTCCACATATACAAATGTAAAAGCAGCTCACATCTATTTTCTAAATGATGATTATCAAAGAAAGTAACACAATACAGAATCTGTTACCTAAAACCAATATCTGCCAGTAAAGAATCCTGTGTGCTTTACGGTTAAAAATTTCCTTTTTCAGATACAGTAATATGGAAGCACCGGCATAAATAATGTTAAACTTGGGATAATTCACCTATGCTAACTGTTAATGTGTTAAGCTTTCCTTTGCAAACAGAATGGGCCAGAAAATTAAAAAGTTAAGATTTCCTGTTCCCACTCTGCCCAGCCCTGGCCCCTGCCCATCAACAAATGGTAGGTTGCCTTGCTGGCCACACTTCACAGTGTTGCTAATGGATGCTAGTCAGCCAAGAATAACAACACTTCCATGGTTTCTGTCATTAAGACCAGGTTATAGAAGGTGGAGGGGGATGCAGACCTGACCTACCGCTGACCAGCTGGATGCTGAATATTGCACCAACACAGCTCAGAGGGCCATGTGGAGAGATAGCAGTCACCTATTGTCATTCTACTGTCAGTCTCTCTAGGAAACCAATTAATCCAGGAGCTGGCTGCAAGAGTTTGTTTCTGGTGTTGGGCTACAAAGATGGAACAGGGAACTTGATGGTGTATCATCCACCCCATTGCCCAAAAATTCTCTTTGCCTGAGCTGATGGAAGTAGCTTCTCACATAATTTGGGAGAATACCAGGATAGTTGTTTTGTGAGACTTCAGTGTCCATGTTGAAGCTGTCCATCAGGTCTAGCTCAGGACTTCACTGCAGGAATGACCAACATGGCCCTGTGTCAGAACAACATAGTCCCATCATATACTGCATGGCGTACTCTATTCTCAGTCTGGTGTTTAATATACGATGGACTGAAAGTGAACTGGGGAGTGAGGGAAGGGAAAGAGCCAACTAATTTGCCTGGGATGGATCACTTCTTGGAGAGATTGGAACTAGCTGTCATTGACCTCCCCTTTGAGGATAAAGAGGCTATTGATACAGTCTGCCCAAGGAGATTTTGTTTCTTTCTTTATTACTATAACTTTTATGTCAGTTCAGTTTCGTGAAAATATCAACCATAGAACAGAACTCAAAATAATAATACAATATAATTTAGTAAACTATAATCAAGCATAAATCCAGTACCTCTCTATTCCTAAGACAAACACTCTAATAACAATAATATCACCTTTCTCTGGGGCTCTTTGAAACAATCACATCTTCACCAACTTTGACAACATTATCAGAGAAGGGACAATCTTGCCTCTGCTGAAGAGGTATTTACAGAGAATGCTGTGGAATATTTTCCAGGCAATATGACTGATAAATCTATTGAGGCTCTGACCTCATTGTGAAATGGTAAAATTAAAGAGCCATTGAAACTCTCATTCCTGAGTATCTTCTCTGGCTATGGGGAATTTGGAATGCCTCTTGGCTTACTAAGGAACTGAAGGTAATGAAATGAAACCACAGACTGTTACAGCACAGTTAATGTAAATCTCACCATGAATGTAGCGATGGCAATTCCGGCAGTCCTGGTTGCCGTCATGAAATGAGGACCATGCAGGTTGTTAAACGAGGACCTCACATGATTGTGACTTCTGACTTCCTGCCAGCTTCCCCATTGGCTTTGCTTGTGGGAAGCTGGCAGGGAACATTGGAAACCACAATCGTGTGACCGTGGGGATGCTGCGATGGCTGGAATTGTGAGGAGCCATGATAAGTCCTCATTTAATGCCATCATAACTTTTAACAGTCACTGAACAAATGGTCATAATCTAAGGACTACCTGTACTGTCTTGCAAGTTAGTTTATAGATTAGAGATTGCAATCTAGTTTGCACAGAACATTGTGCAGAGTCTATTTGGGATGAAACTGGGCTTAGGTTGTACTTGTATACTCACCAAAATGTTCCCAAACTGACTGGTATTTTCTTTATCATTAGCAGGGAATACTACATATGACACAGGTACAACTAAGATTGTTAACCTTGCCTAGACCTTTTCTATCTTATGAAAAGGTAAAGTGGCCACAGAAAGAGAAAGCGTATTTGAAGACTTAAGTGGACATAAAGAAAGATGATGTGAAAGCTGCTTGGAACAGAATGTCATAATCAGTATATGGAATTAAACTACTAGGAAGTATAAAAAAGAATGCTTGCTGGAAAATGAAAGAGTTGGAGGATGAGGGGAATCATGCATGTAAAAGAATGAATGCTACAAAAAATGAGGATGAGAGGAAAATGTTCATATAATGTGTATATAGAGAAAAAGATGGGTACAAATAATGTAGTCAAAGAGAGCAAGGAACAGTTAAGATTTAAAAAGGCAGAGAAAATGCAGGGTAATTTTGCTGGAAATACGAGAAGTGGGTGAGGAGAAAGAAATTTCCAAGAATGTGAATGCACATAAAAATAACAGATGAAATTAGTTTGGGATGGAACTGGAATAAAGGAATGCTGAATATTTTAGAGATTTGTAGGGAAATGACAGTGAAACAAGAAAGAATAGAACTGAAATAAATGCTATAAATGTTGTTGCCCAAGGAAAAAATGATAAAAAGGAAGTCATAAATGCTATGAGAATGTTGAAAAATTATAGGGCTGCAGGTGTAGACAGTATAAGTGGATACGTGTTATAATATGGATCTGCTTTGCTTATGAAGTAGGCAAGCAACTTTTTAAAAGTATATTTGAAAACTGCATCTGTTCCCTCAAATAAAGGGAAAGTAGTGAATGTAAAAAAATATAGGGAGCAATGTGCCTGAGAAGTATGTTTGGCAGTATTTTAACTGAAAGGGTAATGAGAGGTGAAAATGAACAAAATTTGGGAAGTGCAGTGCAGATCTACAGATCAATTTTTTTCTTCAGCTGATCAATGATAAATATAAGAATATGAGAAAGTTTATTGTACATTTATTGATTTAGAAATTATAATAAAGTGAATAAGCTTGGATTATGGATGTTTTGCATGCATATGTAATTGGAGGTTGGTTGCTGAATTCTATAAGAACAATATATAATAGAAGTAAAGCATGTCTGAGAATTGATGAATTCTTAGCAATGGGTAAACCTTGAGAAGGCAATAAGACAGGGATGTGTGATGTCTCTGTATTTATGGATAAATCTATAAGGAATGCTAGTGTGTTTTGTATGAATAAAGCTATATATTAGAGGTATGTTTATATGTATTTTTGTATACAGATGATGTCATGTTGTTGGGCATGATGTCAAGAGTTGGGCATCTCAGGAAAAAAAACAAAAAGTTGAATGCAGTGGGAATGGAGTTCTTAAGAAGTATGCATGGTAAAAGAAAAAGAGATAAGATCAAAACTGAATGGGTACTGAATGAATGTGAACTGAATAGAAAAGTGAGTGGTCAATACTAAAGAAATATGTTGAGATGGTTTGATCAGAGAGAATGAATGAAGATTGAATTACAAGACAAATATATGACAGAATAGTGCACAGGTCAAGATGAAGGAGAGGAGTGAGAAAGTCATAGATGAATGGAGTTGATGAGATATTCAAGATGACAGAAGTGAGAAGTTTAAAGAACAAAAAGCAATGAGTCTAAGATATTCCTGTAATTTAATAATTCACTGTTACATTTTCAGAGTAGGTTTTCCTGTCTTAGAATGTAGCCAGATTCTTAAAATACTGATTCTTAATATGTTGGTAGTGTGAAGAGACCATGAAGATTGACATATTTAAAAGATAGCTGAAGGACTTTGGGAGATTCAACTACATTCAGAAAGCACATTAACTTTGACCCAGTATAATTGCAGGGAAGGGAATCTGAAAATGTTTTATGTTGCAATAATTATAATGCAGTCCCTGCAAACCATTTAATCCAACCTGTTTTTACTCAAACGGACTTTTGATATTGACTAATTTGGATCTAAAACTGTTTAAGTGCAATCGTGAGGCATTAAATGGCATAAATACTTCTGAGTATCTCTTTAAAAATAAATGAAAAAGAATGCCTGATAGTACATTTACAGTCAAGCTATGTTAAGATTAAACCACTCCTAATCATACATATGGCAGTAATCCAATTAGTCATTTTTCTTCTTGCATTCCTTCATTTAAAATAAAGGCTTTCGGACAGAGTTGTCAATCAATACTATCCCACAGGGAAGGTTTTAAATCAAATCTTTGAAATAATTGTGATAAAACACCGTCTAACCCTCATTCATCTACCCATTATTAAGCTATAAAGACACGGGCTATTGTTGCTGTCAGATAATAGTTAATAGTACATTTCAGTGAAATCACAATTTGTTCCAACAAAGAAAGTTGAATAGGTGAAAGATATATTAGTTATTGTACCTTTCACAATTTGAGACAAATGCTGGGGTGCAATGGTTGGATACTTGAAAAACTTACTGCAAAAAAGAACCAAGTCCTATAGCATCTAAAGATTTAGCTTTACTATGGCATAATTGCATACTTCTGTGATATAATGAACTGTGTGAGGGAGATTTCTAAAGACATACTGTACACATCTGTCAGTTGAGAATAACCATTTATGCATCATCAAAAACATCCAAGATGAAGGATATATTTAGTGTCTTGCCCTTTTCAACACCTTAGGCTTAACTGAATTCTATTTTATCTTATGAATGCACAGTAGGCCTGCGGGATTTATTCCTGTCATGTCTGTCTGTCTATCTTTCTATCTGTTGGCAAGGAGAACATGGATAGTCTTGGAGCCTCCACAGAATTCCTGTTAGGAGACAAGAAGCTTTTATGGTGCTGCCAGGATCTCAGGTTGTTAGTTGGGAGCTAGGTGGATGCAGGCTGCCTTCTAAAACAACAACACAAAACAAAATAAGCAGATGAAAGTTTTTAAAACAAGGTTCTGAACACAGGCTCTTATCCTCTAGCCATTTGCTTGGAATATTCAGAGGAGAGAAGGATGCAAAACACAATAGGTAGAAAAGAATGTGAGTAGAAGGGAAAAAAATACCAACTGCTGAGAAGAATCCTGGCACTTCAGTCATGTTTCTAAAGTAAGAATGCTATGTCACAATCAACTACATTACTTGTACCAAAGTGGAGGCTCCAAGTAAACCCTTCATTTAGTGAGCAATATAGAATTGAATAAATTTACAGAATTTATAAAATTAGAATAAATGTATAGAAATTTATAGAAATTCTATAAATTATAGAATTTCTCAGTTGATTAGAACACAGGACTAGTCAACATGAACTCAACTTTTAAAAGTATTTCCTCAAATATTATATTTCTAAGAAATATAAATTCAAACAATAGATTAATGAATAGGACATGGACATGAAAATTGCACATAGAGAAAAATAGTATAGAAATTAAATACTTACAGGAGAAGCTGCTGGGACTCACGTTTTACTTTGAAGATTAAATCTAATTCCTTCAGATGCATTACTTCTTTTATCAATGCAGAGAAAATAATTTTCAGTGAAGTGAGTATTGTCATAAACATTAACCAAAGAGAAACACTGAATAATCTTAGTTATATCTGCAACTACAGTGTTCACACATAGGCAGTTATACAGTATGTAGGAATGTCCAGAATCAAACCATTTAGAAAACAAATATGCCACATATCCATGCAAGGAATTTTTTTAAGGAAAAAAGAAACATTTACTTTGATTATAGTCTTCAGAGAACAATGTGACATCACACATTACTTTTGAAAAATAAAGGATGACTCAAGGAAAAAAAATTAAGATGCCTTGGCAAGTCAGTATAATAAATTTATAAATTAAAACAAGTGATTAATGAAAGCACCCCAAAATATAAGGAAATTTTTCACAGCCTGTTTATTTTAACATTCCACTGTATCAAAGCACTGATACCAGCATACATACTTTTTTCATCTTATTTCTGGTCAAAATCCTTGTCCAGGTTTTTCTAAGGGTGGCATCTCACTTTCTTGCTACTCAACAGTTTCACTAGTATAACAGGATATATTCAATATAATGCAACATTATTGTCACAACCTCCACATGTAAAATTATAAATTTGTAGGCATAAATTTGATCAGTCACCCACACACTTGGTTTGTTACCTGTACACTAATATAAGATACCCTACAAATAATTTTAGAACAATTCACAATATGTGGGCCAGATACTGAGTGTTTTAAAGTGAATATGAACTGCATGTATTATTAAATTCAGTTGCTGAATGGACAGTTGAGTGACTATCAGTGATAGATCCTCCAACATCCCAGACTTATACCCAAATAGGTGCCTGAATTGCCTGGCCCTAAGTTTGAATGTATGTCTGTTTATACAAATGCAACTAAGCTCTGCCAGGCATTATGGAAACGTGTAAAATAATGGAAGCTGGGGGATGAGTAACCCTATCTTCTCTTTCTTTGTTGTAAAGTATCCAGAGACTCAGTTGATTGGGATGTCTATCAAGATTATAAATAATGATTGCAAATAAATCATACATGCAAAGTATTTACTATTGGAGGCATATAGTTTTTCATTGTCTGAAGGGAGGGAGCTTTTGCACATAGGCTTTTACATGCAAAACGTCTAGATCATATGGAGATTTCAGTGTGTACAGCTGTACATACAAAGAATGCCTCTTGACAAGGTCAAGGGTAGAGTTGTTCAGCCCTGGCTTGCACAGAGACTTTCTCTAATACCAGGATATTCTAATTCATTTAAAATCATCTCCTCCAGAGTTTGAAGACCATCAATTCTATTAGCTCTTCTGTTGTTAATGGTATTTGTTTTCAGCAACTGATGATTTTCTTGGGAAACTACAGTGCAGTGGTTTTCCATTGTCTTCTGCATTCTTGTTTATTTTTTGTATGGATGTATTGTATCATTGCCAATATATGTCTGCTACAGCTGTTCTAGACCACATGCTTCCATTTGTAGTTACTACTGGTAGAACAGCTGCTTTCTATCAGGGTTAATATTATTACCTGTCAAGTCACTGCACTGTCTTTGGATATATTGTTGTCAATATATTTCTCACATGTTAGGGTTACTACATTTTGCTAGGACTGCTCATATTTGTTCACAGTTGTTATTTGACAAGCTTATATCACAGCTATCCATTATATCTAATAACTATTCCATACATCCACAACATGGGATGGACCTGATACCCACAAGGTTTCTATGAATGGGATGAAGTTATAATCAGTAGGATTGAAAGACATTTAAAAGTTTTCAATCTGTCAATTTCTTTTAATATAGATTTCAAAATACCTGTAGTCAGTTTAAGGGTGTATTGTCCATTCACTAATATTATCTCTTTCTAGGTTACTGCCTGTTTCTCATGTACTATCTTCAAATTATTTTAGAGATACATATTAAAAGAGCTTTGATGTAATCCATTTTATACATTTACCTGAGACTAAGATCAATTGAATTTAACAGGACTTGTTCTTCAATAGACATGCATAACAGAAAAATGCAATTGTTGTTAAACAATAGAGACAGAAGAGTTTCAAACAGATTTTCTTAACTCTAGTTTATTATCCAGACAACTGAATTCCATACTTATCTTTTCAGATTGTCATTGCCAGCATCATGTGCAGCTATAATAAGAAAGATTGGACTGAGCTTTCAAAAATGGCTGAGGTAATGACTTACTAATATGCTTTCTCTTTTCTCCCTTTCCTCTTTTCTTTCTTTTCCCTTTACTTTGTAAATTCTGTAAAAGAAGAAATTCAAATGAAAAACGAGGGTTTAAAATGTATCAGTGATTGCTTGTTTGTTCTGCGTTTTCATTAAAATGATAGAAATGTAAATTAAATGAATCTATTCCATAGAAATGGTCCCCTGGACTTTGCATGCTACCTGAAAATTCTGTAGCCTTTGAATTTCTGTGCTTTTTATTTGCATTTTAAGCAACATGCATATTATAACAGATGCCCTGATAAAATTTAATTCTACCTTTGAGAACCTAACCTGATCTTACCTTGCCTTCAGGCACTCCAGTGTGACAGCAGTGGAAGAAATTTTGAATATAAAACTCTTGAATATTTAAAGTATAAAAGGCTCGTTTAATACTGTTCTGGTTCTAATACAGATTTACAATAAGGGAGGAAAAAACCTCATAAAAGTCTCTGTACATAATAGCATTTTGTTGGTTTTTCTATAATTTAAATACCATGTTGCACAAATGAAAGTAACTTGGTCAAACACTTGAAATTTGTAGACCCCTTTTTAAAAGGCAACCTTTAAAAATACAGATTTGTTTAGGTTGAAAAAAATATACTTAAGATGGTAATATTCTGGATAGAAAGTATTTTTGTGTATTTAAAGTATAAAGGAGGCTGCAGTACCCACATAACCAAGATCAAAAAGTACCCTAACGTAGTATGTAGATTCAAGTGATAACACTTTTCCTGGATTATAATCTACCATCTTGCTTTCATTCGTTTTAGAAAGGAGTAATTAAAATGTATCAATCTGTAAGCAAATGTTATCTTTCTTTTGTTTTCTATCCAAAAAGAGCTACACCAAATAATGAAGTTGCCAGATATGTTATTTATACCATTA
This sequence comes from Charina bottae, assembly GCA_023362775.1. Lineage (NCBI taxonomy): Eukaryota > Metazoa > Chordata > Lepidosauria > Squamata > Charinaidae > Charina > Charina bottae. Next base: position 29,089,601 of record JALMGJ010000003.1, on the reverse strand, counting down.
TGCAACATAACATATATAATTGTTGAGCAATTATGTGCCACTCCATGACTATGGTGGGACAGATGGGGAGGAATCAAACTTGCCAATTTCTGAAAAACTAATCTGTTGTGATGATGTGCAGGAGAAAGCCATCCAGGATCAGATGATGATAGATGGATGGATGGATGGATGGATGGATGGATGGATGGATGGATGGATGGATGGATGATGTCTCCATGGCAGAAGTGCATGCATAACTGTGTAATGAAAGTGTGATAATTGCAGATGCATGTATGAACAAACACTGGTATTTAGACTCCATATATATTGTTGCTGCTGTACAACTTCCTCTTCTGAAACAAATGGATAGTATTTGGTCTTTGTACTTTTAGAAGTTGAAACTTGATTGTGCTTTAATATATAATTGTGCTCTGTGTATCCTGACCTCTTAATCTAACTAGTATCCTAGAAGCAAGAAAACCATTGCAGTTTTACAAACTGTCACTATTGCCTCCTATGTTGTGGGCCTATAAAAAGAACCTTTTTAAAAATGTTAAACATTTCACTGCCAAATATTTGTGACCTTCCAGGTACGTAAGCTCTAGAGGGTAGGTAGTCTGGTCTCCACAGGAAGCCAGCCTGTGTACACGAAAGGTCAACTTGTCACAGAAGTGGAGAACAAAAATAACAACTGCACATGCATAGGTTGAGACGTTCAAGAGGACAGGGAAGGCTTTAGGAAAATTATGGGTAGCATTTTTCATGATTGGTCTCTTTGGAATTTTTGAACCATCGCTACACAGCAGGCAAAAATCATTCCTGTTACTCAGAAGTACAAATTGCAAGTCAAGTTCTAATTTTGTCATTTTTTTAATCAAGTGAGCATTCTGGCTTGTTAAGTCAGAATGAACATGTAAGAGTAGGGTAGAGTTCATCCAAATTACTTTTTATTTTTAATCTTGACCCTTAAATCATTTTTGGAGTGATACCATTGATTTTGCTAAGCCTAGACCTCCTGCAGACAATCCAAAGATCCGTACCCTAGGTTGCTGTTAGTTAAGCTAATGTCTTATTTGTTTATTATTTGGTTATTTAGCAGAATTAAAATATTTAATACATCTTTTTATGTAGTCATCTTTAATTAGTATACAAATGACATACGTATATTATTAAAACACAGCAATAACATAATAATTAAAACAGTTAATATAAAATCTATATGGTCGCTAAGAGTTGACACCAACTTCATGGCACATAATCAATCTTCAATATAAAAAGCAGGAAAAGTAGGAGAATACACACACACACACACACACACACACACTCCTGACATTCGCACAGGGGAATGCTAGTAGATCATCTCCAAACTCCCTGTTCCCTCTCTTCATTTGGCTTGAATTCAGTAATTCAGTCATCATCAGAAAACACACCAAATACTCAAGAAAAACATAGAGGCACTGCCTCTAAGAAAGATGTAATAGTCTGAAGGAATCCTCCTCTATGGAAGTTGCTGCATCTTCTGTGAGCAATCTCATTTCAAATGATCTTTTCTCAATGCTTGTCAAGGATGCATGCACCTATGTTGACTTCAACAGTTTGACTGGAACTTGAATCATGTCAACTGGATTTCTATTTTCTCAGTGGAAACGTTTCGCTCCTTATCCAAGGAGCTTCTTCAGTCTGAGCAAAGTTGGTAAGGGAATCCTAAATATGTTTCTAGGTAGCTGTGTGACCTTACACCTGGGGTCATGGTTATATTGAGATGTATTTTAAGTCCTTTTATTATCTAAAGGAGGATCGTTAAGATCACCATGCTGCTGTTGAGCTTGTGATAGATGCCAACATTAGCTTCACCAGAGAAGACACCAAGGACAACAGACTGGCATTCCTAGACTGTGAAGTCCTCATTGGGACCGGTGGCAAGCTAGAAATAGGGATCTACAGGAAACCCACACACACAGATCAATATCTGATGTTTGACTCCCACCATCCACTGCAGCACAAACTAGGAGTCATCAGGACATTGTCACACAGGGCAGAAACCATCCCCACCTCCATGGATTCCAAAAAGAATGAAAATCAGCACCTGAGAACAGCTCTGAAGGCCTGTGGATATCCAAATTGGGCCTTCACCAAATCTAAATCTACCAGACCTAAAACAGCGACAGATAGGGCTGAGACTCAGAGTAAACGAAAGAACCTGGTCATTCCCTACATGGCTGGTGTGTCTGAAAAGTTAAAACGGATATTTGGCAAACACCACATACCTGTATATTTCAAACCCACCAACACACTGAGACAGAGGCTTGTACACCCCAAAGATCAAACTCCAAAACACAAGAAAAGCAATGTAGTTTATGCAATCCAGTGCAGTGAGGAGTGCTCTGAACTCTACATTGGAGAAACCAAACAACTTTTGTACAGGAGGATGGCCCAACACAGGAGAAGTAACACCACAGGACCAGAGTCAGCAGTTTATCTTCATTTAAAGGAAAGAGGACACTCATTTGAGGACATTAATGTTCACATTTTAGACAGAGAAGATAGGTGGTTTGAGAGAGGGGTCAAGGAATCCATTTATGCCAACTTGGAAAATCCTTCCTTGAATAGAGGTGGGGGCCTCAGGCACAATCTTTCTCCCATCTTTCTCCCGGCTCTGTCTTCTGTGCCTAGGAAGATTAAGACCATTTCACAAGCTCAACAGCAGCATGGTGATCTTAACAATCCTCCTTTAGATAATAAAAGGACTTAAAATACATCTCAATATAACCATGACCCCAGGTGTAAGGTCACACAGCTACCTAGAAACATATTTAGGATTCCCTTACCAACTTTGCTCAGACTGAAGAAGCTTCTTGGATAAGGAGCGAAACGTTTCCACTGAGAAAATAGAAATCCAGTTGACATGATTCAAGCTACAGACAATTCCACCTGGATGACTGAGAACCTTCATAGACAGTTTGACTGGAAAGGACACAACTCCTCTGATTGTTTAGGTATATGAACAATATAGGCATAGGAATCTGTCTTATACCTAGTCAAATTATTTGTCCCTCTGGCTTCAGCTTTCCAAGATTCAGGCACAGCTCTGTCACGTTATTTGCTAGTTAATATTTATTTAGTTACATTTTACTGGAAAATCCCAGGATTGGATCTGGGAGTCCTCTACTCTCCAGTTGTAACCTTCGCTGTAAGCACTTAATGCACAGTTTAAAGCATTTAAATAGTCAGGGCAGAGGCTCCCACATAAGATTGGTTAGGAACTTTGGAAGAGAGTTCAACCTTTCCTACAAATACGATGTTTCTGTCCCCCAAAGTTGCTGTTAATAGAAACTTCCCTCTTTATTAATAAGAACATGCATGGGAGAGCTGTATGGAAGTAAATGATGAAACCCTTACTGGGCCCACAGATCTTCTGCAAATTCTGTCCCCCAGCAATCTCAAACCAACAGTATTATAAATCGGGGAAGAGAAGCTCCCATTCAAATAGGCAACTTTGGGGGGTTGGAACTGCTCGTGGGAGGGCATAGTCATATAAATTAAACAAACAAACAAACAAATAAATAGTACTATGAATACCACCACCAACAACAACTATTACTACAATAATGGATAGTCCCATCGACCCTTGGGGGTCGATATTAACCACTTTGGGGAACCCTGGTTTAAAGCATTCTTTAAAAACATGCTGGATGAACTGAGAGCTTCCAGCTAATGACCTTAGGTTACTTAATTGGGATGGGGAGGGCAGTGTTTGGCTTCTGCCCTTCCCCTTCCTCTGCAGATATCAGCCCCTGAGCAGAAATGCTTTGCAGGCCATCCTGAACCTTTTTTAATGGTGTCTTCACATGAAGATAATGGATTTCATTTCAAGTACACATTTCCTGAAGTCTGCATCATAATTCTCTAGAAATCTAGAAGTTTATCTTGCTGACCATTGAATAAAGATCTTCAGGGCAAAACTAATTTAATCATGATAGGTAGAACCTTTATAATTCATAATGATAGGAAATCTGTTGAGATAAAATAAGAACTTTTTTCCTGAACTTAATCACATCTCTAAGGGAAATCTAATATTTGCAAACCTCTGAAGAAGTTTGGTTAACTTCTCTCTCTCTTGCTATTTTTTCCCCTTCCTCTCCTTCCCATTTTCTCATTGTGGTCTATTTGAATTTAGTTTGGGAAGAACTGCTTCCCAAACTGTTCCTCAGATTTTCAGCTTAATCAGGAGTCTCAAAAGGCTGTGCGTTCACATTGACTTCCTAATTATTTTTCCTCATACCTGTGAAGCCTGCAAAAAATACCACCTGTCCTTGATTTTTATCCTTTTTGTTCTTTTTATTTTTATATGTATTAGGGATTTGGGGGTCGTAATATAATACACTAACATTGTTAGCTGCCCAGAGCCTTTGGGAATGGGTGGCATACAAGCAAAGTGAATCAATCAATGAATAAGAAGAAAATGGAACTTGGTGTTAGTAGTCAAAACTGACAGAAACAGTGCATATTTAATTAGAACCGGGGTCTAATTTGGTTTGGTCTGATGGATGTCCCACATTGACAGCAACACTACATATTTGGTTATTAGATTTATATGCCCTATATGCCCACATTTCAGGCAGGAGCTCAAGATGGCATGCATAGCACTTCCTCTTCCTATTTTGCCCCCACAAAAATCTCCTGCAAGGGAGATTGGGTTGAGAAAGAATGATTAACCCCAAGTCACTTACTGAGCTTTCATGGCTGAGGTGGGAGTAAAACCTGGGTCTCCCCACTCCGAGTCCAACCCCTTAAGCACTACCCACAGTGGGTCTCTGCAAAAGGCAAGCAGGTAACTGTTATTGTAGTTATGGGTCAGGAATTTGACTTCTGCAGACTGAAACTCTCTTTGTACAATGATTGAGGCAGTTCACTGTATAAAGCAGGACACTGAACTAGATAATGTCTCAGGTCCTGGTTTCACCCCATTGTCCTCTATTGCTCTTTCAGTCCTGTTTTTCAGCTGAAAGCATGGATGTGCTTCCTTCCTTGGTAGGCTGACCATATTTCCTTGAGACAAAAACGGGACCCTAACCTACCCACGGCTCGCCGGACAAAGTGGGCGTGTGTGCGTGCGCGCACTCCGTCTAACAAAGCTTCACTGGCAGCGTGGTACCTGCAGTGCCCTAGCAAATGGGGAAGGTGGGCGCTCTCTCATTGTTCCCCTCACCACCTCCAGCCGCGCAGCCCTCCACTGCTGCAGCAGGCGTGGGGAGTACGAAGATCACACCCAATGCAGGCAGAAGGGTGCCAAGGGGGGGAGCGGAGCGCAAGCTCACCCCTCCTCGGCCGGGGCTGTGGCCCCGGGAGGAGGGCATGCTCGGTCCATCTGCGGTCACTGCCCGGCCAGCAGGGCAGAGGCAAGACAAGCTATGCAAGCGGGCGGCCGGGCCGGGGAGCCCCCTTCACTCCGACCGCAGGTGGGTCTGGCTCGGCCAGCCAATCGCACCTCCTGTTGTTTGGCCCCCCTCTCAGCTCACCTAACGCGCGCTGATAGGCAGTGGAGGTTCTGGCCCCTCACTTTCTCCAATCAGAGGCTCTGGCTCCGATTGGAATTTTGCGCCTTCGCCGTCCGTCATCAGCAGGTCTTCCTCTTCCGACTCAGCCTCCATCCTGACAGACAGGTTCGCGGGAACTTTCAATTTTTTTAAAAAATGGGACAAAATGGACATTTTTATTAAAATGACGGGAAGGTCGGGAATTGTTTAAAAAACAGGACTGTCCTGTTCAAAACAGGACGTATGGTCAGCCTATTCATTGGGGAAGATAAGAAGACAGAGTAAAACTGCATACTGCACAAGTGAATCGGATCAGAAATCATAATTTCCAACTTCCTTTCTCTTTATAGGCTTATCTCCATAAGATGTATTTCATCCATAAAACATTTCATTGTTCTGTTAGCCTATCCTGCATCCTAAGGTTCTTGCTAGAATATACAATTGAAGTTTACTAAAAGAAAAAAAAACACACCTTAATTTGTTAAATGTTACATTCTACCTTTCTTTTTGATGGAATTCAACATGTCTAACAATATTAATACAAATATGTAACCAGATATAATACATAAAATACAGATATAATATTAAAATTATTTTAATAAATAGAATAAAATAAAATAAAAAATGTAAAAGGCATCAAAATAAAAAATGCCAAACCTTACTAAAACTAATTACTAATTACTAAATTTTAACTAATGACTAAATTACTGATTACTAAAACTAATTACTAAAACTTACATATAAGTCAAGCAGGCTTAAGGTAGGAATACCTTTGTCTGGCAAGGGTTTTGTCTCACAGTTCAGGTTAGCTGAGCCTACCTTGTCCATTGGAAGCCCACTTGTCTTTTAATGTTCAGTTCCATGCATAACACCACTTTACTAAATTTGTGCATGCCCTCCAAGATTTCCATTCCCTGCAGATTTCTAATGTAGCTATCTAATTGATACTATATTCTCTAAAACTGTTTCTGTGTTATAAACAAAGAACATCAAATGAATACATTCAACCATGGGAACAGACCACCACCAGCAAACTGTTACTAATACCAATTGTGAGCAATTCTTCCTGTGCAGAAAACCAACCTATTGGGGAGAATGTTTTAATGTTGACCACAGTTCAAAATGCTACTTTTGATAGTTTGATGCAAACACATTTTTAAATCTGTTGTCTGAATTGTTCGGGCTTATTCTACTACTCATTCAACCGTATTTCCAGAATTGTTATAATTTAATTCAGAATTAATTTAGGAAAAATTGAAAGTTAACTATCACTGTTAATATAAAATGATGCCTTCTTTTGAATGTTCCCTTTGTTTTTATTTGATTTTACTTTGCTCTGAAATATTTTCTTTTGATTTAGTAATGAACTAAAATAAATATTGATGTAGGGGGAGGAAATATTGCATGTGCTGTGAGTTACGTATCAGGTTGTCATTTGGGAAATTACCTTCACTAAAGTGGTCCAGCATTTGGCAGTTAATATTTGATTTTTTCTTTTCTGTGTGTCATGTAGGCTTCTGGAGCTGATGCCCTGGAGTTAAATTTATCATGCCCGCATGGTATGGGAGAAAGAGGCATGGGCCTGGCTTGTGGGCAGGTAGGATTTTTTAAGTCTATCTCTTTCATTTCTCCGCAGCAGAACAGAACCGTTTCATTGATAGTTCTAGCTCAGGGCTAGAACACAGGGAGTGGATTGCTAGCTTGGTATTCTCTGGCCTCCCCCTGTTTAAATATTTAGTGCTAAAAATGTGGGAAATGACAAGAGTCTGAGATTACACACAGTGTTTATTTTTATGGAAGACAAAATTGCATTATGCACTTGACAGGAAGCAATATCATAACAAATAGTTGCCAAAATGCTCAGACACGATTGTACTTTATACATTCTTAATGCTGACCAGCCTCTCTGGGGAAATGCCGTACAAGGAATGTTATGCTCATAGGCATTTTACAGAAGGTTAGTGACAGTGGTGGCATTTTATGGTTAGTAGAAACTACGCTAAGAAGTGATGGGGAATCTGTTTGGCAACACAGAGTGGACTTGTGACCTCTTTCTAAGCCATTGGTTTTGTCATTCCAGTTTTCAGTTCCTAAAGTGCAATCATGTACAGTATTTGTCCAGCTAGAAGCACACAAATTTCTCTCCCATGGAATAATAATTGGAGGCCTTGCTCCAAACTCCCTGAGTGTCAGAAACCCAATTAGTTGGAACAGAGGAAAGAATCTTTAGTTTAAAAAGGAACTCTTCCCCCAAACCAGCATATGGAACAGTTAGGGATGTACTGTGATGGGTTATTTTCACTAGTCAAGCAAGGGTAGGGTTGAATTGCTAAGCTTAACGAATTTAAAACACCTGCTTTATATCAAGTAAATAAACAGGGATGCTTTATTTAAAGAGCTAATAGCATAAAGTGAATACAGAGATAAGGAAACCATAGCCATCTTTAAGGGCTCAGAATTTGTTTACAAGGAAGAGGCAAACTGTAAAGGTGGGTAAAAAAAGAAAAAGAAATCCCCTCTCACTCTCTCACTGCAACATCTGTTTATGACTTTCTTATGTAAAGAGACCATTGCACCAGAGTTCATTTTTATTTTAGCATGTACTGCTTTAAATGTTTCAGTCGACTCAGATTACATATTCCACTAAAAATAATTAAACTTGTAATCCACGTATAAAACAATTTGTTGTATTTCATAGATCTGATTAATACAGAATGCAACATATAATGTGAATGTGTGTGTGTGTTTTTCTGCATTTCCAAAGATACTTATTTTCTTTTTAGATTGTGCTGTCTTTATTCCCACAACCAAATTATCTGGTGCTATATTGAATCTTGAGGTTCTGCTTTCGTCTAAATCAGTCTTTCCCAACTTGGTGCTTACCAGATGTGTTGTATTACACATCTCATAATATCCAGCCAGGAAAATATATTGGACAAGGCTGGCACAGATTCGGGGATATATTTATAGACACATAGTAAGCAAAATACTTTTATGAATATAGGGCTGAGACTCAGAGTAAACGGAAGAACCTGGTCATTCCTTACATGGCTGGCGTGTCTGAAAAGATAAAAAGGATATTTGGCAAACACCACATACCTGTATATTTCAAACCCACCAACACACTGAGACAGAGGCTTGTACACCCCAAAGATCAAACTCCAAAACACAAGAAAAGCAATGTAGTTTATGCAGTCCAGTGCAGTGAGGAGTGCTCTGAACTCTACATTGGAGAAACCAAACAACCTTTGTACAGGAGGATGGCCCAACACAGGAGAAGTAACACCACAGGACCAGAGTCAGCAGTTTATCTTCATCTAAAGGAAAAAGGACACTCATTTGAGGACATTAATGTTCACATTTTAGACAGAGAAGATAGGTGGTTTGAGAGAGGGGTCAAGGAATCCATTTATGCCAACTTGGAAAATCCTTCCTTGAATAGAGGTGGGGGCCTCAGGCACAATCTTTCCCCTATTTTCCTCCCGGCTTTGTCTTCTGTGCCTAAGAAGATTAAGACCATTTCGCAAGCTCAACTGCAGAATGGTGATCTTAACGATCCTCCTTTAGATGATAAAGGGACTTAGAAACAACATCTCAAAATAACCATGACCTAGCCCCAGGTGCAAGGTCACACAGCCACCTAGAAACATATTTAAGGATTCCCTTACTAACTTTGCTCAGACTGAAGAAGCTCCTTGGATAAGGAGCGAAACGTTTCCACTGAGAAAATAGAAATCCAGTTGACATGATTCAAGCTACAGACTTTTATGAATAAGCAATAAAATAATACAACATACAACAGTAGCTTGGTCTGATTTGGTTTATATTAGACTAGGGATGTGCACTGGATTTGCCCAAATCTTAAATCTTCTGTATGGGATCACTATGAAACAATCAAACTGGAACTTACAGGAGATTCCTTTGATTTGGAACTTTGGGGTACTGCAGAAAGGTACACATTGAGACATTATTTTAAGAAAAAATTGTGTATGTGTATTTCCATGCATAACCTACCTACCTACCTTCCTGAGTTCCTTGGCATTTTCCCAAATGATAAAAAAGCCTTTCTTTTTCCATTTATAACTGACAATGTTCTTCCACTGGGATCTTCAATTGTATTTCTGCACGTACTGAGACAGTCGTTTTTCTATAAAAGGGATTTCTTGCCTTCACTAGTCCCTACCTCTTTGCTCCATGTTCAGCGTTTAGTTTCTATCTAAAACCAGGGCATTACAACATCTGCAGTCATTTTCTCTAACCCTCTCCTTGAAGTATTTGCCTTATCCTGGTTTTGGGGTATTTTGGTCTTTGTTCATCCCTCTAGCCCCACTCCCTCCTCATTGCTCAGTAGGAGTCTATAATGCTTGTTTGGCATAATATCACTAAGTCTTCTATGATAAAAAGGATAGTTTGCTTCATTAGTAGAATGCAAGTAACTGGGGAACAGGACACTTCCTCATAAGGAAGACAGGAGGAGGTTAAGAGACCAAGGGGAGAGACATGAAGAGAAAAACAGTGGACAACTGAACAGAGAAAAAGAAGGGAAGGGAAAGGAAAGGAAGGGAAAGGGGATAATTAGTGGATGTAATAATCAACAATTGTTAAAGAAGAGAGAAACACTGGTGGTTCTCATAACAAAGTAAATTATTCTATAAATGAGCAGAAAGTTTTGCTGTTGTATCCTTAAACAGAAACATTCCATGTGAGTTGTTTGTACACTTTTATCTTCCTTCCTTCCTCCTTCCTTCCTTCCTTCCTTCCTTCCTTCCTTCCTTCCTTCCTTCCTTCCTTCCTTCTTCTGGGAACTGCTAGAAACTTTAAGACAAATGAAAGTAAAAAACATGGTGAATGGGTGGGTGGGGGCACTGTAGTGAATTATTTCATTCGATTCTGAAGAGAGCAGAGATTAAAGGACTAGTATTACTACTATTCATACTAGTATGAAGATCCCCTTCATGGATCACTGCCTTGTCGTGGCGAAGGGGCTTGCGTAACTCAATGAAGTCAGGTCAAGAAGAACAGGTCATGACGGAGAGTTCTGACAAAACGTGGTCCAAAACTGGAGGAGGGAATGGCAAACCACTCCAGTATCCTTGCCAAGAAAACCCATGGACAGTATCAAAAGGCTAAAAGATATGACGCCGGAAGATGAGCCCCTCAGGTCAGAAGGTGTCCAAAATGCTACTGGGGAAGAGCGGAGGGCAATTCCGAGTAGCTCCAGAAAGAGTGAAACGGCTGGGCCAAAGCCAAAAGGACGCTCAGTTGTGGATGTGTCTGGAAGTGGAAGGAAAGTCCGATGCTGTAAAGAACAATATTGCATAGGAACCTGGAATGTTAGATCTATGAATCAAGGTAAGCTGGATGTGGTCAAACATGAGATGACAAGATTGAACATTGACATCTTGGGAATCAGCGAACTAAAATGGACAGGAATGGGCGAATTTAATTCAGGAGACCATTATATATACTACTGTGGGCAAGAATCCCTTAGAAGAAATGGAGTAGCTCTCATAGTCAATAATAGAGTGGGAAAGGCAGTACTGGGGTACAACCTCAAAAACGACAGAATGCTTTCAGTTCGAATCCAAGGCAAACCATTCAACATCACAGTGATCCAAGTCTATGCCCCAACCACTGATGCCGAAGAAGCTGAAGTTGACTGGTTCTATGAAGACCTACAACACCTTCTAGAACTAACACCAAAAAAAGATGTCCTTTTCATCATAGGGGACTGGAATGCTAAAGTAGGAAGTCAAAAAATAACCGGAATAACAGGCAAGTTCGGCCTCGGAGTACAAAATGAAGCAGGGCAAAGGCTAATAGAGTTTTGTCAAGAGAACACGCTGGTCATAGCAAACACTCTTTTCCAACAACACAAGAGACGACTCTACACATGGACATCACCAGATGGTCAATACCGAAATCAGATTGATTATATACTTTGCAGCCAAAGATGGAGAAGCTCTATACAATCAGCAAAAACAAGACCTGGAGCTGACTGTGGCTCAGATCATGAGCTTCTTATCGCAGGATTAAATTGAAGAACGTAGAGAAAACCACTAGACCAATCAGGTATGACCTAAATCATATCCCTTATGAATATACAGTGGAGGTGAGGAATAGATTTAAAGGATTAGATCTGGTAGACAGAGTGCCTGAAGAACTATGGATGGAGGTTCGTAGCATTGTACAGGAGGCAGCAACTAAAACCATCCCAAAGAAAAAGGAATGCAAGAAAGCAAAGTGGCTGACTGATGAGGCTTTACAAATAGCTGAGGAAAGAAGGGAAGCAAAAGGCAAGGGAGAAAGGGAAAGATATAAACAACTGAATGCAGAATTCCAGAGAATAGCAAGGAGAGATAAGAAGGCCTTCTTAAATGAACAATGCAAAGAAATCGAGGAAAACAATAGAATGGGGAAGACTAGAGATCTCTTCAAGAAAATCGGAGATATCAAGGGAACGTTTTGTGCAAAGATGGGCATGATAAAGGACAAAAAAGGCAGGGACCTAACAGAAGCAGAAGAAATTAAGAAGAGGTGGCAAGAATACACAGAAGAACTATACAAGAAAGATCTTAATATCCCTGATAAATACAATGGTGTGGTCACTGACCTTGAGCCGGACATCCTAGAGAGTGAAGTCAAGTGGGCCTTAGGAAGCATTACTAACAACAAAGCTAGCGGAGAAGACAGTATCCCAGCTGAGCTATTTAAAATCCTAAAAGATGATGCTGTTAAAGTGCTGCACTCAATATGCCAACAAATTTGGAAAACTCAACAGTGGCCACAGGATTGGAAAAGGTCAGTTTACGTTCCAATTCCAAAGAAAGGCAATGCCAAAGAATGCTCAAACTACTGTACAATTGCGCTCATTTCACATGCTAGCAAGGTTATGCTCAAAATCCTACAAGCTAGGCTTCAGCAGTATGTGAACCGAGAACTACCAGAAGTGCAAGCTGGGTTTCGAAGAGGCAGAGGAACTAGAGATCAGATTGCCAACATTCGCTGGATCATGGAAAAAGCAAGAGAGTTCCAGAAAAACATCTACTTCTGCTTCATTGACTACGCTAAAGCCTTTGATTGTGTGGATCACAACGAACTGTGGCAAAGTCTTAAAGAGATGGGAGTACCAGACCACCTTACCTGTCAAACCTGTATGCGGGTCAAGAAGCAACAGTTAGAACCAGACATGGAACAACCAACTGGTTCAAAATTGGGAAAGGAGTACGACAAGGCTGTATATTATCACCCTGCTTATTTAACTGATATGCAGAGTACATCATGAGAAATGCCGGGCTGGATGAATCACAAGCCAGAGTTAAGATTGCCGGGAGAAATATCAACAACCTCAGATATGCAGACGATACCACCCTAATGGCAGAAAGTGAAGAGGAACTAAAGAGCCTCTTGATGAGGGTGAAAGAGGAGAGTGCAAAAGCTGGCTTGAAACTCAACATTAAAAAAACCCAGATCATGGCATCTGGTCCCATCACTTCCTGGCAAATAGAAGGGGAAGAAATGGAAGCAGTGACAGATTTTATTTTCTTGGACTCCAAGATCACCGCAGACGGTGACTGCAGCCATGAAATTAAAAGACGCTTGCTCCTTGGGAGGAAAGCTATGGCAAACCTAGACAGCATATTAAAAAGCAGAGACATCACCTTGCCGACAAAGATCCGTATAATTAAAGCTATGGTTTTCCCAGTAGTAATGTATGGCTGTGAGAGTTGGACCATAAGGAAGGCTGAGCGCCGAAGAATTGATGCTTTCGAACTGTGGTGCTGGAGAAGACTCTTGAGAGTCCCTTGGACTGCAAGGAGGTCAAACTAGTCAATCCTAAAGGAAATCAACCCTGACTGCTCATTGGAAGGACAGATGCTGAAGCTGAAGCTCAAATACTTTGGCCACCTAATGCGAAGAGAGGATTCACTGGAAAAGACCCTGATGCTGGGAAAGACTGAAGGCAAAAGGAGAAGGGGACGGCAGAGGATGAGATGGTTAGATAGCATCACCGATGTAATGAACATGAATTTGAGTAAACTCCGAGAGACAGTGGAGGACAGGAAGGCCTGGCGTGCTATGGTCCATGAGGTCACGAAGAGTCGGACACGACTAAACGACTGAACAACAACAAATTACTTTGTGAGCCACGCTGACTCATGTGCAGGAGAAGACAGGACCACCAAACAACACTGTCTGTTTGCAAGTTTAGACCATCCAGGTTGGGTTACATGTTGTGCAAGTTAAGGAGGCCAGAACAGAAGTGCAAAAATAAAGACAACCTCATAACAGAAATGCTAGGTATATCGGAACAGAATTGCAAAAATAAAGAATGTGCACATATTCAAATTTCCTTTAAACATCCCTTGTAAAGGCTTGGGAAACAGATGGAGTTGGTGCTCTGGAAAGCACAACTGCGTCTGCAAAGGATCCTGAATTTGTGTTTCATTTCTCCATACAATGTCAGGTTGGGGAATAGAAAGAGGGAGAAGAGTAGATTCAAGTGACTGACAGATCTAATCACAGGGAATGGTTCATGAGGGCTCACCAGTTACAGTGCTTTGGGAAGCCCTTGGTTACAGCTAAAATCAGAAATTACAGGTACTGTCCTAATTTAAAAATCAGAATTTAAAGGAACCTATCTCCAAAATTTTTCCCCTATCCTTCTGTAATTTGTCAGGTTTCTTAGACATTGGCAACAAAAACTGGAAGGGGGGATAATGACTATTTTTTCCCCTTCGCATGAATACCGCTTTACCTTTTTGTCTCAAATTTGGTATGATTTATTGCCACAGATAAGGCCACAGTTCCTGCAAATGTAATTTAATTATTTCCAAAACCAACAAAGCTATAGGCACTTTCCTTTTTATACGAATCAAATAATCTAGCTCCAAAATCTCTGGATCTGTTTCCATGAATTTGGGCAGGCTTCATCCCATCAGAAGATTCTGTTGTGTCTGTTAAATCAAATCCCCTTCTGATAAAAAGTAGAAAATGCAATGGTCTATTATTTTCCCATGGTAGTCAAAAGTATCTTTAAACTTGGGCCACAAACCCAGTGTGGTAGGAGTTGAATCAATCTATTTTCTGAAGTGCTTAATCAGGTTCAAATCAAACCACATACTCAGCACACATCCCTATCTTAAATTCTATTATATGCATCACTGCACTATCTGGGCTTTATGTAAACATATGTGTTATCCACTTAAATAAATGCCTTTGTATTTATTATAGATCTGTTTATTATTTAGGAGCTGATTTGGCTGTGTGTTCTTTTTCCCTCTTCAAAATGTATTGGTGGAAAGGTTAGGAAAAAAGATGGTTGAAAAGAAATGTAGGGAGAGAATTAGAAGTATGAGGGTGGGAAGGGTATGAAATGTAAATGTTAAGTTACAGTAAGGTATGAGATGTGCTGTTTAGGAATTCAAATAAAAACAATCAAGAAGTGTTTTGATGAAAACTGTGAGTTAACACCAGATTAATTCCCCTAATATGGTGCTCTGGGCCAGTGAAATACCTGTATAAATGATTTGTTCAACATGTAACAGAAATGTGTAAAATATTAAAAGAAAATCCATATGAGAGGAGTGCAAAACCTACTACTGTTATATATGTATGTTTGTGGAATAATAACTTTGGTGTATTATTGGTTTGTGGTTTCTTCCAGGGGTCTTATAAATCCACAGGATAGCCTTGGCTCTAACATTGAGCAATTGGCTCTTTGATTCTCCTGTTGCTGGAAGATATGTAAAAATGCTTGTAGCCAGGTTGTTCCTACTGACTACATATCTAAGAAGCTTCCAGTGCTTGCATATATTATTCCTGCTGGTGCAGGTTGGAAATGGTTTATGCAAAAGAAAGATAAGAGGGGGTGGAGTGTTAATACTTGAATATCTATCTATCTATCTATCTACCTACCTACCTACCTACCTACCTACCTACCTACCTACCCATCTACCCATCTACCCATCTACCCATCTACCCATCTACCTATCTACCTACCTACCTACCTACCTACCTACCTACCTACCTACCTATCTATCTATCTATCTATCTATCTATCTATCTATCTATCTATCTCTTTATTTCAAGGATACCTGACCTGTAACACAGATCCTTTGAGGAAACCTATTCTATCCTGTATCACAATGCATCCATCTGTCATCTGTATCCTTTTCCACCAGAGACTGCAACATTATCAGTGTATTTTAAATCTGAAGTTTGAAAGCCAATCTGCTGCCAACAATGAGCTGCAGATTTTACTACAGAATTTGCATGAAAAAATTAATCCCAATTGGTTGCTGTTTTTATTCTTCATCCCCCCCGAATCTGCACTTTGAAAGAAGCCATACACAATAGCTTTTTTAGAATGCTTAATATTAATTGGGCTATTTGTAGCACATCTAGTAATAGGTACGAGATTGAATAAAGACGAAGACGGAGATTGAGATGCATGCTATTGCAAAAATAGTAAAGATAGCTGGCTGTTCCAGTGAAATTATATTCCTTCGATGGGAGAAATCCAGATTTTCTCTGTATCTTACGTTGGAATTAACTATAATTACAGTCTAGCAAGATTGAAGATTGATGGTTTTACTGAAGAATTTGTTATTGTTAGATAAGGTCAAGGGTTAAAAATAAAATTGACCAGATGATTTTAAACTTATCAGCCACAAGGCAAAGCTACATACAGTACCTGCGAAGTTTAAGTGTCAAGCGTTATTGTTAATGGGCCCCAGACTGGTGCCTCACTTGGGGAAATCAGGAAAATCGAAAAGAAGCATGAGTGGTTTAATTCTCTGATCCTTGAAAAAGCAACTATGAAAGAAATTACACACACACAGACACACACAGAGAGAGAATGAAGCAGATAAACTTGACTCCATAGCTGATCATATAGCGACTGTTGCATTAATTTCATTGTCATATATTGTTGTCCACCATGACATCAATCTCTGTGTCTGTACAGTGTTAAGGTACCTGAAGGAACTGTCACCATGTTGGGTTTTTATTTTTGTTTTTTGTTTTGTCTCCACAATTGATATTTCACTGAAGGTCTTGCCTCACATTCTTTGAATATCTAGTGAGAAATGAGCAACAATCTCCCCTATTCTGTATGTTTTTCCATAACACCAACTGAATTAATGCAATTAAAGGTAAAGGTAAAATCTTTTTCAAGGGTATATTCTATATCAGCAGCTATGGATAAATATTGTGATGCCTAGTTGGAGAAAGGGTTCAAGTCATGTATAAACTGTTTTTAATCATATCCTCCATTGGTGACACACTGGGCTTTACTTTTAAACTGTTATTTGAAATTGTTTGCTGCATTTACAGCGCTCAAACATAACGTGGCAAGTATGAAAGAAAGATTTATGTATGCTTCTTAAACTCAAACTATATTTATAGTCATTGCATAAATATATTGTACACTGCCCAGAGTAACTTTTTGAGAAATGGGTAGCCATATAAATGTGATAGATAGATAGATAGATAGATAGATAGATAGATAGATAGATAGATAGATAGATAGATAGTTAACTAGTACTTATTTGTTAGGTAAATAACAACAAGTGGACAGTTTAAGCTACCTCAAGGCATTTGGGCAGTTTATTTCTACAGTATCACCTTAATAATAAAAATTGAAAATGCCTAATTACTACTAGTTACATTTCAAAGGACATTTCCATCAGTTCTAATTGAGATTTTTCTTAAAATTAGAGCAAGAGCTTCAGAGAGACTATTTCTGTTGGAACTATGCCTGGGAGGAAAAGTATTAAACACCCTTCCCCCAGTTTTCACAGTCCTGAAAGTGGCATGGCTGTTGTATACATAATAAAAAGAATGCACAGTTAGCACCATGTCTAGCTTGGCTTTTAGTGTCATCGTGTAATAATGACCTCAAGTATGGGAAGCTATAACAGAGTCATAAAAGTAAGTACTAGAATCAACTTGAGGATATACCCATGGTATGTTTAGTATAAAGGGGAAATGGATATGCTAATAGTCTCAAAAAGTTAAAGGGTACTACCAAAGAAATACAACTATGTGCTATCTCCACAAATGAAAAAAGAGATGAACGTTCAAACCATTGAAGGCTACAGACTGCTTACTTAAACATAGATACCACTGAACTCAGTCTGACTTACTTCTGAGAAGTATTTACGCTAAAAATAAAAAAGAAATACTTATTAGTTCCAATTCAACACTCAGAGATGTTTAGGTAAAAGTTAAATGGGGATCTGACATTTAAGAATTCACTACTATTCTCTTGTGTAGAAGAACACAGCTTTTGTTATCTTAATACACATTTTGCTCATCAGACTCCACTACACCCATATATTTGGCGCCTTCCTACTTTGAATTAGTTATGCGTCTTATTACAAAGCCACAGAAAAAAATATTATCTTTTTAAATCTTCTTTTACATAAACTATTCTCAAGATGGGGGGAAATGATTTTAAGATAGATGTCAGTTATTTCTTTGTGGTACAATTAGTTCATTCTCCTGAGCCAATTCACATAAACTTCTGAAGTGTGTGTGTGTGTGTGCACATGCATGTATAATATTTACTCTTTTTTTGTCCTGAACCCACTGTCCTGTTGTGACCTACATGGTCAAACCATTAAATGTTTTGATAGACTGATTTAGATTAACTGTAATTATTCACATATTCATAAGCTAATTCAATTTGGATTAACAAAATAATAAACCAGTTTGAAACAAGTACAAAAAAGGGGGGTTGTTTAAATCAGTTCTCAGCCTTTTTTCCATTTCTTTTTAATATTTTTGTTGTTTATGTTATTTTACTAGATCATTATTCCAGTTTTATTGAATTCAGCAACTTAACTGCTTTTCTTTCCCTTTGCCTCCTGGGCATCTGTTTTCCATTCTTCCCTGTTGCTTTCTTTAATTTCCTCTCCTACTGTTGCTTTCTAGTAAGGAAAAAAATAGTACTGTTACTGGAATATACCAATAATTTATTTAGTCCCATGCCTTCCTTTTGATACCAGCTTCTTTCCAAATCTATTTTATTCCTACATTTTTACTCTTCTTTCTTTGAATTCTTACTCTTAAATCAAATTCCAACAAAAATGATTTTCTGACAATCTCACATTAGAATGCAAGAAAAACTGCTATTCTTTTACTGCCTTGCAATATTCACTGTTTACATCAGTGTCTTCTATCATACTGCAAATTGTGCATCAGACGCCATCCACTTTTATCATGTGAACAATTAGAGAAGCATTAGTGGCTGTTTAAGATCACCCAGTTTCCTTTGAACCTGTTAGGACCTCTATCGTTCATTGATACAAGATACGCTTTCCATACAAAAATTCCAGGTTCCGTCATCAGATTCTTCAAGTATATGAAATCCTGGAAAGAGTCCGCCAGTCAGGGTAGACAGTACTGAACTAGTTGAATCAGTATATATAAAACCATTTCTAAATGGTTTGAATCTAAGTACAGCCTTGCTCAGAATATTTACACAGATGCATACAAAAATCTCCAGCAAAGGATATTGTTACCTTGTAATGGTGCTGGAGCTTGAGCACCTCAATGATGCCATGAGCTAAACCATGAAGGGACACCCAAGACGGAAAGGTCATGGCAGAGAGGTCAGACTAAATATGATCCCTGGGGAAGGTAACGGCAACCCACCCCAGTATTCTTGCCGTAAAAACTAAATGGATCAGTACAACCAGAGATATGTCGGTATACCATCGGAAGATGGGACTCCCAGGTCGGAAGATGGTCAAAATGCTACTGGGGAGGAACAGAGGATAAGTTCAACTAGCCCCAGATGTGATGACGCAGCTAGCTCAAAGCCGAAAGGACGGCTAGCGGCCGACGGTGCTGGTGGTGAACGACGAATCCGATGTTCTAAAGATCAACACACCATTGGAACCTGGAATGTAAGATCTATGAGCCAGGGCAAATTGGATGTGGTTATTGGTGAGATGTCAAGATTAAATATAGACATTTTGGGTATCAGTGAACTGAAATGGACTGGAATGGACCACTTCACATCAGATGACCACCAGATCTACTATTGTGGACAAGAGGACCACAGAATAAATGAAGTACCCTTCATAATTAATAATAAAGTGGCTAAAGCAGTGCTTGGATACAATCCAAAAAACTATAGAATGATCTCAATTCAAATTCAGGGTAAGCCATTTAACATCACAGTGATCCAAATATACGCCCCAACCACATATACTGAAGAAGCAGAAGTAGATCAGTTCTATGAGGATCTGCAGCACCTACTGGATAATACACCAAAAAGAGATGTTATTTTCATTACAGGAGACTGGAATGCTAAGGTGGGTAATCAAATGACACCTGGAATTACAGGTAAGCATGGTCTGGGAGAACAAAATGAAGCGGGACATAGGCTGATAGAATTTTGCCAAGACAACTCACTGTGCATAACAAACACTCTCTTCCAACAACCTAAAATATGACTTTATACATGGACTTCACCAGATGGTTGACACTGAAATCAGATTGACTACATCCATTGCAGCCAAAGGTGGCGGACATCTATACAGTCGGTAAAAACAAGACTTGGAGCTGACTGTACTTCAGATCATGAACTTCATATTGCACAATTTAGAATCAGACTAAAGAGAATAGGGAAGACCCACAGATCAGTTAGATACAGTGGGGCAAAAAAGTATTTAGTCAGCCACCAATTGTGCAAGTTCTCCCACTTAAAAAGATGAGAGAGGCCTGTAATTGACATCATAGGTAGACCTCAACTATGAGAGACAAAATGAGAAAACAAATCCAGACAATCACATTGTCTGATTCGGAAAGAATTTATTTGCAAATTATGGTGGAAAATAAGTATTTGGTCACCTACAAACAAGCAAGATTTCTGGTTCTCACAGACCTGTAACTTCTTCTTTAAGAGGCTCCTCTGTCCTCCACTCATTACCTGTAGTAATGGCATCTGTTTGAATTTGTTATCAGTATAAAAGACACCTGTCCACAACCTCAAACAAGTCACACTCCAAACTCCACTATGGTGAAGACCAAAGAGCTGTCGAAGGACACCAGAAACAAAATTGTAGACCTGCCCCAGGCCGGGAAGACTGAATCTGCAATAGGCAAGCAGCTTGGTGTGAAGAAATCAACTGTGGGAGCAATAATTAGAAAATGGAAGACATACAAGACCACTGATAATCTCCCTCGATCTGGGGCTCCACGCAAGATCTCACCCCGTGGGGTCAAAATGATCACAAGAACGGTGAGCAAAAATCCCAGAACCACACGGGGGGACCTAGTGAATGACCTGCAGAGAGCTGGGACCAACGTAACAAAGGCTACCATCAGTAACACACTACGCCGCCAGGGACTCAGATCCTGCAGTGCCAGACGTGTCCCCCTGCTTAAGCCAGTACATGTCCGGGCCCGTCTGAAGTTTGCTAGAGAGCATTTGGATGATCCAGAAGAGGATTGGGAGAATGTCATATGGTCAGATGAAACCAAAGTAGAACTGTTTGGTAGAAACACAACTCGTCGTGTTTGGAGGAGAGAGAATGCTGAGTTGCATCCAAAGAACACCATACCTACTGTGAAGCATGGGGGTGGCAACATCATGCTTTGGGGCTGTTTCTCTGCAAAGGGACCAGGACGACTGTTCCGTGTACAGGAAAGAATGAATGGGGCCATGTATCGTGAGATTTTGAGTGCAAACCTCCTTCCATCAGCAAGGGCATTGAAGATGAAACGTGGCTGGGTCATTCAGGATGACAATGATCCCAAACACACCGCCCGGGCAACGAAGGAGTGGCTTCGTAAGAAGCATTTCAAGGTCCTGGAGTGGCCTAGCCAGTCCCCAGATCTCAACCCCATAGAAAACCTTTGGAGGGAGTTGAAAGTCTGTGTTGCCCAGCGACAGCCCCAAAACATCACTGCTCTAGAGGAGATCTGCATGGAGGAATGGGCCAACATACCAGCAACAGTGTGTGCCAACCTTGTGAAGACTTACAGAAAACGTTTGACCTCTGTCATTGCCAACAAAGGATATATAACAAAGTATTGAGATGAACTTTTGATATTGACAAAATACTTATTTTCCACCATAATTTGCAAATAAATTCTTTCCGAATCAGACAATGTGATTGTCTGGATTTGTTTTCTCATTTTGTCTCTCATAGTTGAGGTCTACCTATGATGTCAATTACAGGCCTCTCTCATCTTTTTAAGTGGGAGAACTTGCACAATTGGTGGCTGACTAAATACTTTTTTGCCCCACTGTATAAGCTCACTAATATTCCTAATGGATATGCAGTGGAGGTGAAGAATAGATTTAAGGGACTACATTTAGTAGATAGGGTCCCGGAAGAACTATGGGCAGAAATTCGCAACATTGTTCAGGAGGCGGCAACAAAAAACGTCCCAAAGAAAAAGAAAACCAAGAAGGCAAGATGGCTGTCTGCTGAGACACTGGAAGTAGCCCAAGAAAGAAGGAAAGCAAAAGGCAACAGTGATATGGGGAGATATGCCCAATTAAATGCAAAATTGCAGAGGTTAGCCAGAAGAGATAAGGAATTATTTTTAAACAAGCAATGCATGGAAGTGGAAGAAGATACTAGAATTGGAAGGACAAGAGACCTCTTCCAGAAAATTAGAAACATCGGAGGTAAATTCCAGGCAAAAATGGGTATGATCAAAAGCAAAGATGGCAAGGACCTAACAGAAGCAGAAGAGATCAAGAAAAGGTGGCAAGAATATACGGAAGATCTGTATAGGAAGGATAATAATATTGGGGATAGATTCGACGGCGTGGTCAGTGAGTTAGAGCCATACATCCTGAAGAGTGAGGTTGAATGGGCCTTAAGAAGCATTGCTAATAACAAGGCAGCAGGAGACGACGGTATCCCAGCTGAACTGTTTAAAATCTTGCAAGATGATGCTGTCAAGGTGATGCATGCCATATGCTAGCAAATTTGGAAAACACAAGAATGGCCATCAGATAGGAAAAAATCAACTTATATCCCCATACCAAATATTGGAAACACTAAAGAATGTTCAAACTATCGAACAGTGGCACTTATTTCACATGCCAGTAAGGTAATGCTCAAGATCCTGCAAGGTAGACTCCAGCAATTCATGGAGCAAGAATTGCCAGACGTACAAGATGGGTTTAGAAAAGGCAGAGGAACTAGAGACCAAATTGCCAATATCCACTGGATAATGGAGAAAGCCAGGGAGTTTCAGAAAAACATTTATTTCTGTTTTATTGACTATTCTAAAGCCTTTGAGTATGTGGATCATAACAAATTGTGGCAAGTTCTTGGTGGTATGGGGATACCAAGTCATCTTGTCCGCCTCCTGAGGAATCTGTATAACAACCAAGTAGCAACGGTAAGAACAGACCATGGAAAAATGGACTGGTTTAAGATTGGGAAAGGAGTACGGCAGGGTTGTATACTCTCACCCTACCTATTCAACCTGTATGCAGAACACATCATGCAATTTGCTGGGCTTGATTAATCCAAGGCTGGAGTTAAAATCGCTGGAAGAAACATTAACAATCTCAGATATGCAGATGATACCACTTTGATGGCTGAAAGTGAGGAGGAACTGAAGAACCTTATGACAAAGGTAAAAGAAGAAAGTGCAAAAGCTGGGTTGCAGTTAAACCTCAAAAAACCAAGATTATGGCAACCAGCTTGATTGATAACTGGCAAATAGAGGGAGAAAAAGTGGAGGCAGTGACAGATTTTGTATTTCTAGGCGCAAAGATTACTGCAGATGCTGACTGCAGCCAGGAAATCAGAAGACATCTACTTCTTGGGAGGATAGCAATGACAAATCTTGATCAAATAGTTAAGAGCAGAGACATCACACTGACAACAAAGGTCCGTATAGTTAAAGCAATGGTATTCCCCGGAGTAACCTATGGCTGCGAGAGCTGGACCATAAGGAAGGCTGAGCGAAGGAAGATAGATGCTTTTGAACTGTGGTGTTGGAGGAGAATTCTGAGAGTGCCTTGGACTGCAAGAAGATCAAACCAGTCCATACTCCAGGAAAAAAAGCCAGACTGCTCACTTGAGGGAATGATATTAAAGACAAAACTGAAGTACTTTGGCCACATAATGAGAAGACAGGATACCCTGGAGAAAATGCTGATGCTGGGTAAATTGGAAGGCAAAAGGAAGAGGGGCCGACCAAGGGCAAGATGGATGGATGATATTCTGGAGGTGACGGACTCGGCCGTGGGTGAGCTGGGTATTGCGATGGCCGACAGGAAGCTCTGGCGTGGCTGGTCCATGAAGTCATGAAGAGTCAGAAGCAACTGAACGAATAAACAAAAATACATAAAAATGGAAACTCAGCAATTTTAATATGTAATGGACTGGTGCCAACCACATGTCTAAATGTGCTCCTTTCTTTGAAGGAATGTAGTACATCTCATGAATTCTTTACACATAGGAAAAGCCATTATTAAATTCAAGGAACTTGGTTAGATGGACTACTGAAATTAGTACACAGAGCAGTTTTATGGCTTTAAGATCTTCAATTTTATCTTTATATCTACTGCAAATAGTCAAATATTGGCAACTATTTATACTACTTCAAAACGAAATAGAAATGAAAGATCTAGCCAATGCATAATCTTTCCGCTTTTTAATAGAACACTTGATCATTTCAGAGATTGATGTTTTCCTGCAATGCCTTCTCTTTTCTTCCTATTTGTAATCGGAAAGGGACTAAAAGCTTGCTATGCCTGGTCACAGGGAAAAAGTCATTTGTAGGTGTTGCACTCATATATTAGAGAAGGTGTATGGTTTTCTTTGAAATTTCTCATGTCCAACGTAAACCTAATCAAACCTTTAGGCCCTCTGGCATATAACCTCTGTATGAACTAAAGAACTGAAATATTGTTTAATCATACTGCATGGCACCTTTTTCTAGAGTGATAGGAGAAGTACTATTTTGCTCATATAGACAAAGGCAGGATGAAATATTTTATTGTATATGAATTGGGCGATTCAATTGCCTTTTCATTGTTATCATTGTGTTTCATCCTAAAGATGCCTTTTAACATTGCTTAATTCTTTTGCATTGATCAATGACTTAACTGAGATCAGAATCATTTGAATCCCTAGTACATTTGTGTTATGGTGCAGTACTTGTACATGAGGGGTAATGTAGTGAACTTCAAAATGCATTGAGTATGGAGACAGAAACTGGACTTGCCTTAATTTTGCACTGAACCCCACAGCTATATGAAATAGGTCTGTATCATTTTGGTGCCTGTCTCCACATCCTAGATTCCTCACACTGTACTTGCACATTAGTCTACCAGATGTGTGGTGGTATCGTTGGGAATTCCCCATCTCTTGCCCTTTCAGCAGGCCTGTTCTTAAACCTGCCACTAAATAGGAAAGAAAGAAAAAATAAAAATTATATATTGACTTTGCTTCACAAGAAAACAATTTGCTGTTTTCACCTGGCAATGCTTGTCTGACTTCTTTGGTTCAAAATTCAACTATTATTAACCTTTGACAACCAAGGAGAATAGTGATTGAATTTGGTCTTTAATGTCACTCCAAAATCAATAGTGTAAATGGCAGTTGCTCTTGTTTTAACTGCTCTGTCGCAATTTTTAAGATCACTATTTGCATGTCCTGACTTATACTTTGCTACAGAAACCTATTTTTTATCTTTAAAAAGGGAGTTTATAATGTCAGGAAATGCTTTCAGTGAACAGAGAAAACAGTGTTTGGATAAAGAAAGAGTACAAGGCCAAACCATAAAATTAAATCAAATTTTACTTTTAAAGGAGGGAGGGGGGAAATCTTCATATGATCTTGGAAAGGAAGTAGCAAAGGATACCAGATAAAAGCGTCTCAACATGTTTTAGGACAAAGGGACCGTTTGCTGTCAATAATTTGTAACTTGTAGCAAAAAGTTGTATTTAAAGTGAGTACCCACCAATCAAGAGGACGTGGTGGCTCAGCGGGTAAGACGCCAAGCTTGTCGATCGGAAGATCGCAAGTTCGGAGGTTTGAATCCCTAGCCCGGCATTACGGAGTGAGCTCCCGCACTAGCACCAGCTCTTGCCAACCTAGCAATTTGAAAGCATGCAAATGCAAGTAGATGAATAGGTACCACTTCGGTGGGAAGGTAACAGTGTTCCGCGTGCATCATGCCAGCCACATGACCGTGGAAGCGTCTTCGGACAACGCTGGCTCTTCGGCTAACAAACGGAGATGAGCACCGTCCCCTAGAGACGGACACGACTGCACAAATGTGCGGGGGGAACCTTTACCTTTTACCTTACCCACCAATCAATACAAAACTTTTCTGTTTTGTGTTTTATTTTATTGAATTTGGGGGAAGGACTTTGGTAATGGATTTTGCATAATAGCCGGAGGGGCAGATTTTTCTGTATGTGATATTTAGAACTGATTTCACACATGTTGCAGAATCGTGGCTTGCTTAATTATGGTTTATTGAAGAAATCATAATTAGATTAACAGAACACACTAAGCCATAAACCATGGATAACAAATCACATTAGTTGACTTCACATAATGTATAAAGCCAAATCCAAACAAATTATATCACAACTTAAGTTTTTATTGTACAGTAATGATTGATCTAACAAACAGGAATTTACCATCATATTTGCAGCTACCCAGTGGTTTAAAACTATTTTGCTGCCTTTGTTTTCCATTTGCTCAGGACTGAGTTTCATAAGTTCACTCCTTTCTCCATGTGCAGAAGTCTTCATATGGAGCATGAAGCCCTTTCGATCAATTATGATAAAATCAGTGGAGATTTTTCCCCCTAAAAGGGACAAAAATACAAATGTTTTTGGATGGAATACAGTAAATATTTAGATATAAATAGTTAGAAAATGTATATCACACTTTCCTTGGTTGGGTATCTCAGAGAAAATGTTCTCTTGAGTATGGAAGAGATGGGTCTTTGACTCATTCAGAGGCCTTGTTTGTTCCACAGTGGGAACTGATGAGAAAAGTTAGCTGCTTCTCCAATGGTATGGCCAGACCCTGGAGGTTCAGGTGGGTACTGGTTGACCATCAGCTGGCTAACTTATCTAGCTTCCAGGTATAAATAGAA
This sequence comes from Charina bottae, assembly GCA_023362775.1. Taxonomy (NCBI): domain Eukaryota; kingdom Metazoa; phylum Chordata; class Lepidosauria; order Squamata; family Charinaidae; genus Charina; species Charina bottae. The sequence continues at coordinate 29,062,977 of JALMGJ010000003.1, read as the reverse complement.
GACCCATCTTCTGCACTTACCTTCTTCTCCCCAATAATTAAGACATTGTTGCAGAAAAGAATTAGTCATTGATTGACGGAGCCAGAAGGAAATTTTTGCCCATCAAAGTCTACTCAAAGATGTTGGGAGCTGTTGCCTTTCTTGGAACAATTAGGATGTTACATTCCTTAATGTTATGTCTTGTTATAACTTTACAGATTGGTGTAGTAGGCATTGGACCAGATACATTTCATTTCAGTAAACAGTTCTTGAATCTATGCCTTATTCTTTGCCAAATATAAATTAGTGGTAGAGAATATAAGTAGGGACTGTTTCATTCCAGCAATAGATCAATTAGTCATATTCCTGTATGCATTATCCCCTATTGTTGTTTATAAAAATTTGTGAGATCAGAGTTATAGAAATATTAAGAGACAAACGAACTGAAACTTGCAGTAGAAAAAAAAACGCTGCTTTTATTTTAAAACAAAGAAACTGAAACTTAGCTTGCTTTCTTCAGCCGAAGAGAAGCATGGCTTAATTAACATAGCTCGAGGCAATTTGCCTCTCCGCACTCACCAACAACATAGTAGTATAGGAGTAAACACACAGAAGAAAGATTTACATTTTAAAGCCTTTACAATTTAAACTTGGCAGTACCTGAGTGGACAATGTGTGACATGTGACCACTCACCCAGTACTTATTTGGAATAGGACCTACAGGTAACTTTCTGACTGGTCAAGCAAACCAGACTCTGAGGCTCCAACAATTAACATTCCTGAGGGGGGAGTTAGCAACAGTACTTCTGACTCCCACAGGAAACAAACTTTTTTAGCCTGACTTTTAAAAAACTAGCTTTCCACATTCGTTCTGAACCATAAAATATATACAACATCCCCCTATCCCACTGACCCAGGTAATAAGCACAGTGACAGCAATTTATTTTATTTTAGCTATCCAGTACTTCTTTTTCCAAAGCAAAGTCACTGCATTCCAATGGTTTTTATGGTCAAGATATTTATTCAGCTTCTATATGATAAATAATGTTGTATTATGGGTTTTAATGTAGCTATTGGAAAATTAATTTTACTTAGATCTATCTTTGGGGTTCCCCACTGTATATCAGGTACAGTTTTAAAACGGTAGGAAGTTTCTGTTAAGTTAAATATTCAAATCTGGCAATAAAATTCTGGCTTTGTATAGTATTAACAAAGTGATCATTAGGTTACATTCCAGGGCCTATATGTTTTATATGGATATAAATCTGCATTTTAAAGCCACAAGTTGTAGGCATTCTCCAGAGCTGTTACTGTATCTAAAACTAAACAGTATTATTTATATTAAGGATATTGGTTTCTAGAATCTTCCTTCAATAGTTAGTAAAACATGCTCACCTCTCTTTTTGGAAATGTATTATATCAGGTTTGATCAGCAAACTAAGTATCTCCAGACATAAAAATATCTAAATATAGGAGAACATTTACTGCTGCTTATTTTAATGTCATCAGCAGTTCTGGATGGGAAGTTTAAAAGAGTACATTATGGTAACAGAACATGTGGTTGTAATTTTAAAGTGGAAACAATGGAATATGTGTGGTTTTTATAAATTGGAATTGATATATTGAAATTATCAAATCAGTGCTTAAATTACCAGGAGAAAAATCTGATTATTATCTGTTTCTTTCCCACTCAGAACTTTGCCATATCACAACAAACAAGTTGTATTTGTTCCTGCTCAGTCCCACTTACATCTACATTGCACTTTTCAGGGAAAAAAAGGGAGAGAAGGGATGGCAAGGAATTTTGCAATCTGCCTGTCTCTATGTCTGTCTATCTATCATCTCAATCACCAAAGTAACTCTAGGCAGTTTACATGTTAGGGTTAAAACAACTATAGAAGTAATAAAAATACAAAAACCAATAATAGATAAGGAAGATACCCAACTCAAAAGTGATGATAAGAATCAGAAATAAACTCTCAGGGCGTAGTTCACTGCACTGTATCCCAGAGCTTGTTGGACATCAGGTTTAACACTTATTCAAGCAGCTTGCTTGCTCCTGCTCTGCTGTCTAAAACAAAGCAAAACAAATTGGGGAGCCCAATTTTTGTTCCCTCTGTGTTTGAGAAAGAGAGAAAAATCTTGTCCTCCAGCTTTGGTCAGGAGCTAGATTTGTTTGCATTTTATTCCAGACTGCTTCTACTTCACAGGTGGCATAATGAAAGTACTGAAAAAATGCAGACTGGACCTGGTGACCTCTCTGACAAAGTTCACTGGATAAAATGGCCAGATTTTTCCAGTCACCTCTCAGAATTGGGGTTAAACATATAGCACAATCATCCTGGGCTTGGAGTTTACAGTGTTATGATACATATTTGCTTTATATCTACCTATGTAATATTTATCATTCTATTACTGTATGTCATTTGTGGAGATCTGTTGAGTATGTGTATTTCAACTCTATTTGGGCAAGCCAGTTCTACATACTGGGGATAATGTTAAACCCTTGTTTTGAGTAATACTTGGAGATGTCACTGGGCAAAGTGGGTAAAAAGTATCTCATTGTGCCATATTTGTCTTGCTCATACACCTTTGGGCTACAGAGATTTTTTTGCTGTCATCTAGTGGCTGTCCAGATTCTTGCCGCCTAGCTCTGGTAGCACTATGCTAATTTGTTGTAGATTTTAAAATAGATAGCATAATAAGAGGGCAATGGAAACAAACACCATACAGATGAAGGTTTGAATAGCATAGAAAAACCCCAAGAGACTATAATACATCTGCTCAGGTTATCTCACTGAGTTGCCTACTGCACAGGTTTTTAAACTGGTTTCCTAGATATAAAGTGTTTGTGTTTTTGCTCCCAGTTGCAGGCAAAACTCTCCGGAGCTCTGGGAACACCCCCTTGCTCACAGTTCAGTGCTCGGCATTTTTCTCAACCAGTTGTCACTATTTTGAGGCAATGATTTGAGCTCTGACATCTCAGTTCAGCCATGACAGAAAGCACAGACCTACCTAATTCAGAGTTACTTGATTCTGTCTAGGAGCAGTTGATAGGACTGGAAAAGGGAGGGATTTGTCTCCACCGAGGCACCACAGATTGGAACTCGAAGTGAGTGATGGGTAGAACACCTGTGTGAGGCGTGACACTCTGCTTACAGTTTTACTTAAGTGCAATAGAAGCCTTTCCACTTCACACTGAGGATTGAGCTTGTACTTTTAAACTGTAATAGGTTGTCAGAAAGCAATAAGACATTCATTTTTATTGATTCTCCATTCAGGTTAAGAAAAAGGCTCCACACTAAATCTGGAAGGCCACTGAGCCAAGAGGAGCTGGCACACCAACTCTCAGTCATTGCAACATGGGAAATTGTAGCCACTGCTGGTCCGCTTTCCTAACAGTCAGAAGTGCTTATACCAAATATTTTGGAAGCTAATGTGGTGATACCAAGCTCACATTTTTCTGTGACCTTTTTATCTTTCTGGCCCAATTTACAGTCAAATGGACATCAATATCTGAATGTGGAAATTACAATATAAGTGATGCAAGGGAGCTATTTCTTTTTAGTGCTTTTTCCTTGGCAGAATGTACTAATGAAAGAAACCATAATGGTGCAATTTTTTTAGAATTTTTTTTTTTTTCATGGCTGAGATCTTATAAGAATGCCAAATACCCAGGATTTCACCCTTGAGATCTCATTCAATTTAGCTCAGACCTCCCCACCTGGGCCTTCCAGCAAAGCCCATGCTGCCTGAGAAGTTCTGGGGAGTGAAACCTACTTCTAGAGGGCATTTAGGATGAAGAGAGCTGAAACAGGCTTTCCTCACCCAAATCTGATATTTTATGTAAGAATACGAAAGAAAGGAAAGGAAAGGAAAGGAAAGGAAAGGAAAGGAAAGGAAAGGAAAGGAAAGGAAAGGAAAGGAAAGGAAAGGAAAGGAAAGGAAAGGAAAGGAAAGGAAAGGAAGGAAGGAAGGAAGGAAGGAAGGAAGGAAGGAAGGAAGGAAGGAAGGAAGGAAGGAAAATATTCAACATAAAAGTAGACTCTTACTGATATACGGATTTGATTATTAATATTAGTTGACAGTAAAAAAAAGGGGGGGGGGGCGTGGTGGCTCAGCGGGTAAGACGCCAGGCTTGTTGATCGGAAGATTGCAAGTTCGGAGGTTCGAATCCCTAGCCCTGAGTGCAGAGTGAGCTCCTGCACTAGCTCCAGCTCTTGCCAACCTAGCAATTCGAAAGCATGCTCTTGCCAACCTAGCAATTCGAAAGCATGCAAATGCAAGTAGATTAATAGGTACCACTTCGGTGGGTAGGTAACAGCGTTCCGCGCGTGTCATGCGGCCACATGACCGTGGAAGCGTCTTCGGACAACGCTGGCTCTTTGGCTAACAAACGGAGATGAGCACCAGCCCCTAGAGTCGGACACGACTGCACAAATGTGCGGGGGGTACCTTTACCTTTACCTTTTTTAAAAAAATGGATGTTATGTTGTAACCTTAGAGTAAGAGTTTAATATACGTTTTACCTATATCTGTTGTAAAAGAAGTTGGGAGTTATTCCTTTTTCTATTTCTGTTCTCTTTTTCTTTTCTTTTTTTCTGCACTTCTGTTCTCTTCCTCTTTCTTTATTAGTTTCTGTTAGATTTTATCTTTTTGTTTTGAAATTTAATAAAGTTGTTATATAAAAAATAAAAGTAGACTCTTACCAGTGGCAGATGTGTGACTTCACACTTAACTAGGGAAATTATTGTTCTGGCATTAGGAGCACCTCTTGTCTGTCTCTTCTGACAGCTGTCAATGGCAGGAGATGTTGGCTGAGCTCTTACTGTCAGGTTTTCTAAGGAAATACATTCTCTAGACCTTAAGCCAAGAGTTTTTTTCTTTTTCTACCCAGGGAAATTTTTCCCCTTAATTTGACAGGCTTTAAGCAAATTGTTTGCTTTAATTAAGTTTGAAATGGGACAAGCACATACACTAAAAAGCCCTATGCTAGGATGTGAGTCTGAAATAAGATTAGCTGTGAAATCCACAAATGGCATCTCTTTTGCTTTAATGATTGATTGCAATTCTGTAATTAGGTACTGTGAAATTTTGGGTAGGATTAAGACAGATTCAATTTTCTGGAGGTAATTTTGGACATCCCACAGGAGGAGTAGGAAGTGATTATGTTCTCGGTGTATCATCATGAACAAGACAAAGAGTAATCTAAGTGGTAAAATTCAGATAGTGGAAAGGCATTTAGAAGGCATTGATCTGCAATAATTGAAAATGAATCCTTTCACTTTTCTGCACTGCTTGCAGAACAATGGAAGCAACTGACAGAGTACCTATATCCCACATCTGATCCGACATCACTGAAGGGTCCTATACTGATTAAGGTGTTGATTTAATCTTTTGCTTTAACATATTGACTGTAAATGTTCTATCATTATTATACTAAAAATTGTTCTTGCGATATTTATCCATTATTTCACAAGAGTTTGACTGTGTTTTTAGTAAGAAAGTGGGGTATAGGTATAAATTATTACTATTACTACTAATGGAAGCTCTATGTAGTTTTCAATGCAATTGTTATTGAACTGTTAAGGAGATATGTTCATCGACATGTTAAGGAGATAGACTTTCTGGATCTAGGTCTACCTAGTTCTATTATATTTTATTCCCAGTGTCCTCCTGCAAGCATGACATGAGAGCAAGAGTACTTTCTCACTTTTGTTTCTTAGCAATTGGCATTCAGAGGCATGTGATGTCTGATTATAGAAGTTCCATGCTGCATAGTATGACTATTGATAGCCCTTTTTCTTCATGAACTTGGCGAATCCCCCTTTTCAAAGGTCATTCTCTCAGAAAACTTTATCTGGAAATTAGCATGACAACAGTATTTAAAATAAAACTTACATTCCAGCCCATTAAGAACTAGGAACATTCACAATTATGTAGCCAAAAGGAATTCATTTCCAGTTCAAAAAGTATAGCTAGCAAAAACAATGTAATACAAAATTAATTTTCACTCAGACCTGCAAAGCTGGATAGTCAGTTTTAAAGTTAAGATGGAATGTAAGTGCTCCCTGGGGGGGAAATGTATGTTTGTTTGTTTGTTTGTATGTATGTATGTATGTATGTATGTATGTATTTATTTATTTATTTAGGTTTATATACTGCTTTATTTATTTATTTATTTTGGTTTATATACTGCTTTATTTATTTATTTATTTATTTATGTTGGTTCATATGTTTGTTTGTTTGTTTGTTTGTTTATTTATTTTGGTTTATATACTGCTGTATTTCCAAAAACTGAGCAGCTTACAACATGCTGATGCAGGTATGATTAAAATTAATACAATAAAATTTATAAACTACAAAAAATCCAACTAACCTGATCCACCACCATCTGGGAGTAGCATGATATTCACTTATCCAAATGCCCTCCTAAAGAGCCATGTTTTCACAACTCTTTAAATCATAATAGGAAAAAGGTGGTCTGGATATTCTCAGGTATGCAGTTCTAAAGAAGGAGGGGGGATCAGTGAGAGGACTCAACTGAAAGGTCCCTATAAGTAGCATTCTATCAGTAGTGGGACCTCAACTTGCCCTCTCTCCCTGATCTGATCAGATCGGCAAATTCAATTTAGAGAAATCAATCTCAGAGTTATGCAGGGCCTGAACCATATAGGCCTTGAATTGCATTTAGAATCTAACTGGCATGCAGTGCATCTCTCATAGTGATGAAGTTATATGAGCAAATCTCAGTGTACACATAATTAGCTGGGCCACTGGATGCTGAACCAGCTGAAGCTTCCGAATGATGTTCAATGGCAGATCTATGCAGAGTAGATTGCAGTAATCCAAAGGTATAAGTGACTATGAGCAAAACCTCCTGTTCCGGAAATGGTCACAACTGGCACTCCAAATACAATTGTAAAGTCCTCCTAGCTACAACCTCCACCTCCTGTTCAGAAAGGAGCTGTGAGTCCAAGAGGACTCCAGTATTATGAGCCAGCTCCATCCACAGGAACATAACCCCATCAGAGTCAAATATGGATTATCTCCAGACTAATTCAGCTTTGAATCCACAGCCCCTCTGTCTTGCTTAGATTCAGTCTAGGCCTATTTTTTTCTCATCTAGACCCTAACAGCCTCTGGCTTCAGGTCAGGATCTCCACCACATCTCCTGCCTGGCCCATGGTGGAAATCTATAGGTTGATATTACCTTCAAATCAGTCATGTCAGCAGATGACTTCTCCTGGCAGCTTCATGTAGGTGTTAAACCGCAGGAGAGGAAGGATCAAGCCCTGTGGAGTGCCAGAGGGCCCAACTGCTACACACCACCACCATTGACTAGAACTGCTCACTTAGAAAGGAGGACAGCCACTGTAAAAAGTGTCCCCCCTCCCAATGTTTGAAGATGGTCCACAAAGATACTATGATCAATGATAATAAAAGCAACTGGAACATGCCAGAGTAGAGCAACCAAGATAAGGGGAAAACTTAGGAGGAAGGGTTTAAATTAAATTACAAGTATATTTAAGTTAGATATCAGGAAAAAATTTCTAATGGCAAGAGCTCTTTAATCATGAAACAGACTGCCTCAGGAAATGGTGGACTTTCCTTGGCTGCAGATATTTGATCAGGAGCTGGATGGCCACCTGTGGGGGATGCTTGTAGTAATGGATTTCTGCACTCAATAAGAGGTCAGACTAGTTGATCTCCAAGATCCTTCCAAGCCTTGGATTCTATGACTCTAAAGGTATTAATGCCTTTAACATCCCCTCTGTGTAATGACTGTTGCAAGCCTACTGTCATGTTAGCATATTAACAAACATTTTGTTGGAGAGCGTGTTTTCTTGCACACGCAGAGTATCAGAAAGCAATCAGCACCAGAGACCAATTAATGACGCCAGTCATTTTAGAAACTTAGTTGCAGTTATATTTGTTACTCATATAAACAGATATTTACAGTTATCTTCCAGATCCCTGGAAGTGTTCCAAATCCACATAGTGGAAACAAGCAAACAGAAAGAAACAGTAAACAATTAGTAGCAAGGAGAGAGTAGCAAGGAAGCAAGACAGGGCAGGGCAGACAGGCAGGTTCTTTTATATTCAGCCTGGATCACGTGCTGCCTGATCTTTTAAAGTTTGTAGGTGATTACCTAATAAGGTTGTATTGCTGTGACTTACTCCTCAAAAGAATAATACACCAACACATTTCACCATGAAATCCAGCAGGGACAATAGTTGGAGTTGATTATGGCAACCGTTTCACTAGTAAAGCATAACATAGAAAAAACTCCAACCATTTTCTCTGCCCATGTGCACACAAATAGCCATACGTGCTCTTGTTTTCCTTTAGACAACAACTCCACCCCTTGAAAAAAAATCTCAACTGTATTGAAATACGTTGTTGTGAAATACATTGGTGTGTGGGTCACTTTTGATTTAGCTGCTTTTAAAGCTTTTAAAGTCCCCCATCTTCATTAAAATCAGTGGGATGTAAACATTAATTGTGTTGATAAGTCTCCTCAGATTTTTTCCCCAAAACCTTAAGCCAGAGCTTTCCAAACTTTTCATGTTGGCGACACACACCAACGGCGGCGGCACGGCCTGCCGTGTCCTGGTGTGTTGCGTGAAAACCCGGAAGCGCTGATGGGGGGAACCGTAAGAAGCAGCACCCCCGCCAATCAGCAGTGGCGGTGCAGTGGCGCCAATCAGCAGTGGCGGTGCTGATTGTCGGGGGTGCCACTTCTTCCGGTTCCCCCCATCAGCGCTTCCAGGTTTTCGCGCAACACACCAGGACACCACAGGTGACACAGTAGTGCAGGGCTTCCCAAAGTTTTCATGCGGTGACACACCAACCTCCGTTGGTGTGTCACGGGAAAACCCGGAAGTGCTGCTGTTGCGGCAGCACGCAAAAACCCAGAAGCGCTGCTGCCGCTTTCAGTTTTTGCACATCGCTGTTGGTGTGACGCCGCGGGAAAACTTGGAAGCGCTGCCGTTGCGGCAGCACGCAAAAACCCAGAAGTGCTGCTCCCACTTTGGATTTTTGCGCGCCGCCATGGCTGCGCTGCTTTTGGATTTTCGCACGACGCCGTTGGTGTGTCGCCGTGGGAAAACCCAGAAGCGCTGATGGCAAACCATCAGCGCTTCCGGGTTTCGACGCGACACATCTGGGCCCCGCAGGCGACACACTTTTGTGTCACAACACACGGTTTGGAAAGCTCTGCAGTAGTGCATAGCTTTCCAAACTGTGTGTTGCGACAAAACCCAGAAGTGGACATGCAAGGTGGCGGTGTGCACGGCGGTGGCGGTGTGCACGGCAGCGGCACGCCATCAGCGCTTCCGGGTTTTAGCGGAAAACACAAGGCTGCTGTTGTATATGCCGCCGCGCGTGCGCCGCCACACGCACCCCTGCGCCACCGCCGCTGCCGCCATTGGTGTGTCGCCAACAGTGGTAGTTTGGAAAGCACTGCAGTAGTGTGTCGCGACACACACTTTGGAAAGCTATGCCTTAAGCTGTTAAGGTGCTCCAAAAGGTGGTTTGTACTTTGCAACAGGAGATTAGGCGGAGGAATAGTGTAGCTGGGAAAGAAAGATTGGACACTTTCAAATATTGAATTATTTCACCTATGGATTATTAAACTAAAAGCTTATGATACAGAGAGAGGATTCTGTACTGTCTGGAAATGCCCTTAGATTTCTTGAAAATGTCTTAATGGAGGTGGACAAGTTTTTTTTCTGACTAATCTTCTCTTTTGGGGAATCTTCCCTCTTAAATTCCAAGTTATCTTGCTTTGGCATACGTTTGCTAGTAGAATGAAGGGGGAAGTTACAATTTCATCTCTGGTTCGTTGTGCCTTTCAGAGAACTGTTAGATTTATTTATGTCTTTATTTCCAGAAGTTTGAGAATGCTTTCATAATTTCATGTTTGGTTCTTAGTTTGACCAGCTGTAAAAAGAATGGGACTCTGTTATTCCATCTTTCAAATGTTAGGTGTTAAATCTAGAATGCTATGATTTCTGTACATTTGAAATGTTGGAAGTGCAAATCCAATGGCACTGACTCTTCAGCACTTCATGACCTACGACCACAAGGGTGTAGGTAGAGAGTTACGGATTTATTCTTTGCCCCATCTTTGTCAATCACCGCCTTCAATTTGTCTGAATGGTTGCTAATCCAAGATCACTTTCTTCTGCCTTTCTTCCCAGGCACCCATGCACAGAGCACGTGCTCTTGGACTCTCCTTCTGATCAAATGTAGCTAGCTTAGCTTTACCTATCCCCATAATGTATGTCCTGTAAGGAAACCTTTCTGTTATAAAACCTGCTGCACAAGTCATTGCTCAGATTATTGCTCACAGGAACACTTGCAGACAAACAGTATGCTTCAGCCTCCACTATTAAATACATTGTGGCTGTATTGTGCATTTCTGATTAGGCATACTGTATATAGCAACACTTCTTTTCCAGAATCATCAGTATAGACTATATAACTTGGTTTTAAAAACAGTTTAGCTTTTCCAGAACATGTGTAATGAATCTCATAAACTTCTGTTTTCAAAAGTGTAAAACAGAAATGTTTTTTAAAGTTCTCAATAGACAATTAACCTCCAAAATCCACTGACTACAAAATGTGCTGCTCATATCTTTAAAGAGATCAAAACCATTTCCAGAACTACATGCTACCTTGCTTTAGCACATATGTCAATTGGCATTTGTTTGAGACTAACAAAAATGTTTATTTAGATGGAATTTAGTCTATATATAAATTAACATGTGAATACTTTGTTTTGACTAATTCTCCAGATTTTGAGGAAATGAAATCCTTTATCTCCCATGAAATATTAAGATAGCTCTGAAATTAGATTCAGTAATACCTGAATTTCTAAATGCTAATAGTTGTTGATAGTCACCTTTATTGACACCTGTTTACACAAAGAAACAGACTGGAAAACTTCATCATGATTTGAAGCTGTTATAATCTCAAATAAATGAATAAATGGGAATGAGCATTCCAACTCTAAGCTTATTTGTATGTCATTAGTAAATTGTAAAAGTTATGATAGTTACTTAATGCAAACATTTATCTCTTGAACTGAATCTTAAAGAGAATTGGGACATGAACAAGTAGGATTCAGAAGGGGTTGGCTAGCATTTGATCATTGTGTCATGTAGCCAAGAAATATATGAGCTATATTGGTAATGGCCTTTGTTGATTTAGCAACAAAGATTGATTGATTGATTGATTGATTGATTGATTGATTCAGTCCTAAGAAGCAGTTTTGTAAGGTTCTACCTTTTCCTGTTCATAAAAGACCTACTAACTTATCTATTTATATCATAAAACAATGAGATGTGGTCTGGAGGCCAGTTTAACTTACCCCATTCTGCCATTGCAGTCATGCCTACATTTGTGTGAGTCTGTTGCTTGTAACACAAAATGTCAACTAATAGATGCTTTTCACCGATATCTTCAAGACAGCTTCTGCTAAATTTTCATGCCCTGAACTTCCACTGACTGTAGTGCAATAAATCCTTTCACCTCCTCCACAAAATAAAATAAATTAATTTCTTATTATCTATTCTCCCCCACAATCCATTTGTTTATAAATGATGCAACCAGATGTCCTTGGAGCAACACTGGATAGAGAAGTCCTGACTGAGTATATGGCTGTATTTCAATCCTACTGTGAATGGCAGTGACCATGGAGGCATGTTACTAAACTGGCAGAAGGAGGCATACATAACCCCCAAGACAGTAGGAGCAGATTGGAACTGCTCTTTCTGTTCTCATTAATTATGAAATGGTTAAGTGGTGCACAACAGTGAGGCATGAGAGAGAGATTTTATATATTTTGTATCAAATATGGAGGAGGCTAGGGCATCATTTAAACTACAAGTTGGGGAGGCATATGAATGCCTGAACGTACTTTAATTCAATTTTAGGCATTTTTCTGTTTATGTACAATGCCTGCACATGAGTAGAAGTGTCTTTGTATTTATTTATAAGTTTGCATTTATAATTGACATAGATACCTTATTTCCTGAAGAGTTAGTGATAAACATTTGAACCGGTTTAACTTGTGCAAATTGGGATCTTTTTTTAGCCTCTTATTCAGTGATGTGTTTCTTTATTTTTGGAAGTTGGAAAGATGTAACTGTTCACCCTGTAAGTGTGTGTTAATGGAAGCCATAAGAGTGGAACTATCTGGAGCTTTATTCTCACAATAGAGACCATTAGATAATACTTGGCCAATAGCTTTAGATAGTATTTTGAGTGGAATATCATTTCACCTACATCATGAAATCATATTGCCTATCTACTATATTTTAAAAATAAACATGACATTTGTTGCTCAGGAATAACAATGGGTGAAAAGTCTAAATGAAGTCTTGCTAAAAGAAGCTATGGAGAATTAGGTAATGAGTGGGCTATTTCTTGTACTGTTGAGGAATCAAGTACTTTTAGAACTGGATTAAAAGAGGAAAACATTGGTGAGCAAAAGTAGCTTAAATGCATTTATCTGTTTATTTAACTATTTTTGCCGTATCAATTGTAACTCTGGGAAGCAAAAAAAAACAACACCCACCAAAGCAGAGTAAGACAATAATCCACATAATAAAAGCAACAATATTATTTATACCCAAGATGAGCATCCATAATATATATATTCAAGCCAAACAGACATTGGAGAAGCATGTTCCAAAGCATAAGGTCTATGGCAGGGGTTCCTAAACTTTTTGCCATCACACCTCCCTTTAGTGTAATCTTAATGCACATAATAGGTAAAGGTAAAGGTTCCCCCCGCACATTTGTGCAGTCGTGTCTGACTCTAGGGGCTGGTGCTTATCTCCGTTTGTTAGCCGAAGAGCCAGCGTTGTCCGAAGACGCTTCCATGGTCATGTGGCCGCATGATGTGCGCGGAACGCTGTTACCTACCCACCAAAGTGGTACCTATTAATCTGTTTGCATTTGCATGCTTTCGAATTGCTAGGTTGGCAAGAGCTGGGGCGAGTGTGGGAGCTCACTCCATCACGTGGGGCTAGGGATTCGAACCTCCGAACTTAATGCACATACCTCCCCTAAAAATCCAAAGACCAAAATGAGCACAAATGAACAATGAAAACAATGTAATGGAACTTTGGGAAAGGGAGCCTTATTTTAACAATGTAACTAAAAGATTCTTCACATCTCCCCTGGACTCTGTCTGCACCTCCCCAAGGGAGGGACACCTCACAGTTTGGGAAATCCTGATCTATGGCAAAGAAAGCCTTCTATAAGGGGTGGGATTCTCAGCAGGTCGTCTCTAGATCTTTTATAATATATTCCATTTTCATGTATTATATTCTGTGCAGTCTTAGTGTGTCAAAATAGGGCATCATTTAATATGTGACATTTGGCCAGCCAGTAAATATTAGGGTTGCAGAAAGGAGTAGGGGAAATAAAGAATGAAAAACAGATTCTTGCTGTATACAGCCTAATTCTGTAGTCTTTTTATTTCTGCCAGTTGCTGATTAGCAAAATATAAGCATCCACAAGTGGGAGACATTTTGATATAGGATACTAAAATAATACTTAGGTAAGGTAAAGGTTCCCCCCGCACATTTGTGCAGTCGTGTCCTACTCTAGGGGCCGGTGCTCATCTCCGTTTGTTAGCCGAAGAGCCAGCGTTGTCCGAAGACGCTTCCACGGTCATGTGGCTGGCATGACGCACGCAGAAACGCTGTTACTTTCAAACCGAAGTGGTACCTATTCATCTACTTGCATTTGCATGCTTTCGAATTGCTCGGTTGGCAAGAGGTGGGGCGAGTGCGGGAGCTCACTCCGTTACGTGGGGCTAGGGATTCGAACCTCCAAACTTGCGATCTTCCGATCGACAAGCCTGACGTCTTACCTGCTGAGCCACACACACCCCCTATAATATAATACATATGTAATAGAAGCCAATTGAACAGATTGTGGTATAATAAATCTCTCCTGGCCCTTGAGGTCATATGCTCATTTCACTGGATTAAAACTATGTAACAGTTTTTAAATTATGACTACAATAAACAGTTATTAGTTTAAAAAAGATAAGGAAATATTTTCAATATAGCAAAGCATAAATTATACTATAATTATTATAATATTGTTTGTTTATTGTATTACCTCAAATGAAGTTTGTTAACCAGATTAAGCAAAGCCATTTTGGTGGTGGCTTGCATTTGTTGATTTTGCAAATGTAGATGTCCATCTGTTCTTGCAGTTAATAAGTTTGCATATCAATTTTAAAAAAGTCTCCATACAAAGCTCATAAACCACTTTTTATCAGCAGAGAAAGCATAACGCTCTCTCATAAAGTGGAGTTTTTAGTTAAAGGACGGCCTTGTATTACACTACTAGTCATGCACTCATTCTTTAATTTAATTTGAGTGCCCCAATGTATAGTCTTTATGGTCTACATTCCTATCTTCAGTGCTTCATAATGCTGGCTTTGCATTATGCATATTTTATACATATTTTTATTCTCACAGTATACATATACAGTATTCATATACCTATGTTTATTCTCACAGTAACCCTCTAAGATAGGTTAGGTTAAGAGACTGGCCCGAAGTAACCAAGTATATTTTATGACATTTTAATCCTGATTTCCACAGTTCTAGTCCAATATTACATCTGCTTCTTGGTATAGAAACAATATCTGTAAAAGCATAACAGTACAACTAAAGCATGCAGCAGCCAAACAAGAAGCTCCAAAAGGAGATACAGTGAAGCAATTTCCTTCTACTGAAGAAAATGGGTTCTAAAACAGCAAGACCTTAAGTCAGAGCTTTCCAAACTGTGTGTCGGGACACATTAGTGTGTTGGCTGCAGTGTCTGGGTGTGTCGCGGCTGCTGCTGCCTCCGAGCCCTGCCAGGATTCTGCGCAGGTCCTAGTGCCTGCCTTGTGCCTGGCTGCCTCCAAACCTGCTGTGATTCTGCACAGGTCCTAGTGCCTGCCTTGTGCCCTGCTGTAAGAGTGTGTTGTGAAATGATGCCCTGCTGTAACAGTGTGTTGCGAAATGATGCATGTCTAAAAAGTGTGTCACCAACATGAAAAGTTTGGAAAGCTCTGCCTTAAGTGATCATCTGAACTGCAGTGGTGACTGAAGTAAATGATCTCCCTGAAAGTAAAGTAATCCAGGTGCTATTGCTAAGAATGCTCTATTTCATGTAACTATTTTTTTTTCATATGTATGTTATTGCAGCATGGCGCTTCTTCGTGGGGAAATAGCTTCCTTACTTCTACAAGCACAAGGGCAGTTTATTTTTAATCTGATGCAGGATTTTAAGAAGTTTCACACTCTGGTTTAAGAAGTTTCAAGTCCTGGTTTATGGAGAGTTGAAATAAGCCTTAACCCAGTTGATGCTGACTAACTACTTAACTGTGAATGACAAAGGTAGCAAAGCACTGTTTGTTATATAGGTGAAATGAGTTCTGGGAAGCCTCATCCAAGGCAACCATGCCCTGTTTAAATCCTGGTAAATCACAGAGCAATTCTCTAAGTTGATGGATCAGATATAGCTTTGGGACAACCTCTATGCCTCCACGTAGTTTTTAATTTCTTTATTTAAAGAAATGGAACAGTCAGAATATGCAGTCGGTGTCTTTCAGCCCCACTTTTATCCAGCTGAATAACATTTTTGTTAAAAAATAATACATCCCTGGCTTCACACACTTCCTTCTTCATGACAGACACCTACTTCCTGATTCTTTAACTTAGTCTGCAGTGTTTTAAAAACCTTTAAGGGACTTTTTTGGCATTCTCCTTCATTATAGAACCTAGTTTAGGGGCTATAAAATGTATAATGTGTTATTTTTCACACAAATTTAAATCATATGAAGCTGTCCTAAGGACTTTAGAATAGTATGGAAGGATATAATTTGAACTACTATTTTGGTTGGTCGCACAGTCACCCAGGTGTTTAGACTGGATTTGGCATTTTTGTCTACCTATCGAGTCCTTCCCAAGGACCTGGGATAGGCAGATGTTGTTGTTTGATAATATTAAAGGTATCGACGCAGGATGTAAGCTGTTCCAAGTAAAGCTGCCTTTTGCAATTGACTGGTGGTGATTTTGTCAATGCCAATGGTGTTCCAGTGGTGCTCCAGATGTTTTGGAATTGCACCCCAAAGTGCCTATTCCTATTGGTACTACCTTTGCTTTCTTTTCCCACAGTTGTACTACTCCTATTTGCAGGTCTTTGTATTTTGTGATTTTCTCCAGTTCTTTTTCTTCTATTCTGCTGTCTCCAGGTATTACAATGTCCACTATCCAGACTTCTTTGACTTTCTTATCAACAATTGTTAAGTCTGGGGTGTTATGTGGCAGGTGCTTGTCTGTTTGAATGCTAAAGTCCCAGAGCATTTTAGCTTCTTCATTTTCTATTACTTTGTTTTTTATTATTATTATTATTAATAATAATAATAACAATAACAATAACAATAACAATAACAATAACAATAGTGGTAGGTGAGTGAAACAGGAACTGTAAAGGCATCCAGGTGATAACTTGTGATGATTAAGGTTTATCTTTCAATTGTTTTTCTGATAAGACTTTTTAAGAGATCTTGTTTTTCCATCTCTACTGCTGAGGTACATTGACACACATTATACACAGTTCAAGTAGTGTTCACCAAGACAATTGTCTTCATGACAAGCTCTCAAATTTGATCCACGAACTGATCATGCAGATCATAAGAATTCCAAAAAACAGTTTTCCTCCACTTCCAAGACCCCATCCATTCCTGGTATATTATCGTTATTGTTGTTGTTGTTGTTATAAACCTCCAACCAGTAGTGACCCATGTGGTGTAATAGATAAGGTGCTGGGTTGGCAGTGGGGAAACCCAGGTTCGGGTCTATCCTCAGCCATGGAAGTCCACTACATAAAGTTAGGCTAGTCATTCACTCTGAGCCCAATCTGCTTTCCACAGTTGTTGTTGTTGTGAGGGAAAATGAAAATATTCCCCTTGGCACCTGAAGGAAAGACAAGAGATACCAGTGTTTCCCAGAGAATGTGCATCATTACACTGGTACTTTTTTCAGATGACATTCTATATGTGTACATACAGTACACACAGGCATACAGTATATAAACATATAAACAATATATATATATGTGTGTGTGTGTGTGTGTGTATGTATGTATGTATGTATATATATATATATGTATATATATATATATATATATATATATATATATATACATACATACATACATACACACATTCATACATACACACACACACATATATACATACACACACACACACACACACACACACACACACATACACACTCTGTATATATAGTAATCTCCAAAACCTTTCAGCTACATTAAGTGTGGGCAGTGCATTAGAGAAGTAGGATAAATCAGCATTTGATAAGGAATATCAATTTTCATCCATTTTCTGTCATCACTGACATTTTTGCAGACTAATGATATTCTGTTGTCTCCGTTATGAGGGCTAATACATGACACTTGCTAAGGAACTGAATAAGAATGAGAAGAACTCACTATTGATATTTTGGTTGTGAATAGCCTGAGTAGAAGTGGCAGCAATTTCCTTTCTCAGTTTTCTAGGTTATCTTTTTTCAGCCTTCTAGGTTATTACAGTTTATTATATCTGTGGAGCAATATTTTCCTTCCTGCTATGATGACACTCTTTTCTTACTTCAGCAAGTTGATGAGCACATAAATATGCATGCCAGATTCCAAATAACCACTTTAGGCAATCCCCAAGGCCTGAAAATGTTTCCCTTTCTTATTTATTTTGGATAACTACATTGACATTTTCTGTAAAGTGGATTAAAAGACTGGTGTTAATAGTAAAGCATCTTCTAAACTCCCATTCATTACAAAAGAACTCAGGAATGCCATCTGTCTATTCACTTGTGACTATGCCTTATATTTTTCACTGATGTTACCTACCTTGGTGCAAGAATTTGCTATATCTGAAAGCAATGCTATACTTGATTGCCAGGATATCTGTAAATTGGCCAGTCCAGTTTTGATAGAAAGTGTTCATCTTTCTTATCTCCAAGAAAAACCACCTGGGCATTCATCATAGTATGTTTTTGTCTGCAAACTGATACTTACTTGAAATACTGAAAAATACCTTTGCACAGATGCAAACGTATCCACTGGGCTTCCTTGGTTCTTTTTAAGATGGCATGCTGATATAGCCACCATCTTGTCCTAGTACTACCCCCTAGTGGTGTCGGAATTATATTTCTTGCAACCATTCTTGCAGCTCACAGCTGAGGGGACCAGTCTACCTTCTTTGCTGCCACTCAGTCCTGTAGTAGAAGCTCAGTGACCACAAGAAGTGCAACCTGTCCCTTTCCTTCTTGACTTTCTGATCTTCCCATTGCTGCTGCCTCCAATGTCACTCTTCACCCTCTTGATCTTCCTGCCACTGACCTCCTTACTGGCCAATCAGCTCCTTAAAAATATCAGTACAGTCCTGATTTAATAGACTCAATTTCAGAGGGATTTCCAGACTTGAATTTTGTGCCTTGCATCAAAAGTCCAGTAAATCAAGATCCATTAGATCAAAGCTTTATTATAATCCACAGTGGGGACAAGTCATGATGGAGCTCTGCAGACATAAGAGAAGGCAGCTTACCTAGGAGAAGGAACTCCAAAAAGAAACTCAGTAGAAAGCAATGGCAAATCACTTCAGTATTGTTCCCAAGGACACATGTATGGACATTGCTGTAAGATTTTAGTGCCAGATGATGAGATCCCCTTGTTAGGAAAGCACTGCTTTTGTTACTGCAAAAGAATAATCAACTGTCACGAGGAGATGGATGGGATCAAAGAAATTACTGATATGTCCTTGGAAGAGCTGCATGTTGTTGCTAGAGACTGGTCAAAATGGTGAGTCTTTGTCCATGCAGTATATAGGAATCAAGCTTGACTTGATGGCACACAACAAAGTACTAAGATAACAGATGCCATTCTTTTATGTTTTTGGTTTCTTATCTTAGCTCACAGCATGTTGCAGGTTTTAGCTCAAGGGTGATCTCAAATATTCTTCCTTCTAAGAATGCTCCTCATGATCCTACCCACCCACCCATTTCCAAGGCTAGAATCTTCTGCACCTTTTTTAAATCTCCTTGTTGCCTCAGTAGCCATATAGTAGACCTGTATATTTCAAAAGAAAACTTTACCTCCTAAAGATGCATACACTAACTTCAAAATTTGGTTCTGTAGGAAGTATGAAGTATCTGCCAGCTCCGTTATTAATCATTTTAGTGTATGCTGAGAAACCACATCATGCTGCTAGTTTTGAGGCAGGAATATCTGCAGGCTGGAAGGGTTAAGAAAGTCAACATAGTGGCCACAACCTCACAATTGAAGCACTATGCATTACGTGCATCGTGTGTGCGACATATGAAAAAATGGAATGGGGCTTTGATAGCATGGCTGGAGCTGCCTTTTTTACTTTTTTTATCCCCCCCCCCCCGCATGTCCCTGTTTAGAGAACAATACTGTATTTGGGTTCAAGGAAAAATGTAAGGCACTTTGGGAAATTACTACACAAATTCTTAACCATATTTAGTTAACTTTCAAATCTGCTTTTCTACAAAATTATTGTGTGCCCCACCTTTTTTTTTTTTTGCTATTATCAGTCTCCCTATCATCCCTATGACCACCTGTTGCACCAACCATCCAGTTATAGGTAGTTATATCACTCAGTTGGTTCCTTCTATTCAGCACCTTTATTACAGTTACCTAAAAGAAACATACTGAATCTTCTAAAAACCTAAACACTTTTAATATATATTTTTGATTAATCCAAAAGTTGTATCTTTTTAGTTGCCTTACTCTGGTTCAGTAATCCTGTATAATGTATCATTCAATTTATACATTTGCTCTCATGGCCTACCACTCACCCCAACTCTTGAACTTTCCCAGTTTAGAGCATCCCCTGCTCTGCTATTTCCATAGTGCCTCTTTATTTGCCAAACACTAACTTCTCCAACTTTATTTTTTCTATCTCTGTAGTGCAGTTAATAGTAGTACAAACATTATATCAATTTGTGTGTAGGAGCCATAACTTTAGAGGTAAATGTTTGAGCAAAGTATTCCCCCATTGTAAGTAGGTATTTCCCACTTGTTGAAACACACCACAACTATGGAAAAGGCCACTTGTTCCTATATCAGTTTGGCTGTGCTTGTGAATGGAAGATGCACAATAATGTATTTCAAAAGTGGGGGGATTACAATGTCATATTTTCATATTGCATAGTACATGCTGTTTATAATACATATATGCTACACATTATTATTAAAATGTCTAAGCTGAGCAAATGGTCACACCATCTGCATGGCTTATACTTAGAGACGTTCTTTCCTTTCTAAAGTGGCCGCTGTCAGGATATTCATAAGTGAGCAATGAAAATCACAAGGATGCAGCTGCTTTCAGAACGCCAATGCAGCTGTAATGAATATTTCATGAAAGCTGCATGTGCAAGAGAGATCTCCATTTTTATTAGCTGGAAATTTGCAGACCTAAGTTGTTGGAGGTTTATTATTCATGTAAATACACCGTATGCCCTGTAGATGCACACAGTATGTGTCTTTGAATGTTTATGATTAATTATTAAAGCATTAAAAATGCTAGAATAAAAAACACTGAATTTTTGCTAAATAGAAGACTCAGATCTAAAGCACTGCATAAAATATTGTTAACTTAAGCACTGTGGTTAGCCAATGCTATTTTTGAGTGGGTGTCACACATTGCCTTATTCAGAAAATGGATTATTTCTGCAAATTATTACTGTACGTATAAAGATTTATATTAAATGGATAATACAGATGATAAACTCAAGGTCATTGATACTTCTGTATCTCAAAGAAATGGTGGTGTAGTTGTTGTTGTTGTTGTGTCTTTGTTGTCATCAGTAACATTACTATCCCACTATTCCTGCAAGGAGATCTGTCTTATTTTGTCCTCATCATCAGATTGTGAGAAAGAGTATATGATGAGTTAACCTGAAAATCTCATGGTAGATCAGAAATTTAATCTGGGGTTCTTCAGTCCACTACTGAATTTAGTGCACTGCCCTGCTTCAGTGACACCACAACCTCCTTCCTACTGAAATCTTAACTAGGAAAAAAATGTGATAAAGAGGAAATGAATTCACTAACTTATTCAAGTGAGGTGTGCCAAGTTGCTAAAGGTTTTTAAGCAGGGATCTTTTCTTTTTAAGGTACTTAATTAGCAGCTGTAAAGACATGGAAGGTATAAAGAATGGTAAGAAAGAGATGAATAGCACAAATATTTCTAGACAGACCTCTTCCCATCCTCTACCTTGCTTGGGACACTTTCTCATGCTGTATTTGTGGTACTTCTAAGCAGCTCTCTGCCTACATGATCACATAATATCCGTCTGTTCATCAGCTGAGCCAAGATTTCCTGTTCAGCAGTGGTTCAACCAGGAAACACACGGAATCCATTTTTCCAGTAGAAGTGCTACAGTACTCTGAAGTTTGAGGGTGAGCCAATTTCCCATTAGTGGGACATCTTGCCTCACCCAGTAATCCTGCCTCCCAGTATAGAGAACCACAGAGATGACTTTGGAGAAACTGCAATGGCAGTTAGAAAAACATGATTGAGTTCCAGGACAGGAAAAAAAAACATTAGAAAGAAGCTCAGACTAGCTCTGCCTTAACAATCCTGAGTATAAGAAAGAGGGAAGGAAAATGTCAGGCTTCAAGGTTCTGTTAGTAAAGGTAAAGTTTCCCCCCGCACATTTGTGCAGTCGTGTCCGACTCTAGGGGCCGGTGCTCATCCCCGTTTGTTAGCCGAAGAGCCAGCGTTGTCTGAAGACGCTTCCACGGTCATGTGGCCGGCATGACGTACGTGGAACGCTGTTACCTACCCACCGAAGTGGTACCTATTCATCTACTTGCATTTGCATGCTTTCGAATTGCTAGGTTGGCAAGAGCTGGAGCTAGTGCGGGAGCTCACTCCGCACGCAGGGCTAGGGATTCGAACCTCCGAACTTGCGATCTTCCGATCGACAAGCCTGGCGTCTTGCCCGCTGAGCCACCACGCCCCTCAAGGTTCTGTTACTTGAGTCTATATCAATAAAATAGGGTTCCACTCATTCTTGTGGGGTTCGTTTCCTGAGCTTGCCTACTTTGAAAGGCTGACACACAGCTCCTGGACTTTCCCGTCTTCCTGCAGAGATCAGGACACTGTAGCTTCAGGCTTCCTTTCTGCTGTTTAAAAAAAATGAGTAGAAGAATGGTGTTTTGGTGGTATGTTACCTTGGTGACCTGACAATCCTGATTACAAACTCTCAGATGCTTTACACACACATGCCATAGATAAGGGCAGACTATTAGTTAAATGCCTTCCTGCCTACTATTGGTCACCTGGAGGGTGCACTAATTGCCTCATGTTGCATTTTCTGTGGTGGTATTGAGTTATTTTCCACCTTTAAACAAATGCTTATAATCTTGTTTTTTATAAATTGGAAAATAATCTGCTTCAATTTTATGATTTGAATTTATTCAGAAATTCTGAACAGTCAGATCAGTCTGAATATTTCCACAGCCGTATTAGAATTATTAGAATATTTATAAAATATAAAAATTAGAATATAAAAATTGATGTTTTTACTGGTGCAGATGCACTTTTTGTACCTTTTAAACTTTTTCCTCCTCCAGAAACCAAAACCGCTAATACTGTTTTTAATTGCGTAGCAAAATTGAAAAGGAATTTGAGACAGTGTTTAATTTCTAAAAAGAGAATCAATCAATCAATTTTTTATTTCGGTCATAGACCAGCATACAACTAGTAACATAACAATTACGCTAAAATAGAAATAAAAATAAAAAGTCATATTCATAGCATAAAATAAGGTAAAACCCTAACTCTAAAAAGAGAAGTGTCAGGGGATGGGGAATTGGACAGTTGCCATCTCTTCTATAATTTTTTCCTTTTCA
This sequence comes from Charina bottae, assembly GCA_023362775.1. Lineage (NCBI taxonomy): Eukaryota > Metazoa > Chordata > Lepidosauria > Squamata > Charinaidae > Charina > Charina bottae. The sequence continues at coordinate 29,040,008 of JALMGJ010000003.1, read as the reverse complement.
TACCAGGCTGTGCATGTGTGAGAGAAAAATAAAAAGTGTAGTGGTAAGGCAGGACCGAAAAATAGAACTCACTTTTCTTACTACATTGTTGGCTAGCAATTAAAGCAAAATAGTTTTGCACCTGTAGGAGTGAGCAGGACATCTAGAAAAGACATCTAAGATTTCTCTCAGAAGTATACTGGCAAGTTTGCATACTAGTGGCCCAATTCTCAGGCCTAGAACCTGTATTCTGGAGAAGGAGATGTTTAGGCTGTACTTGTCTGGGATTTATTAACATTGCTGGGGGCTTCATAGAATTTGGATATCCCAGCATAAACCATCCTATAGAAGAGAACATATGTAGCTCAGGGTTGGACTGTGGAGTCCTCTGGGCTCAGAGAGCACCAAGGACTCCATAAACCATCCTTTCCCCAGGTATGTTAAATCTGCCAATGCCTTGTCTTTACTTCCTGTTGCTGTCCTGCCTTTGCTTTACAGTTTAGTTGGGTGGGAAAACATTTCTATTTTATTTTGGGGTTTCTGAGAACTTTTTTCTTATTAAGATCATGTTAGTAATAAAATAGATTTTGAAGATTTAAACATAGCTTTTCAGTAGTTGCCATAAGAGAGAGAGCCTCATTACCAAATTATAAAATAAAATAAAATAAAATTTATGTAATTAAAGAGCTGTTGGATTGTAAACATATTTTATATCTTGAAATGAATATCTAGTCATGCCAGGAAATCAGGGTCCTCACATCAGATCTCCTTTGTATAGTTTAAATATCTCAAAGCCAACATTCTTGAGGAGGCTGGGACTCACCAAGAATGTGTGAATGTGTGAATTGTCCTTGCATACTACACACTGCCCTTCCTGCCTCAATGACCCTTGTAGAAGGTGATAAGTTGTCTTGTCCTTGCATAAGGAATGTAATTCAGAACAGCCATTCAGGATTGTAAAGGAGATAAAAGATAGTTGACATGAAGATGACCTGACTCAATACTCCTCTTCCTGCTTGGATAGGAAGATGGGAGGGGGGCATACGAGTCAAGGTAACGGACCTGATTGGGCAAGGTAACTAACCTGATTGGGTAGAGAGAATGTGCCATCCCAACGTGGGTCTGTGAGTAATCTAGGGTATATAATGTGCTGTAGGAAGGGGGTCCTGCGCGATCGCCCACCTAACAGCCTGCTGCTTTGTCTTTGCTCTTGGGTGAATAAAACTCCTAACTTCATGCAATTGGTCAGTTTCTTTACTCCCGGCTCAGGAACGAACTTGGTAAGATTTTCTTCTAACATTTTGGCACCCCAGATGTTTTACTGAGCTAACCCAATGGAGTGGGTCCCAGGGGGGATAACACACCCTGCCGGCACCGGGCCATTTGCCCAGAGGGTTGTGGTTTTCCTGTGGGACCGCCCAGAGGGTAGTAAAGGGAACTTTGGGTTTTTTTATGCCAGCCGATTGCATGAACCTAGGACAACTCCACAGTGGGTGAGTACCTAAAAATTTTACTCCTTTTATAAGCCCAGTGAATGTGTATGCTTGATTCCTTTTATAAAACCCGACTGTCGACCAGGGCTGTGTGTCAAACTGGTTCAAGACGCCCCCGGGCCTCTGCTAGCTCTTTTGGGCGTTGACCAGAGTAACTCGGATAGCCAGTGGGACCAGGGCGATACGCGTGCCCGGACAGGTTGCGATTGAATGAATGAACGAACTATAACTGGGCAATTACCGCTTGTGAGCTAAAAGTAGTGAGCTAAAAGTAGGGAAAAAAAGTGAATAAGTAATTGAGGTTTGGAAGCGCGCAGAGGGTCGGTACTCTAATAGGGAGTCTCTGGGTGTTTAGACACACCCCAAATCCGACGGGCACCGGTGCCACGCTTAGGGACACAAGTGGTTATGGGGCATACTAAGTCGACGGTACCCCCATCTTCCCCCTTAGGGATGTTGTTGAAGGCTTGGGATAAGGGGATTTTGCCCACCCAGCCAGGAATGAAGAAAAGACGTGCACGTGAGCTATGTATAGAATGGACTCAATATTTAGACACAAGCGGTAATGCAATCTGGCCTCCTATGGGTACATTTCACTGTGAGAAATTGAAGCTTCTTAAACTTCAGCTGAAAAGAAATAACCCTGATCAATTATCCTATTGGCATTGCTGGAATGAGCTGGCAGACCCACCCTCAATTGCCAGTGCTCCTGATCCCCAACCTTCGTTAGGAAGTCTCCAGGTGGTCAGGTGAACCCTGGTCAAGCTTGGGTACTTTCCACTATGGGAAACTTAAGACTTTTAAAACACTTACAACATGATCATGCCAGTTAAGCTCAAATATTTGTGTAAGTATCTGTAACCAAAATGTTTTCTGTTTGTTAAGTATTAGTCTGTACATTTCTATGTATATTTGTTGATGGAAATGGTGCAGTTTGTGTGTTTGTGTATGTCTATGTATGTGGTGGTGGTGTGGTGGTGTGGTGGTGTGGTGGCGTGGTGGCTCAGTGGGTAAGATGCCAGGCTTGTAGATCGCAAGTTCGGAGGTTCGAATCCCTAGCCCTGCGTGCGGAGTGAGCTCCCGCACTAGCTCCAGCTCTTGCCAACCTAGCAATTCGAAAGCATGCAAATGCAAGTAGATTAATAGGTACCACTTCGGTGGGTAGGTAACAGCGTTCCGCGCGTGTCATGCGGCCACATGACCGTGGAAGCGTCTTCGGACAACGCTGGCTCTTTGGCTAACAAACGGAGATGAGCACCGGCCCCTAGAGTCGGACACGACTGCACAAATGTGCGGGGGGTACCTTTACCTTTTATGTATGTGTGTATAACATGAACATCTGTCTTGGGCTGAAGAGGGAAGGTCTGTGAATGTATGTATGTATGTATGTATGTATGTATGTATGTATATGTCAGTTTGTCCCTTTAGGAGTTAAATGTGAGTCTCCCTTTACCCACTGTAAGGGAATGCTTCAAATTTTTGGAGATCCATAGCTCTGGCCAGGCTGTGGCTCTTCCAACTTTTTGGCTATGCAACCCTTTCTGTTATTTACTGTGAATAGTTGGACATGGGATTTGATCGTGCCATGTGTCCAGTTATTTGCACTTCTGTAGTTGTGTAAGTTTTGTGTTTGTTTTCTAAGTTGAGTACATACAAGAAGAAAGGTGAGGTTGTTTGTTGTTTACCATATAATCTTTATGATATGAATGTTTGCCACCTTTGGAAAGGGAAAGGGGGGAGGAAAATTGATTTCCTGTGAAAGGTTGTGTGTGTATACATGAGAAACGCTGTGTGTGTTTCTATCTCCCCTGGTTTGGTTTTCATTATGTTTTTTTTTTACTCTACACTTATGTGTGTGTAAGTTTGCATAAATCTCATGTCTGCTGATCAGGGCTGTTTGTCTGATTTCCTAGTTGCAAGTAAGGAACTAAAGACTGTATGTGCCCTGGTAGGCTGTGCTTGATGGGACGTGGGAGAAGGAGTGTCTCCTTTCCTTTTACATGAGTGAAGCATGAATTAAACTGATGAATGTCATGGGAAAGGCTTGTGTGTGCCCTGATTGTGTGGTATGGTGTTTGATGTTTGAAAAAGTGTGTAAACTAATCAGTTGTAAGCTCTCTTTCACTCAGCTTGGAAATCCTTTCTGCTAACTTGAGGTATGTCCCTTGTGAGTGGTTGGCTGGCTGCTGTCTCTCCAGAAAAGTGTTTAGAAAGAGAGGAGACCCTGCAAGGACAGCAGGGTTCCTGACATCTGGCTTCAGCCTTTCTCCTGTCATTTTTTTTTCTGTGTGCCTACTCTCCTTGAGGTTCCCCCTCCCACTGACTGTTTCACTGACTGTTTGCTACCAAAGGACAGAAGAGGCGAAGAAGAGATCAGCTCCTGTGCTGTGTCTGCTGCCTGCTCCCAGATAAAACCTGATGCAGTTCTGCCAAAACACCAAAATGCTGTTTCAACTTATTTTTGTTTTTTCAATTTAAAGACCAAGACTTTGGGAGGGTGTTGGGAAAGAATTTGTTGTTTGCAGGTCTATTGTTTGCCTCTTTGCATGTTACTTCTGCTGTAAGCATTAAGAAACATTAAGGTTACTGCTAGAACCCCTTTATTTATAGGAGAGAAAGAACTATTGCAGGAAATGAGGGGAGCACATGTAAGGACAGCTGCCATGCTTGCAACTCTGCTTGATTTCTATAACTGCCTTGTTTGTAAGACAGAGTTGCGTGTCTGGATCTGATTGATTGTTGCACTTGGGTCTGAATTTGTCTTTGGTAATGCATGTGAAGGCATTTTAGAGGGGGGAAAAAAGGGAAAAAAACAGGAATGGAAGTTTAACACGCTTTTGTTTAAGTTCAAAATCTAATGAAGCATTGCCTTGGGAACTTCTTGCCACTGTGAAGGAGGTGACAAGTCATTGCTAACTGTATGTACCAATTTTTCTTCTCTTTCCTTGAAGCCAAAGAAAAGAAGGAAAACCAATTTTTTTTAAAAAAGAGAGCCAGCTTGGTGTAGTGGTAAAGGCACCAGGGTAGAAACTGGGAACATTGAATTCTAGTCCTACCTTTGTTGCAAGGAAGCCAGCTGGGTGATTTTGGGCCAGTCATTTTTCTCTCAGCCCTGGGAAGGAGGCACTGGCAAGCCACTTCTGAAACCATTGCCAAAAGACTCCCAGGACTCATCCAGGCATTTGCCAGGAGTAAAAAGTTGGGTCAAAAAGTACAAGAAAGGTCAGGGGAGAAGCCTCAGCCTAATGTTTCCCCCCCCCCTCAGGAAAATGTCATGAAAGGTTTCCTGCTATTGTTGTTTTGAGGCTTTAGTTCCCCGAAAACAAAAGCCCTAAGGCAATATTTTTATTTCCCCACTCTGTCCTGCCTCAAGAGTACTTTGCATTTCCTTTGTATTTATTTCTGCCTCCTGTCTCCAGTGTGCCTCTTGCTAATTTCTGTCCGGCCCCCATGTATATGTGTGTGCATGTGTGGCCTTCAGCCACCCCAACTTTGCTCTTGGTTTGATCCTACCTGTTAATGCTTATATGTGATATACAGTTGAGCTGTTAATGTGTTAGACTTTGTTTTTTTCTTTTAAACTTCCCTGTAAAACTTATAAAAGATGACAGCCAAGCAGTAGGAATGCATGCTTGAACAATAAATTGAACTAAGCTAGAGAAAAGGAAAGGGCACCACCAAGTATAGCAACAGGCAATAAATCTGAATAAACTTTAACCAATGTTTCCTAAAACAACTATCCTCTACTGCAGCTGCTGGACCATAGTTATTACATTTAAAATTACAAATGAGGATGTACTTAAACCCAATGTTGCTGGAAATAACAGCATCTCAGTTCTTGTATCACTTTTCTGCCTCTAAACCTTTTGTTAAGTGAACTCTCCTTTCTTTCCTACATGCCAATGTCCGCTAGCACATTAAGCTATTCAAAGGTTTCTTTATCTTCTCATTTCTGAGTCACTCATTGTTTTTTTAGGCCCCTTAATTTTCTCTTCTCTTGCAAGTCTATGGGCTCTGACTTTTTGCATCTCTTCAGGGTCATCTGCTAAGAAAGCCTCTAGCAGAAGCCTCCTAGACAGAAATTTTACTACTTTCCCTCTTCTGACCTCCCTCTGATCTGCAGTTTGCCCCTTTACCCACAAACGTGGCTATAAGGAGCAAACGGGGAGGGGGGGAATGGAAATTTATATTTTCCAGGACAAGCAATCTAAATGGCCAGATACCCCAAGATCCTGATGGGCAGACCAAAAGAAGCACTCCATGAACTGACTTGACACCAGACCAGCCTTGCAGCTACCTCCAGTCTAAGAGTCAAAGTGAGAAAGAGCTCTGCAAAACTCTACCAAAAGGCTTCAGGTGCTTAGGGAAAAGCTGATGTCTCTTCGCTGCGCACTCCCACCCAAAGGCTGGTAAGAATCAAAGAAGGAAGCATTACAGGCTGAATTATAAGTAAGATTAGGATTGGCTGTTTGTCTCTCTCTCTCTCTTTGCTACACTTGGTTTCCTTCCTCTCCCATAGAAGGCAAGAGCTCCCATTTTCCTCTGAAATCAGTGTCCCAGGTTTTCAAGCTGCCTCAGTTAAACAATTGCAACACAAACCAAGGAGTCTCAATGTTAATATTCCTGTTTCCCCAGCCAGGGTGTTAGACTGGGCAAGTGCTTGCTGCTCATTCACTGGGTTAGCACACGAGCCCAAGAAGGAACATACACTGGAAGCTGGGAGAAAAGGAAGTGTGTGGGTTCCCCTTTTGCCCCACCTGGTGCCTTAACGCAGGCATGTGGTAACACCCTCCTGCAGACAATAAATGCATCTGACTGCTGGGCCAGGGCTTTAAGTCAGATGGCCTCCCATAGAATGGCACGGAATTTGTATGAGGAGCTTGGCCTACAGTATTGCCATCATAACTATGTGTCCAGTGTTTTAGAACAGATAGCATGTAATACAACACCAAAGCAATTGGCCCCTACACAAAAAATTGCTAGCAAATAGTTTCCAGAACAGGTTAGTTCTAGACCAGATTCTTGCAGCCAAAGGTGATGTTTGTACAGTAACAGGGACAGAATGCTGTACCTTTGCACCTGAGAGCCAAAAGAGATCCACCCTGCGCCTACAAGACTTAAAAACTGCAAGAAGCCATGGACTGAACTCTTTGATGTCTATGGGAGATCGTGCTGGTTGCTGGAATCATCCAAAGCATCACTTCAGTGGGACTTTGAGGCATGGATTTAATCTTTCAATCATTCTTTTTAGCCAAAAACGTGAACTGGAAAACCACCTCTTCTAAGCCTCTCCCCAAGGGGAGAGATCTCTCAACTCCAGACCTGCTTCAACAAATTGCTCATCATGCCAGACTACTTCATTATTTGGACTTGTGCTTCTAGTGCAACCTGACCTTGCACCAACTTAAGGGGGGGGGACACTTGTTTTGCTTTCCTTTCTCTCTTCCCTACACAGCTACTTCCAACGACTGTGGAGACAGAACACCCTGACCCAGACTTTGAACGAGGTGAAGCCTCCAGTGGTGGACCACAGTGCCAAATTGCTGTACCTCTGACTATCAAGAGGCTGACCAGTGGAGCTTGAAAAGGCTTTCTATGACTCTGAACTATCTGGCACTTCAAAATCAACAAATTGGACTTTCTAATTTCGCCAGGAAGTTTTCAACACCACAGATGTCTGCCTGGGAGAGGGGAAGGGACCTGTCTGTCTGCTGCCTTGCCCTATGATTAGAATTGCCTTTGCTTAGCTTATCACATACAATAAGCAGGAATCTTGGGCTGATACTTGAGTAATTTATGGTCATGGTTGCCTGATGTTACATGGGTAAAACAGTATATACTGTAATTGGGATAGCTATGATTTTGTTATGTTTCTGTTGCTGTTGCCAATGCTTCACTACCTTTTCAACCCTTTTTATATTTTGTATTGTTGGAAGAAATTAAGAACACTGTCTGCCCTCCATGTTGTCTTCCCCCAGAACATGTAAAGGAAGCCCAGCTGCTTAGACAAAGGATTCCCTTCCGATTCAATCTGGAAACCTTGGAACACCAAAAGTCAGCTCATTTACAGAAAATCACTCATAAATGTGCTATGGGAATATGCTTTCCCATGCACAGAGGGGGGATTGTTGGATTGTAAACATATTTTATATCTTGAAATGAATATCTAGTCATGCCAGGAAATCAGGGTCCTCACATCAGATCTCCTTTGTATAGTTTAAATATCTCAAAGCCAACATTCTTGAGGAGGCTGGGACTCACCAAGAATGTGTGAATGTGTGAATTGTCCTTGCATACTACACACTGCCCTTCCTGCCTCAATGACCCTTGTAGAAGGTGATAAGTTGTCTTGTCCTTGCATAAGGAATGTAATTCAGAACAGCCATTCAGGATTGTAAAGGAGATAAAAGATAGTTGACATGAAGATGACCTGACTCAATACTCCTCTTCCTGCTTGGATAGGAAGATGGGAGGGGGGCATACGAGTCAAGGTAACGGACCTGATTGGGCAAGGTAACTAACCTGATTGGGTAGAGAGAATGTGCCATCCCAACGTGGGTCTGTGAGTAATCTAGGGTATATAATGTGCTGTAGGAAGGGGGTCCTGCGCGATCGCCCACCTAACAGCCTGCTGCTTTGTCTTTGCTCTTGGGTGAATAAAACTCCTAACTTCATGCAATTGGTCAGTTTCTTTACTCCCGGCTCAGGAACGAACTTGGTAAGATTTTCTTCTAACAGAGCATTACTACTATAGAGCCATTATCAACTGAACAGGCAGCTGATTATCCTCTGAAGGCTGTCCCATGAAGGAAGGAAGTGCTTCAAGATTTCTATTTCTGTCTTTAAAGAGTATAAGTTGATCTCTTTTTTTCCCATTTAGCTTTTTGTCATCCTGAACTTTTCATCAAAGGAGATGAGTATTCAGAAAAGCTTTGACCCTGTCAAAATAATTGCTGGGAGGTTATTTGGTGGACAGGTGGGTGGAAGAGTAGTTAAATATCACCCTGCCAGCTAATTTAGGAAAAGGTTAATGTATATATCAGAACTTCCGATTTACATCAGGGAAAGGCATTTCTGAATCTTCCATACAGTGATTCATGGGTCAGTTTTTTATTTTTGTGTGTGTGTGTGTTTTTTATCACACAATTGACTCTCTTATGCTAGACAGGTTCTGTAATAAACAAAGCTAGCTAAGGGATTAAGGGGATCTCAGACGAGATGTCCTTCATAGATCATGTCCATTTTGGTGGAATCCCCATCACTGTGAACTTACTTAAATTTTACACTGTCACAAAATATAGCATTGGGGAAAATTTAAAATGGCAATTGATAGCTAATCACTGTTGGTGTGAAGGCCCTAGCAGAGATCAGGGATCAAGGTGCTGATGCCAAGCTGATAACAAAGTTCTCTGCTACAAAGAATCTGCATTAAAATATACAATAGCATTCCCTAGTTAGATTAATTTATAAATTACACATATGTTACCAAAAAAAGAGCAAGGAAGAAAATTAATTTAATACTGCTCAAAATTAGCCTACAACCCTGGTATGTCCTGGAGCTGTCCTGTCCAAATATTAACAACGTCCAACCTGCTCAGCATCCCAACCAAACAATAGATCCCTGATAGGGGAGATGGGCGGTAATATAAATTTAATAATAAATAAATAAACAAGGCCATCCAGGTAGTACCACCTTCAGAGCCTACTGTATGTATGTAATTCATTGTAATTCCTTTATGTAAAGCAGCAAAAAATTTAAGTAAAAATAATTGAATTAACAAAGTTCTTATTACAAAATTTTGACAAAATAAAATTAATTTCCAAGATCAGGTCCAAGTAACAAGTGTTTCAGTGCACTCATGATTGGTATGCTATCCATTGACCTATACCTACTGAATTTTGGCCATTTTCATCAGGAATCATGGCATTTGTAGTTGATCCCAATGTGTTCAGAATAGTTATTTCAGATTGTAGAGATGGCTACTGGTGAGGCAGGGTTCTTCTCTCTTGCCTCTTTAAAGTGATACACGTTTTGCTTCTGCTTTCTCCTTCTTCCCCTCCCCTCCCCTCCCCTAAAATAGGGTTGGGAGAGGCTGACAGGTGAAGGTATATATTTGTAAATGGCAATCAGTTTCCATTTCAAAGCACATATGGTTCCTGTTTATTTAAAAAGATGGGTCAACTGTTCCCTCCTGGGGCAGGGATTACATTTTTAAAATATCTTTCTCTAAGACACATCTAGTCTCTTACAATGGTTTTCTTCTGCTGATTCACATCCTTTTAAGATTCCAAACTGGAGCCTGTCTAATTCTACATCACATAGTCATCCTCTACTGTTGTACTATGCTTTAGAAATCTAATATATTTTAGTATAGTTTTTCCATACTATTTAGAACGTTGATATAGCTTAAATGAATGAGGCAAAGCAGAGTATTAAAATATAATTTCTGAAAACTACAGGAAAGCAGATTGTTGGAAAGTTTTGATCACATTACTTTTAATTATGCACTGTATTGATCTGACCTATTTGAACAGGATCCAGAGATGGTGCGCAACATCTGTCATTGGGTGAGACAAGCTGTTCAGATTCCTTTCTTTGCCAAGCTGACTCCAAATGTCACAAACATTGTGAACATTGCAAGGGCTTCCCAAGAAGGTAACAAATTCAGATATATCCCCATTTCACTGTTGTTGTTTTTAAATTTGTAACTTGATGAGTTCAAAAGTAAAATGCTATTCTAAGAAATAGGGAGCATAATAAGTCTTACTATTTTCCTTTTTCTTTTTTCCTCATTTTCTGAGGATGAAAATTAATGTGGAAAAACATGGGTGAAACTACAACTTGAGCCATATATTACCTGGACCTTCATCTACTAATTATGCTTTTATTTCCCCTTTCAATGTTGAAAAGGGTTTGGAAGCTTTTGGGGAGGTTCTCCAGAAGTCCTCAGTGAGCTCACTTTCTATACAGACCCCAATCTCTCAGGGGGGTCACCTCCTTTGTATTTGCCATGTGGTCAGTTTCTTTTATTCCTTACTTACTATTACTTGTCCCAAAGAGTATTGGCAAGCAAACAAGTGGTCTGGATTGCCTTGTTCCTCCTTGCTACTTTCAAGCTTGCCATTTTCTCTTTTGGGGCCACACTATGTGGGCAGGCAACCCAGAGAGGGGTAGTGAGGATGAGGAAAACATATTCAGGGGCTCCTGATAGTGATCTTTGACCTGGGACATGGGCCTTGGCAAGTATCCAGTTGTTCTCAGTTTTGATATCACTTGCCCCCTTTATCATGCAGCTGTTGTATATAGTGCAGGTATTTTATATCAATAATTTAATTTAATTTAATTTAATTTAATTTAATTTAATTTAATTTAATTATTATTAGAAGAGTTATGGCCACCTATTCCAGAAGACTCTGGGTGGAGTAGTGCCCCCAAAAGCAGTAAAAAATATTAAAACAGTTTAAACCCTCATAAACAGGCAGCCTGGACTAAAACAGCTAGAACAATAAACAGTACAAAAATACAACAGGGGCCCACCAATACATAACAACCACAATTAACCCCAGGCCTGGGAACAGAACCCGGTCTTAAGGGCTTTTTGGGACCCCAGGAGAATGGGTGCCATCTGTATCTTTGGGGGGATGCTGTTCCAGAGGGCGGGGGCCATGACAGAGAAGGCACACTTCCTCAGTCCCACAAAATGGCAATATTGAATTGTTTTTCAAACTGTTCCATGGAACTCTAGGATTCCATAAGAACTTGATGGGGCTATGTGTGAGATTCAGATTTTTTTTTTAAAGCTCCCTTGAATGCTGCCAATTTTCTACAACTTCTTCTTTGCCTCTTCTTGATCAGGGTTTCTGAGTTCCCTCCCTCCCTCCCTCTATCAGGTTCTGTAGCTTGAAAAAGCTGGAAAGTAGACTGTAAATTTGGAGCACGGCCAGTACACTTCCCTCTTACCTTCACGAAAATATCTGATTGGGGCTTTTGTACATGCAGACAGTTTTCAATCTTTTAGATTTTATCCAAAAATATGTGATTTCAGGTTTCATGTATCACTTTGTACATATGTAGACCTAAGTAAAACTTCCCTATATGAATCACCAGCTTAAAGAGCTGTCTAAAAATTGAAAAACCCTGTTAATGGAGCCTGTGTTCACTAATAGTTATGCCAGAAGTGAATCTTATTAAAATTCTCTATTCCTTTGGATTATCACCATCCACCTATTGAGAGTTCTGGGGAACTCTTTCTGTTTCACTGAATTGCTATCCGTCTCACTGTGACCCTGATTATTGAGGAAAGAACATAAAGGCTTTAGTGGGAGGTCGTTATTGATGCAAAACTGAGGATAGGGCAGAGTGAAGGCACAGTGAGGAGGGGGTGGACGTGAAGCTAGATGCCATTACATTTAGATGGGCGGGGAAAAAGTTGACTAGGGCGTTGATAGGGAGGAGGAGAGAATAGGAACAGAAGAAAAGCAAAGTAAGGGATAGAACCTAAGTTGCCTGTGGACTGACAGGAGAGCAAGCTGAGAGTGTCAAGGGGGAATGTACTGTATAACCATTGGTACTCACACATCTGTAGGGAAAAAAAATCTGCAGTGAGTTGATTGAAAATAGAGATGACGCCTTTGGCATTTTTAAAAATTAACAACCATTAATGTAAATTACTAAATTAGTGATCTTAACAGCTAACAATAATATTTTGCCTGTGATCATTCTTAGAAGCTATGGGGGGAGGAGGGGAAGTACAGTTTCCTTGCTTATTCATTAGGGTCATTCATAGGTAAAAAAAAGTGTTGCATATCTCTCTCTGTCTTCACCTTGCCAACTATAAAAATTCTCTAGGCCATTTCATTCATTAGATATAAGGACATGTGATTATGACACTGTACATGCACTTACAGCTAATCCAGGCCCTGTGAACAATGTACATCAGGATTTACATTGCATATTTTAAATTCTCTCTGTGAATGTTGAAAATAATATTAACGCTATGAGGATGAATTGTGGACTTGACACTTTTTTTTTATAGATAGAAAGCTTCATCATATAATTAGTACTACCATGTAACAATTTCTGTAACTTGCTGTATTAACATGCTTATTAAAGCTATCCCTAAATTTGTCGTAGGTGGTGCAGATGGTGTTACAGCCACAAACACTGTGTCAGGGTTGATGGGACTGAAAGCAGATGGCACCCCTTGGCCTGCTGTAGGGCTCAGGAAAAAGACCACATATGGTGGAGTATCAGGTAGGTATTGCTCTTTCTTATTAAAAATGCCTTCTTTGAGGCCTGAAACCACCAAGATACTTTTAATATGACTAGTATCTGTTGTATTTTTAAGTTTGTTGCTGGTCAGTGTTTCCTAATAGTCATGACAGATGGAACAGATTGACTGTGAACACTCATGGGCTGCCCTTTCCTTAATGGTGAAACACTGCAACAAAATGTACTGATAGGGTCACCCCTGAGGAACGGGGGAAGTCTCTTTTCTCTGATGACCCACATTTTTCCTGGGATTTTTCATTCTGTCACAGTTGTCAGGGCACATGTTATACAGAGGCTAATCAAAGGGCATTGGAAGAAGAAAAAAATAAACATTCCCAAACGTGTAGTTTTGTGGGATTTTTAATGTGCTGCACTCCATGTCCTCCTCCCTGCTGTAATCTGCCTTCTTAACACATTTCCATAGACATGTTTCCTCTGCTATATTCCCCAAACTTCACTGATCTAATATTTCCTCATTTTCATCCCTTTGTGATACATACACCCAACAGCTCCATACAGTGGATTCCTGCAAAGAATGTTATTTTAAGTCGTCTGGTTGGGGAGGGGGAAAAAGTTGGTGGACAATAGTGCAGAGCTTTATTTTCACTGATGGATTAATCTGTTTGACCCCATGGCCTCAGTTGCTGTGACACCATGAACCTGGGCCTGCAGAGACAATGCTGGGAGCTTCTGGACTGTAGTGGTATGGAGATTAGTCTCCTTGGAGATATAAACAGTGGTAAATATTCATAGCATAATGGTATCCCACTGTTTGAGCAAAATGCAGCTGAATCAGGCCAAATATATGCGGTGGAAGCTAGACAGACAAAGAAAACAGCCTTCTTTCCTGCAGTTCTATTATTCAGATAAACACTTCCTATTTTAAAAGAAGCATTTAAAATAAATACTTAAAGTATATAAAGAAAGACATTGGGTTACTTAAACCAGTTCCTCTTCCATCCCTGTGGGGTGTTAGGTATGGGTGGGGGTGGGGGGTAGGCAGGCAGAGATACAAAAAGACTGACAGGGAAGGCTAAGGGAACGCACTTGCATACTCTTGGGGTTTAAGTACTTCCTACGCTTTATTATCCCATTTCAATTTTTTCCAGGCTGCCATGTTGACAGCAAAAGAATAAAAGAGGTCACCAAGGGTTCTGAGCATTAAAAATTAATAAAAGAACTATTGCAGTAGTATTTTATATAAGTAACGTGATTTGGTGGTGTGTGTTTTTTCCCCACTTTCATTCATTTCAAACTCCCATTTCTGAATATTCCTTTATCACTTGTCCATCCAATAAAGCTATAAAATTGCTATCTTATGAAAAGCATGTCCTCTGTGCCACAACTTTAAAGCATGTTTATAGTACCGATTATAGTGGCACCTGAACCCTTTACCCTTTTCCATGCCTGTCCCCATTTCCATAGTAAAGCTCTATTTTCATGGTTGAAAATTCATTTCATTTATTTACAGGGGAGATATATATGATTGCCATTTGAAAAGTCCCAGTATGTGAGAAGTAAGGGAAATTTCTCCTCCAAATTTCAGAAAAATAGCATTTTTGCAATGTAAGTTTAAGGTTTTAGCATTTACAGTATTGACAAATGAAGGGTGGTTGGGAGGACAAAATTAACAAAGCCAGTATCTAGCGAAATCATTATAAAGTCCCATTGGTTTCAGTGGGAGATAGATCCCCAGGTAAATACTTCAATTCAGCTCTAAAAATTGGTAGATTTAGTAAACTAAATGACTGAATAAAGTTCCCAACATTTCATTAAAAGCATGCACAGTTAGGATAGTGGTAAAACAATTTCAAACATAGCCATACTATTGTACATCTTTTGCAAACAGAAAGGCATACTTCGTTGCTCTATTAAATTGGTAAAGAGTTGGCTAGGATGTCAAGGGGATGTTAAAGTCCCTGTTTTCCAAAGTTAGCGTCAGCCTCCTGGATGCTTGGGATAAGCCTGTCACTTATGTTGTACAAACAGAATTTAGTGGTTTAAAGGAATTTCAGCCCTTTCTCCCTGCTTCCAGAGACCAAAGCCTAGAAGGGCCACAAAAAACTGAACTTCTTTAGGCATTTTCATTTTTCCTGCAGCGGCTGGCCGTACTTCAAATATGACCTCTGCAAGACTGAATGGGTCATCCACAATTCTGCCAACTTATGTGGATGGATGTTTTTTTTCAGGGAACAATGCTTTGGTCAGTCACATCTGACTAGAGTGTATTGCAAGTAGTAGGTATGGACATAAGCATTCAGCCTTTTACTTTGAGCCCTTTTATATTTTCCTCAAAAGGTTAACTTGATGTTTTCAGAAATTAGAGCCAGAAACAACTTTGGCCCAAGCATAATTGTGCCTCTAATATCAGCCAAGTAGTAAGATGTATATTCCGGTCTGAAGGAGACCTGGTTAACATTTTGTAATTCTGGATCCTACCAGTCATACTATCCTATTGTAGGTGCATCTACATCCATAAATCCAGTGAGCCTCCCTGATCTGTTGAATGCATGGTAGATCATAGTGCAATGATAACTTAAGTCTATCTTAATCATGGAAATTAAATCCAAATTAAAGCACTGACAATATATGGCTTCCAACCTCTGCTTGAATATGCCCATGAAGGAGAGTCCACTAACACTCTGAATTGGTTCAAACAGCTATTACTGTTAGAAGTTTTCTTCCTAATATTCAACTGGAACCTAAAATCATTTATTCCGTGTCCTGACCTGTGCAGTGCATTTTCCCCAGTGCAACATGCTTTCAGGTGTTTCAAGAATGCTACCTTATCAGACTACTTTTCTCAAGTCTAAATGTTTCCAGTTCCTCCAGTACCTTTTCACCAAAAAATTGACTGGAAGGACACTTTAACTTCAGTTGTTACATTCCATCAGGTCATTGCTCTAGGCTTCTGTTGCATCTATTAAAATGTATTTGACTTGTACCAAGAATTCAAGCTCACCTATAGACAACAAAGACCATTAACTTTATCAGCCAATGTTCTTCCTGAATTTTTATTGAGTGTTTAATAGATACCATTATAGCAACATTCTCACTTCCTTCCAGAACACAGTTTTTTTTATCTGAGGTCCTTTATTCAGGGTTTTTTGTCTCTAATCTCTACAACATTCACTTTAAAGCTCTCCTGATCAAGCTTGCCATGATTGGACTAAACATATTTTTACCACCATTTGCTTAGCCAGTCATTCACTAGCAATATTCTATTTTCTTTTCTGTATTTCCTTAGGAAAGTATGGATGAGTCACCTGATTCCCCAAGATCCTGAATTTGCTTCCTTAATCTTCAAAACATATGGTGATGTTCTTAGTTGTTCTTTGCAATATAATTTCTTCTCAGAGTAGTTAGCATGAAGTGATGATTGTCAGTAGACTTAGAAGTTATACAGCCACATCCTTCCTCCTAGCAGATAACACGCACTTCATGAGTATATCAGTCCAATAAGAATGTTGGGTCACTGTCTCATAATACTAGGACTCTTCTCTTAGTCTTTTTGCAGAACACAATCAGCCTATCTCCTCAAAGCCTGTTTCTTCTTTGAAAGCCTGGAAGTTGTTTTCTAGTTCCAAAGGTGCAGATTATCTTCTATAACTCTTGCTTCTGGTTATTCCTTTTGTCTGAACTTACTCCTTTGTTTTACTATATTTCATATGGAGATTTGTTCCCTCTTTCAGTTTCTGTCCTTTGTTTGATTTGGTGTGTGTGTGTGTGTGTGTGTCTTCAGCTGTAGTTTGGCCACTTCTATGTTTTGACTTTTTCTTTAAGGACCACTACAAGCTTGAATTTGCTGCAAATGCATGGAAGGATCACAAATATATCACAAGGAGTAAAGGCCACTTCCACAAAATCCTGTCCATTCATCTTTACCATCTCTTTCTTAAGCTATTACCAATAGAAATATTTGATTTTTCAGGCCTTCAGGTTACCTAAGTTCCTATTGTCTGCATTCATGGAAAAAATTGTTAACAATTTCCCCTTGAACAACTCAACCAAATTTTTGTTAGTTCACCCACTTTGCTAATTCTGTAAAAACTGGCTGCTTTATATACCTCATATAGTATCTTCAATTGTCTCTGCTTCCTCAACAGATAGCAGTTTCCAGCCCCCCGTTAATCGGAACTGGGAACTCTTGGAACAGACAGTTGAGATCAGCAGTATTCAGGATATGACCTACTCACACTACATAGCTTGAACACACAATCCATCAGAACACACGCAACTTTTGTTGTTGTTGCCCTCGAGTCAGTGTTGACTCCTAGCAACTGCTGGGACAAGTCCCAGCAGTTTTCTTGGCAAGATTTCGGAAGTGGTTTGCCATTTCCTGCTTCCTAGGGCTGAGAGAGAGTGAGTGGCCCAAGGTCACCCAGGTGGCTTTGTGCCTAAGGCGGGACTCACGGCTTCCAAATTTCTAGCCTGAAGCCTTAACCATTACACCAAATTGGCTCTCAACATTTCTAGTGATTCTTAAAAGTGTCATTGTTGCTGGATCAGCAGATCAGTTTTCTGAAAGAGCTGGCATAACTTATCTGTCCAGTTATTTCTGATTATGAGAGGACTAAAGGTATTGCTATATGACTTTCAAAACATGGCAGAACTCTGTTCATGTTGTTGTTGTTGTTGTTGTTCAGTCGTTTAGTCATGTCCGACTCTTCGTGACCTCATGGACCATAGCACGCCAGGCCTTCCTGTCCCCCACTGCCTCCCGGAGTTTACTCAAATTCATCTTCATTACATCGGTGATGCTATCTAACCATCTCATCCTCTGCCGTCCCCTTCTCCTTTTGCCTTCAGTCTTTCCCAGCATCAGGGTCTTTTTCAGTGAGTCCTCTCTTCGCATTAGGTGGCCAAAGTATTTGAGCTTCAGCTTCACTATCTGTCCTTCCAATGAGCAGTCAGGGTTGATTTCCTCTAGGACTGACTGATTTGACCTCCTTGCAGTCCAAGGGACTCTCAAGAGTCTTCTCCAGCACCACAGTGATGGGACCAGATGCCATGATCTGAGTTTTTTTAATGTTGACTTTCAAGCCAGCTTTTGCACTCTCCTCTTTCACCCTCATCAAGAGGCTCTTTAGTTCCTCTTCACTTTCTGCCATTAGGGTGGTATCGTCTGCATATCTGAGGTTGTTGATATTTCTCCCGGCAATCTTAACTCCGGCTTGTGATTCATCCAGCCCGGCCTTTCTCATGATGTACTCTGCATATAAGTTAAATAAGCAGGGTGATAATATACAGCCTTGTCGTACTCCTTTCCCAATTTTGAACCAGTCGGTTGTTCCATGTCCGGTTCTAACTGTTGCTTCTTGACCCGCATACAGGTTTCTCAGGAGACAGGTAAGGTGGTCTGGTACTCCCATCTCTTTAAGACTTTGCCACAGTTTGTTGTGATCCACACAATCAAAGGCTTTAGCGTAGTCAATGAAGCAGAAGTAGATGTTTTTCTGGAACTCTCTTGCTTTTTCCATGATCCAGCAAATGTTGGCAATCTGATCTCTAGTTCCTCTGCCTCTTCGAAACCCAGCTTGCACTTCTGGTAGTTCTCGGTTCACATACTGCTGAAGCCTAGCTTGTAGGATTTTGAGCATAAACTTGCTAGCATGTGAAATGAGCGCAATTGTATGGTAGTTTGAACATTCTTTGGCATTGCCGTTCTTTGGAATTGGAACGTAAACTGACCTTTTCCAATCCTGTGGCCACTGTTGAGTTTTCCAAATTTGTTGGCATATTGAGTGCAGCACTTTAACAGCATCATCTTTTAGGATTTTAAATAGCTCAGCTGGGATACTGTCTTCTCCACTAGCTTTGTTGTTAGTAATGCTTCCTAAGGCCCACTTGACTTCACTCTCTAGGATGTCCTAGATGTCTGTTCTAGGATGTCTGTTCATGAGTTCAAAGTAAATCCTTAAAGAAGACAGATGTGCCATGTACACAAGCCCTTCCTTCAATATTCCTTCAATATTCCCTGTCACCAAAGCACATTATTTCAGGACTCTGTGTGTTTTATCATACATGGTTCTGTATGTGAATGGATTTTTTAAAAAAGCACCAATTAAATTTGACTCCCATTTTGCCCTAAGAATACCAAGTAGAACATAGCCACTTTTTTTTTTGGAAGATTTCCATTTAGAAGGATTTATAGCTCAAACTGTCTCGCTGCAGTTCTTTCCATGCTATGCAATTGTAACTACAAATTGTTCTATAGGTGGAGAGCCTGCTGTTTGCGTTCTACTATGCTATTTTTGTATTACTGAAATAAATTATTCTAACAGGATTAGTTCTAAATTATAGATTTGTAAAAGTAATATAGTGTGCATTACAGTGGGGGGGGGGGTAATAGAAAAACCTATATTCCACAATCAATGACAGTGAAGTAATATAAGTAAATAATTAAAATATTTATTCAGGTTTACTCATCCTATATTATGACTTTAGGTCATATTTTATAATAGGATCATAGATCTTCTTCCTCAAAGCATATACAGTAGGATGATTGTTTTACTTCTAAAAGCTTTGGTAGAAATCGGAGCTTTATTCATATTATTTAGCATAAAGTTTATTTTAGTTCATAATATGAAACATGGACACTATGAATTGTCCATGTTGGTATATTGAGAGCAAGATCTGCTAAACATAAAAAGATACATGTTTCAGTGTATGGGATAACTCTCATTCTAAAAAATGCAATCCGTTTGGAGTTGTGCTTGTTCCCCACTGTCTCAGCATTTTCAGTGCTGTAAAAATGCATCTCTTTTGCCAGGTTTTTAATTGTTAATTAATGCTTAGCATGGGCTTTAATGTACATCTTGCCTTTTTGGATTCTGGTTTCTTTTGTAATTTGTTAACCTCCTTAAGTGTTTGCCTGAGTAGGGGTATACATCGAATAAATAAACTGGTCTGTAGGGACCACATTCTAGCAACTTTATTCATCCATTTCAGGTGATACAGACATTTTGCATTAAAAAAAATGTAAAGCATGAACTAGTGCCAGCTAAATCCTTATTCCTGAGATATATGTGCTTCGTTTTGGAAGCACAGATAGGATAGCTTACATTGGTTTCCCAGCAATTTATATTTCAAGCTCTGTCAGAGGTAAGAGCTTCATTTATTTAGTCTCGGGAAGGTGTCCATGATGCTTATGTGTTGTCAAAACTAAACAGAACTTCACTTTAAATTTGTGTCAGCAACTTATACTGTGGTGTCATTTTGTTTTCTGTTCTACCAAGTATGAACAGGATGTCTCGTTCATGTAACCTACATTAGCAGAACTGTCCAAGTCATGAAAAAGTTGGCTGAATATACATGCATGGGTGCCCACATATAGAGACTGGATTGACTTTTTGGAAAACATTTAATGAAAAGTTATTTTAAAATTGCATTGATCCGGAGTGGACAAACACACACACACAAACATGCTAAGAATTTTGACAGCTAAATTCCTAATGTGCAAGACCTAGAGATTTGAAATTTCTGGTTTTTTCCAGTTAGTATGATGGTCTTTCACAGATTGATAATGACTTCTGGGAGGGTGTTTTTTGTTTGTTTGGTAACTCTTCTGTGGTTAAAATTAACAGCCATTTATAATTTATTTCTTTGGGTTTTTAGTTGTTAAAACAATTTATATACTGCCTCTTCCCTAGAGACTGGGTGGTTTACACCCATGAAAATACAATGAAAACAACCAATAATCAATAAAATTCATATTCCTGATTTAAACATCCCAAAATAAATATATACTGTACATAACACCACATACAAATCCAGAATCCAGTCCAGGCAGCCCAACAGTCTTAATTCTGGACCCACTCCTTAGGGAGCCTGTGACCCCATTCAGAGCCAATATAGAAGCTGGAATAGCATCAGGATATTTAATGCAAACAATAGCTCTGTCTTGCTAGGGCTCGCCTTCAACACCTCCATTCACCCCAGGATAATGAAATAAAACTGATTATCATCAACATGATAGGAACTGAAGGATAATACCTTCCAGTGGTTAATGGAGCACCCAGCAATATTTTGTACAGCCGGTGGCTCAGCGGGTAAGACACCAGGCTTGTCAATCGGAAGATCACAAGTTTGGAGGTTCAAATCCCTAGCCCCACGTGACAGAGTGAGCTCCCGCACTCACCCCAGCTCTTGCCAACCTAGCAATTCAAAAGCATGCAAATGCAAGTAGATGAATAGGTACCACTTCGGTGGGTAGGTAACAGCGTTCCGCACGCGCATCATGCCGGCCACATGGCCATGGAAGCGTCTTCAGGCAGCGCTGGCTCTTTGGCTAACAAACGGAGATGAGCACCAGCCCCTAGAGTCGGACACAACTGCACAAATGTGTGGGGGGAACCTTTACCTTTTTAATACATACACAGACAGACATTACTTTATACTGTGTTATTATTTCAAACAAACAAACAAAGTAATATTATCATTCACCAATTTTTACTTTTTTGAATATTTAACCATTAGCTATCATTTTACAAAAGAGCCTTTGGTAGCAGTGTATTTAATCCAATAAATGGATAAGATATTAAAATTACATTGTCTGCATATAATGAGAGAGAGAGGGGAAGACCAACTCTTTTGTCTTGGGAAAAATCTGTCACGGAGTTTGGAGACTATGTTACTGCTAGATAATAAAAATAAAACGGCAGTTGTCTTTAGTTGAGAGGATGTGTAAAACTAATACAGAAATTATACGTTAAATCAACTTTTTCAAAGACCCATTACTTTAAATGTCAGAAAATGTACATGTATAATGAAACATGAAAATTATGTTCATATCCTCCCATAGCATCTGTACACTCCTCTATAAGAACACTGAAAAAAACCATAAATCGTTAGGTAAGAACACATCTCACCTTAACAGGGCTTTACTAGGTGGTGTGTCAGTTAGGATTCATTAATCTCTAGTCACTCTTTCAACTACTAGTGGGCATGTTTTTCAACTATTTTGGTTGCCCAATATCTTAAAAGCCTGTCTTGGATTAATATCTGCTTTGGTTTTTAATAGCCTATTAATCAAGGATTTATATTTTTCACTCTTTGTGGAAATTTATGATACAGTTAACTAAGGAACAGTCATATTTTAAAGGTTAATCATACTCCTTACTTGCATCACTTAATTTCAGAGGAACTGCTTTGTTCTCATGAGTAGTAATAAAAATATTTAAGCATTTGTATAATGCTTTCCAGAGGAATTGTGCAAAACGTTCCAGTCTTGAAACAGAACATTCAAACTCCATAGGTTTTATTCCAACCTTAAAATGAAACACACTGGTTCGGTCTTGTTTATGAGAAGCATTGTTTTAAGTATTCCAGCTGTTCTGACTGCTACAATTGATGTGCTGTTGTGAAAGCTGCGATTCAGTTATTTATCTGTTATTTCCAAAAAGTTTGATACCTCACCATTACAGTAGGAGGGGCTGGTTCCTTCTCTTTTGCTCTTGGGTATGACTAAATAATCTATCATGGAGGAGAGTTCAGGGGAAAGCAGCAATTATCTAAATACATGCTTAGAACAGATGTTGCTGGTGATGAGGCACAGTTCCTGGTTCACCCAGGTTAGACAGGATGCCGCTGCATCTCCATGCAGAGAAAATATTGTGTGGCTTGTTCAAAAGATGATCATTGATAAAAACCTTTCAGTTGCCTGCCTGCCTTCCCACCTGGTTTCCTACTAATAATTGTTTGCTATAGAGAAGATAGCGTGTGTGGGTTTTCATGGGCATATTATGTTATGCTTTCTGCTTTCTTTTGCACAAAAGTAGCTATAAGGCAAAGGGGAAGAGATGCATTTGTGCACACTGTGTGCTTTATGCAAGTGTTGTTAATGTTGTCGAAGTTCCCAGGTTGTAATATATAAATGTAAAAACTGTGTTTTTGTTTGTGGAAATTGAGTGTGTAGGCAGTATGCACTATGGGTATGAACTTGTATTTTGTGATGTTGAGCTTCTAGGGTGTATGCGAAAATGAAAAGACGATTGTTTTTGTTGATTTGTTGAACACTGCTGCCTAGCAAATGCAGTAGTGTTAATATAGAACATTGTTTTAGTGCTGTTAATGCTGTGATTCATGCACTAGCTTAAGCACTTTTTTTTGCAGCTACTCCTAGTAGAAATAATCACATCAATCCAGGAAATGTGTTTTTCTTCGCTGTGGAAAACTGTGCCTGTTAAGCAGGCTACAAAAAAAGTTCAGGCTAAAGCTTTGCATCCGTTGCATGTTATGCAGTTGTTTAAAATCTTTTCAATTGCTTTTAATTCATCGCCTAAGAAATTCTGCATAGGTTGGAGAGAAACGTAAGTGAGCAAAGGGTTTGTTCCAACTTTTCACTGTTTCCTATGGCCAGTACACTTACAGTTTCATTCTAGAAAGCATACCAAAGATACTCTTGAGTTTTGTCCTGTTCAGACATAGCCAACTCAGAATGTTCTGATAGAACATTTCAAGAGGGACTGTTTTGCCCTATCTAACTAGAAATAAAATATATTTTCCCTGTTTTTCAGCCTTTCCTACGTGTACATTTTGTCTCTAGTTCTTTCACTAGCACCACAGCTTAGGTCAGCATAAATTTTATAAATAAAGAAACAAAGGAACCAAAGGCTTAGTTTAAAATGTGTAACTAACAGCCAGCCACTCCTGTCTAGTTAGCACTGAAGCTGGTACATTAGCCTATGATGATTAAAGGTGCTTCTAATCTCATGGGTCATGTTTGGTGTTAGTTGTTAAAGTAGATCCTGGAAGTCCTACTGCACTGGTCTGGGCGTGTTCTGCCAAGTGTCCAAGCAGTGATCAGGTGCTCAGGCAATTGGTTCTTTTAGATCCAGAGACAATAAGCACACCAGTGGATAAAGAAACGTTAAGCTTTATTATAAACTTAAGCAAACAAATTTAAACAGAAACACAGTTTAACCAGAAACACAGTTTAGGCAGATTAAACAAAAGCATAAAAGCATAGCATACAGAAAGAGGAATCATAACATACCAAGCAAGTTAACCCTCATCCCCTTTAAGCTGTCAGGAGCCTCTTGACCAGGACAGCAGGGACCGCCTTAGGATGGCAAATTCCACAGCACCCAGCACGCAGAGTCTGTGCAGAAGCTCCCAACCTCTGAAGACAATCCTAAGGTTTTTATCAAAGTCTGGCCCCCAAACCCCATGACTCTATTTCCATGGTACCAAGGCTGTATAACCTGACCTTGACTAGGATGGTTCTCAGAGTCTGTGCACCTGTTTATGACATAATCCAAGAACCTGGGAAGCTTTACAGATAAGCCAGTGCCTAACAACAACAATCTCTTATCTCTCCCCCCCCCCCATTCCAAGCCGCTGGAGGGCCTGTTGGAGGAGTGGACATATGCTTAAACTAACAATCTGGGGGTTTTCTCTTCTCTCCCCCCCTCATTCCAAACAGAAATAAAAACAAGCCAGTTAAACATCAGTATAACTCAAAATAAACTCTAATCTTCTTCATGTGAGGAAGAAAATCAAGATATGCCACTTAACTCCTCGAAATAACAATGGTCTTCCGTGTTGCCACTACAGGGCCATGTACATATATTCTGCACTATAGAGGAATATCTTACATTTGCAAACAGAAAAAAACAATCCTTAAAACAAGGATTAATTCCATGTATGTCCTGCAATTTATATGAACCACCTCAACTTTGCCTTCACACAACCTTTGTCAATAAGATTGGATAAAAGAAGTGACTAAACCTAGTGAACTTAATGACTGAATGGAGATTTCAACCAACTCTGCTTTCCCAAGTGGGGAAATCAGGTGTATATATATTGACCCTTTCAATCCAGATTCTGCATCACAGATTTGTGACTTGACAAAATCATCTGATTAACAATATAATTCTACAAAATTGGCTCTGAAGTAAGTCCCATTGTGTTAAATAAGATTTATTCCCAGATAAATATGAATTAGAATATAGTCTAAATTTCCTTATTTGGGAATAATGCTGGTGGCTAAGTTAATGGGGAGAAGAACACTGTATTTTCCATACTTAATCTTGGACCAGTAGGTGCACAGATTGGAGGATTAGGTTCAGAGGATCAACCTAGAGCTTCTGAAATACTCAAAACAGAGTCTAATTTAATTTCTTTAAAACAGATGTTTCACAAATAGTCTGATTTGATTCCATTTAAATAGCTGTTTGTGTGTCCTGCTTTCTAGCATTGGAGAAACACAAGTAGCTGAAACATTTTGTTTTAAGCTCAATGAGATACACTTTTTTTTACCAAACTAGATGTTTTTCATCAATTAATTTTCATCAAAATCCATAAAAACTTCAGCCCTTTGAAACTTGATTGTGTTTCTAAACCTTGTTGAGAGAATCAGAGGAAAAGTTGATGAAATTTCTACCAAGTAGTAAAATTATGATATCCCTTCTTGTGAGTGGGGAAGTTAATTCAGAACAAGTGGCAAAGTTCATAAGCCAACAAGAATCAGAATGTTCAAATTATTACTTTGGGGCAATTGAGCTATGCCATATACAGATGGCAAAAGGTGGATAAAATTGTAGAAGGAGGTGGCATTCATTATATCCAATAAAAGATCATATCCTTTAAGTATGAACAGTATCAAGAGAATCTGGACAAATCATTCAGGAACTTCGTGATTGTGTACTAAGCAAAAAAAAATTCTTATACGAAATAAGCAAGTTTTGTAGAAGAAGAGAAAGAGCAAAACTGTATAGTCACATGGAACAAATAATAACAATGGTGACATACTATCCATGTGATGCTGTCACTGCCTTAGCCTACTTACCCAATTCCTAAGCATATTCTGAACTGAAGGGACATCTTTAGGTCCCTGAAGTCCAACTAATATTCTTGCCTTTGCCTCCCTCCTTCCCACTCAACCAGTTATCTGGATTTAAAAAAAAAACTTTCCTAAGAGTACGGATAT
This sequence comes from Charina bottae, assembly GCA_023362775.1. Taxonomy (NCBI): domain Eukaryota; kingdom Metazoa; phylum Chordata; class Lepidosauria; order Squamata; family Charinaidae; genus Charina; species Charina bottae. The sequence goes on along the minus strand of JALMGJ010000003.1, from coordinate 29,014,333 downwards.
CATGGTGCCCCAGAGCTTTAGATTTATAGAGGGCCCCCGTGGATGTCCAGGTTCAGACTGAAGCTGAATGGGGTTAGCCACACTTTCCCCAATGCATTTAATTCCAATGCATTTCCCTTTGCATCTATGAAAAAGTGATAGCCCATAATTCAGCCCAAGTTAAATATATTTAAGTACCACTGATTTCAGTTAAGTACTTTAGTTTCCTTACATTGAAATCAGTATAATTTTTTAAATGCTTAATTCTGTCCAGTTTGTAGTCTCGTTCTATAAGCAATTATTTAAATAAAGTAAAGCTGAAAGGGGAAAGAAATTAATTGTCTAATTCAGTAGCAATTTCCATGTTTGAATGGTGTGACAGAAGATACATAAAACACAATTGTTTTGTCCATCATCTCAAATAAAAGATTGCAGCTGAAACATCCCTGTTACGATTTCATATGGAAAATGAATCATTTAAAAACACACACCATATTTTGCTTTAATTCTTTTTCAAATAATGTAATTAAACTGTCTCCAGGAAATCTTGATAAATATACCATAAAAGTGATTTGCTACATATATATGTACACCCATACCCATAGATATACCTAAACACACATTCTCCACACACACCCTCACTGTCTTTTTATTAATAGGTAACATATATGTCAACCTCCCAGAAATTGATTGAATGGATTTGATAAGCCACAGCTGTTTTGATCCTCTGATATAGCACTTGGTGAAGACTTAGTGGGGTGCAGTGAAAGGAGGAGGAGGAGAAGGAGCTTACATTTTCCAACTCACAAGTTGTTTATTGATTATGTGATGTCAGCTGTAGTCATTAGACATGAATCGAAATTTAGCTATTGTGAGACAGGAAATGTATGTGATATGCATGCGTGTAAGAGCAGAGGGTGCAATTCAGCTCTGTTAAAATCAATGGGGCTCATACAATTTATTTTAGTGGGAGGTAAATTGCACCTGGAGAGAAAATCAGAGAGAATAGAAGAGACCACATGAAAGCCTATTTTAGAGAGCAGGGCCACAAAAAGCCTGCTCAGAGAGCAGGGCTGCAACACAAATCTGATATGATTTTAATTTGGGGCTATTATTTCTCTTAAGTGGAGCTCACTCATTAGAGTGGCTCATTTACATGCATTATGTACACAGACTTACAAAGAATTTGCGTTATTCTCTTACGGTAGTCCTGCCTGCTGGCTCATTCCTTCCATTCCACCCCCACCCCGCTCTGCACTGGTCTGGTCTGGGCAAAAAGAGACCAGAGCCTTAATAATAGATTTTTGACAGTGAGCTTGCCTGCTACCTGCCCTACACTAATCCTCACTGTTCGTGTTTGCTTCATGGCAACAAAGCAGACAGAAGGAAAATGCCAAGTGCTGGAGTTTGAGGTACAGCCCTGCCATAGCTTGACATTTCAGCAGAATAGCAGTTTATGAGATGCATAATTTTTCATCTGGGACTCAGCTGCTATTTTCATAGAAGCTTGCAGCTCATCGACTGACTGAGAACTAGGGCAAAGGTTTGCAGAACCAATCCTTCCATTCCTGTTTTTTTAAAATAAAATAAGTCCTTAAAGATTTTTTTTATAACCTGGGTGGGGCTAAATATTGTAATCACACCGCAATATCTTTCCTTCCTGTGATGCATGCAATCTTTGTCATATGTACATTAACCGTTGTTTAATTCATTTATTTTGTTTACCTACCAATGTTGGGAAGTTCAGGGAGCCTTTCCTGCAGTTTTCTTGTTTCCTGTCAAGACTTCAGTTTAACAGTGGAGAGCATTAGAATGTGATTTGCGACCTTGCATAAAAGTATTACTAATATTTACTAATTTGTGCAGTTCTGATATTCAAACACAGCACTATATTAATTGCTGAGTTTGTTTTTTTACAATATTCTTGTAAGGTAGGCTGATAGTCTTACCACCATTTTGCAGGAGAGCTGAGGTTAAGACCACCAGTGAATTCCTTGCTGAAGCTTGATTTGAGATGGGGATATTCTGCCTCACACTCACTGCAATATACTAGCTTCATCATAAGAATAACTGGCTTCTCTCTGAAGCTTTTGTACTTCCATAAGTATTTTATTTTATTTTATATTTCATTTTATTTTATTTTTTAAAATTACTTGCTGCACACTCTTGTTAGTGGCTCTAGGCAACTCACACTTATATGCAATAATTATTATTATTATTAAAACCCAGCTAAAAATGCTTTTAAAAAACCTTCTGAAAGTCCTGAGTAAAAATAAATATTTTAAGCCTACCCTCAAACGGTATCAAGGAATGAGCCAGCCTTAGTTCCATAATTTAGGTCCACCACAGAAAAGGCAGAATTAGAAGCTGATATTAAACATATCCCTGGGAAGACCTACAAAAAGGGCCCTATTGAGAATGTAAGAGAGCAAGATAGACATGTGATCCCTCAAGTAATATGGGCTAAAACCATATAATTCTTTCTAAACCATATTAAGCACATTGAATTATGCTTCGAATGCAGTATATGCAGTAGTGCAGTTATTTCCACAAAGGGTGATTGGCACCGCCTGGAAGATTTGGTACCTGTGTTGCCAAATTTTGGCCAGTTGCGGTTTTCAAACTGTTCTCAAGGTTGCCGTATGGAATAAACCAACATTAAGATTACCAGAGCATGTGCTATTGATGTAATGCATCCAGTATCAATGCTGCATCTAGGACAACTTCCAAGCTGCATGCTTGTACCTTATGGGAAATGTAACTCCATCCCCAATCTCTGAAATCCAGACTCTGGAATTAGCACCAATTTTTATACAGATTCAGATTGGTTCCCACATCTGATCCTTTACCACTCAGAGAAGTGCAGAGGCTCCTGAGATATCTAATCCTGAGCTTAGAACCACTGTGTGCCATTAGCATCCTAGTGACAGAAAGCTCCAAATTTATAAGTTACCTTTCCTATTACTAATGATCAATACATGATCCTTCCCACTAATATTTACATAGATTTTTGAGTATACTGGGAAATTAGGTGGTACCATGTGGGACTTTCTTTCCCAGAACAATTCCTAAAGGTTTAAGTTGAGTTTTCCTAGTGCTATATGCTGATCATACTCAGAGAAATAAAGAGTGAAACCATCACAAGTAGTACCATCTTAGGAACTATCATATCAAGCATCTGGAAAACTTTGTTATCCCACATCACTATTTAGGCCTTTAATAGGCCAGATTTAAGAAAATATCCCACAGAAGTGCCTGGAATTCAACTGGGGTCATCAACTTCCAGGGGCAGGACCATACCTTCTACAGTAGAGTTAGTTATGATAGCCTAACCTTTACCAACAGTGATTCTGCCCATGGGAAGAGTGCTACTTTTGGAACTACCTTAAGGATCACACCCCTCCATGATAAAACAGAGGGAGGATGTGATCTGCCTCATGGACCTTTTTCAGACCTTTTTAAAATGGTCTGGGTGAAATGTGCGGAGGCCATGAAATCCTGAGCTTCTCCTGTTAAGGCAGTCTCAACAAGAATATTGAAGTACTCCAAGACCAAGCACCTTGGCATCTACAACACCATCTCTTAGATTGTCTAAGTCAGGGATTCCACTGGGAAACAGTGTGACCAATACACCCCTAGCATCCCTGTCTTTGACTATTCAGAACAAGTAGCAATGTTCCAAAGGTCTAAAAATGGAGATGGAGTCCTTGTCTGAACTAGGAAGCTAAGCATAGTTCAGCTTGATTAGGACTTAGATGGGAGACCTCCAGGGAATACTAAGGCTGTAGGCTAGACTGAGATGTTAAAAAAAACCCTGGAAAAGGCAGTGGCAAACCCCTTCTGTAACACTGCCAAAAACACTGCAACAACGTGTCCATGAAGTTGTTAGGAGCTGATCCCAACCTAAGGAGACTTTAATTTTACCTCTCCAACTACTAGGTGTGCAGCAGACGAGCCCATATAATGCTGTCTTTTTATCTGGCAAGTCTCTGTCATACACACCAGGTTAATCCTTGATCTGTTATATGATCCAGGATGCTATAGCTGTGTGAAGATAATTTGAGAGACGTGCTTCAAAGCTTGTGCCAGCACAGCACTTCTTTGCTATTCACTAAAGCAGCCTCTCTTTTTTATCAGGCTGTCATGCCAGCCTGGAGGGGGGGAAAATGCTGTAGCTGCTTTAAGAGTCACATTAAACTGTAACAAGTTGACTTTGTCAAGCAGCTGCACCTTTTTTCAACCTTATGCAAAAGCCTGGGGGGGGGGGGGGGAAAGACCAGCTACTTTAATGAATAGCAGTGAAGTATTGTGCTCATATATCGTCCAAAGGAATTCTTCCACTTCATTTTTAAGCATGCAGAGCTCAAATGAACTTCATCTTTGTTTATTAGTAGCCTTACTCTTTGATTGACTTCACAAGAGTAATTCCATTGTTTCCAATAGAGTAAAACTGCTGTTTTCATTAGAGTATTTTTCGCTCCTGTACATTTCTTACAAGTTAATTTAAATATTTAAATTCATATACTGAGTTCAAAAATGGGGAAAAATACACCTTTGGATGTAGATATTGCCAGGGTCTGCCTAATTTAGTGATACACTTCTTTCCGAGTCTTGGATGTAGCTCACTGTTGTACAGTATTACACAGAACAATGGCACGGTACATTGGATTAATTAAAGAATCCTTACAGAGGACTGAGTTCTGAGTATGTCAAGATTTCAATTTTATGTTAAATATTTTCTAAAAGGCCAGATCCTTAAATCTCGGGGGTTGTACCAAGCAGTGCGCTGTGAATTTAACCATAGGCTAACTGCTAATGATAAGGAAAAGAATCCAACTTGAGGCAGCTGTAATACAGTCATTGGATTAGGCTATCAATCACGCTGTTCCCCAAGGAAAATGCGAAGAAGACAAAACGGTGAAAAGGAAAATTAGGAAAGGAAGGCATGACTGGAATAAGAGTCCTCACAAAATTTATCTGTGAGTTGGCTTGTATCTCCCAAGTATCAGACAGAAATGTCCAGCTTTGCTTTCAGCCTAACAGTCCAAGTGTTTTGTTCCAAGCCTTTGGAGTATCATGCATAAATCACTAGCTCCTACCGTGAGTCCTTGAAGAACAGCTTTTTTAAAAAAGAAAGGAAGTGCACTGTGCAGGTTTTAGTTATGCTGGCTACCTTCAGGAATAGATCAAATTATTTTTAGCCTGTTATCAGCTTTACCTCTGTTCATTCACCATGTTCTGCTGCTTTGATCTGTTGAGGCATTATATGCATTTTATACAACTATTGTAGTAAGCCATATATGACTATGCACATTTGAATTTAAGATAAACATCTTTTACACATGTTATTGTAAAGAATGGATTTTGTATGTATTTGGGAAAGGTTTTTAGGCTGAAAATTTAATTGCAAAATTTGGGGGAATAGGCAATCAGTAGAGTAACTGCATTTATTGCAAAATAAAACAACAACATAGCAACACACATCATTATTTACAGCACTAAACAAAGAAAAATTAGAACAGGTAATCTGCCAAGGCCACATGCTGCAAAATCTATAGATGTAGGAGAATTTGAGGGCTTTAGTCTCAATATATCTCGAGAACATAGGGTTAAGTAAGGGTTTGGTAGACCAGAGATCTGTCTGAAAAAAGGATATTGATAGTTTGGTGGAAGGCTACATAGAATTCCTAAGAAGGAATTTCCAGGTTTCCTTCATCCTTCCCAAATGTAACTTAGGTTTTGGCAGGTTGTGAAAAATAGCCTCTACCATAGATATGAGTGTGTCTCAGTTGTTTTCATAATTTCTTCCAGATTTACAGGATTAGCAGGGCTCAGAAATGGATAGGAAATCAGGGCAATTAATATATTATTGGTGTTACGTTGTGTTCTAATATACAGTAGATTTGGTCACTTAAGAAGGACTCCAGAGTCTAGGAGCCTAATTCACCAATAAATAGTTGACAGAACCCTATGACTAATTCACAATTTTCTGTGATTTCCTGTTGCTGTGGAGACAGCTCTTCTAATTTTAATTGTATTTTATTTATTTATTTTGCTTTTGACCCTTTCATGCACAGTGTAATAGTGTACTCATTTAATGGTATTGGTGTCATGGGAATTGATGCCTCTGATTAGGGAAGCATTTTGCAATGGATTTTCCCATGAAATGCATCTGAGTGTTTGAGATCATTATTACAGAGCGAACATTTTATACAACTGTAAAAGGGTCAGTCAATGAGCATAAACACTCAGTTGACAAGTCAGGAAATGAATGAGAGGACTGAACAGTCAGATAGATCACTAGAAATTGTGTTCATCTTTGGAATGTAGAATAGGATTGATTTGTGGGTGCCATTATTTGAATGGACAGAGGTAGGAGATCAAGATTTGGACATACCAGCCAACCAGGTAGCACTACAAAAAGAACTAAATTCATATTTTTCTGCATTATCAATGCCTATTTCTATTTCATTCTATTCCATGTGTTATATGTACACATACCACAAAACAGTGGATATAAGCAAGTAGTTCACCATGATAATGGCATATGGGCCAAATCACATGCTTATACTGTAGTAAGATCTGCACATAGATCGTTTCTTGCACAGAACAACCAAGTTCAGGCAAAACACATGTTTTCCATCCAGATGCAGACTGTTCGTGTTCCCTCTAGGCAAAGACGTCCCTCAATAGGAGACAGTGGAGAACTGGCAGCACACAGGAAAAGGAAAGCAGGGGAATGAAGTCATTGGGACAACTGGGGGAAAAGCAGGTGGGCTGGTTGGATTGCACCATGCTATTGAATCAAATTAAACTGCAACAGCTGGGAGATCAGGGAAGAGTAATGAAGACATGGGATGATTGGGGGAAGAGATGGGAGTATGTGGGCTGTTGGTTATACCACACTTGAATTTAGAAGTGGCAGCAGCAGCAGCAGCAGCAGCAAACAGGAAGGGAAGGAAAATGCAGGTGATAGTTTTGTGGGCTGACATATAAGCCATGTGGAGGAGGATGGGAAAGAGAGGTCAAGTTGAAGCCATCTTGCCCTACTTGCCACACAATACCCATTTAAAATTTGGCCTTGGTTGAAATCTGAAACAACCAAGAGGTTCCAGGTTTCAGTTTAGGCATACCATGATCCACTTGAAACTGATGTGGTCAGACTCCAGAGCCACAATGTGTTTGTTCCATGCACTGAGCAAAGCATATTATCCATGTTGTGCACACCTGTACACACACATGCATGAATGAATTACCTGACCTGTCATTCCAAAAGTTTGAGGCAGGACTCCTTTAGGTAACATGAGATACCTTTGTAAACTTCCAAGGAAAAACAACTTATTTCCCTAATTGGATAGAATATTCTTGCAGGCTGGGATGTTCTGAGGGAAATAATCTGAAAATCTAGGCTGTTCTCTCATTTCAAACCAATTTGGGGAAGAGTCCAGGAAGATATGTTGATTCAGTCTCATGATAACCCTAAATACTTGATGTGTGGAAAGCAGCAGATGTTGTATTTTATGTCCTTTCTTGCCATTGGTGATTGAATAAGGCTACTTATGTGAGTCTAAGGATGCTCCCCTACAGAAACAATGATTGTGGTGGCAGAAGGTAGAACATATTCAAAAGCAGGCAGAAGTTGAATAAAATATTGAGAAGCATAGTATCAAACCTGCTAATCTAGATCTTTTCAAAAGGATTGGTTAGTTAATTTTATAAAGATAGAATATAAACTAATGCAATATAACTGACAGATTGTTATGACTGTTCTCTTATTAACCTGAAATACTTATTTACTGATGTGAAACAGAATTGGAGCTTGCAAAAACAATAAGGGTATGAAAATTATATTAAGTATAACTGAACATCTGTGCAAGATTAGAAAGGCTTGAGTTTAGTGTTTATCCTTTCTGAAAGAGATGTCATTCTCCCATCTCCAGCAGGAAAAGATGCCCAACTGGAGCACCACTGCTGCCTGCCTTTTTCCTGTGTCGCTGGGTACGTTTCTGGGCCTTGCAGGAGGCAGTAGTAATCTCAGGAGCATACATAAGCATGACCCTGTTTTTCATGCTTCTCATGCATAGATCAAATATTACAGATCCACTTTAAACAACCACTGGTACTTAGAAGCTGAATAAGACAATTGGCAAGAGTTGAGATAGACTCATGTTTTAGCAACATGGGGAAGGAAGGATGCTTATGTTTAGGAAACATTTGAAAAAGCAAGTGAATGGTCTACATTGTTATGCTTTATGTAAGCACCAAAGCATCTTGATTGAACTTAGCACAGTTTCTAATCTTACAGCAGAGGAAAAAGAAGAGGAAGGGGAGATAAAAGAATTTCAGCGCTTGACAGAAAAAAAAATATTACAAAGACTTTGTGCAAAGCATCTGGTATTTAGTAAGAGCAGCGTTTTCAACCCTTTAATACTGTTTCTCCCCTTTTGATTATAAATGGTATAGGCAAGGAAAACACACATTTCCACAAAACGATATCCCTATTTTTACAAGATCAAACAACTTCAGCAATTTAATCTCAATGTTAGAAAAAGGATCACACCAGCCACTCCAGAGCAGTGTCTATAAGTGAGTTTTTGTAAAGTCTCATGACGTGCTCCCTGGGTGCTAAATATTGACAAGCATGCTCCAGCAAGCAGGATCAAGCTTGAAGAATTAATACAGCTCAGGTTCTACACTGACACAGTAACCTGAGTCTGAATACTATTATTCTACTCCATTTGTCTTGGTATTACAGTTAATGCTGTCCCGTTGAATTTGGGATTATTCTACACTGTAGCTTGCAGATTATTGTACTTTATATGCTAAAGCTTGCGGATTAACCTCATCAGGAAACCGAAGAAAGTTGTTTGTATCTTAAGAAAGTTGCTAACACTAAAAAGTAGATACTTAAAATATTCTTAATGTTTTCTTTGACACCAGATATTAAGAATAAATCTATGTTTATTTATATACTTGTGGTCAATTTCCTGACAAAAGGCACTTGTTGATAAAGTATTGATTGATTATGTGCATCAGGTCAGTATCAACTCTTAGCGACCGCATAAATAGATTTTCTCCAAGAGGATCTGTCCCCAGTCTGATTCTTCAGGTCTTCCAACAGTGTACGCATTGCCTCTGTAACTGAATCCACCCACCTTGCTGCTGGTCATCCTCTTCTCTTTCCATCTATGATAAAGTATAGTATACAGTATGTTAAAAAGGAAATATCTACGTTTTGTCAACCAAGTTCGCAAGTAGATTAAAACTCTATTTGTATTTGTGTGAGCCAGTGCAGCTCACACAGTAGTGGTGTTACTCGGGTGAACCGTGGGGTACCCAACACTGCTCATGCAACTGCATTCTGAACCAGTTGCAGCTTCCAGATGGTCTTCAAGGGCAACCGCATGTCGAGTGCATTACAGTAATCCAAATGGGAGGTGACTAAGGCATGAATGACTCTGTGCAAGGTATAGCAGTAACTCAATTTAGAATCAGTGCTGAAATCTTACATCTAAATGACTAAAGCCAAACCCAATGGAACTTAGTTGAACTTATGTCAGTCTGATTTCAGCACTATTTCCAGAATCCTATAGCAAAACAGCAACTTTCTTTATTTTTTATTTGTTTGTTTGTTTGTTTGTTTAACGTGTCACTTCCATCCACAGCCTCTAAGGGGCTAACAGTCCAGTAAATATAAATCACACAATAAAGCATGATTTATATACAACCTGTCATGTTCCATTCTTGAAGGCCCCTGCAGAACAGCCAGATTTTAACCACCAGGGATGGGGGAAGCTGTTTCAAGGTAGGGGGGGCCAAAACAAAGAAATACTTGCATCTGGGCCCCCTCCCACAGAAGCTCCCGAGGCAGAAAAACCCTTAAAATCTGTAACATGCCCTCTTGATTGGCTTGTACCAGATAAGCAGGTTCCCCTCAGAGCAGGCAGTCTCAGAGATAACCAGGTCCCAAGCCATAGAGAGTTGATAAGTGGTAACTAGCACCTTGAATTAAATCCAGAAGCAACTTCCACAGTGGTAGCAGTACAGACTGTATTGGGTATGACATTAACAACCAGGCAGCTGCATTTCGCACCACCTATAACCTTTTAATGATTCTCAAGGTCTGCCCTGTGTGTGTGTAAATGAGATATTTATATTTATACATCTGTATATTTAAATGAAATATTCTATATCTCATTTATTTTAGGTAGCTTTCCTCAACGATTTTCTTTTAAACAAAAGTTTCATTAAAACAAAAAAATCCCTGCAATTTAAAAAACATTCAAATGAAAAAGAAACTGTATTCCAACACAAGCTTCAATGGCTTCTGTGATTTTTTTAAAAAAAGATGGCTTCAAACTGTACAGGTATTAAGAAATCGTTATAAAGCCATAACTACAAGCAAGTGTGCTTGTTACACAAGAAGACTTCACATCTGTCATCCAGTATTTTTAATGTTCATCGTAGTTATTAGCTGAAGATTCCTATTATTACCATTCTGCAAGTAAGCACCATTCTTGAAATTGATTGATGTTTACAAATAAAGAACATTTATTATATGTTGCCAGTTCCTAAGAACCAATTGTGTAAACCAGAATTCCTCCATAGAAATGATGACACCTTATCTTTCTGGAACTAATCACCGCAGAGAGAGAGTTAAGAAGGTGAAAACACCACCAATTCACTTTACCCACCCCCGCCCCCAAAGAACTTTCATTGCATTGTCTGACCACTGAGCTGCATAATGATATGTTATTTTTATCTGTCAAAGGTAACATCAATAGAAAATATCTTTATGCTGCTAGAGGAAATAATTTTGTACTTGGCTATATAAGGAATTTAAAGGGGGCGCGATGGCTCAGCGGGTAAGACGCCAGGCTTGTTGATCGGAAGATCGCAAGTTTGAAGGTTTGAATCCCTAGCCCCGCGTGACAGAGTGAGCTCCCTCACTCACCCCAGCTCTTGCCAACCTAGCAATTCGAAAGCATGCAAATGCAAGTAGATGAATAGGTACCACTTCGGTGGGAAAGTAACAGCGTTCCACGCGTGTCATGCCGGCCACATGGCCATGGAAGCGTCTTTGGACAACGCTGGCTCTTCGGCTAACAAACGGAGATGAGCACCGGCCCCTAGAGTCGGACACGACTGCACAAATGTGCGAGGGGAACCTTTACCTTTTTTATATAAGGAATTTATGCTATGGAGAAGCTATCTTTGGAAATGAATATATGTGGTATTGGAGTATCTTTTACTAGGCTGTGTGAATGAACTATACAGTATGTGTTGCTTGGCAATTATATTTTAGTGTCCAAGAAAGAAGTTCCTTTTTCAAGGGGTGTACAAAATGTTTCAAGCTTGAAAGATGCTCTTCCAACCTTGCTAGAAGAGTTTTAAACCAAAAACGGCTACACGTGAATTTCAAACTGGGATTTTGAGCCTGACATGGGTTCCTTTCTCACACTTTCAGAAAGGTCAGAACACATTCTGTGTTTTGAACTCAGAAACTCAGGGATGCAAGCGTGATTTTTTTTCAAATTCAAAATGTTTTGCATCCCAGTAGTGCTGCTCACATTTAGAGCTATGCAAAGCTTTGGTCTGCTGAGGATTGTTTAATACTTTTGGTGGTTGCTGTGTTTTGGTTTGATTGGTTCTGTTTTAAATTTACATTTGTGCACTGCCCAGAAAAAAAGAGAGCAAAGGATGGGTTATACTCCTTCAAAATGAACATTAATATATCACACATTCCCTGCTGGATCTCCCCCCACCCCCAGTCCATCTAGTCTTCACTTGGCTCCCCTCAGTGAATAAATTGATGTGGAAATGAATTCTCTGAGCCTGGGAACAGGAATGACCATTTGGAAAATATTGGAGGACCAGGACAGATGTACATTTCTTCCTCTTTATCAGGCAAATGATATCTCCCCTGCATCAAAAAGCAGTTACAAAGAGTATCCGCATCATCAAGAAAGCCCTGCCTTAACATACTTGCTGATTAATGGGGGTTGAAGAACACATCCCCAGTTTCCAGTTTCTCTGTAACCTAACCCCTTTTTCCTTGCAAGAATTCAGGCTAACAAGACTTAGTGAGAATCTAGCTTTCTCAGTTGTGAGCAGCCAATAGGGGCTTGGCAAGATGTTTCTTAGGAAGCCTCCAGCAGATCAAGAAAACATTTGCCCCTTTCTCCCATTGTCCTTCAGGAACTTGTATTCAAAATTAGGCTGCCTGAGAACAGGTTCCAGTGTCAGAATCTGTACTACATGAAAATTATCCAATTAATCTTTTAAAATTATCTAATCTTGTGGACATTACCACATCTTTCAACAGAGAGTTTTTTATATTACTTGAGTGTAAAAGGTAAAGGTTCCCCCCGCACATTTGTGCAGTCGTGTCCGACTCTAGGGGCCGGTGCTCATCTCTGTTTGTTAGCCGAAGAGCCAGCATTGTCTGAAGACGCTTCCGTGGTCATGTGGCCGGCATGACACGCGTGGAACGCTGTTACCTACCCACCGAAGTGGTACCTATTCATCTACCTGCATTTGCATGCTTTCGAATTGCTAGGTTGGCAAGAGCTGGAGCTAGTGCCGGAGCTCACTCCGCACGCAGGGCTAGGGATTCGAACCTCCGAACTTGCGATCTTCCGATCGACAAGCCTGGCGTCTTACCCGTTGGACAGGCGGGCAAACCAAACGCTTCCACGGTCATGTGGCCGGCATGACGCGCACAGAACGCTGTTACCTTCCCACCGAAGTGGTACCTATTCATCTACTTGCATTTGCATGCTTTCAAATTGCTAGGTTGGCAAGAGCTGGGGCTAGTGCGGGAGCTCACTCCATCACGCGAGGCTAGGGATTCGAACCTCCGAACTTGTGATCTTCCAATCGACAAGCCTGGCGTCTTACCCGCTGAGCCACCACGCCCCTTCTTACTTAAAAAGGTACTTTCCGGCTCAGAAGGGTTTACAGAATGATCAGATTATTCAAGAGGCATTTATTGTAGCTTGGATGGGCAGGTCTCTATGGGAACAGAATTGGTCTAGAGCAAGGTTCTACTTGTTGTTCAGAGTCCGGCCTTCTTGGTGCTTCATGCAACCTCTCTTTTTTCTTCCTTGGATGAAGACCAATCCAGGAAGCCCATTTTATGATTGATGTAAAATTGTACTGTTACGATAAAATAAGAAAAACATCTCACCACCTACTTTATACAATGCTAGCTAAATGTATCTTTGTAATAAAGACCGCATTTACAATATTAGATCCAAATATTTTGGTGGGAAGTAGAAACCTTGTGCAAACCTTGGAGTACATAGAGGACAATCAAAGCACATTGCAACCACTGTCTCAGTGTAAAATCCTTTATACCTTAAGGATAACTTTTTAGCACATGTTCTTATTTTGAGATCTTCATTTAAAATGTTGTTTGGCTGACCTTGTCCAAACAGAGGGGGGTAAATTTTGGAATGGTTGTTTAGTTGGCCCATTATGTATCTGTAACGACTTTCAAATAAATTATACCATGTTTTTTACATTTTCAATGGTTCAAGCTATGCTTATGACTGATTTGGAGATACTGTGTCATCAGATCTCATCGGTACAAGGATTCTGAATTAATGAATAACCTCACAGATTGAAGATATGCCCCATTCTTAGTGCTGCTATTATTCTTTATATTTCTTTGTGGAATCCACCATACTTCACTAGCTTGCTAATCAGAATATCATGAGAACTTTGTCAAATGCTTTGCTTAAATCCTTACATACTGTGTCTATAGCTCTATAGCATTCCCACAATTTATAATAAAAGTTACCCATTAAAAAATGAAATAAGATTACTCTGATTACTCTTATTCTCTAAATTTGATGTAATGGCATTTTTATTTATCTGTTATCTATCTATTTATTTGATATTGAATAGAACAGATAATGTAATATCCTATTTATTAGCAACAGCAATTGACAAAAAATGTTGAATGCTGTCCATTGGTTGGGAAGACATAAATCCACAGGAAGACTATCCCATAAGGGGATGAAGTGAGAAGACAGGTGCCACTGGGGATGGAATTTCCTACTGTGCAGACTACAGAAGAACAAGTCCTTCTCATTAAATTCTCAATTATACGTTTTAAGCCATGGAAAGACTATGCAATTTCAGGGCTTCCTGTTCTCTAGGTCAACTAGTTGAGCTACCTATTTGAAAAAGAAAACAAAAAGGAAGTGGCTGTGGAAGCTGGGGTTCCAGTTTAGCTGTTCCAGCTAAACAGCCCTGTACAAAAGGCTTGTGAACTCACAACATACTGGCTGGCCAGCTGTAGCTGAGCAAATCGCCACCCTCTGCTGTGTCACTTCAGGCCCCCTCCTCCATGTACTATGGATTGTCCAGATGGGAGATCTTCTGTTTTCTCAGGAAAAACACTACTTTCATGCCAGAACAATTTGGACCATATTCAGTCTGCCTCAGCAGCAGGCCAGTGAGATGGACCCTCTTTTGTGAGGACATGTCCTCAATAGTAAGCAGGCTGAGTAGATGAACCTTTTTTTTTTTTTGTTAGAGATGCTGTGGCACGGTTTCCCCATTGGAAGAAACACATTTTGGAGGGAGCTCAGCTTTGTAGCATTCCTCACTAGCTCATTAAACAATTTAAATCCATTTTTGCTACTGTTGCTCTTATGGCTATTACAGCAGTTGTTCTGTCTCCCTGGCCTCACCTCAGTTGATGGAATATGCAGAGCAGGGCCTCTTGATGTAAAAACAGACTAATGTGAGACGAGACATTTATACTTTGTCCTACCAGGGTCACATATAGGACAACTTAATAATGAAGAACTCACAAGTCTTATATTCTTTTTATTCTATTTTTTTTCTTTGACATTTGTTCTTTCTTTAAACTTCTAGCCTAGTTCCATTTACTTTTTGTAAGGCAGAATTTATTTTTGTATTTAGCCTGCATTCATAAAACTATTTTTCATTTCGTCCAGTCAAATCTGCTATGAGTAGGGCTGTTTTTATTGTTGTTGTTTTTTTGAGAAATGGAAAGAAATATATCTGACACACACGGTGTTTAAATAAACATTTTTTTAACACTGTGTAATATGATGACCCATTTATTTTACCATTTGTCTCATCAAGTATTGAAGTAATAGGTTTTATAAAGAGATGTGTCAATCTTTTATATATATATGTGTGTGTGTACAGTATATATCTGAAAATGGAAATAAATATTTGCTACAATATATTTCCCAGTACAGTTCAAGAGGTACGTGTGTGTTTGTAAGTATATATAAACACACATTTGTATAAATAATTAAAAATTAGCTGAGTGTTAGCCTCTACCTTAAAAACCATATCAGTTCTTGAAATTGGGAGTTTCCACAGAGAAAGCATAATCAAGTAAATATAACTAAGGCCTATTATATTTTTTAAAACTGCCACTTTTAAAAATGCTAAATGTTACATGTTTTATGTCTATATTCATTTCCATTTCTTCCAATTACAATCCTGGATTCTAATTATATTAATATATAATTATATTATATATATATATATATATATATATATATATATATATATATTATAATTATATAATGCAGATAATACATGAAAAGGAAGGAAGGAAGGTGGGCAGGCAGGCAGGCAGGTTTATAACAAAGAATTGTAGCACTTTGTATTAAATTATTATTGCATACTTCTTTTAATATATCTAGAAGGCACCGATTAAAGTTCTGGTTATATGCATATTTATCTCAGTATAATCAATGAATTAGTTAAAAGGCAATCAATTAAAATATTTTATTATTATATTATCAGTTGGCAGTCTTAATTAATATACATTCATTTTGTATTACTCTCCCAACATTCCCATGAGGAATGTTAAGCAGTGTGATAGTCCAGCTTTCACACACCAGCTAGGCATGTTGTATACATATCTGATGAATACAAAGAAACATTTCTATTCATGTATCCTCCATATAATGTAGAGCATGCAGTACACGAATGGGCAGGGATATGTCTTTCAGGTTTCATGGTCATTCAGTTTAGTAAATTTAAAAATAACCATATAAGAAATTAAGAGAAAGGAATATTTGTGCCACAAAATTAAAAAAGGAAATAACGTGACCTTGGTAACCTAGCTTATTAATTCTAGATCCTAATTACTTTTTAAAGAGATTTCCACATGACAAAAAGACTTTCATAACCAAACAACACAGGATACTTCTGCATCAAATGCAGTTACTGGAAGGAAGAAAAGTAGGAAGCAAAGAAATTACATGTAATATTGATTGATTGATTGATTGATTGATTGATTGGATTGGATTTATCACCGCCCAACTCCCCCAAGGGGGACTCTGGGCGGTTTACAAAAATATTTAATAAACTCTTGAGACTGACCAACATCTGTTATGAGAAGTATAGAGAAACATTGTGGCTTCTTGACAAAGCATAAGTACTGCATATAAATAGTCTCAAATTCAATCCTGGCATCTCCAAGACAATGTGTTCCCCACCCCAGAAATTTATCATGACAGTCACCATAGCCATGACCCAGAAGGGAGTCCAAAAATGCAAAGCATTTTGTTGTCCCACTATATACCAGTATGTATGTTCATATAAATTGTGGCAGGCTTTTATAGCCTTCAGATTTTGAACTATACTAATTCTTTTATTTGTGACAATTCCCAATTGAAGACTGTTACTATTTTATGGCCTTTTATTTATTTATTTTCCATTGGCAACAATTAACAATCCTTAATAAGGTATCTACTAGTTAGATTTGATCATAAGCTAGTTCGGTTCAAAGTCAAAAAAGATCTCTTGGGATCAGTCTTTGAAATAAATAACTAAATAAATCAAAATAAATAAAAGATCCATAGTCCAAACCATAAGAGATTGTTTATTGACATATTGAAACCATCTACAGAAAATAAAGAATAATAATGAGCCAGTTTGGTTAAGGTGCTGGGCTAGAAACCAGGAGACTGTGAGTTCTAGTCCCGCCTTAGGCATGAAAACCAGCTGGGTGACCTTGGGCCAGTCCCTGTCTCTCAGCCCTAGGAAGGAGCCAATGGCAAACCAGGAGACTGAGAGTTCTAGTCCCGCCTTAGGCATGAAAGCCGGCTGGGTGACCTTGGGCCAGTCCCTGTGTCTCAGCCCTAGGAAGGAGCCAATAGCAAACCAGGAGACTAAGAGTTCTAGTCCCGCCTTAGGCAGGAAAGCCGGCTGGGTGACCTTGGGCCAGTCACTCTCTCTTAGCCCAACTCACCTCACAGGGTTGTTGTGTGGAAAATAGGAGGAGGAAGGAGTATTAGGTATGTTTGCCACCTTGAGTTATTTATAAAAATAATAAAGGTGGGATAGAAAATAAATAAATAAAATAAACCAATACCCCTCTCATGGGCCGATCATAGCAATTTCCTCATCCTATGCAGATTTTAAAGAGAACTAATTCCTTTCTATGGGCACTACTGAAGCTATTGAAATCATTTCATCTTCCAGGACTTACAAAGTGAGTTTCAGATGGTTAAGTGTGTGATATTATGCAAAGGAAAGGAACGCCTGTGTTAATGAAATTTGAGTAAGAGATGTGTAGTGCAATCCCAAGCCTTTTTGCTGAAAAGGAAGTCTCACTTTTTGGATTTACATGGTTCCTCATGTTAATATGATTGTCTTCTTTTAAATAGAATTGTGAAAGTTGCCTCATGGTTGATGTCCCATTCTGATAGCTTTCTCCTTTTTAAAATACCATTTCAAAATGCAAGGCCAGGTTGACAAAACATAAGAAGGGGTAATGGTAGCACCAAAGCCACCATCCCAAATCTGATCCAGCAGCTGGCTGGGTGACCTTGGGCCAGTCACTCTCTCAGCCCAACTCACCTCACAGGGTTGTTGTGGGGAAAATAGGAGGAGGAAGGAGTATTAGGTATGTTCACCGCCTTGAGTTATTTATAAAAATAATAAAGATAAAAATTAAGTAAATAAATATAGAGAACGGCATGTTAAATTTATTAAAACTGTCATTAATACAGCTGTGCAGACCATTTGAAAGAGCAGTTAATGAAGTGCTCCTCCTCAAACCATTGAGGCAGGCATGTCTCCTGGAAGGTTCACTGTGGTTGCTTTGAGGGCTTTTCTGGGTTGTCTGTCCATGTGTGTGCATGTACAGACTATACTTTCCTTGGATTGCTGGAGAAGCAAAGCATAGGTGGACAAATCTCAGCTTTGTAAGCTGTGCCAAGCCTTTCAGCAGATGTGGTGGCTTCAGTTCTTGGAGGAGGGCATTTTGTTTATACAAATACACTTTTGCAAAGTGCCCCTCTGAATTCTTTGCCCAGGCCTAATTGTTGAAAGAAGTACATCATGTTGGAGCTTCCAGTTACAGTGAAGAGGAAAAGAGCCAGCCAGCCATTGAAAATAGAAAGATATATGATGACACTTGTTTTAACATGTTTCTAACACTGTATATTTCTGATTGGTTATGGCTGCTTGACAAATTTCACCCCCGCAGCATGGTCCAACATTATGCACAGACCATTTTCCATCCAGTTATAGACATCCTGAAGTCATTTTATACGCCCCAAAGTTGAAGTCAACAAAATATTATGCTAATGGTAAAATAAACTCCTGTCACGTGATAAGAAGAATACAGAACAAATGTCATATGTTTGATGGATGGTTCAGAACAGTTCTCCGTAAATATGCCTAAAGAAAATTTGAGTTCAGATTTTTCATGAACTATTGTTGATCCTGTTCACTCCAAACTTCACATGTCACTTAAAATTGATTTGACCATAATTCCATTTGCACAAGAATCAGATAGGTTTTGTCCTATAGAAGTGGGTATTTACCTCTTATAAAGACCTCTCAATTTTATCAAATTATAATTTTCAAAATTCTTTCAGGGAAAACACAATTCTTAAATTTAACCTTATGTGATAATAGTGACAAAAGTAACTAAGAAGTAACTCTACTCTTAGGGAATCTCCAAAATACCTTAGAAATGCCCATTTTGTTAACTTCTATAGTGAATTCTGTATTCTGAAAGTTATTCTTAAGTAAGAGATTACTTTTTAGGCTATAATATTAGATTTCATTTCATAACATGGTAGTAGTCTCTCTTTCCGGGTTTTTTTTTTCTTTTCTCCAATAACAAATTTCTGTATACTGGTTTTCTTCTGCATATAAATGCATTCATTGGCCATTTTGAAAGATATGCTTGCTGCACTGTTTCATTAAGCTGATGCTTTATCGGGTAATTGTTTAAACATAAAGCCATAGCACTATCAAAAGGAAAGGTGAACTAATGGCATTTGCAAATGTCAGGGATTATCTTAACACTTTTATTATAGTTTATAAAAAGAAGGTTCAGGGCATTCCATAGCAATTATTTCCACAGAAATTGGTTATTTAAATAAATTGCTAATTATCTGGGTATGACAGTACTGAAAACCTTGCTAATGAGTTATGTGATAAGTGCAGCTTTTGAAGGCCACCTACAGGTGGAAAGGAGCAAAAGCAGTATTGAATTATTATCCCAAATAAGACGGTGAATGCAAATATCTTGTTTAAAATATTTACATTGGCCTGTGCGAGCACTTCCCAAATGTCATGTTGTATACTGCAAGTTTGTGGAAATGGTCTCTGTTGAGTTTCGTTTATTTGCTTGTTTGCCCTAATCCTTAAAAGGTCTGGCTTAATTAGTATTTACATTAACATTTTACAATAAGTGAATGGCAAATGTTTTCAGATTAATTCCCATTTTGAATGCTGATATTTTCATTTATTTAATAAAAATTATCTTTTATTACTTATATTAAGCAATTAACATTAGTAGAGACAAAATAACTGCATGCTGTGCCCAGCATATCTTGCTGGAAGATGGGTATATGCATAATTGTACATTAGTTCAACTAACTGGTAAATGGTACCTATCACTGTGGTCTAGCTCCTCTTGCCTTCTTTCTAATGATCAATATGAAAATATGCATCTTTTAAACCAGGGGATTTCCCATTCTAATGGCTTGACACAGGCACTGATTTAAAAACCCACATATTTTGTTGAAAAAATAGGACTGCAGCACTCAGTCCCCTGCAACCCACTTGCATTGAGGTTCCTTCCTAAAAAGCTAGAATTCTGATGAAACCCTAATAGGGAAGGCATATTTTGAATTATCCTATGTATGTTTTGCTGTTTGAATTTGGCACGTATGTGATATCATGAAGTGGGTGCTCTTGAATGATATTGCAGATTGCAATTGGATCCATCATAGAAAATGCTTTGTAATATAGGAGTAAATTAGGTCCTTCAGCAAAATCCAGATGAAACAGCCCCATAAGGTAAAGAAGCCTGTAATTGAGCAAGAATTGTAGCCTTGGGGCTTGACAAGAAATTACGTCGGGTGATGAGCACTCCTCTGCGACATCAAGTTTCAGCTCACAAAACTATCATATCATCCAAAGGTTATGTAGAGACTAAACACTTTAGAGCTAGTTTCAAATGTAATCAATGCCTTACATTTTGTCTCAAAAATAAGAAGGAACCATTGCATAGATTGAAACTCAGTATAATATAATCAGTACTTTGAATTATGTCAAAGACAATAATTAACTCGTAGACAATAAGCAACTGGCACATATGTTAAAACACAAGTATAATGTACTCATGATTATTCCATCAGTTCTTGCACACATATTCATGTACACACACACACACTAACTACACAAATAAACCCTACGCTCATTTATACTACTGTTACTCGTTTTTCTTTTAATAACAGCACAGTAACCAAAATTACACACAGTTCATGAAAAATAAATTGTATATTTAATATTCTGTTAGCCTCCTTAGTTTATTCTTAGTTCATGTTTAATATAATGTTGAATGAATCTTAAATTTAATTTTGCAAAGAAGATCCATGCTGTAATTACTATAACATAAATAAATTAAAGCTAAGTTTTGCTATGCTGTGTGCAGTATGCTACTGAGAATTATGATCCAATTTCATTTTTATGCCAGGAACTCTAGACAATAGATATTGCGGGAAATATATTGTTTTTGTTTTTCCTGTATATGTTTTGTTTCTTTTGATAGGTTAGAACAGGGGTCGGCAAACTTTTTATGCCGGGAGCCATTTTGACATGCTCGTGCACATTTTGAAATGCTCGAGAGCCAGGGGGTGGGGTTTGCGGGCAGGGGCCAATCGCGTGGAAGGGGCGGGGTTTGCGGGCGGGGGCCAATCGCGTGGAAGGGGGCGGGGTTTGTGGGCAGGAGCCAATCGCGTGGAAGGGGCGGGGTTTGGGGGCAGGAGCCAATGGCGTGCAAAATGCAAAACACACACTGTTTTTCCTCCTTTTCTCAAGCCTTATTGCTGGAGCAATAAGCAATAAGCACATTTCCTTGAGGGAAAGAGCGACCCTTTCCTTGGGGGAATTTCTGTTGGAAGAATGGAATATGGTCACTTCGGGGGCGGCAGTTGCAGCTAGCACCTTAACTGCCCCCCACGCCCCCCCACGCCCCCCCCCACGCGCCCGCACGCTTCCCTAACCTTCCTGCTGCAGGGGCATTTCCAAGCGACCAAGCCTAACAATGCCTCCCCCCCCCCCGACAGCTCCAAGAGTTGAGAATCTGCAGACCATCTCTCCCTACAATCAGAGCCAGTTTCAACTTAGGAAGGGAGGCTTTTGCACTGGGGGGGGAGGATCAAGAGAAAATAATCTCCCCTTCCCTGCTCTGGATGAGAGAATGTCACTGGCTAAATCTCTCTCCCTGCTGCGCCTCCAAAAAGGACCATTGCGAGGAGGAGGAGGAGAGAAAATTCTGCAGGCCACGTCCTGCTGGGCTGAGAAGGGCTGCTGCCTCCTCCCACAAAGGAAGTCAGAGAAGTTGGTTTTAAGGCGGCTGCACAAATCGTCACCTTTTCTGAAACATGAGAAAAATTATGCGCAGCCACCTGGCCTTCACACCCAGCCCGTTTTGGAGAGGAGCTTCTGCACTCCTGGTTATATTTGGCAGTCAAACACACACGCGTTGCAGCCCAGTTGGACGAGGCAATAAAGATGCCGTATGCCTTCCTCTTCCCCACGGCCATGCTGCCTGTTCAGACCCTGAACCCCATCGGGGAGGAAAGGCTCGGATCTGGCCGGCCCTCTCACGCATTCACACGCCGCGAGCCACCCCCAATTCTTAGTTCTCCCATGGCCCTCGCTCACCTTCCCTGGCCGGTCCTCGCGGGCCGCCAGCAACGCTCCCGTCCCGCTGCACCCCAGCCGGAGCACCCAGAGCTTGGCTCTTAAGAGCTCTTGCTCAAGGCCAGGGCCACCCGCAGCCGCCCACACCTCGCGCACAGCCCGCGGGGCTCTCTGCCGCTCCCTTCGACGGAGGAGGGACCGGCGTGCCTTGGGAGCTGCAGAGAGCCCCGCGGGCTGTGCGCGAGGTGTGGGCGGCTGCGGGTGGCCCTGGCCTTGAGCAAGAGCGCGTAAGAGCCAAGCGCGAGAGGGAGCGAGGGAGGGACGGGCGATGATATCACGGGACGCTCCCCGCCGGCAGTCGGGTTGTGGCGCAGGGCACCGAGCGCAGCGGGCAGGCGGCGCCCTCGCCACCTGTGGCTTCGGATCCGAGGGGTGACTGCTCAACATGACCTGGACTTTGCGCGGGGTGGGGGTGGGGCAGGGCGGGAGAGCCGCGGAGTTTGGGGGCAAGATCCAATCGCGTGGAAGGGGCGGGGGTGAGTTCAGCTGCGGAAGAGCGACACTCAAGGGGCCAAAGAGCCACATGTGGCTCGCGAGCCGCCATTTCCGACCCTTGGGTTAGAAGAACCAAACAGAGTTTTTAATTCCAAAATTAATGGTGAAAAGAGTATGATGTAGGGGGAGAAGAAATGGGGTGGCGTGTATATGGGCTATGAATAAGAGTATTTGTCATTCTTTGAATGAAAGCAATCGTCCAGTCATGGTACAATAAACATTAAGCACAAGGCACCACAATCATACTACATTCCAATTTACATCACAGCCTTCACCCACTAAGCAATATTGCATCTGCTCTAGTGAACCACATCCTCTTTGAAACTTCTGACCACTTGTTCCAGGCACCACTTAATTTATTCACTTTCTGAATCATATATGTAGCAGAAACTATGGAGTCAATGGTCTGATGGTGATTCATTGACAGTAGAGTTTATTCTTATTTCAATTAACAGCTACCTTTGAAGCCCATTATCATCGGACAAGGACAGTCATGTTTTTGTAAATGAGTAATGATGAACTACTTTTGTTGTTGCTGTTGCTTTTTACTCCTGCTTAATTTAGTATAAGGCAGAAGCATGTTAAGGCTCTGGAAATCAGTATATATTATTTCCTCTGTTGTTATGCTGTCATGTTACACATTTTGGAAACAGGAAATTAATGGCAAAATTACTAATACCTGTGAATTTTATTATAATGAGAGAAAGAGGAAGTGAAGTATTTTCACTTACTGTATCTATGAATGGGTATGAAAACTATGAGACAGAGCAGCATTTGGGGAAATAGTAATGTATAAGAGATGAAATAGCTCTGTTTTCTGGATGAAGAACATAAGAAGAGTTCTGCTAGACTAGTGGCCCAACCTTCCCCAAGTCTTGTCTCTTGAGATGTGCAGGATAATGATCTTACTGCTGTTGATCAAGAGGCTAGGCCTGGTGGGACTTGTGAGCCTACGAATCTGAAGAGATTCGAATGGAAGAACAGTTCCCTAGTCCATTACTGGCCAGTGGGATAGTCACAAGAGCCCACAAACTAGACAGCAACCTCCCCTGTTTCTTCCCAACAGGAGGATTACTAGAATATCCAAGATGAGAATGGATTGTGTTATGATACTCACTTTCAGTCTTCTGTTATTCTTATCATTGTTAGCTTTCAGTCCTGGGCACATAAGGCTTAAAGTAAGAGCTTCAATGGGATTTACTTTTATGGAAGTGTGGATAGGATTGTGCTGCCATTACCCATCTACCCCCCAAAAAAAAAACTAATCAAAGAAAGCAAGCAGAAGTAAAGCATGCAAATCAGTTTATGTCACACAGTGATCACATTAATGCTAGCATTTTAAAGCCTCTTTGCAAAAATTTTAGGTGTAAGGAGGCCCTTACCTTCTGGAGAGCATTGCTAGTACAATATTTTAAGTTCTAGAACTTTGTAAGTACTTAGAATCAGTTGTTTCATATTTATGATACACATGTCAAAGTGTATGCATAAGATAATGACCTTCTCCATGATTTCTGCTCTGAAGCATCAAAGCATTCAATTTAAATGAGCTGATTTGCATTTAAAGGGCTGGCCCAAAGCAGCTATTGGATTCAACTGATTTTGTTTTCTTTTTAAACATATGGGATGCTTCTGAATTATTTTTAGAAATGGGAGGTCTTTTTTATATCATGTTAATTTCCAAACTGCTCAGCCATTTGTAGGACTCAGCCCCAATCAAGAAAAACTTCAGGGCTGAACCTAATTCCCTCATATGTTATAAGCCCATTCTATTAGCTACACAGAATCTGTTCAGATGTAATTTGCACGCAAGAGTGTTGCAGATAAAAGTGGTCAAGTGGCTATGCATTTAGCTCCCCCGCTTCAAGAACAGGCAGTTCCTCCCATCCATTCATGTGTTTCAGGATCACTTCTGAATTATCATTCCGAGATCATGCAGGGCACCTCCATGTATATGGAAGGCTTTCTGTTGCAGAAGCTTTTTATGAACCCTTGAGGGAGTAGAAGAATGAGCTTGGCTGTGGGACGGGGGCTAAACATACAGTCCTGTACTTCTTTCTAATATCATTGCTCTTTCACACAAGTAATGCCTAAGCAAGTCTGTAGCCCTCCTGACATCCAATTAGGCAGTCACTGAATTATTGATATACTGCTTATTACTGGTTCCATTTTTAAACACTGCTTCTTGTACAACATTAGGGGAGGAGAAAAAAGAATCTTGCACTAACATACCATTATTCTTAGTCATTTTTCGGTAGCTGCATGAAAATCTAAAAAAAAAAAGGCATCCTCTACAGTGCGAAAGAGCAGTATGAATTCTGGAAGCCTCTTTGTGTTCTTCCTATTCTCATTAAGATTGATTTTGTTAAGCTGACTGCAAATATCAAGCCATCCATTAAGGCCCGTTGGGAATTCTTTGCCCTCTCTCTTTTCCTCGTTTGATCTTCTGTTTTGCTATGATCTTTACTTTTGCTCTTTAAGGTTTTTTTTTTTTAAATCCCCAATTTTGGTCAAACATTGGTCACTGTTCCTTAAGAGCCTTATGCTGATGATGATTTTCCACCTGCTGTTTGGACTTAAGTGCCTAATTAGGCTTCACCCTTTCTCTTCCCCCCACCCCTACACATTTTGGCTTCAGCAATGATTCTGATTGTTTAAGAGGTATAATTTCTCTGCACAATCCTACCTATGCAAAGCAAATCATCTCAGCCTTCTTTGTAGCTCATGTTTCTCTGTCCCTTGAAGACATGTCTCCCTATAAGGCAGCCTGAATACTGGTTCTGGAGCAGATGCTGATGGGGTGCAAGTTCAGTCTTGGAAATGGGGGATATGCCAAAGTAGGTGAATAATGAGAAGGAATCTGTGCTGAAGCAGCTGAAGGTGGCATAACCCTAGAGGATAATTCATATGCTGAATCAGGAGCAGATGTCAATAGAGACAGCTTGTCTGAGTATTTGGATGCTGATTCAGTAGCAAGTTGCATTGATGGGATGGGCTTGTCAGACATCCTGTTTGTAAAGACCAATGTTGACTGTACAAATGGTGGGTTGTTAGAAGGAGGTGACATTTTCCTGGAGGCAATAAGCACAGAAGAAACATCTTTCAAAAATGACAACACAACAGATTTTTCAGTGTTCTGTTGAGAAATCCTATCAGCAAACAGATTTTTGTTTGGTTTTTTTAAAAAAAGACAGTGAAATATTCTCCAAATACTTGAGGCATCTCAGTGTGGCCATACTGCTTACTCACCATGCCAAAATGCAACAGTGAGGCTTTTGCAAATGCAGTCTAGGGGTGGAGTCTACCAGCGCACTCATGTGCTAAAGGAGCCTCCCACAAGTAGGAGCCGTGTTCTGCATGGACGTACCTGCTGTGGAGGTTTCCCTATGGGATAAAAATAGTGTGTGTCTATCAGGTTATATCCACCAAAGTATAGAAAACTATTTTTGGACAATAAGAATCCTCCAAGTCAAACTTGCTGACTGCTTTTGCTTTCCCAACATTTACATGCTTGGAAAGCTTGATCTAATCGGTACGCTCTTATTAGGCAGTTGCTTGATTTTGGCAGTTCTTATTATATTTTACTAATCTTTATTAGGTGTACAGTACAGTTAAGGATAAACCAAATAGCAGTTAGAGTCACAAACTGAGGGACCCTGTATTCAAATATCCACTTAGTCATTTACTTATATTAGACCTCTCCCCCCACCTCCCCAGCACTCCAGGACTGCAAGCCTTGAATGTGGTTCCCAAGCTCCTCCAAGGGTTGCTTCTGAATTACTATTTTAAATGAGAGAGAAGGAAGAAGTATTAGATTCACAGGGAATAATATTAAGTCAATTGATTTAATTTTTGTTCTGGTCCATCACTTTACACTGCACTGTACTCAGAGGTAAGCATGGCATATCACTGTTCTGTGATATGGTTTAACATGGAGGTAGAGAAGCTATGGGCCTTTAGATACAACCCATAGCATCCCATTACGAGGAATGATAGACATTGTAGTTTAGCATTTTCTGGAGGATCCCACTCTTGGTTTAGCATTGAGTATACATCTCCTGGGTTCACTTTTTGTGTTAAATCATGTTCTGACCATGATTGGTAAATTTAATATGAAGGCATGCATGCATGTGTGTTTGTATATACACATGCATTAGTGAGTTTGAAAACTGGAGGTGAGACTAGGAGAGGCTGTACTAAGGAAGAGTCTTATTTATTTATTATTATTTATTAAATTTTATATCCCGCCTTTATTATTTTTATAAATAACTCAAGGTGGTGAACATACCTAATACTCCTTCCTCCTCCTATTTTCCCCACAACAACCACCCTGTGAGGCGAGAGTGACTGGCCCAAGGTCACCCAGCCGGCTTTCATGCCTCAGGCGGGACTGGAACTCTCAAGTCTCCTGGTTTCTAGCCTGTTGCCTTAACCACTAGACCAAACTGGCTCTCTCTTGAAGAAAGACAGCGAAGTAGTTGTATAGATAAGCAGTTCAAGGTTTAAAAAAGAGTCTACCATGATTGGTAGACTAGGAGCAGAGGAAGAGAAAGAGATAGTCTTGTCTGTCTGAGTCTCACTGCCCTTCACTAATGAACTCTCTTTATTTATACAGGAAATGCCATCAGACCAATAGCTCTTCGATCAGTTTCTGCAATTGCTGGGGCTCTTCCTGGTTTTCCTATCTTAGCAACAGGAGGCATCGACTCAGCTGAAAGCGGCTTGCAATTTCTTCATAGTGGTGCTACTATTTTACAGGTATTATTTTTGTTCCTTTTTAAAGAAAAAAAAACTAACAGATTTTGCTTTAAAGTGAGATGAGGAAGATGCCTAAATCTGGACCACACTTTCTCCTTCATTTCTTCTCCTTTTCTGAGCCATTGTTGTCCTTTGTTTATTTAATTTATATTCTGTCTTTCTGCCACAGTTGGCCTAGCAATAGATAAGAATAAAATATGAAACAAATTACCTAAAATGTAATAATTGTAAAGCATAATTAGGAGAAGTTAATAATTGCAAACATGAAACCTAAAATAATCTCACAATGCCAATATTATAAAGACTTAAATATCTGGTGGATCTATAAAGGAAGTATTATGTACATTTTGGTTATTGCACACTGAGGAGGATGTTATAGAACTGAAAAAAGCACAGAAAAAGGCAATCAAAATAGAAAAAAAATGTGCCAAGGGCAAGTATCCTTTGTAGAAATTATAAAATGTATAACTTATTTCAGCTTTTTAAAAAACAGGTAAATAGGTTTATGAGGGAGGTTATTAAAATCATGGATGATGTAGAAAAAGTGAATTGAGGTTTTCCTCTCTTTCATAATAGCATCTGTGTTTATACAGTGTATATAATGATAAAAAGAGATTGAAGATAGCTAAAAGAAAGTACTATGTTATTAACCCATTTAATTAGTAATGGTCTGGCCAAACTTTGGACAGCTTTAAAAGGAGATTAGAGAAATTTATTGAAAATAAGATTATCAATGGGTAATAATAATTATAGCTATATATTACCTCTAGTATTAGAGATAGTATTGCTCTTAATACCAGTTGCAAGACTACATAATAGGAATCTTGCTATTATATTCATATCCTGCCTGAGGCTTCCCATAGGCATGCTGAACTTGATAAGCCTTGGGTCTAATCCAACAATGTTCTTCTTATTTTATTTTGATTTCAGACAATTATCTTTCAAGTTGTTTCATGGTAATCTTGGAAAGCTGATAAAATATAGACTAGCAATGTTACAGTTAGATGGATTTGGAACATATAAAAAGGGTGTTCATCAATTGTTTTTCATCAGTCCCAGTCCCAAATGGGTGTTAATAGAGTTCTAATTTCCAAAATGGTTAACACTGTCATAAATTAGTTGGATGACAGAAAAAAGGAGATGCTTATTGGCTCTACAAATAATAGGGCTTCTTGATCTGGGCTGAAAAAATCTGGATGGCCACTGGATTGCAGCAAAGAGGTATATGGAAAATAACTCTTAACCTACTGTCTAGCATAGTTGGAGGAGAGCTGTGTTAGTCTGTGATGGTAAAAGTCAGGAGTCTGGGAGCACCTTTTCCAACTAACAAATCTCCAACCAACACAGAAGTTTATGCCTTTTAATAAAATGTGTTACTCAGGAAACGTGTTACCAGAATCCTTCTGTTGTCTATCAGTCATCCAGATTTTATTTATTTATTTGTTTGTCGCATTTCTTTACTGCCCATCTCGTGACGACGACTCTTGGCGGTTTACAACATTTAAAATAGAGAAATAACATATTATTAAAATAAAACAATATAAATATACATATAAATACGTATAAATATGTAAGTGCAAAAGATATAAAATATAAAATTCAAGATGGCGAGTAACAATGTTATTATTGGCCTCTTCAAGGTGCCAACCACCCCCAAGATTGGCTATCCCCCCTCCCGCCCCAAGCAAGGTGGCACAACCAGGTCTTAACCCCCTTCCGGAAGGCCGGGAGAGTGGGGGCCTGTCTTACCTCCGGGGGTAGCTTGTTCCAAAGGGCGGGTGCTATAGCAGAGAAGGCCCTCCTCCTGGACCCTGCCAATCTCTCATAGGCAGGGTCCGCAACATGCCCTCTTGCCTGACCGGATGGGACGGGTCGATGTGATGGGGGTGAGGCAGTCCCTCAGGTAACCTGGACCCATGCCATGTTTGCAGCCCATGTTTGGTAGCCCTACAGATGGTATGAAATTAGGTGGGATACCTAGTACTGTAGGAAGAAAAAACAAAACACAGCTTGCTTGAAGGCAGGATAAGACAAAACTAGGAAAATTAATATCCACAAAGATAAATATAAAGTTCTACATTTAAATTTTAAAAAATCAGATGCACAAACTCACACTGAATGACTTGATAATAGTACAAATTAAAAGAAACTGGTGGTTTTACCAGATCACATGCTAAAAAGAACCATGATTTCTAGATTAAATGAAGTAATGATACTGTTTTGATGTACAGAATTTTCACTTAACTTCAAATATTAGCAGGACCATCATGTAGATGAGGAAGCTAACTTGTTTTCTGTGGCTCAGTGAGTAGGACCTCAACAACATAAATTGAAAGGAAAAGGAAACAGTTGTAAAGTAAACAGTAAGGATTTCCTGGTGGTAGAAGATAGTAGAACAGAATATTTTGAGGGGAGGTCAACTCTCCTATGTTCAAGTTGGTAAAGCAGATTAAATGATCGTCTTTAGGGACAATAAAGTGATAAATTCCCTGCATTAGCAGGGGATAGGGCTATATAACTTTTGAAGCCCCTTTCAAATTCTATGACTCTTAGAGTGTATGGACAAGGTGCCATTTGGCTAGACTACTACAAAACAGAAGCTTGTGGTCTCATTAAAGACACTTATCCTCTATAATTTCATTACTTGAGAGAAGAACAACTAGCCTAAGGCGGAGATAGGGAGCTGAAGACGGGGGCAGAATATCAGACTTGGAGGAGACCACTCTGCTTCCATTCAGTTGAATTCAGCAGATTTTATTTATTAATTTATTTATTTATATTTCTAACTTATATCACTGCCCATCTCCCCCCATTTCCAGAGGGGACTCTGGGCGGTGATATTTAATATTAAAGGAATGCAGGATGCCTATCATGGGGTAGAAATGGGTGGGGGGCAAGTGACAAAACAAATCTTATGTCACAACACACATTTTTTTTTTTTTGGCATCTTGACTTGTAGCAGACAGCTCTGATACCTAAGAGGCTAATGATTGGCATTGATAAAAAAAAACAGTTGGAAGGAGAAATGGTCAGAAAGGAACATTTAAGACCTCCTTCTTGCAACTTTCACCAGGAAATTAAATCATTATTTCCATTAGTGAAATACAGAAACTTGGGTCATATAGGAATGGCAGAAAAACAGACTCACATATGAAGAAGTGGGATTGCCAATGCTTTAACAATACTTTTTTTTTATTTTCAAAGCTCAGAAAAAAATAGTGATAAAATCTGTTTGTTTAAGGCTAGATTTAAAGTTGTATCAGTTGCCTTAAATCAGGGGGTGGCACTTTTTTCTGGCAACAAGAAAAAATTTCCACAAATCATGCAAGATTTTGGAAATGTCATGAAAACTCTCACAACATTGTGTAACATTTGGCAAACATGTGAGAGTTCATCTGTAAAAATATCAGTTTTGACAGCTGCAGACACTGTTTATGGGTACAACAGATCGAAATTAAAAAGTAAGGCTGTTCTTGAGCCAAATATATATAGCTTCCATTCAAATTATAAATTAATGTTTTAAATATACTGTATAATTTTCTAGCCACAGATAAAATTACATTATGGTACAGATTCTCACATTTAAATAAAAGTTGCTAATGTTGTCAGAAACTTCAGTTCTGAAAGTATTATAAACAAAACTCCCTCCCCCCCCCATTTTGTACTCCTGATCTAGAGCAGTATTTATATATGAAAAGAAAAGGAGAAAGAAGTATGATCAGCAGGGGAATTTTCCATTGATTTCATTTATGACTACTAATTAGAACTGAACCTCAACCAAAGGAGTGTATAACTTCCTACAATTTGTCACACAGCCTCTGAAGATTTCCATTAAAATGTTAGATTAGCTGAAATGTATTATAGTGTTCCTTCCAACTTGCTTAAGGATTTTGATTTGACTTCAAAAATTGATATCTTGATTAGTTTATTAATGTATAACTTGGCAGAATGATTAGATGGGTGAACGGGTTTGTTATTAATTTATCTGAAACTTGCTTATAATTATACATTTTTAAAATGTGACAGAATCAAGAGCCAAAGAAACCTATATAATGGATTGGCATTCTTACTAACTTTGGAGAATCACAAGTATTGGAATTAGTGAGGCAGGATCAAATCACTCTAGTGCACGAGAGAAGATCGACAATTTTCTTTTTGCGAAATTATTACCAAAAACTTCAAGGCAGGATAATTTTATGTAGAGTATAATAATAGAAATTTTTTTTAATGATCACATTTGGAAGCTTCTGATTACAACTCCAATAAAATTAATATAAGTATTTTTTTACAGCCCCTGTTCCTTTCAATGCCATTTGTGCAGGAGTATCCATTGATACATATAGACAAATGCACAGATCAATCCAGTTTAAGTTGAGCATCTTTGTGTTCCATTGTTTTCAAGAACAGAAAGTTAAGCAAATAATTAGTTATCCCACTAATAGCAAACAAAGTATAAACATGCTTAACTTTAGCTATATTCTGGTTACTTTTTAACAAACAGCAATACTGTATGTGGAATGAGAGAAGAATCTCAGATGAAGGAGTACTGTAGACTCATCTCAAAGAGAGCATCTTATTTTATTCATGGTTAAGCAGTTGATTAGGAATGCGGAATGTGGATATCTCACAAACACACATTAAAAGAGTCCACCACTGAGTTAGCTGAAGGTTATATTTCACAAAAGTAGGGTAAGAAGTCTTCTGGCCCACAAGGTTGTAGCAAAATTGTTAACAGTCTGGGGTTGATATTAGCAGAGGTCAATTACTGAGGTCAATAGTTTTTATTACAGTCCTAAGTAACAGTTCATACTGGCAGCTAAAGTATCTGTGGACCAAGCAGGGACAAGTGAAGGGTCAAGGTTTCCCAAAAGTCAGATGCAGCTAGTAATGAAGGCACAGAAGATTATTTATTTATTTATTTATTTTCTATCCCACCTTTATTATTTTTATAAATAAGGTGGCGAACATACCTAATGCCCTTTCCTCCTCCTATTTTCCCCACAACAACAACCCTGTGAGGTGAGTTGGGCTGAGAGAGAGTGACTGGCCCAAGGTCACCCAGCCGGCTTTCACGCCTAAGGCGGGACTAGAACTCTCAGTCTCCTGGTTTCCTATTGGCTCCTTCCCAGGGCTGAGAGAGAGTGACTGGCCCAAGGTCACCCAGCCGGCTTTCACGCCTAAGGCGGGACTAGAACTCTCAGTCTCCTGGTTTCCTATTGGCTCCTTCCCAGGGCTGAGAGAGAGTGACTGGCCCAAGGTCACCCAGCCGGCTTTCATGCCTAAGGTGGGACTCACAGACTCCTAGTTTCTAGCCCATTTCTAGACCATTGGAGTCAAGGTGCACAAAGTTAGGCTATCACAAAAGTTGTTCCAAGGCTCAGTTATTCATTGGAAGATTCTTTATATAATGAACGTTGCCAGCTTCTACCCAAACATATTTATTTATTTATTTATTTATTTATTTATTTATTTATTATTTGTTTATTTATTTATTTATTTATTTTATTATTGTATTTATACCCCGCCTATCCCCTCCCTAAGCGGAGGGCTCTAGGCGGCTTACATTCATTGACATCATACATTTTTACCCGCGCGTTAGGGAAGGGGAGAGGGAACCAGCTCTTCATCCGCAGGTTGGACTACATGTCCCAGAAACCTTTGCTTCCAAGCGGGCTGCTGACGTCCAGGAAGTTGTTATTTTCGGAATCCGCCGTCCTCTGCATATTAGGCACTGGTCAACTCTGATAGCAGAAGATGGTCTACTTGGGAGCAAGAAATTTTCTTTGAAAAGACAATTTATCCCAAGGCAACTTGTTGTCCCTTTGCTCTCTAGCTTTCAACACAGTTTTGAGGATGTTCTTTTGGTCTGAGTAGCTAAGACTCCAGAATTGAGTCAGAGTATATAGGTACAAAATCAGAATCGGTGGGGCATAATTCAGCTTGATTTCTCTGAGGCTCATTCCATCAGAATGAGGTCTGTTAGGTGCCTCTTCCTGATCCCCCTCTTCCTCCAGTGCTGATTTCTGTCTCAGGGGTATGACAGAACATCAAAGTTTCAGTAAATGAAGGGAACTCAGAGACCAATATGACTGCGAAAGCTGATTCACATATTGATAGGAAATCTAGTAGCTGTTTCCAAAACAATCAAGAGATGCTATTTGCTCTGCCTTCACACACACACAAAAAGTCCTACTCTCCTATAACCAAAAAAAGTGCAAGAAAACAAAAATGAAAGTTGCTGCTTTAAATTGTCTATATATGGGTTTCTCATTTGAAAGTAGAGTAGTCACTGGAATTCTTGTCCTGTATCTTTATCCTTCTTGTATATAAATATTATTAATCAGAGAGATTAAAGACTTGTTCTTTGAATTAACTGTTCTGGCTGCTACAAGAGAAGTGTGCAGTTGGTCTAATGCTAGTTACTGAGAGTTCAGACACTCAGATTTTATTTAGGAAGTGACTCCTTTATAGAAGGTTCGTGAATAATGACTTAGCTAGATTAGTTACTCTATTATAATTTCAAATCAAGCCATATACATCTGGTCTGCCTACTACAGTTCAGAGCAATCAAAGTATGTATGTATGTATGTGACATACATACATACACAGGATATATACTCACATATATACACAGATACACATACGTACTTCTGTGCTGCAAGGTTTATATCCTAGTTTTTCCTCCTACCTCTCCAAGTTAGTGGATATATCCCTGCTTTCTTCAAGGCCATGGGAGGCAGTTGGGATGTGTTCACACAACAATTATCATGAGGCTGGGAACTGCTGCTTCCTGTCTTGCCAACTTCATTCTTAACTGGTCCGATGGCTTATAAGGCCAGAGCTTCCAAAACTGCAGCCAGCCAGCTGTAACAAGTCATCAAGCAATCTAGAAAAATACCTCAGTATAAATAGAGCCCTGTAAGGATGTGTAAAACATGTTAACCTGAAACATTTCAAACTCAAAATGAAGTGTTTCAGGCGTGAAACAATTTGAAACATTTTGCACACTCCTATGCCCCACTGCGGAAATAGCTTTTACTGTTTTTGGTATAGTATTTTCCGGTTTGGCCCCTTCCTCTGGTGTTGGCAAGGTTTCCCTGGCCACAAGAAAGGTAGACCCAGAACTTTGCCCTCAGAGGATTCAGGGTTCCCACACTAGATTCAGGATTTGGCAAAGCTGGCGTCCTTCAGCAGATTCTAAGTTTAATCCTGATAGCTCCAGAGAAAGTCCTACACTGAACAGGAGGTTTAACCAGATAGCTTCTGTGATCTCTTCCAGCTCTGTGATTCAATGGTTCTAAGGCATGGCAGCTCCTTGTTGCTGTTGGTTTGATGATTGGATATTTTTTTCTTCCTTTAAAGAATATCAGTTCCAGGAGAACTTTACCAGGGCATATCTCCCTCTCCAAGAGTGAATGTCACTGTAGGAAATGGAGATCCAGCAACTCTACAGCCTCTGGGGTGTGCTCTAGAAATCATATTTTTCCTCTATCTGATATAACCAGGCGATTGACACTTGGACAAACAAAAGAACACTTAATTTAAAATTACTCGGCAGTGAATCGGAACATACTTTGATGTGGTGGAATAAATAGTGGATGAAACATGGACAAAACATATTGTGATTCTTCCTTAAAGTTTTTAACTTACACAGTTTTTTTACAGTAGTTAGATGGGATAGATATTTGTTTTGCCTTAAAGCTATGAAAAATTAAAACCACCACTGTGTAAAGATGAAAGAAACACAAGGATAGCAGTGTCAGACTCCTACAATTTTAGATATTTTAGATTTCCAAATTTGTGATATTTCTGTGACGAAAAAGAGATTAATATTTAGATTTATTTATGCTTAACAAAATGTTGCATCCCAGTTCAACATACCTTTTTTCCTTTTAAGTGAACTCTTTTTCTTAAATCTTTGATTTGACAAATAAGACTTTCATCTCTTTTCACATATCTCTTCTTCCCATATGCATGTGCTCCACCAAGTTACACCTTTCCCTTTGGTGTATGTTTTTATTAAAAGGCTTTTGAGGCAGAGACATGCATTTTTAAAAGTCATCCTACTATGGGAAATTAAAAATGGAGACAATTATAGAAAACTCCAGTTGAAAGAGAAATTGCATTATGAAAAATGCCATAAAAGCACAAAAAATATTAAAGTAAAATCACTTCAGAGCAGCCTGTATGATTCAATTGTAGATCAATAGTGTGTAGTTAATGCATTAGCAGTAGAGCATTAATTTGCAATTACCGCAGGTGATCTGATCCTCTATGTGCTGTCCATTGACATAAATGACCTTTTGTTGAAAAGGATTCTGCAGGCATTATTTCTAGCAGCTCTAACGAGAAAAGAAATAGAATGAGTCACTTTTGATTTCTCTCTCCCACACACACATATAAACACTCATGCACACATTTTGTGTGTGTGTGAGAGAGAGAGAGATCCTGAGATAGACAGACAGACAGACAGACAGACTGATAGATAGATATCATTTGAAAATGGAATTTGGTCTGTTTTAGCCTTAGAATTCTTTGAATATTTACTTGTTCGATTGGAGAAAATATATTCACCCTTTTTGCCAGGATATTGCAAAATGAATGAGGTTCTAATGAGGTATTCTTTCATCTATGCTGGATTTTTGATCTTCACTGAATGAAAACTTTGTTGAACAGTTCATCATAAATCTTGCTGCTTTTAAGCAGTTCCCACTGATGATGGTGAAGTTGAAAGTGTTAGACCTGTAAAGTTGGATCTACTAGTGTCCTTCTACTGAGAGCGATTATGTACTGTATGCCAGGAGAATGAATTATTAGTAGCCTTACAATCCCAGATCTTGTCCATAGATTTGGAGACTAGACTAGACTAGACTAGACTAGACTAGACTAGACTAGACTAGACTAGACTTGAGGCATACAGAGGAGAGGAGGAAGGGAGCAATAGGAAACTTCAATGTGAAAGGTAAGCATACTTGCTCTATGTTCATTTCAGTCTGTTTTATCCCATTCCTTTACTAAGGCAATGTTAAATAATATGTATTTTTCAACATACAATAACAATAGAAATAGACAATAACAATAGAAATAGAAATAGAAATAGAAATGAAAACAATAGAATGGGGAAGACTAGAGATCTCTTCAAGAAAATCGGAGATATCAAGGGAAACTTTTGTGCAAAGATGGGCATGATAAAGGACAAAAAAGGCAGGGACCTAACAGAAGCAGAAGAGATTAAGAAGAGGTGGCAAGAATACACAGAAGAACTATACAAGAAAGATCTTAATATTCCTGATAAATACGATGGTGTGGTCACTGACCTTGAGCCGGACATCCTAGAGAGTGAAGTCAAGTGGGCCTTAGGAAGCATTACTAACAACAAAGCTAGCGGAGAAGACAGTATCCCAGCTGAGCTATTTAAAATCCTAAAAGATGATGCTGTTAAAGTGCTGCACTCAATATGCCAACAAATTTGGAAAACTCAACAGTGGCCACAGGATTGGAAAAGGTCAGTTTACGTTCCAATTCCAAAGAACGGCAATGCCAAAGAATGTTCAAACTACCATACAATTGCGCTCATTTCACATGCTAGCAAGTTTATGCTCAAAATCCTACAAGCTAGGCTTCAGCAGTATGTGAACCGAGAACTACCAGAAGTGCAAGCTGGGTTTCGAAGAGGCAGAGGAACTAGAGATCAGATTGCCAACATTTGCTGGATCATGGAAAAAGCAAGAGAGTTCCAGAAAAACATCTACTTCTGCTTCATTGACTACGCTAAAGCCTTTGATTGTGTGGATCACAACAAACTGTGGCAAATTCTTAAAGAGATGGGAGTACCAGACCACCTTACCTGTCTCCTGAGAAACCTGTATGCGGGTCAAGAAGCAACAGTTAGAACCGGACATGGAACAACCGACTGGTTCAAAATCGGGAAAGGAGTACGACAAGGCTGTATATTATCACCCTGCTTATTTAACTTATATGCAGAGTACATCATGAGAAAGGCCGGGCTGGATGAATCACAAGCCGGAGTTAAGATTGCCGGGAGAAATATCAACAACCTCAGATATGCAGACGATACCACCCTAATGGCAGAAAGCGAAGAGGAACTAAAGAGCCTCTTGATGAGGGTGAAAGAGGAGAGTGCAAAAGCTGGCTTGAAACTCAACATTAAAAAAACCCAGATCACGGCATCTGGTCCCATCACTTCCTGGCAAATAGAAGGGGAAGAAATGGAAGCAGTGACAGATTTTATTTTCTTGGGCTCCAAGATCACCGCAGACGGTGACTGCAGCCATGAAATTAAAAGACGCTTGCTCCTTGGGAGGAAAGCTATGGCAAACCTAGACAGCATATTAAAAAGCAGAGACATCACCTTGCCGACAAAGGTCCGTATAGTTAAAGCTATGGTTTTTCCAGTAGTAATGTATGGCTGTGAGAGTTGGACCATAAGGAAGGCTGAGCGCCGAAGAATTGATGCTTTCGAGCTGTGGTGCTGGAGAAGACTCTTGAGAGTCCCTTGGACTGCAAGGAGGTCAAACCAGTCAATCCTAAAGGAAATCAACCCTGACTGCTCATTGGAAGGACAGATACTGAAGCTGAAGCTCAAATACTTTGGCCACCTAATGCGAAGAGAGGACTCACTGGAAAAGACTGTGATGCTGGGAAAGACTGAAGGCAAAAGGAGAAGGGGACGGCAGAGGATGAGATGGTTAGATAGCATCACCGATGTAATGAACATGAATTTGAGTAAACTCCGAGAGACAGTGGAGTACAGGAAGGCCTGGCGTGCTATGGTCCATGAGGTCACAAAGAGTCGGACACGACTGAACAACAACAACAAATTTTTTAACATTGGCTTTGCAGTTGAGGAAGCTAAAGGGAAAAAATCTTAATCTTATGTAGGAGAATGCATCTATATTTTATAGATTCATACTTAGCTCTGTAGGTACTGCTATACAAATCAGTGTTATATTGTAAAGTTAGAAAACTGATGCATTTTCCAAGACAATCCTCCCAGCCAACAACAGCTCCTGGACTACCTTGCCAAGAAGTCATTTCTTCAAAGCATATGAAGGAATTATTTTAGAAACTGAGATTTTTGTAGTGTTCTAACACCATCCATTTTGTTCTTACAAAACTTGAAAATTATCTGGGCAAAAAGACAAGCAGAAGGAACAGTGTCTTGTGTGTATGAAAGGGGGAGGGTGCTGCTTTATTCCTATAGGACTTTAGGGGTCAGAGAACTTTTCTTCTTTCATAGATCACAAATACGTTTCTTTCGTGGACACAAAATTGAGTTCACAAATTCTTACAGCCAAGCTGATGGAGCCCAAAAGCAATTTTAACAGAAAGAAAATATAGCAGTTTTGAAGGAATAGGCTCAAAAAGGATGAGAGGTTAATCACTCCAGGACTAAATTGAGGTCCCAAGACAGAAAAATTGTTTTGCTGGCTAGTTTTGATAGACTTGCTGCTTACAGAAATATGGCTCATGGGGTATGGGCCTCAAGATTCTTGCTTTAATAGTATTGTTCATTACAGATCTCTGTCTGTCCAAAGTGCCATCTCTATAGGCCAAGAAAAGTCCATCAAGAATGTACTCCACAAAGAGAATTCCTTGCATTTTAGCTCCCTCCGTGCCCTTCTCCTTAGTGTTTTCAGTCTCAGTGTTTTTAAGACAGTTTCCAGATAGATGGACCTGCTGATGTCTAGGTAGCCTGGGCCCCTCTTTCAGTCCTGGCATCTTTCTCCATTCAGCAGAAGCAGAAAACAAAGTCTTCCATAGGAGCTGCAGTGGTAAAGTTACACTTGTAATGCTGCTCTGTATTTTAAGGCTGCTCTGTATTTAAAAAAAGAAAGAAAACTTTCTTCAGTGTAAGTTATTTCAATGATTCCACTTAAAAATAGCTAAATCTGGTTTTAAAAAGAGATTAGCTGGCTTTTAAAAAGACAAATTCAGTTCTTGGCTTTCTTTAATCTACCATGCAGAGTGGTTTCTCTCTTCCCAAGAGAAAGAATTTAAAGACATTTATAATATATATATACTCTCTGGTTACCAAAAATGTAATCACTTGATTTCACAATGCATAAAGTAATGTGGGAAAATTTGAAGATGAGAATTTAAAGGGGGTAGTTTACCATGTTTTAGTGCTATAAAGGAAACACAAATTCAAAGGAAGGTGGGAAACGTACATTTTTCTGCTAATACCAAGGTTAGCATGAGTAGAATAAGCAATACACAAGTTTACATTAAGCTAGATAAATGTATTACTTTTATTTGGGCTCTTAATAGGATTGAGACAATTTTCAAACTGAAATGGGAAACATGCTTCATTTATATAAAGACATAAAAAGAGTTTGGCTGGGTCAGATCAAAAGGCCATGCATCCTACCAACGTCCTGTCTCCCACAGAAGCAAAGCAGGCACTTCCAGGAATCTCAAACCCAGACAATATTATGTATTTTTATTATTTGATTTGATTTGTATAGCTGCCCATCTCACTGAGGCAACTGTAAGCAGCAAACTTAATTGTAAAAAAACGGAAATAACAAATAAGAAGAACAATCAAAATGTATAATAGAAAGGCAAAATATATATATATATGGCAGTAGCCCCTGCAAATGTTGGACTCCAATATCTTAGAAAATAACTTAGGGAATTCTTTTCTATCGGGTCAGATTATTTGTTCTTATTGTGTATTGTGATTGGCAACAGTTTTCAGACAGAGACCCAGAACAATTTATTTTTAAAAAAATATGTAAAATTATCATTAACATGAGTTAATTTGTTGATTTTTTTAAACATTTGGGTGGACTTCCTTATTTGAAGGCAGTAAGGAAGAAGAAAGCCAGGGCATCAATCAAGTGATGTCATCAGCAGCCTTCTCTGCAGCCATATAATTTTGACATGTCTCTGCATCAAAAGCAAATTTCATTCAATGATTCTAATGCAGAGGCAGGGGATAATTGTCCAGTTCCAACAGAGACTGATTAGAAAGCGAAAAGGCCAGAGCAGTGAATCATATAGCTTCCTCATCCAATGGAAACTGCTCCTATGAGTGAATACTTTGGGCTTACTGGAGCTTTTAATTGTTTCTTGCAATAACATTTGGAAATTACTGGTGGAGCAGTTAATAGTATTTAATTTGTCTCATGATGCCTTGAGCAAGAAAGAAGGAATGCCACAACTAAACTGGTGGTGCATGAATTGGGATTAATTTTGTCTTCCAAACTACTGTAGAACCCAACAATGGCCAAGATTTATTCAGACCTGTTCTGTATTTAACCATTATTTAAAGCCCAGTTGAAATATGAATGGGTTCTGTAGTTAAAACAACAAGGATGTCTGACTCATTTTCTTAAAATGAGTGTTCCTATCTCAGTTCATACAGAGTCATCACTGTGGGCTTTTTTTTAAAAAAAAACAGGTTTTATTTGCTTTAATATACAAAAAATGAACAGAAGACAAACAAAAATTCAGATTAAAGAAACCCAAAAATATAAAAGAGGGGCAAGGATATAACATTATCAGACATACAGAAAAAAACCCTAAATTTGTAAAGACAGCATTATGCATCATGCAGAGTAATATTGGGTAGTCTTTCTATTACATAGAGAACCAGTTCATAAGTGGAGAGCAAACATGTACCATCAGTCCAACTTTCTAAATCTGAAATAACATTGTCTTTCCATTGTAACACTTTTGTACACTTATTGTTCCACAAATCCAAAGTTCTTCATATACTGATATATTCCAAATTTTTAATATGCAGTTCAGCTTCATGTTAGTGTCCTTATATTCATCTTCTCAAACCCATATGTGAGGAAATGAAGTTGGGATTGCTGTCGGCACTTGGGAAAGGCAGCTGCAGTCAGGCAGAAACACTTCCCACCCTATTTCCCTCAGACATTCATTCATTTACTCACAACTTTACTCACAAGCATCCACATTGACATTCCAGCTGCCTGGCTAATTGAGCCACATCTTGGCATTTTCAAGCACCTGCCGATGTCCAGAGGCAGCCTCACCCACCCAGTCCCTTAGCTTACAAAAGCAAATGCTAAAACAGAGTGTGTGTGGGTGTGTAGCAGAAGAGATAAGAAAACAGTA
Source organism: Charina bottae (assembly GCA_023362775.1). Lineage (NCBI taxonomy): Eukaryota > Metazoa > Chordata > Lepidosauria > Squamata > Charinaidae > Charina > Charina bottae. The sequence goes on along the minus strand of JALMGJ010000003.1, from coordinate 28,972,759 downwards.
AGCAGAGGGGGGGGGGGAAGCGGAGGTGACATCTGGAGATTGACAGCTATTACAGGCAGGCAAGAGGACTATCAGTCAACTGCCAGGACCACAAGCAGCATATCCTGGTAGGATTCCTGCCTGGAGCTCAGCTTGGGAGCTCAGCTGGAGTGCTCAAAAGCAACACTGCTTAAGAGCAGAGCTTGGAGCTTGGCAGCAACTAGAAAAGGAACAACCACACTGAGACAGCACCTCATCCCAACTAATGCAAGAACTTTTAGAGAAAGGCAAAGGTTGCATGCTACTTTATAGACTTTGAGTCTTTTGTTGGAATGAGTATTAAAAGACTGAGTATAAAGGACTAAGTATTAAAGATGTATTTACATGGCAACAGAAACTTGCAAATTAAAAAAGGGTGGAATTTGTAGGAATTCTGGGATGGTAGTACCAGAACTCCACACAGCTTCTTATTAGTATGTAGCAGAGTAGAAGCGGAGTTAAGATTGCCAGGAGAAATATCAACAACCTCAGATATGCAGACGATACCACCCTAATGGCAGAAAGTGAAGAGGAACTAAAGAGCCTCTTGATGAGGGTGAAAGAGGAGAGTGCAAAAGCTGGCTTGAAACTCAACATTAAAAAAACCCAGATCATGGCATCTGGTCCCATCTCTTCCTGGCAAATAGAAGGGGAAGAAATGGAAGCAGTGACAGATTTCATTTTCTTGGGCTCCAAGATCACCGCAGACGGTGACTGCAGCCATGAAATTAAAAGACGCTTGCTCCTTGGGAGGAAAGCTATGGCAAACCTAGACAGCATATTAAAAAGCAGAGACATCACCTTGCCGACAAAGGTCCGTATAGTTAAAGCTATGGTTTTTCCAGTAGTAATGTATGGCTGTGAGAGTTGGACCATAAGGAAGGCTGAGCGCCGAAGAATTGATGCTTTCGAGCTGTGGTGCTGGAGAAGACTCTTGAGAGTCCCTTGGACTGCAAGGAGGTCAAACCAGTCAATCCTAAAGGAAATCAACCCTGACTGCTCATTGGAAGGACAGATGCTGAAGCTGAAGCTCAAATACTTTGGCCACCTAATGCGAAGAGAGGACTCACTGGAAAAGACCCTGATGCTGGGAAAGACTGAAGGCAAAAGGAGAAGGGGACAGCAGAGGATGAGATGGTTAGATAGCATCACCGATGTAATGAACATGAATTTGAGTAAACTCCGAGAGACAGTGGAGGACAGGAAGGCCTGGCGTGCTATGGTCCATGAGGTCACGAAGAGTCGGACACGACTAAACGACTGAACAACAACAACAACAAGAAGCGTTCCCATAAACTTGCACAAGGCTTAATCAGTTCAAAAACACAAAATAAACACACTTCACACATTAATGTAAAGTAAAAAAAAGAGTTTGAAATTTTATTGTAACTCACAGTTCCTTAGTAGAAACGGTCCATGCATGTGAGCAATTGGTTCTGATATGACCCACATGCTTCTCTAATGTGGCCCACCTGGATGGAAGTATGAGAAACGTGGGAGCCATAGCTGACCCATCCTCCTTGGTAGGAGATTTGAGCAGAAAGAGAAAAGAGAAGGAAACAGGAAACTGGGATTCAGCCCCTCCCACACAAAGCAAGTAAGGTTAGGTTACAGCAGACGCTGCCTCCTCCTTCAAGCTTGTGTGAGACATGCTTGGTTAAAACCCGATCTCTAAAGGAGTTAACCCAAAGCAATAGCCTGTTGTTGGGGAAGGTGTGTGTTGTAATAAAGCATTGTGTATAGCTCAGCTATGCTGTACTGTGTCCTGTCCTTGGAAAGTAAAGAACCCTCACACCATATTAAGAAACTTATTAATATTAAATAAAAAATGGACAAAAATGGAACAAGCCCATATTCCACGCATCAGTGTTCCCTCAATCATTTTACACTTCCAACTTTATGAAGCTGATGACCAACCCTTTCTAAACATTATCTAAGTGGTCCATTGAACATGAAAAAAAAAGTTGTATTAATCTCATTTCAAGATCATAAGAAACATCCAATATACTTTAAAATTCTTAACCACTGATTTCTTAATATGGGGTATTTCCACTCTTTATGCCAAAGTATATGCAAATAACCTATGTCCACCTTAGACAATTAGAGAATATTACAATCTATAACATTTATCAACTCATTGTATCAACAAACAACAACTTTGAGTGAATTACTGTCATATCTGTGGACTTTCCAAATCATGTAAGGTCAATGGAGGATGGTAGGAATGTTATCATTATTATTTGTTTATTAAAAAAATATACTGTATATCCCACCTTATCAGTCCTGTTAGCATATTAAATTTACAGTCAAGTAGTAAGACTGTACAGGGAGAAATATCAGGGATTAACATTCATATGTGAATAACATCTCACAATGTGGCCCAAACACATACAAACAAATGGACATAAAGGTTGAAGGATATTATTTTTGGGACTGGACCTTGGGCAACAGTAAAAGATAAGAACTAAAGTCCTGGGGGTAAGTCTAATCAGAACCAAGACATACGCCAAAAACATCTAAATAATATGTAAGATCAAGATTCAAGCTAGAGTTCATGACTAAAAAATAAAAAAAGAGCCAGGAACAAAGAACCAGAGCTACAGAAAACCTTGTTCCTTGAGCAAGGATTAACTGGAACATATAGCCCAGTTAATCTGATATATGAGAAGATGTTCATATAGCACACCGCTGAGCTTCATACAGGTATAAAAGATTGTGTCATTAATTTCATAAACAGAAGAAGTTGGTAGGTGCCACTTCAATAAAAACTCTGTAGATTTCTTTGTATATTGAGGATTTAATCTTGGCCACTTTGTCATTTACTTCAGCGGCACCTGATACATGCCAAATCTAGGGTGAGTAGGTAGATTTAGAAGATCATATTTATGGATTTAACTCCTTTGAAATTATTATTAATAATAATATAAACTATAAGTGGTACTAAATGTATAGTCTTCCAGCTTATGGGCAAATTTTATATTCATTAGATTCTTAGTGTTCAGGTTTTGAGGATCAGGGATCTTCTACCGCATCATAACCAGACCTAAACTGCATTGTAAGGGCATCACTATTATCAGATGGTTAAAAGAAATTAAGAACATTCAATTGTATAATTACTTCTGCATTTGAAAACAGTATGAGCTGACTCACAACCCTTAAATTGTATATTAGAGTGCAGTTATCTTCCATTCAGCAATTCTGCAATGCAGTTTTGACTTTAAAATGCAACAAATGAACCTCAAATCTGAAGAAAGCTTTGTGTCAGCAAAGACCAAAAAACATAAAATGTTCTGTGCAGGACTTCAAAATATTTCTTTTTTCACTAATAACCTATTTAAAAGATTCTGAATATCTAATGTTGTAGGGCTGGAATTTCTAGCCTCACAGATATTATCTGCATTTGACTAAAGTATGATATATAATATTCAAAACAAGTTTCAGATTTTAGTTGGCCCTTTTCTCCTTTAATAAGAACTTTATATCTAATGAGGATCAATGCCTCTTGCCTAAAATATTTTAATGTAGTTTTCTGTACTTCCCAAAATATTACCATAGCTTATGGAAATGGTCTCTATTTAATTAAAAAAAATAAAGATAGATCTTCCATTAATGCTTTTCTAAAACTAGGAAAATTGTTTTAACTTTTTAAAGTAAAAAAATGGCATAAAATAAAAACAGTGACAAATTTGGTACCTACACAATACATGATAAAAATACTGCATGCATACTTTTGGTGCTTTACCATTACATTTCAAAGAAAAGTCAAGCAGATTAAAGGTAAAAATACAAAATAGATTGTCTGTTCTAGGACCTTTCAAAGATACAAAGATACTGAGTGAAGAATTTTCACTGCTTATCCCATCAATATGAAATTGCAAGGTCAAAGGATGACTTCTTAATAGGATGGCATTTGGAAAGCTCTTTTACGTAGCAATCTTCTGTTGTTTAGTTCCAAAGCTGAACTAAGTCTCCATCTTTTGGAGAAAGCAAGATGGCATTCTTGTAAATGCTGGAATTTTATCACTTCAACAAAGATGTAGAAGAAATGATGGCAGAGTGAAACATTTGTGATCTCTCAAGAATGTGCTGCCATCGCTACAGCACAGATGAAAGAGGCTGCTGTCTCCATAGCCTGGAAACGTCTCCAAAACTCACTTTGCTCTTCTTTGATTGTTAACGTTATTTTTAAATACAGTACATGGAGATAACTCAGTTTTGATAGTATGAATACAACATACGACAATTAATGTAGTAGAATACTCTGCCTTTGCAATTTACTTATTTATATCCTGAAGTCCCAGATAGGTGGTATAAAGAATGGAAACTATGGACAATGCCCATGTAAGTATTTCTAGTAATTGACATAACAAATGTATGGAGAATGTGTACAAACTGACAATATCACTATGGATTTTGAACATTACACCAAGGGAGCAATTCATTGGAGGAGAACGTCCAGCTTTAACAGGTAAGTGGGTTAATCTCTAGCAGCTGTCCCCAAACTGGTGCTCCTGAAATATGTTGAACCAGCTTGCATTATTCCCCACAGCCAGTAGTCAATGGTATAGTGACATTTGCTAACCACCATAGTTCTCTAATAAACCATACATCTCATAACATAAGCTGGGTTCTCCTGCCTTCTTATAGCTCATGAACCTTCCAGACATAGAATTGCTTACCTGTTTCCAACTCTGGGAATAGTAATAGAGATTCTTGGGATGAGAAAACACAATAGGACCACTATTTATGTAATATATAATAAATTGATTTGATTTGATTTGATTTATGTAATATATAGCAATCAGTCTCTCCTACTGTAAATGATGCATTTCAAAAGGCAGTAAGTTCAGAGTGAAGCCATTCAGTGGTACTACCCCAATGCTTGGTTTCAAATCAGAATACAACTCATGTAACACTACTGCATATTGTTTTGAAGGGCAAACAAACTCTGTTTGCCTTAATTTTGCACTAACTGTAGCTGTTTCAGATCTAGCAAAACATGTTTGAGTGAGTAGCTTTTTTGTTACCCGAGCATGCTTCTTATCTGCATTCTACGACTTGTTCTTACAGGAATCTCATCTTTATAGGGTGGTATCACTACTATCTACTAGCTAGTAGTTGGACCAGATAGCTTTCTAATTCAGAATAATTATGCTGCTATTTCAGTTTATCTCATAAATAAATGATAACAATTAGAAATCAGAACTCTTGTATATCTCAAGTGCATACACACTGTCAAAAGAGAAAAAGGTTTCAGCAGGGCAATCTGACTTATTTGAAGTATATAGGACATCATACTTTTTACCTGCATAGTCAGTGCTCCCTTGCTTTTTCCAAAGAGGTAAGAAAAGTGTTCCTCATACGTTTAAAAATTAGAAGCCCTTAGCAAACAAAGAAATTTAAATAAACCATTGGTTGAGTTTTACAGTTAAATAACCTGTGGAGGAAATTATAAAGATAATCTCAATAATTGTTCTGAAGGAATCAAAAGAGGGAGGAGAGAGAGAGAGAGAGAGAGAGAGAGCTTAAATCTATGGAAAGCATAGCAGACCTAATTAATGCTTGCAGTGTTCCTCCAGAGAAACAGATTTTAAGTAATGTAAATGGGCTGCATAAGAAATGTTCTTGTGCATATTTTATACTTATTCCTTGTTTCTTCCTGCACAGCTGTATGCACATTATTTTAAAGGGTAACATGTATTCCTCCCTCCCTGAATAAAAGCTTGTAATATAGCACTTGACACCAGAAATGAAAGTTTGATAATGTTATCTAGGATGTTATTAGCTGTGGCCTTGAAAGTTGAATGAGTTAATTATAGATGGCCTCTGTGTGTGTGTGTGCGTGTGTGTGCGTGTGTGCATGTTTAATATCTTTCTTCCCCTTGAGATAGTTGACCATTTTATATTTCTTGACACATGCAAGGATACTTGGCTTGTTTAGGAATAATAAAATCCATTGTTAGTAATACAGCTCACTCATAAGAACATCAGGAAGCTGCCTTAGGCTGAGTCAGAGTCCTGTATTGCTGACTTAGTAGCAGCTTCCCAGGGTTTCCGTTTTTCCACCCCTTTCTGGACCTACTGGGGACTGAGCCTGGGACTTTGCGTGCTGAACATATGCTTTGCATCTAAAACTCAAGAGTTGTATACTACATTCTTGCTGAACATCTGTATTATATCCTAGATACAAGGATTGCATCTAATAGTTTATTCCCAATTCAAGTAGTAAGGTAACCAAAATAATACATCTGTCCATTATGTGATGACTTCTGCTGCCATGTGATAGCTTTCCAGTTACTCTGCTCAAGAAAAGTAATTTGATCCTCCGGTTCTAAATGTTTTTTTTTATAAAACCCTCATTAACTTTAATGGAACCTACTAATAATTGTGAGTATCAAAATAAGTTTTACTGTACTATACATCAATAATTAAAAATATAGAATATTTGAAAGGACAGAAATGACAGATCAGGACCTATGAAATGTTGATGACTGGTACACTTACCAAGTAAAGAAGAGCAAGAGAGAGGGAGAATGCAGGATGTTTTCTTCATTTCTTTCAATCTACTTGTTACTTGCATAATAGATTAGCAGGTGAACCAATCCAGAATCAGTTGATGTCTTATAAAGTCACAGATTCTGGGTAGCTGTTGTCTATGATTGTTAGGTGTCAAGCCTTCTGGCCATAACATCAGTAAGCACACATTTCCATAATAAAATTGGATTTCTATTTATTATAGGTGTGCAGTGCAATTCAGAATCAAGACTATACTGTGATTGAAGATTACTGCACAGGGCTAAGGGCCCTGCTTTATCTGGAAAGCCTTGAGGAACTTCAGGACTGGGAAGGACAGAGCCCACCAGCCATACAGCATCAGAAAGGAAAACCAGTGCCCAAGATTGCTGAGCTGATTGGAAAGGTAGGACAATGGTTGCCTTTGCTATCTTCCTTTGTTTCTTATTATATAGCTGCAAAATGTTTTATACTATTTTATATTATGGTACAGAAATCTCTTGTGTCTTTCCGGGGGAAGAAAATGTAATTGTCAGTCTCAGAATTTTAGCCATGTCACATTCTTTATCTCCTCCATTGCCAACTTAGACTTTAAAAAAATGACAGTAGTAGCAAAAAGGCTGCTGCTGAGGGGTCAGTTATACACATCTCGTGTGCTGGTATGTTTACTGATTACTGAAAAATAAATTTGTTTACTGTTGTGATATCATGGATTTTGCTAGTATTTTGCACAGACTCTTAATTTAATTAAGTAATTAATTGTGAATTATTCATTTGTGTAATTATTCAGACCTTTAGATCAGGGGCAGGAAATATTGTTTGTGTGAAATGATTGCCAGCGTGCAGAAACAGTTTAATGTGTGTTGAATATGGTGCCTGTGTTTATGGAGATATGAAAGGGGATAGCTATACCAGCCTAATCCTGACAGTGGGTAGAGGCAGGGGATAGAGGAATACAGGCCTGTTCCAGAACACACATTTTGCCTCCCCTGATTGAAACGTTGTCAGTGGTTGATTTTTATCAGTGTTGTTCTATGATCATAAATGGCCCCTCCAGGTTAAATACATATACTTCTGCCAGTGAACCTCCACTCCACCAGCAGAGAGGCAAGTCCACAGCGTTGTAACTACCTCCAGCCTTAATTAGGAACTCTTATTTATTAACAAAATAAAAAGAATAAAATAAAAAGATCTAGCTGAGGTTTAGTCTGGTTCAATAGAAAATAATCAAACTGTTATGTTTTATAGCTTTCCTCCCAAGACTTTGAGATAAAGATGCAGCCATTGTTGCAGATTTGAAAGGGAAGTGTACAGAACTGATTTAGATTGCTGCAAAAAGTATCTGAACTGACATAAAGCATTATACCATCACATACCATTTCAGCTATTACTACTGAAAATCTCAGTAAGATGCAACAGAACTAATATACCCTCCCTAAGTTGTATTTAAAATATAGGGAGGTGTGGAGAGTAAGGACGATGACCTTGATGGAGATATGTAGGCTCCATTGCTTAGGCAAAAGGGGCGAAGCATTTTCAACCCAGAACAGCGAGATAATATTCAGAAGTAGCTCAGGCTGATGCCTCCCTAATTCACTAAACTATAAGAAGGAGGGGAAGATACAGAACAATCAGACTTGCAAGATTCTGTTATTATAGCCAATCTCGATAAAAGTAGCTTTTGCCTTTCTGTGGAGTTGATTTCCTGATCTGGTCTTCCTGGTGGGGCTGACAGGAAGGGCTAAGGAAATACTTAGTATCAGTATAAATCCCACAAGATAGTTTTTTAAAAAGTGACTTTCTTGACTTGTGGGTAAAGTGTTGTGAGGCAGTGTCTAATGAAAAAGGAAAGTGAAAGATTGAATAAGTCAAGATGAGTTTAAGTCAACAATATCTCCCTTGGAATCACTTGGCAGGGGGTATTTAAAGAATTTCAAAATTACTAACAGGAGGGAAAAATTAGGAAACATGGAATATTCAGGGAGAAGGTACTGAGTTTAGGAAGTCATGAACCTTTCCTCCCTAGTGATGAATGGTCTGGCCATCACAATTTTACCCTTGGGTCATGAGGTACTGATCTTGTCTTGTCCCCTGGTTGTCATTTCAAAAGTCTTAAGCCACCACTCTATGTATTGAAAAATGCCTGATCCTTTCCCTTAAGTTGCCAAGATACTATCATAGTACCAGGGTGGGATTAATTTGTGGTGTTTTCTCGTCCTGCCACTGTACCTTGTCATGGAAGTACTGTATGTTCACATTCTTAGCTCAGCCTCAAGTTGCACTAGTCAATTCCAGAACCTGGGTAATAGCATGAGGAAAGTGCCTGCATTTTAGAAGGGAAAGGGGGAAGAACAATGTATGTATGTATTCATTCATTCATTTCATATATATAAATCCATAATTCATCTAAGGCTTCCAGCAGTTAACAGCAATTAAAACATCCATGGTAACTATAGAAATAACACATCGATGGTAAATTGATTGAAAACATAGCCATAATAAACCAATTAAAAACACATAGCCAATTTCAATCAAGTCAACCCCATAATCAGCTGACGTGTTCAGCCTCAATGACATCCTATGTTTGTCCTCCTCACCTTCCTGAACTGTGCAACTGCCAGGATTTTTCCTGGGACAACTCTGTTGGCTGGATCAATTCTAATTGGTTCAGCCATCCTGGAGATAGCTACATACAAAGCCATTGAGGACTTTATAGAGCAAAACCAGAAGTCAGAAAAGCAGAGATACAAAGCCTGAGACGTTGTGGCTTGAAAGTTCTGAGTGCCATGTCTGAAGACTCTCAGTATTCTCTTCTATTGGGACTTTCCGTATAAAAGTAGTTGTGATTTTTAGTGTGATAAAAGAGAGAATTACTAATGCATATTGGAGTTATTGTATTCATCATATCTCATTTTAATTAAGTGTAAGTCAAAGGTCAGATAAGGTCCTCAACTCAGAAAAAATTAGCACTTCTTGAAGAAGGTGATTCTTGAATGGCAAATTCCAATTCACAAGAAAGAACAATTTTGTTGTTTCTCCCTTCTTAACCATGGAAGGGAGTGAAAACTTTTAGGTTGAGTTGAATGTATTCTTTGTAAATGACATTCAAAATTGCAGGGCTTTCCATAGTGAATCAATAGGAGATAAAGAGAGGCTTTCATTAGACAGGAATCAGATGAAGGCTGAAGATTAACAATTTCAGGAAGTCCCACATTAAAACATAGGAGCAGGGGATACAACACATTCTCTTGTTCATTTCAGTAGAGAGCTTTGTAAGGAAACTTTCAAGTGCATGATAAATTCTTAATCTTTTTTCCCCAACCCCAAATCAATCCAAGGTGCTCAGGAGATGGAATACTGTTCTTTGATGAAAAGATATTTAAACAAGAAAATGACTCAACAGTTGCCAATCTTGTCAAGCTAATCTACTAGTGTAATGGCATGCAAAACATTTTGAATTCGAAACACTGCTTCCAGATCAAAACAGCCGCTCCTCACTGGAAGTACTTTGACACTGCTTTGACCATGTGAGAAGTGTTTCATGCTCAGAACTCTGACTTTCTCCAGAAATTGCCTAGTATTCCATGATTCCAAGTACCAGGAATGGATTTGACAAGAATATAGTAGCATTCAACTGTATATAGAAAAACATTTAATGTTAAATTAAGGATCAGATTCATTTTCTTATCTATTTAAACCCATTTAACAAAACAGGATTGAAAAATATATTTGCCTCTGCTATTGCAAATCAGGGTAAGCAGTATAGCTCAGTTCATACACAACTGATTGGGTTTACACTCCCCCTGATTGGGGGAGATGGGCAGTCATATAAATTTAAAAAATAAATACATACATACATACATACACACACACACAACACAACACAACACATCTTCCCACCGCCCAAATCTTGGTTTACAGACTACAGTGGTAGAGTTTATACAATATGCTAAGCCAAAACCAAACATTTGTTACCTATCATAGTCCATGAGTCCCCTTTGAGGGAGATAGAAGTTGAAAAATAAATAAATAAATAAAATGAATCTGGACATTAAGAGTAAAAGAAACATATTTTAAAATTATTTATTATTTTTGAGATTTCAAAGTCTCAGAAGATTTCAATGCCGTTCATTAAATTCCATCTTGTCCTACCACATCTGTTTCAAGTTGAACAAAGTCACCTTCTGCAGCTAGTGCTTCTGGCCTTTCTGATGCTTCCATACATACACAGAACTTTGAGGTGAAATGACTATAAACACTATTTCTGTATATACTCTTATCTTCACCAGCATATCAGAGAGAAGTACTAACTTGGCTCTTGCCCAGCGGCTTTAAATTTCTACTTACAGAGATTTCAATTTTCTTTTCTTTCCTTTTTTTACACTTTCAAGGATATGATGCAGAGTGAAGTGGTTTATAGTAAAAATTCTACCACCTCATTCTTCTAGGTTGTATAGATTGCCCTAAACTAGGATTTTCAGTATTGGTGGATAATTGAGCCTATCAACCACAACCTGACACCTAGGCTTAGCACACTTATGAAGGCATTTCCAGTCATTGTTTAAAACCATGCTAGAAGAACAGAGGTCAAACTTTTATTTAGACATCCATAGATCATCTCCAGTTCAGACATGGATTTAACTTAGTATAAAGTAGATCTTGTTTTCTATCAGAACTTATTAATGTCTTTGAAAATATCATATCAGCTACAGAGATTAAGAGTGGTGGATATCCTTACGATTTAGACACTGAGTCCTATCTCCAATTTTCTGTTCACTAACCAATGAAACCGAGAACGTAGAAAGTAATTCTCCATAGCCATATGTAAGAATTCTCTCCACGTAGCTGCCATCCTTAAACATTCCCAATTTGCAATAGGTCTCCTAAGGGACTCTTGCCAGCTGGAATAAGTTACAGCAGGCTCAGGGTGACTTTTGCTTTCAGTGAGGAGAGCCATGGTCAGAACCAGATTTTAATTTGCTCCCCAGTGGCTTTTGCCTCCCCCACTGCTCAGAGTAGATTTTAAGCAGAAAACCTGTGCTTTTGTTTCTGGCTTCTGGAAGAGATTCACTTTGAACAGTGGTTTCAGATATACATCATGCCTATTGATTATCCTTCAAAAAATCTAATATAACATGGTTGAAAATGTTGTATAAAGCCAAGATTTACAAAAGAATGGGATTTGGCATGTCAGATACCTCCAAATCTCTGCTTATCATTGCTGAAGACTGAAGTTCTTTTCAGGGAAAGGCTAGAAGAGGTTCTTTGTTCTTTGTGAAGCTCTGAAAATTATAACATTACCTTTCAGTTGTAAAGACAATCCTATCACTACACCCTGGAGAATACAATATTCCTGACTTTTTACATTTAATTAAGCAGTTTTTCTTTCAACAAATAATATTACGTAGTTAAACCTGGATTAGTACCAAACTCCTTTGGCCCTTGCTCCACCCCATTAACTTTCCTTCATAGAAACTTACAACTCATTTCATCCAAAGAAACTTCAGGACTTTCCTCTTTTATAATATGCAAAATAGCCATTGATAGAGAATATTTCTCACAGTGTTTTGAATGAGTTGGGAGGAGACACTGCAATTCATAGTGTTCTTAGCTTGTCACTATATCAATAATTCACTCTTTATAAAGGTAGTGTGTGGAAAACTACTTAAAAGAAACATTAATAAGCCAAAAGAATCTTAAACCTGAAATTGATGTCACAAAAGAATGAAGAAAGTGGTGGGTGGTTGTGGTAGAAATCATGTCATTGAGATTGCTTAAGCTGGCTTTGTCAGTACTGCAATTTTGTTTTAAAGGCATGTGAATGCAAACACTGTGTATTTAACAGAGATGGCTGAATCCATGAAAAGAAAATTTTGGTTGTGTGTTCACAGATAATGTATTGTTCTATTTTTACCATATTTATTATGTTTTTATTCCCTTCTTCCATCAAGAAGCTAGGAGAAACAGAGTACTCTCCCCCCCTCCATTGAGGACACAATGATCCTCTGCACCTTATTGAGGTCAGCACAACATCCACTGTATAGGATTGTGAGAGTTGTCTGTTTTCCCCCCTATGCCTCTCACTTTTTATGTCTCACCATTTGTTCACTAAGTTCACACATAACTCCAATTCATAATGTGATTTGTTTAGTCCTGGCTTAGTGTGTCATACTGTCTTTGTCACCAAACCATATATGATATATATATGTGATATATGCTGGATCATACCAGTAACTATCTAAACAAATATCCTATTTCTGACAGTGGCTAGCCAAATACCACTTGAGAAGCCCACAAGCAGGAAGTGAAGGCAATAGCCTTCCTTGACCATTTTTCCCTGGCAACTGATAATTCAGAAATATGCTGTCCCTCATCCTAGAAAGAACATCTGTTCCATTTTCTACCTTCTTGTAACTAGCTCCCCTTGAAACTCTTGCAAACTAACCATGACTGTGTATTATTTTGGGAATAAATCATTTTACACTAATCAGTATTGGATTTTGAATGTCACACAAACTTTATCTAAACCACTGAAGCTGTGAACACTTGCAATAGAAGAAAATTACTACTTTGAGTGAAAACAGACACAGCTCCATGTCCATTCCACAGTAGGAACAAGTCTGATTCAGCAGATAGGTAGCAAAACCCACCCGAGTATGACCTTAAAAATTGGAAAATGAAAAACAGCATCTAAGAGGTAACATAATTCAAAACGGATCATGCTAGTGCAGAACTTTAATGGACTTGACTTGAATGCTTTTTGATCGGTGATTCCACCGATGGATTGTCTCTCAGTGCATACTTAACCATATTTATCCAAAAGTAAGGTCTTAATAGGTCACATCAGCTGGCAGCACCTGGCTTATTTCAAAATAAGAAGCACTGGACCTAATTAGTACTTGGATGAGAAACTACCAGGAAACCCCAAGGTGGTATGGTAGATTAGGATGTTTAAAAAAAAAAGGAAGAAGAATAACTTCTCTGTTGCCCAGAAAACTACATGGATTTATTTATGATGTCATCAAAAGTCAAGTTCCATTTGAAGAAGTTGTTACATGCTGTTCTTTTTTAAATTTCTTAATTGTTTTTTTAAAATACTTCTAGGATTAGTTGTACATTGGGTGAATGAAAGTTTTATCACACTTAGAAATATAATCCATCAATGAAATCCATGAACTTTAAGTATACTGTAGAATTAAGTATTGATGCTTTGCTAAACTTTGGAGAGCACCCAGTGAATTTGGATTGTTTTGCCACACTCCACCTAATGTAAATATTTTAAAGGTGCTATGCCAGTTTCCCTCACATATTAATATAACACGTTATTCATTGCCTGTGGTATTTAAGACTGAACAAGTATATTGATAAAACTTCCAAACCTACAGAGGTACAAAAACTTATCAGAGTAGTTATGCCTAATCATAAAAGATAATTATCTTACTCACCTTTTTTGAAGTTCTAACTTTATTTCACATTAGAGGGTAAGATTACAAATGGCTGGATTTATTGGTTTAAAATCACTTGGAAAACATCATGATTTTCATAATTCTGAGAGCCCTTTTAAAGGGCTATAATATAGTTTTTTAAAAAAACAGCAAGGGTTTGATTTTTTTTTAGTGCTTGTGGTACCTTTCATATCTGATAGTGACTTTTTCTTTCATTTCCTGTTTGTAGATAGCCACCTTCTACGTATTACATAGATTAGATATTTTGGTTATGGAGGATCCTGAATGTCAGTGTCAAAAATATGTCCAAGTGTGAAATACATTATAAATTGCTGATTTATAATACTCATTTAAGAAGGGGGAATGAGAGAACAAAAGGTTGCTGACCTTTCTTTGCCTTCTAAATCCAGGGACTTCCAAGCCGTAACAGCATACAATGCAATTCTTATTTAAAATTGAAATTATGGTATTTTACTTACCCAATTTGCTTTGTTGAGTTTGTGACTTACAAAAGTTCTTTCTTCCAATACCGTTCATTCATTTTATTTCTTTAAAGGAACCTTAAAACCTATCCGACATTAATTTTTGAACTGATAAAGAACTTACAGCACAGAACAGGAGGGCTGGATGGGAATATAGTAAGCATGCATTGACCTTTCTTCTCTCCTGCCAGCCTACCATGCAAACTGCATAGACAGCCATCCATGTGTTCCACATAGATAGGGAGGAAGGGACAACAGGGCTTTTGGTGCCCATATGAATTTTTTAAAAAAATTCTTTAAAAGCGGCAGTGTCAATTTTCCACAAGAATGAATTCTTCAATTATCTATTGTGGCTTTCTTACAATAATCCTTGTACAGATAAATATGTGTTGCCCTTAAATAAAAGACCCAAATAGGTTTTTATGAAAACCTCACTGCTAAAATATGAATCTTTTGCTTAAAGTTTTGATTTCTAATATTAAATTAATATGCTCACCTCCTGATAGTTATCAGGTATCATTCTCATGTTCTCTTTTTTTATATATATAAGAGTTTTATTAAGTTTCAAACAAGGATAAAAGCTACAGAAAAACAAAAAAACTACAAAGAAAAAAGAAAAAACTAAAAAAGTGTGAAAACAAAAGAGTAAAAAAAATTTTAGAGTTACAAAAAGAGGTGACTTCCGACTTTTAACAGTAAGGATATACAACAATGTTCATTTATTTATTTATTTATTTATATATATATATATATATATATATATATATATAATTAAATTTTGAAATACATATTAAAAGTTAGAAGAAATAAAGAAAGAAATACAAAGTAAGAAAAAAGTAAAAGAAAAGTGAAGTCAAGAAAAATAATAAACAAAAGAATATAGAAAATAGATGGCCTCCAATCTGTCTTTGGTCTTTAAGTACAATATTTGCTTTAAATGTTGGTCTTTCATACAGTACACAGGAACTTTTCTTTGTCATGTACATTTCAATTTCTATAGTCCAATCTTCTGATCTTCATGTAGCTTTCATCTTTCTAGCAATTCTCTAATAGTCCATCTGTAATTTGCACTCCTTGAAGTAATATCAATTTAAATGTTCTTAACTGCATCAATTTCCATTTTTACATCCATATTTATATCCTTGATAGAATCCAATTAGTCTTAAAACATATATATAACAAGTAAAGGCCTTATTTTATATCAACAGTAATTTATATTACTGTTTAATTTAATTTAATTTAAACTTAGTCTATATTTAGACTATAATTATACCATATTCTACATCTTCCTACATATTTACCTATTTAACAAATTTTTATATCTACCTATTCCCATAATACATAACCTAACAACAATTCTCAATAATATTCATACTAGTAATTATAAAAATAAGTCATCCTGTAATAGTATTAATTCTAATTCAAACTCAACATCCCATCCTTCATGTATCTCCCTAAATTTTTTTCTAGTTTTCATATACACTGTAACATCAATTTATATTTATATCACTACTTTTATAACCTTTTATCTTACAATTAAAATATCACATTTTTATACTTCCATAGAGTTTCTCATATTAATTTTTAACATTTAATATTCCCAACAGTTATATTACTAGTTAGAACTTGATTTATTTAGTACATTTACAAACTCAGTATCCAGTTAAAATCCATGGTTTCAATACCTTTGTATCCCACATAATGTTAAGTCTCCTACTCAAGTTATGCCAAAATCATAATATGTAGCCTGTTTTGTTCTGTGTCTCGTGTAAAATGTCAAAATGTTTTTCTTGACCTTTCCCCATATTTCACAATTTCTATCAAATTGCATGTTCAATCTTTCTCCTTGCTTCAACTGCCACAATATGTTTATACCAAAATTATAGTGTGTAGCCTGTTTTGTTATCTGTCTCATGTAGAGTGTAAGAATGTTTTTTTAAACCAATGTGTTTGAAATTTCTCTTTCTTGTTTCTCTTCTATCTCAAAAAAAATTTCTTCTGCTTCTATTTCTATCTTTTGTTCCTTTTGTTCTTGATCTTGCAAAAATAAAATTTCCAGTGATTTCTTAATTTCCGAAAGAGCTTCACAAATCTCCACCTTAAGTTCTTGAATTGCTATTAAAATTGCTGTTGAGAGAGCCATTCTTCCCCACCCCCTCCTTGTTCTCAGGCTGAAGCAGCGGCCATTCTAGCCAAAACAAGTAAATAGTCAGCTGATCTGTTCGAGTGGAAAATTACCGGCAGGGTCCATTAAATAAAAAGTTTTTTAAAATAAAGGAAGAAAAATTTCGATAATCAAAAATAAGTGAAAAGGCAGTATTTCAAACAGTTTATAAAAGGAGAAAGAGAAGATAAATTTCTACCATTATAAAAAGGAAAGAAGAATAAAAAAACCCCAATTCAATAGTTAATCCAGCAAAATATATTCAAAAGATATTTAATATAAACTCTTATACTTCCAACTGAGACAGAGTCCTCTGATAAGTTAGAAAGATAAAAAAATAAAAAATAAAAAATGCAAGCATAAAATCCGTTATATTTCCACCATAATTGTTATAGCAAAGAAAGTACAAAATTTGCCAACATTTTGTGCAAAGTCCAAAGATAGACCTTAGATGATAAAACAATCTAATCTAAAAAAAAAGGTGATCTAAAAGCCAGCTTCTAGCTCTAACTTACGATTCCCTGGAAGAGCTTGATGTTTTCTCAGGTCGTTTCACTGTCTCCAGCCCCCTGCTCTCTCCGTGGCAGAAAACTACAAAAAAAGCAGGAGGGGCAATTCCAACGACCCCGTGAGTAATCTTCTGGTTCTCCCCTCTCCATGGAGAAAACTTCAGTGGTCTTATAATTTCTATAGACCACCGCAAACAGGGAAAAGCTAGCCAGGTCTTCAGCACTCTGAAAAATCTGACTTGTCGAGCTGCCAGCTGACTCGGAGTCCAACAATTTTCCATAATCAATCCCTTACTCTATATTAAACCAAAATCACATTATTTCTATAAATCATTCCATTGGCACATTAGAAAGATCACTATCTTAAAGTTGCTGAGGTTGAGAAACACTGCTCTAGAGGACAGAATGTGGGAAGACAGTCTTTGCCTCTCTATAATCTCTCATGCTGTTTCTGAGAGGAGGTTTTCAGAAGGCACAGTGGAAATCATGAAGTTGGCCCCTGTACCCTCTAACACCAGCACAAATTAACTTTTACTTAGGATCCAACCTATTAAAAATAAGTATTTCTCATTATTTCACTTCTGGATAAGCTTGCCCTCGCTGTTTACACGAAGCTTTATAGCTTTCGTTCTCCTGTTTTTTCTTGATGTTTATGTAATTTGATCTAGAAAAATAATTGGGTTGAGGGAGGAGAAGGCAGGAACATAAAATTATGATATCTCTGGGCTTTCACTATGAATTTCCAAGGGGACAGGAACCCACTTTTTTTCTGAGAAAGCAAAACAAAAAACTTCAGAGTAACTATAGCATGTTAAACATCAGTGATATCTTGTTTCCTTTTGCAAGATAAATAAGGTAAGCAATTTGCCTTTACAACCTAAATGATACTATGAAGCGGAAGTCAAACCCCGGCTATACAATTATTTACTCTGAAATAAACTTTTCAAGGAATTTTTAGAAATAATCTGATAAAAGGTGTGTATGTGTGTTTTCTCAATACATCTACAAAACACCATTTTCTCGTGCAAATTTGATAATTGACTAATCTTTATCTGTTTCTTTGATGAATCTTTCATTTGTTGCTTACTTGATTCTTCTTTAAATACTTCCTGCAATTATTTTGACTTGAGTCTACTGGTAGTAACAATTTTTCTAATGTATAAGCTTTTAAAGTAGGTCCATATATAAGATAAATTTGGTAGCTCATAGACAAGCAGGAAAACAACATAGAAATAACATTTGTTCCCACCCAGGAAGTCTTTTTTCATCTCCTATATGTACTATATGTACATACATACATATATGGATACTTAGCAGACTATTCTTTTTTCAAGCCAAAAAAAAAATGAAAACCATGAGTTGGAAAGGAAAGGAAAGGAAAAGAAAGGAAAAGAAAGGAAAAAAAGGAAACATAGATAAAACTAGTCTATCCCAACACCATTCAGTATACTTCTTCAGATCTTCTATCCTACACATTAATTATTGTTAAAAATAATACATTTGGCCATCTAAATAAACATAAGTAAGTATTAGAATTAAAAAGCTAATCATTGTTAAGAGAATTCAAACATCTCTTTACTTGAAAAGAATGTTGTCATTGTGTTGTGCTAAAGTATTAGTCCCTTTTGTTTATAATTAAAAGAAGCATCCTTGCTATTTTATCAGTTTTGAGCAAGAGATGGTTGTTATGCTATGAAAAACCTTCTAAGGGGAAAGACATAATGTAATATTCAGTGAAACTCCATTTTTTTTAAAAAAAATCTAAGAATTGTAAGAGAGTGTGATTTTTGAATGGAAGAACTATAGGAGGAACTTTGGCTTCCTCTCAGTAGCATGCCCAACATGCAGCTGTTTTTCTCGCTCTGATATTCCAGATGTGTACTTCTGTCAAACTCCATCTGCAACCTCACAATGAGAAAACAGCAGGAAATTCTTTTCCCCTCTTAACCACTCTGCTTTTCAGAATTATAACTATTCATGATTTCTTCTTTTTTTAGTTAACGATATCAAAAAGCATGCATCAATATCTCACCTTTTCTCTATAAGCTGAAGGAATTTTACATGGAGGTATCCCTTAATTTTATCCCTACAAAAGAGAGGGTGGTTAGCCCAAAGTCATTCAAGGAGCTTTGTAGTCAGGTGAGGACTTGAATCTGGGTCTCCCAGGTCCACGTCCAGTGCATTAGATACTGTGTTTTCTTTGATTTGGGTTGGTGTTTAATTGCATTTACATAATGTTGTTGAAAATATGGCTGGACTAGGGCTGCAGAAGGCCCTGGAGGAAATAGATTATATGGAGCCATTGCAGTCAAATTTCAAGCTGGAGCACAGAATGGTGGCAATGCTTATCACACTTGGTGATGATCTCTGGTGCGACCCTCCTGGTTCTTCTTGATCTCTCAGCAGCTTTCAATGGGGCATTGGGTCAGGTACCAGCAGTATACTCAGGTGTGATCTCAACCCCTGGTCAACCAGGTGATACTACTGAGGTTATGCCTCAGTGCCTGGAAGCTATCTGGATCTAGATGGGGAGGAACAGGTTCAAAATAACTCTGACAAGATTTAGCAGCTATGTGTGTGTAGTTCTTCTTCTAGGTCCTGGTGATTTTCCATCCTTGGTTCTGAAAGGATTGTACCTCATTGTTTAGAGCTGGTATGGAATTTGGGGGTTTCTCCTTGACTCACAGCTCCTGCTCAATGAGGAGGTGGCAGCTGTGGCCAGAAGAGTCTTTGCACAAATTCATCTGGTACACAAATTGTGCCCTTTCCTGAACCAGGAATTCCTTCTCACTCATGCCTGGGTCACCTCGTATGTGGACTACTGCAATGTGTTCTCCATGGGGCTCTCCCGGAAGACCACTTGGAAGCTACAGCTTGTCCAGAATGCAGTGGTGCAAGCTCTTATGGATGCACCTCATTATGCCCATGTAACACTTCTATTCCAGATGCAATTCAAGGTACTGGCTATCACCTATAGAGTCCTTCATGGCACAGGGCCTGGCTATCTGAGGACTGCCTCTTTCCAATCATTTCTGCCCACTCTATAAGATCTGACAGAGTAGGCATTAAGCAATGTCATCTGAAGGGACATAGGAGGCGTGCCTTCTCTTTTGCAGTGTCTGCCCTTTGGAAAATCACTCTCAGAGGTTCACCCCAACACTACAAGCATTCAGACGATCTTAAAAAAAAATTGGCTTTTCTCCCAAGCTCTGGGATGCATCAGTTGTGTGCTCATATGACGTATATTATTTATTTTGCTTGCGATACGTGTTTCCCCCATTATGTAAAGTTTCCTTTTTATTTGTTTGTTTGTTTGTTTGTTTGTTTTGGCTGCTTTATTATGTATTGCATTTGCTTTTAATTGTATACTGCCCAGACTTGGCTGGAGTTGGAACAGCCTTATAAATTGAAATAATTCATAAGGATGTAGGTATCATATGAAGACTCTGGCTCATGATGAGCCTAAAGCTTGTGTTGATGCTGCTTGGTATGTGGGACCCTCATGCAGAAAGTCTGCATGAATTGTCCCATCTAGGAGCCTTTAGGGGTAGTAAATAAACAGTTTTCTGCAGAAACTTTTTCCAATGAATTAAAGATTGCTACCATATATATTATAAGCACTGAGTTTGAGACATCTTTTTTCAGTTAGCGAACACAGCCATAAAAAGAAGCTGAAAAACAATTTATTCCAGTTACCTCTTTAACTCTGGCAGTTGTAGTCAGCTCACTGCTGACATTGGACTACTGTGCTAGAAAAATCTAGCTCCCAATGCAATAGGATTTAAAAATAAGTCAAGCGCTGCCAAAAATACATAATTCCTTTTTGTACTCTCCAGTTTGTTTTACTTACAACAACGGCCTGGTCATACCCTGCAGCATGCATTCATTACAGTGATCTTTGACTGGCAGATGCAAAGTAATGGGATGCATATTTTAGTGCTTATTATAATACCCTGTCCAAAAACAACTTGACAAATTTGTGATTTCAACAGTGTCTCATTTTGCTGGCTGCAGTGCTCTGTGATTGCCTGGTGCACGTGGCTCCCAGATTATGCATACCACCAATACTTCTCATTAAAATGGCCACAGTTCACCAGTTTCGGTAGCTTGGAACGAACTTGGAATGAATTATTATACAACAAAGAGGCTGCTGTCATGCAGAACAAAAGACAAGCAAAAAAGAGCTTTGGCTTAATGAGGCTAAGTGAGTGGCTCCCCTGAATCACCCGCTACTTGACGGCCTTTGAGCGTGGATTTTTCCCCCTCCACGTGCCAAAACCTTTGGCCTATTATTTTGTGTTTATGCACCTTGAGGCTAATATACATTTTAATATGCTGCATGGGGGGGGGGGGAGCAGGAAGAACCAGCCATTAGATTACAACATGTGCATTCCCTGTTAAATTAATGACAGCCGAACACAGAGATAAATTTAGGTTTTCATATTTAATTATAGCACACTGCTGTACGTTTAGCAAGGATAAATTGCACTATTATTATGTTTCAATTTTTTGACATCTTTTCCTATTAACTACCAACTCTTACCCCCTTGCCATACATAACACCTCTATGTTCCAACACCCTTCATACCATACATTTCCCCTCTGCATATATCTTTTTTCCTTCATCTGTGACCTATAGAACTAGATTAATAGGTGGAATAAGGAAGTAAAGAGGGCCTGAACTTGCCTTATCTTATCTTGTCTGGATAAATGATCCAAATAGCAAGAAGAACAAATGGATTAAAGAACAAAGCTTTCAGAGACGATTTTTCATGTTTGCGTTTACCGCAGTACTTGACTATTGAATTTCTCAGAGGGTTCAGTGGCAGCAGTATGGAGCTTTTGCTCCCCATTTTTCCCCTCTGAGCTTATGGAGGTGACTGTGGCCTCATGGACTGCATAAGTATACGATCACGGGGGTGGAAGTGACGGGGGAGGAATCCCTGGGATGCATTGATATTTTCTTGGCCTTGTTTAGGGGGGTTTGGAACACTCACAGATGATAGAGGCTTAACATCAGTTTTATATAAACATAATATTAATTTTTATCAAGCAATAGCATTCTATTGTAA
The DNA here is from genome assembly GCA_023362775.1 of Charina bottae. Lineage (NCBI taxonomy): Eukaryota > Metazoa > Chordata > Lepidosauria > Squamata > Charinaidae > Charina > Charina bottae. The sequence goes on along the minus strand of JALMGJ010000003.1, from coordinate 28,950,556 downwards.
GAGTTTTTATCCTGCTCACAAATAAATGCATTTATTTATCATTGCAATTTTATCCTACCTTCCTCCAGGAGCTCAAGGCAACATAGACAGCATCCCCTCGCCTGTTTTCTCCGCACGATAGCTCTGTTTTTTTTTTATTAAATTTTATTAAGTTTTACAATACATAATAAAATTTAAAGTAGAAAAAGAAATAGAAACAGAAATACAAAATAAGAAAAAGATAAAGAAAAAGTGAAGTCAAGAAATAATAAGCAAAGAAAATATAGAAAATAGATGTCCTCCAATCTATCTTTGAACTTAAAGTACAACAATTGATTTTAAATGTTAGTCCTTCATACAGTATACAGGAACTTTTCTTTGTCATATGCCTTTTGATTTCTTTAATCCAATCTTCTAACCTTCATCTTACTGTCTCCCAATAATCCATCTTTGGCTTCCACTCCTTGAAGTAGTAGTTAAATGTTGAATGTTCATTACTACATATTTATATCTTCAATAAAGACCAATTAGTATAACAAATAAAAGCCTTATTTACTTCTAATAAACTACAATATATTCTATTCATATTATGACTCATAACCTAACATGTTATGTAACTTAATACATAATTTAGCAATTCTTATAGTGTTCATACATATATATTTCTATAATTTAATTCTAATATATATATATATCTCCATAAAAAAGGAATTCTTGAATCTCAATTATCCATCTGTAATTTCCATTCCTTGTAGTAGTGTCCATTTAAACTAAATGCATAATCTATCATATCACTTAACCTAATAGCTAATATATCAATTCTTATAATATTCATACAATACATATTGATATATATCATCCTGTAGTAACCATCATTCTAATTCCATCATATCATTATCTTCTCATAAATATATCTCTAAGGAAAACAATATTCTATAATATCAACTTGTGTTTGTATTTAGCATCTTACATTTAGAATATCACTTTTTATATATCCATACAATTTCTCATAACAATTCAAGTCCATATTTTTTCATTAACCTTTATATCCATACAGTTTCTCATATCTTCTGTTTAGGTTATGCCAAAATCACAATACACTGTGGGAGATTCGCAATATACAGCCTGCTCTTTTCTATATCTCATATAGAATATCAGAGCAACCTTCTCTCCCTTTCCACATATTTCACAACATCCATCCAACTGTGCACCCATATTTTCACTCTGTCTCCACTGCCACAACATATCTATACCAAGATTGTAGTGTAAAGCCTTCAGAATGTTCTTCTGAACTAATATACTCAAAATTTCCTCCTTCTGTTTCTCCTCCACTTGAAAAACATGTTTCCTTTCTGTCTCCGTTTCTGTTCTCTGTTCTTTCTCTCTGTTTTGCAGAGTTACGAACAGTAATTCCAACGACCTTTGAATATTTGAAAAAGCCTCAGTAATCTCTCTTCTGAGCTCCTCAGGTACAAGTTGGAAAGCCATCTTTCCTGTGTCCTTCAAATTAAAACAACAACCCTTCTAGTCAAAACAATAATCATGTAATCTGTCCATGGAATACTACCAGCAGAATCTATTAAGCAGAACGTCGTTGTTGTTGTTGTTTTGTTTTTTTAAAGTCAAAAGAAAAAAGAAAGTTCCAATAATCCAAAATACAGGAGAGAATAATATTTTAAACAGTTTATAGAAGGAGAAATAAAAAATATATTCCAAATGAAGCAAAATCCAACCAGGGAGGATGTAGAAAAAGACGACAAGGAAAAAAACACGTTACCCTGTGTTTTTATTCTTCAAACTGCGAGCTTTCGTTCTTCAAGCTGCAAGCTGCTTAATCCAAACAAAGAGTTTCTCAAAAAATGAATAGTCATTTAGTTTATCAAGCGAAGAATTACAAACAGAGTCTCTTAAATCCCTCTAATACAAAAGAGAAGTAAAAAAAAAAATGCAGACGTTTCATTATGTTGCAAATATAGAGTCCATCAAACTTCCACCAGAATCAGTTATAGCAAAGAAAGCACAAAGTTAGCCAACATTTTCAACAAAGTCCAAAAAATCGATCTTAGATTTCAAAAATATTTTAATCTAAAAAAAAACATTCCTAAAGTGATCTAAAAGCGGCTGGGCGCTCTTGTGTCTCTTCAAAGAGACTTGTTTCCCCTGCGAGAGCCTGATATATCTCGGCCATTGCCTTGCACTTACCCTGTTCCTTCCGCGGTGGAAAACTACAGAAAAAACAAGGGTAGGCAATCCCAATGGCCCCACGAGTAATCTTCTGGTCTCCCCTTCTCCAGGGGAAAAAAAAACTTCAGTGGACCACAACTTCTGCAATCCACGCAAGCAAGGGAAATTCAGTCAGCTTCTCTGAGAAATCTGACTGGTCGAGCTGGCAGCCAAGCCTGGAGTCCCGCACGATAGCTCTGTTCAGTTTAGATTAAAGACAGTGAATAATCTGAAATCAGTCAGTAAATTTCATGGCAGAGAAGGAACTTGAACCTAATCTTAGACTCTAAGCACTATATAGGCAGTCCTCATTTAGTGTCTGCCTCGTACAGCGACTGTTCACAGTTACGACGGTGATGAAAAAGTAACTATGCAACCAATCCTCACATTTATGACCTTTAAAGCAAAGGAAAGCTGAAGTAAGATCATATACACTGTCACGGTTCCACTTAGCAACTGCTTCACTTAACGACTGAGTTGCTGGTCCCAATTGTGGTTGCTAAACGAAGACTACCTGTACTACATTGGCTTATTGGTCTGAGTTGCTTACAATTGTGTTGCAAGGGCAGCATTCCTCAGAGAAGACTGTTGGCACATATTCAGAACTTGATTACTAATCCTCACTACTTTTGTATTACCTTATTGTTTCCTTATTTTTTCTTTCTTTTACTATCCATCAACGCACCTGAGACCATTTGGTCCTTACATTCCTTTTGCTGTCATCTATTAAGAGTCCTATTGGGTCCACTTCACTGCAGCTGGGCATTGCTTAGCCATTTCCTGAATGGTGCTGTGGGAGAGATGGGAAAACAGGACTCTCCTTAGATACAACTCTTTTTCTCCTAGAATAGCTATACTACTTGGTAATTCACTACAGGTAGTCCTCACTTAATGACAGCAATTGAGACTGGAATTTCCATCGCTAAACGATGCAGTCGTAAAGCATGATGTCATGTGACGTGGCATCATATGACTGCATCGCTTAGCAACTGCAAACCTGGCACTCCCCGTTGCTGTCATTAAGCGAGGATCATGGGTCGTTAAGTGAGTCCCAGGTGGCTTGCAAGCAGGCTGGTAGGCAGATAATTGGCTGCTGCCGGGTGGGGTAAGGTGCACAGGTGGCCAATATGGCACAAACATAGTAGGGCCAGGAGTGGCTGCTGCTAGGCGGGGAGAGTTCAAGCAACTTGTCAGAGCAACTTGAGACCTTCCCTGCCAGCTTCCCCATTGACTTTGTTTGTGGGAAGCCGGCAGGGAAGGTCGCAAATAGTGAGTATGTGACTGTGGGACACTGCAACTATCATAAGTGTGAGCTGGTTGCCAAGCACCAGATTCTGATCATGTGACCACGGGGGTGCTGGGACAGTCGGAACTTTGAGGACTGGTCATAAGTACCACTCATTCAGCACCTTTGTAACTTTGAACGGTTGCTAAATGAGTGGTCATTAAATGAGGACTACCTGTAATTAAATAAGGTTATACCTGAAATTGGTGGTGGTTCTTTTGTTTCCCAATCTCCTCCTCCTCCTCTTCATTTCAGAATTAATAGGGCTAGGCAATGTAGAGCCCCAGTGCTCCCTATCTATCATTTTGCAACCCTTGTATTTGGCACAGTCCAGCTATTATTTGGTCCAAATCCATACCATTTTGAGATGAGAAATACATTAAAATGGTAGTGTCAGCCCTAAAAGAGTCTTCACAGGGATGAAAGCAACAAAAAAATTCCCAATTATCACCCCCAAAAACCCAAGAGAAAAGAGAGAAAATCTCCACCCATCGTGATATGTAAATACACTCCCACCTGCTTTGTATTATCTGTGATGGCCCTTGCCTATCCCACACATGCTAAGTGTGTTTACCAGCCACTACAATGTAGCTAACTATTTTATATTTTCAGGCAGAAAGGACTATTTTTCTTTGTACCTTCCTAATATTTGTACAATCATTGGCTAAAAAGAGCAATACATTATTCTTCAGAAACTGGTTAGTGTCTGGTTATATACTCTAATTTATAAAACAAAAGTATGCTTTCCATAAAAATGGAAACTTTCCATGGGAAAAAGACTCACCAGATGTGGGGAAAACACTTCCTCTGCCCCAGGGATATCCCCAGGTCTTTCTGTTCAGATCAGAGCTATTGGCTGAAGAGAGCAAAACACCAAGCTGTGAAGATGAGATGATTCTCCAAGCGGAGAGCAGAGCCCAGTGCTCCTCATTTTCAAACAGAACTCTGAGCGTCGTAAAAGTCAAAAGTTTGAAGCACAAAAATATTACTATACAGATGTTCCTGTTAGTGAGTAAAGGAATGCAGGCAAGGAAGGAAAACAAAGTACTGATATCTTATTATTAGGGAACTCCTTAAAGAGTAAGAAATGTAAATAAGTATATTAAATTTTAGTGAAGTTAAGAACTATGTACTTAAACATTTTTTCTTATCAAAAAAGAATTTTTATTCATATGTAAATATTCCTTGAATAACTTATTGTAAGCTCTTCCAAAGTAGTAGTACCCTACTACTTTGGAAGGGCTGACAAGAAGATTGTGTAAGATATTTATTCAAGGAATATTTACATAGCGAATAAAAAATTCTTTTTTGATAAGCCTACACCATAGGAATCAAAATTCCTGTTATTGTAAGGTACTTGGGGTTTATTTTTTGGGGTTAAGCATTTTATAACAGATATATTTCTCCCTAATGTGGGGATCACTAAAAGTGTGGTAAAAATTCCATAGATCCAAGGCATATGTTTAAAGAAAGGAAAATAATATAAGGGAATGCATATATTAGTTCTCTACAAAAACATGCATTTCTGTATGTAAGTGTGTGTGTGTGTGTGTGTGTGTGTGTGTGTGTATATATATATATATGAATACACACATGGCATGGCATGGCATGGAATGGCATGGCATGGCATGGCATGGCATGGCATGGCATGGCATGGCATGGCATGGCATGGCATGGCAGATAGATAGATAGATAGATAGATAGATGATAGATAGATAGATAGATAGATAGATAGATAGATAGATAGATAGATAGATAGATAGATAGATAGATATTCTTTAAAAGAATTGCCCATGGTTGGCAATTTAATCCTCACTCAATTTGTGCAAAAGTTTCATCTTCAAAGTTATACATAGGATCATAACACTCACCTTAATCATGCAACTGAGAAAGGGAGCTGCTAAATAATTAAGTCATTCTTCATATCCCAGGATGCATTATTTTGTAAACTATGAGATTGACAGTGTTCAGCATACTGACGCTGACATGAAGCTGGATCAGCTTTGGTGCTTTATTTTTACAAGAAATTTTGATATTAGGATAGTTTGGTTTTCAGTGAGTAGAAACTGTTAATTTGTCCATTTTATATCAGTTTGATAATAACTTAAAGCAGAATAATTTCAATATGGTTCGTGAAGATATAAAAGCATATATCAATTTGCTAATGAAGTATTCAATATTATTATTTTATTTTTTTTATTATTTAAATTTATCCTCGCCCATCTCCCCAAATAGGGGACACTATTATTTCTTAGATACTGCCATCCGAAAGCCTTTTGCAATTAAAAAAGGTAAAGGTTCCCCCCGCACATTTGTGCAGTCGTGTCCGACTCTAGGGGCCGGTGCTCATCTCCGTTTGTTAGCCGAAGAGCCAGCGTTGTCCGAAGACGCTTCCAGGGTCATGTGGCCGGCATGACACACGTGGAACGCTGTTACCTACCCACCGAAGTGGTACCTATTCATCTACTTGCATTTGCATGCTTTCGAATTGCTAGGTTGGCAAGAGCTGGAGCTAGTGCGGGAGCTCACTCTGCACGCAGGGCTAGGGATTCGAACCTCCGAACTTGCGATCTTCTGATCGACAAGCCTGGCGTCTTACCCGCTGAGCCACCACGCCCCTCACGCCCTTTTGCAATTATTTTGCTACAAAAACTGCAGTGTGGTTAGCATTTATATTTAGGATCTACTCTTGATCTTATCAAAATAATGCAAAATTCAGATGAGGTTAAAGTTCTCCACCAGTCCTGCTGAGGAAGTTCTTACCAGGTGGAATCAGGAAGTGTGAAAGGCGATTAGTATCTGTATAAGTGATGACCTTTGCTGATTTCTGCAAGGAGCTTCAAATTATTTTGAAATACGTTGTTCTTTATCCAACTGCTCTGGAATTTTCAAAGCCCAATTCCTTATGTCATACAATTAAAGGTAACATTTTTTTTAAAGAGAGTTTAAACATACAATAACTTGCAATAGATTTCCTGAATCCTACTGTGATTGAGAGGAGACCGAAAGTAGTATGCTACAGGTTTTTGCCTATACTATTCCTCGCTGAGCAGTTGTTTTGTGACAAAAGGCCCTGTAATTTGATGACTGGAGAGGTCATGTCAAGAATAATCACTTTTTGAAAGGGATCCTGGATCTTAGTGATGAATCATTCCTGGTGGAAATTCTCCACTGCACTTTTCTGAAATCTTTTAAAACTTTTGTTATTTCTAAAGCAGTGCAAAATGCCTTTCACTGCAGCAGTGAATCTTCTTTCCAAGGTTAACCTAATTGGATCTTACTGTTACATACATACACTGGACTGACCATGTGATTATGCAACGCTGTATTGCTTTAAGTGTTGTGGGTACTTAAAGAAGAAGAAAAAAAGCTAGAAGAACTCCATCATCTACTTCATATATTTTTTTAAAAGTAGAATCCCCTAGACACTCCATAAAATGTTTAAATTTTATTGTATTTTATTGAGGTGAGAACAACTGCTAGCCAGACTTCACTTCTGGGAAGCATTTACATCTCAATAGAACTTTCTGAGGGCAAAGCTCCCAAATCATCTTCCATAGTAATTTGTGGCAGAGGTTTTTTACACCCCTTGTAAGGGAGAGAAATGTGCTGTATCTAGATGGCTAGTTTAACTAATCCGTGTGGAAAACTTTGGCTGATTTATTTTAGGGACTAATTCCAAATACTGCCACATCCTATGAATATTCAAAAGTATATCTCATTCAGTTCATTATTACTTGCTCTCAAATCAGTGTCCATTGGACTTATTTTTGGTAAATAAAAGTATACAAATAGAAAAACGTAAAAATATATGCACATTTGTTGAATGGCTGAGTCCTATGTTGTTTATTTATACATCCATTCATTTAATGTTGTCTAATAAATAATGGTGGGTACACCATCTGCTTGAGTTCACTTTGCCATCTCTACCAATTAATCTAATTGTGGGATCATTCTTATGTAGAAAATATAGTACCAGAAAACCACCATAGGACTCTAAACGAGAACTTAACTTCTACTTCATTACGTGATTGTTTTTCAAGATGATGCCTGTAATAGGTAACTGTTTTAGTTAGCTAGTTAGTGTGGGTTGGTTTTGTTACCTTTTTTGATTGATAATTGGAAAGGGATATATGAGAAAGTTTGTCAGCATAGACTCAGGAAATTAGGAGGGAGGGAGAGAATGGAAGGGAAGGTGGTGAAAATGCAACTATGTTTCATGAAGAGAATGAAATTGAAAGAGGAAATTATTTATGTCTGGAGGTTATTTTAGAGTTACTACCAAGTTTGGAGATCTGCTGGGCCCATTGGATACTATGGACGTTTCTTAGTGAGTTGCTTTGCTCTTGTGCTATGGTGGAATTGGAGGTATTGGCCATGCAGTGAATGTGCAAACAGTTGACACACTGAGAGCAGGGGCAGTTTAATCTGAAAGATGCAGTGTGTGATGCAGCAGTCACCATTGATACCGGCTGATCTCATTCATGATAGGAATGGCTAAGAGCAGCAGCAGCAATGAAACTGGGCTTGCTGAAAGAGTTCTTGGAGGTAGGATCAATGAATGCCCCAACAAGTTGGATGGTGGGGTAGATTATGAGAACTTTTCACCATCCCAGCAGATGAGTTGACCAGAAGATAGAGGCCCAGAACACGGCAGGGACAGTGATACATAGTTCCCTGGGCTAGACAGAGTGAGGGAGCTAAGAATGAAGGTTGCCAGCATGCTGCTTCTCATCCAGATCAGTGTGGGAAGTCACAGTGGAGAATGCTGAATTCTGTAAACTATGAGAACTGGGTGATGAGATGAGGAGAGATCTGTCATTCAAAAAACTGGGGCTGCCATATCCCTGACTTGGTATTACTGTTAAGTCTGTGGTTAGAACCACAGTGAGTCTCAGGACAGCTTGTATCTCAACAGAAATTTACCCACTCCACTGGGACTGGGAGGCTTATCTGGGTGGAAGGCAATAAGATGGAAGACTATGCTGATCTGAAATGAGAGCATAGAAAAAGCTCTTCTAATCTGGGGGCAGTACTGGGAGTGTGCTACTGAGATGTGGAGGTCCCCTAGTGGTGTTGGAGTAGGCTGACCATATGTCCCATTTTGAATGGGACAGTTCCGTTTTTTTAGCATTTTTCAACTGTCCCGTCGTTTTCATAAAAATCTCAGTTTGGTCCCGTTTTTCAAACCCGGCGGGAATGGCACGGAAGGAGGATCTGAGCCGGTGCACGGACCGGGGGGCGGGGTTTGCAGGCAGGAGCCAATTGCGCGGATCGGGGGACAGGGTTGGCAGGCGGGAGCCAATCACGTGGACCAGGGGGGCGGGGTTTGCAGGCAGGAGCCAATTGCGTGGACCAGGGGGGCCGGGGTTTGCAGGCAGGAGCTGCCAATCGCATGGACCAGGGGGGAGGGTTTGCAGGCGGGAGCCAATCGCACAGACTGGGGGGGGGCGGGGACCCCTGTCTTTTTCATGAATACGGAATATTACATAAGACCCCGTCCCATTTTGCCATCCTGAAATATGGCAGCCTATGTTGGAGGGATTAGCTGGGTAGTGACTGGTGGGAGAAAGCGGTTGAGAGAGTGGAGTGCCCTCATGACACTGCCAGACTGCTGGCCTCAAAAAAATTATGCATTTTATTTGGATGGATGTTAGATGAGTTGTTGATCAGAGATCCATCACTGGATAGATGTGCCCCATAGGTAGGGAAGAGGGGATTAATCCTGGTTGTGGCAGGTGAGGGAGATATAGGGGAGGGGACCCTGGGCTGACCCTTCCTGGCAGTCTCCTGGTAATTTCTGCTTCCTGCCTGGTAGTACCAATCCTGGTCTCAGTAGTCAGGTTGTTGGCAAACTTGATCTAAATTTATTGAGATCCAGGTCCATTTATAATAAAACCTTGCTCATCCATGACTTGTAGTGGATGAATGGGCAGACATGGCATGTATTACAGTAATTTGATTGGGCAAGGGTGGCAATATTGCCCTCTCAGAGATGTATGTACATGAAGCCACCGTGACAGTTATTCATCATTTAGGAAGTGGTATCATCCACATGATGATGATATCCAATTGTACACGACTATCCTGAGCCATGCCCGTGGTACTGTTGAAGGCTTGTCCTGGTGTCTGGAGGGTAATGGGGTCTGGGTAAGAAGAAAGAACTGCTGAAACTGAATTCAAGCAAGAGGGAGTTGCTGTTTGTTCATTGAGGCTCTCTATCTTCTCCAGCATTGCCCAACAGAGCAAGCCCATAATTTGGGGTCCTCCTGGATTCACAGCTCTACCTGGATAGGCAGACTGGCCTTTGCACAGCTTTAGCTGGTGTGCCAGTTGTGGCCCTAGCTAGAGCAGCAGAGACTTGCATTGGTGACTTATGCTCTGATCATTACCTGGATGGAGTACTGCATTGTGCTCTGTGTAGGGCTGCTTTTAAAGACTACTTAAAAACTGAAGTTGGAATAAAATGCAGAAGCTATGCATATTAATTAGCACTACAGTAGATGCTAGGAACACATTACACCTATCCTATGGAACGTGAATAAGTTGTAATTTTTAATTGCTGGTTTTCACCTATAAAGTCCTATATGGTTGGGTCCGTAGCTACCACCGGGACTGCCTCTTCCAACCAGAATCTACCCACATGACATAAACATCCCAGGAAAATTGCTGGTGGTCCCTCACTTCAGGGAGGCACCATCAAGGGGGTGAGATCAGGAAGAGGAGTAGTTGTCCTGTTATGTCCTTTGTATTGTGGAACAATCTGCCCTTAGAGGTTAGACTTTGCCTGACACTGATTGGCATCTGGAAGCTTTCCAGAAGGTTTTTTAATTTAATTTAATGGGATGACACATTTAGATGAATCAGTTTGTATGTTGCTCCGCTGAATGTTTTATTATTCTTACCATGGATGTTTTATGTTGAATTATGTTGTATACCACTGACAATCTTTTGACTCTAGCATCATAGAAATTTAATTAATAAGTACCTTAGCAGAGTTGCGCAAAATTACAAGAAAAATAAAATATAACTTATTTCAATTTGTGGAATAAAAACAAATGTAATCTAATAAAATAATCATAATACTGAAACATTTCAGTATCTTTTTTATTCATTCTATTTTTACCTTGTCTTTTGTTGAAGAGCTTAGGGTGGTATACTATTTATTTATTATTTATTAAGTTTGAACATTCACTAAATTTCTATTGTTCACTCCTGCCATTTTTCCCTATAACAACTGCTCTGTGAGATAGGTTGGACTGACAGAAAGGGACCTTATTCATGTTCTCTCATTGCCATGTGTGAAGATCATTTTGGTAGATTGAAAATTCACTCCTGGAGAGGTCCACGGCAGATGAAACTTCCTTCAGGGATTCTTCAGAGGCGTCCAAGGAAACTCAAGGTTTTCCAAAACTCAGTTTAAAAATTGCAACCATATAGGTTGGACAGTGGTCTTGTAGTTTATACAATTACTTCAGGAACCCTTTAGCAGAGACAATGCATTTTAAAATGAGTTTGGCTATGCAGCTATATTTGACTTTGTGTTTATGCTGGTTCTTATATACTCAATCCAAAATAGCTTTTATGGAGGCAATAAAACTTCATATTTTATTTGATGGACTCTTTAAATAATGTTCTTGTCATCACAATGGTCATGGAATTGATATTTCTCAAATAAACTAGTTATAATGTGTTTAGTTGGTTTTGCCCAGACCTGCAAGGAGTTCAGATGTAGAAAAGAATGCAAACCCAAAATGCAGTATCTCTGTTCAGAACATTAGACAGAAATTGGTTGATATGCAGAAGAAAAATTTATTGCACAAGGCTTGCATATAAATTTACACAATGAAATGGTAAATTAAAATGGCAACATTGATTTCCCTTTTAGCTCTGCCCAGTCTGCATTTATAATGAAAGATTTATTGTTTGTCTTTTTTACACCCTGTTAGGAAATAGGAACAGTAGCCAATTAGACTACTAGAATTAGATGCAATCCAGTAGATCCAGTTGATTCATGTAAGGAAGAATATGTTTTATTTTGATGTCAGGTGATAGCCTGTGGGCCAGATCCAACAGTGATTAAAATGTAACACTGCTTAAGCTCTTTGCCCATTAATTCTCCTTACGTCAGACTCTTTATTGTGGATTTTTTTTCATACTGTATGTGAGGGAGACTGTTTGTATATTGGCTCCTAGAGAATTGTTTGGAGAAACCATCAACATGCAGAGTTTGTGCTGTACTGCTAAGATATAGCCCATGAAACAAGCTAGCCTTTGAGGTTCATTGAAAGCTGGCACATTCAAGGCCATCTATTGGAAATGGGATAAACCAGAGCCCACCTTTTATGTTTCTTTGCTTGGATTTTTAAAATGGTTTTAATTGTATATACCAGTTGTGTTGTTTGCCTCTCAAAGTCCGAGTTAATTGGGGCGGCTTATAAATATGGTAGGTAAATAAACTGGAGTGATCTTATAGGGTGCAAACTAAAAGCATAGAGAAACTAGTAACCACTGACAAATCCATGGAGCTTTTCACCAAGTGGTGTAGTGGACTTCTCTTTTTTCTTCCCTTATGAGCTTCAAGTACCAGCCATAATGTGAGGGTGATTGAAGATGCGGAGCAAGCCCCTATTAATTAGAAATCAGTTGCCATTTGTATTCTTTTATGAAAGCAAGGCTGGAAATGTTTTGTAGGTGCCGCAGAATGCTCTTGTTTTTTCAGCTAACTGCCTATCACTTCTGTTCTAATAACATACCATGCACTTACATGTACAATGTGCTTAGATTTTTGTTAGGGATTACAATCATACAATTCCAGGAAAAGATGCAGCTGCTTTAAAGTGTTGCAGACGGGCTAAATTTGCACTCCCATGCACTCCAAAGGATCTTTCGGTGATTGAATCGAAGTGCTGGAAAGCCTAGCATTGTTTAAAAAGGGCATAGGAAAGCAAACTCCATGTGCCAAATAGAAAGTACTGCAGCACAGTGATTCAAAATAAGAAATCTAATCAAGAAAATGACAAAAATTTAAAGAATGTTTGCTTATAAAAAGGAAAGCTTTAAAAAAGCATATATAAGTCATTCTTAAAACTTAAGAAAAAATGGCATGTACATATGCACATGCACATGCACACACATACTTATATATATAGTTTTCTGCATTTTCGATCAAGATGAAGCTTTGAATGGAGCATCATGTGTCTGAATACACAAGCCCTGCAGGATCTCCATAATGACTCATCTGAAGAAAAAATGTATTATTTGGAAGCTATTTGAGTGCAGTCAAGATGAAGATGAGATGGTCATTTTAAGCAGAGCTTCCGCTGTTGCAAAAATCTCATTTTCTCTCCAGGTAAAGACTGACAAGTAGGCTAGTGTATAATAATTTGCAGTTAAATTCAAAGGCACTTTTCTTGGATTCATTTGTCTGAGTATTTAATTCCAAATATAGGAGACAAAATTATGGTTGGTACTCTTAGGCTTAATTTTTTTGCCTAAAATTGAGAATGAATGATATTCTTACTATTTTAAAAACATATTACATTAATGCCTTGATGTAGCATTTGATAATTAACAATATCAGGCCGTGTATGGTATCATTCATTAGAAAAAATATAGACATATTAATGTAATATATGTTGCTCATGTCAGATAATGATATTTCTAACTCTCTTAGACTGTTTCTGGTATCCTCATAGGAAAGTTTAAAAAGACAAAATAATATCAGTTTATAAACTCATTGGTAATCCATATGCAAATTATAGGAATCAATAAACAGGGACATCAGTTTTAAATAGCAGCATTATGTGGGACTACAGAATTATTCAATGCCCTTTGAAATGAATTGGATGAAGAAGTTGGTTTTCCATCCACCAAATTCAGATATGACTTTAAACCAGGAGGAACTATACTTTAGAGCAGGGGTACCCAACCTTTTTAGCACTAGGGACCGGTCGTGGAAGACAATTTTTCCATGGACCGGGGGGGCGGGGTTTGCAGGCGGGAGCCAATTGTGCAGACAGGGGGTGGGGTTTGCAGGTGGGAGCCAATCACACAGGTGGGGGCGGGGTTTGCAGGCGGGAGCCAAATGTGCGGACCACCACTGCTCACCTGTTGTGAGGCCCACTTCCTAACAGGCCGCGGCCCACAGGTTGGGGATCCCTGCTTTAGAGGATGGGCTGAATTAATATGAATAATCCAGAGAGTATGACAGATAGCAGCTAAATGAAATTTGACAAGAAGTAAAATGCTAAACACTGACAATGCCTCATTTGTAGTACAGAGCCCAATTTGGCCTCTGAATTTCAAAAGGAGAAAATGATAACTTAAGAAGGGTTCAACATTTCTTAAGGGTAAAAAATTAGTTATTGGGAAAATATCCTCTGACCTGGAAAATATTTATGTTTAAAAGGTATAATTAGATTATAAACTTTGAATATAGTGAAGTACAAAAACAATCCTATATAAAATTGTTATGCCATTCTACAATACATAATGTTATTGAAAATAAGTAAGTTTTGGATCAAATCTAGGTAAGCTAAGCATTTTTTCTAGCATGAAATCTAGATAGATTTTTTTAAAGAAATAATTATGTGCAATTGTCTGCCCAGTCATAGACATGTTTACTCAAGTCCAATTAAGTTCAATAGCAATTTACTCCAAGTAAGTAAACAAATCACTTACAAGTGCCATTATTTATCTGATTCATATTTTGGAAATATAACTAGTGTGACTTCATTTCTAGAAAACAACTCTCCATGGGAAACCAAGATAGTTAAAGGTAGTGATCATGAGATAAGGAAAGCATTTTGCTATTTGATATTATAGTACATATCTTTAAACTCTCTGTACTATGTATTATATGACATCACTGTATCATGTTAAAAGGTAGGTATTGACACTGCTATATTGCCTATGTCTACTCTCATTTAGGAGCCAGAATCATTATTGCATTCATGACATGGGTTTATATAATCTTTTAATAATTCATAATACTGTAATGATGTACAGTATATTATTTAAATGATTTTCCTCTAGATTTTATTTTATTTATTTATTTTATTATTTTGGGGCTGCTTGATCTGCCAATTATGAGACTCATACAACTCCCCAATAGATAATTGGGAATAAAGTCATGCAAACAATTAAAACAATCATTATAAATATTTCTATGGAACTGGGAGTCATCAAACTTAACAACAATAAAGAGAGTCCCTCTCTCCTGGTCTCATGGAGAATATCTATCTATCTATGTGGTCACTAAGACTTGGCACCAACTTGATTCCACATAATCTGTCTTTCCCAATCAAGAGGCAATTACAACAAGCCAGCCTCCCTGGCTTGATGGCAAAACCAGGTTTTCACTAGGTTATAAAAAGCAGAAGGAAAGAAGCTGATCACACATTGGGCATAGTGCTATTCAGAGAAGGGCTGGTGATGACTGAAGTGACATGCTTGCATGGCTCCAAAAAGTTTGTTGGAAAATTACTGTGAATAATGTCCAGTTTAGTTTGCACCCAGCACACTCCTATATCCAGCTCAGAGGATATAGTTCAATTCATCTAGGAAAAATATAGTTTGATGTTGATTTGTGAAACATCAGCAAACATCAAAAACATTTAACTGACAAAAATGAGGCAAAAGGCAGACAAAAACAGGGAGAGCAAGAGAACTGAACAACAGGCAAGAATTTTACAATATGTATCCCTATCAAAAGGCACAGAACTTTCCCGAGCCCCTGGAAACAATATTGTGGGTAGTAAGCAAGGGCAGTCCCAAAGGGAGAGGCTGTTGGTTATTCTAGCCTTAACCCTTTTATGTACATAACAGCGGCAGAATAGAGATGGAAAATAGGACACCAGCTGATCCCTCTTCTATTCTGTACTATTCAAAAACAATCTGGTGGATGGGGATATATCAGCAAAGATGATAATTTCTAATTGAACGGATTAGATCTCATTGGGTTGGGATATTTTTTCCAGTTTTTAAAGCATTTGATGTTCTAGATCTGATTAAAGCAAGCATAAACTATGAACAAACATGAAAGAGTTGTCCTAGGTTAATTGTTTGGTATGATAAATTGGAATTTATAATCACAAGGTGGTTTTAGCCTGAAATTCCCAAATACGTTGATCTAAAATACTTTTATACAGATTTTTTCTTTAGAATCAGAGTGCTTAAATACAAGTCATGACTAAATCTGCTGAAATCTATTTTGAATTCTTCTTTTTCTTACTCTGAATTCTGTACAACTCTACTGGGGTACAGAAGGAATTGAGTTTTAATTTTGGAGTGAAAGTAACTATATTCAATATGGTTTCTAACCTAAATTAGTGAATCAGACTAGGGGCTTACAATATAATGTCTTTTAAGAATAACTGCTGTATTCCAATATTTGAAACTAAATGCCTACTTATATAGCAGCCACCAGAGAAAATTCTTTTGTCAGCTTCAAACTAGCACATCCTACCCATTCAAGAAGCAGTCTTATTTTTCCCTGTGTCCCTATGTTCTCCCAGCATTTGTTATTTGTTTAATGATGTTGATTCCCCAAAATTTTAATGTGTGCCTATGATAAATACAATGATTCTTTCCCATGTTATAGACACATTTGGAGAGTAGAAGGTTGAGCAACAGTAACTGCGGCCAGCATCCCATGCCTACCTTTTTGTAGAAACTTGTTTTAAAACTCACTTCACCAGCTGTTTGCACTTTCCTCAGATACTATACACCAAATAATTATTTCCTTTTAAATATTCTTAATTACAAAACAATAGCTGTACTTTCTTATAATAGTTTTGGATAGACAATAACATTTCTACTTTCCTTTTTATGGTAAACTTAAATTCAGTTTGAGGACCAGTTTGGTGTAGTGGTTAAGGACACCAGACCAGAAAGCGGGAGAGAGTTCCACTCTCTCTCAGCCCTAAGAAGAAGGCAATGGCAAACCACTTCCACAAATCTTGCCAAGAGACCTGCAGGGACTAGTCCACACAGTTGCCAGGAGTCAATGCTGACTTGAAGGCACCCCCTGCCCTGCCTAAATCCATTTATTTACAAAATCATTGTTAGTAGCGTTTTGGCCCAGAAATGATTCCCAATATGGTTTACCGTTTACAAACTTGAAATAGTAAATCTGTAAAAATTAAGCAAAATTATAATCAGGGAAAAATAATTTTACAAAAATGGGATGGGCCTAACACATTTACAGTAACTCAAAAATTAAGCTTTTTAAAGGAGGGGGGAGGGGGAGGAGGAGGAGGAGGAGGATCATCAATAATCCATCTGACCCCACTGAAAAGGCTATGTCCTGCCTTTTGAAACCCTCTTGAAAGGCAGTCCCAGATCAAGACTGTTACATAATCTAAACTCCATATGTGAAAGTAATAAAACGGAATAAAAACCCTAATGGAAAGGAAGCTTTTAATGCAGCATAAGATGTTGTAACAATAAAACAACAAACATAAAGATTTCTTTAAAATAATTCACAGAGACATCTTCCTGATAGTAACTAGGTGTTATTAAAGTTATGTCTACATGAGAATCCAGATAATTATCACTAAGTAGCCTGTTGGTTTTTTTATTTTTATTTTATTTTATTAAAAAGATTAGGTAACGATAATGTCAAAATCCTTCGTATTAACCACAAGAGCTGTTGTTTAGGGTTCCTTTCTCTGCCATGAATATTTTACATTTAAATTAGAAATCTGTAAAGTTGAGGTGAAAGGATTACTGTGTAGGAGAGATGAATAAGGAAAAGCATTACAGCTTTTGCAGCACGGAGGATAAGCACCATAGTTCATCTGACATAAGAGATGGATTACAGTGAATCTGAAGTAGAAGAAGGTTTATTTAGGGATTATTAGCAATGGCTTGCATTTATGTAATCTATTAGTATAACACAGGGAGAAGAGAGGGGGGAGTTTACTTCTGGAGTTATCCAAGAGATTTGCTGTTTTTAATGCAATTCAAAGCCTAATATATGCAGAGCAGAAACATTAAAAAACAAAGGAATCCTGTGTGGGAAAGAAACAGAAATGTGTAGAATTCTTTCCTTAGCATTGTGATAATCATATATAATCTGATCTTGTGCAGAATGTATGCACATATGTAAATTGCACATAATGATGATAAATCGCCAGTGCCAAGTTCAAGTTGGTATTTTTTGATAGTACAGTAACATTTACAAAGCATCTAGCTCAAAAAGTGTGTAAGAATTCACAAATTCTTTCTCTTAAAAAGGCAGTTATCAAGGGCCAGGAACTGTAATTCAGCTGTACTAATAAGTAAAGATCAAAACAAGTGAAGAACCATTATGAATGACACCTAGTATAACGTTTCCCAGTTTGGTGCCCTAATGCTAATTAGGTAATTTTGGAATTGAATTCAGCACATCTGAAGATTACTAGATTTGCAAAAGTTGGTCTAACATCACAGCACCCCAAATAAATGTATGGGAAGACCTCAGTAGAAAGTCTGAAGAAAAGATCAGAGTGGACATCTGTAAGGTCATAATGCTGGTCTTTTCTTACAGTGATAGAAGTTTAAAATTTGTTTCTGATTATTACTTTTTTTTACATTTGCAAAATGTATTTGAGTTGAAGTGTTCAGAGATATAGACACTTAAAGATTTTAACAACACTTAGTGCATTCTACAAACCCAACTTTTGGATGTAAAAAAGAGCAGTCCATCTGCTGAGCTTTGGATAGAAATCTCAATATTCTTCTTTTACTGTAAATCTTATTAGTAAAATTAGATGGTGGATAGGTTAGGTTTTTATAATTGTACAGTATTGTTTTCATAATAATGGTATATATTGATTTTATTCCTTTTTGTAATTTTAATACAAGTTTTTAACATGGCAAATTTTGCTTCTGTTTACTAACTTTTTATTTTGGTAGATCCATACCTTAGTGGGAGGTGCATTAGAAATATGCTTTTCTTTGTTTTTCTGGAAAGAGAGCAAAGAAAGAGACAAAACAAAGAAAAACTGTATTTCTAATGCACTACAGAGTATGTGAGGGGCGTGGTGGCTCAGCGGGTAAGATGCCAGGCTTGTCGATTGGAAGATCTCAAGTTTGGAGGTTCGAGACCCTAGCCCCGCGTGACGGAGTGAGCTCCCGCACTCGCCCCAGCTCTTGCCAACCTAGCAATTTGAAAGCATGCAAATGCAAGTAGATAAATAGGTACCACTTCGGTGGGAAGGTAACAGCGTTCCACATGCGTCATGCCGGCCACATGACCGTGGAAGCGTCTTCGGACAACGCTGGCTCTTCGGCTAACAAAGGGAAATGAGCACCGGCCCCTAGAGTCAGACACAACTGCACAAATGTGCGGGGGGAACCTTTACCTTTTTACAGAGTATGTGATCTATAGAGTATGAGATCAGTGGAGAAACCGTTCAGTAGTACAATATATTGTATATTGAGAACTTAAAGTCTCAGGCTACAATCCTACACTCATTTACTTGGGAATATAGTCCACTGAGTACAGTAGGCTTATTAATGAGTAGATCTTCATAAGATTGCCCTTCATAATTTTGATACCATCGACCATGGTATCCTTTTGGGACGGCTTAGAGAGTTGGGGGTGGGCGGCGTAGTTTTGCGCTGGTTCACCTCCTTCCTCCAGGGCCGTTCCCAGTCGGTGGTGGTAGGGGAGGAGAGATCCGGCCCGCGACCACTCCTGTGTGGGGTGCCGCAGGGTTCGGTTCTCTCTCCTCTCCTATTAAATATCTACATGAAACCGCTGGGCGAGGTCATCCGACACCATGGGATGAGGTATCATCAGTACGCGGATGATACTGAACTGTATATCTCCATCCCAGTTGAAGTAAGTGATGCAGTGTCCACCCTGTCCCAGTGCCTGGGGGCTGTGAGGAATGATGGGAAACAACAGGCTTCAGTTGAACCCTGGCAAGACTGAGTGGCTGTGGATTGATGGCTTAGCGTCTTCTGGGAAATTATCATATTTGGTTCTCGATGGGGTAGCACTGCCCCATTCGGAACCGGTGCGCAACTTGGGTGTCCTTCTAGACTCACGACTCCTGCTCGAAGAGCAGGTGGCAGTCGTGGCTAGGAGGGCTTTTGCACAGCTTTGGCTGGTGCGCCAGTTGCACCCATTCCTGGATCGCGATGCCCTCCGAACAGTCACTCATGCTCTCGTCATCTCCCATGTAGATTATTGCAATGCGCTCTACATGGGGCTACCCTTGAAGACTATCCGGAAGCTACAGCTGGTGCAGAATGCAGCCGCGCGGGCGATTTTGGGTGCACCAAGATCCGCACATATAACACCTTTGCTCCGCGGGCTGCATTGGGTGCCGGTCTGCTTCCAGGTACAATTCAAGGTGTTGGTTATCACCTTTAAAGCCCTACATGGCATGGGACCAGAATACCTGAGTCTTATCCCCATATTATCGACCCGCCCCACCTGATCATTCAGAGAGGGCCTGCTATGAGCCCCATCAATTAGAGAATGTCATCTGATGGGGGCTAGGAGGCGGGCCTTCTCTGTAGCAGCACCCACACTATGGAACATCTTGCCCCCAGAGTTGAGACAGATCCCCTCCCTCCTGACCTTTAGGAAAGAACTGAAGACCTGGTTCTGCCGCCTGGCATGGGAGGGAGGAAACGATAGTTCCTCATGGGGGTGGTTAATCCCGTAATTTTATAATGCCCTTCTTTTATTAATACTATCTCCCACTTGGATTTTATATCTATTTATTATATTAATTGTATAAATTGTTGGTTTATATTTTTATTTTATATTTTTATCTAATCTATTTATTGTAAACCGCCCAGAGTTCCCCGTTGGGGGAGATGGGCGGTTATATAAATTAATTAAATAAATAAATAAATAAAATAATCTATTTCCATAGACTTCTGTAAAGCATCCAGACCCTGTTCCCCAAGGTTTTAAAAATCAAAACATTGTCCTGTTTAAATATTTTTAATTATCAAATATGTTACCATTTCAAAGGGCTCTAAGACAGTATACCAGGGCTTTCCAAAGTGCCGTCGTGGCGGCGGCAGCAGCGCGGCGGTGGCACGCGCGCACACGGCAGCAGCGGGGGGGCACGTGCACGGCGGTGGCGGCAGCCTCCGCTAAAACGTGGAAGCACGGATACCGCGCCGCCGCCATGCACGCGCCCGCCGCCGCTTCCGGGTGGTGTGGCGACACACCACGCTGTGTGTGGCGACACACTTTTGTGTCGTGACACACAGTTTGGAAAGCTCTGCAGTATACAATTGAAAATATCAAAATATCAAAATAATCTAAAAATATATTAACAGGAAATAATCATACATCAGGAAAAAATTCAAAAGCCACTCTGAATTGCTTCTTCTCAGAAAGCCTGGAGGTTAGCTTCCTCCATTTAGTTCCAAGCACCTTTTTGCAATCAGAGTTTGGTGTCATAGTAAGTCTAATTTCACTGCAAAAACTAAATTGTGGGACAATAAAAACTGAAGGTGTAGTTGAATTTATGTTTAGTTGTTGGTGTTTTGTTCAGAACATATGAAATTTACATTGCTGGATAAAGTTAATTGTTTCACTATCTTTTAAGTTGGCCAGCAGTACTTGTTTTTTTTTCTTTATAAGAATTTAAATCATTTCTGTAATGTAAGGGGTTTGGTGAGCACTGAGCATGAAGGACATCTTATGAAACTAAATTATTTTCTTTATAACTTGGGATCAGAACCAAAAGGAATGCTAAACCCTCCAATAAATTAACTTGCACTGCATCTGCAACAGACTTTTCTCTGCCAAAGGAATCTGCCAACAGAACTGGAAAGAAGGCCTTTGAATGGTTAGTACAGGTTTTAGGAAACAAAGAATGGAAACAGTGGCATTATTGATTTATCTATCTCTATCACCTAGAAAGTCACTGTGAGTGATGCAGTTTGAACCACTTCAAGGCTTCCTTGGAAAGGATGTATCCAAGGAAGCCCACAGATGAATGAGTTCAAGTTATCTCTAAGTTTGATTCTTTGTACCTTTAGAGCCTAAAGTTCAGGCAAAGTGAGACAGGAGATGATGGTGGTTATGGGGGGCAATAACCCCTTGCATTGCCTCTGATCTATTTAAAGTACCTGGCCCTGTCACCTCTAATCTCCCTGGTCAGGTTTCATCTATGTTTTGAAGGGCGCTCTCCTGTTCCCAGTGCTGAAGAACATTTCAATCAGGGCTATATAAAGACTTCCTGATTTTTGTATCTTGGAATATAGCACAATCTGTCCTGTGTTACCTTGGGGTACTGAAGTGGACTACATGCTGAATTCTGGATTTGTGCCTTTCTATTATCTAGCATGGAGATACTGTGTGTGTGTGTGTGTGTGTGTGTGTGTGTGTGTACACACACACACACACACACACACACTTTTTATCAGAATGTTATGAAATATTTCGGAAATTTAGAATATTTTAGGTGGAAGAGATATGCCAACATTCATAGAAATTGGTTTGAGGCTTTTAAATTATCTTTATTATTTTTATAAAATGAAAAATGTGCTAAAACTAAAAATATATATTATAATGATGATCATACAGAATTAAGAAGAAAAATAAAGGACTTCCGGGGCAGGTTCGACAAACTGAAGATGTCTCTGTGAAAGCAGAGCCGATGACTGCTGCAAAGACTGAGGAACTGGTGAGTAGACTGGTTCCTTGGAACCTCTCCAGATAAGGAGAAGACAGGCGATCATCCACATGTGCTCCAATGGCTGCTCCTCATGAGGAGACCGCAGGACAGTGCCGGGAGACAAAGGGATCAGCCACCTTGCTTGCAACCACAGCGGAGCCTTTTAAAGGACACCTAAGTTTGCAAACCTCACTTTCTAATCACTTTTGGAAATTGCCTATTAACCATCTTAAAGCTATTAAAGACTTCAGAGCATCAAGTTTGAAAAGTCATTGGGTGAGTTTATCTTCAACTCTGAACAAAAGAAAAATTAATTACAGGCTCAAGAATTTAAAAAAATTGAAACAAACAGCAAAAAGCTAAATAAGATTAAGGGTCCAGATAAATTTGGAATATTGACTTTTACTATAAGATTTTGGAATTAACTATAAAAAATAAATAGCTTTTCATGGGAAACAGACTTATTTTGGCTATCTTGGCTTTTGTAAGTCATAACAAAGATAAGTTACTTTATGATTTTAAAAACTGGACACTAGAGGCAACTAAAAATACTAAGCAGAAGCGGGAAAAATGCAACCCTGTTCTTGATGTTGGTTAATACTGGGACTTATAAAATGACACAAGACCTTGTAATATTGGAAACATGAAAGGAGATCTTTGAAGAATGGAGCCAGAAATTAGCAACTGCAATATCAACACAGTCTATCCAAAGCAAACATCATTACTGACAATGTCCAAAAATGTTAATGAAGGAATGACAGATGTGGAACAAATTTTATCTGACAAGACAGAGAAAGTATCAAATGTGGAACTATGAATGATAGGCCAACACAATGACCTGGAAAATGTTTTCTTACTGGATCTACAAAAGAAGCTTGTTAAAGCCTTGAAGAAATTTGTGTGATGGGATAAAGAAGAATTGAAGAGAAATCAAATCCTATGACAATATTTGATTGAACTAAAGACTGTTAGAAGTAAAAGGAAGGAATATAAAGTTGGTTTATTTGATGAAGGTTAAAATAAGACATTTTTGCAATGTTCTGGCAACCCTTTATGGACTTTTTGCTGACACCAGGATTGAAAACTTGATGTTTTATGGATTTGCTTATAGATAACGATGGGATATGGGATGAAAAGATATCTGTTTGTAACCTTATAGGGGTGAAGAGTTAGTAAATTTGTTTATACTGTGATGAAGGTTGGAAGTCACTTCTTTATATATTTATTTTCTTTTCTTCTTTATTATATACTTTCTTTTTCTTCTTTCTTCTTTTTTCCTGCACTTTTTCTTCTTTTATCTATTCTCTTTTCTTTCTCTAAGTTTAGTTTGTATTGGTTTTTACTACTGTAATCAAAATTCTTAATAAAAATTATATTAAAAAAAATAAAAATAAAAAACAAGCAAGACAAAACCCCCCACATTTTTTCTTCAAAAATAGAATAATAGTTGGGAAAAGACAGCCCTGAAATTATCTTGAAAAATTTTTTTTTTAAGTATTCATAACTGAAAGTAATGAAATTTGCAGTGAACATTTAACTTTTAGAGAAAAATATGTTAGGCAAAATTTGAAGCAAATATTTGGAGGTGAGTTGTGCTGACAGGGATACTGACATGGACTAATAATGTCTCTTCATCAACAAATTGCAGCAATTTGCTGGGGTTGGAGCAGTGTTTTTCAAACTTGCAACTTTAAAATGTGTGGGCTTCAACTCCCAGAATTCCCCAGCCTTGTAGCTGGGGAATTCTGGGAGTTAAAGTCCACACATCTTAAAGTTGCCAAGTTTGAAAAACACTGGGTCAGAGTGTATAGAGAAATAGCAGAGAGTAAATTTTCTCTAAGGCCACTGTGGTAAACAAGACGGCTACAAATAATCTTCCAACTTCTAAACATGGGAGATGGAAAATAGTGAGGTGAGCAAATGGTTCTCAAATTCTTTCTTCCCTGCCCCTAGATGCTGTGATTGGGCAAAAAGGATATTCTGAGCACAAAGATCACTTTTACTGGAGGCTGGACCAGTCCATCACAGAATCAAATAGTCTCTCTCCCTCCCCTCTTAGTAGTGGGGCATTTTGGAAGACTAAGGTAAAGGTAAAGGTCCCCCTGCACATTTGTGCAGTCGTGTCTGACTCTAGGGGCCAGTGCTCATCTCCGTTTGTTAGCCGAAGAGCCAGCATTGTCCGAACATGCTTCCACGGTCATGTGGCCGCATGACACGCGTGGAACGCTGTTACCTACCCACCGAAGTGGTACCTATTCATCTACTTGCATTTGCATGCTTTCGAATTGCTAGGTTGGCAAGAGCTGGGGCGAGTGCAGGAGCTCACTCCGTCATGCAGGGCTAGGGATTTGAACCTCCAAACTTGCAATCGACAAGCCTGGCGTCTTACCCGCTGAGCCACCTAGGAAGTACCAAAAGGTCACAGTTTTTAAAAAATCCTTGTCTCAGGTAATGCTTTCTATTCCTGGCTGCCAAAATGGTATATGGAAAATGGACTCTCTCTGCAGAGAGTTTAGGACTGAGGGACAGGATGTGTTAGAGAAACATGTTCTGCCTTGAATAAGTGGAAAACACTGCAATCAACCCATTCCTTTCTGGGATTGGGTTTTGTGTACCTAATTTTACGCTGTCCAGTCAGATTCTGTATCTGGACAATCACCTTGTCCTTCGTTTTGGGCAGCAAAATGTCATGGGCC
Source organism: Charina bottae (assembly GCA_023362775.1). Lineage (NCBI taxonomy): Eukaryota > Metazoa > Chordata > Lepidosauria > Squamata > Charinaidae > Charina > Charina bottae. The sequence goes on along the minus strand of JALMGJ010000003.1, from coordinate 28,925,732 downwards.
TATACTGAAAATCTGAGATGCACAGGACTGCAAAGGCTAGTTTGTGCTGCCATGCTTGGCAAATCACAGCAAAGTCTGATAGGGGAAGGAAGAAAGAGAAGAAACAAAAATTTAAAATATTAGGTCAGAAATCCAGTTTGCCCAGACAAAATGTCTAAAATCAGCATATTTATGATGCATTGGACTGCAGCTTAAAGAAACAGCAGAGGCCAAAGCTTAGGCAGAGGCCACCACTGAGTAGAGTTGCCCCAGATTGAACTCTACACTGAGAAAACAGAGAATAAAGATCAGTAAAAATGTTTACAGTGCCGCAAGATTCATGGCTGCTTTTGCTGCAATAGGTTAACTTGCTACTGTTCTTCAACGTTTTTGTTAAATAGCATGCAAAATAGAAATGCAGAGTAATCTTCAAAATTAGAGCGCACCTTCTGTGCCTCAAATCAGAAGAAGCAAAAAACAAACAAAAAGTCCACCCACCTCCCTGGGTAGATAACTGAGAAATATCACCGAATTTACATCTCAAATTAAGGTCAAAAGCTAAGTGGTTGGACACCTAAGAAATGAGTTTTCTTCTGTGGTCTAAACTGAATGAGAGTACACAACAGCAGCTTAAACTCAACACATGTTGTTAAAGAAAAAATTAGAAATACTTAACATAATTTAACCTGCCCCATCTCATTGCTCCTGGAGTCTACCTGGCTGCAATGTTGGTCTAAAACCAGAACATTAATTACACAGTCTAATGTGATCATTCTCTCATGGACACTGAACATTAATAGCAACAGGATCTCCCTTCACTCATTCCTGTGAAAGAACTACTTCTGATAGAATAGGATGTACAGTATGTCTCTAAGCTGAGGCTATGATAGCTCCACCAGCCAGAATTTTATGTCCTTTCTCTACCCTTCTAAGGCTGTCTCTCACCTATCTCATGGACACTGTTAGATGTGATCGCAGGATGAATGAAGAGTATTTCTTGCCTTACTCCAACTCCTCTCCTCCCTCATCCCTTCTACTATGTGTGCTTATTCTAGACCAGGGGTTTTCAAACTTCTTCAGACCATGGAACCTGTTAGTTTTTTAAAAAAAATTCTCAGAACCTGCGAACAAGAGGCAAAGTTCTAGTGGCAGAAAATTGGCTGCATTCCGGCGAACCATTAGGGTTCCAGAGGACACAATTTGAAAAGTCCAATGCTAGAACATCCGTTCACTGCTGTCTCCTTCCTGTTGCTATGGTTATCCTCTCTAGGGAGGCTTGTCTTATCATTCATTCTCCTAAGGGATTTTCCTCTCTAAACACAGCCCTCTTCCAACTTCTAGCATAACTGCTGGCTGAAACAAGGTTGAGGCATGGCATCCTAGCAGCCAATCACACATCTTACAACTCAATCTCATTTTCACAAGGTAGTTTGCATTTTGCTGCTGTTGTTGCACTGCTACAAACCAGCCCAGTGGATGTGTCAAGAGAAAATCGGTGACAAAATCATGAGCGCTCACCAACTTGTAATGGAACCCTACCCAGCCCTTGTTTATACATACACCCTTCAATTCAGTATTAATTATAATTTAAGTAATTAATTACTTTTCATTAACAGGAATGATCAGTGCTTTTTTTAAAAAAGAAAAGGCATCAAGGGTGCCTTCAAATAGCTTTCTATGGGAGCAGCATATAAGCATCAGTAAATAAATAAACAAACCAATGTAAAGTCCAGAATAAATCATTTCTGATATGAAACAGCATATAGAAAGTAGCCTTTTTAAAGACAGCCAATGTGGTGAAATAGTTAAGATGAAGTAGGGAGGCCCAGCGTGAATTCACCATTTTACCATGGGGCTCACTGGGTGACTCTGGGCCAACTAAGGATCCATCAACCCAATAGGGTTGTTGTTCTGAGGATAAACTTAAGGGGAACTCTTATGTGTACTACCTTTAGTACCTAAGTGAAAGATGGGTCATTTATGTAATCAAATACATGAGGTCAAATATGTATACAGCTTTTTCCTTTTGTTTAATATAAGAAAAGCATTGCAAGCAGTACTTGTTAAAATACCCTAAGAACCTAGATGCTATTTATACAAGCTTTGCCAGCATAGCACAGTTTTTTTCTAGATTGCAGGTTTAGAGAAAGCAGAAAGTAGTAGCATTTGTTAGTATGTTAGGTATTTATTAATAGACAGGCTGCTGTCATCTTTGCTACAACTTAGTCTGCTAAACTGTCAGAATTTTTTTTACATAAATGGGTGGTAAGCTCTTTCTCATATATGCCCAACAAACTGAAGACAAAGTGCTTGCCAGTGTTTTAATTTCTTTTTTATGTTCCAGTTAGAGAGTAAGTAGAATGCCTTTCATCTCATAGTGTCATGAATATGATAATATATGGAAATCACAGAAAGAAGGTAATGTGCATTGCAAATCCCACACATGTTTACTCAGAAGTAAATCCCATTGAATTCAGTAGGGACTTACTTTCATGTACTTTCCACAGGTTTGCAATCTAAATCAAACACATTCTTTACTGAAGGAATTCCTGATAAATTCAAGTCTCTTCTGTTCATATAAAATGTTATTGTCTATAAAATGACAGGTGGCCAGATGTTCATGAAGTAGAACTCTTTCCATTGCTTGCACCCCCCAACTTCATCTTATGGAGGAATCATTCATTTTGGCACTCTTGTTAATCAAGTATTCAATGGAGACAACTGTGTTTAGTTCCTGTTCTTGTATGTACGTATATATATGAGGTATGCATGTGTTTGATGAATATTTCATAATCAGTAGACCAAACAAGTCATCTTTAGAACCCCAAATGCTAGTGTACTGCCACAAAAAATTTGTTGTTGTTGTTTATTCGTTCAGTCGTCTCCGACTCCTCGTGACCTCATGGACCAGCCCACGCCAGAGCTTCCTGTCGGCCGTCACCATCCCCAGCTCCCCCATGGTTGAGTCCGTCACCTCCAGAATACCATCCATCCATCTTGCCCTTGGTCGGCCCCTCTTCCTTTTGCCTTCCACTTTCCCTAGCATCAGCTTCTTCTCCAGGGCATCCTGTCTTCTCATTATGTGGCCAAAGTACTTCAGTTTTGCCTTTAATATCATTCCCTCAAGTGAGCAGTCTGGCTTTATTTCCTGGAGTATGGACTGGTTTGATCTTCTTGCAGTCCAAGGCACTCTCAGAATTTTCCTCCAACACCACAGTTCAAAAGCATCTATCTTCCTTCGCTCAGCCTTCCTTATGGTCCAGCTCTCACAGCCATAGGTTACTACAGGGAATACCATTGCTTTAACTATGCGGACCTTTGTTGTCAGTGTGATGTCTCTGCTCTTAACTATTTGATCAATATTTGTCATTGCTCTCCTCCCAAGAAGTAGACGTCTTCTGATTTCCTGGCTGCAATCAGCATCTGCAGTAATCTTTGCGCCTAGAAATACAAAGTCTGTCACTGCCTCCACTTTTTCTCCCTCTATTTGCCAGTCATCAATCAAGCTCGTTGCCATAATCTTGGTTTTTTTGAGGTTTAACTGCAACCCAGCTTTTGCACTTTCTTCTTTCACCTTCATCATAAGGCTCCTCAACTCTTCCTCGCTTTCAGCCATCAAAGTGATATCATCTACATATCTGAGATTGTTAATGTTTCTTCCAGCGATTTTAACTCCAGCCTTGGATTCCTCAAGCCCAGCACGTCGCATGATGTGTTCTCCGTACAGGTTGAATGGGTAGGGTGATAGTATATAACCCTGCCGTACTCCTTTCCCAACCTTAAACCAGTCCGTTGTTCCGTGCTCTGTTCTTACCGTTGTTACTTGGTCGTTATACAGATTCCTCAGGAGGCAGAAAAGATGACTTGGTATCCCCATACCACCAAGAACTTGCCACAATTTGTTATGATCCACACAGTCAAAGGCTTTAGAATAGTCAATAAAATAGAAATAGATGTTTTTCTGAAATTCCCTGGCTTTCTCCATTATCCAGCAGATATTGGCAATTTGGTCTCTAGTTCCTCTGCCTTTTCTAAACCCAGCTTGTACATCTGGCAATTCTCGCTCCATGAATTGCTGGAGTCTACCTTGCAAGATCTTGAGCATTACCTTACTGGCATGTGAAATAAGCTCCACTGTTCGATAGTTTGAACATTCTTTAGTGCTTCCCTTTTTTGGTATGGGGATATAAGTTGATTTTTTCCAATCTGATGGCCATTCTTGTGTTTTCCAAATTTGCTGGCATATGGCGTGCATCACCTTGACAGCATCATCTTGCAAGATTTTAAACAGTTCAGCTGGGATACCGTTGTCTTCTGCTGCCTTGTTATTAGCAATGCTTCTTAAGGCCCATTCAACCTCACTCTTCAGGATCTCTGGCTCTAACTCACTGACCACACCGTCAAAGCTATCTCCAATATTATTATCCTTCCTATACAGATCTTCCGTATATTCTTGCCACATTTTCTTGATCTCTTCTGCTTCTGTTAGGTCCTTACCATCTTTGTTTTTGATCATACCCATTTTTGCCTGGAATTTACCTCCGATGTTTCTAATTTTCTGGAAGAGGTCTCTTGTCCTTCCTATTCTATTGTCTTCTTCCACTTCCGCACATTGCTTGTTTAAAAATAATTCCTTATCTCTTCTGGCTAACCTCTGGAATTTTGCATTTAATTGGGCATATCTCTCCCTATCACTGTTGCCTTTTGCTTTCCTTCTTTCTTGGGCTACTTCCAGTGTCTCAGCAGACAGCCATCTTGCCTTCTTGGTTTTTCTTTGGGACGTTTTTTGTTGCCGCCTCCTGAACAATGTTGCGAACTTCTGTCCATAGTTCTTCTGGGACCCTATCTACTAAATCTAGTCCCTTAAATCTATTCTTCACCCCCACTGCATATTCCTTAGGAATATTAGTGAGCTCATATCTAACTGATCTGTGGGTCTTCCCTATTCTCTTTAGTCTGATTCTAAATTTTGCAATAAGAAGTTCGTGATCTGAACTACAGTCAGCTCCAGGTCTTGTTTTTACCGACTGTATAGATGTCCGCCACCTTTGGCTGCAAAGGATGTAGTCAATCTGATTTCGGTGTCGACCATCTGGTGAAGTCCATGTATAAAGTCGTCTTTTAGGTTGTTTGAAGAGAGTGTTTGTTATGCACAGTGAGTTGTCTTGGCAAAATTCTATCAGCCTATGTCCTGCTTCATTTTGTTCTCCCAGACCATGCTTGCCTGTAATTCCAGGTGTCGTCTGACTACCCACCTTAGCATTCCAGTCTCCTGTAATGAAAATAACATCTCTTTTTGGTGTATTATCCAGTAGGTGCTGCAGATCCTCATAGAACTGATCTACTTCTGCTTCTTCAGCATATGTGGTTGGGGTGTATATTTGGATCACTGTGATGTTAAATGGCTTACCCTGAATTCGAATTGAGATCATTCTATCGTTTTTTGGATTGTATCCAAGCACTGCTTTAGCCACTTTATTATTAATTATGAAGGCTACTCCATTTCTTCTGTGGTCCTCTTGTCCACAGTAGTAGATCTGGTGGTCATCTGATGTGAAGTGGCCCATTCCAGTCCATTTCAGTTCACTGACACCTAAAATGTCTATATTTAATCTTGACATCTCACCAATAACCACATCCAATTTGCCCTGGCTCATAGATCTTACATTCCAGGTTCCTATGGTGTGTTGATCTTTAGAACATCGGATTCGTCGTTCACCACCAGCACCGTCGGCCGCTAGCCGTCCTTTCGGCTTTGAACTAGCTGCGTCATCACGTCTGGGGCTAGTTGAACTTATCCTCTGTTCCTCCCCAGTAGCATTTTGACCATCTTCCGACCTGGGAGTCCCATCTTCCGATGGTATACCGACATATCTCTGGTTGTACTGATCCATTTAGTTTTCACGGCAAGAATACTGGGGTGGGTTGCCATTACCTTCCCCAGGGATCGTATTTAGTCTGACCTCTCTGCCACGAGCTTCCCGTCTTGGGTGTCCCTTCACGGTTTAGCTCATGGTTTCATTGAGGTGCCACAAAAAATATTCACTCATATTTCGTCATGTTTCAAAGATGACAATCCAGATCAAGAATACCACATAAAACTTCAACAACAAAAAAGAGAATTGCTATTAATAAGAAAGCAAAGGAAAAGAAGCAGGTGTTGTGGTTAATGAAGTTGCTACTGACTTTCACTCAAACTATCATTTGAAGCCAAATTTAGAGATTCCTATTCAAGTAAAACAACCAAGGAATGGATGCAAGAACATGAATAATATGTACAAAATTTCTTGATGGAAAACCACATTCCTTGTTGTAAAGCGAGTATATGCAAGACCCTTCCTATTAAATCTCACTATATTACCAAATTTCAGGATGTGTGGGATTTGGTTTTGATTTTTATTTTCTTTTGAGTTTCCACAGATGTTCTGTAGGCAAAATATAATGCATGCACACCCTCTAGGGGAATTTCACTGATGTTCAGTCAAAATGCCTACAGATATTACATTGGGGCAGGGCTTTCTGTTTTTGCTTTGAATGTTCCTATCCGCAAAATTCAGTGACCAATTCATTGATCAGTTCCTTGAACTAGTCAAATGATATCTTAATAAATGCATTGCCTATATTGTATCATGACCATATTTCTATTTACAGTTACTTTAAAAGCTAATGTATAAAATGGGATTAGAGATAAGTGGACCAGAATAAGGCCTGCTCTGCTTTTCTGCTCCATTTGCAAATAGATTTTTGTCTGGTAAATTTGGATTTTTTTAAAACCAATTATTTATTTTAAGAAAAAAATTTCCCTAAGTGGATCAAGGAGACAGTAAGCCATTGTCCTTTCTTTCTAAAATGTAATAAATCATTATTTGGGGGGAGGGGTATTTCTTGTTACTTTAACTTTTTAAAAGCCCGTGTGCTGACAGCGGGTAAAATGCTTCTTCCTTAGCATCTCTGGGATGACCAGGGAGCTGAATAGCTGGCTGGACTTGATTCTGATTAGTGTTCATCCGCTGGGAGTAAAATGAATTGGTGAATCACCATGGTAGATTCATAGAGGAATTCTTTTTCATTCCCAAACAGAATGCGCATGGTATGAAATGTGTATGGAAGGCAAAAGTCAAAAGATGTTTTTTTCCCATTAGGGATAGAAAAGAGCAGGGAAAAGACAGATAGAGAAGTTATCAATAAAAGATTGAGTGAAAAGAACATGGGATTTTTGTTTTGTTTTGATTTGGCTTTAATTTTCATACTCAGGAGAGTATTTTTATAACAATATTCCCTGAAAGAAAAAGAAAAAAAAACAAGAAAGCACTATGGGGACACCTGTTTCTTTAAGCTGTGACATTTCAGAAGATCAGACAGAAGAGCTGATTCTACACACTGAATGGCTATTATTTAAAACAACAAAAAGGGCAAATGTTTTAAGATGCCAATAGTATTCTTTTTTCAAAAGGTTATCTGGGATGTGTTCAAAACATTGAAGTTACTATTATGAGGTAAAGAAAAGAAAACCATTACAAATATTCTTAATATATGCTGCTGCTTAGAATTGTATCATGAATATATTTGAGATGGAGATTTTGGATCTTGCTTTCTAAAATGCTATTTTCTTTCCTTTTAGAATCTGCAATAGCCCTTGATACAGTTCACTTATTTCATTTCTCCCTTCCCTTTATTTCTCCACACATACTTTTATATATACAAATACTGTATATCCATGCAAGCTACTGCATAGATATACAGTATTTATGTGTATATATTTGTCATAGTGGAGATAATTAATAAATGTTAATGATAATGTTAATAAAATTTAGCATTTGTGTATTCAGAGCAAAGTTTCTTTAGTTCTTTACTTTTTATCAGAATAGTAGCAGACTATAGTACTGTCCATATTATTTTCCTCTTCTTCTAATACAGCAAAAATTTGGAGGGCAGGCATTTAAGAAATTACAGGAATTTGAAAATGAAGGTATCACTCAACTATCTCTATTAGGTAACCAGCCCCTAGTTCATAATATGCTCAATTGAATTTAGATTGATCTGTGAATAAATTATAACCAGAACTGGCTTATTCACCTTAAAGCTTTGCTGGCTTAATGTTTCATTGTTGATTCATTATGTTGTGAGTTCTCTATTGACAGTCTAATGCTTTTTATATCTTGATAGAAACAGCTCTACTGATAGATACGGCTATCTTTAAATGAATAGGATTTAGCTTATTCAGTGAGGACAAATTCATCAGTGAATGAATCCCTTGAGAAATACTGAAACAAAAATCAGATGGTTGCAGGAGATTTGCGCAGTTCATCAGTTACAAGGTTGTTTTGGAAGCCTAGTGCAAGAGATTTGCCTTTGGATTAAAAGAGAGAGAGTGTGTGTGTCACGCTATACTATGGTTCTTAAACCAAAGTGATAAAGAGGCCTACCACATTTGCTGTTTGAGAGTTTCACATGATACAAAGTCTTCTGTTAGTGTTATAATAATAAATGGAAAGGCTTCCAATTCTAGAAATGCCTTGTTTTCAAGCAGCAGCCTTGGGTCATCCTAAGAATGACCTTTGAAGGATACAATACTTGCTGTTGAAATTTGACCTTTCTCTGCTCAGATAGCTTCTCCTCAAAAGCTATTATGAATAACATAGATATATAGGTACACATACATACTATATTGTTTAAGAAATCTGAGCTATGAACCGCTGAATTCATGATGTAAATCTTGCTTCTGCCATGACCTCATTAAATGGCCTTAGGCAAGCCACTGTCTGTCTCACAGCCTCAATTTCACTATATGCAAGAAAGGAACAATAGTATTCATCTACTTTGCACTACTGTTTGCTATAAAACAATATGAGCATTAAAAGATCCTAAGCACTCTTTTTACATACTATCTGCTCCTGTGATCAGCATGCCCAAGCTTCAAATGTCTTATATTTTGTCTGTCAACAAAAATATTAAATTGATGTTTTACAACATTACATAACATTACATAATTAAGAAGTTTTGAGGGTACCACTCTGTCCAAGCACTTTTTTCAATAAAGTTCCAAGCAGGCTGGCACTTAGCTTTTCATGTACCTTCTTGAAAATATGCTTAATCCATTTTGAAAATAGGATATAATTGAATTGTTTTGATAGCTGCCAGTACATCAAATGGTCTTTGAAGATATTTATCCTGTTTATTTAGGCTGCAGCTGTTGCGGAATGCAGCATAATGAAACATCCAAAAGTAATTTTTTGAAGTCTAAAGGCAATAATATTTGGAAGAATGGCAATAGGTGACAGATTCCATCATATGATTTCAAAAGTAAGGGTATCCCCCATTTTGCTTTGCATTTTACTTAATGCCTGCTGTACAAACAAAGGCATAACCGTAGTAACCTATGGCTGCGAGAGCTAGACCATAAGGAAGGCTGAGCGAAGGAAGATAGATGCTTTTGAACTGTGGTGTTGGAGGAAAATTCTGAGAGTGCCTTGGACTGCAAGAAGATCAAACCAGTCCATACTCCAGGAAATAAAGCCAGATTGCTCACTTGAGGGAATGATATTAAAGGCAAAACTGAAGTGCTTTGGCCACATAATGAGAAGACAGGATACCCTGGAGAAGAAGCTGTTGCTAGGGAAAGTGGAAGGCAAAAGGAAGAGGGGCCGACCAAGGGCAAGATGGATGGATGATATTCTGGAGGTGATGGACTCGACCGTGGGGGAGATGGGGGTGGCGATGGCCGACAGGAAGCTCTGGCGTGGGCTGGTCCATGAAGTCACGGAGAGTCAGAAACGACTGAACAAATAAACAACAAAAAACAAACAAAGGCAGAAAAGGCACATAATGGTCAGTAAACTGTCTGAAGTTCAAAGCTAGAAGATCAGATGAATGAAGTGAGAGAAACTGGAGCCACAACATAAATCAGTAAGCTATAAAACAGCCAGAATGCCAAGGTAACTAGATAAGAGAAATTCAAGGAGCAAGGATTTATAATGGTAGAATTCCAGCAGCCTCACTGAATTTTTGGAGATATTTTTATAACTGATGCTTGTTTTACCCCTACTCCATTCCCCTTTGTCCTATTTTCAGTGTTTTAAGGAAGTCTGATACTTTCATTCTCATGGGCCTGTAGGTGTTCCAGATTGTTCCAGCTCAATGGCAATGGCCAGCTGGTATTCTGCTCGGCTGTTCTTAGATACAATAATGGTTCTTGTTAAGCCTTCCCTGATTCAAATATACTTCAGCTGTAACAGGAGGCTGCTTGCCTATCATCATCTTCAGCTGTTGGAAAAAGCAGTACTTCCTAAACAGCTTCTTTTTTGTCAACATTCATCTAATTGATGACTCTTAGATTACATAGTGGTCTGGTGCATGATGCACAGTTAATACTTGGACATTTTATAGAATTCTTCATTCTTTGGGATTTTGCCATTTAAGTAATCTATGTTTTCTTTTTTCTTTTTTTTAAGAGATTAATGAAATTTTAAGTGTTTAAACCTAAGTAGGAATTCAGGTAGCAGTAGGCAGTTTGTTTCAAAACACCTGATTCTAGTTCAATAGAATCATTGATATGTGAATTATTTTGCATAAATTCACTTCTACTTCCCATTCTGTGGGCAAAATACAGTTTTAGCTTGCTTGGATTGTCACAAGATCATTAATAACAAACAATACATGTAAATTTCAGTGTGAACTGTTAGGGGAGAGGAAAGGAGAGGAATTGGACATAGGCTTCCTGTCAGTGCAGGAAATCTACATTTAATGTGATACACCAAGTTTTATCCTGAAAGTGAGTGTGTTGCATTGAATGACTATGAAGTTCTTATTTAACTTGGCCTACTTACTTTGATTAAATGTTTCCAGGTAATGAAAAGGGAGGTGGAGTTGTCCCACAGCATGTTCCATTTTGAAAGAAGAAGCCAACACTATCAACTTGTTTTGATTCATAGCACTATTTGGTGGGTCAAAGATCATGATTACCTTCCTGAGTTGAAGCTGGTTTTATCCAGCTGACATATTGTCATTATCTGTGGGCACTGGCATGTTCAGAAATTGGAACCAGCATTCTGAGGTTTCTAGCTGGCAGCATTTGAAATTTAGCATTCTTCCCCATTACTGTATTATGTGAAAGCAAGCCCACAGGCTAAAGATTAAGCTCAATGAGGTCAAACAGTGAAATGAATAAAATTAGCACTTTCTAGAGTTTGCTTAGAGCTTATTGCCATTATATTAACAGATCCAATATCTCTCTAACTGCCATGTCAAAATAATCTAAGAGCATGCTTTATAAAGTTTTGTGGCAAATCCATTTGCTGCAAGGGGAAGTAAAAGTAACATATTAAGTAAATGGGTTTGCTTCCCCAAGTTCTTTGTCTATTCATTGCATTCATTTTCCTGCTAATATGAAAATAAACATACGTCATTTTTCATTGTACAAGTATTTATTTATATACACCAGGATTTTAGAAATGTAGGACTTCAGTGATACAGAAGTCCTACATTTGTACAGTGTACAGTATACAAACATATTGTTCTGTGGGGATCAATTTTGCACCATTACACTTTCCAGTTTCCTGCCGCTACCCCAAATATTGCATTCTATATTATAGTATTCTTGCACCATGAGTAGGGATAATGCAAAATATCAGTAGTACTTCAGTTTGTAATAAAAATGTGCCAAATCTCTAATGTATTCCAGTACCTGATGCTCTAGGTTCCACATAGTGCCTTTCAGATAAAATGTAATCTGAATTGGAGGAAAATTTCTCATCTTCACTCCTTTACTTTACTGTAGTAGTTTTGGGAAGTAATTTCTCTTCTTTCATATACTTGGAACACTGCTATGTCATCATCCCAGAACTTGAGTTATTTAGGTTTCCCTTTACATAAATATAGGTTCTCTAGGAAAGGTTCATTTTTTCAGCATTCTTTGTATTGGAAATGAAGAGAAATGCAGTGTTTGTTAAGATTGTTTGGAAGCTCACTGTGTAGGGTACCCATAGGGAAGGAATTCTGTTTCTGTCATTCTTCCAATTATGTTATTAAACACAGGATTAGAAGTGGGACTGGGAAATTGCCTTCTTTTGCTTTGCTTTCCTTTTCTGGAAAACAACTCAGTTCATTATCCCATTTTGAAATGAAGCCAGAAGGAATTTGCTGGTCACTACTCAAGAATGTTGCTCCTAGAACCTTTTCATGGTAGGCTTCAGCACCCGTTTCTGTAATTAAAACATAATGCATATATCATTTATTTTGACATGACAGCAGTAAAGTAGCAATTTATATCTCCAGAGGAATTAGCTAAAAGTAGGGAAGAATAATAGATTGAAGAACTTCTCAAAATTATGTAGATGAAGTATGGTACAAAAAAAAGGAATACAGAAATGGTCAAGGGAGCGTATCTGAATGTTAAAGTTGTAAAAAGTGATTTGCTGGAGGCATAGGTTCCTAACCAAAAGGATGCCTAATTACAAAATGTATCTCGTGATGTCATGATGTCATGCTCCATTCTTTCATATTTGTGTCACAACATTGTATGGAAATGATGGAAATTGTATCACAACTTTGCACTTCGTGTTTCGTCAATTGATGTAATGGGAAGAAGGAATAACTTTAAGGAACTGGAGGAGGAGCCGCAACCAAGACAATGGTCAGGTAAAAGAAATCTGAGTCCAGGGCAGAAAAGTAATTTGAGAAAGCATCTCAGACAGGACCCTCCCTAGTTCTTACAAAGATAAAAGATAAAGGGAGGGAAGGGGCATTCAGACTTGCAAGATTCTGTTCCTGTAACCTTATAGTAAAGGTAGTATTAGCATTCATAAATTTGGTTTCCTAGTATGGTCTACCTTGACGAGTTGACACTTAACCACCTTGCAGATGCCTCTGGCTGGGAAGCTACAACCTAGTGATTAAAGGGAAAGGATATCAGGCCAGTGGCTGGCTTCCCTATATTTCAGGTTGCAGCATAATGAAGGATGTCAAGGTGACAATGATGGTGGCTCTCTTTAATGCCAAATCAGTTTCTGGTAAAAAATCCATTATTGATTTAATCCAGAATAAAATGCTGATTTGATATGTAACATGGAGACCTGGCTGACAGAAGAGGGAGGAATTCATCTCTCCCCACTTTTTCTATCAAGCAACTCTGTGGTAATAGGCTAGTATTGTAGAGCAGGAAGATGGATTAGCCATGTTCTATAGAAATTCGTGGTGGCTCAGCGGGTAAGACGCCAGGCTTGTCGATCGGAAGGTCGCAAGTTCGGAGGTTCGAATCCCTAGCCCTGCGTGCGGAGTGAGCTCCCGCACTAGCTCCAGCTCTTGCCAACCTAGCAATTCGAAAGCATGCAAATGCAAGTAGATGAATAGGTACCACTTTGGTGGGAAGGTAACAGCGTTCCGCGCGTGTCATGCGGCCACATGACCGTGGAAGTGTCTTCGGACAACGCTGGCTCTTCGGCTAACAAACGGAGATGAGCACCGGCCCCTAGAGTCGGACACGAGTGCACAAATGTGCGGGGGGAACCTTAACCTTTACTTTATAGAAATTCCATTTTGCTGACCAGAGGCTTCATACAGCAGTTTGCCACTTTTAAATATGTGTTCCTTCATTAGTTAGCCAGAACAATATAAGGATACTGTTATGTACCATCCACCCTGCTACCTAACAGCCTTTCTTCCTAAGCTAACCAAGGTGATCTTGAATATGACAATGTATTACTCTGTATTCCATATCCTTGGGGATTTCAATATCAATGCCCAGTCAAGAGCTAGACAGAACCTCATGTCCTTCATGATAACCATGGACTTAATCCAGAAGATATCCAGCCTGACACATGCAGCAGGGCATATATTGGTTTTTGTTCAGGTGAAACTGGCATTATGAAAGTAGAGGAGCCATGATTTCCAGTATAAACCAGAGACCAATATAAACCAAAGCACTGGTTAAAATGTTCTGACTCACGCATCTGGTGGATCTGGATGTTTTCCTGAAAGTATTTGTGGAATGTTCTTCTCAGTTGTTGGCAATGCTATTGCTGCCCTGGCTAATCTGTGGTATAGATAGTCTTTGGGATGTCTTACTCCTAAAACCTTTATTCATCCCCAAGTGGATCGTTAAATGTGACCTTGCTGGTGAACTTGTGAAGTGGTCTCAATCTTCCTGGGGACTAATGAAAGAGCAGCATGATAAATGGGGGACAAGTTGTGCCTGAGGCTTCCACATCTATTGAGGGAAGGATTTTCCACTCTGGCATGAATGGATTCCTTAACCCCTCTCTCAAACCACCTATCTTCCCTGTCCAAAATGTGAACATTAATGTCCTCAAATGAGTGTCCTTTTTCTTTTAGATGAAGGTAAACTGCTGATTCTGGTCCTGTGGTGTTGCTCCTCCTGTGTTGGGCCATTCTCTTGTGTAAAGGCTGTTTGGTTTCTCCAATGTAGAGCTCAGAACGCTCCTCACTGCATGTCTATGAAGGTTCTCAGTCATCCAGGTGGAATTGTCTGTAGCTTGAATCATGTCAACTGGATTTCTATTTTCTCAGTGGAAACGTTTCGCTCCTTATCCAAGGAGCTTCTTCAGTCTGAGCAAAGTTGGTAAGGGAATCCTAAATATGTTTCTAGGTAGCTGTGTGACCTTACACCTGGGGTCATGGTTATATTGAGATGTTATTTTAAGTCCTTTTATCATCTAAAGGAGGATCGTTAAGATCACCATGGTGCTGTTGAGCTTGTGAAATGGTCTTAATCTTCCTAGGCACAGAAGACAAAGCAGGGAGAAAGATGGGAGAAAGATTGTGCCTGAGGCCCCCACCTCTATTCAAGATTCTATCTTTTTCTATATAACCATGACCCCAGGTGTAAGGTCACACAGCTACCTAGAAACATATTTAGGATTCCCTTACCAACTTTGCTCAGACTGAAGAAGCTCCTTGGATAAGGAGCGAAACGTTTCCACTGAGAAAATAGAAATCCAGTTGACATGATTCAAGCCACAGGCTCCTCACTGCACTTGATTGCATATACTACGTTGCTCCTCTTATGTTTTGGTGTTGGATCTTTAGGGTATACAAGCCTCTGTCTCAGTGTGTTGGTGGGTTTGAAATATACAGGTATGTTGTGTTTGCCAAATATCTGTTTTATCTTTTCTGACATGCCGGCCATGTAAGGAATGACCAGGTTCTTCCATTGATTCTGAGTCTCAGCTCTGTCTGCTGTTGTTTTGGGTCTGGGGGTAGACTTAGATTTAATGAAGGCCCAATCTGGATATCCACAGGTCTTCAGAGCTGTCCTCAGGTGCTGATTTTCTTTCTTTTTGGCACCCATGGAGGTGGGGATGGTTTCTGCCCTGTGGGACAATGTGCTGATGACTCCTAGTTTGTGCTGAAGTGGATGGTGGGAGTCAAACATCAGGTATTGGTCTCTGTGTGTGGGTTTCCTGTAGATCTCTATTTCTAGCTTGCCACAGGTCCCAATAAGGACTTCACAGTCTAGGAATGCCAGCCTGTTGTCCTTGGTGTCTTCCCTGGTGAACCTAATGTTTGCGTCTATGGTATTTATATGTTCTGTGAAAGCCTGTACCTCCTGGGCCTTGATTTTAACCCAGGTGTCATCCACATACCTGAACCAGTGGGTGGGCGCCATTCCCTGGAACGTGCTGAGTGCTTTCTTCTCCACTTCTTCCATGTATAGGTTGGAAACAATGGGTGACATGGGGGTTTCTGTCTGTCGAAGTCACCTCTGTACGAGAAGTAATTCGTGTTGAGACACAGGTCCAGAAGACAGCAGATCTGGTTCAGGTTGAGGTTGTTTCTCCTTTCGAGGGTGCTGTCCTTTTCTAGTCTCTTCTTAACCGCAGTTAGGGCATGAGTGGTGGGGATGCTGGTGAAGAGAGGAAACATCGAAGGAGACCATGGTTTCATCTGTATCCAGTTTCAGGACCCTAGCTTTAGAAACAAATTCTTCCGAGTTATGGACGTGGTGGTCAGTGTGTCCAACCAGAGGTGCTAGTGTGGTGGTGAGGTGTTTGGCAATGTTATATGTTACTGAATTAATGCTGATGATGATGGGTCTGAGAGGTGTCCCTTCCTTGTGGATCTTAGGGAGTCCGTAGATGCAGGGGATGGCTTCTCCAGGATACAGACGGTGGTAGGTTGCCCTATCGATGGATCCCTCATGTTCCAATTGTTTCAAGCTGTCTATCACCTTTTACTTGTAATTGCTGGTTGGGTCTCTTTTCAGTTTTTCATTTGCGTGGTGATTTTGTCGTGGTAGTCTGCTGAGTTTAGGACAACTGTGCATCTTCCTTTGTCTGCAGGCAGAATGGTGATGGTTTCATCTTTGCTGAGGGATGTCAGGGCTCTCCTCTCTTGTATGGTGAGGTTGGGGGGAGGAGGTTGAGCACTGGACAGCACTGCAGAGATTTTAAGCCAGAGTTGTTCTGCTTCTTCAAAGGGTAGATGGTTGTTTCAGATGGCAGATTCTATGGCAACCTACAGACAATATGAAGTGGATAATTATCAGGTGGATCAAAAGTGGAGGGGCTCTTGCAATAGATCAACTCTACTGATCTATAGAGGGAATCCTATCTGAAGGCTTATCTGGACTTCTACTGTTTACTTCTCTATCTCCATTGTATCTGCACAAAGCAGGTTCTATTATTCTTCTGTTCTGCCTGGGATCTTGTCCAAGATTTTGGAGGAAGGGAGCCAAAATAGCAGCATGCTGTGAATACATTGAGGCAACTCATAGGGATGCAGCCTTAGCAAGTGCTTGTTTCTGTTATTTTGGATTGAGGGTGCTTGTAGATATGTGGACAAGTGTATGGCAGATGGAAGCTACTACCTGCTTACTTATTCATCAGTTCTCCTGACTGATGGAATTAGCCATATGGTTGAGGCTGATGATCAATACTTCCCTACAGGAGGAATACAGTAAATGGCCTTATAGATCCACACATATCTAAATTATATTGATTTTCTGCATCCATTTCATTTGATCTTTTGGCAAGATGTAGTACTGAAGCTATTTTGATCATCTTCATGGATAACCTAATCCCATGTCAACAAAAGGGTGCTGGGTGTGGTCTACTAGGTGTCAGGATGTCACCCATGCCATCCTGCCATGACGCCAGGAAGGAACATCCTGTCAGTCTGTTAAACTCACAGGGTCGTTTTGGGGGTGCTTTACAGTAAAACCACCAGTTGTGTAAAGTAAGGGAGAATGCTGGCGATGGGGTTTGGGTGTATTCACAGAACTGCAAACTCTGTTAATCAAAGATCGCGCTCGGCAATTCAGCACCCAGGATAGATCAAAGGGTGATATCCCTGCATTAGTTGATTCGGACACAGAAAGACCTGAAAACAGAGACAAAGGGAAGGGCAATCGAGCCGTGAATCCCGATGGTGGGGGGGGGGAAACCTTGGAGATTTTTAAAGTGTTGGTTGTGGGAGCTTTATTCACTCACGTCTTTAACATGCAATGGATTACTGGCTTTAATAAAGATTCCTTCATATCCCTGAGTGGCTTGTGTCAGGAACTCTGATTTAATAGTCAACGGATCGAGGGCGTCACACTAGGTTTTTTTGTTTCCGTTTCTGTGTTAGTTTCTTTTGACTATTTTTAGCCCCATTAGCCATGGAATCTTAGTGGACTGTCTGGCAAGATTATCCCTTATCACAGTTTTACAGTGGTTCTAATTTCACCAGACTATGTCAACAAAATGGTGCTGGGGAAATACTGTTTGACAACTAGGCCTTTGACCTATGGTGTTTTACAGAGTTCCATGTTATTCCCTATATTGGTCAATACTTACAGGAAACTGACTGGGAAGGTCATATGGGGTTTTGGAGTTGGGTGTCATCAATATGCTGATTATACTCAACTGTACTTTTTCTTGCCATCTAATTCCAAGGAAGCAACCTGAACATTACCTAAGTTCAATAATAGAGTAGACGAGGAAAAATACGCTGAAATAAAATCCAAACAAGATTAAGCTGTTGTTACTAAGTAAGAAACTGGATTGGGGTACAGTTTCAGCCTGTTTTGAGCACTGTTTCACTCTTTCTGGAAAAGCAGATTCATGGTCTGGGAATGCTCCTTGATCATCAGCTGTCAGCAGGATTTGCAATTGGCTCTTGTCATTAGGAACCCAGTTCTGTCCAGCACACCAGCCATATCCCTGGACAGAGTTAGCAATAATTATTCATGCTTTGGTTACATCCCATCTTTATTACTGCAACATGCTTCATCTGGGGCTAACTTTGGAAAATGTCTGGATGTTGCAGTTAGTCTAAAATGCAACTAGTCTGCTGATTAGTGCAAGGTACAGGATCATAAGATGCCTCTGCTGAAAGAACTGCACTGGTTGCCAGTTGCTTCCCAAGGACAATTTAAGATGATGGTATTGAATCAAAAATCCTAAGTGGCTTAAGACCTGACAATTTAAGGAACTGCTTCTCCCATTATGAACCTGTCCAGCTGTTAAGATCAGGAGAGACCCTTTTGAAGGTGTCCCTTCTATCAGAGGCTCATCTTACTGGCACACGAGAGAAGGTTTTTTTCTTCCTTTCTTCCTGGGCACTCCCTGGAAATTCATTCCCTTTGGAGTTGTGATTGGCCCCACTCTCTCAGCGTTTAGGGAATCTATAAAAAACATCTCTTTCAGCAGGCTTTTAACTGTTACACAATTTCAGTATTTATCATTACTGTATTTTGAACGTTCTATATTCTGTTTTTATTTTTAAATTTTGTTAGGTGCCTTGAATGCTTCACTCTAAGAAAAATTTAAACCAAATGAAATTAAATTGCTGTCATTTACCTAGAATTATAGTAGTTTTTGAAATAATTACCTAGAATATCCTTTACTAGCTGTGTTGTTGATGTTGGTATCATAATTGTTGGAGAGTGTATTTTCTTGCACACGCAGAGTATCAGAAAATGATCAGCACCAGAGACCAATTAATGATGCCAGTCATTGTAGTAACTTAGTTGCAGTTATAGTTGTTACTCATACGAACAGATATTTACAGTCCTCTTCCAGATCCCTGGAAGTATTACAATTCCACATACCAGATAGTAGAAACAAACAGGAGTAAACAGAAACAGAGTAAGCAGGGTGGGGCGGGCAGGCTCTTATATACTCTTCAGCCTGAATCACCTGCTGCCTGACCTTTTTAAGTTTGCAGGTGTTTACCTAATAAGGCTATATTGCTGTGACTTACTCCTCAAAAGAATAATACACCAACAATAATGAGCTATAAAAGAATGTTCTCCAGCTCATCATTTTGTAGCTTGTGATATTTAAGAATAAAAGCTATTTTAGAAAGGTCCAGATGAATACAGTTGACTCTCTATTCTGCAGTGTTTAGATTTAGCAACCATACGTTCTTCTGACTTCATTCTAACCAGCATCAAATGTTGGTGGTATTTCTTCAGCTCAAAAGATTCTCCCTTTCCCTTAATGGAACAAGCCCAAAGCACCAATACATGATATTACCATCCCATTTAACAGTTTAGTCATGGATAAAAGCAATGTCCCTTTCATGTTCCTTTCTAAGATCTGTCTTTCCTTTTTCTCACTCAAGCTGTGGACCACATAGACCACATAATTTTCCACAGTACTTGTAGTTACAATAGTACATCCTAATACTTCTGAGGTCTCTGCTTGAGACCATGAGGGATTTCTGCTTGTCAACTAAGAACTATAAAAATGACAGACAACAATAGGAAGAATTGCAATACAAGATTTGGCTATGTATATTAAGCATGCATAATGTCCAGGCAAAATATATAGCTTGGTATTGCATAAACTTGCTCATAATACCTTGTTCAATACACAGTCCTTTATCCTAAGTGCTAAATTTGTGGAGTGGGAGGACTGGCCCTGTGTGTTCATAGCACAGCTCTCTGGGCAAAATGCGATCAGCTAGGCTTTTGTGAGATGTAACAAGGTTATCTCACCTTTCCATCAAACCCAGCTCCATATGTAGCAGTTACAATTTTTTAAAAAAAACAGAACATACTTTAAAAATGAATGCAAATGTTTGGCTAATTAGTTAAATATACATGTGGCACTTTAAAAATAAATTTAAAAGAATATCTTGAAGCACAAGGAGGAGAGGAGTTTGGTTTAGATTTCCGATCATCAATACAATATGCCTGACATTAGAACTAAAAACCTGGGAAGAGGTTCCTCACCCCTGTGTGTAAAATGATGCCGTGACTAGAGCAGTAATTACATACCTCCTATTTCTTTTAGAAACTTCCCAGTTTTGGGCCCTACCTTGAACAACGAAAGAAGATAATAGCTGAAAATAAGCTGAAACTAAAGGGACAGAGCAGCCTCCTTTCCCAGCTTGAGAGAAAACGTTTTGTTCCAAAGAAGCCCATCCCAGCAGTGAAGGTAAGAATAATAAAGTTCTGCATAAATGAAGAGCAGCCTCTTCAAAACAACACTTTTGCATAGATGATTGTACTTCAGTTCTGTGGTTGTGTGGCTTGTTTATCAATAGCCTTATATATATGAACTGAATTAGAGAAAGAAGGGACCCTACAAGCTTTGAGCAAACTTTCCTCACTATGAGAAAGAGCATACGCTTTTTAGCTAACAGATGCTCCCTAGGAGGTGGAACTGTAGTCTACATTTGAATTTTGAAAAATGAAGATTGTGTGTGTTGTCAAGTTACCAAAATTCATTGTTTTTGTGTTTAGGCCACTATTCAGATAAGTAGAAATTGATATTTGTATTAGGCTATTTATACCTGGCATGAGTTAAATACCCAAAACCAAACTATTTTAAAATGTATTGTCGAAGGCTTTCACGGCCGGAGTTCGATGGTTGTTGTGGGTCTTCCGGGCTGTGTGGCCGTGTTCTGGAAGTTGTGGTTCCTAACGTTTCGCCAGCATCTGTGGCCAGCATCTTCAGAGGGCAGGAGCACAGACAGAAGCGAAATCTCTGTGCCCAGGTAGAGTGGCAATGTTTTGTTTGTTTTAAAAGCCACTGCACCAGATTATACAGAGAAGCCGTTGAAATTCACAAACACCAGCACAGTTACAATAAAAAAGAAGAAAGTCTAAAAATTAGCAAAACCTGGCTACCAGTCCTGAAAAACACAGCCTGCAAAAGATCAACGAACTCAGTCCAACCACCAGGACATGGGAATACTTCTCACAATGAACATGCTAATCACGCTCATCAGCCACTCGTTAACATTTCAACACAACAAAAAACCCCACCTAATCTCCTATAATTTAGCTCTATAAATAAAAACAAACAAAACATTGCCACTCTACCTGGGCACAGAGATTTCACTTCTGTCTGTGCTCCTGCCCTCTGAAGATGCTGGCCACAGATGCTGGCGAAACGTTAGGAACCACAACTTCCAGAACACGGCCACACAGCCCGGAAGACCCACAACAGCCATATTCTAAAATGGACTATATTACCATGGAGCGGTTTTATGATTTACAGGGAAGCTAGATTAATTTATACAGGCATTGCGTGTTGGTCTCACATGGAACAGAAGATGACCTGTGAAAGTGAGTCTTGGGTTTTTCATGTTGTATGATCCTCGACATTTTTCCCTTATACACTTTACAATGTTGTAAAAGGATAGTGACATATGGCCAATGTCTGGATGTATATCTTGATACTTCCTCTCTCAGCTGCTAGTAATTTACATAATATTGCTATTCCAAGCAACAGTCTTCTGATACCATTGTAGCTTCATGTCTTTTCTCTGTGTACATGAAAACATTCTGTGTACATGAAAACACCAAACAAATATTGTTCTTTATTTATTTTGAGAGGGCTTGGTGCTTTCAAAGACACTGTCACCTTAGGGGTTTTACAGTTTTATTTTCCTTGCAGGAAAAATATTGATGAAATCATCAGGGAGAAAAACACCTGCAGTTTCATTGAGGGCTAACTTTGCCGTGGCAGATGAAACTGAGAGTTGAGAAAAGATGTTGAGGAGAAGTGAAAGAGCAGATGAAGACAGACAGACAGAGAGAGAATGAACTACGTTTATAGTAGGCATTTTGCTAGAAAAAGAACTGAACAATTAGATGAACATGTAAACCAGAATTTGAACAGACCAGAGGTAGCCACCCGAAATAATGATTAAATGGGAGATGTTGGGCAGAGACAGATTACAAATAAAAAAAATAGAAATAATCATTTTTAAAAGGATAAGAGCTGATTTGTAATCAAATATCAGCCCAATAAAATAATGACCAACTCAAAATCAAATAACAAATCCATGAAACAGCAAGGAAAATAGTTTCAAAACAGCAGCATTCCAACAACATATCTGTCTGTTACATTTATATTCCCCCTTTCCTTCGGGAGCCCCAGGTGGCTTGTTTGCACTTGTCTTTATTTTATTTATTTTATTTTATCCACACAACAATTCCTGTGAAATAAGTTTGATTGAGAGAAAGTGGCCCAAAGTCACCCAGTAACTTTCCATGGCTAAAGGTAAATGTGAACATAGTTCTCCCCAGTTCTAATCGGACACCTTAACTTCTACAGCACACTGACTTTTATAATGCTCAATATCCTTCTGAATAAATATGCCTTGTATCACCATCACCACTTAAAGATTGAGGTGGGGCAGGAAGAGAAATTATTGTTAACACCTATTGATTAAGGTTGTTCCGTGTGAAGAATTATTTTAAAAACGATGCTCTGTGTTAAGTGATCCTGACCTTATTTCCCACTTGGACCTGTTGTGCAATAGCATTTTTAAGAACGTAAGAAGAGTCCTGTTGGATGAGGCCAACAACCTACCTAGTCCAGCATTCTATATCATACAACGGTCAACCAGAAACATTCAAGAAGCTGACAAATATGAACAAGAGGATGATAGTCCTTCTCCACTTTGGGTCCCCAGCAGCTGGAATTTAATCTATACCACTGTTATTCAGGAAGGAGAATACAGCCCTCAATACTAGTAATTATTCATAGACCTCTCCCCTAATGTGCCTAGTTCTGCTTTATTTATTTCTGTGCCCTCAAGTCAGTCTTGACTCTTGGCAACTGCCTGAACTAGTCCCTGCAGTTTTCTTAGCAAGATTTCGGAAGTGGTTTGCCATTGCCTGATTCCTAGGGCTGAAAGAGAGTGACTGGCCCAAGGTCACCCACTGCTGGCTTCATGCCTAAAGCAGGACTAGAACTCACAGTCTCCCAGTTTCTAGACGAATGCCTTAACCACTACACCAGACTGGCTCTCTTAAGGCAGGACTTACTCATGTTCTAACTCATGGTCTCCTGGTTTCTAACGTGGTGCATTTAGCCACTACATCAAATTGGCTTTCTGTCCTGATTTTAAACCATCTAAATTGGGTACTATCATCACAACTAATTGTAGCCAATTCCACAAATTAACTGTATATTGTGTAAAGAAGTACATCCTTTTATCAGTCCGAAATTTCAACATATTTGGTTTTAGTGAGTGACAACAAGCACTAATACTGTAAGAAGCAAAACACCAAAGCCGTCCTTGTTTTCACCACATCCCTACAGTGAGTCATACGTTGCCTTTTTTTTCTTTAAACTTCTCAACTCTCCATTTTTGAAGAGTCCATCAACTCCATCCAACCACATTTTTTTCTGGTTGGTTCTGTTTCTCCTCTTTCCCCTTCCCCTTAGCCCGTGCACTTTTCCTTAAAAAATTGTTTACAGTGCAGTTTTCATTCATTCTCTCTATATGACCAAACTAGATCAGTGTATTTTTTCATACTGATCACTCACTTTTGTATTCAGTCTACATTCAGTCATTCTAAACCCTATCTCTTCTTGTATTTTACTTCTTAAGTAGCCCATTTCTACTGTATTCAGCTTGTTTTTTTTATGTTTTTCCTGACACACCCAATGCTCACTTCCATATATCATAATGGGCAGGACAACACTCTTTCCACAGCCATTTTTGCTTTTCTCAACAAACATTTTGTAGACATTATACCAAAGTACATGAAGTCATCTACTTGCTCTAATTTTTCCCCATTCATGTATAATTTGCAATCATTTACTCCATTTTTCTTGTCACTCTAGATCAGGGGTGTCCAACCTTTTTGCTTCCCTGGGCCACATTGAGTGAAGAGGAATTGTCTTGGGCCACACATAAAATATATAATATAGTTAATTGCCGCAGCTTTTCTTGGCAGAGCGCCACTGTCACGAGGTGAAAAAGCCTCGGATCACCGCAAAAAGTGATGGTGGGGGGAGGCACCCCGGGGTGGAAAATCTCCGCGCCAATCAGCTGTGCGGCGGGGAGGTGGAGGCGTGCCCGAGCTACCCTGGTAGGGGCCGAAAACGCGGGGAGGAAAAGGGGGGAGGAAAAGTCCACCCCACACCCCACCGGGGTGCCCCTTTGAAAGGGCAGGCTCCGGGGACCCTGAAAATGCCTTTGGTTCCACGAAAAAACTCTGCACTGAGCGGCAGGGAGGCGAAAAGCCTCGCCGCACGCATGCGCTGCCGCCGGTGCCGCCATCTTCCCAACCCAGCCAGCACCGTCGCTGTGCCTCGGCCACACCCTCCTCGTGCCGCCCACCCCCTCGCGACCCCCAGCCTGCTCACACTGCCGCCACTTCCCTTCTCCTCTTCCTCCTCCATGGCAGGCTCACGCACCGCCTGCTCCTCCTTCTCCCTCAGGCAGGATGGCTCGGAAGAGCAGTGAGGGGAGGCTGATTGGCGGGGTGCTCCTCGGCCCGCCTCCGCCTGGAAGGGTTTCTACGGTGGCAGCAGGGCTTGGCACGGAGGAGGAGTCGGCGGCATCGCCATCCCTTGGCTCGGGTCCAGGGCTACACGTGGCGTAGGGGTAGCTCTCTTTGGTGCACGCAGGCAGCAGGTAATGACCGGCTGCGCTGGCCCTTTATATCTCCGCCCTCCTTTGCCACACGCTAATTGGTGGAGGGGCTTGTTCCGGGCTGCCTCCAATCGGCAGCTCCAGCTCAGATTCCCCTTTCACGCCATGTCAGCCTCTTCCATAGTCTAGCATGGCGGTGGGGACAGGAGGCTCATTGCAGACCAGGGTGGGCCGGGCCACATTGCTAACTGTTCAGGGCCACATGCGGCCCGTGGGCCGCGAGTTGGACACCCCTGCTCTAGATGGATTCTCTCTATCAACATTTTTCCTACTATGTATAATTTTGATATACCGATTTGATATTGTCTATTACCCATCTTTACTTCAAACTAAAAAATCCCAGACATTATAATATTTCCTCATAGGGTAGTTTCTGTAGCCCATTTGGTTGCTCTTCCAGCTCTATAATACTGTTTTGCAAGTGTGACAACCAAAATTACACAAGTGCTGATTGTAGTGCTCAGGATAAAAAAAAGAACCAATCCAAACTCCTACTCCAATATTGTTTTGCAAGCGTTGTGACCAGAAGTACACAAGTACTCCAAAGGTGGAATCACCATAGATTTATGTATGCCATACTTGGAATCATTAGAAACAGATGGGAATTTATGTAAAGGCATTGTTGTACTGGCTGTTTTATTTTCTGTTCCCTTCGTAATCATTCTAAGAACTCTAGACCAGGGTTTCTCAAGAGGTCACTAGGGGTTTCCTGGGAGATCACAATTTATTTAAAAAAATATTTCAAATTCGGGCAACTTCACATTAAAGAGGTAAGTTTCATTCTTTATTTTTAGTTTAAGAACACTGTTAATGCATATATACAGGCCTACACATGAAACAAATAGAATAATTTTGTAACTTCTGGCCTATATTTGAGCCTGAATGTACAGGGGTTCCCCAAGGCCTGAAAAATATTTCAAGGATTCCTCCAGGGTCAAAAAAATTGAGAAAGGCTGCTCTAGATCATGGTGCATCACAAATAATTTCAAAAATACTTTGAACTGGGCCTTGAAGCCAAAAAAGAGAACTTCTTTATGCATATCTTAGACATGCCCACTGTATTTCCCTCCCCCCCTCTGACCCATAGTCCTATGTGTGCCCCACCAGCTAGAGAGCTAGATTGGTGGATATTCAAAACAGGGCCTTTTCATTAGCAGCATCCTGATTATAGTGCTCCTCCAGAATAAAAATGGAGCCAATCCAAACTTCCTCTACAATATTGTTTTGCAAATGTGGTAACCAGAACTAAAGAATAAGCAACACTCTTTTATTTTAATGTTGCTCTCAAGGCATGTTAAATTATTTTGGCTCCCTTATTTCTTGGATTTATTGTGAGCTTTAATTGTTATTTTTATTGTACATAGCCCTGGGCACCTGATAGGTGGGGGAGCAATTTATAAATGCAGTAAATACACTAAATAAACTGCCATCAGTTGCAAAGAATCTAGATGAATAATACTGGATGATTCTGCTTAGAAATACTGGCAAGAATTGTTCCTAATATAATGGACTACAAAGGAAGTGTTTATTATTATTATTATTATTATTATTATTATTATTATTATTAGGCATATATCTGTTAGGCATGCTTGAGGAAGTCAAGATTTACAAATTCCAGTGCCTCCCAAAGTAACCTGTAAATACACATGTCAACTGGCCATGGGTCTAACGTGGGTCTCAGCTAAAAGGAAAAAAGAAAAGAAATTGCTTTTTAAAAGTGTATTGAATAGAGTATGTGTTTAGAAAAAGCATCATTTTAGAGAAAATACTGTATCTTTTAGGAATGAATATTGTTTGACTTTGAATTCTGTCTTCTGGGCAAATACATGGAAAATGTATACAACTGATTCATACGCAGCTATTACATTCTGTCAGTGTGTAGATTGCCTCACTCATGGAACATATTGCAAACATTCCAAACTATCCTCATGACTTAATTTTCCCTCAAATAATCTGTACTTTTCTCCGTTGCCTTTAATATTGGTCTTTTGGGCCATCGTGGCTGTTGTTCTGCCAAATCCAATCTATTTCAAAGGTGCAGGATTATCAGCTTCAGATATGAAATGGGGCGAGTGGAAGTTACACCCTGCCTAGATAAGCAAGCAAAATCAAGCTGGACAGTTTTCTCTTGGCATTATGAAACTGATAGAAGGATTGAATGTGACTAAAAGGGATCAAGATCAGATTCACTGTTAAGATTGACTTATGAGACTAAAGAGCAAGCATCTTGCCAAAGGGAGGTTCCCAAGGGGAGGGGGGAAGGGGGAGGGATTTCTACTTCTGCCAAGAGGCTGGTAGTCAGGAAAGTAGATGTTTCTCTCATATATAATGGTGCACATTCACAGACAGAAAACTAGACTAAAAAAATAACTCTGTACAATTAGTTGCCAAGATCATATGGTCTTTCTGTCACCACCTAATTCTTCTATGTTACAAAGTGTGCACATAGAGGGAGGGAGGGAGGGAGGGAGGGACTATTTCTCATGTGCCAGCTCCATTATCACTGTGTTTTGGAATGCTCTCATACTGAAGGGGGTCCAAACTTGATCCTGGCCTGCCTTCAAACGTGGCCACACATGCAGTGAGACTGCAAAACAGGAATGTGTTCAGAAATCTGCATTCTTTTCAGATATGAACACGATTAATTTGAGTTTCAGGCAGGTAATATTTCCATTCATCAACCCAAACCTTTTTTTTTAATGCGATCTCCAAATAGTTCTAAGTAATGGAATGATGTCAGGTTTTTGTTTATATTTTTATTCCTCTTGAATATTTATCTCAGAATTACTAGTGAGTTGCTGTAAGGTGATAAACATTGGAACATTCTACTTAAGCAGCAGCAAGTGCTTTTTCACTTTTTTTCTGTATTCCCGACTGGTGTACAATAAACACTAAGCCAACATTAAACTCTCCACTGGAGTGTTCTTTGTCACCACACTTCATATTATTACCTTATTATCTTATTTCTCATGACATCTGGAGTGTACTTCTGTTTTCTTATTTTCATAAGCTCCTATTTGTGTTTTTCTTCCCTGTCTCCCCATACTATTTATTTATTTCCTTTCCTCACCCCTTTCTGTCTTTTCCAAGCTGTTTTTCTTATAACTTCATTTAACCCTCTTGAGGATCAGTGTAACTTGCTTTGCCAGTTTAATGATGTTGTCATTCCATCCAGTAAAATGTTATTTGGTTCCTTTCCTCTGCTAGCCTCGCTGTAAAGATGACTTATTCACTGGTTGAATCATTTGACCCAACTCTGTTCGTTTTAGCAAGCCCAATATTATGAGCCCTTGCAAATCTAGGTTCCCCCCCTTCCTGCCACTTGCTTCAGTCTCAGCTTCTTTTTTATTTTATTTTATTTTATTTTATTTATTTATTATTTATTATTTGGATTTATCCCCGCCCATCTCTACCGTGGTAGACTCTGGGCGGTTTTCACCTCTGCATCCTATTTTTTATCTTGGTCCAAATTTAATTCATTTTAGGATATGAAAAGAAAGATGCTCACAGATGACCATGTGAAGTTACATTTAGTCCTACATAAAGAACCTTGAATATTGTGTGTGACTGATGTGTGAGGTGAATTTTAGAAATTCCTTAGTAGGATCTCACAAAAAGAAAGTGAGAGCAGAAATATTTAAAGTTTTGGTCAACTTGACATTGGAGGAAGTAAACGTAAGTCTTATCAGAATGGGAAGTATGTCTGCAGGCTCTGAAACTAATGCAAAGTTTAACCCAAAGGAAATGTCAAGACATATGGTCAGGTACTTGCTTGCATAAAGCAGTTGAGTATTTTGGAAGGGATTGCTGGGATACAACATTTAGTAATTTATTCCTTTCGCTATATCACACATTTTCTTCCTCATTTGACTAGAGCAGGAAGCAGGCGGAAGGTAGATCAGGATAGACGGGGCTTATGGATTTCCAGTAGCTCATAGGTGCTGTAGATAATTGATTCCAGTCTCCCTGCTTCCATGGACACACTGCTTTGCTGCTGCCTCTCATTACTAAATCTTGTTTTCTAGTAAACAACCAAGTAGACCCACAAGGCTATTATTTGCCTACCTTTGGACTAGAGGACATTCACAATTGTCATCTGACATAAAAAATACTCACATTGTATAATTTCAATTATCCTGTACCTCCCTCTGTCTTTCTCTGTCTCACACATTGTCTCTTTCCACCTCTCTTCATGCCTGATTCTTCTCAGAATCAGTCTTAGCCCCACCCTCTGGAACAGCATCCCTCCAGAGATATGGACAGTACCTTCTCTCCTGGGCTTCCCCAAAGCCCTTAAAGCCTAGCTTTGATCCCAGGCCTGTGTTGGGGGGCGGTCCTTGTCATATTTTGTTTTTAGTTCTGGCTGTCTTGTTTGGTTTTGTTTATGTTTTTAATTGTTTTAATATAGTATTATATTCTGTCAGCTGCCCAGTGTCCACTGGAGTGGGCAACTACATTAAATTAGATGATGATGATGATGATGATGATGATGATGATGATGATGATGATACTTTAGGATTGGCATTTTCATGTTCTCATATGTATTCTGCATTAAAAGCAATTCTATTGGATACACTGCATATAGAGTTGAATCCAGTTTTGGATACATGTTGAATTTAGGAGATAAATTCCTGATCCAGCAATTGGTACCTAGAAGGAAGACTGGTTTCCATATTGATCTTCTTAGTTAAGTTGAGTTGCATTACCACAGAGGTGGGAGTAGGAGAGAGAGAGAGAGCAAGAAAAATAATTTTGGATCTTGTGCTTTTGTTTTAGTGCAATTTTCATAGCTTATTTTTTGCAATAATTGCCATATTATTTTATGGTTTTCTGATCACTACTTGTATCCTTTATTTATTTGTTTATGGATATAGATGATTTATTCCTTTGCATTTTTCCTATGAAATGGCTTTTGAATATTTTGTACTTGTTTTTTCTTCTTTCTCTTTATATCACCCTTTCCAACGTGGTGCTTCCCAGATAGATGAGGGCATTAAAAAAGAACTTTTTATTTTATTATTTGCAAATGGTACGACTTTAATGTATCTCCATGTTCTCAAAGGTGTCAGAATCTATTTGGCTTCTTCACAAAGTACAGTATGTTATTCCTCAGAAGAATCAGGTCCCCTTTTTCCTCTTTTTTGGTAACTTCGGTGCCATCCATCTTTCTTACAGTCAGGCATTTATCCCCTCCCCTCTTTTTTTTTTCTAATTTGCCTTCCCCCATTTCTGTATTGCTGTTGATTAATAACTGCCTGACATATCTAATCTGCAAATCTTTCATTTTCCCAGATATTGTGCTACACACCAAAATAGCTCTTTTCATTTTAAAATGAACAATACGACTTTTCAGGCACACGTGTGCTCCCTTTGAGTATGTCTTTGGGGAGATATAATACAAGTATTCTGTTGTAGCCTTGGATAAAAGGATTCCTCTTAATTTATGCTCTGGTCTCCTGGGTTCACAGTATTTGACAATGTCACAAAACAAGACAATAACCTTGCTAGTAAACCACATCGGAAGAATGGGGGAATGTGGGAGGAGGTCTTGTCTGGGAATTGAATTTTAGCTCTGCATTTAAAAGTTAATATCTTGGGGTTACTTCACCTATTTCTTTTAGACTTTTTCGCTTGTGGAACCCTTCTAATTTCTAAAAGGCTTTACAGTCATATTCTTCTCTCTGTCCCCATAGCATCCTTCTCAAGTTGTTGGTAAATTTCATATTTTGTAAGACGATAGATGTGTAATATACTTCTGGGCTATGAGTTATCCAACATCATTTGGTTATATTACCTCTAACACTGTGCAAAAGTCTGTGGGTCATTTTGGCAATTATGAGGTGAAACAAGAAAGACATTTGGGGAGGATAATCCAGAGGCATTGTTTGGGGGGCGGGAAGGAGAAATCCCAGTAGGGCTGGCCTTTTACCCACAAAAATATTCCTGGAATGATGTTAAATGATGTTGCTTGTTAATTTGGCTGCAACTGTGGAAGTTAAAGAACAAAAGCAAGTGTCATCACTCATCCAGTAAGCACTCCTCCTCCCATTTCTATATTATTCTAACCATCATGAACATCTCTTTTTTCATTCCCTGTTTCAACACAGACATCTTTCAAGCCAAACATCTGGCTCACTGTTAATTTACAACACACTTTCTTTGTGGCCTGCAAGGCGTAGATTGGCAAGATCTACCACTAGCATGTGATATAAATCTACATAAACTTAAATTATTAGCTCCCCTCATCCTCCTCTATTTTCAGTCAATGGAACCAGCATCATTTCTTTTTCTTCTTTTCACTTTTAAAAGAGTTTGGTGTGCTGTAGGGCAATATTCTCTGGAGAGGCAGAATCTGAGAACAACTCAGGAAAATTTGCCAGAAATTTATCAGGTCATTCTCTTCAAAGATATTTATGCCACTTTGTCCAAATTAAATCTATTTTCTTAGCTCACCCTATTAACATAGGAAACCTTGGGCTTTGGAAACAATACAGGCAAAGCCCATTTTATTGTCTTAAAATATGCAAGTTGAATCCACAGTTCCAATTAAAATTTGCCATCAGTTTACCATGATGGAGTATGCTTCAAAGAGGGAACTTGAAATTTTCCAACAATTTGGGTAGAGTTGGATTATTTTTCTGAGATTCTGCTTACATGAGAAATTTGAGTTCAGACCAATCAGATCAGCTTGCTGTCATATCCTTCCCCTTTCTTCTCTCCTAAGATGTACAATTTAACAAGTGCTTCCTTATCCTTATAATCAGTCGCCAATGTAAAATGCCATTGGAGAAAATGTGTAATGTCATGATATTACATTTTTATTGTACACTTTTTGTGTACAGTGTATTTTTTGTGAAGTGTACAGTTTTATTGTACACTTCAAATGGGAGGGTTGGTATGGAATTGCCATTTTGGAAGTAGCCTTGTGTTTATCTTAACATATACTTTGTCCTGACCTTGAGAATTGGACACTGCCCAGCAGAACATGACAACGTGGCTGAAGTAGAATGATTCCATTTCCTGATTTGAATCTACTTCTTCACCACCACCACCCCAATCTGTAGAGCACTGACAAATTAAGAATCTATTCAAGTTCTATTTTCTGTTCTGCGTCTGTTTTCCCAGCAGCTAAACTGTTTTGACTATGGAATTAGGTCATTACCATCAGAATTATCCACTGCCTCTGGTTTTGTTCACACACCTGGTAGCCCCACTGACAAAAGATGAGCCACACAGATGTCACCAAGGGCAGAATTAGGAAGCAACAGGATAACAGAGGTCTAATTAAGGGCAGGATTTGGCTGATGGAATTCTCATTACTGAACTTAATGCACTAGTCAGAAAGAACACAGCTTGACTATCAAAAGAACTGGATTACCCTCATAGTGAGTTGGCAGTTAGGAAAAATATCATTACGCTTGTAAATTCAACCACTGTAATCCAGAGGAAAACAAGATAAGGCAAATATAAAGTTCCACAATGCTATCTTACAATATCTGCCTTTGAGCAGAAGCCCCAAAAGAGAGATTTTAGAAGAGAGAAAGAAAAAAAGCAAAAAAGATCCAGCAAATTAATCTCAATGCATAGACTATTTTATTCCTAGAGCTTCTTTACTAATCCAAGGAGAAAACTCTAAGGGGGATTAGAAGGCCATAAAACGGTGCACCTACAAAGCATTTTCTGTTCCTTTGGTTGTTATTATAGCTGCATAACTTGTTTACCTGCTACTTTTCCTACAAAGAAAGTCTCATCAAACCTTTTAAAACCAAAGAAAGCTGTAGATCTGCAAGCATTAAATAAAGTGGCAGAAATTGTAGAAATAAATAATGCATGGAAGAAAAGCTATATATCTGCCTCTTGCTCAACAGTGATGGTGAATGGCAGTAACTGGTCCAGCAGATCAAATTACACAACAAATTAATATAGCCTGGTGCCTCCTCACCAGATGTTTTGGACCTCAGTTCCCATCAGTTCCATCCAGCATAATACTGGCAAAGGATAGTGGGGATTTCAGGCTAAAACTTCTGAAAAACCTTAGGTGCCAACCCCTGAAACGGACAGTAAATTAAAACTGCTGACCCAGTTCCTCAAATGTTATATTTTTACCACTTTTTGAAAAATAAAACTAATTACAACTGAGTCATGGTACCCTATGGCCAGTGTCCAGAAAAAAGGTCTTAAGTGCACTTCCCTCTAATGAAATCCATAAGGATTTACGTGCATATTAGTTGCCACTGATTTTCATGAGATTTAAGAATGTCTGACTTTGTTTTCCCCTGAGAACAGACCTGAAAGCACATAGAAATAAAGTGGAATGTTCATCAACATATTAAAGAGCACTATTTGTTGATCTATAAATAAATTTATTTGTAGAATAGTAAGAAGACATGTTATTATACTTAAGTTCCCGTTCCATTGGGCACACACACTTTGGAGAAACATTATTTTATCTTCACATAAACTAAATCCGGTATGATGTTCTAGAACAGATAAAATGTGGAGGAAACAGGAAACCTGAAGATTTGTGCTCCCTATTCACTGCATTTCTTCAAGGAACTTTCATAAACAGTTTGGGATGCAGCAGAGTAGTTCTCTGGATTTGTAGGCATTGTAGATTGTATTAGTAGTCTCCATGTACTCTCACAAATGCATTATACTCCTCACAGAACCCCC
Source organism: Charina bottae (assembly GCA_023362775.1). NCBI lineage: Eukaryota > Metazoa > Chordata > Lepidosauria > Squamata > Charinaidae > Charina > Charina bottae. The sequence goes on along the minus strand of JALMGJ010000003.1, from coordinate 28,892,234 downwards.
AAACCTAGTTAATATTTCAAGCTACTTATGTCTTTTTATACTAAGGTAAAGCATAACAGTGCATTGTAAGCTTGAATCCATCCCCCCCCCCAATTTTCAAGTCAGGGCCACTTTATCTCTCATCAAAGATTTAGCACATGCACGCTGTTTGTCCAGAGCTCGAAAGATCATCAGTGACGCCTCCCATCCTCATCATGGTTTGTTTTCTTTGTTACCCTCTGGGAAGAGGTTCCGCTGTATCTGATGTAGAACAGCCAGATTGGGAAACAGCTTTGTCCCCCAGGCTATTGGATTCTTGAATGCTTAAATAAGTTCTTTTAGGTGAAATGTTGGATGTGTAAAGAATGTATATTTTATAGTAACTATGTTTTTTTTTAATTATTAGTATTTTACTGTTTAATTGAAATTGTGAGCCAACTGCAATGAAATTTCATTCTATTGTGCACTTGGTGTAGGGTGTATAGTGGGATGACAATAAAGTTATTATTCTATTCTATTCTATTCTATTCTATTCTATTCTATTCTATTCTATTATTCTTTATTGTCCCAAAGTAACTTTCCTGGAATCCTAAAAATTGGTCTTTTGTGGAATGTCAGGTTCAATGGCTTCTTTAAGCTACAGTTCTATACCCATCTAACTGAGGTTCTATCCCAGTTAATTATGGGGGTTTATTTCTGAGCAGTATGCATAAGATAATAATACAAAACTACTAGCATGTTAAAATATCTTTGTGTGCAAGGCTTGTTCTGACTGAGACACCATCATGTAGATATTAAATGTGGTCCCAATATTTCTCCTCCAACCCATGATATATCAAAAACATTTGTTTAAAGTATCCAAAATGGAATTACCCAATTCATTTTATGCTGGACTATATTTATTTTTCCTAAAAAAGTTTCAAATTTAGAGCAGGAGTCTAAATTCATTGGGGCAAAGAATACCTTTGTGGAGGCAAGGATGGAGTATCTGTGAAATATTATGCATAATAATAACATGGTATCAAAGGGATCCATTGATTTCAAGGATTTGGATCTAGACTTATAAGAGTAAACTCGGTGAAATCCATGGGACAAATTAGTCATTACTAACATGAGCTTCATTTACTTCAATGGATCTCTCTATGTAAGAGTAAGTCTGGATTCCCGCTACCCCAGGGCTTCCCAAACTTTTCTCTACATTACCCAAAAGCGCCTAACAGAAAGTCCTTTTTACCCAATGTAGGTAAAACACTTTAATGGGTTTGTGTGTCGTTACCCAAAAAAAAAACCACTTTTACCCAAGTTTGGGTAATTTACCCAGGTTTGGGAAGCACTGCTCTACCCTGATACTGACATTGCTAGATTTTCAACTCCCTCCCTCCCTCCCTCTCTCAGCTTCATGTGTAGAACAGGCATTTGTCCATAATGTTAAACCCACTTGCTCTTTCAGAGGAAACTAATGCTTTTTTCAGTTTCAGAAAGTGGCAGTGCCAGTCCTAGATGATGTTGAACCCGGGACCTTCTCCATACAAAACATGTGCTTTAGCCCTGAGCTACATCCCTTTCCCTAACAGAGCCTCATTATGTCTGATTACCTGTGAAAAATAAGGCAGATGCCACTCTACTTGAGCAAGTTTGTGACTGACTAATTACCCCAATCATTTAAAGATTTATCCTTTAAGAACTAACGGATAAGCTCTTTCAAAAAAACATTTCTTCTAAGCAGATTCTTGGACCAATTCTACAATCAATAAATAATTTTTCTAGCACTAAAGTGCAGGATACCCTCTTGAAACAGGAACTGCACAATTGGATCAACTGATTTAAAAACGAACGATGATTGCAATAATATATGTTAGTTTATCAATCCATTTGCATATTCTTTCCAATGGTTGCATTTTTGTTCCCTGTTGCTTAATGGACCCTTTTCCTTGTCTCATAATGAGTTCTCAGAGGTGTGCTAATGAACAGTAGCTATGGATAGGCAAACTGAGTGTGTGTGTCATAACACATCTCTTTTTTGTCCCCATTTTTCTTCCTGTTGCACTAAACAATGGTCACTGAGAATAACTTAATTAATTTATGCACACAGATCTGATTCTTTTTTCTCGTGTGGTTTGGTTGTTGGTGTTTTTCTGTTTTGTTTGTTTGTTTTTTAGCAGCTCCATTAATATTTGAATTGTGTATACATCAATATCTGCGAGCCACATTTTGCAGTGTCCTGGGTCTGAAATGCTTTTGACTTGTGCCATCATTCCCAGCATTGCCATAGTGCTGAGAAACAACATCCCATGGAAACACACTGTCAAGTGCTCCCCTTTGTCCATAAAACAGCCTTGGATATTTCCAAAGTGTTTCAGTAATGTTTCCTTTTCTTTCTTTTCTTTCTATCCCTCTCTCCTCTCCCCTCCCCCTAGGATGTAATTGGAAAAGCACTGCAGTATATTGGAACATATGGAGAGCTCAGTAATACCGAACACGTTGTGGCTCTGATTGATGAGGAAATGTGTATCAACTGTGGCAAATGCTACCTGACCTGTAATGATTCTGGCTACCAGGTAAGAACACAGCTGTAATTAGCAAAAAGGCACTGTGAGTTGTCATTCTGCTGCTGAGGCAGAAGGATTCCACTGTCTCTTGATGGGCAGGTGGGAAAAGTAGATTTACAAGATACTGGAAATTAACATTGGCACACTCCCAGGTATAGACTGCATGAACCATGTCTGATCCATTCGCAGAGGTTGTCAATAAAGCAGGTTTCTTAGAGACTTGGGATACACAGTGCACTCTCTTGTCTCCCTCTCCCTCCCCCCTTCATTTTTCTTGCTGCATATCATCTATTGCTAAGCTGCCATGTTTCTCCCAGCATTACATGCTGCAGAATGCTGTTGAAGACAAGATACGTTCAGATCATGTTGGAGAAAAAGTAATTATTTTGGTGGGTGCAGACTAGAGAATCTATTTAAATCAGTAAAACTCAAGTAAATTTAATTGTTTCAGTGACAACATCAGGATCTCTATTAGAGCAGGAAATTATTTTCTTGTTTTTAATAGTATTGATCTGGTATTGGCATCTAAGAAATCTCTTTAAAATCCTGCTGATGATAGGATAGCTCCAGTTTAATGTAAAATATATTAATTATATAACATATAATTTACACACATGTACATATGTGTGCATACAAATATAGAGAGCCATATAGACACACAAACATATAGATCTACAAAAAGTAACTTAACACAATGGAATCCAATGTTAGATTCAAAGTTATAATTTAATATTGGACTCAACAGTAGTAACTAAAATTTCCCATGGACTTATCAGGAAGCCCAAAAGATACGGTGTGGAGGTAAAATATATTAGAAGCATAATAAATAATGCAAAGAGTTCATTTAATAAAATAATGCAAGGAGTTAATTTTATTTAGTGAGTTAAACAAGATGGGGTCCGGTCACTATATACAGGCAAAATAAAAATAGCAATGACCCACTCAGCAAGGCATCCCATTCGTCTCAACCCAATGCCTGGGAGAACAACCAGGTCTTCAAGACGTTATGGAATGCCAACAGGGTGGAGTCCACATGGATTTCAGGGGGGATCTCATTCCAAAGGGCAGACACCACAACAGAGTAGGCACTGTTTGTCCAATAGATGGCACTGTTTATAATTTGATGTTGCTGTTGTTGAACATAGTGAATACCCAAGGCTTGTTTTGCCCACACAAAAATGTATTCTGCCTCCTTTACATGTTATAACAAAAATGATGCAAACTCACCATGTTATATTTCTAGCCTGTTTGAGAAATTTCTGGAGGACACAATTGAGTCTGGTAATATAAAAAGGTAAAGGTTCCCCCCACACATTTGTGCAGTCGTGTCCGACTCTAGGGGCCGGTGCTCATCTCCGTTTGTTAGCCGAAGACTAACTGGTAACATAGAGTTAAATAATTCCCCATTCTTGTTCATTTCAATAGGCATGACTGGATCCCTAGAACTTTGTAAGCTTAAAGTGATTCTTAATAAAATAATGAAGGAGATGAAACACCAGAGAACAAGTGCTACATTGTCATTGGGAAACACATGAAATATGAATTGGTTTGGGATTATTGAAAAATGGTTCACAAATATTTCAGATTTCTGCCCGGCAGTCCACACTTTTGTTGTTTTATAAAATTTGTAATCAGAGTTATGGAAAATATTGAGAGACAAGCAAACTGAAAGCTTGCAGTAAAAAGTTGCTTTTTATTTAAAACAAAAGAACAATGAGCCTTGCATCTTCTTCAGCCGAAGAGAAGCACATGGCTGATTAACATAAGCTATTTACATTGAGATAGCAGAGCAGAGAGACCAAAACAAAAGCAGAGATAACACTTTTAAAGCTTTTTACAATTGCAACTTGGCCATACCTGAGTGGACAAGGTTTAGCATGTGACCAAACACCTAGGCAACAGATTCCCAATATGGGCAAAGCTCAAACAGGTAATTCTGATTGGTCAGAACTATCAGACTAGCTGGCTCCAAAGCAAATTAACATTCCTGAGGAAGATGAACAACACGTGTTCCCCAAGAGCCCAAAAAGAAACTTCAAGGCTTGGCTTTTTAAACTAGCCTTCCATATTTCAAGACATAAAAAATATATCACACTCTATTGGTTTAGATAGGTTATACTGTTGCAAGACAGTCATGCATTCATTACAAATTAAGCAAATATACTAAGGAGTAACAAAGAGGATGCTGAGAGAAGCAAGGCTGTGGGGGAGGGGAAGTCACCAACCTAAATTAATAAAGAAGATCCACATTCACATTTTGTGCATTTAACAAATTGTTTTCCTTGATCTATTCAACTCGATTAAAGTGTATCATGTTTAGAGCCAGACTGATAAGGGCTGCGTGCTTTGACAAGGGAGAGGGGTGGTGTTTTAAGAAATTATCACATTAAGAAGATTTGGATGGGTAGCAATCTATTTCAATCTAGAATGTTTAGTGAAAATAAAGAAATACAGTAAATGGCCACAGAACAGGTTGTCTCCTCCCCCCCACCTTCATCTCATCTTATCTTTATTTCCTGCACTTAATAGTCCAGACAACCTGGTGTAGAACTGCAACCTGCCAGGGCCCCAGAGCCATTACCCAGGAATTGTGTCACCAAAAGTCCAAAACACTTAGAGGACATTTCCCTTCTTGTAGATAGAAAAGATTAATTTAGCAGAAGTGTACTAGATATGCATATAATTTTTAAAGTAAAAAAATAGTACTAGAATTCAGCATTGTTATCAACAAACAAGTTTTAATTCTAACTTGGATATGAGTTGACTCCCAAGTTTCAGAAGTTGTCCTGAAACTTCTCTAGGAAGCAAGGATGCCTGCCTTCTTTCCTTCTTTCCTTCTTTCCTTCCTTCCTTCCTTCCTTCCTTCCTTCCTTCCTTCCTTCCTTCCTTCCTTCCTTCCTTCCTTCCTTCCTTGTATGATTCTGTTTGCACTGGCACAACCTCAAGAGCTGATAGCTGTGGCATCATTTTTGCAATGCCTTTGCAAAGCAAATATTCCACACAATGTCCACAAGCACCAACCAAGTTTTTAGTAAAGTTCATTTTCAGATTAGCAGAGGTTACTGAAGAACAGGGGACTGGAGCAGAACAGCCTGTCTGAGTCCACATAGATATTGGCAGAGAAAAGTTTATGCAAATAAACACAAACTAAAAAAAAATGATGCACACAGTAAAAAAAAAAAACCCAAACAAACCTATAGGAATCAAAGATTAAAAAACTACCAGCACTGAGTTTGTCTTACAGAGTGCTGTTCTCAAAGATATCATAGCCCAAGGGTCGGAAATGGCGGCTCGCGAGCCAAATGCGGCTCTTTGGCCCCTTGAGTGTGGCTCTTCCGCAGGCAGGCGTGGCGGGCGTGGTGCGGCAGCGAGTGTGGCGGGGCAGGCGCGGCAGCGGGCATGGTGTGCGTTGCTGTGGGCATACCCCTGGCAACCTGGCAGCCGTCTCCGGCAGCCATCTTGACGACGGGCAGGGTTTTCCAAACTGTGTGTCGCGTGACAAGCCGGAAGCGCTGAAGGGAGTGGAAATTCTCCGCGCCAATCAGCTGTGCGTCGGGAAGCCCGGCAGCCTGCACGCGCGATTTTTGCCTCCCTGCCGGAACCGAGGGCATTTTCCGGCAGGGAGGCAGAAACCTCCCCTCTCCACATGCACACGCTTCCCTGGGGTGGAAATTCTCCCCGCAGAACAGCTGAGGCAGCTTGCGCGCAGCCTCCCTGCCTAAACTGAGGGCATTTTCGGGGTCCCCGGAGCCTGCCCTTTCGAAGGGGCAGCACTGCAGCTGCTGCTGCCGCTGCCCCTTCGAAAGGGCAGGCTCCGGGGACCCCGAAAATGCCCTCGGTTCCGGCAGGGAGGCAGAAACCTCCCCTCCCCACATGCACACGCTGCCCTGGGGTGGAAATTCTCCCCGCAGAACAGCTGAGGCAGCTTGCGCGCAGCCTCCCTGCCGGAAACTGAGGGCATTTTCGGGGTCCCCGGAGCCTGCCCTTTCGAAGGGGCAGCCGTTGCCGCCGCAGCGACAACCTGGAAGCACCGCCGCCGAAGCAGTCGAGCCTCTCTTTCCCTTCTTCTTCCAAACCTCCCCCGCCCCCTTCCACGCGATTGGCTCCCGCCCGCAAAACCCGCCCCCTTCCACGCGATTGGCTCCTGCCCGCAAACCCCGTCCCCTTCCATGCGATTGGCCCCCGCCCGCAAACCCCGCCCCCTGGCTCTCGAGCACTTCAAAATGTGCACGAGCATGTCAAAATGGCTCCCGGCAAAAAAAGTTTGCCGACCCCTGTCATAGCCTAATAAAAATGTACTATAATATGTTATAGTGACAGTGCTGAAATAATTTAGTTTGCTTGCAACAGGAATAATGTTCTGGTGCTGTTTTATTTTTAGCAGTGGAATAGTTCTATCATGAAAGTGTGGCCATTAGTTGCATTTTTCCAGCCAAGGCCCTGTGCTGTGACCATGGATTGCTGGAAAAGAATAATTTGTTGATTAACAAGGGTGTTCAATCTACTAGCTGCAATGGAAGACTCACTGGTCCATTTCAAGTGTACTTTCTACTATAGTTGCTGTAGAAACTACAGCATCGTTCACCCTCTACACCATTCACCCAATAACTGGTGAGCCTTGAGGATTCTTCATTACAAAGCCTGTTCATGAAGGTTGCTTTGTAGTTTCTTAATTTTTTCTGCTCATGGTAAAGAGACATGTTATATGCCTGAATACCCAGCCTTATGTTCAAACTGGACCGTGAGTTCTAGTCCCGCCTGAGGCATGAAGCCAGCTGGGTGACCTTGAGCCAGTCCCTCCCTCTCAGCCCTAGGAAGAAGCAGGCAATGGCAAGCCACTTCCGAAATCTTGCCAAGGAAAATACGGGGACTAGTCCAGGCAGTCGCCAGGAGTCAACACCGACTCAAAGACACACAGAAAAATAATAGGCTACACCAATCCTTTGAAAGAGATACTTCAACATGTGCAGGAGCACATGCAAAACCCTTTTTTCACTTGTTAAACCAGCTGTGTCTTCTTCAAGATGCCCATGGCTACCTGGAAAGCAGTTCCCGGTTGTCTACTCACCCACGTGTTTGCACAGCCCCTTCCCGCTGCATTGCTCACACACATTCTGAAGCAACTCTTTCAAATGATTTGCATAGCTCGACCCTCTCATCAATAAAACTCATCCCCTGCTTATTTTGTAGATGCCTTTATATATCATGCATGTAAAATAATAACAGCAACAGTAATGAGGAAAGGGGAGGAATGACTTTTCCCACTGTCCCCACCATAACTGGACACCACTGTGAAGCTTTGGTGCTATAACAATGCCAGTAAATCAGTATGTTGTGAAGGATTAACTTTTCAAAGCGACACATATTTTTACGGAAGTTGTGCAGCTTGTGCTGAGCCTTGATTTTGTTCGTAACTGCACTGAGCACATAAGAAAGAGAATGAGGACCAACGGGAGGAAAGAGATTTCTACCGGAGCCCCGTTTGCCTCAGTATTTCAAATATTTTTTTAGAAAATGTATTTTCCTAGCCATTGAAACTGTTACTGTAGCTGCAATGCGGTACCAAACAAAGACTTCTCCCAGCACCTCAACTACAGGAAATGCAGATGCTAAAAACGGGGTTGTTTTTGACCTTTTCTGCGAGTGACATCAATGCTGTTTATTTCTGCTTTCCAGGCTATACAATTTGATCCAGAAACCCACCTGCCCACTGTTACTGACAGTTGTACAGGCTGCACTCTGTGTTTCAGTATCTGCCCTATTATTGACTGCATCCGAATGGTTTCCAGGACAACCCCTTATGAAGCAAAGAGAGGCCTGCCCTTAGCTGTGATCCCCGTGTGCTGAGGAGATCAGACCAACAGTTAAAGGGAAACTTCTATTTGCTTGATTCTATTGATTTGCTTTCTAATTAGTACCAGCCAGTCCAGCACATTTAGCAAGCAGAAGGAAAGATGGAAAGAGAAGGAAAGGTAGAAAGAGAGAGCGAGAGAAAGAAAAACCTAATACACTAATGAGAGGCCATATAAAGCTGGCTGAATTTTCCAATTTATTTCCCCTCTCTTTCTCTTTCTGATCTTCAGACAGATAACAGTTAGTTTGCTGGATGTAACTTGGCTTTGCTTTTTCTTAGATGCATAACTTTTTTTCTCTCTCTCTCTCTTTCACAAATTTTTACATGTTCTGATGATTTGGGTGATTTTTCTTCCCTCTAACAACGGATGAAATTCAGGGAACTTTTTGTAATCATTTAAACCCTAACACATGGACAAACTTTGTTACCATGGAAACATTGGGTAATTACACATTTCATTTCCTTTTAAAACTGGTTTTTAGAAGATGTAATTAACTATATAACACACAAACAAAGCATTGTGTATCATGGGGGGTATGCTTTTACAGAAAGATATAAAAAGAGGGTTAAACTGCTATTTCTGAACAATTAATCAGTTTTGATAGTGGCAGCATCTGGTGGTCTATTACTCTAGTTCTCCCTAAATTCTAGTTCTCCCTAAATGCTACCTCTGACTAGGCATTAAAAACCAAATGTGCAAATACAGTGCACTTTTGTCATTTGATGTTTTCAGTTGGTAGCACAATTTTTTTGTTGTTGTTCTGTTAATGAACTTCCAGTCCCTGTCTATTAACTCTAGTCTTTCAAATGTAAATATAGGACATTTTTTTGTTGCATCACTGTGGTGTTGGCAGAATGAGATTATTCTTGAGGCACTAGCAGAGGACCAAAGGTAATTGCTTCAAAGTTTCCTTAAACAAGGTTTTCTGCAATTCATACACATAGTGCTGGACAAAACAATGTGCTATCAACCTAGATGGACCAGTGGGGCTCGAAAGATATGGCCTTTCTGATCACCACAGATGGCACCTGAGAACAAATGGCATCTACTGAATATTTCCCAACTGCAAAGTCCATTTCATGCCTGAGCTCCACTGGGCCTAAACGGAAGCTCCACTAATCTTTGGAGAAAGAATGAGATGATGGTCCAGTAAAGACACATTGAAGTTCTGTCAAGGCAGGATGTCTGACAGATGCACAATGTAGGATCTTTAAAAGGAACCCATTACTGTTTCTTACTATGAGACCCATTCCTCCCCATGATTCTGGCATGTAAACTCTCTTGACTTACTACACAGAGAGAAGCAGCCGATTGGATTAGTATAAATGAGGTAAAAGATGTCCTCGCCTTTTTAGGGATGACCAAACATGTTATTGTGGACCCTCAAAATAGGAGTTCATCTGGGGGGAAGCCACTAGTGGGAGATACACAAAGCCTCAGTAGCAGAAATATCAGTGCAGTTAGCAAAAGAAATTATGAAATACTGGCTACCCACCAACTAGACAGAAATCACTAGTAGAATGGATTTCTCCTCCTCCTCCTGTACTTCTGCTACAACAGGAGTGGGTGTGAAAGCAACGAAAAATCCTATCTTCTAAGTCAGAGATCATGTATATAATGTTGGATAAAATTCTGTATATTCCCACACAAGAAGAAATACAGTAGAAATGTGCAAACATTCTGAAACCGTATTTAGTCAAAGCCATATCAGTGCTTTAATAACTTTCTGATTACATGAAAAGATTACCAGCTACATATTCTACTATAAGTACACAATCATTTTAAATTGCAAAATGTGAGGTAAATAATTGTTAGCATATCAATGCCATATGTTCCAAAAATGTTATTTTGTATAATAAATATTCAGAAATAGAACATGTTTGTTTACAATAAAACTGAGATAAGGATTTTCCACCATTCTGAAACAGCATGTTATCATCGACTTATTTCTCATTCTCAGTTGGGTGTTTTCTTGTACTAAGATAGACTTTGCTATCTATTTTATCCCAAAGAAGCTGCAAGAAAACCATATGTTGTTCAATATTTAAAATAGCAAACAGTGTATCCATTTCTCTGTACTCTCTGCCATCAACTGAAAATGCAAAACTTTGATTGTGCATATTAAATAATGCTTGTGTTCAAATTTCTGTATATTTACATAGTTATAAATAAATCAGAATTAAAGAATATTATACAACGTTTTAAAATGTGTTTTTCTTGGCATTTTTGTGTGCTTTTTTAAAAAGCAAGTCAATTTGCATTTTATATATTATAGGCTTCCAGTTCTCCAGAATTAGGTCTCTCCTTCTTGATCACTTGCTATCAAAACAGTCATATATAATCCAATCATTTTATATTGGTGAAGCTGGGCTTGTGGCATGGAATGAAGTTATTAATAGTAAAGAAAACGTTTTGCATTAACCCACTATCAGAAAGAGCTCTATGGATTTTTAAAAACTTGATAGAGGGTTTGCTGTGCACCTATACCCAATTCAAAGCTTTGCTATTATGCAGGAAAAGCAGGATTGTCCCTGGACTGTTTTATGGCAGTGTTATTCACACCTCTCCATACCAAATGTAATAACTATGCTACGTATTGTTCTTCATTTATCTCAAATAAAACTCATGTTGCTATACATTTATTTGTGGGGGCTGTACATGCCAGAGAGCTGCAAAGAACTGTTGATTGTTAATCAAAATCAAGTTTCTGAATTGCTCATGTTTATAGAGCTTAGTTCATAATTTGAAACTTCTTTTATATGTTTTGCTATTAGTTATTTTTTCATAAGAAATGAAATCCTAACACATAACACTAAATGTTACAAAGAAATAACAAAGACTATGTCATTGCTGTTTTAACAAATCTAATTCACTCTGCCAGGCAACTAGTTATACAGTCCTCAAGTCACTTATTGCTAGAAAAGGAAATTTCCCTCAATATTTAAATATTAAATCACTGTGACTAGATATGTAATGCAATAAAAAGTATCATCTTGTTTTCTGTGATAACACTATGCATAATTTCCTTATCAAAAAGAAATAGTCCTAAAAAGGATGTTTGCGTGTGTGAGAGAGAGGGGATTTTTAATTCACATCACCTCTGCATAATCTTTGATCTGGTAAGTAAACTAAAGCAGGCAAAAATAGCATTTTCCCAAACTGACCTGATTCATAACTTGGTTGGCTTCACTGCTCAGCTTCCGTGCTATCTTACTGCTAGCAACACTTTATCTCTAGCAAAACTGTTAATGAAGAAAACTGCCTTCCCTTCTTTGCTCAAAAATATATATATTGTGTCCAAGTGTGGTCACTTCTAGATGACATACTGCCACTGTTTATATAAATATGTTCTGTGATTTACATGGCCCTCAAATTATGAAGATTGGAACATGCAGTTTCTAGAAAGTGTCTAAAACCCAACAGCATTTCTGATAAAGGTTTTATTCTTTGTATTCAGTCTTTGCCCATCACATTTGAATGACTCATCTAGAAAAGTCTCTTAATTTTTTTTCTATAATAACAGTCTGTGATGGAAAGGAGCCAGTTTGGTCTAATGGTTAAGGCTATGGGCTAGAAACCAGGAGACTGAGAGTTCTAGTCCCGCCTTAGGCATGAAAGCCGGCTGGGTGACCTTGGGCCAGTCCCTCTCTCTCAGCCCTAGGAAGGAGCCAATGGGAAACCAGGAGACTGAGAGTTCTAGTCCCGCCTTAGGCATGAAAGCCGGCTGGGTGACCTTGGGCCAGTCACTCTCTCTCAGCCCAACTCACCTCACAGGTTGTTGTTGTGGGGAAAATAGGAGGAGGAAGGAGCATTAGGTATGTTAGCCGCCTTGAGTTATTTATAAAAATAATAAAGACGGGATAGAAAATAAATATAAATAAATAAATGAATGAACCTATCTCTATTGTAAAGCAGCGAAGGAGTTCTGCCATAGTCTCATCCTCCATATTCACATCTTGTATTTAATTCAGATGAAATTTTTCAGCTTGAAATCCCATTGCCTCCATAGGGATGTTCTGGGTATGTGTATGTTTTCCAGCTGAATGTAAATACTTTAAAAAGATATGTATGTACATTTTTAAAAATCTTTTTCAGGGATTTACTGGACAAGCAATAAAGCCTCAACCACAAACATTATTATAAGGCTGTTTTATAATAAGGGACATTCTTTTTCTCTTATATCCTCAGCAAAAATAGAGGCCAATCATGACCACAACCAGTATCTATTTATCCAAACTGTATGAAAAAGTTGTTTCACTACTTCACCCTTCCTTGAGGACCTACCTCAGGAGACACCATTAAACAGGATACCTGCTGTGTGTCATCATCTTGTTCCGAAGTGCTATAATTGTTCACTCTATCACATGAACATCTTTGCCAGAACGTGAAGAGTTCTTAATTCACAACTGAACTTAGTCCTTAACTTAAAAAAATATCCTCTAGGTTTGATCACTGTATTTTTTTAAAATACAGGATGCATGATGCAACAATTACCAACATTGCCAATTATGAATGAATCTTAAGAATTCAGCACTTTTTTATTAAGTCACAATGATATGATCCTATAACAGAATGAAGTGTTGTTGAATTCAGTTGTGCCTACTTGTACATAAGTGGGTACAAAATTTCAGCTGTTATGCTGTGATTTCTGAAGGGAATGGTTGAATATTTGGTAGACTCCAAAGAAATTAAAACTCGAAATCCTAAAAACACAATTTATTTTCCGTTGTTAAATCAGTTATTCAAGTTTTGATGATGGCTAAAAAAAACTGCCTTCTTTTTCTTTTCATTTATATCATTTCAAAAACAGACAGGCAATGTACTTTTACACATAACCTTTAACAGTTAAAACTTTTAAAAGACACATTGTGAGCATTTTTTTCCAGCAAAGATTGGCAATTTCTATAAGCCATATGATGCTTTCTGTTCCCCCCTCCAGTCCTTTTCCTTCTGCCTTGTCTTTTTAAATTGTAAGCATGGAAAAGCAAGGATTGTTTATGAACTTATATTCTATTCTGTCTTTCTGGGTGGTGAGTGAAATATATATAATTAAAATAATAAAATAAACAGCAAATAAATAATGGAATATTAGCCTTGTCAATCAGCATAAATGCAGAAATAATCTATGTATTTTGTCCAAACTTGAAGTATGAAATTCACATGAGTCACATTTGCGTAAGTTGGTTGGGCCCGAGGGGTGAAATCTTCTATGCTTATGGTTTAGCTATAAAACTGTATGGCAGTTTTGTGCTTGTTGATATGCAGATCTTTTCTTTAACTGAGCTAAACTGCAGAGCCAAATATAAAATGGTGTTAATGTTCACTGTGAAGCAGTATAGGCCAGTTAACAGAAGGGCCTGCTAAGGTGTCATAAGAACTATCAATAAGTGGCAAACAGCTATCTGAAAATGCCCTAGACACTACAGGACTTCTGTGCCTTCCTAGGCTCCATCCACTCCAGTTATTCATATGTACTATATAGAAAATACTAGAATTACATTGCTAGAAAATTGCAGATTTCTCTCACCTACCAAAGTTTCCTTGGAAATAATGTCAACTTCTAACCAGCAGAAAATCAAAATGACAGAAGCATAGAAACCAGATAATAATTACCAGGATTTATACATTATAAAATTCTTAAATTGGATTCAGTCGAATTCTAATATTAGTTGAATTATTGGTAATAATTGATAAAAATTGATAGAATTAGTTCACCTGCATGCCATGTTTTGGCAATTATAAAAGCTCTTATTATCTGTCAAAATTCTTGCTGGTAACTGGCTTCATGGGGATTTTGCATCCTTCAAGCAGTATTCGTTTTCACAAGTAATTAAAAACAACAACTAAATATGACATTTTTTCACCTCTTTTCCCATTTTCACCTTTTATCTGGCAATCTTTCTTTAATTACCAGTAATTTGTGGGGTTTTTTTGAAGCCGATCCTTAAAAGGCTTATTTTAACCAGAGATGTATTCTCAACTTTTCTTTGAGAAATAGGATCATCTTCAATGCCACATTCCAACAGCTTGCACTTCCTAATAATAAAGGATGGGGGACCCACTCTATAACTTCTCGGAGTGTTGTGTACCAATTAAGTTATGCTTTCAGGCTAGGATGCTACTTATATGTATAATTCAATAATTTAAATGGGGAATTTGACTTATTTTTAGCAAATGAAGACTAGCTCCCATTTAGACTTGTTTGGCTTCATAAAAAACCCTATGTAAGTGGAATAATCCATAATATCACACCCATCTTTAAAGAATCAGTTATAAAAATACTGTCTTTGAACAATAAATATAATTCACATGTTTATTTATATTACATTAAAAATAATACTTAAGTGGAAGTATGCTAAACTTGGCCCTTCCACGTGGTGTTGGTTTGAGCATTCCAGACTCTTCTAGCGCTGCAATTGGACTTCTGTGGCTTGTGACTGTTGCTGTTTTGTTGTTATTTATTTCAACCTAGCTAGTATAGCATGGCTTAGATTGGAGGGAAAGTGATTAGGAAAGGGATGCTACTGGTGCAAAGCTCAGGACTAAAGAGTCAGCGTGGATTCTCCTGTACTGCTGTAGAGAACGAGGACTGCGATAACCAACCAATCAACTGCTCCCGTTGTGATACTAATATTCTTTCGTTGGTATGTTTTTGCAGCTGCCAAATGCAAAAAGCTTGCTTTTTTGCTGGGCTTGTGTTTGGAAAGGCAGGCAAGCTTCAAAAACAAAACAAATCTTGAAAAGTAGGTTCATAATCCACACTGATTGCCACTCATCTTACATAAAATTCACCAAGGGAATTTTCTTTTTTTTTAAAAAAAAAAACCCTCATAGGAAGCAATGGAAACGTTTGTTTGATTGATTGATTGATTTCTATCCTACCTTTTCCCCAGGACTGCAAGGCACCTTATATAGAGAGTTCTCCCCATTTTATCCTCAGAACAGCAACCACTTTTGTTTCCTAGGGGGATTTTTTAATATTTTCAAAAGTTTTTTGAAAAAATAATTCCATTATTTTTGTAAATTCAATAGCTGATAGCAATCAGGATGTACTACTATTCCACCTACTCTTGTGACCTGGGCTGAAAAACAAGGAAGCAAGTACCCCTTGTTTTCTATGGCTGAAATGTTTGAAAATGTCAAGTCCTGTTCCACTGGAATACTGCTGACTCCAAACATTTCAAACCTGACTGTTGCAAACTCAACACAAACAATGTAGACCATATACTTAAGCACAAATATTATACAGAAACCTCAAGTCCCATTAAATTAAATACGGCTTACTTCTGACAAGTGATATCTAGGTTTGCTGTGCCACTGTCAGTTATATAAAAATACCAATAGGCTTTTAATATATAGAGATTGCATCACTGACAAATTATGAGATATATATAAAGCATTTTTATAAAACAATCTTGAAGACGTCCTGTATAGACTCCCTGATTCAGCACTTGAGCTTGGCTTAGAAGAAGAAAAAAGGACGTAATCCAAATGGATAATGAAGCAGATCTTGTAGCCCACCATGAGCTGCTGAATTGTCCTTCCCAGCATTCCATGCAAGGGCGTATGGTGCCTATAGCTATTGAAATTAATGGCCACAGGTTTCCCACCACCAGGCCGAAAATTATAAAGTGGGCCCAAGTACTCCTACATTTTTCTATAGTTCTAAGTCAGACTTTGATCCTAAAATCTAGTTTATATCATCTGACTTGCTCTCCTCCAATTATTCCCATGCCAAATAATCCTGCAGCCATGACGCAGTGATTTCTAGACCACCAACCACACCAAAATGAATCAGAGCTCATATATACATATACATACACATAAACACATACATACACACACATACATACAGTACATACATTAGTGTTTCTCAACTTTTGCAACTTTAAGATGTGTGTCTGTAGGTTGAGTCATGGCAACTGGATTTCTTTCTTTTGGTTGAAACTTTTCACTGCTTATCCAAGTAGCTTCTTCAGTCTGGGCAAAAGTTGGTGAGGGGACCCCATATATGTCTTCCAGGGTGACTCAACCTACAGACAATTCCACCTGGATGACTGAGAATCTTCATCGACATTTTATGATGTGTGGACTTCAACTCAGAATTCCCCAGCCAGCATTAGCTGATATAGAAAAGTTGCAAAGGTTGAGAAACACTGAATCTATATCTATATCTATCTATATCTTCTCTCTTTTGAGACACTTAATATGACAGTCAGTGGCTGAGAGCTGTCCCAGCTGTGCAATGCCTGATTTTCAGCTTTACTCCTTCCCTGTCCAGTTCCTATCATGTGAGATCCTCTGGGAAGACTGGACAATGGGAAAGCTCCTTTGCCCAGGTATCAATGGTGCAAATATATATGTACCACTTTTATCTTACGAGTATATTCAGTGGACTAAGCAAGCGATGTTGATAAGAAAGCTTAAGATGATACCGAGAACACAGATCACTTCCATTATAACTACTAAAATCAGCTTTACAGAGAGACCTTGTACCAGACATTATGGGGAGACCTTTTGCTTTTTACCATGACTGTTCTTTGTTGCTATGGCAATAGAATTAACCATTCCATTAACATAATAGAATAAACTGCACTGTAAACTTCTTTGTCCTCGTGGAAAAGCCTTACTCAGATTTCAGAATATTTGACAAGCTCAAATTCTCAGGGCCTTTTTTTTAATCCCAAACCCAGGTTATTATCTCAGTGCCTCCGAAAGCTTAAAAGGAGAGAGAATGAGATTGGGCACAGCTGTACATTTTATCATTACATTTCCCTGTTCCTTCATTGACTGCCTTTTGCTAAGTGTCCCCATGAGAAAACAAGTAGACTACGGAAACAGTGACCATTGGAAGTGAGAATACAGTCATTTAACAACCTCATAAAGGAGCATACACACACCCAAGCACACACACAAATGGGAAAGCTCTCAAATAGTCTCAACTCCAGCACAAGTGTTCCTAGTTAATACTTCTTTTCCAGATAACAATGGATAGAGAAATAGTTAGAAAATGCATGTACGGAAATGAACTGTATTCTCTCTCTCTGTGTGTGTGTGTCAGAGAGAGAGAGGGAGAGAGTTGCCAGCTAGCTTAGAAATGAGACAAGGACAGAGGCGGCTTTGGGTTTTAATTAAGCAAGCAAGCGAGGAGGAGGAGGAGGATGGGTAGTGTGTTATCTGACTGCCCAAGTTCACAAAGCCACCACGGGCTCCACATTTGAGGGAGGAGATGCTGTTAGCAGGCCTTCTTCTCAGTTATCCCCACAACCACATTATTTATTGTGACACTGTTGCTGTGGTGTCATGTCTTTGGGACCCAGTCTGCACCCATGTGCAGGACAAGGTGGTCATTTCTGCATTGTCAGAAAAAGAGCATCCAGGCTTGCAGACCTGTGTTAGTCTATATGCATACATACACCTACCCAGGATTATCTTATCACAGAAGAGACTATAGGAACCTTGTGAGCCAACTCAATGTGCACAGTCCTTCTCCTTAAGATTTTTAAAGATTTTATTTTATTTTTTGGATTGGATTGGATTTAATATTGGATTTAATATTTAAGAGTGGATAGCTCTTTCAATAGAAGACCATCACATAGAGAGCTGTCTTCTCATGATAGTTCTTCAAACCGAGGAATACGCTGTAAAATAAAATGCCTGGCCAGTGTATTTGTGGGCAGGGGAATAGGCAGAGGACCAAGGGGCAGGAAACCTCAGTTTCTGGGAGGAGGCTTCCTCTTGCTCCATATGTCCCTGACATGAGCCCTGCCTTAGGCACTCTTCTAATGGGAAATGTATCTATTCACCTGGAGTACCTGTATTTCTGGACAGGTATAGGAGCTATAAATAGGCTTTGGCCATTCTAAAACAAAACAAAATAGAACAAAACCATAATCCATTTGAATTTGCCTATGCCTTGCTTCAGCGTATTTGAGGCCACTTTGACCTAGGCTCAGTGATTTTTGTCTTTTCTAAAAATGCACCTCTTTTCTTCAAAGCACCTCTTTGAAAGAGCATTTCTTCAGCCTACCATATATACTCGCAGACCAGCCGAGAATTTTGGGTTCCAAAATATACCCCCCAAATTGGGTTCAGCTGATCTACTGATCAGAGCTGAGACTTTTTAAAGACCATCACAGCCTTTAAATCGTGTGGTTTTATAAATTATGACATAACAGTTTGCAGTTTCCCACCTGTCGGTGCAGTTAAAAATCCAAGGTTTGGCTTATCTTTGGGTGACACATTTTTCATGGTATTTTGGTTGAAATTTTGAGGGTTGGCTTATCGATTATATACAGTAAGTAGACTTTTCTCAACCCAGATTTGTTCCATGACAAAGATTGTGTTTGCCCAACTTTTGTATTTGAAGGAGCTGCAGAGAATAATCTAGTCAGAGAATATTTCCTCTTAACCTCTTATTCACTTTTTGAAAATCAGCCAGAAATTGCAGTTGGAGTAGAATGCTGTTGTGTGGCTTTTGAGGAAAAGGGAGCCGTAGAGCACGTATTATACTAATATTAGCTTAACTGCACAAATCAAAGTATTTCATGCTACAGATCTTCAAAGTGCTTCCAGTATCTTTTGTCCTTTCAGGGCAATCGTTGTTAAATAAATTTCCCCAGTGCATGCATTTTAATGTAGGTTTCTTTGCATATTTGGTTTAGAGGAAATGGATGCTAACTGATTCTGTTCAGAATTGTTCTTGGTGTTGCAGCAGAATCCATTTGGGGAGGAATCCTGCAGATCCACTCCCACAGAGATCTATGGCAGATTTCTTTTGCATCTGTACATTACATGTGGTCCTCCAGATGTTGATGAAATTCCAGCCAAGATGTCCGATGGCAAGTAATACTGGGAGGTTTAGTCCAGTAATACGTGGAGCTCATAGGCTGCCCATCTCTATAATATATTGCTTAATACTTGTATTCTTGGAAATAAGTAGTAGTATACTTTAGCCATACGATACTGATTCATACTTTATGTTATAGCATAGTTTGCAAAAGGCATTTCATGGCTGACTGATAAGAAAGCATAAGTAACAACCAACTTCAACAGCTACATAAACTCAGAAGTTGAATAGATATCTGTTTTGCATCCTCTCACTGCACAAGTGTGGTGCTGGCTTTCATTTATGTTACTCATCTATGAGTTGTGCTTGTTACATGGTTTGGTGAGGGCACTGAACTCTGGGAGGTACGCAGTATTACTCTGCTTCACAAGTACAGCACAGCTTTAGTAACTGCCTGGTTCTTACCTATCTATAGTTCATCAACTGAAGAGTTATAGTATAAGAAAAGCATACTGAACAAAAATAATTAAGATACAGTATTGTATTTGTTAGCATAGAATGGTAAAACAATTCTCTGGAATAAATCCAGACTCAGCCATGATTTAGTCTGCCTTGCAAATGCATAAACTACAACTACAGTAGAAAAACAGTGTGGTTTAGTTGTTAAAGTGTTGTGCTGAGGCTGGGGAGACCTAGGTTCAAGTATACCCACAAACCATGGAAACTCATGGGGTGACTTTGGGAAAGTCACTCTCTCTCAGCACAACTTAGGTCACAAAGTTGCAGTTGTGGGAATAAAATTACGGGAAATCCCAGTGTAAGCCACCTGGCACTGCTGGAGAAAAGGTGGAATACAAATCTAATAAATAAATAAACTCTATCATTCCAGCAACCAAGCTATGTGGGGAGTGCTGAGTTGGGTATGATCACATTTGTTCAATAGGACAAGTTAGTTTGATTAAAACATAACAAGCAGTTTAAAAACTGGATCCAAGCCTAAATCCATTTTGATCAACTGCTGAAAAGCACATATTTATGACACAAAAGAAAGCTGCCATACACCAAATCAGAAAGCTGGTTCAGATTTATCAAGGATTGGCAATAGCTATCCAGTTTCAGGCAGGCTCTTTGCTAAATGTACTTGGAGATGTTAAGGACTGAATTGGGACTTTTTGTTTCCAAGACAGATGTTCTACTACTGAGCTACAGCCTTTCTCCAGTCCCATTTGAACTACTAGTATAGAATAGTAGTGTAGTGTAGTGTAGTGTAGTGCAGTGCAGTGTAATGTAGTGTATAGTATAGTAGTATAGTTTGTAGTATGATCTCAGTAACAGAAGTGGGGAATGTTTTTTCTATAATGACTGGTTCATATTTTATGTTATAGCATAGTTTGCATACACATTGTTAATTGAATAAACCCCAGCTTAGTTCACCCAGCACACTAAGCCAAAAGCAATCACATCATGGTTTAGTGCTATGTGTGGATCCAGACAATATTTGAATCTTGATCCATGTTTTAGGATGTAACTAGTATAGCAAATAAGATATATACATCTTAGATCTTGTTGCATAGTTAAATAGTGTTTTGTCCATTCAGAAATCTTCTCAGTTAGATCACAGGAAACGGAGAGAAAGGATGTTACCCCTTTGAACTATAAACAAGACTTCCCAAGGGTTGAACCTCTGAGCTGAGTTGGCCGGTGGAAAATTGACTTTTTTTTTTAAAGTGACCCAGTTGCTTTATTTTCCTGCACAAGAGGGCAGCGTTTCCTTAAATCCAGGGCACATGGCACTTAGGAAGAGCTTTTGTCAGTTTACAATAACACGGCAGGCATGTGATATCTTAGTAATTGTTTGGATTTTCTAATTGCCTCAGCCGCCAGTAATTTAATGCATGAGGTAAACGCCTGCTCAGCTCACAGCTATTAAGCAGCTCTCTAAAGAAAGTACCATTACCCCAAGCTGTCAGGAATTCCAGGGCTTGCTACTCCTTCCTTCTGCGCCCAAGGTTTTATATATGGCGTAGGCTGAAAGTCAACTGTTTATATTGCAAGTGACATTTTATCTCCAATGTTACATAAATGTTTGAATACCTGATGCCTCGGTGCTCCAGAGCTGTCTTTCAATAATGAAGGGAAGGTAGGTTATGATAGTATACATGCTGCTAAGTCACAAATCCCCACGAGGAGCTGTTCTGCACTCATGGCCCTCGTTTTCTGCTGGTTATCGGAAATATCGATTTTCAATCTTACACCTAGAAAATTGTGGCATTAAAAATCAGCTATTTGTAACAGGAGGTTGAGTATCTCCTGCCCATCTATTCAAAAGAAAGAATAATGGCTATAAAGTGGTTATAAAGTGGTTAAGGTGCTGGGCTAGAAACCAGGAGTCTGTGTGTTCTAGTCCTGCCTTAGGCATGAAAGCCAGCTGGGTGACCTTGGGCCAGTCCCTGTCTCTCAGCCCTAGGAAGGAGCCAATGGCAAACCAGGAGACTGAGAGTTCTAGTCCTGCCTTAGGCACGAAAGCCGGCTGGGTGACCTTGGGCCAGTCACTCTCTCTCAGCCCAACTCACCTCACAGGGTTGTTGTTGTGGGGAAAATAGGAGGAGGAAGGAGTATTAGGTATGTTTGCCACCTTGAGTTATTTATAAAAATAATAAAGATGGGATAGAAAATAAATAAATAAATAAATAAAATAAACCAATACCCCTCTCATTGTTATGGGCCAATCGTAGCAATTGGATCTGCACCCTATGCAGATTTTAAAGAGAACTAATTTCTTTCTATGGGCACTACTGAAGCTATTGAAATCATTTCATCTTCCAGGACTTACAAAGTGAGTTTCAGATGGTTAAGTGTGTGATATTATGCAAAGGAAAGGAACACCTGTGTTAATGAAATTTGAGTAATTGATGTGTAGTGGCCCAAGCCTTTTTGCTGAAAAGGAAGTCTCACTTTTTGGATTTACATGGTTCCTCATGTTAATATGATTGTCTTTTTTTTAAATAGAATTGTGAAAGTTGCCTCATGGTTGATGTCCCATTCTGATAGCTTTCTCCTTTTTAAAATACCATTTCAAAATGCAAGGCCAGGTTGACAAAACATAAGAAGGGGTAATGGTAGCACCAAAGCCACCACCCCAAATCTGATCCCTTCCAGCTTTGAACTTGTGGATTAGGAATTATGGGATTCTTTGCCCAAAATGTTTAAAGAGAACTAAGGGTAACAGAATGTCCATATATGTTACCAGAAATAAATGCTTTCCATTATATGGGGAAGCTGGATTTGTAGCAGTGTGCAACTCGGCATGCCTCTCTCAGTGTGTGGCACTTTTCTGCCGGCAAAGCAGTGGCCATGCACTGTAAAATCTGAAATATTCAGTGATCTTCCTTGGCAGCCTTTAAAAATGAAGAGGTTTTGGTCCCCTCCTGACTCTTGATATGTATGAATGTGTACCCTTCCAGACTACGTGGGCATCTACAATACTAGGCCTCCCACCCCCACCCCCTCCAAGCCTGTCCTTCTGCCAGCCAAGTCTAGAGATAAGCTGTCAAACTCTGTTATGCTAGCATGAAAGCAACAGTCATGCCACATTCACAAGATGTGTCGAAAATGCATTTTATCATGAAGAGAAGAAGTCAAGTTCAGCTTCTCAGTGTTTGCTGCATTTCCCCAAAACCATACGCTTGTTGAACCTGTCCACATAATAGACTATCTCAGGGAATACTTTGGAAACTCTGTATATTAACTGGCTGGATCCCTGCTCCAGAGAAAATATTGCACTTCACTTCTTCTGGAGCTGCAGGGCCCAGCAGACCCGTCTTTATTACTTTCTCCAAAGTTGCTTTCTTTTTCATTTGCCATGGGCAGCAAACTTGGTGAGACCTGGAGTGCGGTCTGCCTGTTTTTTTTTTTTTTTTTGCACTTCCCAATGGTCAGCAAAGAAAGTTCAGCCAGTTCAGTGGGGAACCTCTGAAGACATTTGTGGGCAAAAGCGGAAAGTTTTGGGAAAGATGAAGCCAGTAAGGGAAAATCCAAGTACGGAAATGCCCTGTGAGTATTTTGTGTGCCCCAGCCTCTGTGCATGTGTGTGTGTTTTGAAAAGAGAAAGGTAAAATGTTAACTTGGGTATTATGATTAATCTTGCTAGCAGTTTTCTATCTTTCGGGGAACTGCATGATATTGCAGTAGGATGTCTCATGTCTAGGGGTTTTAGGAAAAGATAATGGCAGCTGCCAGAAATTCTAGACTATGGTTGTAAGTTCTGCTTCACCAATTCATGAACTGCCAGATGTGAGGAGCATTTTCCTTCAATGCAAGTGCTTTCTAATATAGCCTAGGCACATTGCTGCTCCACTTCCTCTTCAACCTTTTCGCCTGGAGGCCTTAATCAGGCATAAAGCTTTAGGCAATTAATTGGTTGGTGCCAAGTTTGATCAGTGAAGGTAGGCTTAATTGATGAGGCTAATAAGCAAGGGCATGCTTATTTATTTTTCTAAACTATTTTTTATCTGGGATCTAAATGTAGTAGGAAAAAAAGATGGCTGTTGCTTCTTGTAGGGTTTTTTTGTTGCTGTTGTTGTTAAATGGCAAGTCATTTCAGTACAAAGGGCAAATGTAATCGAAGGCACAACGGAAAATTTGCAAGTATCCTGACCTTATCTAGCAAAGCCATTATAGACACAGACCCTTTACATCGTGCATCAGAACCAGCCAACTGAACTTCTTATCTGAGAAGTTCTCATCTGAACTTTCAAGAGGGTGATAGCAGACATTTATGGCGGAGCATGTGAGCGCTTCCAGCTTATTTGTTGACCAAGGTTCACAGCCCTTGGTAGCCTTCCAGAATGATGGGGAAATGGGGGACATGCTTTTGGTGATGTCACAAGTCAAACCTTGCTCCTTTGTGCTCCAACAGTGGACATGTGTGTCATGTGGTTTGTGTCATGACGTCATGACACACATTTCATCACTTGCCCCCAACCCCTCACCCCAGTGGAGGTATCTGCTGAGACTTAATCTTTTTCATCTTTTGCAAGGGGGGCTTAAATGTGCCTGGTGTACACTGTATGTGGCAAAATTGCATTCCAGTGGAAACAATGACTCTGCTACCACCAACAGGGTCTCCGCTGCCTTTTGAAAGCTAAGTTAGAAAGCGAAAAGTGTGGGCAAATAACTTACTACTACTATTTAGCTTCTCTCCTTTTCTGGCCAAAGTTCCTATATCAGCACATGATAACAAGAACTTGGGGAGATCGGTCTATCCAGTAAAGTCATGCAGTCAGAAAAAAACATTTCTTCATGGCTGGAATGGAAGTGGGCTGTACCATTTCAGCAGGTTGTAAAGCAGTGAATCTAACTCCCCAGAAGCTATTATTCTGTTAATTAATCAAGACATTAATTTGTTTAAAAGGTGCTGAGCAAACAATCAGGTGGATATACTTGTACGTGGACTTAAAAAAAATACAGTGAGATGTAGATTAGGGGAGGTAGGCACAGTTTCTCAATCAGTATTTGATTGAGATAAGTATTTTTCAAAAACACTGTGGAAGGAAAGAGCATGATGAAGGAAAAGCAACATTTGAAAGTTGTTTTTTTCCATACAGCACCCTAAATTGAAAATGATAATTAAAGGAAGCACATATTAATTTACAACAACAACAACAAAACCCCCAGAATTGGGGACTAATCTATTTTTCAGCCCATGTTAGTCCATGAAAGTAACAAAAGCCATCATCTGTAGAGGGGCGTACAGATCATTTTTCCACACAGTGGTCGTAGTCAAAAGCCATGCATAATACTGTGCTGTACCCACTAGGGTCCCCCCACCAAATTAAAAATGAGGTCTCTTGTATCCAATAGGGCTTTCAGCCCAATCTTCCTAGGACGCTTGTTTTCGGAACATGGAATGTAAACCTGTGTTAATCGTTTTCACTGTAAATTAATGTCCATGATTTTCTGAGCTTAATCCTGCTGTGCTTCCTCCATCAGTCCCTCAGATGGTTCTCAACAGAAATGCATTGAAACTTGGCACATTTGGCGACTTCCGGTGGGGACACGGCGGACTGAACAACTGTGCCCGTGGGCTTAGTGGGCGGAGCTGACAAAGCGGCGATTTTTTCAGGCTCAGGCAGGTTTTCCTGAAGCCCAGGAATGTTTTTCCAGAAAAAGGAAAACACCTGGAATCACCCTATTTCCCCTCCGGACGGCTGCTTGCAGCCAGAAGATCGCAAACAGTGTTTTGCGTTTGACTGGTAAGAGCTAGCTGGGAGGCTGGGACCACCATTTTCCAAGCTGTGCTGTAGCCTTAAAGGGACATTAAGACCAGCCACCCCCATTTCTAAATCACCAAATATATATATATATATATATATATATATATATATACACACACACACACACACACACACACACACACACACACACACAGAGTATGTATGTATATGTGTATATATATACAGTGGGGCAAAAAAGTATTTAGTCAGCCACCAATTGTGCAAGTTCTCCCACTTAAAAAGATGAGAGAGGCCTGTAATTGACATCATAGGTAGACCTCAACTATGAGAGACAAAATGAGAAAACAAATCCAGACAATCACATTGTCTGATTCGGAAAGAATTTATTTGCAAATTATGGTGGAAAATAAGTATTTGGTCAATATCAAAAGTTCATCTCAATACTTTGTTATATATCCTTTGTTGGCAATGACAGAGGTCAAACATTTTCTGTAAGTCTTCACAAGGTTGGCACACACTGTTGCTGGTATGTTGGCCCATTCCTCCATGCAGATCTCCTCTAGAGCAGTGATGTTTTGGGGCTGTCGCTGGGCAACACGGACTTTCAACTCCCTCCAAAGGTTTTCTATGGGGTTGAGATCTGGAGACTGGCTAGGCCACTCCAGGACCTTGAAATGCTTCTTACGAAGCCACTCCTTCGTTGCCCGGGCGGTGTGTTTGGGATCATTGTCATGCTGAAAGACCCAGCCACGTTTCATCTTCAATGCCCTTGCTGATGGAAGGAGGTGTGCACTCAAAATCGCACGATACATGGCCCCATTCATTCTTTCCTGTACACGGATCAGTCGTCCTGGTCCCTTTGCAGAGAAACAGCCCCAAAGCATGATGTTGCCACCCCCATGCTTCACAGTAGGTATGGTGTTCTTTGGATGCAACTCAGCATTCTCTCTCCTCCAAACACGACGAGTTGTGTTTCTACCAAACAGTTCTACTTTGGTTTCATCTGACCATATGACATTCTCCCAATCCTCTTCTGGATCATCCAAATGCTCTCTAGCAAAATTCAGACGGGCCCGGACATGTACTGGCTTAAGCAGGGGGACACGTCTGGCACTGCAGGATCTGAGTCCCTGGCGGCGTAGTGTGTTACTGATGGTAGCCTTTGTTACGTTGGTCCCAGCTCTCTGCAGGTCATTCACTAGGTCCCCCCGTGTGGTTCTGGGATTTTTGCTCACCGTTCTTGTGATCGTTTTGACCCCACGGGGTGAGATCTTGCATGGAGCCCCAGATCGAGGGAGATTATCAGTGTTCTTGTATGTCTTCCATTTTCTAATTATTGCTCCCACAGTTGATTTCTTCACACCAAGCTGCTTGCCTATTGCAGATTCAGTCTTCCCAGCCTGGTGCAGGTCTACAATTTTGTTTCTGGTGTCCTTCAACAGCTCTTTGGTCTTCACCATAGTGGAGTTTGGAGTGTGACTGTTTGAGGTTGTGGACAGGTGTCTTTTATACTGATAACAAGTTCAAACAGGTGCTATTACTACAGGTAATGAGTGGAGGACAGAGGAGCCTCTTAAAGAAGAAGTTACAGGTCTGTGAGAGCCAGAAATCTTGCTTGTTTGTAGGTGACCAAATACTTATTTTCCACCATAATTTGCAAATAAATTCTTTCCGAATCAGACAATGTGATTGTCTGGATTTGTTTTCTCATTTTGTCTCTCATAGTTGAGGTCTACCTATGATGTCAATTACAGGCCTCACTCATCTTTTTAAGTGGGAGAACTTGCACAATTGGTGGCTGACTAAATACTTTTTTGCCCCACTGTATACATACATACATACATACATACACACACACACACTATATATACAGTATATATATACACAAACACATACAATATATAAATATATATACACAAACACATATATATACACACTATATATATATATATACACACACATACACATATATACACACTATATATATACACACACACTATATATATACATATATATACACACACACACACACTCTCTCTCTCTCTCTCTCTCTCTCTCTCTCTCTCTCTATATATATATATATATATATATATATATATATATATATAATTTCTATAACCGCCCATCTCCCCCCATGGGGAACTCTGGGCGGTTCACAATAAATAAGTTAAAATAAGGTTAAAATCTCAAGTATACATTAAAATATATTGAAAAATCCAGATACACACACACACACACACACACACACAATATATATAGATATAGATATAGATATAGATGATATATAGATATAGATATAGATACACACACTATATATATCAGGGCTTTCCAAAGTTTTCCCGCGGCGACAACACCAACCGCTGTTGGTGTGTTGCCGCGGGAAAACCCGGAAGTGCCACCGTTGCGGCAGCGCACAAAAACCCGGAAGCGCTGCTGCCGCTTTTGGTTTTTTGCGCGCCGCCGTTGGTGTGTCGCCACGGGAAAACCCAGAAGCACTGATTATGATCAGCGCTTCCGGGTTGTGTGGCGACACACCAGACTGTGTGTGGCGACACACTTTTGTGTCGCGACACACAGTTTGGAAAGCTCTGATATATATATTTAAGTATGCGTACCCTAAGAGGCTTTCTACAGCGAGGAGAAGCTGGCTTTCTTGGTGCTTATTGTTATTTTTGGGATTACTTTAAAAAAAAATTTTTTTTTTAAAGTTTTGGACTTCGTTTTCCTTCCAAATATTAAGGAGGATTGAGAGTAAATATTCCTGTTATTATTTTTGTACTAAATTTGAAGATATTAGATGTTCCTACACGCTGAATTGGCTGATTTGAACTTTCAGCTTTCTGCTTCTACTTTCCCTTGGGAACTGTTTGCTTATCTCACTTTTGTTTATGTAAATACACTCCACTCGGGAACTTTTCTATATCTTCGACTTTCACTGGTTAAGCTCCTAGGGGGCGCCATAATCTACTGCATGAGACATGGAAGATTTTAAACAGATTTTTTCTGAGTTCCACCAAGATTTTAAACACACTCTTTCTGACTCCTATCAAGCTTGTATGCAAGACATTCAGGACATCATGGAAAATATGAGGTCTTAAATGTGTCATCTGGTTGTGGATGAAATTGAGGAACTTAACAGTGATAGAAATGTTTTTTCTGAGAGTGAGATCGTGATTTCTATTGAGATGCTGGATGAAGATTGGATAATGGAGTTGGAGAAATTTAAGGGAGAGAGAGAGATCTGCAAGCAATAATAGAAATTGAGTATCTGGTGGAATGCCATGAAAAAGAAGGGGTCATTATATATGGGAGGTTTTCTGAAGAGAAGTTGGAATTTTTGAAGGGGGCAGTTCGGCTGTTCGATTCTTTTAAGAAAAAAGCTCTGTGCACATTGTGGGGATATGTAAATGCTCTGGTTTATTTTGAAGTGGGATGAGGGTTAAAGAATGTTTACCTGGATTGCTTTTTGGTCTTGGCTGATGTTATTTGTTTTTATGGATTTGGATTAAAATTATTAGGGTAAAAAAATAGTTTAATTGGATGGTTTGGGGTTTATTACGATTAAGATTATTAAAATTGTTGTACTGTTAAGTATAATGGCAGACAATTTACGTGCTTTTTAGTTTGATTTATATTATAGTAGACAGAAATGTATAGAATAGTAGGAGGAAGGGAATAATTAAATAACTGTTATCTTTTGGGGGCGGAATAGTTGTTTAGGAGCTTTATATGATTTTTTTTTCTTTTTTTTAATATAAGGGAAGGGAGTAACTGTACTTAATGATCTTTATAATGTGCCAAAGTGGAATGATTGATAGAAATAATGTGGTTTTGGTTTAATATAGAGTAAGAGATTGATTATGGAAATTTTTTGTATATCCTTGCTGTTAAAAGTCAGAAGTCACATTCTTCTGTAACGTTGAAATTTTTTTCTTCTTGTGCTTTCACATTTTTTTTAGTTTTTTTCTTTTTTTCCTTTTTTTGTAGCTTTTATCTTTGTCTTGAAACTTAATAACATTCTTATAAAAAAAAAGAAACTAGGCACATTTGGCCAAGAACAAGAAAAATATGTTTCATCCAACTGACTCTTCTCTGTAATTACGAAAAAATAATTCTGAAATTGACAGAAAACACAGCTCAAATGCCTAAAGCACCACAGCAGATCCATTGAGGCCACTGGCATCAACAGGGCTGGCCCGATTGTAAATAGAACGAGATGGTTTCCTGAGGGAACAGTTTTTGTCAGGAAAATCCAGAAAAAGGTGGGTCATTTTGTTGATTATTATTGAGTGTTTATTGGTAGGGAGAGGGAATTTTTCTTGAGGATTTTCTGTCTCAGTTGCAAAATAACTTGGCTGGCTTTGGAAACTAAGTACTTCAAGTGATGCGAGAAGAGTAGATTTACTGCCAGGCTACAAGTAACAAAACGTCTAGGGCTGATTCTATTCCCCAAAATGCTATATGTTTTTCCACACAATGGTGCAATGTTTGTTTTTAACAATAAATAGGCATTATTTCTTATTTGTTGTGCAATGGAAAGATTTTCCTTGGCTCATATCAGAGCTGGCTCAATATTTACACATTTCCTGTGAACATTTGGATGCATCTGTTTCCTACGGTTCTCTCCTGGGTTGTAACGTTGGCATACAAATACCAATGGTACTAAGCCAATATGCCATTCCTAGCACCAGCCATGAAACAAAGCTTTTCACAAATTCAGCCCTCCTCTGGTCAACTCCCCAAAGACCCCCAATCTGACACCTGCTCTATGGGAAAAAAAGATTTTACACATGGACAGGTGTTGACAATCATTTAAACCATTTTAAGAAACTGTGTATAAATTGGACCCAGAAAGAAGCTTGCAGAAAAAGAAAGAGCAAAAATAAAAAATAAATGTGGATGGACATGCTTTGCCTTTTTCCAATGAGGTATTCAGTTTTCAATGGTTCAGTTTCAATTTGGTGACAAGATTGATTGATTGATTGATTGATTGATTGATTGATTGATTGATTGATTTAGGATGGTGCTGACTCCATACAGGCTGATGGCCGCTTACATAATATCAGCTGCTAATCTGTCCATAACAAACCATGTAAAATAATAAAATGACCACAGCAACATATAAACAATAAAATGCCCATGATAAACAAAGAATAAACATCCATAGTGAAATTCCAATAAATGAGTCACTGGTTAATCATAACCCCATAACCATACATAAAGAATCTCAACCAATCTCAGAATTCATGACAGTCAATTGATTGGTTGATTACATGCCATCAAGTCATTGTCAGCTCCTAGCAACCACATAGATTTTCTCCATGGTGATCTGTCCCTACCCTGGTCTTTCAGGTCTTCCCATGGTGCATTCATTGCCACTGTAACTGAATCTATCCACCTTACTGCTGGTAATCCACTTCTCATCTTTCCTTCCACCTTTCTCAGCATTACAGCCTTCTCCAGAGAGCTAGGTCTTCATATAATATGTCCAAAGTAGGATAATTTGATCCTTGTCATTTGTGCCTTGAGTGAGAACCCTGAGTTGATTTATTCAGTGATCCATTTCTTTGTTTTCTTGGCTGTCCACAGTATTCGCAGGAGTCTTCTCCAATGCCAAAGTTCAAAAGTGCCAATACTCTTCCTATTCTGCTTCTTCAAACTCCAACTTTCATTTCCATATAGTGTCACGGGGAATATCATGGCTTACACTGTTCTGATCTTTGTAGGTATAGACACATCATGGCATTTGAATCTCTTTTCCAAGGCATTCATGGGTGCTCTACCAAGTGCTAGTCTGCGGCATATTTCTTGACTGCTTGTTCCTTTACTGTTGATGGTTGATCCTAAAAGCCAGAAGCTATCCATCATTTCAATATCTTCATTCTAAGGCTGGTTGTTCTACCTGTTGTCATTAGTTTGGTCTTTTAATTTTAGCCCATTTTTTCACTGTGATCCATGACTTTTATTACTAGAGCTTGCAGATCCTTTGGATCTTCAGCTATCACGGTTGTGTCATCAGCATAACACATATTGTTGATGTTTTTTCCTCCAATAAACTCACAAAATGACTAGTAGGCACCAAAGGTTCTCTGTGTTAAAAACAGTGTTAACAAATTTCAATAAGATAGCGATCCAATCTATCTCAATATCCTTGATTGAAAGGAAGAAGCGCAGACTAACTTCAGGAAGACTGTTGCTAATTTTGCTTACAATTTAGAGCTCAGACTGTAATCCTATGTGATGCTTACTGGGGAGTTTGAGAGCAAGTGTCATTTTATACTGTACAGTAGGATTTGTTTCTGAGTAACGATGCAAATACTTGCACTCTTGCATACAGTGAATTCAATAGGAGGATTAAATATGTGTTTAATTTATTCTCATTGAAACCAATAGGATTTCGTTCAGCATTTAAACTGGCTGGATTGTGCCCTATCTCTCTCTTTCCATCCCTCCCTCCCTACACACACACATACACACACACACCATGCACAAATCTATAAAGATAAACTGTATTTGGTTACTTAACCAACTGTAAGTGTTTACAGATGGCCTACCTTGGCAATCAGAAACCTTCTGGGAATTAGAAATCTGGTGGGAGTTATCACACTGCCAAAAGTAAAGTATGACAATTACAACTCAGCTTAATGCTACAGCAATTCATAAGTTAGTGCTATTAAACACTCCACGTGGTGCCCTGATGTCCCTTCGTCAGGTAGCTGCCTAATTACATTGCAAAGCAAAATGAAATCAATGAAAGAGACATTTTGTTGCTTTCATGCAGACGGCTGGAACAAGTATGGTGTTTATCTGGAAGTGCCAGCAAAAAATTGGGGTACAATACTAAGACGTTCCCTGCTCCTAAAGTTCCTTTCTAGCTGAAAACATTCAACAGTTGAATTTCTTTAATTTATCTATATTGCCCCAATTAAAATCATATATGCATATGCAGTAGTTCAGTTAGGAATACCTATACTCACTCAGCTCTTAAGCATGGAGGAGAAAGAAAAAATGGGAGCCACTCAGAGACGTTGGAAGTCAGGCAGCATACAAATGTGAATAATAAATAAAACAAAACAAATAAATGTAGAGGATGAAACACCAGCACATATTCATTGTCTCACATGGCATTACCTAGAAGTCAATTCACAAATGTACTCTTCCTGTTCATAATAGAACTTATATTTTGGAAAGCTAGAACATCTGGTTGTAGCTGTAAAACATCTTAGTTTCTGGTAATGGAGAAAAATGTAATATGCTTTGTTAGGGATGTGCTATCTTTTGAAAATCAAGCATTTCTCATCAGTTCTGGGTGGCATTATTATATACCAAGCTGCACTATAATAATCAGCTTGCATAACTTAACACTTACGAAACAGATTCCACTGTAAAAATTATCTGGTCAGCTAAGCATATATTTATTTTATTGCATTTATTTACGTATTTATTACAATAATTTGTATGCTGTCTACTTTTCAGACTCTGGGTAATTTACAATGGTAGAACACTAAAACACTATACACTGCATATTCACGAGAGCTAATTTGGTGTTAAGCTACTGGACTATTTGTAGGAAGACCCAGGTTCTAGACCACCCTTAGACATGGAAGCTTAGCTGGGTGACTTTGAGCCACTCATTCTCTCTCAGCCCTTGACTGAAAGTCCAAAAACTTCTATCTATCAACCCACACTGGACCAGCATGGTAGACTATGATCCATAACCATCAATTAAGAGATTTTCAACCAGTAGTGGATTGATCTGGCATAACAACAACAATACATTACTGAGTTTCGTGTCAAAGAACAGTTAAGCATTTTATACATTTCAACTTCAAGCTTAGCCTCATCTATGACAATCTTAAAACATAGAGGTAATGTATCTCCTTCCTAAACAATTGCATGAATTATATTTTGTAACTTTTCCAACTGCTAGGGAATGAAGGTAGTCTTTTTTTATAGTTGTATGTACTGCCTACAAAGAGAGAGGTTTCTAGTGCTGCCAATTAAAAAAAAATCATAATTAGTCTTTCCCTTCCTAGCGAAAGGAGGGAGAACCCATTGAGGGGTTACAAATAATCGGTTTCCACCTCCCATTCTCTTGCCTTGTCCATCTAGGCCCAATCTGTACATATGTCCAGAAGGAAGATGCAAAGAGTGTGGAAAAAAGCTGCTTTAGTTGTTATTGCTTGTGTGTTTAGTAGGGGCTGGTGAACTGGCAATGACAAGCAGCTGTGTATGAAAGTGGGCTCCCTACAAGTGGGTGGGCCTTGATAGAAATTCAGCAAAATGGCATCAGCACTGAGCTCCATGTAACAGTTTCATAGCTAGGAGGAAGAATGATGGAATCATTGTTACATTAAATGGCAATGCTTCCTGCTGATGTGTAACAGCTTTAAACAACTGTTTAGAAAAAGTAATCAATTTAAATAATTAATGTGAAGGCAGAAAAGTTATGGTCATCCCTCATAGATGACCTTTCCTAACCATGATGATGCCAAAATGATGAAACATGTCATGTTTCAAAAGGCAAGTGGCAGCATTTTGTACGTGTGTCATGACATCACATGCAAATAAATAAAGGGTAGAGTTTGTATTGTGACATCTCAACATACATTTGTCATTTCTACCCTTGACCTCTCCATGGCTGCTAACGTCATCTCTCTAATTTTATCCCCACAACAATCTGTGAGTTGGATTTTGCTGAGAGAGTGTGGCTACCTGAAGGACACCCTGGCAATTCCATAGTCAAGTTGAGATTTGCCCTCTGGAATCCTTGGTCCCAGTCCAACCCCTTAACTACTGAGTCTCATTGGTTACAGAATTTGACATCCCTATTGAAAAATTCAAGGATTCAAGGATGCTATATTTTTGATGACAAGATTTCATGGGGCTATTCTACCAAAATGCTGGACTATATGAGATGAAGGATAGAATTTTGTACTGGGATTTGGGGCAAATATAAAATCTGGGTTAAAATTCTGCTTGGATTTGGACCCACTTCAAGCAGTAAAGTGAACCAATTTAGTGTATGCTGCCGTGATCCTCTTGAGTAAAGAAACAAGGGTCCAATAAATAACCGCAGCATTACACAACCTTTATAATGGATACTGTTGATTGGTGAGGTGGGAAGACATAAAGTTACAATACCATGCTATTGGAGGGGGGGCATTTAAACTGCTAGGAAAGTAGGGAACAGAGCACAATAAGGAGCAGCATGCAGAACTACCTTGCAGTCATAATAACCATGCTGGCTGGGTATTATGGGAGTTGAGGTCCCATGTACCTGGAAAGCATCATATTGCAGAAAGCTGATATAGCCAAAAAAAAGCAGATGAACATGCAGCATACCAAATAGGCATGGGAGGCAGGGAGTTTTCTGAGCATCGAAACAAGACCGATGCATTAATATTGTAGAGCTGTTCACCGTAGTTCTTTAATCATTCGGTTATGGACTCAGAATGTACCCTTATGCTTCCATAAAGGATTGCATTAGCCAAGTCCCTCTTACCAGAGAGCACTTCTCTGCTTTTCATTACAATTCCAGACACAAGCCCAATAAGACTCTTCTATTTACAAATGGGTTAATGAGTTGTATAGCACAGTTCTCCATCATTACAGCACTTAAAGCAGTGTAGCTACAAATTTAAATCAAGCACTGTTTGTTCATTTGCCTTTCCGCAGTAGTGATTCATTCTGTTACATGGGCTTTATTTAGTAGGCATGAAACTTGACCATTTAATTGTCTTCTTTATGCAAAAATAAAAAGGAGTAACCCCCACCCCAGACCTCTCTACATACAGTACATTTTCATGGCGAATTCCATTTTTGCACATATGGGCCAAAAATAGATCTTCCTCTGGGTTTGGGAATGCCTCCATTCAAGAGATGAAAACTTGACTAGAGTTTTATGGCTGATATATTCAGAGACAAAAATACATTCTTTCAACAGCTCTCAAACTTCAGAAGTGCCAGCTGGATTCCTGTGCCTAACGGTGTGTACGAACGCTAGATGTGATATGAACAGTGAACGCCAAATTACCCTGCTAATTAGTTAAGGGTGAACAGTCCCTTTCTGTCATTATGAAGGCAGTAGTGCCAACCATCAAGCTGAGGGCTGAAGTGAAAGATCAGGATTAGGTTGCTGTAAAAACCAAACAACACTCAGCTCTTTCCGGCACACACTCCCTACTTCCAATATAATTGTCAAGGTGTAATGATGGAAACATCTGAATCATATGGCCTCTTCGTGTGATGAGGTGGCCCCAAGATGACCTCAGGGGCTCAGAAAGCCTTTCGCTGACTTAAACAGGTTCACCAGCTATGGCCATTCCTGAAGGAGAGGAGGTCTTGCTCCAAACATCTCAGGCTTTGCTTTGTGTGCAGTTCTTCCTGAAGGTAACTTAGAAACATCAAATAGAGCAACATTTAGCTGGTAGAGCTAATGGAGTCCTATGATTTCACCAGTGGCCTACTTAGTTCTGACCAGGTTCTGATGCTTTAAATATCTGAAGGAAGACCTCTCATTGCCCTAGCCTGTTTTTGCTGTATGATCTGGGGAAGAGGATCTTAAGAGGTTGTCTGGAACACTTCCCTCATAAGGATGTGATAAAAAAGGATAGTGATCATTTTGATGCAAGGCTAAAATAATTTTGTTTGCCCAGCTTTGGTCAGCTAGTCCATTGCACTGGTTTTTGATGGCTATTTTATTATTAGATTTCATTTTGTGGTGATTTTAGCTAAATCTCTCTCTCTCTTCTCTCTCTCTCTCTCTCAATAAAATAAATGAAGAGGTACACTAATCTGAACAGGTACAGCTCTTAAGCACAATGAACTCAAGTGATGTCAATAAGAAATGAAAAGCCCCCCATCAGCAGGAATTACACACACAAACAAACTCTGTGTGTGTGTGTGTGTGTGTGTGTGTGTGTGTGTGTGTGTGTGTGTGTGTGTGTAAGAGACCCAGTGTGGTGTAGTGATTAAAGGGCTGGACAAGGAGTGGGGAGACCCATATTCTATTCCTCCCTTAGGCATCTGATTTGTGCTGATAATACACACACGTTATGTGGGTGTGGCAATTTTTCATTCATTTCAGAAAAGATAAGTCAGTGGCTTTTTGTGCAATTCCTGCTGCTGGAGGACAGTTTTCATTTGTCCTTGGCTTGTTTTCATGATTGCATTTTTTAAATTGCTTAAGGTGGTTTTCTAAAGAGAAAGGAAGAGTATTTAATAAACATCCTTTGTTCTTGAGAGAAACAGGACCAATAAAGATTGACTCACAGTCTGACTCAAGATAAAGTGGACCTTTCTCTCCACATTTTGACACAAGGAAAAGCAGATGACAGTTTAGTCAGAGTTTTTGTTGGAGTTCATCATTATGACTGACCACCTCATTCAGTAAGAATGTCAGAACTGTTTCCAATCCCAGTGTAGTCATAAAGAGGAGATCTACATTTTC
This sequence comes from Charina bottae, assembly GCA_023362775.1. Lineage (NCBI taxonomy): Eukaryota > Metazoa > Chordata > Lepidosauria > Squamata > Charinaidae > Charina > Charina bottae. The sequence goes on along the minus strand of JALMGJ010000003.1, from coordinate 28,855,374 downwards.
TCTGATGCTAACCCTGTTATAGAAATGTTGTTTACTGGACATGCTTTTTCATAGATTAATGGTTAATTATGTGTTATTTACCTTTTCCTTTCTAATTCAACATTAGAAGGGTAGGGCCTTAGGATAAGTTTCAATTAAATATATGTCCAGCAGTCTGATACTGAAGACAAGTATCAAGCTTCTATAGGTACTTCTAAGAGTTGTTAAAATACCAGTGTGTTATTTGTGGAAATACACCCTTGTCAAAAGTCTTATGAAACATCTATGCTAAATATGATATATTCTCAGCAGTTGCTCATTGGACATAAGCTACTCATAGCTAGGAATATTTTTTTCATAGAACTGAAAGGACTGCAGTCCTCAGATGAGTTATGTTAAAGAAGGCCCATACATTAAGTTTATGAGAGAGAGTCAGTTCTTATTTCTATGGCAGCCGAGTCCCATGTGTTAGAGAAGATATGCCTGTTACAAAGACCCATACGGAAAATGCAGTACATGCCTGCAGATGGCATTCCTCTATGATAGATTTTCCTAACCTAGTGCCCTCTAGATACATTGGGTACAGCTCCCATCATCGCCAATCAGCCTGAAAATTACTGGTTGGCACTGATGATACTTTTAGTCTGACATCTCTAGAGCAAGCTTCTCTATGGGAACCTTCCTGGCAAAGATGAGATCATAATCCTGTTTCAGCCTTCTTTACCCTTACAATATACTGTATTTCATTATCAGGTTGTGAAGAAAATAATATGCACGATCTAGCTGAAATCCTTCCAAGAACCTTGTGTGTGAGATTTGGGAGACTGGGCATTGTGACTGAGACGAAATGGCTTGTCTGCAGCAGGAGATGCTGCCAAAGTCTTGACTCGATGTCTGCAGGCTATGAAGGTCTGGATAAGACAAAAGAGTCTGAAGTTCAATTATAGCAAAATGAAGTTACTGCTTGTCCACTGTAGATTCCTAACAACTCCAACTGTATCCCTTGATTGGATGGTAAAGGAGCAGGCTTATAATTTAGAGGTCCTCCTGTACTCACAGCTGCTGCTAGATGGGCAAATGGAAGCTGTGGCCAGGGAGAGCTTTGGCCAGCCTTCAGCTAGTGCCCCAGTTGTAGCCTTAACTGGAACAGGTGGATCTTGCAACAGTGACTCAAGTGCTTATCATCACCCATCTAGACTACTCTAATGCAAGGTATTTGGGGCTGCCTCTGAGGACTACACAGATGCTACAATTAGTCCAGAATGCAATGGCTTGGCTTTTGGCAGGTACTGGCTGACACAAGCATGTCACAGCTGTGTTCCAGGCTTTGCACTGGCTTCCCCTGAGCTTCGAGGTGCCATTCAAAGGACTAATTTTGATATTTAAAGACCTATGTGGCTTAGCTCTGAGGTATCTCTGAATTCGCCTTCTCCATCCAACTTCAACTCACTCAATGTGCAGCTCCCAGGAGAACCTGCAAGCAGTTCCCAATTTCTGTAAGGTAAGGAGGATAGAGGCCTGCAGATATTTTTCTGTCAAAGCACCAGAACTATAGAACTCTTTGCTCCAGAACTTCAATCAGCTGCTACCTTATTAGCTTCAGAAAATTGCTTAAGACAGTTGTTTAAGAGGACTATTGACACATCAGTGATTCCATCTTTTCTCTCTGATATTTGGTTGGTTAGCTGTTCTTATGATTTCTATTTTATGGTTTTAACTTTTTCGGACTCTTATAATTTAATACATATTGTACTGGGACTTTTCTATTGGTAATCTGCCAAGGATAAAGGTAAAGGTAAAATATGAGCTAGGTACTTCCTGATTCATCATTAATTACTATGCTGTCCCAGTTCTCATGTAACCAATACCCACTCCAAGCTCCTGAAAAATGAAACGTAAAACCAGGCTACATGTTATAACCAAGCATCCCTAGGCAAATCCCCCAAAGCCTGATTTAAAGGCTCATATAAAAGGACTTTTCTCCCTATCAAGTGGAAACTTTCTTCTTCCTAGGTCTACATCACTGGTGACTGTTGGAAGGAACTGATGTTCTTCAAGAAATGCAACAGAGTCATATTATCAACGTTTTTCAGCATTTTGAAGGAGGCTAAGACTTTGTCATAATATTGGTATTTTCAGGAACTTTCTTAAGGCAAATAAAATCTGTGCAACTTCATTTCAAAATGTTATTTTTCAGTGTAGTTTGATATGTCCAAAAACTCTCCAGTAACTGATCCAACTGGATGAATATTGTGGATATTTGGTGATGGTATTCAAGTAATACCATCACTAAAATCAATGGAACTTAATGTTGTTTACTATGGATGTAGCTAGTAAATGGTTTACATTTATATGGTGATTTATATAGAGCTTTATCCTTTCATTATGATCTTTCAGATTGCAAGTGGAAGAGGAGGGAGAAAATCAGAAACTCAGGGAACTGCTGGCCATGATAATCCATGGCTTGGGCAGCAAATTCCCAACCTAGGGCTCCTTCTCTCATCTACCACCCAAGATCAGATTCATAGCCAACAACCATGGATATACTACCTGCTTTTTCAGAAGTTTCTTTTTTCTTTTTTGTAATAACTTTTATTAAAGATGACAATGAGAAAAGATAAAAACTAATACAGTACAAGCTACAAAAATATAATAAAAAGAAAAAAGAAAGTGTAGAAAAGAAAAATAAAAAGAAAAATTAAAAAAAGAAAAAAGTATTAAAGAAGTAACTTCCCCCTTCATCACAAGTATAAACAATTTTAGTAATTTATCACCATCTCTTAAGATACAACAAATACTCTCTTCATCCCATATCTCATCTCTTAAGTATAAACAAAATCTAAAAGCCTTGTCATTCATTCCTTAGCAAAAATTAAGGGTTACCAGAAATAACTACATACCTATTTTAACCTTGATCAAATAAGCCAACCCAATATTCCTTCCCTGTACTTAACAATCTTGGTTTTTAATTCCTTCAAATTATTTATTTATTTATTTATTTTTCAAATTTTACCACCACCCATCTCCCCGAGAAGAGGGACTCTGGGCGGTTAGAAGAGGGACTCTGGGTGGTTATAATAATGTCTTAGAACTTGATTTCTTTTCATTTTTTTTGTCACTTCTCAGATAACCTTTCAAGACTTTAACAGATCTCTTTTGTACAATCAGTAAGAAAAGGTTATCCAAATCACTCTTCTGGTTTGATACTTTTATGTCCCCTATAAGTATTAAGACATCAACTGTCAGAGTGTGCACCATGGGGCGGCCTGCTGCCTATTTCCAAGACTCCAGTGATCCACGTTCTATGCAGTAAATAGACACTCAAGCAGAGATTAGATAAAATAGCCTATTTACTTTATATACATACATAGTCCAAAATACATCCAACAGCAGTAAAAAATGATACAGCAATGAGATGGAATACAGCGATGAGAAGTTTAACAGCAACGAGAAGAAAGAATACCAGATCTTCTCTGCTTATATACAGTACATAAATTGACCAATCACATTATAGGTCACTCTCATCATCTGCCACACCCAACTAAATCACAGCACCTGTAGTATGAGTCATCACTGCAACATCATCCCTACAACAATGGCTGCTAATTGGGTGACTTGCAGAATAATTCCCCTCTCACTTAGATATCAAGCCTCTCCAGTATAATTTATCTAACTATAAATTCCTGGGTATATACAAACCCCAACATCAACCAATTTCATTTGTATGTCCAGTATATCATCTTTTCCATATTGTTCTTGTAATTTGTCATATTTAAATCCACATTCAAATCAATTTCAGTCTTATGTGATACAGCTTGTGCTTCTTCTATTATGTCATTAACACACCATCTATCTATGGTATCAGACATTCTTAAAATTAATTTCTGAATCCATTGTTCAAAAATATCCTTCAAAGCATCCACTGCTAAAGTATTTTCCTTCATTCTTTGCTAGCAAGTTGAATTTAACTATTCTTCTTTAATTGTAATATTTACTGTATTTTCTTCTAGTTCCCTCTAGTGTCCAACCTTCAAAGTCCCATCCTATCATTTTTTCCCCCGAAGAACCCAATCAAACACATTTTCCCACTGGAAGGTTTATTATAATTAATTTCAAATGTTTATTCCAAATCCATCTGGACTCTTAGTCCATTTATAACTTTCCAAAATCAACACTCTAAACACCCTTTTGCTGTTTATTCCAAAAAATAATATTTTTCTGAGTCCTTAAAATCATATTTAAAACTTCTTTTGCTAAGGAGGAGACGCACCTAGTGAATGCAATAAAAACTTGCTGTTCTGAAGGGTCTTAATATTTCCAAAGCAGTAAAAAATAATTCCAAAGGTGATTAAGGAATGAGGTTCAGTCGAGCTTTTTGTCCATAAAGGGCTGCGTTACAACTGTAAGCTGCTCGACTCATAAGCCAACCACAAAACCTCAGTTCCTGTGGTCTACTCACAAGGAGAGGCTGTCCAGACTGTGCGTAGGCAATCTCATGATCTCTCCTTTCTCTGGAGAGATTTTGCTGACCAGATAACTGCATCCAGCTACCAATCTCCGCTGTGAGTGCCATCCCACTTCTGCAGTGATGTCTAGCTCGCATGGCGCTCACCGGTAGTCCCTCAGAAGTTTCCAAGGTAGGGCTTTCTTTGTTCAAACCCCAAAATCTATAAGAATCTCATGGTCAAGCTTTCTCAGTGATGGCTCCCTTCTGTGGAAGAGCTTGACCCCTGATATCTGGACTGCTCCCTACTTTTGGGGCTTCTGGAAAACCTTGAAGACATGGGTCTTCAGGAAAACATTTGGGACAGCAAGGATTGATCTAATTCTCTTGGGTAGTACAGTTAGGGGACTTTGTTGTTTGTTAGATTATTAAGATTTTATTTTAATGTTTTTGTTGCTTGATGCCACTCAAAGCCATTTGGAACTGAGCAGCGTACAAGCCATAGTAAATAAACAAACAAACAACATGGGGTTATGTAATGTTCTCTGAAAGAAATGGTTAACTTCTTTATATCTCTTTTTTTAGTTACAATCATTTCCATGCTTTTATGTCTGAAGATGACTCAACCAGATTGCTGACTACAGTTGCTGTTGTTGTACATTATGTTTCTTTGAATATGTTTTCCAGTGAATCAAACCAATAGTAGCTCATGAGCATCAGGGTTGGACGTCTTAGTGTGAAGCTTATATCTCACAAAACAGGTACATATTCCAGTCTGCATATTCCAGACTGCTATTCCAGACTCTTTCTTTGCTTAAGCATCTTGCAAAACGATATAGTGATATTCTTAAGGGGCCAAGAAAATACAGGGGGGAAAATGTGGCAGTATATCGTTTTATTAACACAAGTTTAGTATGAAAAATACTTAATCTAAAACCTTCAAAAATACTTTCTAATTGCCAGTGCTGACTAGCTCCAGCTTTTCTTTTATTATGGGGCTCTGCCTGACCTTGGGGAGGTGGAAAGAGATGAAGAGGAAAGCAGATCTTCAGAATAACATGGTTTCCGTATGACTCAATTTTGCATTTCAACTAAACTAAATTGAATTATTTCATGTACAGGGAAGAACACAATTCAAACAAAGATTTTGTCTTGAGTCCTACAACAAATAGAACATGATGTAGTCTCACAGGAATATCTTTGATTCTTACCTAAGATATAGATTTGGTCTTTCTGGCATAGCTTATGAAAAAGTTCACAACATTTTACCTCTTTAATAACCACTTCTTATGCTTCTTATTGATTGAAGAGCATGCTACAATTTCTTCCCACTTATTTTATGTTAGAGAAGATGAGGTAGAAACTAGTTTCACAAAACATTCGCAATAATATAATATTAATTTAATAATAAGAACTGGTGGGATTTAAAGATATCAGTCACTCCTTTTGGTGCCTTGTTCAGTTACACTGTGTAACAGTGCTTTTGCCAAACAACACCTAACTGATATTGAGATCCCTGAAAAATGGCATGTAATTTCTAGAGTTTATTCCCGTGTGCAACCACATATGTAAAGACTGGTTTTGTAACACGTACTTGCATAGTTTTTAAGCTTTCTGTCTTCTGGGATTCCTTTCCATCAAGATACTCTTCATTTCTGCAATGCATACTACAAAATCTTTAGGGGAATACTCTAAGGCAGGGGTGCTAATAATATTTCAATTGTTTGGGGCTACAATTATGACAATACTTTGTCTTTAGCTAGCTGAGAGGAGCTGAAATCCATTTGGAAAGTACCAGATTCTAGCAACATACTCAGTTCATTTGAACCACTGACCTGTTGAGGTCAACATTTCCCTATATAAAATAGAAATCTATGCAGTTTTAGGGAAAGGCAAAGTTACCCTACCAGGCATTGTGTTATGGGTATCAGGTCTAAGATATGCTCTGGAATAAATGATACCTGGATGATGGCCACTGGGTCATTTATCCCAAAGCAAATGCAATGAGTACTGATTATGGAGATACAAATATGGAGATGAACGATCTAATTCTTCTCTGACATTCTAACTCATTTGGGTAACCATTCTTTGAAGACTTTTAATCCTGGATCTGTGGCAGAGCTGCAGAACATTTAAGTTATTGCACCAATTACCAGAGTTTCCACTGCTCTGAATGCTTAAGAAGGAGACCCCAGGGATCACCATGTAAGCCATTCTCAACAAAATAAACACTTGTTTTGTGCTAGTGTAGGTCTAAAGGGGAGAGCATCTGTGGCCCCAAGTCTGCTCTCTTTTTGCTTCCCACAAGGGGAAAAGAGAGCAGACTTGGGGCCACAGATGCTCTCCCCTTTAGACCTACACTAGCACAAAACAAGTGTTTATTTTGTTGAGAATGGCTTACATGGTGATCCCTGGGGTCTCCTTCTTAAGCATTCAGAGCAGTGGAAACTCTGGTAATTGGTGCAATAACTTAAATGTTCTGCAGCTCTGCCACAGATCATAAAAGATTCATGCTCTCCATAATTCTTCCATCCTCCACACCAGTCTTTCTCAACCTCAACAACTTTAAGATGTGTGGGCTTCACCTCCCAGAATTCCCCAGCCAGTGCTGGCTGGGGAATTCTGGGAGGTGAAGTCCACACATCTTGAAGTTGCTGAGGTTGGGAAACAATACTTCATACTACCAGTTAAGGCACAATTGTACAAGCATGTGCCTTTCCCTTAAACATCTCAATCAGCCCAGACTGCCTTCCTTCATGTCTGCTCCAACTTTTATCCCTCAGTCCTGCTCTTCCCCACCCCTGTCCTTGTCCCCATTATAATAGCTGCAATGGCCTTTTTGGTACACCTCCAGTGCGCTGTTAGATTACATAAGACCACCTGTCAGAATTGGAAAGTCTACTTTGGCTCCTAGCATTATGCCCTTATTTAATCCTTTTCATGAGACAAGAGTTTTCTGTGATAAACTCTAAATGTTCTTATTGGCAGCTTTAAAGGTCTGGATAAATCTATACGCCTCTGCCCTTGTCAGAAAGCCCTGGTTGAAAACCTCCCACATTATTTCCCAAATTGTAAACTTTACCTGAGACTCAAGAGGAGAAAAGAAGGGGGGGGGGGGGAGAGAGAGAGAAGTCCTAATGTTTAAAAATGGCTTCTATCACCACCAGCTATTTTAGATAAGGTGGATAGGTGGATAGTTTTTCTCCCATGGAATAAAAATAGCTGACATGCCTAAGGAAAGTCAAGTGAGGCTTATATTCCATTTTCTATTTCATTATCAGAAAGAGATCTGATATATTATATTGCTTCAGTTAGTTTGTCTTTCTTGTGCTCCAGAACATTAATGGCAGTAATTATTAAAATAAAAATATATACTTTATCATCTTTCAGAGAAACAAATGCCCATATATATCAGGAATATTTATACAAATTAGGGATATTTTTCTACCCTAGATCCATGTATCAACTGCTGCCAGTGAATGCCAACGTGCTTTGGATCTTTCCTTTGGCACAAATGGCAGGATATAAATCACATGGAGATGGAGATGGAGATGGAGATGATGGAGATGGAAGGCAGAGGCAGAGGCAAGTTCAAATTGTGCATTTGCCATTGCTGGGTTTCTAGGAAGCCCTCGAGGCCACAAAAATAGGGCTGGGAAGCATGTAGCTGCTTCTTGCCCATTCCTGTTCTATGGAAAAGATCATCCTTCACCATCAATGGCTGTAGGTGACACCTATGTTTCTAAGTCAAAGCCAGTAATGCACCAATGGCCTGAGGCAGAGGATGCAGAGGAACATTCCTAGCGATGCTGCAAAACAGATGGCAAAGCAAAACTAGATTGTGCAATGGTTGTAGCAGATCCAGTCCTTGATACAAATCAGGATTTCAGGATCCCAGAAGTGAACACAGATAGCCCAAACCACATTTTACAGTAGACTAGCAAAGGACGAATCATTGGCTTGCAAGGAACGAACTACAAAATAAAATTGACACTTACTAGATTTTTAGTGTGAGAGTGCTAGTCCTGAGAGCCAAATACTGTATATTCCAGCTATTTATTCATTTGTTTGTTTATACTTGTTTATTCTTAAATATATATAGAAAATAGTTAGGCTAAGATTTTTAGGGATGGCTCTGTGGAAGCTGACCACCCATTTCTTTAAATAAAATAACATATTGAAACCCATGGCTTTCATTCTAGCTTCAGCTAAGAGTTAAGGCTGCACTCTTGTGCACACTTCTCTATGGCTCAAGAGGGTTAATGAACACAGTGGGATCTACTTCTAAGTAAACATCCATTGAATTGCTCTGCATATCATGATGAAAGAAAGAGGCTTAAGTTATTGACAATCTGACTTGCTCTACTGGCTTCAGCAGAATCTAGTTACATTTGTTTAATGGCTTTTTTATCCCTTTCCATACAATGTACAAGGCAACTTATAGAGGAAGTATATAAACATTAAAATATATTAAAACACATTTTACATTTTAAAGCGAAAGCAGCACACTGTGAAAACAAGAGATAAAAGATTAAAAATCAGCAGATACCCAATAAAATATCACCTGGGGAAAAAAAGCTTTTTTATGTAAAAAAAAAAAAAAGGTCTTCATTTAGTAGCACACCCCCCCCCCCCCCCACATTGCTGCCCAATGCAATACATGTCCTGCACAATTCCTGGCAGCACATGGCTGGCCCCTTTCGACAACAGAACTATGGACCATTTCTGTCTTTGAGCTGATCCAACAATCTGTTCTTGTATTTTTATGTTCTAATTGCACATTGCTCTTGCAGAAAAGTCCAGTTCCTCAGTCCTCACTCAAGGAGTATCAGAAATTGGGAGACACAAAAGAAAAAAAAAAGTTATTAGAAAAGCTTAGCGCAGTTTATAGTACTGATGCTTAGTTGTGGTTCAGGAGAGGCATGTCACACACAGATGCATCCATTCATCACGGGGTCACTTTTTCACAATGATTCTGTGGCAGATCCTTCTTTCCCTAACAACTAGTGGCAATAGGAAAGCAGTGAGCCCAAGAGGCAGGAGAAGACTTGTTCCCACTTCTGTCTAATCATCCTGTCCTAGACTAGACTACCACGTTCCTTCTTGAAGTAGCTACCACAATCCATCGTCCACACACAACTATAGCTACAATGGAGAGAAGTGTGTCCGGATCCTGGGAGTTGAGTGGTAAAATTGTCAAAGGTTGCGTACAGTATATATTCTATACTGCCCACCCATACATTAGATTTGGATTTGCCATAAGGGAGTCAGTGGTTCATAATGTCATATTAACTGTATAGTTAACCATATAGAGACTATTTAGTAAGTAAGCTATTCTACCATAACCCCCCCCCCCCACATCATAATTTATTATGGCACGTTTGTAGATAAGTGAAACTAGGAAGCTCCAAAGGTTTTGTAGCAGCTTCTGTAACAAATCATAATGATGTCGAAATGATGGCACATGTGGGATGACATCATATTGCAAATGCCATGAACATATAGTCATGTCATTCATGTGTCATCATCCCCCCCCCCCCCGAAAACTATACAACCAAGTCCAGGAACAAATTAGAAATGCAGAATTTTTCAATTTAACCCGTTAAAGTTCAGTCCATAGAATGCTATATTTTTGCAGATAATATTTCCATCAAACTGAAAATATGAGCTTTGGAACAGGCTTATTAATATTGTGAATAATTTCCTTAAAAGGCATCCAGGAACACCTATGAAAACAACAGATGTTGTTCTCTGTAAGACTCACTAAGTAAATCACATGGTACAGAATTAGAGCCTTAAAAAAGTGCCACAGAGGAAAAAATGTTTTGACCCCAAAACAGAACTTCCTTCTCTCCAGAACCAGGTCAGTGATGTTCTGAAACAATATATTGGGAATTCAAGACGGTTTCATAGAGGAATTCCATCAATTAAGGAAGTTCTTTAGAATTAAAAGGGGACTAATAACAATTAGAGGAAAATTATAAGAAGTCCCATTCTATGCTGCTACCATTATTATGCAAGATACTGGGTGTATGGCCATTTAAGGTAGGTGAAGGAAGTTTTCCTGTAACTTTCTGTAAACGCACTGGCAGCTATAAATGATCTTTACTTATTAGCAGCTGCAGCTGAATATATGATGTTAAATAAAGGTGAGAGCTAGCACTGTGAAAACCATAACAGTGATGTTTTAATTAAAAATACATTTTTAGATCCCTTCCACAGGTCAAAAGGAAGACTAAGGAGGAGATTGACAAGAGGGAAAAAATAGATAGTAAAATATATGTCAGATTTTAATGTTATTTTTTGTTTTACTATCTAAGTAAGCCACAATATTTTGTGAACAACCTACGTTGTCATGCTGACTCTCATATCTGCAATGTGAATATAACATGGGCAGTTGTCAAAGTTAAAAATACACACCAAAAGAAGTTCTGGAAGGTCAGGATGGACACGACATGCCCTGGAGTTAAGTTCTGATTTGCTGAGAGATGTCCTTCACTCATTGCCAGAACATTAAATGTTGGACAACTGAGCAATTGCATTAATGCAACCGACAACATGTAGGCTATTTTACTAAGGCTGGATTCACATGAGCACTTCCCAATGCGAGGGTCGCATGCAAGCTTCACTGTTGATTGGCAGATGTTGCTTGCGTGTGATGAGAGCTGGCACGCTGCAGACGTTTCAGCTGACAAAGGTCTTGTGAATCTATCTCTACTTCTATAGAAATGTCAAGGTTGATGAAGCCGAGGGTGGATATGTTTGTGGTTTAGGCAGCTTTCTTGATCAGACCCAAACAACAGCTTGATGCTTCAAAATAGCTAGGTGCATAAAATTACCTTACTGCACAGTAAGGATTGTTAAAAAAAAAACAATCATACAAATTTGTTGTTATTTATGTCAGTAATCTATCTGCAGAGTCCCTTAAAGTTCAGAAGGGAAATGATCTTTCAGACAGAGATAAAAGCTGTGATATGCAACCAAGGTGTTCAGTGGGCATATCCCTTAGGTATGGTTACAATCACTTCCAACTTCCTCTACCAGTCCCCTTGGATCCATCTATGATCTCATCAAGTAACATGAAGGAGGAGATGCATCATCCTTCTACCCCTTCCCACTTCTTAGCTCCTCAGTCCCCACAAAGCAATTTCACCCTCTGGCAAACCTTCAACCATATGCTGAATCTTCACAAGCTCAAGTGTGTAGAATTAGAAAGCAGAAAGCTTGCTGTGCAGTATTTATTATTTTATTCTTATTCTTTATTCTTATTCTATTATTCAGGTGTGTATATATTTATGAGGTCTGAACACTTTCCTGTCAATGAATAGTGCTCCTCTGCACCACTTCTTTCAACACACAGTGGTCTTATTGCAAAGCTTTTCTTCTTATGTGTGATTTGTCCCAAAGAGATAATGTGAAGAGCTCTGTTCAGTTGTAGTTTATTATATATAACAGAATAATTATTATATGCATTCAGTATTGACAAGAAGCCGGGAGGTAATTTGCAGCCTTGGTGCCACATTGCCCATCGGAATCCATTCTAAACTGTGATAATGTAAAAATAAGGAAAAGTATGTTGTGATGTCGCAGTTCAAACCCCAGCCTTTTGTACTTGTATCCCAATGTCTGATACAACGTGGTTTGCATTACTACATTGCAATGCATTGTAACTTGTGATCTTCCGATCGACAAGCCTGGCGTCTTACCCGCTGAGCCACCACGTAACATGCTGCTATCCAGTGTGGGAGTCAGCAGAAAACTATGCCAGATTAAAGAAGTGCTGACTACAAGTCCAATCCCTTATCCTGCCTTGACAATGAAGCAGAATACAGGTGCTGTCCATACCAGAAGTGGGGGCAGGTGGGGTTGAGAATGCCTTCTTTGGTGCCCATGGAATTTCTGCAGTCAGTTTTCCAATGACCCTGTGGGATCAGAGGACTAGCAAGGAAGCAGAAGTAGGAACATTGGGGTGGTGTGGTGCTGGAATTCTTGACTGAAAGGAAGTAAAGCTGAAGGTAGTCAAGCATCTATCCTGGACAAGAAAACTTATTTTAATAAACTCAGAATAATAGTATTCTACAAAAGGAGAACCTAATGGGGAAAATGGCTTAAGATGAGTGGAGTTCCTAAAAAAAGAAAATATGAAAAGCAGAAATGAGTGCTGCATGTCAGCTGCCTTGAAATAGGGTGGCATAAAATGTTTAAATAAATATATAAGACATTCCAATGGGGGGAAACATGGAAGACAGCAAAAGCAACAATGTGTCTGGCCAAAAAACTGGTTGAAGATCTGAATGCTACAGAGGTGGGTGTGGTAGTAGACACATATAAGCAGGACAAGAGAGACAGGCTATCAAGGAAGAATGCGTAAGGATAGCTTGGAATCATAGAGATGGAATCACCACTACTCAGGGAAGATGGCAACATGCTGACAAGTAATGAACAAGGAAACTATTCAACTGTTAGTTTGCCTCTGTCTTCTCGAAGAACAGGACATACTGTAGGTTCCACCAGGGAACTGTGGGGAGCAGGATGAAGTCTGCAACTGATAGAATTATGGTTATGGAATATCTATGTAATTTTGAGTGAATTTAAATCTCCAGGACCAGAAGAGTTGCATGCTGGAGTATTGAAGGAACTTGCTGATGATCCAGCAAGTTGAAGCTTTATATATTAAAGGATTGGAGGTGAGCAGATGTTGTTCCCACTTCTGAGAAGGTGAAAAAGAAGATACAGAGAAAGATGAACCAGTGAATCTAGGACATCATTGCCTGGGAATTTTGATATCTCAGAAATCAGCATTATCAAAAGATAGCATAGATTTTTCAAGAATAAATCTTGCCAGACTAACCCAATCTCATTTTTTGAATAGGTAAAGTCCTTAATAAACTGTGGCAATGTTATAAATGGTTGGACAGAACTCTTTCAGAGATGCTTTAATTTGGATTCTTACATTGAGCAGAATGCTGGAGTTGATATTTTAAAGGGTCCCTTCGGATGCTAGGATTCTATCTCAAGTTCTAAAGGTGCAACCACACCAACTACTCTCAGGTTTCCAGTTCACGTAGGGATTTTTCCTGCTGAATCACTGCATTGATTTTAAGTTCTCTTGAAGACCAAAACAAATCAATCCACTGTGTCAAGCCAGTTTGCTTTATTTTGTATAATTCACATCAGTTCTACTTGTTCTCCCCAATTTTATGCTTTTTCTTAAGAGCCTTTCTCCCCCTGCATCCTTCCAAATCCAAGGAATGTGTCAAGCCTCCAGTGGTATATGCTGGTGCTTGATTTGAGCTCAGGAGTTGACAAGAAATTTGACAGAGCCTTAACAAAATAGAAGTTTTAATCTGTATTAGTAATGCTGAACCCATTGCTTAGAAATGCAGGAGTTTCTGATATCCACCCACAATGACATGAAAGAGAGTGCTTACTTTCCATGTCATTTCTCCACAAGTTTAGAAGTTCTGTGCAGTACAAGTAAGCAACAGCCCTCTTCTGAGATATTCAGTAAATTGTCTAGTCAAAAATATTGGAACTGGTGTTTCCAAAAGATGACGCAATTTTCTTTTTCTACATACATTTGAAAGGCTTTGTTGTGGACCAAGAGGGGAAGGGAACAATACCGGGGACATTGAAAAGGAGAGGATGATAGAACTGTAATTAATACCTATTTTTAAAATTGTAGAAGAAAATGTTTTTTTTAATGGCATAGTTAGATTACTTTAACTGTGCTATATAGGATTCCACCAAAATAGTCCATCCAGCTTTATTTTAATTGTGAGAAAATGTTCATTACTTTGAAATATTAATTTTCCTTGATCCATTAGGGTGTGTGAAAACTTGCACACACCCATATATCCACACACGTCATGTATTTTTGACCAAAATTTCCTCTTTTCCAAAAATTGTCTATTTAATAGGAAGATAACCATTTGGGTCAGAGTGAGCAGCAAACTAAGAGATGGTTGAGAAGTGCTTAGATAATTTATTGATGAAACAAAGTAGGGAAAAACACTTTCAATTCTATTAGGTAAGAATGAGCAAATTATGACTTTTGTTCTTCAGAAGTGAGTATCAGCATGTCATTCAATTATTGCATACCCTCAAATCACTTTAATTTGAACTTGGCCACCAAAATACACCACTAGTAATGCCAATCTTATATCTGTTTCAGTACCTGAATTTATCAGCATGTAACCCTGGGTAAAATTTATGAATGAACCATCTTTTTTCCTGTTAGACATCACTTTGTCTTGGAATGTTAAAGTCTAATGTGACATGAATGTCAAATGTAGGTAACAATCCCAGGGCAGTCCATCCAGGAACAGCACCCCAGGGGATGAAATGCCAAAGAGAGATTTCTCTTCCAATAGGAGCTTTGGGGTGCAATTTTCAGCAAGGCCAAGGTGAGCATAGTGGGGTCAGTCTTCCTTTCCTCACAACTTATGGTCTTACTCCCCACCCACTGTTATTTACATTTTTTAAAGCAGCTGTATTCATAAGATTCATATAATTAACCTCACATTTAGTTTGCCCCTCAAATGAGCTATTGAAAAGAATCCAGAGTTCTTTAATGCTGATTCCATGCTTTTGATGAAACTTACATTGATTGCTGTGACCTGTAAGACCAGGTCAACTCCCCATATTGGCTGTGGTTTGTCCAGCATATTTTTCCACTGGTCAATTTTCTTGATTCTTTCTTGCTACTTTATAGAACTGTTGACTTCGTTAAGCTTAAGAACTTGTTCTCAGCCCTGGGTGTTTGAAGTGAGCTAAATTTCCAAGGATCTCTGTTGCCATATTCCATGTATCTTGGGGAAAAAGTCCACCACTTTTACACACACAGCTATTTTCAGTCTTTAGAAGACTTGTCAGAGTGTATACAGAACTAAACAGGCATTTAAAAAATTGAATCAAAACCCCAAACAAATAGCAGCAAAATCATCAACAACAAAAAATCAGAATGCAACAGAACAAACTAAAAACTCATCCAAGATCTTGTGGTGTCTTTGCCTGGCACCATTTGAGCCTTTATGGGGAGGAGATTCCAACCACTTTTCAATTAATCTCTACTTAATTGTCTGCTGGTGAGAGAAATTGGAAGAGAAGGCGTAGTGAAGACCTCACTGTTTAACCAGGCTTTTGTGCATGAATCAAAGCTTTTGAGGTCCCTTCCCTAACACCGTCCTCTTTTCAATTTGTTTGCATACCCCAGCTTTCTTTGAAGACGTCCTGCTGCTGCACCCGGATTCCTTGTGGGAACTGGAATTGATTTTACTATTTTTGAAGTGGTGTTTTAAACTGTGGTGTTGTGTTTTCCTACAAAGTTTAACTCATCTTTAATTTCTTTTATATATGTATGTTGCCTTGGGAAAGTTTGGAGCTTTTAAGGTAACCTAGATAATTTTTAAGTAAATCAATAAAGAAACTTGCTCTTGAAATAGTATCTAATGCAGTATGAGGGGCTGTAGAAAGAAGAACAAGTCAGCAGTAAACTGATGATTGGATGAAGAATTCAGGCCTTTATGACATGGCTGACATGGCATATTTTCCTTAATAGTTACTGTAATATAAATCTGCTGAAGTGGAGGTGGATACGTGTAGCCCTCCAGACCTAGCTGAGCTACAACACCCTGCATCCTTCACCACCGGCCCTATTCCCTGCAGCTGCCAGGAAATGCCATTCAACAGCATCCATTCAACTGCATCCTTTTCTAGAAAAATTAAGAGGTCTCATGATGTTAAATTGTATCAGATTTGTCATTATGTTGTTGTGTTTAGAGAGAACTCATCATGGATCTGGTCCAAAATATATTTCTGAGACTTGTTTTTAAATCAAACACATGCTGTGTCACAAGTTCCACATTCAACAGAAAATCAAGGCAAGACATTTAGCAAAAAATGTGTAAAGTCCAATCAGAGTCCAGTCCAGAAGGACTACAATACCAAGTTAAGCACAGGAAATAGTGGCGTTGGGAGGAGGGGACCCAACTATGTGATGCTTTTTCCAATCAAGAATGTTTTTAAATCCCTCTGGCACAAAGCTTTAGGTATAACGTGTATCTTCATACCTAGTGAATGAAGTACAGTAGAAGTGAAACAATGAAGTTTTTGATTAGAAAAGATCTCTGCTCTTCTTGACATTTCAATATGACAGAAATGGGAAGAATATAGAGCAAATAATCCTTGCATCCATTCCCACACTTGTCACAAATTTGCTGCAGCAATTCACTGCCAGGTCATTGAAAGATTTGGAAGCAGATGGATTAACGTGGAGTATTTCTCTCTCCCTCCCCCTTTTCATTGTGTTGCTAAATTTTCCAGAGATGGCAAAGATTTATGTGGTTCTAAATTGTCCAGACATCTGATGAGAGAAACCATTAAGATATTATTTTTATGCCAGTGCATTTTCTCAAATCTGGCTGAAAGTTCACTACCTGATGCTGTATCCAAATAGAGCAACAGCTAGAGAGTTCTTATTTGGAAGAGTCAAGACTTGTCAGATTTCACCTTAATGAGACTTATATCTAATGACAGGCAAGGAACAAACACAGTCCATGTTGCTAAGCTAAACACTGCAGTAACTGGATCAAACTGGAAAACGTGGCCATATTGGGATCAAGTGAGAGTACTGCAATTTCCCATCCTTTGATTTTTCCTGCAGTATCATCACTAGTGCCATTTTATGATTCGTCTACTTATCAGTGCTATTCTAACAACACACTAAGAAGAACTTCAATACAGTAAAACGGGAAACTTGAATTATTTATTTAGTGTTAACTGATTGAAGGATTCTGTGTAAAGGTTGCCACAGTTTCTCAACTGATTCACACTTTTGTCCAGTAAAACTAACTCCACCATGCACAGAAAGGCAGAATATAGATAGATGATTGATGATAGAGAGATGATAGAGATAGAGATATAGAGAGAGACACATACACCCACATGCAAATACATATATACATCCATAGAAAAAGAATTGTATTCTTCATAAATTGTTCTACTGCTTAAAATTGCACCTATATACCCAATCATTTCAAAATCTAATGAACTAATAATTCTTTATTGTCAAAAAAAAAGGAAAGGAAAGGAGAGGAGGAACTTCTGATAATATCAAACTCCTTAGGTAGATCAGGAGTAGCAGTTTTTAGAAGCATATTATGCATTACCCTACACTATGGATGCCATTGGAGCATTAGTGCACTTTCTACTCCTAGGATGTGCTCTAACATGTGCTACTGTCTTTTAGGAATGGTTGCTTCAAACAACACATTGGACTGCAGCCAGCCACCACTTATATTCTCTGAAAATGATTAAGGACCAGTACAGTGAGTTTAAATGTATTTTTAGCCATTTTTTCTAATCAGTAAAGAACCATATGCCATACAAAGTATTGTGTAATCAAATTGTATTCTTTATGGTGTATGGTTTTTTTTTCTGTTTCCAAAAATGGCTGCTTCCCCTGCTTATTTTTTCCTATGGAACAGTGAGATAGTGTCTGCTATACTAAATTCTATTACCTTGGTTCTATTACCAAGGGCTAGTTAATGATTAGCTCCTTTTGTCCTCTTTGAATATATTGGGTGAGTGCCTTGAGGGATATTTAAAGAAAGGAAACATTCTCTCTTTTGGAAAGGGAATCTTTTCTGATAACAGATTCAATCAAAATTTCTATTCTATTTTATGGGAGATTTTTTGTTTTTACAAAAAAATCACCCCATTGACCAGTTCTTCTGCAACCTGGTGTCTGGTAGCAGTTAACATTGATTACCATCCTCACCTACTATTATGATGCTGGGTAAAAAACAAGGGGATAAGGGGCTTTTCTTGAGTTCCATTGCTTCTTTGGGACAGAATACTCAAACAAGTTTCAAGTTTTGTTCTAATAGAATTATTTGAGTGGGGCTGTTTTGTTCTGAACTTGAAACAAAGTATGTTTCCATTTCAAGTATACCTTTATTGTGTGCGTGCGTGTGTATATATATATATGAATCCCATATAGATAATTTTCTTTTTATGCAATAAATATATTAATCTTTGTCCAATTAATTCTCCTTTATGTCTCATATTTTTTTCTAACTCTCACAAAATATTACAGAATTTTGATTACAATCTCTTTTGAGGAATATTACTATAATTTTTCTAACTTTGAGAGAGGCCTATGATTCTTTCGAAGGGTGCAGATGATATAGGCAAGCACTCTTTCTTTCTCCTCCTCATCCAGTTGCCTGCTATTCCCTTCTTCAGCATGGAGTTAAGCAAGGCACAAGCAAATAGCAATTCTCTAGCCACTTAACCAGGTGGAAGCCATAAATTTTGCTAGGTACAAGAAAAAGATTCACCAGGTAGCTCAGGCTCAGCAATCATGTGAATATAAGATGACTGTATTTCCTTTTAGGTAGATATGATTAATTAAGCAGTAGGTAACCTGATGACTTAGAAATGTTTTGGACATCATCTCTGACCATTTGCCATGCTGATTTATGGGATTATAACGGGCAATATCTAAATATCATCTAAATATCATCTAAATATCATCTAAATATCTAAATATGGGCAATATCCATCACTAAAAGAATTCCATCTATCGGGGTCCAGGAGGCGTGCCTTCTCTGCGATAGCACCTGCCCTGTGGAATATCTTGCCCCCTGAGGTGAGATGGGCACCCTCGCTCCTGGCCTTCAGGAAGTCTTTAAAGACCTGGTTCTGCCGCCTTGCCTGGAACGAAGGAAATAATAGTTCCTCATGGGGGTGGTTAGCTTAGTAATATCCTCTTTTTAAGAACATACCATCTCTTGGATTTTTTTTATTTTTTATAGTAGATTTTAGATGTATAGGTTTTTAACTTTTTATAATGTGATTGTAAACCGCCCAGAGTCTGCCATGGTAGAGATGGACGGTGATAAATCCAAATAATAAATAAAGAAATAAATAAATAAATAAATAAATAAATAAATAATAAATGAAATGAAATGAAATGAAATGAAATGAAATGAAATGAAATGAAATGAAATAAAATAAAATAAAACAGGTTAATCTAAAACAAGTTTTAACAATTCCATCCAACCTCCCAAGAACATAGTTAGGAAACTCTCAGAGTTTCCAGTGTTTTGTATGATGATGCTCATTAAGACCAATAGAACACTAGGACAATAGAACATTAGGACCAATGTTCCTTCTTGCTGACCTATTCAGGAACACATAAAGTGCATTGAGCCAGTAATTCTCCCCCCCCAATCCTCATCTTTGTCTCATTGCATTTGTTTTCTGCAGGAAGGAAAAGAACTGGCACTCAGTTGGAAAATCACAGTTCAGTGGTGGTGTGTTGTCACCGTGCCTTGACTTTAGAGGGAAGGTGTCAAAAAAAGGTTGAGATGGCAGATAGGGCTGCACAATGGAAACCCTGCCCCTTTTCACTGTATATAGGGAGGCTTCAACTCTGTGGTTGTGGCTGTCATCTGGAGTTTTGTTTAACCCCACCCCCCTTGGACACTCCTGCAAGGGGGAAGATCAGTGAAAGATCTTGCCAATGTGAAATGGCCTATCTTGCAGCTCCAGCGCCGATACTGCACAATTCTCTTTGAGGTCTTTTTATCTTGGGCTGGAAGTTAATTGGCTCAGTTGCAGAAGAGTTCCTCAACAGTTCCAATGTCCTGAACACAAAGAGATATAATGCCAATCCTATATCAGCACAAATGTTGCAAGTGGAGATACGAGGAGTTCCCTGTTAACTCACATAATTTTGTCTAATTTTTATCCAAGAGCTTCATAGAGCAGGCAGAATTTTGCCAGCCCCGATGGCTCATTTGTAAGGTGTAAGGGGACTATATAGTCCCTGAACAACCAGGATTTCAATTTAGAGAGACTCTTAATCTTCAGGAACAATCCCAAATGAATTTATTAGGGAATAAACTGTACTGAATAGCATGCTCCTATCTGATGAGATGCACATCTATCAGTCGGAATGACTCCTGTTTTTTAAAACATCAAATTAATTTAATTTGGAACTGTACAGCAAACCAAAGTCCAAAAGATTTCAGATACAAACTTCTCTACTTCCAACAAATTTCTTTTTCAAGCAATTACTTACAAATTGATGGGAAACTCCCCCACTGGTTTCTTCTCTGCTTTAACACCCAGGAATCCCAGAACTGGGTTTGATAACACTGCTGGAAACAAGGTTCCTTTGACCTGTCTCACTTTTTGTGTATGTTTTTTACATCTCTGGTCATACTTCAACCGTACTACTAGGAGAACAGCGTCCTTTTTTCCCTCTGTGTTGCTAATCACCTCTGACATTCAGCCAGACGTGTCTGCTACAGAATCAGTGAGCCAAGTTCTAGGGCAGTCTGGCCCTGTGTGAGGATGGCAGATATGGTCTCTCTGAACTTGGGTTCTTTAAAAAAAAATCCCACAGCGAGCACATTGAACTCTGGTTCTTTATTGTACATTATGCAAGGGTCAGCTTTCAAGTGGCTAACCGGCTGTCCATCAAGTACTCCTCAACTACAATATTGAGAAACTACAAAGAATTCCCATATGCTGCAAAGGACAACAGGGATCTGAGTTCGCTTTGCCAGTTGCATGTATGAGCTTCTCAAACTGTAAAGCAGTGCCTTTCTCCATCCCTCTGATTAGCAGGGAATTTATACACCATCTTGGAAGCGGTAATCTAATCACAGCGGTGTGGTACAAATTAGCTGCAAGCAACATGGGAATGTTAACCAGAATCCAAAATGCACTGAACTGCACAGTTCCATACAAAGCATTGCTATTGTTCTTGCTCTGTGAATGGAACAGTGACCAGATTAGCTGGTCTGATTTCAATTGCTTTGCCCTCCTGATCCTCTTTTTTCCATGCGTTTGAGGCTCCTTGTGGTTGATGTTGTTCCCATTTGGTTCTGATACGTAGCTCATGGTTCTGTTTTGAGTCAAACAGTTTAGAAACAGTCAATAAAAAGTGCAGATGGAAATACCAGTCCGAGGTTGTTTCCCACCGCACCCCCCCTCCACATTTTACAACCCGTACATTTACTGTATATTGTACCTGACTGCATACATATCTCGGCAGCCATCTATCTACAAAAGCCGACATCGACGCTGAAATTTAGCATCGCCTGAGCTCTGCGAGTGTAGCTTTCTCCCGAATGAAGCGTAGAGTGTTTGAGGATTGGGACATTCGCAGGGAGACCAAAATGCTTGTTTACAAAGCCATTGTACTACCAACCCTTCGGTACGCCTGTGAAACATGGACCCTCTACAAACGCCACCTCCAACTTCTTGAAAGATTCCATCAACGCTGCCTCCGAAAAATTCTGCAAATTACTTGGGAAGTTAGGCGGACTAATGTTAGCGTATTAGAAGAAGCGAAAACCACCAGCATTGAAACAATGATCATCCAACATCAACTTCGCTGGACCAGCCATGTTGTTCGAATGCCTGACCATCGTCTTCCAAAGCAGCTACTTTACTCCCAACTTAAGAATGGAAAACGGAATATTGGTGGACAGCAAAATTGGCCTTTATAGCCACTTACGGATCCAGTGTTAAAATTTTACCTTTGGAAGACAATCTTACTCGGCTACGAGTGATCGCCAATGATTCTTGGGTTGTTCTGGGGACACTTTTGCTTCCATCTCTTGATTGTTTTCTGGAAGAAAGTAAATGTTCTGGCACCACTGAAAGATGAAGTTTACCGAGATAGGTTGTGATCACACAAAATATACAGTAAATACTTCTCAGTTCATTCCAGGTGTTCTGCACTCACCACTTCCAGGCACATCCCTCCAGCATGATGGGGCAGCACAGCAGGAGTTGGGGGATCAATAAATTGGGGTGTTCTTAATTACATGGATGAACATATAAAGCCTTAGCTTTTCCAGATGTGAAACAATTTCAACACCTCTGAAATCAGTGAGTTTGTAAGGCCCAGACCTTTGTATGTAAATATTTATCCAGTGATGCCTATTGTAAATAACTTATACCTGTATATAAAAATTTAAATACATACCCCATTTCCAAACTCAGATGGACTGGACTACAGTATTTATTTATTTCTCACATTTCTTCGCCACCCATCTTGCCAAGCAACTCTTGAACATGTATTCTTGGGCATCATGTGTTATAAATGGTTGTGAATCCAGTGCCGATTCTATTACATAATTTAAGAGTGAAAATTGAATTATGTGATAGGGACTTTTATTATTTACTTGCTTTGTTATAGGAGGATAGATACAGCAACCCTTGGAAAAACGGTCAAAGTCAAGCTTAGCCTAATCATGACTAAGTCCCTTTGAAATGAATGAAACCAATGAAACATGTTAGTCCTTATTAAGTTATGTCTCGCGGCTACTAATGGGAACCTCAGCTGCAATCTTATGCATATTTGTGCCGGGGGTGAGCTCCACTGGCCATAGAGAGATTTATTTCTGACTAAATACATATAAATTGAGTTCACATAACATCTTAAGCCATAAATCATTGTTTTTAAAACATAGTAGCTGAGTCTGTACAACACTGAAAGCCAGAATGAAAAGAACCACCTGATGGCTTATTGTACTGTACAATACAGGTTATAATGCTGTGTTATTAGTTATGGCTAAGCAGGTGAGTTCAGTGGGACTTATTCCCAGTGGGCATAAGATCGTACCCAGTTTAGCTGGACTGGAGCCCTGGCATACATATGACTCTCTTGTGAAATCAACCCAAAATTACAGCAATAACAACTTAGGTGTCACTTAGGAGTAGTTAAAAAATGGGCTCTATTTGTTTATGAAATTCATTGAATTGGAAACCCAACATGGATACAAATAGGGTGAGGGGAAGTCACAAGGTAAATGAGAAAAGTATTGAACAATGTTCATGTTTCAGGCTGAAATGAAACATTTAAATAAATGCATACATAATATGTTGTAGGTCCTGAATTCATTTACAGATAACAAATACAAACTTATGCTGAAACCATGCCTAGTTATAAAATAATACAGTGGATATAAAAAGTCTACACACCCCTGTTAAAATGCCAGGTTTTTGAGATGTAAAAAAATCAGACCAAGATAAATCACTTCAGAATTTTTTCCACCTTTAATATAACATACAATCTGTACAATTCCATTGAAAAACAAACTGAAATCTTTTAGGGTGGAAAAAAAAAACTAGAATAGACAGACTCCTACCCCAAAAGACTGAATGCTGTCATAAAATCAAAAGGTGCTTCAACAAAGTATTAATTTAAGGGTGTGCACACTTATGCAACCATGTTATTCTAGTTTTTTATTTTTTCGCCCTAAAAGATTTCAGTTTGTTTTTCAATTGAATTGTACAGATTGTATGTTATATTAAAGGTGGAAAAAATTCTGAAGTGATTTATCTTGGTCTGATTTTTTTACATCTCAAAAACCTGGCATTTTAACAGGGGTGTGTAGACTTTTTATATCCACTGTATAAATAGCATCTCAGAAGCAACAATAATAGTTACACCATTAAAATTTATACCTATAACCATAATTCTGTATTTGTTATGTATAAGTAAATTCAGAACTTACAACATACTACATTATTTATTTATTTTATGTCTTCCTGATGAACTGTTTATCTCACTGCTGTTTCTTCTCTTTCTAATTTTTGTGCCTTATTTATTCTTCACTGAAATAATAAACAGGACCATAGAATTCATTTCTGTGCATCATTATCATTAGATGAGAAATATTTCTGTAATGTAAAGTACGATAGGCATTTACTTTAAGTATATAAAATACAAACAATGTGTATGTTGCATGGACAGTCTATATACCACAAGCTACGGATTCCACATCCAACACCCTGATCCAGTGTTGAGTGATGAAGGTAGTTAAAACTGAAAGGACCAATCTATATTCATTAGAAGGGTAAAGGGAATTCTTGCATGCCTTGGTAGGTGTGTACAACCATTGTGACATGTGAAATTCTTAGGAGTGAGTAAGGCAATTATATTTCAGTCCCACTGTCTTCTCTTACCAAGCAGCCTGAATGTTCACATGATGAGAATTTCATGTTTCCTCTTGCCCTGTTTGATTGCATCATTCTTCTAAAATGTGCCATTTGTGAAAGCTATGCAATCAGTTTTGAATGTCTGAAAACCAGGCATTATTTGACAGCCAGAAAGGATATTGCTGAAGAATATGCAATCTGCTTGTGGACATAATGTGATATTCTTAAACCAGTGATGACATTTCAAATCCACGCTTTCCAGATGCCCAATTCCAGCAGCCAACATGGCCCAATAGGAGCCTGAATCCCTTAGCGAGCCAGTTTCTCTCCGCTTACAAGATGTTAAGTTCCTTGTTCATACCAAATAATCATATTACAGAATCTGGTGTTGGTGCAGTCATGATTTCCTCAAAACTCTATGTGCGCGCACACACACACACACACACACAGAGAGGCATGAGTAATCTTCTCAATTGTCATGTCATCCCCATTAAGATGCATTTTTTAAAAAATTGGGAGTATTTAAGAATCAATGTTGCAGTAGTTTTGTGATTTCCATTGTCTCTATTATTATTTTATTTTCCTCCTGTGCACCTGTCATGACCCCAGAATCATATTCTAATTATACACAAAAGACTAGGGTAGGAACCACATTTAGAGAGATGCTTGGAATACCCACCTTTCCAGTGAGTTCCACTTGACAAGAGTCCCAAGAATCAACATTACCAACATCTGCTTGGCTTTCAATTTTCAATGTGGGGGCTTTCTGCTTTACATTTTTCCAATCATAAATACCTTATATCCCATTTTCATGTCACTGTGTAGTTCGTTCTTTTTCAAAAAAACAGACTCCTACACTTATATTAAAGCCCATTTTTCCTTCTAGATGCTTTTTTGGCTGGCCTCATTGATTAATGCCACATATTTGTGTCTGCTATTTTCTCAACAATAAGCTTTATTTTTTTCACATTTTCCACTAATCTATGCATTTCTTAAGGACTGCACTGCAAAATCTGGAGATGTGCAAATACCACAGTACAGCTGCAATTCAATTTGTGGTTTGGTCTGGGAATTGTAAATATGTGTGTTTATTTTGCATTAAAAAAACCCTCTACCAATGTTCTTCTTGTTCTCTATAGAACTGTACTCTTCCAATTTTGAGTGTGAATTCTCAAGAGAACATCCTGCTCTATGAAAGATACCTCCTGCTACCATCATATAGCCAAAAAGTGGGGAGGCACTCTATCCTCTTGAAGAGAGAGCATTTTTAAACTATTAGCCACTTCCTTCCCAGAAGACTAAGCTAAATGCAACCCCTGGCTGAAGGACTATTTAATCCAAAAGTTGGTTTCAGTCAATGGAGCGGTATAGTTAGCTCATTTCTTTCAGCTGCTCAGCTTGATACCCGCCTGCCAAACCCTACTAAAGTGCCTTGGCCTCCCAATTTGGAAAGGAAAAGCTGTGTTCATACCTTTATTGCCGTCATTCTTCTAAAATAAACAGCAACAAGATAATTGTGCAAATGGCATGCAAAGCATTGGCTCCCGTTGAAATGTAAAAACTAGGCAGTGTTATGTTATGCAATTGTTCATTTAGTTTCATGGTCATGCACAACTGACACATTCATGACCTTTGTCACACTTGTTTCTATGGCCTTTTCATTAAAACACAAACATTAATGTACTTTTTCCAGCCAAATCAGAAAGAAATTATTCTAAAATCCTGAACAGCAATGTAAATCTCCTCCCCACACACATACCATATATAATAATTCTTTCTTTTTTTTCTTTTTTGCATTTTGAAACCATCTATTTATTGGGATAAGGGATCCATGTTGAGGCTCATGATGTTAAATTGTATCAGATTTGTCATTATGTTGTTGTGTTTAGAGAGAACTCATCATGGATCTGGTACAAAATATATTTCTGAGACTTGTTTTTAAATCAAACACATGCTGTGTCACAAGTTCCACATTCAACAGAAAATCAAGGCAATTTTTCTTTTCTTTCAAGAAATCACTGAAATATAATTGACCTCCAAGGAGCTATTTCTTAGTAGGAGATAAAATAATTAAGCAGAAGGGATGCATTTCTCTTTTATCATACTCAGAGTAATTATTCTTATTCTTCAGAATATTGCTTTAAACAAACTGTGGAGTTCATGAGACCCTACATGGATTTACCATATTTATGCTGATCTCTTATTTTGCCTAAAGGTGAATAGGAATATTGTAAACTAATCTCTTTGTAAACGGATCAAGTATAAACCAGGAAAATTTGCAGAAGCATCCAATGCGCATTTTCTCAAAACTACGTCCTAGGACCAAATGCAGATCTGAAGGCACTCTAGGAGTCCTCTCTTTCATCAATGGTACCCTGACAGTCACATTGAATAGAAGTGGCCAGCAAAAGCCCTTCAGTGACCGCCAGGTTGTGTGTTCTAGCTGCCATTTTAATTTTAAACAATGATGTGCTGGAGGAGAGTAATTCAACCCCTCTTCATTGAAAGAAGAATTCATTTCTCATGGATGGATGGATGGATGGATGGATGGATGGATGGATGGAAGGAAGGAAGGAAGGAAGGAAGGAAGGAAGGAAGGAAGGTTGGTTTAGAATATACTCTAACCCTTCTACTCAGCTAGAGATAGTATTTATGGCCATGCATTCCCTGCCTTCAGTGGGCATTTGACTAGCACACCATGATTAAACCAGCAATAAACAGGTTGTTCGCTCACATCCTTCCATTTCTAAAGTGGAAGGGGAATGAGCGTTCTTCTTTTTGTGTGTTCTCTCACCCCTTGCAGTCTAAGGTCATTGTGAGCCTTCAAGATAGACCATTTTGGCAACTAAATTAGCCCTCATTTACAGAGCAGTTGAATGCAACCAGGCTAATGATGGTGTAAGTATAATTGGTTCCCAACATGCGTCAGTGTGCATCCTCCTCAAGCCATGGAAAAGATGCATTATGGGACTAATTTTTTAAATGTTAATGGATATTGGACATTTGCCAGGCACCCAGCTGTGCACAAAACATTGAGCTGGTAAATAGCTCTTGATCTGTTTAGAAACAAATTATAATGGTTGTTAGGATTCTACATGACTGAAGGCATGGTAACCACCACCAGCTCACAGGCTGACCCTATTAACTGTATTATGCTGAAGGGAAAAGAGGAAGTTCTCCTTTTACAATAAAAATAAAAGACATGACAGTAACTAGGAAATTATTTTAGGGTATTTGGGGAGTGGGGATACAGTTCCTTGTTACTAGGTCCATAGCTTAGGCAGTGGTTGTTTGCTTGTTTTTTTTAACAAAATGCCTGGCAAGAGGTTGGAAAGATTATGTTACTGCCATTTATTCAGAGTAATTTTGAAATTGACTTTTGGGTGAATAAGTTCACCTACTCTTATTAAGGGCTCATTTCTCTGCCGTGGATCAGCAGCCGGTCTGAAGGATGAACACCCTACTATAGTACTTCACTTCCCTGCAGCTTCTATGTATCTTAATAGTAAAATGGTGAACTATGCATTGCAGCTACATTTCAGTGTGAAATAGGTACCAAACTGAATGAACTTGGTCAGTAAAGAGCTTTGCTCAGTTTTGTTGTTTTGTTTAGATTCAAAATTGGGTTTAACGGATTGGAATAATCTCTTTTACTGTTAAAAACTATGTTGGCACAAGTCCCTTTGGCCTTACCCCTAGAAAGCTAGAAGCAGGTATAGGAGGAGATTTTGATTATTGTTGCTGTTCTTGTTTCAGGTGCTCAGCTTATATTGCATCCACCCACAATCTGGGGTACTCCAGATGTGCTTGATTTCAATCCCTGAATTGGCTGAAAATATAGCCAGAAATTATGAGAGTTTGAAATCCAAGGAAGCTACCAGGTTTCTGACATTTGATATGGCCCAATACTGAATTTAGAACCAATTTTTTTTGGAAATAATAGCACATCTTTTGCCCTGGGATGCAGGATTTTCCTAGCACAAATCAGTTATGGTGACTGAATGGAGAGGAGAGAATTAATCTTGTGTCTCCACTGTGGTCCCAACCTAGGGGGAGAGTTGTCTACCATGTGCATGAGGGGGAAGAAACATCCAATAAAACCAACACCTGTTGTTGCCCTATGTGGATCCTTTCTTGTAGTTAAAATGGCACCAAGGGAGAAAGTGCTTCCAGGAAGTTTTGAAAAATATGAAAAATTAGTCTGGGCAAAGTTGTGAAAGGGTGCTTCTATTTTATGAATCTTCAATCAAATCATCCCATCAAAGCACCTTCACAAATCGAAGTTGGGACCTGCTTTGAAGCTGTAAACCAAATCAAGTACCTTTGAAGCGTCCCTTTGAAATGCTTCACAGAATCGTTGGTTTTTCTGCTGCTTCTGAGATTATTATAGAGAATATCCAGCATTATACTGTAACTTCACTTCCATGTATGGAACATGTTGGGTAGGGGCTGACTGATGAGGCCTTCTGTAACATTGCTGTGTAGCTACTGTAGCTATGTATTTTATCACTTCATTCAACTCTTGGCCTATCAGAGCAATTTTGGGGTGCCAGGATCATGTTACTTTGGGCTTCTTCACTTTCTTAGCTCTGTTAATGTTGCAGCCCAGAACCTTAACTTTGCTCTCTCTTGGGCTAATGGAATGTTACACCTTAGTGCTGGTCTTGCCACCATACTGGCAGTTGAACTGGATAGGTGTTACACAGCAGTTGAAAGTATTTGAAGTAAATTATTGTATTGGAATGTGTGCATTCTGTGGCTCATTCACAACTCATGCAAAGAAACATTTTTTGCAAGTAAGAAACATGAGTTATCAGTCTCTACACATGTGATGGGCACCATAGGACTACCACAGGATCACATAACATTGACTTCAATAGGACTTCTACATTAGCAAGAGAGTCAACGCTTAC
The DNA here is from genome assembly GCA_023362775.1 of Charina bottae. Classification (NCBI taxonomy): domain Eukaryota; kingdom Metazoa; phylum Chordata; class Lepidosauria; order Squamata; family Charinaidae; genus Charina; species Charina bottae. The sequence goes on along the minus strand of JALMGJ010000003.1, from coordinate 28,826,070 downwards.
CCAAAGGGAGCTATATCTCAGGATTTCTGCCCACTCTTTACACAACCAATGTAACTTTGGCCTTCCATTTCAGCCTAAGTGATCTGCAACTATCTCAATGGCATTCCTTGGATGAGTCACTCGGCACCCGCATTTCCTTTAATAAAATACTACAAAAGAAAAAGGCTCAGACTTTTCCCTTGCGGAGTGAACACAGAGGTGAAGGCTTGTGTTGAAAGAGTAAACACTGACACTGAAATGAGAAAAATAATAAAAGCAAATAAATAAATAAAAGCATTCAGTGTCAAGGACGATGAGCTACAGTTTCCAAGCAGTTAGTGTTGAACATGTTACTATCATAGATCATTCTGTCCCTTTTCTTAGCTTGACCTATAGCCAAAAATGCACAATACTAGGCTAAGAGTGGGTAGAGGGAAGGGAGAAGCAATTTTAAGGCCAATAGCTGCAGAGGATAACAAAGCTCAACAGCATATTAGTGTTCAGATCTCTTCCAAGTTTGCTGTGAATATGTTTGTTCTACACCTCTACAGAATCATTCAACTTGGAAGCTTGCATTTGGTTAAACAAAGAGCACTCACCACATAGTATCCAGTGTACGTAGGTAGCTATTATTCTTCCTTTTTTCAGTAGAAGGATATGTTCCTGTGTAATGATCTATCTTATTAATGACCCCAGGAAATAATTTCACGTTTCTGCAAAATATAACCATTTATTTCTTATTGGCAAATTCTATTTCATTAAAAGTTATAGGATCCACAGCAACCTTAATTCTGTTTAGGTGGCCCAGGGGTTTAGAGCTGCTTCAAGTTTGCCATTAAAATTGTAATTAAAAGTTGTAGCTCTGTTTGTCTGTGTGGGTGTGTACTGAGGCATATATGAACCAAAGGCTGGGGATCAGTATTTGAAAGGCACCAGTTCTGGTCCCACAAGCTGAATGAGGGGATGGGTTTAGATAAGTCTGTAACACAATAAAGACTGAAAGCCAGAGATTGTGAATTAGGGGATACAGAAGATCTAACGCTATGCAGTAAAATTGTGCTCAGAGCCACCTTCTCCGTTTGTAGAAGGGGAGAGGAGGGTGCATGGAAATGCCCCAGGGGTAGTATCCAGTAGTCATAGAACAACAAAGGTTTGAGCCATGGTCACATGAAATGTCTATCTCTAGTGGAACTTGCCTCAGAAGAAACAACAGGCATCTGGGAAGACACAGCACAACTGCTGAGTGTGCATCAGAGTCCACAGAAACCCTGGATTGGGCTCATCTTCCCACACTTCATCCAGGACAACTCCACTTCATTACATTGACTGACTGGCAATGACCAATGTACTCAGAGTGGATGAGTTGTGACTATGAGAGTGATTGAGAAATATAGGGACTATGATATGGGTCAGTGGTAGAGTCTGAGATCCACCCAGGGTTAATTGTTAGTAACCTCTGACACTGCACTGGCAGTATGTCTAAGTCAAGAAAACCTGTTTGGACAACTGGACTTCAGAGCTGAAAAAGGGCATGTGATGTATTCTACTGTGCCTTCAAGAAATGGTCCATAGCCACTACCTGTGCTTGAAGTTTCTGGTTTGAGGAAAGGAAAGGAAAGGAAAGGAAAGGAAAGGAAAGGAAAGGAAAGGAGGGGAAGGGGAAGGGGAAGGGGAAGGGGAAGGGGAAGGGGAAGGGGAAGGGGAAGGGGAAGGGGAAGGAAAGGAAAGGAAAGGAAAGGAAAGGAAAGGAAAGGAAAGGAAAGGAAAGGAAAGGTTCCCCTGTGCAAGCACCAAGTCATGTGACCTCTGGGGAGACACCGCTTTTGTGACGTTTTCCTGGCAGACTATAGAGCGGGGTGGTTTGCCATTGCCTTCCCCAGTCATAATTACCTTTCCCCCAGCAAGCTGGGTACTCATTTTACTGACCTTGGAAGGATGGAAGGCTGAGTCGACCTGAGCCAGCTACCTGAGAACCAGCTTCTGCTGGGATTGAACTCAGGTCGTGGGGAGAGTTTCAGTTGCAATACTGCCGCCTACCACTCTGCGCCACATGAGGCTCATTTGCAGTAAGGCTTCAGAATTAAATAGCTTGGTTACAGCTGTTTGTTTGCTCTTGTGTTAATAAAAATCATTACTACTTTATATAATTTACCTATCTGCAGTTTAGTGTTGCTCCTGATTCAAGAGCCTGTGAGCCAACATTCCAACACAAGATCAGAACATATAATTTCAGAGAAAAAGTGGTATCATATACATGCACATGCCCTTCCTTTTTAGGTTACAGGGATGTTCATGACAAATTTTAATTTCCACAGGCCAAAGCAAATGGACCTGACCCCATGTTCATTTTAGATCTCAGCATAATTTCAATCCCAGGTTCTCTGGAACTTTAGGGCAGTGTATAAAAGATGATGCTTGGCATCTGCCCAAAACTTTCAATGTATACTTACTACTCCATGGAGGGAGAATATTAGAATTCATTGACAGACATGCCTCTATTTAAGTCAGAGTGATCCTGAGATCAAACCAAAACTGAATCATTTCAAAGTCAGTATTATGTAGGGATGGGTGGATGGAGAGAGGATAGTATTACCATTTGGTCCCTAGGCTTTGTCTAATTACTGGCAATAGTATTGTACAATTCTCATCTTTGTGCAATTCTCATCTTGGATGGTTTTGTGATTTTTTGAGTGGTGGCACGCTGCTTTTCTGATTTAGCATAGCAATTGATTTATTTTATGAAAAAGGTCAGCAAGTTCATTCCTTATCCTGCTTTCTCAACCACCAAAACAAACCCCATCACATTCATGAAGGTGTATTATTGTTGATTCCTTCTGCACAAAAACAAAAGAAAAAAGAACATTTGGCAATGATATTCCCCAAAGAATGGAATTTAATCATATTCAATTCTCAAACAATGAAGTTAGGGCACTTTGGAAAAAAAATCAGAGCATACTTTGAAAATCTTTGCACTGATTTATATGAAATTTATGAGGTTTCATTCTTCTTAAGTCCCTAGACTGCCTGCAAATTGAATTGCTTTCTGCTGGAAAATAAAAGAAGATGCTAAAATATGGGTAGAAAGAACACTGTTTTTCTGAATCCTGTTCCAGATTCTAGAATCAAATCAGGTCAGCTTCCTACTATAACCACCTGGACAGGGTTGGCCACTTCTTCTGAAACTGCAGCTCAGGGCTTCAAACTGGATGGGATGGTCTTTACACTTATAGATCCCAATAAAGACTTCAATTCAAGGTTCTTGCTGTGATCCAGTGACCAGAATTCTAAGCGTGGATCTGAGAAACATGCAGGCTATTTACTAATTGAACATGGACTCTATGTAACTAATTTAATTTATGTCAAGAGAATGAGCATGAAAGTCATCACCCATGGCTTTCTCTAGATGAGTGTGTATAGCCATATGTACATTTAGATCAGAGCTTTCCAAACTTTTCATGTTGGTGACACACTTTTTAGACATGCATCATTTCACGACACACTCTTACAGCAGGGCATCATTTCACGACACACTCTTACAGCAGGGCATCATTTCGCGACACACTCTTACAGCAGGGCACGAGGCAGGCACTAGGACCTGTGCGGAATCACAGCAGGTTTGGAGGCAGCAAGGCACAAGGCAGGCACTAGGACCTGCACAGAATCCTGGCAGGGCAGGTTTGGAGGCAGCAAGGCACAAGGCAGGCACTAGGACCTGCACAGAATCCTGGCAGGGCAGGTTTGGAGGCAGCAAGGCACAAGGCAGGCACTAGGACCTGAGTGGAAGCCAAGAGGCAGCAGCAGCCGCGACACACCCAGACACTGCAGCCGACACACTAACGTGTCCCGACACACAGTTTGGAAAGCTCTGATTTAGATTGTGGTACTGAAAAACACCACCACCACCACGAGCAACTCATACCTGATGTGTTATTTAGCTTGACTTCCCTCTAAAATAAAGAAAATCCAGTTGAATGTTGGGGTAGAATCAATTTTAACAAACTAATAACTACCTCAGTTTCAAGTAGCACCCTTCCTGGATTAAACTAACGATCTATTTAGTACCTCATTCGGTTTCTCACGCCAATCAAAAAAACCCTCCAAAAAGTACTGTATATTTCTCTTTTCTCCTCTGGCAATAGGCCTAGAATGTGCAATCTTCTGCTCGGCATGTAACAATTCTGACCAAGCCTACCAGCCAAATGTTCAATGGAGAAAACATAATGGCCTGTTGCACAGCTTCATAATGAAAACAGAATGATAAGAGCTGTGATTTACTTAGATTATATCTCAAAGTTAGGATGAGGCTGAGTTGCAGCTTCAGAAACTGCTTGGCAACGCATTTCTAAGCTGGAATGGCAATACCTGCTCCAACCCAACTTATTTGGGGGTGGGGATATCTTAGTGCGGTGCTGGGCAGCATCAAAAGGCTGGGCTTCTCTTATGGGGAAGCTCTGGAGGGAAGGGAAGCCAATGGTAGTGTGCTAAATAAAGTCTGAGCCAGGGTCAAATGGTTGGGAAGCTGTGGGATTCACAGGAGTCCACTCCTGGCCCATTTAAGCCTGGTTCTGCTCCCATGAGGTCCTCTTTCACTGCCTGGAGCCAGTGAATGAAGCAGGAGGATCAGGGCAGACATTGCTGCCACTGATGGTAGTCTAAACTACAGACTTTGTAGCCACCACCTCCTTACAGTTGCCTCATACTACCACACCATTTATCATTACTGCTGCCACCAGACTGTCACCAGATCAAAAAGGAGCAGATCCACAAGGAGCAGGACCAATGAGCAGGGATTAGCTTGTGTGCCTGAGCAGCAACCTTCCATTTACAGGGCAAAGGGGAAAACTGGGCTAAACTTGCATGGGGTTTAGATAGGATGTGTTGGTGGACCCTGTAGGCATCTGCCTCCTCCATCCCATGCTATGGAAAGGAAAACCCTCTAGGTGTAATAGTCAGCTTGGGGAAAGACCAGATAACAAGCTGATTGTGGGGCTTAGTTCCACTCCTCTTGATTCTAAAGCAGGAGGGCTTAACCCTTCCCTCAGTATGCAATGGGAGGAGGCTTGGTTTTGGTTATGTAGGGTCCCAGAGGACGATGGCGGGACCAATAGCCCAGACCCACAGTCATAAATTGAGGAATTGGCTGGATTACATGGGGCCAAGCGAGAGGTACAGACCAAAGGAAAGGAGCAAAGAAGTCATCCAAGGCCCAAAGCAGAGCTTTCCAAACTTTTCATGTTGGTGACACACTTTTTAGACATGCATCATTTCGCGACACACTCTTACAGCAGGGCACAAGGCAGGCACTAGGACCTGCGTGGAATCCTAGCAGGGCAGGTTTGGAGGCAGCAAGGCACAAGGCAGGCACTAGGACCTGCGCGGAATCCTGGCAGGGCAGGTTTGGAGGCAGCCAGGCACAAGGCAGGCACTAGGACCTGCGTGGAATCCTGGCAGGGCAGGTTTGGAGGCAGCCAGGCACAAGGCAGGCACTAGGACCTGCGCGGAATCCTGGCAGGGCAGGTTTGGAGGCAGCAAGGCACAAGGCAGGCACTAGGACCTGCGCGGAATCCTGGCAGGGCAGGTTTGGAGGCAGCCAGGCACAAGGCAGGCACTAGGACCTGCGTGGAATCCTGGCAGGGCAGGTTTGGAGGCAGCCAGGCACAAGGCAGGCACTAGGACCTGCGCGGAATCCTGGCAGGGCAGGTTTGGAGGCAGCAAGGCACAAGGCAGGCACTAGGACCTGCGCGGAATCCTGGCAGGGCAGGTTTGGAGGCAGCCAGGCACAAGGCAGGCACTAGGACCTGCGCGGAATCCTGGCAGGGCAGGTTTGGAGGCAGCAAGGCACAAGGCAGGCACTAGGACCTGCGCGGAATCCTGGCAGGGCAGGTTTGGAGGCAGCCAGGCACAAGGCAGGCACTAGGACCTGCGTGGAATCCTGGCAGGGCAGGTTTGGAGGCAGCCAGGCACAAGGCAGGCACTAGGACCTGCGTGGAATCCTGGCAGGGCAGGTTTGGAGGCAGCCAGGCACAAGGCAGGCACTAGGACCTGCGCGGAATCCTGGCAGGGCAGGTTTGGAGGCAGCCAGGCACAAGGCAGGCACTAGGACCTGCGCGGAATCCTGGCAGGGCAGGTTTGGAGGCAGCCAGGCACAAGGCAGGCACTAGGACCTGCGCGGAATCACAGCAGGTTTGGAGGCAGCAAGGCACAAGGCAGGCACTAGGACCTGCGTGGAATCCTGGCAGGTTTCGGAGGCAGCAGCAGCCGCGACACACCCAGACACTGCAGCCGACACACTAACGTGTCCCGACACACAGTTTGGAAAGCTCTGGCCCAAAGGCTGGGAGCTGCTCTTCCCTCCAACCCCATAGCACAGAAGAACCCTTGTGGTTTCTCCAGTTAGCCTGTAAAATAAAAATGGCTGTTCAGTAAGGGCCAGATTAAAGGCTGCTCGTGCTAGCAGGAACCTGAGTAGAAGGGCAGAACAGTGCAGCCCATGTTCTCACTGACGATGAGGGGCAGGAGAGACATCCAAGGAAGTCATGACCTACAGTACCAGCAGCAGGAACATATCCAACTGGGGAAGTAACTACTCAGGAGGCAAAGGACTGTTGTATTTTTTATTTTGTGATCTAAAGGAATCTGGGTCACAGGATATTCTGTTTAAAAGTCATGCTAAAGTTTTTTTTCTCTCTCACTCACTGGTGCCACAGAGTCTGCTGGCATTCAGGTTACTCTTACCAAATAAGGAACCTCTTTGTACTCTCAAAGTATTCTGTTACCATATATGGTATTCTAGTTTGAATGAGCTGAGTTTGAGAAATCACATGCTAATTGGTTAGTTTATTTTTTGATCTCTCTCAATGCAAGCTTCTAAAACTCTGAACTCAAATAAAACCAATAGGGACAACACAGATTAAATGGCAGCAATGATCTCATAGGTATATCACTAATCCTGAAAAGAACATCACAAGACAAAGGGAAAATGGAGTTACAGGTTAGAGAGAAGAGTGCAGAATGGTTACCTAGAAGCCAACACTCACCACCTGGCTCCGGTGACCATCCATTTTGGAGAGGAACAAGGGGGAGCACAGTAGGGTGGAGGCAATAGTAGCATGGCTTTACACTACCCAATAAAGCCAACTCATTTAGAGGGGATGGGCTGGCCTCTAAGTCATGGGTAAAAGGGACATTTACTTCTTCAAAAGGAAAAATAGTGTGATTATAACTCATATTATACTAGGAGGACCCAAAGGACTGGAGGGAGGGGAAAGCCAGCACACCTGGATTCCAGAAAACCTATAATCTTTGAGCTGCTAAAGGATTGCAACTGAGATATTGGCTGAGTGTGTGCATCACCTTTTGAAGCCACCTAACGTTCATCTGCAAAAAGAAATGCTGGGCCACAGAGCTGCCACTAGTACTACCATCTTCTCTGTCTCCAGTGCTTCTTAGCCTTGATGTCAACATTACGTCAGCATCAAGACAGATGATGGAGGTGGCAGTGGGTGGAGTTATGCTGCTCTCAGCACCATACTGACCTCTTCTCCCCTCTGGTAATCTTTGGAGGATATGTATTACAATGGACATTGATGAGCACTTTGCCCAGGATCCCATTAAAACTAGCATAAATCTTCACCCCCCCCCCCAAGTGCACCAGATTGCATATAATGGCATTTGCTCCAATCCGTGCCTTGCCTATTTCACCTGTTCCATACATTCTGTACCCTTCTCACTGACAAACAGGAGATTGTAAGCTCCTTGAGGTAGGGGCCTGTGCAGTCTGGAGGTACTGGGGATGTTCAATAGAAAACATGCCTTCCAAAACCCTGAAGAAGACAACAACACATCTTTACTAAATCCGATTTGTTGTAGTGGAAATTTGTAGATTGAGAGCAATCAAGGAAGAGCTCTTATTTTCCCATTCACTTTTTGTGTTTCTATGAAGCTCCCCACCCCGCAACTTACACACATTTAGAGAACCATACATTTGTATACTAGTCATTGTCACGTACTATAATAATGCACTCCATAAAAGAGTTCACTTCCTTTTACTACACATAGGAAACACCTATGCATCAGCCTGAATGGGGAAGGAGCATGACTCATCCTAGTTAGTTCTCAAGTTCTAAGAACTGGCCTGTAGATAGAAGAATGCAGTTGCTATGGAGACTGAATTAAGCATGCTGGGATCTTCATCCTGATGAAGTTATACTATGGAGTAAAGATAGACAGAAATTAATCTATCCAGCCAGAAAGGCATTTTTGAAAAATGTTACTGAGGTTCTGTGCTAGTTACCAGGTAGTGCTGACCAGTAAATTAATAAGATCACGTCTGAATCCCCAGCATATTTTCAATTCATTCTTTTTCTGAGTATGCTGCTCAGTTTCAAGAGGGTCCCATCAAGGAGTTTTTCTCCATGACAGGACTTTCACTTCAAGTTCCATCAAAGTTGACTGAGCAGTCCTGAAAGAAGCTTCAAAAGGTAACACCTGCTTCAACAGAAACACTATTGGTGACAATATCAGTCTTCCCTCATTTCAGTACTAGGACAAGGGCAGGCAAGATTCTTTGGGGCTGTCGACTGCCTTCTCCTCTTTGACTATTCCCCCCCCCCCAAGGTCCTGGGAGGAGATATCTAGTGCAGAGCTTTCCAAACTCTGTGTTGGGACACGTTAGTGTGTTGGCTGCAGTGTCTGGGTGTGTCGCGGCTGCTGCTGCCTCCGAGCCCTGCCAGGATTCCGCGCAGGACCTAGTGCCTGCCTTGTGCCCTGCTGCCTCCAAACCTGCCTTGCCAGGATTCCGCGCAGGTCCTAGTGCCTGCCTTGTGCCCTGCTGCCTCCAAACCTGCCTTGCCAGGATTCCGCGCAGGTCCTAGTGCCTGCCTTGTGCCCGGTTGCCTCCAAACCTGCCCTGCCAGGATTCCGTGCAGGTCCTAGTGCCTGCCTTGTGCCCTGCTGCCTCCAAACCTGCCTTGCCAGGATTCCGCGCAGGTCCTAGTGCCTGCCTTGTGCCCGGTTGCCTCCAAACCTGCCCTTTCCAGGATTCCGCGCAGGTCCTAGTGCCTGCCTTGTGCCCTGCTGCCTCCAAACCTGCCCTGCCAGGATTCCGCGCAGGTCCTAGTGCCTGCCTTGTGCCCTGCTGCCTCCAAACCGGCTGTGATTCTGCGCAGGTCCTAGTGCCTGCCTTGTGCCCTGCTGAAAGAGTGTGTCACGAAATGATGCATGTCTAAAAAGTGTGTCAAAAACATGGAAAGTTTGGAAAGCTCTGATCTAGTGATTCAAGATCATGATGGACAGGACCTAAACCTCTTGGCCTTTGTGGGTTTCAAAGATAATAGGCACGAAACAGCCATGCGTTTTAAGGGGCGTGGTGGCTCAGCGGGTAAGACACCAGGCTTGTTGATCGGAAGATCGCAAGTTCGGAGGTTCGAATCCCTAGCCGCGCGTGACAGAGTGAGCTCCCACACTAGCCCCAGCTCTTGCCAACCTATGAGTTGGCATGAGGCGCGCGGAACGCTGTTACCTACCCATCAGAGTGGTACCTATTAATCTACTTGCATTTGCATGCTTTCGAATTGCTAGGTTGGCAAGAGCTGGGGCAAGTGTGAGAGCTCACTCCGTCACGCAGGGCTAGGGATTCGAACCTCCAAACTTGTGATCTTCCGATCAACAAGCCTGGCGTCTTACCCGCTGAGCCACCACGCTCCTACAGGTTAGTAAAGAGGAAAAAGCAAAGTTAAAACTAAATGAACAATTTTCACAGTAAAGGGATTTTTCACCCCTGGATTGAGAGGTGAGCAGTGCTTTGCCCCATATATAGATGATACCAAGTTATTCAGGGTGTTTGAGGAAACGAACCTAGCAAGAAATCACTGAGGTGGTCTAGCAGGAGTTGTCCATGTTTGAGAAATGGATATTAAAATGGCCAACGCAATTCAGTATAAGCAAGAATGCAGTGGTGCAACCAAAGCAATATTTTTAAATTCACATCTATGCTGAAGATATTCTGAACTGCAGATGACTGACCAGAAGGAAGATCTTGGAGTCATGGTGGACAGCTCAGCGAAAACACGGCCCTCGTAGGGTTACTGCTGTAAAATAATCACTTCTCTTCTCATGATCATTAGGAAAGGAAAGGAAGATAAGATTGCCAATGTCTTAACTGATGAATCTATCTGTTTCGCCCATGTCACCTCAAAAAAGACACTGTAAACGTGGAAAAAGTGCTGAAAGGATCCAGCAAAATGATCAAGAGGCTTGAGCAATTTGCCTATGATGAACAGTAACCATGTTTGCAGCTTTTTAGCTTAGAAAAATGGGAGCAGGACGCAATGTAAGTGTATACAATTATGCATGCTGTGGAAAAAGAACCAGTGATTGCTAGTAATATATATCTTTAATATCAAGAGGCAGCTAGTTTGTAAATACCAATTGCTATAGAACATGCGTGTTCATGTCTTGCTTTTTAGCTTGGCCACTTTGAAAAACAGACTATTGCACCAGATATGCCCTTGGTTTGATCCTGTACTGCTCTTCTTATATTTGTGGTTGAAATGCTCAGGAGTATCGGCAGGATGGGTCGAAAAAGTCAAGATGGCAGCTGCGATCATGTGAGCAAAGTTCTACACCCTTTTTACATCCCTCATTTTGTTGAAAAATTAATATTAGTTTGCACCCAGGACACTCAAGCCCTATTTCCAGATCAGACACACCACTCAGTTCAGCTAACAAAAAATACAGCTTGATGTGTATTTATGAAACATCAGCAAACAAACATTTTGTTAACTGGCAAAATGGGGCAAAAGGTGGGCAAAAGCAGAGTTAAAGAGAGACATGAATAACAGGCAAGAAGTTACATTATCTATATTTTATGTCTATCAAAAAGCACAGAACTTTCCCGAGCCCCTGGAAACAATCCTATGTATAGTTAGCAAGGGAAGTCCCATAGGAATTGGCCATCGGTGATTCCAGCTTTAACCCTTTTATGTACATAACAGAAATGGAAAGTAGGACACCAGGTGATCCCTCCTCTATTCTGCACCAGCAAGAAACAATTTGGTGGACAGGAATGCTGTATCCAGCAGAATTGCATGGTCATGGCCCCCATTGTGACCCTTTTTCAGATGCCCCTGAAATGCTCTGTTCTTAAAAGATGCAGGCCTGGCAGAAGGTTATAGGGGTGGCTTAGGAGAGAAGCAGCAAGATAATAGAAACGGCAAGAAAGCTTAAAGACAGTGTAGTCAGTTGAAATAAGAGGAGGAGAAGCAAAGAAATGGAGAGAGGCTGAAATTTCAAATATTAATATGGCACGAGGTATATTTGCAGATGTGGCTTTCTCTGCAAAGCCATCCCGTTTCATCCGCATACTTTTATAGGGAGTGGTGCTAACTACAACTTCTTTTTAGAAGTGTACTGAATGGATCCATTTTTATTTCTAATTTTTTCATCTACAGAAAATCCCTTAGAGATGAAAAGAGAGACTAGAGGCACAGCTTACTTTGATTAGTAGTGCTAAGATCTATCTTTCTTTCTTTCTTTCTTCCTTTTTCTTCCTTTTTCTTCCTCTTTCTTTCTTTCTTTCTTTCTTTCTTTCTTTCTTTCTTTCTTTCTTTCTTTCTTTCTTTTTCTTTCAATTGTTCCACATTTGCTACTTTAGCATTTTTCATACTGGAAGAAAAATACTGCCAATTAATCCCCCCGTTGCAAGTGCACCTATCTTTAGGAGCATTAAGTTTAATAGGCCTTTACTTCTCTAATGCCGCTATAGGCCTCATCATTAGCCCCATTAAAAGCAGCATGGCTTGTTTTGTATTAAGAGAATTGTTGTAAGTTATTAAGGTCCTTCACGTGCGTTTGATTAAACAAGCAAACGCACAGCAATGGATCTGGATTTCGTATGTACATTTGTATGTTCATGGATCAAAGGAAGAGTAGAGAGATCTCTTACATTTATTTATTTATTTATTTATTTATATTTCAATTTATATACCGCTCCATCTCCCCACAAGGGAACTCTGGGCGGTTTCATACATCTATGAAAGCACTGTCCAGTCCAATGCCTAAAACATTTATACTCGCAAAAGCCAGGCATATTTGGTTACATTTAAGAATTATAATGAAATGAAAGCAGTAATAGTAATAACATACAGGTGGTGTTACACAGAGAGGAACAGCTTGAATTCCTCATGAGTGGGGAAGAGGCATGTTTATCCCTACCCGGATATATGTTCAAGAGCATGCCACATTAATATCTGAAATTTCAACCCCTTTCCATTTCTTTTATTATTAATTTATTATTTATTAACAAGATGCATAAGGCTGCCCAATTCTAACAGTGTGATTCTGGGTGGAGCACAGCATAAAAAACAAACAATAGACCACCATCACCATATAGCTTTGAGCACATGCAGTATATAAATATAAAATGGCAACCAAGCAACAGAACAGAATAGCCAAAAGGAGACTCACCCCACTGGCCTCTAATGCCTGGGGGAAAGGCCTTAACGGTCTTAACGGTTGTCCTAAAGGTGAGCAGAGTTCAGTGAAAACAGATGCTTACCTTCATACACTAGGGGGAAAAACCCACGACAAAGCAGGGGGGAGGGGGTGGGGACTCTTCCATCCACCTCTGCCTCAGCATCAGCTGAGCTTCACTGGTAAGAATCACCCAAAGAATAATTGCTTGTACGGACCCTCGCTTCATATACTGTATAGTACATCCCTCTGCAGATGTTAAATATTGTGGAACCTTTTCAGGCACAGTATTATGATCCCACATCCCTTTGTGATCTCCCCATATTCATCTGGGCGGTACTGTCAGCCCATCAAGGTAGTCTAGACCAGGAAACCAAAACCAAGAATTCGTAAGGTTACAGTAACATAATCTTGCAAGTCAGAAAGCGCTTCCCCTCTCCCTGCCTCTGCGTTCCAGAGAACCAGGGAAGGTCAATTCCGAGATGCTTTCTCCACCCCCATTCCCGGTTTGGACTCATATTTCTCTTATCAGGTCATCGTCTAGGCTGCGGCTCTTCCTCCTGTCTCTCAAAGCTATTCTCACAGCCCATTCCAGGTATAAAGTAGAACCAGAACTGCATTTGTCTGATCACCTTCGTTCCCTGTGAACGAAGACTTTCCCAGTTAGAGAAGACTGTTTCTTAACAGGCTTCCTGAATTTACCAGCGTGTATCTCAAAAAATTGCCTTCAGATTTATTATTTTTTTCGTATCAGAAGCACCGAGGTGCTTTTGTAGTGAAAGGATTTGCCGGTGACATCACCGTTGCCCGGGGGACGCCCAAGGAGGCTCCTTTCATGTCCCTGTAATTTTTCCCACCGGAGTGGTCCCTTATTTATCTACTCGCAATTGCTTGCTTTTGAACTGCTAGGTTGGCAGAAGCTGGGAGTAATTGCCGGGAGCTCACTCCAGCACCCGGCTCACGCTCTGGGTTTCGAACTGCCAAGCCGTCGGCCTTAATGGCTTCTGACTCAGTGTCCTAGCCACTGAGCCGCTGTGGTCCCTTTGATGTTTTATTATTTCAATTTAATGTTAGAGCATATGTTTGTAAGTCTGAGATTCATACGCTGGCAGTTGTAGATGGAGCTGATAGCTCCCCAGCCAAAAGAACTGGGAAACTGTGTACATCAGCTTTCCTCCAGGTTTGCTGGAATTTAGGGAAGTTGTAATCTCAACATGAGTTGGAGAAAGCTGATACAGGCTGCAAAATGGGTAGACAACCTTCAGCCCATACACCACTTGAATGTTGGTGATGTCCCCAGCCCCTTTCTGAAGCTCCTAGAATCCCAGATTGCCTCACCAACATTCAGCAACGATGGAACATGATTTGTCTTTTTTTTCCCTCCCCCAGGAATAAGAAGCAAAATGGGTATGTTAAATCTTGAACAGACTGAGCATTACTTTATTTATAAAAAACCAAGTGCCCTCCCACAAAAAAACAACCTGTTACATGGGGGAAAAAGGATCTCTCTGAATATCCTTCAGAGGTCCAATAGAAGAGAATATCTGTAGCTCAGGGTTGAACTGTGGAGTCCTTGGTGCCCTCTGAGCTTGGCTGTTTGCTTGCAGACATTTCATTACCCAACTAGGTAACATTGTCAGTGTGAGTGAGAGTGGAGTTTGCTCTCTGTTTATATACAATAGCTTACCTTGCCAGTAACTGGGCAAGCTACTGTATATAACATGCTCCTTAAGCATCTTGGAAATAAAAATGATATAAATATAAAAAGGGCAAGCTACTGTATGTAACAGGGAGCAAACCACACACTCACTCGCACTGATGATGTTACCTCGTTGGGTAATGAAACGTCTGCAAGCAAACAACCAAGCTCAGAGAGCACCAAGGACTCCACAGTCCTTTAGAGTTTTCCAGGACCAAACCCCGCTATACTGAATTAGGTGGACTAAAAGTGTTTTCTAGACCCTTCTAAGTAGCGGAGAAATAGAAAACCTCAGCCAGCATTAAGCCATCAAGGGTAGGCTATTGCTGGACTGCTTCTTATCTTCTGCACTCCCTGACTCAAAGCAGCCAGTGTTTCATCTGGTATAAGAAGGAGAAAGCAGAAAATTAATTAGAACATTATTGCAACTCCCATCCAATCACTGACATGTTGGGTAAATATAATATCACCGTTGCCCGGGGGACGCCCAAGGAGGCTCCTTTCATGTCCCTGTAATTTTTCCCACCGGAGTGGTACCTTATTTATCTACTCGCAATTGCATGCTTTTGAACTGCTAGGTTGGCAGAAGCTGGGACTAACTGCTGGTAGCTCACTCCAGCGCACAGCTCACGCTCTGGGTTTCGAACTGCCGAGCTGTCGGCCTTAATGGCTTCTCTTAGCATCCTAACCACTGAGCCACCACGGTCCCTTCAGATGATCCAATCACATTCCTGCTTCAGAAGGTTAATGCTGGCACAGAGAAGAAGGATTGCTGGTGAAAAGGATGAGCTACAGAATGTATTCCCACTGCCTTCCATGCTGACAATTGACAAATATCTGAAAAATACTAATGACACTGTTGGGGGTAGGGATTAGGCAAAGGAAGAGCCAGTTAAGTCAGGAAGAACCCTTTCTTCCCTACTTAAAGTTAAAACATATTTAGATGGCTTAAGTTTGCAGAAATCAGCTTAAGCATGTGTAACGTTATACAGGGCTCTGGTCATTCCTTAGAACAGGGGTGGGGAACCTTTTTTTTGCCAAGGGCCATTTGGATATTTATAACATCATTCGCGGACCGGGGGGTGGGGTTTGCGGGCGGGAGCCAATTGCGTGGAAGGGGGTGGGGTTTGTGGGTGGGAGCCAATTGTGTGGAAGGGGGTGGGGGTTGCGGTTGGGAGCCAATCATGCAGAAGGGGGCGGGGTTTGTGGGCGGGAGCTCCTAGATTTATTGAATTTAAAGTCCCACCTGCGGTTGCCTTGGCAGGGCCAGACCAAATGATTTCGTGGGCCTTATACGGCCCGCGGGCCAGACGTTCCCCACCCCTGCCTTAGGAACTTGGAGGAAAGACACATTAAACGAACAGATTTGAATACTGTCAGTCAGCATGAAAAAGATGTGGTGATAGAAAAGGAATTTTCTGTCCCTGAGCTGTCAATAATAAAGATACTATTTACACTATCACACTCCTGCTTACCAACTTCCAAGGGTTTGTTTACATTCTGATCCTCTGTTCAGCAACCAACTTAACATCACGATGACCTTCTTCAGTCTAACACCATACAGTTATCAAATAGGGAAAGAATATCATCAAATATGTGCATGTATTAAGGCAGCTAGCTTCAAGATAAGGAAGACGCAGGGAATGGGGGCAAATATCAGGGAAAACTAAAAGAAGGGGAAGATGGCTTTTAAAAATGGGTATCAGATCGTTAAGAACCATCATCTCTGCAATGCTCTTTTCGGAACCAATGCCTGCACATTATGGGAACCTGCTAAAAAGAGTGTTGCTAATTAAAACACAAAGAAATTGGCAGCAAGTTCCTAGTCACATCACTAAACTAGTTACGCAACTGAAAACCTGGTGAAATAACCTGAAATACATTTCAGTTGAAGCTGAAGCAAGGTACAAATGGTTGGAATATGTACTCTACATTAATTATGGGTTCCCAGAAGAAATACCCTCGTACGTTTGTAAGATACTGAGAAGCTATGTAATGATGGCTTATTATAAAGACTCCTCTCTCCTCCGAAGCTACCATCGGTGGAATCAAATCAAATCTTTATTACGGTCAAAGACCAGCATCAGTATTGGTGGAAAGGAGGGCTGATTTCCTTGCCCCACAGAAGTTGTCCTGGGCAGAAAGGGGCCTTCTACGCACAAGGACAGTGAGAATGATGAGGGAGGGATGAGGGAGCTACCACATTTCTCACTGCGCCTTCTTTTTTGCAGGTTAAATTATATGCAAGGGGAATTTCTAAAGAGGGCTCATGTTTCATCTCCATCTGAAAGCAGGTTGGTGGGTGCATGCTTGAGGGTCTCATAAATATTAAAGCACCCCAAGGTGCCTCTCAGTTCTGCTATTAGAAACAATAAGGCAGGTACATTCCACAGATTTCCCTTCAAGCTCCTGAGTCTGTAGCTTGAATCATGTCAACTGGATTTCTATTTTCTCAGTGGAAACGTTTCACTCCTTATCCAAGGAGCTTCTTCAGTCTGAGCAAAGTTAGTAAGGGAATCCTTAAATATGTTTCTAGGGTGGCTGTGTGACCTTGCACCTGGGGCTAGGTCATGGTTATTTGAGATGTTTATTTCTAAGTCCCTTTATCATCCAAAGGAGGATCGTTAAGATTACCATGCTGCTGTTGAGCTTGCGAAATGGTCTTAATCTTCCTAGGCACAGAAGACAAAGCAGGAAAGAAAATAGGGGAAAGATTGTGCCTGAGGCCCCCACCTCTATTCAAGGAAGGATTTTCCAAGTTGGCATAAATGGATTCCTTGACCCCTCTCTCAAACCACCTATCTTCTCTGTCTAAAATGTGAACATTAATGTCCTCAAATGAGTGTCCTTTTTCCTTTAGATCAGGGGTCGGCAAACTTTTTTTGCCGGGAGCCATTTTGACATGCTCGTGCACATTTTGAAGTGCTCAAGAGCCAGGGGGCGGGGTTTGCGGGCGGGGGCCAATCGCGTGGAAGGGGGCGGGTTTTGCGGGCGGGAGCCAATCGCGTGGAAGGGGGCGGGGTTTGCAGGCGGGAGCCAATCGTGTGGAAGGGGCGGGGGCTCACGGAGGGAGGGGGTGCAGCCAGCGGCTCCGCGAACCCGGCCCGGCCGCCCCACCGGGAGTGGCGGGGAAACAGCTGCCACCCTCCGCTACCCAGAATATCGTGGGGCAAAGGGAAACCTGCCCGGAGGGGTCATCAGGAGCACAGGATCCGGCCCCAGCCCAGCCCGGCCCGCAGCTTCGGCGCCCTCCCCTCGCCATCGTGAAAGTCCCAGGCGACTGCGGCTCGGGGATCCTGCCGCAGATGGGAAACCCTGGGCCGCACACCCTCCGCCACCGCCACGGCCAGTGAGGAGGAGGGAGAAGGAAGAGGAGACAGAAGGGGAAACGGAGAAGGAATTTTTAGGAAAAGGGAAAAGAGAGAAACGCAGGAGCGGCTGCAGGGGCAACGAGACCTTGCAAGCGTGGCGGGGAGAGGGGAGCCCTTCTCAGCCCTTTTGCACGCGCACGCACACCTCTACACCTCCTCAACCCTTTTGCACACACACACACGCCCGCTCCCAGGTGGCTGCCCACCATTTGCTAAAACGCCTCCAGCGAAGACCTCCTCCCGCACGCCTGCAGCACCGCGGGCAAAAGGGGAGCAGGCGTGTGTGCGTGTGCAAAAGGGTTGAGGAGGTGTAGAGGTGTCCGTGCACATGCAAAAGGGCTGAGAAGGGCTCCCCTCTCCCCGCCACGCTTGCAAGGTCTCGCCTACCACTTCTCCCCGGGGCGTCTGCAAAGGGGCGCGCCACTCGCCCCGCGCCCGTCGCTGCAAAGGGCATCTCCCCCGCCGTTTACCCGGACGTTCAGGCGCCACAGCAAGAGCGGTGGAGGGGCTCTGCATCCGGAGGCCTGGCTGCACGCTCACCACCGGAGAGGAAGAGGAAACGCGGCCCCTCCCCAGTGACAGGCGCGTGCCCTTTTCCAATGGTTTCTCTCCTCCCTTCTGGGAAGCGGATCTCGGTCAGTAAGCCTTAAGCCTCAGTGCCTCCGCCGGGAAGAAAGAGCGGCAGGCAGAAATCTCTCTGTTTCTCTCAGAATGAACCAGGCTTGCGACCGATGGAGCAACAGCAGAAGTTGATATTGCTCCTCCACTTACCAGTGCCTGAATTTTGCTCCATCGGCCGCAAGCCTGGTTCATTCTGTGGCTTGGGGCCAAGAGATGCCTGGGGGCGACCACCTCCCCGGTGAGAGATTTCTGCCTGCCTGCCGCTCTTTCTTCCCAGCTGAGCGAGGCCCCACGCTGGTCTTTTTGGAGCGCTTCCGCGCGCAGCTGAGCGAGGCGCGCCCGGCAGGTGGCTGCCCACCATTTGCTAAAACGCCTCCAGCGAAGAAGACCTCCTCCCGCGCGCCTGCAGCAACGCAGGCAAAAGGGGAGTGGGTGTGTATGTGTGTGCAAAAGGGTTGAGGAGGTGTAGAGGTGTGCATGCGCGTGCAAAAGGGCTGAGAAGGGCTCCCCTCTCCCCGCCACGCTTGCAAGGTCTCGCCTACCGCTTCTCCCCGGGGCGTCTGCAAAGGGGCGCGCCACTCGCCCCGTGCCCGTCTCTGCAAAGGGCATCTCCCCCGCCGTTTACCCGGACGTTCAGGCGCCACAGCAAGAGCGGTGGGGGGGGCTCTGCATCCGGAGGCCCGGCTGAACGCTCACCACCGGAGAGGAAGAGGAAACGCGGCCCCTTCCCAGTGACAGGCGCACGCCCTCTTCCAATGGTTTCTCTCCTCCCTTTTGGGAAGCGGATCTCAGTCAGTAAGCCTTAAGCCTCAGTGCCTCCGCCGGGAAGAAAGAGCGGCAGGCAGAAATCTCTCTGTTTCTCTCAGAATGAACCAGGCTTGCGACCGATGGAGCAACAGCAGAAGTTGATATTGCTCCTCCACTTACCAGTGCCTGAATTTTGCTCCATCGGCCGCAAGCCTGGTTCATTCTGCGGCTTGGGGCCAAGAGATGCCTGGGGGCGACCACCTCCCCGGTGAGAGATTTCTGCCTGCCTGCCGCGCGCTGATTGGTGGAGGCGTCCTTCCTTCTGAGCCTCCACCAATCAGCGTCTGTTTCTTCCCCAGGGTTCGCTCTGCTTCCGGAGACCGGCTTTCCGGATGTCGGGCGGCAGACAGAGAGAGAGAGCCAGAGCCGAGGGGCCAAAGAGCCAGATCTGGCTCGCGAGCCGCCATTTCCGACCCTTGCTTTAGATGAAGATAAACTTCTGACTCTGGTCCTGTGGTCCAGAGTCTCTCCATTTTAATTTAACTGCTCATGACATAATGGTTTTCAGACATGACTTCTCTGAGTTGGTGCCTAGAAAGTCTCTTTGGAAACACTTCCTTCTCAGCCAACAGTGCTTCAAAAATGGGCTTTTCAGATATAAAACCCTTGTTCAGATTGGATAAACTGCTTTTCAATTTAATTTTTCCGAAATTGTGAACTTTAAAAGATAACATACAAACAACAATGTAGTTATCTATGTGCAGAAAATACAATAACGGTGTAGAAGTTTTCTGCTATTGTCTTCTGGTTGTTGTTGTTGTTTTTAACTTGCCAACCTTGCTTACAGTCCTGGTATTTCTTGGTAGATTCTCAGACATCAAGGCCTAACCTTGATGAGCTCCAGTCTTCCAAGGGTGAGACAGGTGTTGTCACCTGCTCAGACAGAACTTGTCAAAACAATACAATAAGTTGGAGGAATATACAAATGATCTAAAGTGGCAGGAACAGTAAAGCAAAAGAGGAAACTATCTTTACTGTAAAATACAAAGAGAGGCAGGAGGGAACCAAATGCAGTACATGGGAGTAGCAGATTCCACCTCAGGGCCACCACAGAGTAGGCCCTGTATCATGTAAACGACTGTACTCTGAAATAATGGTGGCCTTAAATCCATTCTGAGAGACCAGTTTAGGGGCATAAAGAGCCACAAATAATGAAATGAAATGAAAAGGAGGGGGAGAACCAACCCAGACCTTGTTAGCTTTCAGGAAGATTTTGAAGACTTGACTGTTCCCTTTGACGTTTGGGCTAAGATGTCAGATAAGCTCATCCTGCAAGGTGTAATATAGTTTGCTGCACTTTGACTATGGGTTTGGTTGCTGTTCTTTCATTGCTGGGTTTTTTTTATTGTAATTCTGTTTTTATTGTAGGCTACCCGAGTTGCATTTTTGTGCATTGGGTGGCCATATAAATCCAACAGATACTGTAGGTAGACAGAGACTGATTGCAAGGGGGAAAAAAAACAATATGGCAGAGTGTACTTAAAAACACCTGCTGAGCATTCTAATGGTTATGTTTTTAGACTAAAAAGAAATACCATTTCTGTAAAGAGACAAGAGGTGAATGTTTTAGACTGGCTGAGTGATTCCTCTGACTGCCAGTGTACAGATCTGCTAATATTATAATCGGAGTATACTATGGGAAGCTACTAGTTTAAGACACATTTCCTGCTGCTGTCCTGGGTAGGTATCAGAAAGGCCAAATGGGAAAGCTGCTGTAATTCAAAGCAAAACTGGGCATCAGTTGCTGCAAGGCTCCTTAACACTTGTTGCCAATATCTTTTCACAAGACACTCTCCCAGTCACAGTCTGATTCATCACCTTTTTATTTATTTTTTGCTGCCCTCATTAATTCCTGATGATAACCTTCTCAATTGACAGGCTGAGGCGCTGTGTCAGATTAAATGTTACACACAAATAAGTAGCTAATGGCAGATCTAAAAAAGCTGCAGCCATCCTGGTTTTTTTTTCCTTTTCCCTGATTATAAAGATATCTGCATAATGTATGAAGTCAAACATTATTGCTGTTAAATAATGCACAAATATTCTCCCATCTGCAATGCATCCTATGTCCTCGTCATGAATCATTCTGAGTGTATCATTCAGCTGGTTGTGTTTTCTTCCCCCTATTGAAAAATGAAGTTAGTACTCCACATAGATAAGCACTTGGCTAGGCGAGGTCGCATCACCAGAAGCTGGCTAAAACTCCAAACTGGAAATGAAGGATGCATTATTAAATGAGCCAAGTTGTCCTCTTTTCAGAATGCATTACCATCAAAATACAACATTTAGCATTCCAGAAATGTCAAAAAGGGATAGAGGTTCATCCCTGAACACATCATTATCTGCCAAGACTGGAGTGGAAAGAAACTAACATTTTTGTAATGGAGGTCAAAGCCAAAGAAAGTTGCTCACATACCAATATTTTAAATATATTCCTCTGAAGGCTGATGCAATGAGGTTCTGACCTACATCAAAAGCAACGGAGATGATCTGCTCCCTTCTGATTTTAAGCCTTAGTCGCATTTCCCAGATTAAGGCCAATGATTGTTTTCATATGCTTTCCCCCCCCTAGATTATATTATGCACTAATTAGGAGTTTTGCTATCCTCACCATTTCTGCAATAAAGCTAGAAAAAGAATCTCTGGGACAGAACAGCAGCAGTTCATGATCAAAACAATGTCAATGATTAAATGGGTGCAGGTTGTATATTAAAATTTGCCCTGCTGAGCTTTCAGTCAAATAAAGAATGGTGTGGCAAGGAAAGTAACTGTAGCATGACAGCCCAGAGATAGCCAAGTAATATTTAGTTGTGCCTATTAAAGCTTTGATATCAGAACAGAGGCATCTGCAGGAGGAGGGTGTCAAAGGGGAGCAAATGGTGAGAGCAGCGTCATGCTGTCATGACACAAGCACCAACCCTTTTGTATGTGTGCTGTGACATCACACCCAGAACAAAAGGGATGAAGCTAGTATCTCAATGGTGTGATACGGCTTTTGTAATTTTGATGAAAGCCTCAGATCCCTTAGGCACCTTTGTGTCAGACCTACATGCTAGTTGAGAAACATCTGCTCTCGTGTGCCGCAGGAATATCTTCTTCTTGGTAGTTGTGGGATTCTGCGTTTCTGACCACAGCTATGTCTCAAACGATAATGGATTGTTTACAGATTGACCTCATGCAATTTAATGTTGTAAATCACGGGTACAGATGTTTTGCATGCCCCAGTTCCAAAGCCTTTCCTCATTAGCAATTCTTAGAGGAGAATCCAGGTTATACCATGACCTGAGTCTCTTCACAATTCTCTCTGTTTTGTGGCTGGCTGCTGTTTTGTGACACCAAAAAGAGAAGAAAGGTACTTAAATCATGGTCTGGGGATGAGACAAAATCAGTATCATGAAGATGGATTTAAAAAATTGCATTGCCAAGCTGTAATAAATAACCAACAATGGTAGGAAGTCATTGATGGTTCCATATTGGAAGATCGGTCAAAACCTGGTAACTACTGATAGCCAGTGCAGACAGTATTGACCTTCACCAAGATGGGGAAAAAGTGGATCTAGGTCTCTCCAAGTAATTGTAGAAGGTTGGCCAGTGTGTATGACTCTCTCTTTAAAAAACATAACAAAACCACAGGAACAAAATGTCATTTCTTACCTGTTACTGAAAATAAATGCCTAAGTTCTTTCATTCTAAATGTAAGACTCACACATGTAGCTCTGCTTGGTGGGCTTGAGACCCTAGTAAAAAGCAGAGTAGAACTAATAGGCCTGAAATCTGGGCATCTCTGAACTAGATGATCAAATGACCCCAGTGTATAGTGCTTAAGGCAGAGCTTTCCAAACTGTGTGTTGCAACACGTTAGTGTGTCAGCTGCAGTGTCTGGGTGTGTCGTGGCGGCTGCTGCCTCCTGGCTTCCACGCAGGTCCTAGTGCCTGCCTTGTGCCTTGCTGCCTCCAAACCTGCTGTGATTCCACGCAGGTCCTAGTGCCTGCCTTGTGCCTTGCTGCCTTCAAACCTGCTGTGATTCCACGCAGGTCCTAGTGCCTGCCTTGTGCCCTGCTGTAAGAGTGTGTCGCGAAATGATGCCCTCCTGTAAGAGTGTGTCGCGAAATGATGCATGTCTAAAAAGTGTGTCACCAATGTGAAAAGTTTGGACAGCTCTGGCCTAAGGTATTGGGGTTTGGACCAGAAAGAGCCAGGACAATTTCTTTCTCAGGCACAGCCCAGTCCCTCAACCCAGCCCAGCAAAAAGGGATATATAAGCACAGTGAATGAATAAATAAATGGCATGTCTGAGTAACAGATGACCTTCTATGACCCTACATGACATGAACTCCCCAAACTTCAGCTGCCATTACATAACGGTTACATAGTTTGCCCTTCTGTATCTCGCCCACCCACATAAACAAAGGAGTCGCAGCTTGTCCTTTGCCACAAACGCCACCGCAGTGCTCCATTCTCCTACTTCTCTTTGCCAAGCTTTCGGTGGGCTGCTGTTCTCCTTCCTCTGATGATCAAAATGCCAATATGAGGGGGCCTTCAGCAGCCCAAGAAGCAATCAGCCTTCACTAGTATACCCATCTCCCACCAAAGAGGTAATTCACATTTGAATAAAATGATCTCTTCAAATACAGTGCTCTGAATGCAACATCTTTATGGCTTCGTAACCCTTCTAAGCTAAAACAATTTCCCTTTATTACCATTGTGGCCTCATCCTCTCCTGGCTGGCAGCTTTCTCTTAGAGCTTTCCCTTCACTCTGCCCACATTGGAGCTTTGCCCTTTGAATTCTTTTTTACTTTCTGCATAGCTACAACTAAATTTTGCATTCAGATCTCAAGCCATTGGATTCTCAAGCTTAAGCCAATTTTCTATTTGCTTCGGGTATGAAATAATAAAGTCTCCAGTGCACATCATCTTTTTAAAAGTGTGTCATCTTTTATGATTTGTCATTCTAATGCTAAAAGGTGCCTCTTCTATCTGTGCTCCTAACATTACTTTCCATATATACATTCACTCATATATGTGCACATAGAGAGAGTCCATTTACTCTCTCAAATGGATTTTCTGTCATTTTCCCTCCCTCCCTCCTACTTACTGTTGTTGATAGTAAAGCAAATACATTTTTAAAAACCTAATAAACTGATACGATGGTTAAAAGGCCACATTTTTCTAGCACTTACATAAAGTGATTCTGCATATCCTGCAGAACATTGTAAAATGGATCAGATCAACTTTAAATAGATGTAGAAAATAATGTCACCAGGTCTGCAAATTGTATATACTTGGAAAAATCAGCAAAGCCAAAGGCTCTGTAGGAGAAATTGTTGGGTAAACAGATTTTTAAAGTCCTGTGGAATGTAAATCCTGTCTACAAATGCAGAAAACGGCATTATGCAAAGAAGCAGCAAAATGGCTGTATGTTGGGGGTAAAAAAGCTAAGATTTCTCACATCCATTTATATATTCCTCTCATTTTAACCCCAATTTCTTAAGACTCCACTACTACTTATTCCACCTTTTGCTTTACAATATTTTGGCACATACCATTAGGCTCAGATTGGGGGACTCTCTAGCCCAGCTCTGCTTTGTCTTCTTCATCTGTTCTTCTGTGGTTTGAAAATCAATGAAAATTAACCCACCCATCAGCTGGGGGCGCTCTCTGTTGTTCAGTGGTGGTCCCTGAGGGTGGAGGGGAGATGATAGACAAAATGCCAGCAGCCATTCAGTTACAATGGGATGAGGGGAAAAACATTATCCCACCTCTGCCTTACCGTTGGAGGAAATGGTGGGAGTTTGAAGGAGATGGAAATCCACAGCTGATGAAAATAGAATCCCTCTTGGCTGATGTCAGAAGCCTGAACCCCAGCACACATCCAAGGGCAAGGGCAACCAGGCCGTTGCATGGAACAAATGAATCCAGGAATGTCATTCCCTTGCCTCAAAAGTTGCCACATCTGTTGCCCGGATCCTTTCTTCTCACATTTTATTTATTTGTAAATAATAACGACAATAGTAATAGTAATACAGGACATCCTTGTATCCCAATCTCTATCAGGCTTTGAGAAAGTAAATCATATACAGTGACAAAAACAAGCCACTCTGTATGTTAGAAGTCTCAATTGCTCTCCTGAGAAGCTCACTTTGATCCCTGTCTTTAATACTGGTAAGAAGTGACAGTAGTTACCTAAAACAATCAAAACTTGAGTTGAAGATCTTATAAACCTTTGGACACTTCAATAAACCAAGATGCAATATATACCTTCAGAAAACAACATATCCATTCTCACTTGAAGTGGCTTCAGAAGATACAGTACCTGTTTGGAGGGCCTTATGCTATTCAAGGTAACATTTTAGTTCTTGTTTCATAAATTTTAAATAAAAATAAATACTAAATTGGGCATGGACAAATTTAAGCAAGTATCTTTCATCATTTCTTATGAAATGGTTGCTCTCCTCCCAAGGGAAATGTATACATCAATATGCAATATATAATATTTTGAAATATGAAGTCTCAATTACCATAAGGAAAGTCTCAGAAGTCTCAAAGACCAGAAGGAAGGCTGAGCGAAGGAAGATAGATGCTTTTGAACTGTGGTGTTGGAGGAGAATTCTGAGAGTGCCTTGGACTGCAAGAAGATCAAACCAGTCCATACTCCAGGAAATAAAGCCAGACTACTCACTTGAGGGAATGATATTAAAGGCAAAACTGAAGTACTTTGGCCACATAATGAGAAGACAGGATACCCTGGAGAAGATGCTGATGCTGGGGAAAGTGGAAGGCAAAAGGAAGAGGGGCCGACCAAGGGCAAGATGGATGGATGATATTCTGGAGGTGACAGACTCGACCGTGGGGGAGCTGGGGATGGCAACGGCTGACAGGAAGCTCTGGCGTGGCTGGTCCATGAAGTCATGAAGAGTCAGAAGCAACTGAATGAATACACAACAACAAACCCACATTTAGCAAAAACCAACCTATTTTAATGGATTTCCTGCTATTTGGTAATTAACCTAACCCTTTCATCATACAGATCAAAAGACCTTAGCTAAGAATGTATTTTATGCCCTAGATGTATAAGCTGGGGTTGGAAGGGGGACATGCAAATATTTGTAATTCAAGTAAAAAAGCTGTATTTTATATTCTTCTTTCAGTTTCCAAGCATTATTGACATAGAGCAAAAGGGTAGTTCTGTTTCATTCTGAGAATTAAAATATTAATCTTGAAGGATTGCCGGAGATGGAAGTTATATCAGTTTTCTAGAAGCCATTCGACAGAGAGGGAGGACCAAAGATACTGGGGTTCAGGAATATGTCTGTTTTTACTGGTGCAATCTAATTTCAGTTCTTCCTGACTCAGTTGGACACATCAGTTGCAACTTACCTGAAAAATGTCAGAACTCTGCCTTGCTTCAAAGTTAGGGTCTCTAACCATAAAGGTCTCACCAGAAAGTTGTAACCAGCTGTTCACCTTCCATTACTGCTCTTCTTAAATGCCAAGGAGATCCCAAACTGTGTCATCGCAAAGTCCGTCCCAGTGACTTGTTAGTGCCGTGTCCACAGCCCAGCAGGAGCCTTATGAGGGTTCTCCAGCTGCTTCCTTCTGGAATGCTATTTTCCACAGGCATCTCTTGTGAAATGCAGAATATCCACTCAGGCCCAGAGGCAAGACTAGACTGTAGGCTAGACTATCTGTATTCCTGAGGCAATACCAACAGGCAAGAAAATCAACACAGCAACCGAACGTAGTTTGGGGTGCTGATCCACGGGCACCCTGGAATGATGCATTTCACCTGTGGGCCTTCACAACAGGAGCAGTAGCACTTGTTCTCTGCCATAGACGTTGCAGGAACATCTCTCCTGCCACACCTAAAAACCTTTGACAGAACTTTCAAGTCCTTTGCAAGCAACAATGAAAAGGAGGATTCAAGCTATGGAGAGATTTCAAACCATTTCAGTTTACACCAGGAATGAATCCCACAAGTCAGCCTTGGAATTTATTTGCCCCAGCTCCATCCCTTTGGCAGCCTTATTCCCTTTGCGGTGCAGCTTCCTATTATGGCTGAACTTCACTGCCGTCCTAGCCATAATCTTTTCCTCTCTTTTCCAGTGTTAATTTTATTAAAATGACTTCCTTTCTATTATGCAGCTGAGAAGCTGCGTGGCTTAATTGACTTCAAATTGCGCTATTTCAGTTTAAAGCCCATCAGAATATAGTCCTTGTTCCCTCATATCATTCAGGTTATTTCCTCATCTCCGTGACCTGAATGGATAGATTTGTCAGCTCTATTTCTGCACTAACTGAGCAAACTGGAGGAGCTCACTCTAAATTGATAGTTGAAGGACTAAACGATTTTTTTCCTAGGCAGCAACTAAACTTCTTGCTTTTTAAAAAGCGGGATGGGAATGCTTTATAAAAAGAGACATGGACATCATAAATGAGAGAAACATCCTTTAAACCAGGGGTCCCCAGCCTGTTAGGAAGTGGGCTGTGGGGCTCCCTCCTGCAAACCCCATCCCCCTGTGCACGCGATTGGCTCCTGCCTGCAAACCCCACCCGGTGCATGCAATTGGCTCCCGCCTGCAAAAACCCTGCCCCCCCGGTCCGTGGAAAAATTTTCTTCCACGACCGGTCCCTGGTGCCAGAAAGGTTGGGGACCGCTGCTTTAAACCCTAAACTTCTCATTTGAAGCACGGTTACTTTAAAAACATAATTAAATAATTAAAAGCACAATTTTCTTTTACAATCAAGGAAGAAATTCTGCCAGGGTTACTAATATAAGAATCCTGAACTTTTTTTTTAAAATGCACTTCTTTTTCCTGGGCATGTTTTGTGCTCTATTCTAGCAATCTATGGCTACTGAAGTAAGAATAACTGGCAATAGTAAAAGAGAAGGTAGTATCTTTTATTTTTCACTGTGTTGAAGCCTGTGATGCTTCTGGACTTGGACAAATAGAGTTCCTCTGAGATTCAGTTAACTTTTCTCCTTAAAGAATATTGTTCCGCTAAGTCAGAAATGGGCCTTTCCAGCTGGGGGTGGGCACCGCCAGATGCTATATTTTTTCACTAAGACTATTTGAATTAAAATACACCTACAAATAAACCTTCATAAGCTAATTCTGCAGAAACTCAAGATTGTGCCAATAGGCACATCATTTAATTATCAGAAGCCCTTTTCTGATTGTTATATACCCTCCAATGTCACAGTATATGTTTTATGATACCATTTCACTCTAATTGTCATTACAATGTTTCTCTTTCCCTTTTGCTATAAATTAATCATATTATAAGATTACACACTGATTTACTCATATAAAAGTACCCACGAAAGGAGCACCTCTTATTAATTCATATTAATGTACATTTGTAAAAAACAGTTGCATGCTTATGAAAGATTAAATGATTTCAACCTATCGTAAAGATAACTTGTTTCTTCCCATAGTACAGAACCTTAGACTATATCTCCTTCTACTCCTTCTACTTACTATTACAACTGCTACTATATACTACTACTAAGCTAATCAACAAAAGAAAAGTACAAATGCATACAACAGCTTGAAAGAATGACTACAATTCCCAAATTTATCAGCATAGCAATAAAAAAACAAAGTGGAGATTGGAAGGGAAAGGCTAGGAAAGGTTGTTATACCCAAAACGGCTCCAAAGGTTTTGACCATATTGCTAAAAACATTTTTTCTTCTTCTTTGTCAATAAAAAGATTAATCCAAATGTGGATAAACATTCCATATCAATCATCTACTGTTGCAAGTCAGGTATAGATTTCACCTTCCAAGGTAGTATAATTCTTTTACTCAATTCCCCATGCCTGAAAAATACACCTTTCCTGATAGATTCCTAATACTGGGGAAATAGCCCAGAAGAACATATGAGTCTTTGGTATACAGGAAGTGATTCAGAGTAACATTAACAATCCTGTTGATGTCAGACCAAAATTCACAAATAATAGGATAAGACCAAACCATATGAATTAATGTTCTAACTCCCAAATTACATCTCTAAGAGCAGAATGATATCAACCAACCTTTATCAGCCTCTGAGATATTTAGTATACCTGAGATAAAACATGTTGTTATATTAACCTCATCTTAAGATCACAGAAAATTAAATGTACCTTGTTTAATGCAACCCTCCGTTTACTATTCATGCTCTTTATTCCAAATGTTACATGAATAACTAATATCTATTTCATTACCTTCTTTCAATTTCATATTCTATTTGTTTTTATTTATTTGTTAATATTACACCCTGCCTTATCTCAGGAACTCAAGGTGGTACTCCTTCCTCCGATTTTTCACCGCAATAACAATCCTGTGAGGTAAGTTGGGCTGAAAAAGTGACTGGCACAAAGTCCCCTGTGAGCTTCCATGGCCAAGGGGGGACATGAACCTCAGCCCTAGTCCAACACCTTAACTACCACACCACACTGGCTTAAGTTAAGAAGGGTTACCGGCTTAAGAGCCACAACTAATTCCTCCAGGATTGCTAACCACTGTGGAATTTCAGAAGCTGCAATTGCATCAGGACCAAATAACCCAAATGATAAACGCTTCAGTTGAATGCTTCATCTTAGTAGTTTTAAATAACCATGACTCCATCACCCTATCCTTTGGTCATAGCAAAGTGGCTATCTGAGGCAGCTGAGTTTTGAGTACTACAAAAGGACAGCAAATACTGTGAGTTAGTGTTACATTGCTAGTACCACAGAGGAGAGAACAGCCTAGATTTTCAGTGTCAGGTGCCAAATATGCTCCTTAAATGTAAGCCTGGGAGATGCTATTTGCTATTCTGCCTCAGTTAATAAAACACAGACCTGGTCCACTTACATTAACTTTTGAAGTCCATATGGTAAGATGCCAGGCTTGTCAGTTGGAAGATTGCAAGATTGGAGGTTCGAATCCCTAGCCCTGCATGACAGAGTGAGCTCCCGCACTCGCCCCAGCTCTTGCCAACCTAGCAATTCGAAAGCATGCAAATGCAAGTAGATGAATAGGTACCACTTCGGTGGGAAGGTAACAGCGTTCTGCGCACGTCATGCTAGCCGCATGACCATGGAAGCATCTTCGGACAACGCTGGCTCTTTGGCTAACAAACGGAGATGAGCACTGGCTCCTAGAGTCGGACACGACTGTGCAGGGGAAACCTTTACCTTTATTTAACTATTAACAATTTGGTAATGTCAACAAATAATCTTTATTTCTCTTTGGGCTCTTCAAACATTCACTTAATAAAATGAGTGACTGTGGGAGTAAGACCTATATTTAAACTGATGAAACACCAACATTTCTGCCAAAGCATGCTAATCCTGGAGCATATCTACAAGGTAGGTATTATATGACTTTTAATATATTTGTATATCCAACATGAAATATCAAGCTCAAGAAATATCCATTTCAACTTCATGCTATAGCGCAGGCCATCACCCTGTAAAGATTTCCAAAGTTTTTATAATAATTCAGTGAAAAAAATTCTAAATGAAAATGTCTATTTTAGATATTCAGATAAAATATCCTGTTTCTATTTTCCTGTGAAATTAGAATGTATTAGGGATGCTCTCACAATTCTAAGAATAATGTCACATCTCAGAATTTTAACATTCAGCAGGACATTCCAAAGATAGGAGTTAATCTTAGCCAAGACGTCCTTTTATTGCCTTATTCTATTATATCTTTGTTTCTTATACATTCATTTCATTCATTCATAATCATGCTAGAATCATCCAGTCAAATCAATGGAACAAGTTACTTGTGGCTAAATGAAATCCCATGTATTATTTTAAGTATGACCAAACATGGATCTAACCTTGCAATTCCAGGCTGTCAGACTTCACACCAATAAACATAGTAATAAACCTTGGTTCTCCAGAAACTTTGCTCTATAATCAGTAACTAGCTAACAGCAGAAGCTTCACAAACTGGATGCGGCTAGATAAGTTGTGTTATTGCAGACAAGAAAGAAGTCATATGTATGCAGAGGATCTGCCTACTGCAGAACCTAGGTATCATACACAACACATACACAAATCTGTGTGTGTGTGCGCCAGCTATAAGGTTTACATTCCAGGCCTTTGGCTCCCTTCCTTTCAAATTAATAGATTTGGGGCCATTCTTTTCTTGTCCTTGAAAGGCAGAGACCTCTGCCCCACGTTTGCATAACAGATGTGTTAATAATTGGTTCCCACCTTGCTGGCTTTAGCCTTTTGCACCATTTCGGTAACTTCCCCTTTGCGATTGAATGATGGACACTACTATGGGTATAAATGAATATATTTATATAACAGGAACATCAGCCCTATCATTATCCAGCAGAAGTGGAGAAGGGATGGTGGTAGAGAGCTGCGGTGAGCATCTTGGAGGATTACACGTTGGAGGCTATATTATTATAATGTGGAGTGGGTTTTTAGCACTGCCATTCATTTTCTAAAAAACATCCCCATGTTTTTGATAAGGATGTAGGAGAAATGAAATTGTCAGGCAAAATGTTCCCTGTTCCTTCTAATGTTTTTAGTAATGGCTATTTCTCTCTCCCTTTGCTGGATAACATTCACATCCTACATTAAAATCAAAACCATGTTTCCTCCCTCCCTCCCTCCCTCCCATTTTTTTTAAAAATCAGCAAATAATGCTACTTAGAATTAATTTGCTTTCACTCTGATATAAACTAGGATAAGAACTAGGACAAGGAAGACTTAGGTCCAAGTCCAACTTCAGCCACAGAAACTTCAGCCATCTTCAGCCACAGAAATAACTTTAGTTTATTTACTATCTCAGTCTAACCCACTTCAAATGATCATTGTGTGAAAGGATCGCTATCTATGCCAGGGCTTTCTAAAGTGCCGCCATTGGCGACACACCAACGGCGGCGGCGCGCGGGGGTGTGCATGGTGGCGGCAGCGGCAGCCTCCGCTAAAACGCGGAAGCACTGATGGCGCACTGCTGCCACCGCCGCCATGCACACCCCCACTGCCGCTTCCAGGTTGTGTGGCGACACACCAGACTGTGTGTTGCAACACACTAAAGTGTCACGACACACAGTTTGGAAAGCTGTGATCTATGCTATAACAGGCTTTTGGTCAGTTCCCAGGAGTTGATGAAAAGCACAGTGCAAAATCTCCTGATGCATTTTTTTTTCTGTTTTATTACGACAAACTGCACCTACGTTTGTTTTCAGCAATATTCTTTTGCTGAAGTTAACAAGGTCATTTATAGCTAGAAAAGCCAACCCCGGCCTTTCCCACCTCCTCCTGCCCATTTTTACTGATAACCAGCAGGGAGGACATAAAGCCACAACTTGAGATTTAAAAGGCATTGTAAAGGGAACCTTTTTTCTGCTACTGAACATTATAATAATGCTCTCTAATTGTTGCTTTAACATATGGGTACACTGCTTTATTTCTTATATATATATATATATATATATATATATATATATATAATAAGTTTTCAACAGAATAAAAACAATACAAATTTTGAATTGAAGAGAAGAATAGGGAAGAGTAATAAGAAAATGAAAAAGAAATAACAAAATAGAAAGGAAAGGAAAAAAAGTAATAAAGATGTGGCTTCCGATCTTAACAGCAGTTATAAGTACATTTATATTTTACCCTCTCTAAGATTACATCACAATTTCCTTCTTTCCATATCAACCCTTTCTAATCATCAAATCCATAAATCACCAGTTCATTTTTTTCTTTTTTCAGCAAAAAGTCCATAAGGGGTTTCCAGTCACTATTAAATGTAGTTGCTGATCTTTCTCCAAGCAAACAAGTTAATTTTTCCATCTCTGCTAGTTCCGTCATCTTCACCAACAATTCTTCCATTGTGGGTATTTCAGAGTCTTTCCATTTTTGCGCATACAGTAGTCTTGCAGGGGTGATCATATATAAAAATAATCTTTCATGGCTCTTTTCTAATTGTCTGTCCATTCCTTTGATGTCAGAAAATCAACATTCCCATTAAGGTCTGGTCTATTTATTTAATTCATTCCAAATAATGCCAAAAGTACTTTCGCCAAAATGTTAATCTTTCAAATTTATACAGTCTTTATCCATTTGTAACTTTCTTAGTCAGAATCTTGTTAAGTTCTTTGCTGTTATTTTAAAGTCTTTAAAAATATTATTTTCCTCTTTTTTTTTAAAGGTACCCCCCGCACATTTGTGCAGTCGTATCGGACTCTAGGGGCCGGTGCTCATCTCCGTTTGTTAGCCGAAGAGCCAGCGTTGTCCGAAGACGCTTCCACGGTCATGTGGCCGCATGACACGCGCGGAACGCTGTTACCTACCCACCAAAGTGGTACCTATTAATCTACTTGCATTTGCATGCTTTCGAATTGCTAGGTTGGCAAGAGCTGGGGTGAGTGCGGGAGCTCACTCCATCACGCGGGGCTAGGGTCTCGAACCACTGATCTTCCGATCGACAAGCCTGGCATCTTACCCACTGAGCCACCACGCCCCTCATTTTTACTTTTTTTTTTTTTTACTCTTTACTTTCTGTAATTTAAAAGGGAAGCTGACTCACCAAGTGGTTGTTTCCTTTGTCCCGCTGTTTCAAAGACCTCTTTTCAATTGTAAATTGATTGTATCCAAAAGTGATTAAGAGAGTGAGGGTTTGGTCGAACTTAGTGCCTTGAACTTAGTGCCTTAAAAGGCTGTGTTGTGGGTGTGGGCACACTCTTTCTCCCTCATCCCCCAGCTGCTCTACTCACAAGAAGACCACGAGCCTTCCATTCCACGGTCTCCTCATGAGGAGCAGCTGTCCGCAGTGCAGGTTGGTGATATCTCCTTTCTCCTTTATCTGGAAAGACTTCGCTGGCCAGAAATCACTGCTGGCCACCATTCACTACCGCAGTGCTGTCTCCAGAGACATCTAGAAGACGGGGGCTGTTAGGAAGTGGGCCGCAGGGTGAGCCAGAGCAGCTGATTGGTGGGGGCCCAGAAGGGGAAACACCTCCACCTATCAGTGCGCGACAAAGAAGGGAGCACCCCCACCAATCAGCCTCCCCTTGCTTTTCACCTCCCTGCTGCTCAGTGCAGTGTTTTTTTCGTGGAACCAAGGGCATTTTTGGGGTCCTCGGAGCCTGCACTTTCAAAGGGGCACCCCGGCGGGGCGTGGGGCAGACTTCTCCCTCACTTTTGCTCCCCGTGGTTTTTTCGGCCCCTACTGGGGTAGCTCGGGTGCACCTCTGCCTCCCCATCACACAGCTGATCAGTGCGGAGATTTTCCACCCTGGGGCGCCCCCCGTCACTTTTTGTGGTGATACGAGGCTTTTTCACCTCGCGACCGCAGCTTTTCTTGGCAGAGCGCCACTGTCGCGCTGATCAGCTGTGTTATGGGGAGGCAGAGGCACACCCGAGCTATCCCGGTAGGGGCCGAAAAAACCACAGGGAGCAAAAGTGGGGGGGGAAGTCTGCCCCGCTTTCACCAGGGTGCCCCTTCGAAAGGGCAGGCTCCGGGGATCCTGAAAATGCCCTCAGTTCCACGAAAAAACACTGCACCGAGTGGCAGGGAGGCGTGGGGTGTGCAGGTGGGGGTGTGGGGTGTGCAGGTGGGAGCCAATCACGTGGGCCAGGGGGCGGGGACCCCTAGAAATAAAGTGTACAATAAATGTAATGCTCCTGCCTGCAAACCCTGCCCACCGGCCCACGCGATTGGCTGCTGCCTGCAAACCCCGCCCCCCCAGTCCTTGGAAAAAATTTTCCCACGGAAGTGGTCCCTGGTGCCAAAAAGATTACCGACCCCTGGTCTAGAACCTCACCCAGAAACTGGTACACTGCCTTATTTCTAAAGGCTCTGTCTCTATTTAGAATTTTTAAAAAGACTGAAGATACTAGCTGGCATTCTGTCTCTTTCAAGCTGGCCTTCATTCACTTTCTGATTGGTAGAATTTGTTCTTCCTCTCTCTTCTGGCTCCTGGAACCCTCTGCATCAGGTAGATTCTGTCCCATGCTGGTTGCCACCTTTCTCCTCCAGATTATGCCCTGTTCCACCTCAGGAGACTTCAAGCTCCTAACACTCTGACATAAATGAAAACTGCTCAATCCATCATAGGATTACCAGCCAACAGTGTTCTTTACTAAAACATCAAATATTCAACAGCCAATACTGTCTAAATCCATCTTAGTTTTTCCAGCCTCCATCAAAGTTCTTCTTCTTCCTATTATTTCCTTTGTTTTTTAAGATTCCACCTAATTAGTTCAGTTTCAAGACTGCAATGTTTTCAGCAGCAACTGATGATAGGCATTATTTTGTACCAGGTGATATATTTAATACAGCTTATGTAGTCCTCCCATGGTTAGCACAACCATGAAACGGGGCCCTTCACACACTCAGGGCCCCAGGCCTGGGCACAAAGCCAGGTCTTCAAGGCCTTCCAAAAAGCCAAAAGGGTCAGGGCCATCCTAATGTCAGGAGGAAGGATGTTCCAGAGGGCAGGCGCCAAGGCAGAAAAGGCATGTCTCCTGGTCCCTGCCAGCCAACATTCCTTGGCTGACAGGACCCGGAGCACACCCATCCTGCTGGACCAGATTGGATGGGTAGAAACAACTGGGAAAAGATGGTCCCTAAGGTAACCCGGTCCCAAGCCATGAAGGGCTTTAAAGGAGACAACCAGCACCTTGGAAACACACCGGCAACCAATGCAGGTCCCGAAGCAGAGGTTTTACATGTGCCGAGTAGCCGACCCTGTTTACACTCCGGGCAGCTGCATTCCGTACCAGCTGAAGCTTCTGAACGCTCTTCAAGGGCAGCCCCATGTAGAACGCGTTGCAATAGTCCAAATGGACTATAATGCACAAATCAGTTGTCATTCCTACTGAGAGCTCTACTTGCACCCGTATTTGGACAAATACATACATATTTTAAATTCTGCAGGTCATTGTTGCCCTAACTTTCTACACTGACTTGTATAGCTGAAAGGCTACTTAAAAGTAACCAACTGTCAAACCTAAGTATTTCTCTCTTTTTATTTTTCACTTTTTAGGGCTAGGGTTTGGAATCAGTAAATTAAACAGGCCACTTTAAATGCAAAATTACTGGGAGAGATAAGAAAAATTTAGTCCATCACCTCCTAAACCAGTGAACCACCACCCAACAACTATAAAAATAAAACCAGTTCACATGTGTGGAAGGGCTTTTAGTGCAGGGGACACCAGCTTGAACTAGAAAAAAAAAGAGAACTTTCTTTCATATAAAAGTCATCCATGAGAGAATTTTCTCAAATCCTTCTTCACAAAAGATCTGTTAAGACCCACTCGTGACAGAGAGGTCTTTGTTGGGATTATCAGGAGTCAACTCAGCATTGTCTCATAAGCATAATAGGGGGTCTTTCTAGTAAACGCATCTCTACTGTGCTTGTGGGATGTTCCTGGGTCACCCGATTTCCTCTTCCTCCTTCTTCATGGTTTGGGGGATTCACATTCTCCATTACGCTTGGGCACACGTGCAAGCAGGAGGCGCTGCACAATGCAGCCCTCGTCCATTTCATCTCGCTTGCATGCAGATCTACCATGAATCTACTTGTATCCAGATCTACTGAATAAATGTAAGCTATCTCTATTTTTCTTATTTCTACTAAATAAATGTAAGCTATCTCTATTTTTCTTCATCTAACTAATGTGTGAAGACTGAATTTATTTCTGAGCGCAATTAAGCTTAAAAGTGCAAGTTCCCTGCTGGTTCACACTTCTACTCTGCAAGATTCTTGTTAGCTGCTTGGAGTTCTTTTATTAACCTTCAAGACTCCATCAGTCTTTTCAGGCCAAACCAGTGACTAGGTGGAATGCAGGGAAGATCTAGAATTGCACAGTCTCTTTGATGACATTTAAACAAGGAATCAAATTAATATTTGTTAAATAAATAATGGAGATGGAGGCAGAAATGGGGTGTAGAGGAAAGGAGGTCCTTGAATCTGTTGCCTTTCTGCCTTCAAATTAGAGGTTGGAAACCATTCTGAGGAGCGTTCTAGGATAGTTGATACTGCTGCGGTCACTGCCAACATGCTTTTTTCTGCTAACTTTAAAATACATACACCCCAGTTGCCTTGCACAAGGATGTTTTCTTTTCATTCTAGTTAACTTGAACAAGTAACTCCTCACTTTATTTTGGGTGGAATAAGAAAGGCCCTACCTCTTTCCAAGTTCTCTGGAGTGTACAGAAAATAGAGAAGGGAGAGAATCAATCTTCAAATTTCCACCAGGCCTTGGGGACATTCAACTTTTTACTACTTTTGATAAAAGACTGACTCTCCACTCTTCACAAGTCCACTTGCACTCCTCAATCACATGGAAGAAGACAGATTTAAAGAAGGAAGCAAAAATTATGGGCCCCTGCTTGCAGTCCTACAGTTTTAGGAGCTCTAACTTTAGGGTTCAGACTTAATATTCTAGCCTTTCACTACAGCATGTACTATGTAAAATGTGATCCCATGTACCACTAAGCAGATTGATGCATTCGCTGATTTAGTTCTCCACATTCCTTTATGGGCAGTGTAGTCAGAAGAAATCCAGCACTATGAGCCCCACAGCTCTAACAACAAACCTACCTGCCTCTCTTTCCTAAGTTTACAGATGTATAATTTGACAAACTTTGCTAGATAATTGAAAAGTGAGATGTGATCAGGGCAACACAACACAGGTTTTTGGAATTCTTAGACAGAAAACATTAGCTGAAAGTAATTTGGAAGGAGGCTACAGTTTTATGGATTTGGAACCTTAATAGCAATTACCATATCAATCTAAATTCTTCGTAATTTGCTTTTACTCATAGTCCTTCTAGTATGAACGAGACAAATGGCTGTGAAATATCAACTAAATCAAATAAACAGATTTAAACATTGAATGGTTATTCAAATGAGTGCAAACACTCTGTGGTTGACTGAGCATTTACCAGGAATTTGGAAGCAGATATTGTACTTTCCCCCCTCCTCTTTTTACTCTTGCCCGCCAGCTATGTAGGACTCAATAAAAAAGTCATCCATTCGTTTCTACCAGCCAAGGGGCCCATAGAGTTAAGTTCTAAATGAACACTACAATAAATTAGGTGCTTGACAGGGAAGTTATATGGCTTGCAGAACTCTAGAGATACAATTTGAATGGCAAAACTCTGAAACAATACCTCTGGTTTAAATATATTGATTACGCCAAACAAAGATTTATCAAGCAAAATAATCTATCATAGACCTGGAAATTACAGGACTAATCCATATAGTACAGGCTTTTCTTTCAAATCCTTCTTCTGCTATCTCCCCACATCATACAATGGCTTTTTTCAACCATCTTGCTGAACTAAAGTGATTCATTACTTTTAGCATAAGGGTTATGTGAAATTGGCACCATGGTTTGTAAACCATTGTTTATGGCACTATGACGTATGAACCTAGAAACTGACTAGTGACAGACAAGTTTGGAATGATCAATAGTTAGATTTTGGATTATATATTATTTACCACTATATCCTGAATTATCCATTCATGTTTTTATTATTGTTCATCAACTAGCTCCATGTGGACAGCCTATTAAAATACAATCTATCCATTCAGCCATTTCTCATTGGCGTATAAAATTAAAGCCACCTTTGGATAATTTAGTATTTTAGGAAGCAAATAAGGCATTAAATGAAAGCATCAGACAGGTCAATCTGAAGAAAACCAACTTTCTTACCATATGTGTGCAAATGTGTGCAAGTGAGTGGGGGACCGAAAGGGAAAACGGGCGTTCACAGTTGATCAGCTTATGCCAGCCAAATACCTAATTATAAAACTTGTGCAGATGATGGAAGATGGCATGGATCACATTCAGTGTTGATTTGATGGTTCTAAGAAATAACAACATAGGGATCCATGTTCACATTGGGGAGGGTTACCAACTTCCCCTGTCCAGCAACAATAAACTTTTTTAAAAGATCCTAGACTGGTAGAAATAGAGGTTCTTTTCTAACCTCTATATATTTAGAGATTGCCCAAGCTTCACGAGGTCTTGAACCTGCACATTTCTTACTTATAGTTTTAAACAATGGTCTAGATTTAGCAGCATGCCTCCATCTACTGTGTAGATAATAAACATACATTTAAACCCTTGCCTTCTGTCCATTTTAAGGCTAGCCAGCCAAAAATATTTTGCTGTCTGAAATAAAGTTGGTGTCCCTTCCCATTCCAACTATAAATAGGATTGGCATTGAATTCATTTTCTGGAAAACTGGAAATGGAGCAATGTTCCCCACTGTATTTGAAAGAAGCAAGCTACCTTAGTGGACAAGGGCAGGCTATGTGATAGACCACTCTGCTTTCCCCAAATCTGATGCCTGAGGTAGCTGCCTCACTCTATCAACTCTGATTAAATTTCAGATAAAGTTCTAACTTTTTCAGCCACTTCCTCCTATTAATAGTATTTCTCCCCTTTCTCTTGCTCACATATAGAGATTTACCCATTAATACTAACGTGGAACAAGCTGTGTGAGAGTTTGCTTATATGAAACATAAAGGTAACACAACCTTTAGGGCTCATTTGGAGCATGTTGTGGGTGCTCTCACAAAGTGATTGTCACAGTTGTACAAACTGACAAAAAAACAAAGTTATGAGGTTGTTCTTTTCCACTTCCTCTGGGCAGTTTCAAACCAAACACTAATTTTTTGCTGTTTGTTCTGATACATTTCAGCTTTCCATTTAATTGCTTTTATCAAAAGAATCACACAGACACAGAAAGATACACTCATAAAAACACCTACCCACCCACATGTACATGAACACTGATAAGGCAGGAAGATGCATACACAGAAACCCAATCAGTAGAAATGGTCAGAAAGCAACCCTACCTGTTTCAGGTGAACACATGGGAGAAGGTCACATGATCTTGCTGGTCTCACCCAAACCAATGCACTTTCTGGATATACTCCAGCTGCCTTGCATTCACTATGAGCATGAAGATGGTAAGGCAGCTACACCTGTGCTCAGGCCAAAAATATGGATACTAGCTGTGACAGATACTACTGCCACCCATCATATGGCCTAGCTGCATTACTGTAATAGTGGGAATGGAATTAGATACTAGGAGAGGATATATTATTTAGTTATTATCCTTCCATCTTCACGTGAGTGAGATTAGCAGAGTACCATCCTCAGCAGCATAAACTTGGAAGTTTAAAACAAGGTTGGTTTAACCTTCTAGAAAACAATAATCCAGGATGCTTTGAAGCAAACTGGATTTTCCTGGTATTACTCCTTTTATCCCTCTTAAAATAACAATCACACAGTTTGGTGAAGAAATAAAAGTAATGTTTACTCACATAATCTAGGTCTCAAAACAGCAGTTGCAGTAGTAAAGTCAGGACAGGTTTAAAGTACTAACTAAGTTACTAAAATAGAAGATCTAAGCTTAGAATTGGTGCCTGAGCTCTGTAGAGCTCAGACATACATGTGCTTTCAGGTCGGATGCATGGTGAAGAAGAGAGGGAAGTGATCTCACAGAGTTCTCTCTCTAGGAAATTACTCAGGAAAGCTCCATGAGCCTCCGCCCCCTTTCATGTGCCTATCTAGCAAAACATGAATTGTTGGTTTGACTGCAATAATATCCCACAGTAATGATTCTGTATCATCTGCCTCCCTTCCTTTTCACTCTCTCCATCTATCATCTTGTATGTTTTCAGAGCTCAGTTTAGGACAAGGTTCATCTTTTGCTTATGTTACCTGGATTATGAAGTACACTAATGGAATTATGCTATAAAAATGGTAAAATAGTTAAGTGCCATTGCATTGATGGTAGTGATGTTGTGTGCATCTTTCAAATTGTTAGCATTTCAGCCTTTAATCTTGAATGGTCTTACCTTAATGATTAATCTTGAATGGTCTTGCCTTATCTGAACTTCCCTGTGATTTCTCTGATCTACTGAAAAACCTTTCATTTTCCTTTTGTTTTGTTATTTCCCTCTATTTGTTGACATGCTGGATTGACAAGCCTCTCTTTATCCTTTCTTGCTTGATGCTGGAAAGTGGTGTTTACTTACTGTGTCTCCTTCATCCTCCATTTTATTCTGGCCATCATATAGCTTGATCTGAAAGCTACTTGGATCTTTTCCTCTTTGAAATGTTGGTTTCTTTGTATCTCTTCCCATAATATCTCAACTTCTCTTTTGTGTACAGTAAATAAATAGTACTAAATCTGTTCTTTATGTTGACCTTATATTCTGACTATATGGCCTCTTACAGGTCAAATTTTGCCGGGACAACTACTTCCTTTAATTTTTGAAGTTTAACTCATATATTTGACACCAATAATTCCTGGTTTGTTCTACAATATGCACCTTGAAGTGTCCTGGCTAAATTAATTGCATTTCTCCATCTTCTGTCTCCTACTATATCATCAGTTTGATTCCAAAGATGTGCATCTGGTGATATCCATGTGTAGAGTCTGTGCTTATGCTGCTTGAAACAGGTGTTAGCAATTCTCTTTTCAAAACTCTATTAACCTATGTCCTGCATAATTGATTCAATCTAATTCAAATCTTCCAGTTCCTCCACTTTTCCAACTTCTGCATTCCAATCATCCATTATTGGTACTACATCCTTTCTGGATATTGCATTTAACAGTTCTAGTAATTTGTTATAAAATTCTTCAATGACTTCCACCATTACCTCTGTAGTACGAACCTATACATGAATAGCATGATATTTACTGCATATCCACTAATTTGAATAGCTATAATCTTGTTGTTTCTTGGGTTAGAATGATAATGCCAAAATACACACTCGCCAAGTCTCTTATATTTTGAAACAGCACCATTTTAGTTCATTTCTCTTAGCTTGGCTAGTACACCGGAGTAGAGCATCACTTACCATAAAACCTGATTCTGCTTGCAAAAAGTCCATATGGTTTGCTGCAAATGGGAAGAAAGGGAAGAATGGTCAACAGAAGAAAACCATACCTCTTCCCCTCCCTTTATTGTTGAGACAACTTACAGTAATGGATTAAGCTCTTCAACTACCCTAAGCTGCTGAAATGCTTTGCATGGATCTCTGTCCAAAGTTTCAAGCAGCCACTAAGTGACTATATACAATTTTAGAGAGGCCGCCCTCTTAGCAAGCTCAAGATGGCTAACAGCAGGAAGCCTTTTGCAGCATTTTATTGGCTCAACGTGTAGGAAGTTTTGATATAAATTACTTTACTTATCAAAATGTCCTGTGGAGTGCCCTAGATGATTTGTACAATAAACAGTCATCTAAACCGGGAAGTTATTCTGGAGACTTAGTATGATAAGCATGACTTGCAATTAAGAGCGAGAGATTGAGAGAGAGAGAGAGATGCATGATGGGAGAGGCTTTTACCTCATCAGTAGATTGCTTAGCTTAGTGGTAGAATATCTGCTTTGGATACAGAAAGCCTCTAACCTCTGGCATTCACAGTTAATAATAGATCTCAAATTATAAGAAAGTCCTATGCATGTTTACTCAACAGTATGTCCTGAGTGTGTGTCGGTCTGCCTTACTTCAAATAAATTGTCCACAGCATCCCAGTTTTAAAGCCATGCCAGCTCCATCATCAAGAGAGAATAATCTTTCCTGAAACCACTATCCACAATATATTGCTTCCCATTATTGTGAACTAGTTTTTGCTCATTGTGCAAATTGTCTCAAGGCAGCACCCAAGACATGAGTGTGGCTTCCCTTAAAGAACCAAGAGAGCTGAAAAATGGAAATTATGTGAGTAGTCCACCTAGCTTTCTCATCATCTGCCAAACTGAAAAAGGTATTATTGATTGTCATCAACTCTTACTGGGGTTTATTTGGGATAAGAAAGCCTTAGACTAAAAGGAAGGAGACAAAGCAATTGAAATGTAAGTGGTGTGTCCTTTTGATCTCACCACCATCACCTCCAAAAAGTGGTGTGGTGTGTGTGTTTTTCACAAGGTGTGGGGTTTTTTTCCCCATCCTGTTTATTAGTTTAAAAACATTATGTGAATGTGATACATGCAAGCTTTGTGGATTTCAAACTCCCTTCCGTATAAAATCACCTCTGTCTGCAGAAGGCAAATAATTTTCAAGCACATTAGAAGACCTGAGAGTGATTCTCGTTCTATATTCTTTGTGGTGAGATCCGCTCTGCCCCCTCTCTCTCCTCTTCATTGCAAAAGGAGCAACCACGGGTCACCGTACTCCAGCGCCTACTAAAAATAGCCTTTTAACAATTCCGTTGTCTGCATGGAAGGAAAATTACAGGAAGCATAGACTATCATCTCTGCCTGAGTCAGCCTCTCCAACAATCAGACTGGTTAATGAAACCAATTCCATGTTTTGCTTGCAGCCTGCAATAAAGGGCCAAAACAGATAACCCCTCTCCTGACGCAGTATGCAGAGAGAGTCCTAGATTGGAATGACAGCCTGGCAAACTCAAAGCCTTAAATGCCACATCGCCTTTGGGCCTCCAACCCCAACATTCTTTATTTATTTCACTTAATATAGTTTAGATCTCCTTCAAAGCCACCAGAACCTCTCTGACAAGTATCTTTCTCCATGGGGGGGGGGGGGGGGGGCAGGGGAAAAGGCAAGGAAGAGGGTTTGGGCCTACCATCTATTTGTCTTCCAGAGAGCTGTTGTCTTGGTGATTAGATACTGTAGGTTTTAAAAGGATGTTCTCCTATTTTTTTTAAATCTATCTTTTCATCTTCTTATTTCTTTTTTAAAGCCATACCTGATATATTTGATTTCCTACCTCTGTTGTTTTCACTTAGACTACATTGTCATTGCCAAACCTTGAAGGTTATCCTTGTACTTAGGGAAGCGTGGTTTCTAAATTTAATTTAAAGCATAAAAATCCTTTCAAAAGGCAGTTCACAAGAGAAAACAAATACAGTATACAGTAAGCCATAATTAGTAAGAGAATGACCATTGTAAAACAGTTACAGTGCACCAACAAAACAGGCAAAGCTATGGGTAATCCTGTTACATGCAACTCAAGAGAACGTTGTAGAAAAGAAATGAGTGTTGAGAACTTTCAGGGCGGTGGCTTGACCAAATTTGATGGAAAAAAATACCTCATCTGAAGAAGCAGGGGCCAATGTAGAGAGCCTGAAATGACTTTGGGGAAATTAGGCAGAAACAACAA
Organism: Charina bottae; assembly: GCA_023362775.1. Classification (NCBI taxonomy): domain Eukaryota; kingdom Metazoa; phylum Chordata; class Lepidosauria; order Squamata; family Charinaidae; genus Charina; species Charina bottae. The sequence continues at coordinate 28,782,021 of JALMGJ010000003.1, read as the reverse complement.
TGGTTACATAAACAAAAACATACTTTAAGCCCAGGAAACTGTGAAAGCATGAGAAAGAAGATCAGGCTGGCTCTTCCCTAATCCACTAGGGTTTAAGAGGGAGGGGAGGGGAGGGGAGGGAAAACACAGTCAGGCTTACAGACTTCTATTGCAATAACCTATATCAGTAAAATGTAGTTCCACTCGAAATAATGGAGTCCATTTCCTGACCTGGCTTACCTCAAGGGCTGACATCAGTGTTGAAAGCCTGAGTGTTCCCCTTCCTCTTACACTCAAGTAAATTAGGGATGTGCCAGCCTGAGCTTCTTTCTCAGGCTTTGGTGGTTTCCTGGGCTTCAAGCATGCTTTTGATTATGCTTCACAGTCATTGTCTTTACCTAGTTTCCCCAAGGTCATCTCTGTGCCTCTCTCCCAGGCAGCTATGCTAAAGGGCTTCTGTTGATCTGTAAGATGGCCTTCAAGGAATTCAGCTCCACAGAGTTAAGGCAATCAAGCCGTTCTCCGAGCAGTTCTTGCCGGACAGTGGGCGTCCAGCAACTCTGGCAGAACTTTGAGGTAGGCCTTGCCCCAGTTGCTGTGTTAGATGCATCATGGCATTGTGCAGCTTCATTCCACTTGCTGCTGAGGCTGTAGCAATGCCTTGGCCACTGGTTCTGTGGACAGCAGAGTGCCTGGAGGATCTGTTCACCTTCGAGTTCTAAAAGCAAGGTTTAATGTCTCTCTGATGAGATCATAGTGAGGCTTCCAAGATTGATGCCAGCCCTTGGAGGTAGGCCCGGTCAAGAAACAGACATGGCAGGGATTATTGGAATGCTCTTTATTGTAGTAAGGTAGAATGACCGAATCTTGAAAGCCTGTCCAAGGTTCTCTCTGTCCCATCTTATACTAAATTTCTATATAAATTTGACAAACAAACACACACAATCAAGGTGGGGCTCTTTTGAGTTTCTTTCTCACACTTCCTTCTATCTCAGGATTGGGTAATCTTATCCGCAAGTCCTCTTTAACAGTTTGCTCCTTCCTTTTGCCCTTCCTTAACAGCTCTCTCATATCTTCCCCGAGATCAGCTCTACGGTTCTTTACACAGTCCACTCCTATAATTCCTTCTGAGCAGCCTGAGAAGTTCCCCCTATCTAAAAAAAAAAAGGGGGGTGGGGGAGGGGAGGGAGGATGGCAAATCATGTATTACCCTCTCTTTAAATTTCAAAGGGTCTAGGAACGGATATAATTGGCTGTGTAGGGAGATCCACCAGATTAGCTAGGGCTGCAAAAATCTGGATGACCAGTAGAGGGAAACAAACCTTTCCCATGTATCTTTATTGCCATTTAGTGATTGTCTATATTTTTGCAGCCCAGATCCGGTAAGTCCTAGTATACAAAGAGCAGACAGTTGCATAATAGCATTGGCTTTAATTGTTTGATCTTCCGATCTGAAATAAAATATTCCTTTAAAACGATTCTGAGCAGGCTTAGGAGTACCCTGTACTTTGATTTGGTGTGCTTTAGGTGTCACTTGGCACAAAGTGCCTTAGGCAAGCATTGTACTGAGCTGACAGGACCAATGTCTTGAAAGATCCACTGGAAACCAGTGGGAATATTCAGACTTGTAACTCCAATATATCACAGGGGCATCAGATGGGTAAAGGATGAGCTGATATAAGTGCAGTCTTACCCCTAATAACAGAAATGGAAATCAAATGAAGAAATATGAAGGGAAATGTGATTTAGTATATATGCACATTATTGTATTAAAAAGTATTACTCAAGGATCACAATATTTTCCTGTGACTGCTTGGTTTTAAATGGGTTCTTCCCTAAGGAGTCTAGGCAGGAATCTTCCTGGAATGCCCTAAACGGCACACATAAATAACCTTGAAAACTTCAGAAGCCAGATATGCAGAGCCTTACAAACAATGAAAAATTATTGTTATATTAACTACCTCATCCTGCCTGTAAGCCTATTGCCTGATAGTTAATAAAGAAGAAGTGCGTGGAAATCTCTTTTTCCTAGCTGGGGCTGAATAGCCGCCTTGCAAAGCTTTGCAGATTCATCTCTACTCCTGTGAGAAGGAAAGAAGTAGTTTTGGATTGTGGCAGGATGTACATTCAATAAGTATTGGAGCCAGCAGATCATCTTGCTTTCCGAGCTGAATCTTAGAGCACATACACTGTGGGCATAAATTCCTGCACTCAAAAGGAAGCGTCACTGACCACCCTCCCACTCTTCTCAAGGGCTAGGCCTGCTCTTTCCACACTACCCATACCTGCCAGCCATTACAAATTTCTCAGGACCATCATGCTTTTCAAGGTGTGGCCCTGCAGAAAGGCTTCATCCTGGAAAAACATTGGACCCCGCAGAGCTGGAACGGATAACCTTTCTGTGAGTTGCGCGATGCTGTTCTTTTTTCTGCCCTGAGCGGGGTGCTTTGAGGCCTGCTCATCCTGGAGTGATGCAAATGTCACATCTGGTAGGGCCTAAACAATGTCAGTTCCCCATCTACAGGACCTTCGGAGCTTATTATTGGCTTGAGCAATGGCTAGGAAGGAAATATTTGTGAAAGAGCCTAGCTATTTGGGGTAAAGTCCTGATGCATGCCACATGAAGCACAAATCATAAATGTGTTTTCCTGATGATGCTTTGTTTAGATAGTTAGGAAGATTGCAGGGGGGATGAAAGTGTTATTTTTTTTCTTTTTTCAGAAGCTGTTGTAGGAAGTCAGTACTGTGGATTATCTAGTTTTGTTTAAGATGGCTACAGCCTTCAACCCTCTTACTGGGAATAAACCTTGTGGAACTCATTTGGACTCACTTCTGATAGACACAGCACTGCATTGTGCCAATAGCAATGACTCTTAAATAAATAAATACTTCCATAGTTGGCTTTGGCCAGGGAAAAAATAGAGGTGAAGGAATTGTGTTCTGACATGGCTGAATGTTTATATAGTCATATGCTTATCTGAGAATAAACTAACTTGAATTTAATGAGACTTACTTCTGAGCAGGCATGGAAACAGAGCATCTATAGCAAAGCAAGATTCATCCAAATGATGAAGCGTGTTCTGACATCACAGCAAAAGCTCTGCCCCTTACTTTCTTGCATGCAGTGTTGTAATACAAGTACAAAACAGGTGGAGTGTTGCAACGTCATGATGCGTCCAGGCACGCAAAGCCTACTATCCAGCTTTTTCAGCTGATGTCACTGTTTTTGAGTAGATATGCAGGGACAGAGGTATGTAACTGATGCTATCACTTGTTTTGGAAGTTTTCTTACTTTAGCTCCATCCATTTTAACTTTGGCCCCATCAAAGGCTCTCAGAACCTTTCCCAGTATTGGGCTGCGAAAGGTCATCAACCCCTGCAGAAGAATAAAGAAATAAACATAAAGAAATAGTTGTTTGGATGTCTTGCTTGGTTGGACATATGCAAAGGCTTTATGTCTGCTTTAAGGCTTTAGAGTCAGAGCATACACTAAGAAGGGGGCAGAAGAGGTGTGTTTTGTGCAGTGTGCTATTCAAGCTGCATGTCTCTATTTCTGATTTTGAAATGTTAGCAGATATGATGGTCCATTTCTCCCAGTCAGCAACTGTTCAGCTGTTCTTCCTCCTCTGTGCTGCTTCAGGATCCATCTTTCTTTTTTCTCTGGCCTGCCATCTTTCAGTACCTAGGGTGGAGGTTCTACCAAGAGGGATGGCAGCTCCAAAATGCACAGCTACCTTTGTTAGATCAAGAGCCACAACTGAGCTCTTGGAGAGCTGGATACATTCTCCAATTCATGGTTTGGCCATCTCTGGCTTTGCCTCTTAATCTAGAAGGGCTCTGGAGTGAAATGTCAACCATCACAATCTCAGAAGCTTTGGGACTCACATAGCTGCATGAAATGATCTGCAGATGTATTGGACTGGCCCTACTAATTCCAGAATGACTCTAGAGCTGTGGCTTTGGGATTGCACTTAGAAAAATGTCATCCCGTTGGCAACTCAGAGTTTTGAATTCTGCTTGAGCAAAAACATTGCTTTCAGGGAAATGTGTTTAACCTTATTGTTTTATAATACGGATTTCAATGTTCACTGTCTCCTGTACTGAGTTTGTAGGTCTTAATTAATCCATGTATGCAACAGTCGTATGAAGTATTGTCTGGTATTGTCTTTTGACATATGCAGAACTAGGGATAAGCTAGGGCAGCTTTCACAACATCAGCAAGTTGTTAGTTTGGATGTTTTCACTAACATCCAAATATAAATCCATACTGACCAAACTAATTCTCTTAAAGCATTGTTGCCAGGTTTAAAACTCAACATTCAGCTCCAATGGTTTCTGAGAATTGTTTGTGGCTGACACTGCACTATTGATGAGATCCATCACTGCAGGAATGTTGAAGTGTTACCTCAAGAATTATACTAGATATTTACAGCATTTGGAATGGAAAGTGCTGAAAAATATAAATTTAGGTGTTATGGATTATATACTCTCTCTCTCTCTCTCTGTGTGTGTGTGTATGTATATGTATATATATAAACCTAGTTGCCCTGTTTTAAAAACAGTGGAAGAAAAAAACACAACCATCCTTGTGCTTTTTTGTGCAGAAAAAAAGCCACAACAATCCTTTCCAAAAGAATTACTTTTCATCAATGTATGGTATAAAATAAATGTTATTACTACCTCTCAACCACACAGAGCCCTGCAGGTAAGAGATAAGCTAGCCAACATAGGAGCATCAGACGTGCTCTTACAATGAAAGCCTGTAGGATGCAGCTATGAAGTCTAATTTGGAGCTGAAAAATAAAAAATAGAATTATCCTTATTAAAAAGAAGGCAAAATCCTTCCTTCCTTTCTTCCTATCCTCTATAATGTAATTGTTTTTCAGAACAATTATGGCTGCCTTTTTATTAATTTTTAAAGTGAGATTGGTGCTTCCATTTTTTCCCCCTGGGTCTATAAATGTAGCCTGGAAAGAGGCTGCAAACAGAGCTGCATCCAAATGAGAAGAACACATGCAGAACCATTCCCAGGACAATCCCATGCCCTGTGTCTTGCCCCACGGAGAGCTACAGGCAACCAGTGCTCTGTGGTAGCTCTTCATCTAGGAGAATCATCCTTGCAATCTCTGTTGACCCCATTTATACTTTCCCTTTCGGCCACACACTTAATATGGGTGCATCACCTACAACGCCAGGTATGCTGCTGAAAACCTTTGGGCTGGCCTTTGGGACCCTCTAAAATTGTTGTTAAATTCAATATGACAGAAGATAAAATTACCAAATATGTAGGAATAATCATTTTAATTAATGAGTGTGTGTGTTTGTATGTGTGTGTGTAAAAGTTTTATCTTGGCCCCATCTATTTGGAGGATGCTACTCAAAGGACAAATACAGCCATATTTACCCCAAAAAGGGTTTAGTCCAGGCTTCTTTTCCACATCTTGCCTTCCAGGCATCTTAGATTTCAATTCCCAGGTATCCCTAACTGAGTATGATTGATGGCCAGATTTGGGAAGTGTGTGGCAAAAAACGATGATTCCAAGCAGGGATGCCCGTAGGGTCTAGTTAAAAAAAGTCAAGATGGCAGCTGTGACATGCAACACCCACAAAAACCAAGTGGAGCTTTGATTGCACTGTTGCAGCACCATCTTAATTTTTTGACCACACTGTGTGGACCCCCCCTGGAACCAGAGGTTAGACTGCTTCTGAGGGAAAATGAATATGAGAATCAAAGTCTACTATTCTGGGTGCAGGGTTAAGTTTAACAGAATGTCAGGGGCATGTATTAGTTTCCTGATGCATAGAGTCCAAATTATACCCTTCATATATATGCACTAGGCCAGCATTTTTTTTTAAAAAAAAACCTTGCTGCTTCATTCAGACATCAACTTTCTCGTCATGCTGCCATCTGCTGCTCATTTTACATTTGGTACTTATGTGTGCTGTTGCAAGTTTTAGTTTGCTTTTTAGATGATGATGATGATGATGATGATGATGATCTGCATCACCCAGAGAACTTTGATTACTGGGTGCTTTAGAAATAATACTTGATGCATATACATTTTAGCAGGTTGGGAAAGACTATTACAGGATGACCAATATACCTCCTCAGTTGTCTGTCCATTTCTTGCTGTGAATGGGTACTCTCAGTAGCTTTTACTGTTCAAACAAAGAGCAAACTATTCCCTGTAAATTAATAGATGGGGTCATCAAATTGGCAGAGCAACAGATGAGTAAAGCATAAAGTTGTAAGTTCACACTCAATATTTACTACTGCTTCTTTGTAAAATGATGCTTATGGAGTTGTCCTAGCCCCAATGGGGTTTTTAAAAGGTGAGATGTGAAGAAAACTGAATGTAGACTTATAATCGGTAAAACACAATCAGGTTATTCTTTTCTTCCTTGGTTTAAATTAAGGGGTGAAATGACAACATCAAACTACTGGAGTTAACCATGTAGCTCAAGAAAAAAAGAAAATTAATATTGTGGACATGCTATTATTCTCTTGACTGTCTTCTGATGAAAGATGAAATCACATAGACATTTAAAAAGGAACACTCAGAGAGCTTAGCTCAATCATCCTTATGTAGGCAGTGAAAATACATGTTCATGTCATGTCAAACAGGCAAAATTTCTAGATAGCTAGATAACTATGCCCTGGAATATTTAGGCAGCAGTCAAACAGAGGGAAAATCATGCTGGATTTAATCCTAGGTAGCAGGATTTTCTCTGACATATTATTGAACTACTTGGAAACACTGACCATAACGCCACTGCATTTAACATGGAAAAGGGAATAATTGCTCAAAATGTCCAACACAGTCATATCTGACTGCAAATAAGATGATGGTACAATGAAAGTGTCAAGAGAGAATCAAAAGTACCAAGTCCCTCTGTATTATTTAGGAACCATAATGAAGAAAACGTAGCTAGAAGGCATACCTCAACTCAAGAAATATGATACCAAATTAAAGAGGATACCAAAATGGTTAATGAGCAAGGTCAAAGAAGTATTGGAAGGAGAACTTCCTTTTTTAAAAATGGAAAGAGAGAGAGAGAGAGAGGGAGGGAGGGAGGGAGGGCGGGAGGGAGGGCGGGAGGGAGAGAGAGAGAGAGAGAGAGAGAGAGAGAGAGAGAGAGAAATGCAAGCAAACAGCAGAGGATGCAAAAACAAGGCAAAATGAAAGCATGAATGATGATTTTTTTCAAAGCATTTTTAACTATATTTAAAGCAGGCAACTGAACAGAGGGGTGGTTTGACCAATGAATCATAGGATAAAAATGACCTAAAGGAGAGTAAGGAAATTGCAAAGATGACCTAAAGATGACCTAAAGGGTGGTACGGAAATTGCAGAGAAATTCAATGAATTATTTGATCTGTCTTCCCAGCTGAGGATATAAAGCCTATGTCTGCATCTGAACAAACTGTTTCAGAAGCAGAATCCTAAGAATGAAGACAAGCAAAGTTATTGACCTTGTTGGCAAAAAGAAACCCACCACTGAGTTCCAAGGATTCTTTAAAAACTAAGTGTGAAATGCATTTTTTCTCTAAAAGCAGCATCTGTCCCCAAAGACTAAAAAAGAGTTAATGTAATTTCAATTTCTGAAACGAGTTAAATGGATGATAAGGAAATTATAGGCTAGTTTGGCAGAATGAGTTATTGAAGAGAAAATCTTCAAACAAATGGAAGAATACATCTTTCTGAAGAAAACAACAGTTTCTGTAAGTCTAAAGACAGTTCCAGATGATGAACTGTTCCATCTGCAAAACCTTCCAATTCCAATTAAAAGCCTAGGAGATATTGCTCTGGACTGTTCATTTGCAATCTTCTTAGAAATCAGGACATTAGGAGAACAGACGTGTTTATGTGCAGGAAACCATCAGCCCTCCAGCACTCTAATGAAGGCCAGCTGTGCCGCATCTCCACTGCCAGTTATACTAAAACATATACCACTTCTTCATCTATAAAGAAATAAAATAAAATATTTGTTTTATGGCATTGCCCTGATAGTATGTATCTGTTCATGTACAACTGTGGATGCTGGCATGCCAGGACTTCTGTATTTGGGGTTCTTGGCACTAAAGCAGAAAACCAGGAATGGACAGGTGAATGAGCTGGATTCTCTATTACTGAGTCCACAGGCCAACTCTCCTAGTTAAAGGAAGTACGATCAAGCTATTTGGAGAATGTATTTGTTATTGCTATTTTCCCAAAAAAGGAAGGAAGGAAGGAAGGAAGGAAGGAAGGAAGGAAGGAAGGAAGGAAGGAAGGAAGGAAGGAAGATGTCAATGATAATCTCATCTGATTGGCAGGGTTAGTAACAATCTCTTGTCAGATCAGAATCCCTATCTGGAAGTGCTCTACTCTAACAGTATGTGGGAATGACCTTGGGAGACAGGAGGAAGAGCCACAGACTGAACAACCAGCATGTGAAAGATATCTCAGCCCACAGAAGGAGAGGGGTATGGGATGCATTTCAGAAGGGACCTTCCCTAGTTTTCTGGAGAGTAAAAGGAAAGGAGGGGAGAAATACTTTCAGGCTTGCAAGATTCTGTGAACGTAACCTTACAATAAAGATAGAGTTAGTACTCATCGTCTGGACTACCTCGGAGGGCTAACATCTACATCGTGCTTAAACTTCTAGACTATTAAACTATTTTGAGGGTTTCAGCAAGCATATAGATAGAAGTCCAGCATATATTATATACAGTGATGTGCTGATAAATGTATATCACCCAAGTCTGCCAGTTTCATTGCTGCCACTGCACTGCTGCACCAGCCACCAAACAGCGTGCTAGGCATCTTGTCTGAGCTGTTCTCAATCAGCTCACAAAATTCCAGAAAATTGAACAATCGGCTCTTGTGATCTGACACGAGCTGGCTCCAGCACACCACTGATGATCTCTCTAGCTTTTCAAAAATCCTTTCATAAAACTCCTTACCACAAACTCTCCAGAAACCTCAGCAACCATGACATAAAAATAAGATTATCTCATGAACAGGAAACACAGAACAGGAATAAATGGACAATCTTCACAGCTAAACATGAGATCCCTCACACTTATACTGGGATTGGTGCTTTTTATTTACAAATGATATGGAGTTAGGAGTGAATAGTGAGCCGGCCAAACTTTTTAATAATATCAAAATATTCAGCATGATTTTTTTTAAAAAATGTGATTGCAAAGGTTTTGAAAAAAATCTATCCAAACATGAGTGGAGAACCTTTAACATGGCAAATGCAAATGAAAGACAGCAAATGGCGCTGTCTTCTCTGCAGTGGCCCCCGCCCTTTGGAACATTCTGCCCCTGGAGGTGAGGCAGGCCCCCACACTCCTGACCTTCTGGAAACAATTGAAGACCTGGCTCTGCCACCTTGCCTGGGATGGGAAGGATAACAGCTCCTCTTGGGGTTGGCTTGCGCCGTAGAGCTCTTTTATATATGACCTCATTGCCTCTTGGATTTTATATTTATATCTAATTTATATTTATATCTAATTTATTTTTTCTTAGGGTTGTTATATTGTATTTTATATGTTTTAACTGCTGACTTTGTTGTAAACTGCCCAGAGTCCCCCTTTTGGGGAGAGATAGGCAGTGATAGAAGTTGGATAGATGATAGATAGATGATAGATAGATAGATAGATAGATAGATAGATAGATAGATAGATAGAGATAAGTGTAAAGTGTGCGAGTTTGAGAAAACAATCCAAACTTCATATATATTAAAAGGATCTTCTGAGCTAACAGTGATTACTTAGGAAAGGGATTTTAGATTTCTAGTGAACAGCTCAATGAAAATGTCAGCTCATATACAGTAACTGTAAAAAAACAAAAATTGTATATAGAGTCATTGGCAAAGGAATTGAAAATAAAACTGCCAACATAGTAATGTCCATCTATAAATCGATGATGCAATTGCACTAGGAATATTTTGTACAGTTTTGGTCATCACTCCTAAAAACATTATTGTCGAAATTGAAAGGAAAACCAAAATGTTTAAGGCAGTAAAGCATTTCCTTTTCAAGGAAAGACTAAAGCATTTGGAGCTTTTTAGATTAGAAAGAAATGGAGAACATGATTGAAACATATAAAGTCAGGCATGTTGTGCAAAATGTCAATAGAGAAACAATTTCATCCCTCTCTCACAATATTAGAGCTTGGAGTCTCTATTGAAGCTAAAAGCAGGGAAATTCAGGACCAATAAAAACAGGTATTTATATAACACACAGTTAAACTATGATGTAATCCATTGTCATCAAATGGGACAGGGGGCAAAAGAAATTAAACAGATCCCTAGAAGATAAGCTATCAATGGTGACTAGTTGTGATGGTTGTATTCCACATCTGTAATTGAAGACAGGGTGCTATCAAATCAAGTACTAAGGAGCAACATTGAAAGAATGCAATGAACATCCAGGATGCATTTGGTTATTTCTGAAGACACAAAATGATGGCCTGGGCAAAAGTTCCTTCTTAACCAGCATGTTGATATGATATCTCTTGGGCAGAGACAACCCCTTTAATCAGAATCTAGAAAGTTGAGGTCCCTACCATGAGGACAATTGATGGACCAAATAATAGTGAGAAGGTGGCTAGACCCCTTCCAGTCAGGTTTCAGGCTGGGATATTGGACGGAGACTGCATTGGTAACACTTATGGATAATCTCTGGAGGGAGCGGGGTGGAGGCAGTGCATCCATCCTGGCTCTCTTGGACATCTCAGCGGCTTTCGATACCATCAACCATGGTATCCTTTTGGGGTGGCTTAGGGAGTTGGGGGTGGGCAGCGTAGCTTTGCACTGGTTCACCTCCTTCCTCCGGGGCCGCTCCCAGTCAGTGGTGATAGGAGAGGAGAGATCCAATCTGCGACCCCTCTTATGTGGGGTGCCGCAGGGTTCAGTTCTCTCTCTTCTCCTATTTAACATCTACATGAAACTGCTGGGTGAGATCATCCGTCACCATGGGATGAGGTATCATCAATATGCTGATGATACTCAATTGTATATCTCCATCCCAGGTGAAGTAAGTGATGTGGTCGCTGCCCTGTCTCAGTGCCTGGGGGCTGTAGGGGCCTGGATGGGGAACAACAGGCTTCAGCTGAACCCTGGCAAGACCGAGTGACTGTGGATTGATGGCCCCTCGGTATCGGAAGTTGTCATCCTTGGTTCTGGATGGGGTGGCACTGCCCCATTTGGAGCCAGTGAGGAACGTGGGGGTCCTCCTGGACTCACGACTACTGCTCAAAGAGCAGGTGGCAGTCGTGGCTAGGAGGGCCTTTGCGCAGCTTCGGCTTATGCACCAGTTACGTGCATTCCTGGACCGCGATGCCCTCCAAACGGTCACTCATGCCGTTGTCATCTCCCACATAGACTATTGCAATGTGCTCTACATGAGGCTACCCTTGAGGAATATCCGGAAGCTACAGCTGGTACAGAATGCGGCTGTGTGGGCAATTTTAGGTGCACCAAGATCAGCACACATAACACCTTTGCTCCGTGAGCTACATTGGGTGCCGGTTTGCTTCCGGGTCCAATTCAAAGTGTTGGTTATTACCTTTAAAGCCCTACATGGCATGGGGCCAGGATACCTGAGGGACCATCTTATCCCCATATCATCGACCTGCCCCACCCAATCATTCAGAGAGGGCTTGCTACGGACCCCATCAATAAGGGAATTTCATCTAGTGGGGTCCAGGAGGTGGGCATTCTCTGCAGTGGTGCCTGCCCTTTGGAATATCTTGCCCCCAGAGTTGAGGCAGGTTTCCTCCTTCCTGGCCTTCCGGAAAGATCTGAAAACCTGGTTCTGTCACCTAGCGTGGGAGGGGAAAGGTAATAGCTCCTCCTGGGGGTGGTTAGTACCATAATGCCCTCCCTATTGTTCGAGATCGATTTGCCAGATTGGATTTTATATATCATGTTAATAATCTGTAATTTTATACTTATATTTTAACCTTAATTTTTATTGTAAGCCGCCCAGAGTCCCCCGTTTGGGGGAGATAGGCGGTCATATAAATTTAAATAATAAATAAATAAGAGTTCCTCCATCTCCTTTTTTTTTCTTTTATTAGGTAAATTGAGTCCATTTACATTTAATGAGATTAATGTTGTTTTATCCATTCCGGTTCTGATTTAATTCTATTTTTAGTGGCAATTTTTAATAAGCACTGAATACATAAAGCTGATATTGTTTGTTTATAAGAGACACATAAAATAAGACTGCACAAGTTTACTAAAACAGAAAAAGCTAGGTCAAGAATATGTAGTGATTGAAAAAACAAAAACAAACAAAAAATGGAATAATAATCTATCTCAAATTATAATCCTGGGAAGTATTAGAACAACTAAAGGACAAAGAAGGAAGGATTCTAATCCTGAAACTAAGAAAAGTAGAAAAAATTTAACACTTGCATCCATCTACACTCTAAACAAAAAAATTTTATGAAAGACTTTTTCATACAGTATGTTAATAGAAGGTGAAAGGCAGAAATACTTATTGTGGGAGGTATGAATGGAGTGCTACATCTGAATTTAGATAAATCTACACAAGGGGGAAAAAAGGATGAAAGCTTCCAAGAAAAGTCTTCTAGTGTATGGACACATTGATCTTGATAGAAGCTTGGAGACTAAAAAATCCAGAAGTAAGAGATTACAGTACACATATTTTTCAGATAGACAGAAAATATTTCCAAGAATTGATATGTGCTGGGTCTCCAAAGCTCTTTTACTATCTATCAAGGAAGTCCAGATCTGTCCATTGACATATATAGATCATAATCCAATCTTAATCTCATGGCTTCAAGGAGAAAAACTATATTTCAGATGGAGGATAAATGACACACTATTACTTCAAGAAAACAGTCTACAGAAATGTTAAGAAGAATTAAAATGCTTCAAAAAAATATGACCCCTGGAATGCCAGAGACAACTATATGGGAAACAAGTGAAGCTTATATGAAAGGAATTTCAGTAAGATTTGCAATGAACCAGAAGGAACACAACAGATGGAAATCACAATTGAAAGGAAAAATAAAAGAATTAGAACAGATTCATAAAGTTAACAGAAGACATCAAGCATTGAGAGAATTAAATAAAGTTAAACAATTATTAGACCTGCTAGAAATGCACCTTCTTTGGTGCAGTGCCTGCCCTCTGGTGTTTCAAAAGTCCTTGAAGACCTGGCTCTTCTCCCAGGCTTTGTGAAGGGTGAGTGAAGCCCCCTTGGATTGTGTGGGTTTGTGGGGTTTTTTCCCATTCCTGTCCAGTTCTTATTGTCTTTGCCATCTTTTATTTTTTCATTTTTTCTCTTATTGTATTTTTAAAAAGTTTTTACCTGTGAGCCACCCAGAGTTATTGGGATTTGGGCAGCATACAAATAATAATAATAATAATAATAATAATAATAATAATAATAATAATAATTTTGAGAATGCTAACAAACCCAGAAAATGTTTATTTTATTTATTTGTCGAATTTATCACCGCCCATCTCTACAAAAGTAGACTGTGGGCGGTTTACAATAAAATATTAAAACTAAGAACCTATAAATCTTAAAATACAATCCAATAATAAATATTAAAAATCCAAATGATGGTAAGATCTTAAAAGGAGGACACCACTAAGCCAACCACCCCCAGGAGGAACTATTACTTCCTTTGTCCCAAGCAAGGCGGCAGAACCAGGTCTTTAAAGACCTCCAAAAGGCCAGGAGCGAGGGCGCCCACCTCACCTCTGGGGGCAAGATATTCCACAGGGCGGGTGCTATCGCAGAGAAGGCACGCCTCCTGGACCCCGCTAGATGAAATTCTTTTATTGACGGTGTCTGTAGCATGACCGGGTGGGGCTGGTAGATGTAATTGGGATGAGACGGTCCCTCAGATACCCTGGCCCCATGCCATGTAGGGCTTTAAAGGTGATGACCAACACCTTGAATTGGACCCGGAAGCAAACTGGTACCCAATGCAGCTCGCGGTTTAGCCCATCAAATAAGAAAAGAAAAAGAAACAAGTACAATAACAGTGATAGAGAAAGGGAATAAACTATTATATACAAGGTTGGAAATAACAGAAGAATTTGCAGAATTTAAGAAATTATATTCTCAACACAAAATTGATAGGGAACATTTAAAAACATATATTAAAGACTCAGAAATTAAAGAATTTACTGAGTAACATTGACAAATACTGAGTAAGCCCATAACAATTCAAGAAATTAAAGAAGCCACAAAGAAAATAAAAACTGGGAAGGCACTGGGCCCAGATGGGCTGACAGCCCAATATTACAGAAAGTTAGAGGATGAATTGGTGGAAACACCAGTAAGGACGATGAACAAAATTCAAACAGCAAAAACAATACCAAAGAGATGGGAAGATGATATATGATTTTAATACATAAGGAAGAGAATGACCCAAAGAAATCTCAGTCAAACAGACCAATCTCTCTACTAAATGTTGACTATAAGATCTTTACCACTATAGTGGCTGTATGTAAAAGGAAGTACCTCCCAAAATTGATATCCACAGATCAGACAGGCTATATTCCACAGAGAAAGATGATGATTTATTATGAATGCACTGTGTATCAATACGGGTAGTCCTTGTTTAGCAACCACAATTGGGACCAGCAACTTGGTTGTTAAGCGAAGTGGTCACTAAGTGAAACCACAACTGTGCTTATGATCGTACTTCAGCTTTCCTTTGCTTTATAGACCTTCAAAGGTTGTAAATGCAAATATTGGTCAAAAAGTTATTTTTTATCACTGTCATAGCTGCGAATGGTTGCTAAATGAGGCAGTTGCTAAATGAGGACTACCCATACTAAGAAAAAGTAGGCAGCAATAATATTTTTAGATGTGGAAACAGCTTTTGAGAATTTGGAATATTTTTACTAGAGGTTTGAAACAAAGTGCCATCAGTCGGTGTTGACACTTAGCGACCACATAGATTTTCTCCATGACGATCTGTCCCTAACCTGGTGTTTCAGGTCATCTAATAGCCCATCACCTATTAATACCCATCACCACCCATGAGTCCATCCACCTTGCAAACAAGTCCTAACAAACAAGATCCACAAAGGCAAACAAATAACTGAGACTAAAATTCAAGGGGAAGAATATAAGATGAAGTGATATGTAGATGATATTAAAATGTAGATAATATTAAAAATTATGCAACCACAAAGCTCTGCATGACAGCTAATGCAAGTAATTAAAAACTTTGGTTGATTTTCTGGATACAAAATAAATGAAAAGAAAACTAAGATAATAACAAGGAACTTAACCTCTGATGAACATTTTGTGAAAAGACAAATCAGTTGTAAGATGACAAAAGACATAGTTACCAAAAGACCCTGTTACCTAGGAAGTAGTAGAGATATATTTCAAAACAATTACAATAAATTATGGAAATAAATAAAACAAGGTTCTTGAAAGATGGAGAAGTCTGAAACTCTCCTGGACTTATTGCAATAATAAAAATGAATATATTACCCAAAATGAACATTCAGTTCCCAAATGGCGCTGATTCCAATTTCAGACAAAAACCTGCAGGATTGGCAAACAGCAATCAACAGATTTCTATGGAGCAGGAAAAAACCAAAAGTAAGATTTAAAATTCTACAAGATTCAAAGAAAAGAGGAAGATTATCTCTCCCAGTGTAAGACTATACTATAGAGTGAGTTGGATACCATAATGGATAAGATAACAAAATGGATTAGATAACATAATGGATAAGATCTTCCAACAGTAGAATATTAATAATAGAAGGAGTAGGTCTAGTTAGATATGTTAGGCTTCTATTGTGGAATATACATACCCTTCTAGAGGGTTCTCCAGAATTAAAACCAAGTCATTGGCGAATGCCCTTAATTTATACACTTCTTTTTAAATACACTCCAGCAATTCTCTTATCTTGTCTTATGTCTCTATTCAAAACTTCAAGAGACAGAATGAATAACAGCGGCGAAAGTGAGCATCCTTGCCTCGTTCCTTTCTGTATTTCACAGGGCTTAGTCAATTCCCCCATTCACAAATATTTGTGCCAATTAATTAATTAATTAATTAATTAATTAATTAAATTTGTATTACCGCCCATCTCCTCCAGCCAGAGGACTCTGGGCAGTTCATTTTGTGAAGTATATATCGATTTCACCCACATAATAAAGTTCTCTCCAAAGTCCATATCTTCCAAAATCTCAAACAGAAAAGTCCAATTTAAGTTGTCAAAAGCTTTCTCTGCATCAAGAAATATTAAAGCAGACTGTTTTTCATTATGTTGCGCCAAGTACTCTAATACATTAAGAACATTTATAATATTATCTCTTAATTGTCTCTTAGGTAAAAAGCCACATTGGTCTTCATGGATAAAATCTTGTAAAACATTTTTCATCCTTTCAGCTAAAATAGTTGTAAATATTTTAGAATCATTGTTCAATAATTATATTGGTGTATAGTTTTTCGGTAAAGTCAAATCTTGTGTTTCTTTGGGGTCAGTGCTACATTTGCCCCTATCCAGCTGTCCGATATCTTTCAATTCTCACTCGCTGGATCGTCACCTTGTTGTGGTGAGTGGGCTTGTGTGTTCCCAATGAACCCTGTGAGCGAAGCCGTCGGGAGTCATGTACTCCTGGTAGGGTCACCCATGGCGGTAAGGTCCAGGGGGAGGAACCAGACAAAGAACGATCCAAGAAAGTCCTCAACGGCAGAACAGGCGGAAGAAAGCAAGGTGTATTGTTACAACGGCTACGAAGGCGGATGAAGGCTGCAGCAGACAAAAGGTCACCAATCGTCATGGTATCCATGCCATTGGATTAGAGCCTTTTTCTGTGAAGGTTGTGTGCTGATCGTTGTGCACCGATCTCCACACATAAAACAAATTCACGCACAGGCGTCTTCCAACCACACCAAACCCAAAACAACCAAAAGTCCCATGGCGATTGACGAATGGCAACGGGGGCAGGACTGTGAAATCCGGAAGCTCCTAGTCATGGACCAGCACATGGGCGGTGGATACGGATTCAGTCGCCCTGACTCAAGGATCGAGGCAGTTGAGTAGTTCGGCAGCTGTATCCACGACTGAGCAGCCCTATTTAGGATCCACTCTGCTCACCCCATATGGGGAGGGGGCTAGAAAAGGTGCCCTAAACATAGTCTGCCTCATTTTCTCCCTGACTGGATTACCGCAACCAGTGGGGTCACCATCTAGCGGTCGTAAAAAACACATGAATTTTGGAACATGGAATATACGGACACTGCAAGACAATATGGATAGTGAACGACCTGAACGTAGGACAGCCATTATTGCAAGGGAGCTGAGATGTTTTAATATTGATATAGCAGCACTCCAAGAAACTCGAAGAGCAGGAGAAGGACAGTTGAAGGAAGAAAAAGGAGGTTATACCTTCTTTTGGAAAGGACTGCCTGAACAAGAACAACGAATACATGGGGTAGGCTTTGCTATCAAAAACAACCTTGTGAAGCTCTTGTCAGAAGTTCCCACTGGGATTAACGAACGACTCTCAACTCTCCGAATAAAACTCGCCAAAAACCAACAGGCAACTATTCTAAGTGCTTACGCACCAACACTAGATGCAGATGAGGATATCAAGGAAAAATTTTATACCCAGCTGGACACCATCTTATCAGAGATACCAAAGGAGGATAAAATTATCCTCCTGGGCGATTTCATTGCAAGAGTTGGGCGTGACTTTGATTTGTGGCCAGGGATCATTGGGAAAGAAGGAGTCATCCTTTATTAATGGCGCTATGGACTTTGAAGAAGCACGAGTACAGGGCGAAAGGGAGAAAAGAGCTAAAAGGAAGGCACATCAGGCAAACCCACATCATGACCGTCTCCCACCCGGAAACCTATGCCCTCATTGTGGGAGGTTGTGCGGATCCAGAATTGGCCTTTATAGACACTTACGGATCCACCGTTAAAATTTTACCTTTGGAAGACAATCTTACTCGGCTACGAGTGATCGCCAATGATGATGATCTTTCAATTATCTAAAAGCCTAAGTAACTTCAAGAAAGAATGGCACCCTGACGTACAATATATCACACAGCAAGACAGGTTATCTGGAATATGGTTTTTAGGACTCAAATAGAAACTAGCAACAATTAGAAATGTTAGATGCAAAGTTTAAGTAGTAAAATTATGCCCTGTGGTTGGGGATATAAATGGAAGGGTGGATGCAATTTCATTTTGTTTTGTTTTTTCCTTTTTCTTACTGTGGTTTTCCTTTTTTAACTTAAGTGTGGTAGACTTTTTTGTGTTACCTTTCCCCCCTCTTTTTTCTTTCTATTTCAATATTTGTCTTTTTTATTTATTTATTTATTTATTTAATTTTTATCCCGCCTTTATTATTTTTATAAATAACTCAAGGCGGCGAACATACCTCATACTCCTTTCTCCTCCTATTTTCCCCACAACAACAACAACCCTGTGAGGTGAGTTGGGCTGAGAGAGAGTGACTGGCCCAAGGTCACCCAGCCAGCTTTCATGACTAAGGCGGGACTAGAACTCTCAGGCTCCTGGTTTGCCATTGTCTCCTTCCTAGGGCTGAGAGAGAGTGATTGGCCCAAGGTCACCCAGCCGGCTTTCATGCCTAAGGTGGGACTAGAACTCACAGACTCCTGGTTTCTAGCCTGTTGCCTTAACCACTAGGCCAAACTGGCTCTTAAATATTCTTTGTATTTTAATATTTAATAAACACAGACATAAAAGAGAGTGAGCGAGAGAGAAAGCATTTCCTGTCCCAAGGGGTGTTCTTTGTAAGGTTTGGGGGTATAAGGCATTTGACCCTACCAGAAATCTGGTATCTTTTGTTCCTGGATTCAACATGGCACACAGAAGCCCCTGAATTAAGTAAAGCCTTCCTTTGTTTCTTTTTTACTAGGGACATTGTGTGTGCCTGCATCTTTATGCCAAGAGTAAACTTGAAGCAACATAACTTTATTTCCCTAATAATATGGTAATTCCTTAATAGCATGTTTAAGAATTCCAAGCGATTGATGCTAATTTTAAGCTAAAGAGGTACATTCTAGATGTGAATAAGGTTGGATAATTACACTGCTCTCAAGGCTGAATATTAATAGCCTTCTTAGCTGCTGCTGCTTCTTTTTCTTCTTTTGCATATATTTTGGACCATCATCTGTACCTGTTTTGTACCCACAATTCCCATGATCCCATGGTGACTGAATATTTTTTTTCAGCATTCATAAAGTTAAGTTCTTAGCTGCTTAAATCAAAAATTTTAATGATCTTTTTCTGTACCTTAGGAAAAACTTAATGAGTTATTCAAACTTTAGGCGCAGTATAAATATGCACACCTGGGCATGTAATGGCCATTAGTATGGCACTGCAGTGTAAAGTATATGAAAGCATTGCACTTGTGATAAATGACCCTTCTCAAAGACACATTAACACACATTTGGAAAACTGATTGAAAATCTCTTTCTGTCTGTCTCTGTTTCCTCTCTCTGTGTGTGTCTCTCTCTCTGGTTAAAAAGTGCTTTGGCAGCAAGACACAGGGCTCATTCCAAGATAATTTTGGAATCCATTCTGTCTGTTCTGGATGACAACCACTTTTACAGCTCTACAAAACTTCAAGGAGGTACTTTGCTTCAGGGCTAACCATCTCTTTGAAATTGTCTGCAAACCATAATATGGCTCGATGCTCTCTCTTTAACATCTACAGTACATGAAGCCCTGGGTGAGATCATCCAACAGCATTAAGTGAGGTATCACCAGTATGTTGATGATCCTCAGCTCTACATGTCTGCCCTAGGCCAACCAAGTAATGCTGTGGAGGTTCTGCCTTAGTGTCTAGAAACTGTGAGAGGTCTGGATGGGAAGAACAACCTTCAGCTCAACTCTGGCAAGACTGAATGGCTTTGTGTTTTGGGGGCCCCTGAATCCAGGGTTTTTCCACCTTTGGTTCTGAATGGGGTTGTGATACCCCAAACAGAACCAGTGCACTGTCAGGAGGTCCTCCTGGACTCATGGTTCCTATAAGGTTCTGCTTACAGTCACTCGTACTTTATTTATTTATTTAATTTATTTATTTAGTCGACTTTTATCACCGCACCATCTCCCCCAAAGGGGACTCTGGGCGGTTTACAAACGTAAAGATTAAAATTCTACTATAAAAATATAAAAATACAATATATAATTACTTATCATTATAATTTAAATAGAAAATCCAAGAGGGCAAAACATGATCTTAAAAGGGCTCTAGGGCGCCAGCCATCCCCATGAGGAACTATTCCTATTCCTGTCCCACGTGAGGCGGCAAAACCAGGTCTTTAAATTCTTCCGGAAGGACAGGAGCGATGGGGCCTGCCTCACCTCCGGGGGCAAAATGTTCCAAAGGGCAGATGCCACTGCCGAGAAGGCCCGCCTTCTGGACCCTATCAACCGAAACTCCCTTACCGACGGGGTCCGAAGCATGCCCTCTCTACATAGTCAAGTGGGATGGTTTGAAGTTATGGGGATGAGGCGGTCCCTCAGATACCCTGGTCCCATGCCATGTAGGGCTTTAAAGGTCAAAACCAACACCTTGAATTGCACCCGGAAGCATACTGGCACCCAGTGCAGCTGGCGTAGCAGAGGTGTCACATGGGCCGATCTAGGGGCACCAATAACTGCAAGTGCAGCCGCATTCTGGACCAATTGGAGCTTCCGGATACTCTTCAAGGGTAGCCCCATGTAAAGCGCATTGCAGTAGTCTATATGGGAGATGACCAGGGCATGAGTGACTGTACGGAGGGACTCCTGATCCAGGAAAGGGTGTAACTGGTGCACAACACGAAGTTGCGCAAAGCACCTTCTGGCCACGGCTGCCACCTGCTCCTCGAGCAGGAGCCGTGAGTCCAGAAGGACCCCCAGGTTCCGCACTGATTCTGAATGGGGAAGTGCAACCCCATTCAGAACCAAAGATGATAATTTCCCAGATCCAGAAGAGCCATCAATCCACAGCCACTCCATCTTACCAGGGTTCAGCTGAAGCCTGTTGTTCCCCATCCAGACCCCCACAGCCTCCAGGCACTGAGAAAGGGCGGCCACTGCATCACTTACTTCACCTGGGATGGAGATGTACAACTGTGTATCATCAGCATATTGATGATATCTCATCCCATGGTGACGGATGATCTCACCGAGCGGTTTCATATAGATATTAAATAGGAGAGGTGAGAGAACCGAACCCTGTGGCACCCCACAAACAAGGGGGCAAGAGCTGGATCTCTCATCTCCTATTACTACCGATTGGGACCGGCCCCAGAGGAAGGAGGCGAACCAGCGCAAAACTACGCCAGCCACCCCCAACTCCTCGAGCCATCCCAAAAGGGGCGCAGTGGCTCAGCGGGTTAAACCGCTGAGCCGTTAGTCTGCTGACCTTAAGGTCGGCAGTTCAAATCCGCGTGGCGAGGTGAGCTCTCGCCACTAGCCCCAGCTTCTGCCAACCCAGCAGTTTGAAAGCTTAGGCAAGTAGATAAATGGGGACCACTTACGTGGGACAATATGCTGGCATCCTTTCGGAGGGTCGCCCTCGGACCGAAGATCTGGAGAATCCCGCAGATGGCGGCTGTGGACGGCGGCAGAGGACGGTGGATCCTGAGTTAACAACTTCCTGGACGTCAGCAGCCGGCTCAGAAGCAAGGCATTCTGGGGCATGTAGTTCCGATGCTGTAGAAGAAGAGCCGTTTCCCTTTCCCCTGCCCTAAATCGCACGGTACATTGTTAATATATATGAGATGTATAATATATATGAATTGTAACAATTGTAAGCCACCTAGAGCTCTCCGTCTAGGGAGGGGATAGGCAGGGTATAAATACGTAAATAAATAAATAAATAAATAAATAAATAAAAAAATAAATAAAAGGATACCATGGTTGATGGTATCGAAAGCCGCTGAGAGATCGAGGAGAGCCAGGATGGACGCACTCCCTCCATCCCGCTCTCGCCAGAGATCATCCATAAGCGTGACCAATGCAGTTTCCACCCCATATCCTGGCCTGAAACCTGACTGAAAGGGGTCCAGATAATCCATTTCATCCAGAATCCTCTGGAGTTGTAACGCCACCACCTTCTCAACCACCTTCCCCACTTTAGTCACCTCCCGAGTGGATTACTGCAAGGCACTCTATATTGGGCTGTGCTTGAAGACCATCTGGAAGCTATAACTGATCCAGAATGCAGTGGCATGCACAGTTATGATATGCCCATGTTACATTCTACTCTGCGGGTTGTACTGCTTCCAGAGTACTTCTGAGTGAAATTCAGTATGCTGGTTGTCACCTTTAAAGCCCTTTATGTAGCGAGGTAATTTGCAGGATCACCTCTCCCCACTTGTTTCTATCCTTCCCACCAGGTCCAACAGGAGGGACACACTCCAGGTCCTCTCAATTAAAAAATGCCATCTAATGGGACCTAGGAAGCCGGCCCCTTCTGTCACAGCACTGGCCCTCTGGAACATCATACCCCCCCACCCCCGGTTAGATTGCGAAAGGCTAACATGGTCGGGACCAAAATGCTGAAGAGCTAGATGTACTCCAGGTCATGGGGGTCAGGAGGTTAGATGTCCCTTGAGATGTTATTGTTACTGCTGAGTGTTTATTGGGTTTGCTCTTGATGACCATTGTAGGATTTTATGCTTTGGCTGATACTGTTTTTGGTACTGTTTTAAATATGTGTTATTGGCTGTCCAGAGTCACATTTGTGAGATGGGCAGCCATCTCAATCAATCAATCAATCAATCAATCAATCAATCAAAGCAGTTCTCTTCCTACTTCCAAAAATGAAGCAACCATGTTGCTTTACTTCACCTCACTTTGGAAAAGACAAAGGAACCTGCTGATTGAGACTTCATGGGAATGCAGAGAATCTCTAAGAGATTGGCCCTCCCCACAGCTGTCCTTGAAGGCTAATACAGGAAGATTCTGAATCTCTTTGCCTCTTTGGTGTGAATGTCTTGCTGATACAAAGTCAAGCCAGATCGTACAGGACTAGTCTTCAGTACTTAGATGTTACCATCTTATGTACTATATCAAATTCCAGTGCATTGCTGGACCCAGTTCAAAATGTTGTTGATCAGTAATGCTTTAAATAAGGGCTACTGTAAACTCCAAAGCATTTGGATTTCAGTTCATATCAGCTTATTACAGTATGACTGTGGTAAAGGATAAGGGATTTATAGTCCAAAGCAACTAGAGGGCACCCCATTATCCATCCCTGCCTTATATGATTTGCCACCAAGTTATTTAAAGGTCCATTGTCCTCCAAATAAATCTGCCTGCATATTGAGGTTAGCTCAGAGCTTAGTTTCAGAAACTCTGCTTGTGCCTTACTTTAATAGTGACTCTTTTGATGGACTCAAGGACAAAATGCCTTTTTTTTTTGCTTTGGTTCATTTACCTAGAATTCTACACCAACTGAAATACATATGGCACCATCATTTGAGCCTCCTGACTCTACCCATTAGCTTTTCAGTCCCTTTCTCCTCAGTAGATATTGGGCATTGTTTTAAATAATATTTATGTTTTAATTTTGAAGGCTATCATTTTGAGTTCTATATTAATTTTCTTCCATAACCTGTCATTTTTCTGGCACATTACAGCTTCATACTTGCTGGCTGTCAATTCTAGGATTGACAATCTGCCCCACGTTTTTTTTTAAGCAGTATGTTTCTCATAAAGTAGAAGGCACTTATGTGGGCATGCTGTAGAAGGCAACCTTTAAAATTTCTTAATAAATTAATCAAAACATGCACCTGAAGTTCCTGTGTTCCAGCTGTGTGGGTAGCATTTCCTACTAGCCTCACTTCCCATGTTCTGGGAAGATTCAGTGCCCCTACTAACTGAATAGTAAAACTGGTACTTTTGTTTTTGGTGAAAACTGCCACAGATGTGTTGCTGGGTGAGGTGGGATTTTTCTTGGAGAAGCAGATACTCTGCCATTCCGAGAGCAGTTGGAAAACAACTCTATATTACATGCCAAGGATGGTCCTAAGGTAATCCTGTAGTATGATCTGGCAATTTGAAAAATTAATCTTAAAGGAAGTGAAACGTTCTAATGCAGAGCTTTCTAAACTTTTCATGTTGGTGACACACTTTTTAGACATGCATCATTTCGCGACACACTCTTACAGCAGGGCACAAGGCAGGCACTAGGACCTGCACGGAATCACAGCTGGTTTGGAGGCAGCAAGGCACAAGGCAGGCACTAGGACCTGCGTGAAAGCCAGGAGTCAGCAGCAGCCACGACACACCCAGACACTGCAGCCGACACACCAACGTGTCCCGACACACAGTTTGGAAAGCTCTGTTCTAATGAGTGAAGAACCTGGACTTGTGTTGGGCCCGTTCCCTGGATATCATTTAAAAATTAGTCCCCTTTGCAGCAGGCCTTACTGGAGATATCAACTCCCCTTCTATGTTTGACCTCCTTCAAACTGATGACTTTCTAGGCAGTATTAATTCAGAGACTGCAGAATATAAATCAAATCTTTAAGGTATTTACATAACATTACATTGGTATTTACATAACAAGAAATAAATCCCTGTTACTTAGCCCTAGAGTTTTTTTTTTTTTGCTGCAGAGATCTTGGTGGGGAGGGGGGCATTCACCTGTCACAGCCTGCCTGTTAAATATTCCATGATAATTGCCTCTGTTTTCCTTTGTTGCTCATGAGTTTCCTCAGAACTGTAACTCCCCTTGTGACAGCCAAACAAGCCTGAAGAAACCAACCCTTTATTGCAGCTTGTGGGCAGAGGCTTTCTTTCCACAGAGAATGTTCTTTAGCAGGCCCTGAGAAACAATGCTTTGAGTTGCCCCAGGTGCTGGAGAGCATCTCCAATGATGGAAAAAGGCTTGTAGAATCTTTAAGCATCTCTGATTTCTGAGGTCACCATCTTCAAAACTGTGGTCCTTTATTTTTTCAAAAGCACGCAGGACTTTAAAAAGTCAAAGTCACAGTAGGACTCTGCCCAGACATGCCAGGGTACTTTACCAACAACTGCTTTACTAAGTGATACACAATTACCCATGCCGAGTGTGCTCTGTGCGTGTGCCCAGTAATTACTCTGGGCATGCCCAGGTACATAACAAACCTGTTTTTGCAGGACATGCTTTGAACTCATCTGTCATCATTGTGGGGGTATGTTACAGCAAAATTGCATACCTGTAGTCAAACCTTTGCACACAGAATTTAGTTGTTTTTACTAGCTTTTATTTTTCTTCAGTAAGACTCAAAATAAGATTTGCTTGGTATGTTCATTTTTTCATTGCTTGCTGGAGGGATACCCATGTGCATCTCCAGTCAAACCATGTGTATATCTTTCAGAAAAGGCAAAAAAAAAGAGCTTGCTGTAGTTTTAAAAGTTCTTTTTCCCTGCATTTAAGGTGATGCATCTGTGCAGGTGTTTCCAGTTAAACCTTTCAAAAATATATTTTTTTAGTTTTCAGAAATGACAGAAAAGCAGGTAAAAGTAAAGGTTTTCCCCGCACATTTGTGCAGTTGTGTCCAACTCTAGGGGCCGGTGCTCATCTCCGTTTGTTAGCCAAAGAGCCAGTGTTGTCCGAAGACGCTTCCACGGTCATGTGGCTGGCATGATACACGCGGAACGCTGTTACCTTCCCACCGAAGTGGTACCTATTCATCTACTTGCATTTGCATGCTTTCGAATTGCTAGGTTGGCAAGAGCTGGGACAAGTGCAGGAGCTCACTCCGTCACGCGGGACTAGGGTCTCGAACCTCCGAACTTGCGACCTTCCAATCGACAAGCCTAGCGTCTTACCCGCTGAGCCACCACACCCCAGTAAAAGCAGACTGTAGCTTAAAAACTTATTTTCCAGCATTTAAGACAGTGATTTTAAAAATTCTACAAAAATAAAACTTTACTTGGGCTTTATGGATTCAAAAGGGGTCAAAATAGGATTTGCTTCAAAATATAGGATTTCAATACAATAAGTCTTTAGGGTTTTATTTATTTATTTATATTTCTAACTTATATCACCGCCCATCTCCCCCCATTTCCAGAGGGGACTCTGGGCGGTTTTAGGGTTACCAGAGGTCAATGCAATCAAGTGGAGGGTTATGCTAATCACTAACATTAGGGCTAGCAAGCAGCCTTTCTTGATGGGATTAGGTGGCAGGTCATGCCTGATAAGGTTCATGACCTAGTAATATCTCTATCACATGTGTTGTTTATTGTTTACTTTAATGACATCAGTTTAAAATTCCTGATAAGCTCCCTCTCAGTATATAACTACTGACCAACTCAGAATCTGAACCAAATCTTGTGATTTCTATAAAGCATTGTATCTCCATCAAGCCAGAAAAAGTAATATTGTACTGCAAAAGCTTCAAGACAGAATATTGAGTTCCTTCCCTTAGATGCTTAAGTATTTTACTAACATCAACATATTACCAGCTGAAGGCACTGTACTTTAAAAGCTTGCATTCAATTCCTGAACCTCTTATCTCTCAAGTGAATTAAGGAAGACTAAATCACTCTTTGAGTTAGGGAGGAAAATGGTAAGTCCAAATTTAGCAGAATGTGTAAAAGGGGGAACTACATGTCTTTCTTTCTAGAAAATTACATGCTATCTGAGATTTCTACATAGGTCTTTGGGGATTCTAAGAAACTCTTGCTTCTGAAAGTGAAGATTTTTAATAGGCTTGCATTCCTGAACCTGGGTAAGCTATGCTTTATACTGACAAAAAGAATTGAAAAGGTGCAGGTGGGCAGGTAGGGAAAACCTCTAATTACCATCAAAATACTTCCTTAAACTAGTTTCTATTGAAATAATGTCTTGGCCAATCTCCAGCCCACAGTTAATTAAAAAAAAAAAGCTAGATATATATTATGCAGCAAAATGAAGGATAAGGTACAACATGGTTTAATCCTGAAAAATTAAGACGACAGGCTTCAGATGGGTATTTTCAATTAAAACCCTTTATGATTTCATAACTCATAGCCTGTCTAAAATTAATGCAAGTTTTTCTTCCACACTGAACCAATTGATATGATTCAATCCTAAATCAGAGGAAAAAGAGTCCACCCTTCTAAATGCACAGCATTCACTTAGGCCAGTGTTTCTCAACCTAGCCAACTTTAAGATGTGTGGGCTTCAACTCCCAGAATTCCCCAGCCAGCATTCTAAAAAAAGGCTCCAGTAATATCTATAAAAGGTAAAGGTTCCCCTCGCACATTTGTGCAGTCGTGTCCGACTCTAGGGGCCGGTGCTCATCTCCGTTTGTTAGCCGAAGAGCCAGCGTTGTCCGAAGATGCTTCCACGGTCTTGTGGCTGCATCAAGCGCACGGAACGCTGTTACCTACCCACCGAAGTGGTACCTATTCATCTACTTGCATTTGCATGCTTTTGAATTGCTAGGTTGGCAAGAGCTGGAGCTAGTGCGGGAGCTCACTCCGCACGCAGGGCTAGGGATTCGAACCTCCGAACTTGCAATCTTCCAATCGACAAGCCTGGCGTCTTACCTGCTGAGCCACCACATAATATCTATAGGCATTTATTTATTTAAAAGATTTGTATGGCCGCCCATCTTAAATGCAACTCTGGGCAGCTCACAATAATAAAACCAGTAACTATAAAATCATAAACCATAAAAGCATAAAATAATTTTTTTAAAAAAAACCCGGCCCCTCAGTCATCCCTTTGGGATGCCCCACAACCAGCTCAATATCCTCATTCTATCCCAGCATCTGGGTAAAAAGCCAGGTCTTGATGGCCTTGCGAAAGTCTAAAAGGGCAGGGGCCTGCTGGATCAATGGGGAGAGGGCATTCCATAAGGCAGGGGCAGCTGTTCTGAACTTGGCTTTCTCCGATGACTTCTTGGAGTCTTCAGGGCCCAATTCTGCACTTCCTCCCTCACCTCCATTCCCAAAGAAACCAGTTTCGCTCTC
The DNA here is from genome assembly GCA_023362775.1 of Charina bottae. Classification (NCBI taxonomy): domain Eukaryota; kingdom Metazoa; phylum Chordata; class Lepidosauria; order Squamata; family Charinaidae; genus Charina; species Charina bottae. Next base: position 28,754,115 of record JALMGJ010000003.1, on the reverse strand, counting down.
TACTATGGATCCAGGCAGTTTACCTCTCGAAGAGAATATTTGTAGCTTACCTCTATAATATTTGTAGTTTACCTCTCCCTTGACCTGGAGTCCTGCCATCTGCCTTTCTGAGTGTTGCCTTTGTCTATTGTCCCCTGAAAAGGCATGCTTCTGAGGTCCCCCTAGATAGCAAGATTTCAGGGAAGGGACCTGGAGCATGCCTCCCCTGCCCAACCCAGTAGGACATGCAGATATTCTCAGGGAGAGGCCTTCCACAAATAACCTCAGGCAGCTGGCAATAGATACCCTGCAGAGCGAGCCATTTCATCCTTTGATGAGCTGGTCTGTAACTGCTCTGAACAAGTGCTTCCTGTCATATAGGAGGTTTATTTCTGTTCATGCCAAACAGACCCCACTAAATCAAAATCCTAGACCATCCGGGTAATATTCCCCCGTCTGAGTTGGCTGCAAATAGGAAGTTTGGGGTATAAAAACAGAATGTGAAATTAAAAATAAGTGGCACGAGGTAGGATTACAGTACCAATACTGAAGCGCCTTTTCTTAGTTGAAGATTAAGTGGTTGCTATTTAATGAGGCAACCCAGGAAAACAGGGTTACTATATGGGAATGAGCTGAGGATTTACTTAAATTCACTTGCAAAGTGAATTAGTAGGCTGATGGGATAGAAGGGACCACATTTTAATGCCTCCAGCCCTTGCAACAGCTGTGGTGTTGTATATTCTGGGGCCGAGCCACTTGGCACCTCCATTAAATGATTACGAGGTGCTGGCATCTAAGTGTGTATAGCCGGATCTTTGTGGTTTTCTCAACTTCAACAAATAATTTTATTGCTGAAGAAACTACTGGAGTTGAGCTACTGGTGCCAACCCATGCAGCAAGCTGTCCCCCCTTCCCCCCACTTGGGAATTCAGCATTGTTATGTATGAAATTCACATGCACTGCATGCTAAGAGAAGGTCTCTCTTCTGGGTGGCAAGAACGCTCTTAAGTGAAGACATAAAACTCCAACCTCTGCTTAAGGAGACTTTTAAGGCTCTCCAATAGTTCCCATGGGGGGTGGGAGAAAAAAACAACCACCCAGAGATGAACAGAAAGACTTCCTATTGTGTCAAGGCCTGTTTGACTACACATTGCTATACAGGATTGTGCATTGGTTTAGAATCAGTCTCTGAAATTCTACTCTTCCCCAGGACACCCAAGCTGATTTTCAAGCTTTGTATACAGTAGCTTACCTCTGTTCTCCAAAGAAACTAGCTTAGCTCTTTTTTACCACAGATATGACAATCTGACCTTTCAATAGATCTGTAGAAGTATCCTCCAGTGTTCTGAACTTGGCTTTCTCCGATGACTTCTTGGAGTCTTCAGGGCCCAATTCTGCACTTCCTCCCTCACCTCCATTCCCAAAGAAACCAGTTTCGCTCTCTACTATGGATCCAGGCAGTTTACCTATCCCTTGACCTGGAGTCCTGCCATCTGCCTTTCTGAATGTTGCCTTTCTCTATTGTCCCCTGAGTCCAGCTCACCAAGGTTTTTTTTTTAGGATCTATGGTAACTTACGTCTTCCAGCAATCTCTCTTTCATCTCACTAAACTCTTTGTTCTAGTTACATCTTCTGGTGATCTGTCTCATACACATCTCAAATCAAGCTTTTTAAACAGAAAACGTGGGACTAGGAAACTGCTTAGGCAAAACTCTCCTCCCTACCCTTAAGCCCCCCCCCCACTCCCTGAGATTGAGATGGCTAAACATTTCTTCTCTCTAGCTGAAAGGGAGCTGCTGTGTGTTACTCCCTCAGTGTACATGCTCAAGCAACGGTTTTGATTCCGATTCCTTGTCTATATGCAGCATGTTCTGGAGTGAATGGGAGCTTGCACATTCATGACACACCAACCCTTTTAAAGGAAGACAAGGGAGACCAAGATGGCTTGAGAGAACCCTATGTCTTCTAGCAGTACCTGTGGGATAGATAAACAGGTTAAGACTTAATAATGAAAAGTAGCTAATTCCAGTCTGTATACATGGACTCTGTGTCACACAATGAGTGTAAGTTTCAGAGCCAATCTAATAGAATGTAGTCTATCAGATTTAGATTTTTAGCTCCAATGTAAGGCTGAAGACAGCTAAAGTGTGTGTGTCTGTGTGTGTGTAATTTTATCCTAGGTATAATTTTGTTTTCAGGACTGCCAATCAAAAAAAATTCTTAGGTTAAGCAATCATGAGCTTTTGGAACTAGTCAGTCAATTGTACTGAGGACATTTTCACAATAATTTCATTTTAATATGGGCCTTCTTTAACTTAGCACCATATAGATCTGTTGATCTAAATGCTGGTTGAATACCATCATCTAGAAGGTAACATGTCAGGGAAGGCTATTTTAATATAGGTTCCTTCTTGAGATGTTGAATATATTTGTTGTTTATTCGTTCAGTCGCTTCCGACTCTTCGTGACTTCATGGACCAGCCCACGCCAGAGCTTCCTGTCGGCCGTCACCATCCCCAGCTCCCCCATGGTTGAGTCTGTCACCTCCAGAATATCAATCATCCATCTTGCCCTTGGTCGGCCCCTCTTCCTTTTGCCTTCCACTTTCCCTAGCATCAGCTTCTTCTCCAGGGTATCCTGTCTTCTCATTATGTGGCCAAAGTACTTCAGTTTTGCCTTTAATATTATTCCCTCAAGTGAGCAGTCTGGCTTTATTTCCTGGAGTATGGACTGGTTTGATCTTCTTGCAGTCCAAGTTGAATATATAGTTTGTAAGAATTATCTTGATTAAAATTAAGAATCATGCGGCCATCAGTTTCCAACAGCAATCCTAATGCTTTTCTCTTTATCCCTTCAGATCAATGCACCTACTGGGTGTATATATAAATCTGGCTGGTCTAAGGCATCTTCTGGTTCCTGTATGCAAGCAAGTAGCTCATACATGAATTCATCAATTAAAATGTATTCCTTATCTATTAACTCAAACTGTAATAATTAAAATTTGCATCTCAAATATTTTGTACGTCCAGTACTCCTGTAAGATGGCAAGACAATATAGTAGTAACACTCCAGTGCCCCTAAGATTCACATAAGCAGATATACACCATTTGCATTCCTGTAGTGCCCTTGCTTGGGGTGAACCAATGTATCTATGCACCCTTCTTATGCACCCAACACTAGGTAAATCAATGGTCTATTAACTCGCTGGCAAAAGTAATCAGGAATCTGTAATTGATTAATTCTTAGATCCATTAATCAGGCACTTGGAATAAGAACTCATTTTCAAAGTAACCATTAACAATAACCGTGATCAAATGAGACTTTCACACTGATTTGATTTTTATTTGCAGAGGTCATTGTTTTATTAATGAAAGGAAAATGAACTGCAGAAGATAGATTAAATAGCTTGGAATAGTGTATGGACCCAGTCGCACATGATAATACCAGTGGTGGAAATGAACAGAAATGGGAATGAATAATGCTTTGGCATCAGTGGCAGAGATACTACTAGTAGTAATCATGAAAAGAGTGGGACTTCCTATCACCAAAACAGAATAATCGAATGTAAGGGTTGGAAGAGACATTGGAGATCATCTAGTCCAACCCTCTGCCCTGTATAAGAATCCACTAAGACCACATCCCCAACAGATCTACCTCCTGCAAGGGAGAGTCCACTCCACCACCTCTGGAGGCAGTCAGTTCCTCTGCTGAACAATTCTTACCCGCAGGGATGCTTTTCTGATGTCCAACCAAAATCGATTTTCTTGCAATTTAAATCCATTGCTTCTTGTCATACCTTCTGAAATAATCCTGGACAATTATGCCCCATCTTCTTCATAGCAGCTCTTTAGGTATTGAAGACAAGTATCATGTTTCTCTGCAGTCCTCTCTTTTCCAGGCCAAACATACGTTGCACCTTCAACTATTCCTCAGGAGTTTTTCCTTCCTTCTGGCCACTGATCATGCTGGTTGCTCTCATCTGGACAGACTCTAGTTTGTCAAGTCTTTCTCAAAATGTAGTGCCCAGCCTAGGTGTGGTCTGACCAACACAGACTAGAGAAGAATGAGAACTTCTCTTGATCTTGATGCTTTACTTCTGCAGATACAGCCTAGGGCAATACAGTATTTTGTAACAAACTTTTCGAGTCCAGTAAAAACACATGCAATAATTCTTTGCTAATACTGCAATGCTTGTGCTCTGATCTTGTTTTAGGAAGCACAATTCCTGACTGTTTAGATTCCCATTTGGGACTCCTGCTCAGAATGCCTGCTCAGACATTTACAGGTTCTCCGTTGGAACCCCATTTACTGTGTGTGGGAGGCACTAGAATGGCAGGATATATGCTACGTGCAAATTCTTCTGAGACAACACATAAGAAAAAATGTAGTGCAGTGTCTGTAATATCTACAGTATAAGCACAATCCACACACCAATGCTAAGTGCGGAGGGCAGAAAGAGATGTTTAAAAGGTCAGCTGCTTTTACTACATTTAGCATTGCATACTCTGCTGCCACCTCAGTTGCTTTTTAAAATTCTGTTACCTTCATGAGAATTTCTGCATCTGTTTATTGGTGCACAGTGAAAAATGTCATACAGAACAAACTTCATTGTTAATGTTCTGCCTGTAAATCTCTTCTCCTACTCTGAGACTTGAAACAGAACATTTGACTTTCTAGCAACATTTAGAATTCAAACCTTTGCCGGGTTAATGTATTTCTTTCCTTTTTCTATTTTCCTGCTTAGCAGCATCACACTCTTCTGATATTCAAAGGAGATGCAGCTGCCACTAATAACCTATAATACCTTTAGACTGAAGTACACTTTACTCAGTGGCACAAACATCTAACAGCCACATCGTTAAAAAGCAGTCTGCTGGGAAAAAAAAGAAAGGGCAGGTTTGGGAATGCATCGTGTGCCTCTTAAGCCAGATGTCGGGGTAGAAGGACAAAATACTCGTGGATATGTGGGAGAGATGGCCAGTATCTTTGGCCTCATCTTTCTGCAGAATTTTAAACTTTATGCATTCACCCCCAAAACCAAGAGGTTTTATTGGGATGGTATGAATTTATGAGTTTACCTATTAACCAAAGTTGTCTTAAACAGGTGCAAAATTCAGCTCTACATTCACTGGGTATTGTTTGACAATTATTACTAATTTTATATATTGATTTTGGCTACATCAGTATTAGAACTTTATTCAAAGGCTTGTCCTTAATTCACATTGTTAGAATTTCTAATCTCTGACTTCAGAAATGAATGTTTACATACCAACTTATATCTGGTCAGTGCACTTGCTGTCATAGTTGATGATTCTGGCTCCATTTATTTGTTTATAGAATGGCAACAGGTTTTACAGTTAAAAAAAGGGAGGCGGATGTTTGAGAGCTAATGCTAGATTGTTTTTTAAAATATATTGCTCCTATTTTCTTTTCCACTACTTGTCCTTCCAATCTCTCTTCTAGGGAATAAACTCTACACCATTCTGCACAATCAATGAAAAAGTTATTTGATTGTTATTTGCTATCTATATTAAATTTGAAACTTTAAAGCCACATAAGATAGCTTCCACAGATGTGACAGATGATTTAACTTGTCATTTGTATTTAATACAATTTTCTCTTTCTTTTCTTTAACATGCCTGATGAGCTTGACATTTTCTGATGTCAGTGGCAAGTACTTTTGCATCTTAAGTACTATTTCTTATTAGGTAAATGGATTGCCAAAACAATGCATGATGAATACTGGGTACCCTCTAAATAGAAATAGCAAGATTAGCTGATTTTTTACTGAGCAGGATCACTTAAGACTGCAAATTTGTGGGCAGGATGGGTGGGTTCATAGGACTGAAACCTACTCTGTATGTATAAAAAGCAGTTGTCAGGGAAAATAATCTAAGCTAACAATATTATTTGTGATTGTGTGAATGACAAGATGAAACTTTGTTGGTTTTTTTTCATATCTCCAAATCTTTATCAGCCCAAAATGGAATGTTCATGGATCGCTTTTTGAGAGTGAAAAGACTACTGCACTGTTTGTCTAGAGGAAATTTGTTACTTGAATAATAATAAAAAAGGAAGCATCAATGTGGTTTCCTTTTGGTTGCAGTTTGGAGATGTGGCTTTCTAAATGATGCTTCAGCAGGGGCCTGTTAGCCCCCCAAGGTAGACCAGACCAGGAAATCACTGCCATGTAGGTCAGGACTAGCTTTATTGTAAAGCTATAGTAACAGAATCTTGCAAGGTCTGTGATTTCCCCCTCCCTCCCTCCATCTTTGTGTGAATTAGGGAGGGGCTTGGCTGAGACATTTCCTCCAGGTCACTTTCTTGGCCTGGACTCAGGCCCCCTTTATCTGACCCTTGCCTTGGCAGCCGCTCTTCCTCTGTCCTTCAAGGCCATTCCCTCTTCCCTCTACATGGCCACACCTACCTACCCTTCTTTGGGCTCAGAAATGAAGCAGGGATGGGCCTACTTAGCATTTCTCAGGGAATACCAGGTTTGGGGTATTCTCTGAATTAGCCATCAACTGGGGCCAGTGATAATTCTTCATGTTATCCCTCACAGCCTGAAAGTGAGTGGGGCAAAGATCTGGGCTACAATCAGCAGCCACAAAAAGTAACTCTTACTGTGCTCTCTCACTTCTTCCAAACATTAAAAGATAAAAGCAGATTTGTAAGCTTCAGTTGTTGTAGCTAGTGTAAATATCAAGGGGAGGTATCACACGGTAACTCCTTCCATGGGCTTTTTAAAATCTGGGCAGCCAGGAAGGCTAGAGTTGTGTAGCAGAAAACATCACCAGCAGCAGTAGCATCTTTCACTGTCTCTAGAAGAGAAAGCTCAAAAACATCACCAAGAGAAATTTGAAATAAATGTTCAAGCATACTGAGAATAAGATAGAAAAGCAGAAGTCTCTTTAGAAGAAGAAAACTTCTGAGAAACTACAGGACAGATTTTTGGAACTGCACTAATTGTAAGATGATGAAGGGCTATCAAGGGAGAATTGCAAATGGCATATTAGATATGACATTTGCTCTGTGCTTCATTCCACCTAACAGTAGGGTGAGTCTTGAAAGCAGGGGAATGGGCAAGTTGAGGCAACAGCTGTTGCAGGCAAGCAGAAAAATAGGTGCTGCATCTGACCTGGTGATTTAGGGGTCAAAATGCTCAGCCTGAAGTATATGTTCCAAAATTGAGTATTTCGAGAGCCAAGTGGAACAACATTGGCTCCTGGGTCTCCTGAATAGGTGTTAGGTCAACTGATGGGGCTCATAATGCCACTTCCTTGGTGCTGGAGATAAAGCACTGAATCCTGACTTTGGGGATCCTCAGGCCAAGTTAAATGTTGCCTTACACCTAGGTCTCAAAGCCTAGATTAGCAATTACCTTGCTAATCTGTAAAATATCACAATGTCACACCAGGCTGACTCTCCATACCACGATGTCTATTTCACTTCCTCCAGACATCAAATGGGAGGTATTATTCCTATAATGTCTATTGGAATTACACATAATGTTAGATCCATCCTGGTCATATTCATAAGTTGTATCTTGTCATTGCAACTGAGAAAATTCATCTAGTATGAGTGATGTTATTTGGGTAGGGAGGGAATTCACCATTGAAGAAAAGTACTTGGAAGGGGAGAGCCATGTATACTTAATTAATCTAAGTTTCTGAGATGCATCTGTGCACCAAGCTGATAAACATAATTTGTTTAAGCTGCAAATTTATACATGCTATTTCAACTACTAAAAATGTAGGAGAAATGGTATTAGTGCTCTTTTCATATTGATTTGACTCCTGTATACAACTGTAAAGACATTGTGTGCGCTCAGAGATAGCAACTGTACCCCCTTCACAGGTTAATATGTGTACCATGCAGACCTGCTTACTGTTTTAAAAAGCTATGAGCTATGTATTTTTCTTCTAGAAGTGTTAATTAGCAACCTTTGAAGGTGCATTTTCTCCTCTCCAAGCTACATTGTTGCCTTTAGGTTCTGCATAAGTTTACAGTGTGGACAGGACTACCAGGATGTGGTTTGGACTGCCAAGCCATAAACTGCAGAGTACTTAACTGCCCATTATAGTAATGAAATAATAACAACAATGTATAACCAGGACAAAACAAGACTTTGCTACGTAAGTGAAGAATGAAAACCACATTTCAAAAAAAAGTGTTGTATTCTACTTGAATAACTGTTCAATTCTTAATCTTTCTGAAACCACTATGTACCAAGATTTGAAAAGCCAACTTTAAGTGGCAAGGTGTATACTTGTTTCCCACCAACATACAATTCCCCCCCTTGCATAAAATAGGAAGATCATTGTTTTATGTGGTATGTAGCTTGCTGATTTGTCAAGGATGTATAAGAGAACTGACAAAAATTCAATAGAACAAATTGTCATATCTGGTATAATTCCAACTATCTTTAACAAAAGTCTTATTATCTAACAAGTCCACCATACATAGAATCAATTACCTGCAATGCCCCATGTTGAAGACAAACAGGATTGATTAAACTCATTCTCACTGGTGTATGGTACCATCCCTGGACTGTTTTAATTACTCTCTCTTTCAGGTTTTACAGTCTTTGTCTTAAGCTGTGTTTTTCCCACATCCCATACCAATTTTGATCTGTAGTAGATCCAAATCAATTTCCAAAAAGAAATTTCAGAGTTCTGGTCTTGCCACTTTTTGTTGGAGAATATGCCATCTGTGTGAATTCTGATTTGTGGTTTATGTTCTAGACACAGCAACACTGCAGCTTCTGCTGCATTCAAGAAGTCGTCCGTCCATCCATCGATTGAAGATATTAATAATATTCCATTTGATTGGGGCTACTGAAGAAGATAAAGCAGAGTCCCAACTAGATCTTTCCTAGGCATTTAGATAATCATAACAACTCCGAGGCCCAGCTTCTTCCCTTTTGGTCCCTTGGTCTGTTCATGTAATTTCTGCAATGTGGTTCTCAGAAATCTCTGGATTCCTAGGAAATTCCTAGGAACCTTAAATTGTGGGACTTTTTGCTAGTTGTATGCCTGTGTTGCATTCTTAAGTAGATGTAATTTAGAACTGGTCTGATTATTTATTTATTTATTAGATTTATCACCGCCCAACTCCCACAAGGGGACTCTGATTACCTAACAGTTCAGTCACAACTATGCCCAGTGGGGTACAGAGCAGAATTACTGGGAAGCCATTTTGTCTTGCAGCAGGCACTTACCTGGCTTTAGCAAACAAAAACATTTTAGAAACATGTTAAAAATAGTAACTCAGTAAAATTGTAAAAAACAATCTTTAAAATCTTAAGCAATTTTTGAAAAACTTTCAAAGGATTGGAACAAGAATACCAAACCAGACCAGCACAAAGCCTTTAGGAGAAGTACAGTCATGCTTTTTGAGGATCATTCTTATACCTCTGAATTTATTCCCAGTGCCCTACTGAGACTTGGATTAGGATCTCCTTCTGTAGCTGCCTGGATAATAATATGTTGCTTAGGTTACAAGATGAAAGTAAACTATGGAAGTTATTCATTGGTCCAAGTGGTTCTTATAGAGAAATTTAATTCCTCATGGGGGAAAACAAATACCAATTTTATCCCTCTGCAGCCTCTCAATTTAAATGCTAACAATGAGGGATCTGGAGAAAGCTGTCTCTGAGGCCAAATAATGTATCCTTGACCTACTGTACCTACAACCTGACAGATCTAAAGTTCCAAATTAGGGTTCTGAGAACGTTTATCACATCCCCTTTATTTCAAACTACCTATTTAAAATACTTTCCTGCTCAAATGGAGAGGTGTTCACATTAGTGAGATTCAATGCCCTACCCTTGAACCTGGTGGAGCGCTCAATAATGTCCCCTATCAAGGTCACTACCCCATGTGCCCAAATGGAGCTATCAAAACAACAGCCCACTGTTGCACTACTCACTTTATCAGGGCTGGTGATCTACATTACTGCACCCACTCCTTGCTGGATTGAGTCTGAAATTGTACTGTTCTTACTCATGGATATTTCCACAAAAACCTCTAAGAAAGTCACAAGGTTCTGCTCCATTGCAATTGCCATCAGAAGTCAGTGGCCTTAAATTCACCCTTGCCTGGATTGGCCAGCTGCTTTTTAGGGAATGAAAATGGTAGTTTTCTAATCTCAGTTACTATTTTACTGTTTATCACTATTTTATTATTTTACTTGGATTTATGCATGTATCTTATTCAATTCTATGTATTTTTGTTGCATTGTATTGTATTCATTTTAAAAGAAACAGTCTTGGGCTGTAAATAAATAAATAGTAAATAAGTCCAAAGGATTCAAGTTAGTTTTTCAAGGAACTGGTGAACCACTAACCCATCAAGCACTCAATGCACACTACTACTTCTACTGTACAAAGTTTCATTTAATATATTCTGAATCCATACAGTCTGGCTAGATCAAATTAACCAAGAAAGATAAGGGTCAAGAGGTATGGGCTTGAACACCTAGTTACAAACTTCGCAACCTCATTCTCAAGTCTTCACTAACCAAAACTGACTTTACAAAAACACACTGGATGGGATAAGGAGCATCTTATTTGAATTTCCATCAACTATGGCAGGAAAGGGCAACCTATGAATTGGAGATCACATGCAGTTCCCCAGTATTCATTTACAGGCTTCCAACACCTGAGATTGTGGTGTCAAACCTTAATGGTAGATTTTTAACTGAAACATTTGGAGGCTTTTTTCTTTCCAAAAATAAACGTGGAAATGGAAGTGAGCAGCTTCCATTTCTACCCTTAAATCACCACTCTATGGCTCAAAATCATACTATTGAAATTCAGCTGTACAAATTTCAGTGGTTTCTAGAAAGTTGGTGGATTTTAAAGGAGGGAAATGAGACTAGGACTCACATTCCTAGTCTTCAAAACCCAGAAGAATGGGCTGGAAAACAATTGGCCTAGCTCTGACCTGTGACATCACCCCCCTTCTGGTGACATCACTTGAATCCCTCCAACTAGTATGGGTAACAAGCTGCAGTTCCTGACCCTGGAAAATAACCAACTCCTGAACTACAGCATCAAAGACAACATGAAAATGAGTAATTTTATCCGGAACTGCAATAATAGGAAATATCTTTGTGCTCTTATACAGTACACCATTCATGGGATGGGTGTTAAAAGCCACTAAACTACATGCAACAGCTTTACCAGATAGCTGTAAAAATGCTAGAGGATGGTGTTTATTTAGAAATGTTTTAAATACTAGATAAAGTTAACAGACAGGTAACAGCTGCCAGAGTCTTGAAGTGTGGGTTGTTAGTTGAAACACAACAAAAATCAGAGCATCACAACACTGTAACATCAGTGAAAAGGAGGCAGCCTGCAGTGTGTATTGTATAGCATGAAAACTAGCTAGGCTAATTGGGAACCTGAAATTATTTTGAAAAAAGGTTTTGAGTGGTAAATTCCATTAATCAGTAATTATCATTTTTTTATCATTAAGTGATCAGAGCTTGATCACTTGAATAAATCAATCACTGCCCATGAAAAATCTATAAAAAAACCAGATATTGGCCATCTCTGTTTTGAGGAAAATAAACAGCTAATATTCAGAGTACTGCTCATATGTGGTGATACTCCAAAACAATAATTTAGAACAATGTAACATTTTATAGCAAAAGAAAATAATTAAGCTAGCTATGAAGAGACTTGTTAAAACTTTTGGGTTTTGTCTTTTACTACCAGGCAGAAATCAAGTTTTCCCATCATTAAATTTCCATGCAAAAACAGACAAAATCCAGCTGTTATACCTGTTATTGTTTTACTTCTGCCTTCTCTTGAAAAAGTAGAAGTTTATCCTTCATGCTTTTGAAGATAGTACAATATGCAATCCTAATCCGTAAACTGCCCAGTCAGGTGGCATATAAATTTAATGAATGATTATTAAATTAATGGGAGTTTTATAGCAAGACTTACCTGGCCACTGTAGGAACCTGTTTCCCTTTAAGGAGAAAAAATAAAATGGTTGGTTGTATGGGAACAAAATTCTGGGTTAGGTAAGCCTTTGGTCTGATCCAGCATGGTTTTTCTTATGTTCAAGCCTCTTTGCAGTTATTTTCAAATTTAAGTGAAACATTTTATTATAACTTCCTAAAGCAAATACATCTTTTGTATTTATTTTGTTTTTTATTAATGCTAAAAAGATATATTTAAATGGGGTGTTTTCCAGAATGGAATGTGCTATAAAGTCTATCTAATTTCCACTGGATGGAATAAAGTTGCTTACTTTATTTGTTCTGTAAAAGCTGTAAGATTTCATGCAAGCAATAAAGTGATACCAGCACATTTTTCCAAGTACAAAAACAGAATCATATCTAGGCTATATACTAAAATACTTTGCTCTGAGTTATTATTTTCAATGGCTTCCAATAATTGCAAAAATCCCCGCTAGCAGTAATATTCTGAAAGGTCATGATGATGATCTGGCATTTCATTGGAAGAACTGTATACAGTAAACAAATAATTTACTTACCTTTAGCAATTATTTTGGAAAGAGATTCTTCCATAGTTTTCCTGTTGGTTTTTTTAAAATCAAAACTCATGTTTAAAATTTTTGTTCAATAATCAGTTCCACCGAGTGTAGCATCCTTTAATTTTATTTTAAAAGTGAATGAGAGGGCAGAACATATTATAAATAATACATAGAAGCCTCTGAAATAGCAAGTCTTATCTACTTTTATCTTCACTATATCATTATAATTTGCATTTGTACACATGGCAAAGGAGGAATGACAGGGAAACGCACACTATAATGCTAGTTCTTACAGGAATGATTTTTCAGCAATAGCCTAGTATGAAAGGTATTTTTGTACAGCGAGACATAGAAGAATAAAAGTGTGCATCCCATATAAATGGTGATGAATATTAACCTTAGGATATTGACTGTAAAAAGAAAATTTCTAATTTGTAAGACTGAAATCATGAAGAATAATTGGGGGAAAGCAACTTTACCTTGGAAGGAAAGTCACATTGATACAGTGTATATTTCAGGAACTTCAATGTCAAGGAAATGACCTACGCTTGAGGCCAACACAGAAGGTCAAGTTAAACATGAAGCTGTCTCTGGGAGGACAGTTCTAAGCATGAAAAATGGAAGAGTTCTACCAACTAGATTTTTAGAAGATGCCAAAGATACAGTTAATAACGTCTGAGTGCTAATCAGAAATAAGATGGATGTTCAGAAAGGTTGCTAGGGAAAAACGGAAATCATCCAAATAATGTGCAGTTCAAAAATTAAAAATGTGATGCAATTACTAATCAGGAAAAATGATCCTAATAAATCATTCAGCATTACATTTGCTCTTCATCAACTAAAGCCAAGGTATCTGAAGTTATTTACATTTTTAAAAGGCTCACCTGGCATTGCAAGTAATATTCACATCGTTTGCATGTCACCTGACAACACTAGGGTACCAATTCTTATTAATTTTGAATTTTTGGAATGAACTCATAATGAACAAAATTTAGGAATAAGTCACTCAATGTCAATAGCTAAAATGTTAAAGAAAATATGCTACTGGTTTATAACTCTTATTGTAAAGGAGGGGTAAGTAATGTTTATCTTGCTAAAATGGTTGCTAAAGATGGGAAGATGGTTGGAGAAAGATTGTAGGTAGTATGTAGCCTATTGCAAAGCATGGCTGTTGAAAGAAAAGAAAACCACTGTGTTTAACAGTGTGCTTTTCTCCACTTAGGTATGTCAAAAGAAATTAAAGAAGAAAAAAAGGGGACTTCCGGTGGGGATATGGCGGACTGAACAGCTGTGCTCGGGGGGGCTCTGCGGGCAGAACTGATAACGTGGCAGTTTTTTTGGGGCTCAGGCAGGCTTTTCCTGAAGCTCAGGAGCGTTTTACCAGGAAAGGAAAACGCTCGGAATCACCCCATTTGGCTTCCAGGACAGCGGCTTGCAGCCAGGAGATCGTAAACAGCGTTTGCGTTTGACTGGTAAGAGCTGCCGGGAGGCTGGGACGTCACCATTTTCCAAGCCATGCTGTAGCCCTGAAGGCAGATTAAGACCGGCCACCCCATTTCTAAATCACCCAATTTATATATTTTTTAAGTATATGTACCCTAAGAGAAGGGGCGTGGTGGCTCAGTGGGTAAGACGCCAGGCTTGTCAATCGGAAGATCACAAGTTCGGAGGTTCGAATCCCTAGCCCCGCGTGACGGAGTGAGCTCCTGCACTCGCCCCAGCTCTTGCCAACCTAGCAATTCGAAAGCATGCAAATGCAAGTAGATAAATAGGTACTTCAGTGGGTAGGTAACAGCGTTCCGCATGCGTCATGCCAGCCACATGACTGTGGAAGCGTCTTTGGACAATGCTGGCTCTTTGGCTAACAAACGGAGATGAGCACCGGCCCCTAGAGTCGGACACGACTGCACAAATGTGCGGGGGGAACCTTTACCTTTTTACCCTAAGAGAGGCTTTCTACAGCAAGGAGAAGCGGGCTCTCTTGGTGCTTATCGTTATTTTTGGGATTAATTTAATTTTTTTTTAAGTTTTGGCTTGTTTTCCATCCAAATATTAAGGAATATTGAGAGTAAATAATTGTCTCCCTGTTATTATCTTTGTACTAAATTTGAAGAAATTAGCATTTTCCTAAACGTCGAATTGGCTGTTTTGTACTTTCACTTTTCTGCTGCTACTTTCCCTGGGCAATTGTCTGCAATCTCACTCTTGCTTAAGTAAACACATTCCTTCATATCTTTGACTTTTGCTGGTTAAGCTTCTAGGGGGCACCATAATCTACTGCGTGAGACATGGAGGACCTCAAACAGACTTTCTCAGACTTCCAACAAGACTTTAAGCAGATTTTTTTCTGATTCTTATCAAGTTTTTATGCAAGGCATTCAGGATATTGTGGAAAATATGAGTTTTAAAATGTCTCATCGGGTTGGGGATGTCGTGGATGAAATTGAGGAATTTAACAGCGTCAGGAATGTCTCGACTTCTGCTGAGATTCTGGAGGAAGATTGGATAGTTGAGTTGAAGAAATTAAAGGGAGAGATCGAGTTTCAAGCCATAAATGAAATTGAACTTCTGATGGAATGCCTTGGGAATGGATTACAAGAAGCCTGTGTGGTAATACAAGAACAGATTGGGTCAAGAATGAAAGGGTGAATAAAAATAATAAGGATCAAATTTTAAAACCAACATATGAAAGAAGAATGAATAGGTTGAGATGAAGGGAAAAACCAAGAACGTTAATTTGGATGGAGTGGTAAGATTGTCAAAAAGAAAGAGATGCAGAAGGTAATGTATGAATCAATGTATGGATCTGGTGGAAGAAAGGGTGCCTTGCAAGGATATCACTGTACGGAAGGGACTGTGAAGGGTTTAAATTAGTTTTCCTTAACTTTTATCTCTGTGGAGGTGGGTGGTGGTGGTTGCTTACTACTTCTGACTCTTCTCTTCTTTCCATAAAGTTCATTACCCTGAAAGGAAATAGTGCGATGGGTATGTATGTATGTATGGAATAAGTTAAATTTGTAAACCTTTTGGGTATTCAGTGTGAGTGCATTTAACCTGTAGAATTAGAGTTGAAAGAGACCATTTAGGCCAGGGGTCCCCAACCCCCGGACCAGTACCGGTCCGTGGCCTGTTAGGAACCGGGCCGCACAGCAGGTGGTGAGCGGGGGGTGAGCGAGCGAAGCTTCATCTGTATTTACAGCCGCTCCCCATTGCTCGCATTACCGCCTGAGCTCCGCCTCCTGTCAGATCAGCGGCATTAGATTCTCATAGGAGCGCGAACCCTACTGTAAACTGCGCATGCGAGGGATCTAAGTTGCACGCTCCTTATGAGAAGTCAGAATCCGACACTTATTTTAGTCCGTGCGTGGCCCGCCCATTATTTTATTTACCACTTCCGATGGTTTCATCCCGAAACCCCCCCCCCCCAAGTCTGTGAAAAAATTGTCTTCCATGAAACCAGTCCCTGGTGCCAAAAAGGTTGGGGACCACTGATTTAGGCCACTGAGTTCAATTCCCCATGGTGTAATCCAAATAAAAGCATTCCTTAAAGGATAACCATCTAGCCTGTTTAAATTTATCCAGTGATGGGGAGCAACCCAAAACAGTGTAGTGTGCAAAATGATTAAAATATGAAGCGTTTTGAGTGATCCACGGTCCAAACAAAAACCACATTTTAAATATTTTGTTTTGAAGATGGAACGAAGCATGCTGTTTTAAGTGTTTTGTTTTGTTTCAGAAAATGTTGTTAGAACATTTTGGTCTTGCCTCTTGCAATTAATGACTACTGAATGGCATAATATGCCTAGCCTTCTTGAAAAGGCAATGGTGACACCAGTTATTATGTTGGTAAGGCGGAAGGCCCAGTATTTGGGGAAGGGCTCTTACCAGCATGTGGAGGAGGTTAATGGTGTTAACTCTGCACTCACTTAGGTCACTGCTCTCTGTTAGCAACCCAGGAGGCTGAAGGTAAAAGCCAGGAGGAAAAGGATCTGCCCCTGCTGTATTGGAGTCCAAAACTGATAGTAATGGTGACCAAGAGGAATCTGACCATGCATTACTGATATAGGCACATACTGAGTCTGAGGACAGCCAAATATGAAACACATCAAGTGTGAATCAAGCTGCACTTGATTTCCCTGGCTATCCTTACCCAGTGGAACTCCACCTACCCAACCTGGCAATGCACTTGATGTGCCTCCTCAATCCCCAGGAGTGGAGAAGTGTAGCGAAGGCAGATTCTGCACTTCAGCCATTCTTTGCAAATGAGTCAGAGATAGCCTTGATAGGCCAACTTCTGCAATTTGTTCTTTTCTTAGGAAAAAAACTTGGATGAACACTAGAAGCAGCTGTGTTTAAAAAGCCTTGGTAGCTCAAACTTACAGTGGAGTTATGCATCATCTAAAGTCCATAGATATAGAGCAAGCATTAGTACCATCTGGTGGACATTCCATTCCCAGCAACAGATAAGAGTCCTGATTCCAAGTTACTGAGATTCTTCTTGATAGGGTGTGTCAACATTGTCTTAGGAATCCTGACTGGTGTATTGACAGAAAGAGAGGAATGGTATGCTGGCTTCACCAGTAGTGCAGAAATGTCCATTTTATGTTACTTTAGTAAGGTAGAGTAAGGCTCTGGGTTCTCCAGTTTTGGACAGCCAACACCAAAATCTGGTCAGACCTGACAACAGTTGCCAGGTAGAACAATCCCTTACCCACTAAACTGCATCTTCAGGTGACATGGTAACATTCCAAAATGCTTGTGCAGTTATTCAGTCCATGGCTCATTGTACAAGGAAGACATGTTCAAGCATATTGGCTTGGCTGTTTAGTACAGTTCTGTCCCTTTGGGAATTCAAGTACCATCACCACCCTTATTTTGATGAGCAACACTGTCTGCACAACTCAAGTGTTTGTTTTTTCCTGAATGCTTTAGGATATAAGTGCAAGCAGCCAGAAATGGAAGACAATGGGTATTTCCCTAACTCTGTCTCTCTCTCTCTTGGGCAGCAGCACTTCTTTGTTTTACTAAGTTTCTCATTCCATCAAGCAAAAACTGCAGACCTATTTTTGGCAACCAAAGCTAGGCTAAAGAGTAAAACATTGAATATGGTAAATAAATTTTCAGATGGAATCTGCAAGTAAATATTCAGGTTGAGACAGTCTATGCTGTTGACTGTAAGGCTTAGGCAATATATATTAAAAGGTTTTAAGGTTTTAACTGATTTTTGAAAGAAAAATTTATGTTTGTAGGCTAACTAGGATTCACTTTCTGTCTGACTGCACTGGTGAAGATACCTGAAAGGGTGATAGAAGATAAGAGCCAATCCCACTTCACATTCTCTTTCATCAGTATTCCTCCAAGGCATACCAAATGCAAGCATAGGAAACTGTTTCCATATAATTTCTATAAAATATTATAGAATATTATATTATATTTTTATATTATATAAAAATAAAATTAAGACTGATTTCTCCAAAGATTGGCTGGTTGGTAGAAGTGAGCATGAACTGACATCTGATTTATCCTTGTGGTCATGGGGAGAAAAGCAAGGGAGTGAAGGGTTTTTTTCTGTTTTCTACAGTCAAACCAACAGAAATATTTCAAACTTCCAATGAAACACAAACACTTGAGTTATTTTTCAACAAAGCACAGCCAATATGACAGGTAAAACCAAAATTTCATGTTCTGCATTCTGGAACTACTGAGGACAGATCTTGACATCCTGTGTGGTATCTCCTCAGGTATTTGAAGGCTGGTATCATATTCCCACTTCAGTCTTCTCAAAAGTAAACATCCCCAGCTTCTTCAGTCTTTCTTCATATGGCTTTGTTTCTAATATCATAATCATTCTGAACATCTGAATCTCTTCCAGTGTTTGAATTCTTCTTAAACTGTCCTGCCAGAACTGCTACAATACTTGAGTTGAGGTCCAACCAATGGAAAATAAAGTGGAATGATTACTTCCTACAATTTGGAAACTATACTGTTCATTCAGCTGAATTTACAACTGGCAGCATTACACTGATGACATCTATTTAATTTTTAGTCAACTACCCTCCAAGATCTTTTTCACCAAGTACTCTTGTCTAGCCAGGTATCCCCTACTGTATAACCATGTGTCTAAGTGAATAATTTTGCATTTGTCTCTATTAATTTCATTATGTTATTTTCAGTCCTTTTCTGTAACCTATTAAGATAATTTTGACTTCTGTTTTCCAAGGTATTACTATCCCATCCAATTTTGTAACATATGCAAATTTGGTAAGCAATAGTTCTACCTTTTCTTTGCTATTTGTCAGTGTTATGCTTTATTGAGCAGCTGATATATTGGCTTATTATTATTCATACTATTTTAAACTCATATTCTGAACATTTCTGAAGACATTTTGTTGTGTTGCCATTGTTCTTGGCATCCATTGCCAATTGCTGGGCTGTAACTATTCTCTCACTATCTTCTATAATTTTTGGCTCCCTGTACAGTATATACTCTTCCTTAATGACTTGTTGACCTTCTTCTATACACTCCGCTTTCAAAAATTTATTAAGCTTTTTAGTTTTTCCTGCTGTCTGTCTTCCTTTTTTTTCTTCTTTATTGGAATTATTTGCAATTGCAATTGGTGATTTTTTTAGGAACTCCATCAGTTCAGAATACATAATCTTAATATTATGTAAGTAATTGTTGGGCCACACACAGCTTTAATTTTTCTTAAACTTAAGAACAGTTCCAGCTACTTCCACTTCCTTTATTAAGTTCTCCCTATTGGTTAGCATCAATGAAACCATAGTTGATTCTCTTGTGCTTTCTTTTACCCTCTGAAAGGAAACGTTTTCAGCAAGATGAGTCAGGAAGTCCTTGAAAGGGACATGCTTGGCAGACTTAGTCTTGTGGTAAAATTCTAAAATTCTAGTTTTAGATGCCTACCTATTTCATTCTTATGTTTCAAGGAAGACAAACATAAACTTAAATCCTATATATTTATAAAAGAACATAGGCCAGCAAAAATGCTGAAACAGCAGGAATAAAAAAGGGAAGTTAACAGAAAACATATATACAGTATACTTTTTATCCCAGAAATCCATCTCCAGATTTTACAGCCTTGGGTACTTTTGCAGCGAGCCTGTTTAAGAGGAATACTGCAGAATGAATGCAATGGGTTCAGCTCCACATACACATCTACCTTGCAAAGCTAAGTGACTCTGCAGTATACCACTTGTCTTTTCTCCTATATGCAATCAAGTCAATCTACTGCACAATGCAAAACAGTTTGTTTAGTAGCCGTGTGGGAGAGCTGCTTTTCCGAACACATTATTATGACAAAAGATGTCTTTTATACTAAATTCTTTGAACAGCATGTACAGTTTACATTAATGTCTGCTTTTGTATTATAAATCACCTTTTTTGAAAGATCAAAAAAATTAAAGTACAAAAAACTTTTAATGTAGATATTTAAACGCACATATTGCATCAAAATCGGTGAATGCTAGGTGAAGAAAGGAATTTACCATTATCAGATATTTTCCCCTGTTCCTCAAATTCTATTCACAGGCATATATGAAGACTGGCCAAGTTATTAATTGGGATTATATCCTCCCACACAAGAAAATAAGTTCTGGCATGTACTGTAACTAGGGAATAATTATGTTTAAAAGTCCTTGATATTGTCTTTGACTTCATGTAAAATGACTCATTAATTATTTGAATTTAAATTATGAGTTCAAGTTTCCCAAAGAGCCTCAAATAAATCATCAATATACTGTTACTTAAACATGGATTTGTTTCATTTTTGGTTTAAAGTAATAAGTTAGACCCCAGTGAAATTAATAAACCTCAATCATATATAATTGTGTACTGAGGCTTCGGTTAAATAAAAAAACCCAAAAATCAAGCTTTAAAATAAATTGTGTAACCTATAAGTTTGCTGATATTTTAAAAATAATTGGGGAGATATACACAATTAGAATCTGAACTAGTGTAAAACAAGTTAGATTACTTAAAAAGTAGGGTAACATAACGTTCATCACCTTTTTGTTACATTTAGCAGCTGACAAGGCCTGCCCTCCATCTTTTCTCCTCCTTCCCATCCCTCCATTGAGCAACTTGACAGTTTTGTGTTTCACCCATGTAGTACCGTGTGATTAGTGGAAAGGCTTTTTTAGCAGACACAGAAAATGGAAGATGAAACTGCAGCAGAAGCATGGCAAATCTGAAAAGTCAATTAGTGCATAAATCTATTTTAAAAACAAAAAAGATAGAACTTACAAGCTACAATAAAAAGTTATGTCTTTAAAGCTGTAGGTTATATAACAGGGTGGGAAATGTTTAATATCAATTTCTATAAGCAAAGTGGTTAGTCTTCCAAACGTATGAAGTATGCATGCTGTCCAAACTGTTATGTTTTTCCACAGCATTTGATTTTCATATTGCATAAATCCAGAAGTTATAAAATTAGATTATTATGCTTTTCCCACCCTGACAGAGAATAAACATGAATTCAAAAGCACAGTGGAAGTGGGGAAAAAAAGAAGAAAAGAGAGAAAAGGCAGCAGAGAAAGACAGAAGAGGTGAATACAGAGCTACAGAAGTGTTTATTGAGCATGCTACAGAGGCAAGCAGCGTACACATAAGAAGAAATTAAACAACCATCAAACCTCCCAACTTTGTTAGAAAATTAATTTTTAATTGTGCCGCTTTCAAACTATACTGAAATATTACATTTCTAAAGATGTAAAAACTCAACTAATAGAAAATATACATGACCTTTTTCTACATAGATAACATAATCTATGACTCTTGGAACTAAGTACATCAACTGCAAAAGTATTGGTCATTTGAACAGAATCAGTAAAACAGCCCAGATTGATAGAGGAACTGTTTTCAAATGAATTTTTTTTCCTGTAGATTCTGAGCCATGTTTATAGTAAAGGCAGATCCATTTCTAGATATAAAATATTTTGAAGAGATTTATTAAAACTGAATATTACAATGCAAGGAAAATTAAGACTAAAGGCACATAAACTTTGGTCCCACCTGGTTGTCAGTTTTGTTTTTGTTTTTTTTATAAAGAAAACTGCCAAAAAATTATTAATCTTTCTGCAAAAGTTTGCAATACATTTTCTTCATCCTTGAAATACATGCACCAACTCCTGAACTAGCTAGACCAGTCTGAACATGCTCAGAAATCCACAACCATATTTCAAATTGTAATTACTAACTAAAAATGGCAATATATATTTAAATGCATGTAAGTTATGTCAACTTCAAAAAACATCTACAAAAAATATTCAGCCACAAACAAGACATTACTTAGTGCCAACATTTATATGATTCGCCCCAGAGTGTGTTTACAAAAAGGTTAAGACTTTACAATTCTTTTCCTACTGAGGCTGAAAGCCACAGGAACAAACAAAAAAACAGAAGAATCACTTTCAGACTTTTAAAGAAATTAACTCTTTGCATCTTCGTAGTTCTGACTAAAGCCTATATTTTCAGCTAAACTAAACCTGAAGTACAAAGGTCATTTTTATTGAAAGAAAGAATAATATGCTGCATTTCTCTTCAAAAAGAGCAACTGATTTTGTTTTAAAAATGATTCATGGAAAGCCAATAAATCCCAAACAGAAGGAAAAAAAAAGCTTAACCCTTTTTACACACTCTTGCCTAATACATATTTGGCATAATCCTGCAGAAGTTAGGTGCAGCAAATTCCTTCTGAAATCAATGTTTTAATTCTTTGATTTCAATGGAATAAATGCAAACCTAACATTCACTGGACTGCACCTATTAATTCCCATATAATGTGCCCCGAACAACCAAATTTTTAACTAGTAAATGCAACTCTAAGTTTTCCTTCTTTAAGGCACGTATGTTAACTAAGTTGAAAAACTATGGGATTTCCTCAGAATCCCCTTTAAACAAAATGGTTTCATAAACATATGCAAAACCAGCAGATAATATCACTGCTTCTTCCTTGTAAATCCTTTTTCGTTTCATTTATACATAAACAATCAAGGAATGATAACAGCATGAAAAACAGATGTCCATCTCTGGTCCCCGCTTTCCCGAACAGTCATAGATGACAACACTAAACAATGTGATACAACCTTATTATTTTGATATCTCACTTCAAATGGTTGATTTGGAAAAAGAAACTCTCAGATGATGATTTTCTCCAAGATTGTAATTATGCAGATCAATCAAAGCCTGGATAGCTTCTTCTACTGTTGACATCTGAAGAAGAGCCATCTTGTGATCTCTTCTGGAACAAAGCGATGAAATTAGATACGAAAACAATACTAGAAAGTTTTAATATAAATCCTATTCTTACCAAAGACAGCTGCTCCCTCATTTTAAATGAAGTTTCAAAGAAAATGTGCTTACTGAAAAAATTTAAATGCTTTCACAGTGCCTCCAGTATTAGCAAACAACATGCGCAGGTCATCTTCTGATACTGATGGTCTACAAAAAGAAGTAGTAAAAGAGAGAAGAGAGAGAGGAAAGAATTAAAAGCTAACATTTAGCTTTTACATGAATTTTTCAAGTAATTTGTTAGCCAGTACTTACGGAATATTAGATAAATGAAGAGTTGCAGATGGAGGAAAAATATTTTGAAAGTTTTTTGAACCAGGCTTCTTAAAACGATGAAGAGGTGAATTGCCAAAATCTTTTGTTAATCCTTGGTCATCAAGACCTTCTCGAGGTAGCTGAACTGTTTGATGTTTGGAAAGAGTGACACGAATAATCTTGCCATACATTTTCTGCCCATTAAGATGGCTCATAGCTAGAAAAATAATACAAGTTATTTGCTTCAGTCTTTCTTCTATCAATTTAGCAATAAAACTTTTGATATATGCTTTAAAAAGAGCCTCTGATGGCAATTTCTTTTATTACATGGAGAAATGAAATATAGCTGTAAATTTTTTCTTCATCTGCCCAATATCAAAGTTACTTGAAATACTGGAAGTTTCTCAAAATATTTTTTAAAAAACAGGAAAACAATGTAAATAATACAACACAATAATCAAGAAATAGCATGAGAAATAAAGCATAGTAATCTACCATTCCAGTGTATAGTAGGCATCTAAACTCAAACTGAGTATCATAGTATAGAAATCCTTGGAGAAAAGGGATGTCTTAGAATGCCTGGTACTGAATAGAGTAACACAGAAGCCTGGCATGCCTCTTTAGGAAGGGCATTCTATAAACAAGGCCCTGCAAGCAAGAAGGTTGACATCTCTGGTCACTTTCCAAATTTCCAAACATTCCAAATTTTCCAGGGTTGTCTAGAACACTTTCTCTTCCTACTTCTACTAGTATCTCCTTAAAATTAAAACTAATTTTCAAGCTTTGTTCACATAACCATGTATTCAATAAAGCAAAAGAAAAAAGAAAACGACTTATTTAATATACAAATCAGATGATTTAATTACTACCAGTAATTAGGCAGATCAGTTTTATGATATAAATCTAAAAAGACATGTTTCAGCAGAACTTTATTTTATTTAGACAGTAAACAATGGTGCATTTTTGTAAATTTGAGCAAAATCTAAAATAATTTATATAACATGCCATATACATAAAGATTTACTCTCCTTCCCTTTCTTGACAATAAAATTATATTTAAAATAACTAGGGAAGTTAATGAGTTACCCTCATTAGTCTCCTTCCTTTCCTGAAAGATAAAATTATATTTAATGTAATTAGGGTAGAAAAGAGCAGGAAAGTCTGCAATATTCTGTTATTTCCTACCCACCCACCTACACAATTAATAAATTATCTCACGGGTACACAGGTTGAGATCTAAAAATCAAAACATCCAGAATAAATCTGTAACTGCACCACTGAAAAGTAATTTGGATCCTGATTGTACTGTCCGATAGAACTTCCCCATGTTCAGAAAATAATTATCTGTCTCCAAAACGTTTCAGGCAACTTTACAGACTTTATTCACCCACATAGAAAACCTATGGTTTTATAAACTGTGAAATATGAACAGTTTCCCAAATGATTTTAAAAAGTACTGAAAACTAAGAATTAAATGATACATGGAAGAAAAAACATGTTAATCTCACCAAGCTGTGACTGGTTTCCATCAGCCATCTGTATAAGAGCACTGTCTTTCTTATTGTATAAAATCTTCACTCGCTGCACATCCCCATAAACACCTTTTTAGGATTAGAAAAGCAACCCAAAAGAAATAGTATTTTAAATATAGCCAAACAGAGTATTTTGAAACATCAATGAAACATTCAGACATGTCTTTCACTTCTTCCAGCATTCACACAAATGAATAAGAAGAACAAGATTTTGAATAGGTGGATTTTGAAAAAAGGAAGACATTTTTGATATACCCTCAAAGCTATGAGAATGATATTAAATAAAAGACCATGCAAAATAAAATCACATGCATTAAAAGAAAAGCTTGCATCTATGGAGTTTAAAAATAGCAAAAGAAAAATAGCAAAAGATTTACTATTCAACTTTAAGCCAAAGTGCTAGCTATAAATAAGAATTAAGGTGAAACAAATAATTAAATCAATAATAAAAGTATAGTGCTAACGATAACATACCGAAGAGGGTAAACAGACTTTGGGGCGTAACCATCTTTAGAAGGAGAGAAGAGCAAGCAGCATAAGACAAGAAGAGAGAAGAGTCGAGGAAGAGCGGAGATGAACAGATCATCCATAACGAAGGGTGGTTCCCGCAGAATGGTGAGGTGGTCATGGATCATGGTTCAAGGCGGTTAATTGGGGCAAGTTGGTCCGAGGAACATTTTGTTCAAGCACAGAAGCATGAACATAGGGGATGGAGACAGGGGTTGTAGACAAGGAATGCAAAGGATAGGACAGGGTAGGGTATGGGAATTTGGGAAGAGACAGGGAAAGGGTAGGTGAGCACAAAGGGAGAAGGATGAAATGGGGAAGGTAAACAGCAATGCAGAAGAAAAATAAGGAAGTGGGGAACAAAAAAAAAATAAAATATAGGTCAGTACATAGGAAATGCAGGAATTTGGTCAGAAAATGGTTGGTTTATGTATTGTACAAGAAAAACTGAGTAAAATGTAGTCACCCAAGACAAAATATGGGTAAAGTACATCCATATCATACAGTAAATTACATTTCAATTGAACATGGAAAAAAAACATGCAATAGAAACTTAAAGAAAAAAACCCTCTAAACTTTAACTGCATAAGCATGGCTGGTTATGAAATGCAGGGGAAAGTCTTTCAAATGGCACTCTGATCCAAGCATTTTAACACGCAAGACTATGAATGACAAAAATGGGAGAAGTATAATGGTTCAATATTAAAACAGAGGCCAGTAAAATGGAACACATACTCGAAGTAGACAAACTGATACAAACTATCCCACATTTCATACCAGCTTCCACAGCAAATCAAAGTAAAGATCCAAGGCAATAAAATGCAAAACTAAAAGTATCTTAGACTTCAAAATTAAGGAAATAATAAAACGAAGGGTTTTTTTTAAAAAAAGGAGACAAAATGAATAGCAACTGCAAAAGAAAAGAAAAATTACTAAGAGAGATTGAAGAGCGCCGTGTCAAGATCTTTGGGAGGAACCTTCAAAGAAAAATTTGTTAGAGTTGTTCACGTACATTAATACAACAAAAAGAGCAGAGATGTATAAGCATGAAATGAATAAGCAAAGGAAGAAATATAAAAGCAAACTAGCAGTTTTATTAAATTCTGTTTCGAAATGGAACACACTGATACTTGCAAAAATAAACTAAAAAATATCCAGAACATGCAATGTTTACTCTCTCTCTCTCTCTCTCTCTCTCTCTCTTTTTATGAAACATAGATAGCCAAGTAGGAAAGGGTATTTTAAAAATGCTGGCTACCTCCAAAAACAAAAATATTTTACAGTGTAAAATATATTGGAATCCAGCTATCACACAATCTGAAGTAACATGAATAAATAAAAAGTTGATCTTAAGATGTGGAAGCAAGCTCAAAATAAAAAAGGTACATAAGAAGTTCAAAAAAACGAAGCATGATAAAGGAAAAAAGAATGCTGAACAGAGAGTGGATACACTAACCTCTTCGTTTAAATTGCTAACCAAGAGGACTGTATTGCCACCAGCCGAAACTCCAGGCATACCCACACGGCCAGCTGCTGCTGCTGCTGCGGCCGCCGCCGCATTTGGAATACCCAAAGGACTCAGCGCTCCTGGAACAGCTGCAACAGGAAGCCCTAATTTTAAAATAAAGCATATTTTACGAAACACACACAAGTCGCTCCAATATAGTCTAATTAATGCTCCCACTGCTGAAACCAACTCTTTACGATAAATTAAAATATGGTCAAGAGAATCTATGGGAATAGGAAACTTACTTTGCTATCCAACTGACTAATATAAATTGCAGCAAATGATGTTACTTCCTTTACAACAGAGTCTGGGTCAGACTTTCTTTTTTTAAAATCCCTTCTAGCAAAAGGGATAATTAAGATACCTCTACATAGATTTGGGTTTGAAGCATTTTTACCCCCATATTCTATAGGAAAAAGTAAGGAAGGGAAAAGACTTTGCTCTACTGAAAATAGGATGCATTTTTGCTGCCTAGTATTTTGCAAATTATCTTCCAAAAGTGATGGAAAGCACATAGCCATATAAGCATCCAACTCCACAATGGACAAGGTCAGTCACCTTTCCTAATTTTGAAGTCATTGTTACCACTGTCTTAGCGTAATGCCTTCTATAGGAAAATACCCTATGTAAGGGTTACAAACTATATTCCATGACATTACTTTCTCAGAATAGTTTATTCACAATTATCTGTCCTAAGTGTGAAATCTATCTGTACTAGTATCAATGATTCAATATTGCAGAGATTAATATAAAAATGTGCATGTGCTGTATTGTGTATCCTTTGGTAATGAGTGGAAAAACTACTTGCAAGTAGTACCAAAATCTGGTGGTAGTAGCAATACTAGGTATAGTACCATACCCTACTCCCCTCCCCAAATTTAAAAGCAACCCCCCACACACATACACATTATGATATAAGCTTCCATATGGATAATGGAGTTTTTTGTAAGATAACATTACAATTGTCATTGCTGGGGAGAATTTCTGTGATAAAAATGAATGTTTTGCCTAGAATGATGTTTCTGTTTCAAACACTACCTATTCTGACAACTGATGTACCATTTAAGCAATGGCAGAAAGATGTATCTTAAGTTTGTATGGCAAGGGAAAAAAACCAAGGGTTAAATATAAAATACTCCAAGATGCAAAGGAACAAGGAGGATTAGGATTGCCTGACTTGAAATTGTATTTTGCAGGCTGCTGCTTGGTTTGGATGAAAGAGTGGGTTAGGCTGAGAAATAAGAATTTTAGAACTAGAAGAGCACGATCTGAGGTTTGGATGGCATGGCTTTTTATGGTATGATAAAGTTAAGGTTAATGTAGATTTCAAGAATCATTATATTAGAACTGCCATATTGAGAATATGGAATACATATAAACCCAGACTGTGCCCGAAAATGCCTTTATGGGTCTCAGCACAAGAAGCATTTTATAGGAAATAGCAGGTAAGGAGAAATGGTTAACCTATCGAGAGTTGTTAGAACAAGAGCATGGAGAATATAAGATGAAATCAAAATAACAGCTGGCTGCAGAGGGATTTAGCTTTCAATGGTTTTTGTATGCACAGTTAAGAGAAAGATTTAAGATAATAGGACATTTGGAATAGAACAGCAGAATACAGAATTTGAAGTTGAACTTTGTACAAATGATGAACATGTAATCACTAAAACGTATAAACTTTTATTGAAATTTGAAACGGAAGAACAAGTGAAAGAGTGTATGATAAAATTGGCTAAGAACTTTGGACGTAACATATTGATCGAACAGTGGGAAAATATGTGGTTAAAAGGGTTGAAATTTACATTATGTTATAACTTAAAATAGAATGTTTATAAGATGATGTATCATTGGTATATGACTCCAGAAAAATTGTCTAGAATGTATAAAGGTACTTCAAATTTATGTTGGAAATGTGGACAAAAGGAAGGATCATTTTATCATGCCTGGTAGATTTGTAAAAAAGGCAGAAAATTTTGGGTTCAAATACACACAATGATAAAAAGAATTTTAAAAATTAATATTCAACTGAAACCAGAACTATTTTTGCTGGGATTAATGGACAGACAATTAGAAAAGAGCCATGGAAGACTATTCTTATATATAATTACTGTTGCAAGACTATCATATGCACAAAAATGGAAAGGAAATATTTGAAATACCCACAATGGAGGAATGGTTGGTGAAGATGATGGAACTAGCAGAGATGGCAAAATTAACTTGTTTGCTTAGAGAAAGATCAACTACTACATTTATTAGTGACTGGAAACCCTTTATGGACTTTTTGCTGAAAAAAGAAAAAAATGAACTTGTGATTTTTGGATTTATTAGAAAAGGTAGATTATGGAAAGAAGGGAATTATGACGTAGACTTCGAGAGAGAGGGTAAAATAAAATACATTTATAACTGCTGTTAAGAAGATCGGAAGCCACTTCTTTGTAACTTTTTCTTTTTCTTTCCTTTGTCTTTCTTTTCTACTTCTCTCTTATTTCTTTTTCACTTACTTTTCACTTTTCTTTATTCTTCTTACTTCCAACTTAAAATTTGTACTGTTTTTATTCTGTTGAACTCCTCTTTAATAAAAATTATAGAAAAAAGATAGCTTTTCGTTTATGATAAAAACAAAAAATACCCACTGTAACTGTCCTTTTATTTCCCCCCCCCCTCTATCCTGCCAAACAATCATGCAACACATTTCAGCCATATGATTGATTGATCCATCTCCATTTTCAGAAAGATATTCCTTGGACCAAACTAGATATGAAAAGATCAGTATAACTTTTATCATCATATCTTTGTAAAAGTGATTAAATGGATAGTGGAAGAGCCTTTTTCTTTTTCAAAAGATCACTAGACTCTTAATCATCTTTTATCATTCTGTCCATCTTAGTAAGTGACCATAACCTGTTTTCTTTGCATATTCACTAAAAGATGCTAATATGATAGCAGCCTTTATAACAATCAACTTTTTATGCTTAAATATATATATTTAAAAATTGTCCCCATAGCCATTATCATTCCATGACAGGGTACTAAAAGCATCTGACACGATGATGAAAAATATCTATCCTTAAAGTTATCAATTTTTAACATTCTGCAATACTACTAATTATATTGAATAAAAGATGGACTATTTTATTATTGGGAGTCAGTTTGGTGTAATGGTTAAGGCAGCAGGCTAGAAACTGGGAGACTGTGAGTTCTAGTCCCACCTTAGGCATGGAGCCAGCTGACCTCAGACCAGTCATTCTCTCTCAGCCCTAGGAAGGAGGAAATGGCAAACCACTTCCAAAAAACCTTGCCAAGAAAACTGCAGGAATTTGTCCAGGTAGTCACCAGGAGCCAACACTGACTTGAAGGCACCAAATAAATAAATTTAAAAATAAATTAAAAAAATTACTTAATATTAGTGAAGGATGAATACAATTTGATATAATGTCCTAGGATACTAAAATACCATAGAGAGAATTCAGATGCAAAGTAAGCCTTCCTCTCAAGTTATCCAAACCCCTAGCTATTTTGAAGACTTTGTACATTTAGTATAAAGATCAGAAAGTATCCATAAGGAATGTATTTTGGGAACCATGGCAGAATTTCTGAACATAGAGAGATTTATAAGCAAAACTTGCTTATGAATCCCATCTAGGGCAGGTCTATCTGCTATTAAATGAGACCACACAATTCAGTGACTAGAGGATCCATATCCAAGACTATAATTGCAGAAATACAATTATTTGACTAATAATACAGGATAAAGATAGAACCAGAGATCTGCATATCACAAATTACACAAATCCTTCACTGATACAGAATGCCAAAATCCAGTGACATACAGTAGTACTGTCTTTTACTAAGCATGTGATGATCACCTCATAGCACAGGTTACTGCTTTGGCCAGTGAAAACAATATGAAATTAAATTCAGTAGCCCACTATGATTTTAGATATAATGCTTAGATAAAGGAATATAAAGAAAGCAAATAAATCAGAATGTCAATCATAGTTGAACACCAAATAAAACCTGTAATTTCCCATGTACATCTACTGTGTCATCCTATTCTCAGAAAGTTCATGGAATAAGGAAGCAGTCTCTAGGATGAATGGTAAAACTCTCTGGGCCATGTTTCTTGGGAACGATCCATTATACATAGAGGCCATTAAATTTGGAAAGCTGGACTACTGCATCCTATAAATGTAACTGTGACTCAGACAAAAGCAAACAAAAGCCAGTTAACCAAACAAAAAAGACCTTATTTCACAAATGTCAACATGACAAGGAATACAATCTCGAGGATCATTAAACTCCAATACATGGAGGCCAAATGGGATGAAGAATGTAGTACCAAAAGTCCATGTGATCCTTTAGTGAGGGAACTGTATGGGTGGAAAATGATCAGAGTTGATCTCTTGAAAAAAGATGATGAAATCATATTATACCTGAAAAGAGTTCAAGAATGCAACTTGAATCTTCACACAGGCCAGAAGCAATAACATAAAACTGTAGTGAACAAACTAAAGAAGGTCTGTGTACTCCTTATTTCATAGAATTTAAGTAGTAGAAGAGCTACTACATGAGGCTTTTACATTTTTACTCATAGTGGCACATGTGACAAGCAATTAGCTTTCATGAAATATGTATTCATCCCTAGCTAGAAAGACGGTTGTCACTTTTGTTCCTCACATGCATATGACAACTTTAAAATAATACCGCCTGCTTTTGGGCTTTGCCTTTATAGAACATTTCTTTCACCAATCCAAGTGAACCTGAAGGAATTCCAGCTGCCTCAAATGCCACTTGTGTAACTGCCTTGACTAGGTTGGAAAAGTCTTCGGGGAAAAAGGTGATATAAGAGCTTTAGTACTGGAGTGTCCTTATAAGCAGTCCTTCCTCTCTGTCAGGAAACAGATAATGGAATTCAGTTTCTGCATGTAAATCAACAAAATCAACAAAATTCTTTTCCATTCAAAATGGGATTTAACAACTTTACCTATTATTGAAAGAGGGATATGCTTAGGAGATAATTGTTTTGTATACTCTGGAAAAAATGAAGAAGCTAACAATAAGGAAACTTCAGTGTCCCTTGCTCAAAACATTATGTTAAGGACTTTGTTAAGAAATCAGAAAGAACTATCTAAACCATAGCTTTCCAAACTGTGTGTCGCGACAAAACCGGGAAGTGCTGGCGGCGTGCGCGGCAACGGCGCATCATCAGCGCTTCTGGGTTTTAGCGCGAAACACGAGGCTGCCACCGCTGCTGCACCATTGGTGTGTCGCCAACGGCGGGACTTTGGAAAGCACTGATCTAAACATCTCTGCTCTCTTTTTGCTTTTGGGTTCATTAGTGGATACTAATCTTAACAGCTAAATTTATCCATCTGTAAAGCAAAGATTCTTCTCCATCAGTTTAATTCAATTTTAGCCCTCTGGTTGGGGCTTCCACAGGGCAAATCTACCAAATTTTCTTGTTTTGTTCCTTTGGTAAACATCCTTTTTCACTAAATACACTCAGTAGTTAAGTGACTCCTAAAGGTTATCTGCTGGAGATTAAAGGTTATCTGCTGGAGGTTCTGGCTTTTAACTTTCTGTACTGCAAACCTGAGATTCAGCCTGTAGTCCACAGTTAGACAGGCACACTAGTTCAAAGCATATAAAGTGATGAAAAAGGTTTTTGGCCCTGCCCCAATTTACTAGGCTCTCTGCTTTCTGCACATTGTGTCACATACTTGTAAGCAGTCTGTATGAAGTGAGAACATGTTGCCCCCCTTTTTATCACTGCTTTGCGGGGGGTTATTATCTATCCTCACCTAAAGTTCTGGCCTTGCAACAGAACTTTTCCCAGCCCTCCAAGTTCACATAGTAAATTATTAGGTTAACATAAAACAATCCCATCTCCAAAATTAGATGGGAGGGTTAAGCTTTATCAGGACACCCTTATGTCTCTAAATATGATCTCAGCGCAGATATGAGTAGAGACTTAGATAATAAAAGTCACTGAAGAAAATAGATTAAAAAATTAAAAACCTAAAGGGTCATGAAAAATTGTAGCAACAATTGGATACAGTCTGTGTTGAATGCAGAGGGACAGGGGGCATTATTAAAGTGGCTGGTTAAGTGATAATTAATGAGTTTTTTGTTACTTGTTCAAGACTGTAATCTTTAGCTACTTTTGTAATTCAACCCCTAATGGTACAGTTCTATCCTCCTGTGGAAATAAATGTCAATTGTTAAATGACTTTTACTATCTCTCTTATTTTTTTATTACTAACCCATGTGGAATATCTTAGAATTTCTTTTGCCTAATTACACAGAAGAATATCAACTCAGCAGAAAAATGGGATAATTTATTTGACTATACTTATAGATCAAATGCTTATTTATTCTATAATTCTATAGTCTTAATAGAAAAGATACTCTTGTTCTACATGCATATTTTCCAATACACTTACTAAGGCAAATTCAATAGTAATTCTTTCTTTCAACTAAACATTACCTGCACTATAAGGACTCTCACAGCAGTTTGACAAGAAGCAGCTTACTCGTGTAAAATGCAAAAAGGATTTCTAGTGATAAAAGTATCCAAATGCACCTTGCAAACATTTAGATTTACTTTTAGTTCTGAATGTGCAAACTTTTAAACGCTTTTTTCCCTCAGACTAAATTATGGCACTATCAAAATGTTATTGTTCTTAAGTTACAAGAACGGAACTAGTACAGTTTCACAGGCAGTTTTTCCCCATGCAATTTTGCTCCATAAAGTACAAAATGTATGCCAGTAAAGGAATCAAGAACTCTTCCTGACAAAAGATCAGAAAGCAAGCTTTTCTATTTGTTGATGAGAATTTTTTTCCCTACAAAAACATAAAGGCATATTGAAATTGGTGTCCAATTTACAATGAATGACAGAACAGACCATATAAATATGTTTGAACAAAGACCATGGGTTAAAATTTACAGTTCTAATCTTTGACAATCAGAAAGACTCAGAAATAGCATGGGCTACATACACCTCACATGCATTACAAATTGCAAAAAAAAAAAACTTCTGCAAGGACAGTGATGCCCTTGTTTAGGCCCAAACCTTACTTTATATTAGAAGACAGCAGATATGGACAACAGAGCCCCTAGCCATTGTTTTGTTTTGTTTTGTTTTGTTTTGTTAAAAAACAACTACTCCAGAATTATTAACGCTAAACCTCAGATGGTCTGAAAGATCAATGTACTGGGCTCATGTATACTGACATACTCATCAAAAGCCCATTCTTGCTTCTATATTAAACAGGTTCTGACAAACAAATGCAATAAATATAATTAGATTTCATGCAGAATAACCTATAGCCATACTCACAGTTTACTGTGTTTCCCCTTGAAGCAATATTTATCAGCACAAAGCAAAAAGTGTATTTAATTGCCTTTTGACAATACAATTTATTGCTCCAGTAAAGATACTGACAGGATTTGTATGATTGTAAGCAATGAGATTCTCCTACCCCAACCACGTACACAACTGACAGAGAAGCAAAAGGAAGAGGGAAACAAGTAATATCTCTCATTGCTTGCAGGAACACATAGCTTTAAAATCTTCTTGGAAATGATAGTACAAAAACCAGTTCTAGTCAACAAGACAAGACTAGAACTGGCTATAGAGATCTGATTGCTAATTCATTTTGAAGTGCTGTTATCCATAATAGTTTAACTCCCTGAAGGATCTTCCAAATGCCATAGAGTTCTTTACAAATGTAACAGCCTTCTTCATAGACCTTCTACAATGGCATGCAGCTGATGATCAGACAGAAAGCATTCTCATCATGACATCTTACATCTGGAATCCCATCTCCACAGAAACTTACCTGGTAAAGCCTGTTAAAATTATAGCAGAAAATCTCACCAGCCATTTCAGCATGTTTAATAGTTGATTTAACTATCTAGTGTTGTTAATTTTTATTCTTCTATTATTTTTATTTAATAGTTTAATTGTAAGCTGGTCCAAAAGCTTATACTTAAAGGTGCTTAGGTCTCCTATATAAATCTTTCACATTTCCAATAAAAAGGCTCTTGAGACTGCTGGTCTGGGAAAGATTTCTGGTGGAGGTCTGGATAAGATAAACTTCTCTGTTCAATTATGTAAGACAGGGTTCATATCAGTAAATGATATACATCTCTAGAATGAAAGCTTTTTTTTCAAGTGATTCAAGGCCAGGAACAACACTTTCAAAGGACCTTTTAAGAAAAGAAAAGAAAAGAAAAGAAAAGAAAAGAAAAGAAAAGAAAAGAAAAGAAAAGAAAAGAAAAGAAAAGAAAAGGCCAGTGCCAAAGCTTTATCTTGATTTTTGTGACCAATGAACATGTCCTGTATCACAGCAACTGAAAACAATCTATTCAAGGAGATGTATTACCCCAATATTTAACTGCTGAGCCTAAAATTAGCTTGCTAATATGATAAGAGCCAGAGCGAACTTGAAGTTTTGCCTTCACTTACATGCTCTAAAATAGTTACTAGTCTATAAGGCCATTTTGATCCCTAATATAAATCTTTTAATACAAGTCACCATAAAATTGCTAATTTTATTTATTGATATATCTAGTTCCTCATTCATAATGTGTACTATCTCAGATTCATATACACTACATCAGCAATAGAGCATCTTCTGTATCATCTCTGGATCATATCACTGTGAGAATATGATTTTATTATAGATCAGAGATTCTGAATTGAAAATGACAATTTAGGCTATTGAATTCAACCTTTCATTTAGTGCAGGAATCAAGATTAATAAAATAAATTTTCCAATATATGGCTATGCTACCACTTGAACACAACCACAAAAAGAGAGCCCATTATCTCTCTAAATGACTGACTCTATGTCGAATTACTCTTATACTCAGGAGATTTTTCTTAACATGCAATTAGAATCTGCTTTCCTATATACTGTACTCTGGGATGACAGACAACAGGCTGTGGTTGTCTTCTGGGTGACATCCCTTCGGATTCTTAATGAGTGCTATTATATTCCACCTTAGTATTCTCTTCTTAAAGCTGAACATTTTCAGTTCCCTCAATCATTTCTTGTAAAATTTAGTTTCTGATCCCCTAATCATGCATGCTTGTTGCCTTTCTCTAGATGCATTCCAATTTGTCTGAATACTTTCTTAAAACATGATGTACCACATTTGAGATAGAATACGACAAATGCAGAATGGAGCAAAACTTTTCCTATGATTTAGAAGCTGTATCTTGACTGACATCTTGTGCAGTCTAAAATTATATTTGACTTTTTCACAACCACGTGACACTGCTGGCTTATACTCCACAATTCTAAGATTTTTTTTCACAAATATTAATGCAAGCTTAGATACTCCTAACTTTTTTGCATAAATGAAAAATACTACAGAATATCTAATGCTCCAAATTTCATTTTCAGCCAGTTTTGCAAATCTATCAAGAATTAGGGAAGAAGGAAATCTAGAATGCTTTCTTGTTTAGGAAAAGCCATCTTCAGTATTACTCTCGTTTTGATTTTCAGTGAGGTTAGATAATTTAATTCAAAAGTGAGTGCTTATTTTATCCTATAGTTAATTTTTTATCATACATGGATAATAAAATTGGCCAATTTTTATGGCTGAAGCATGTTTTTACAATAAGAAAATTGTAAAAGAAATAAATAATTGAGAAGAATAAGCTGAAATGATGGAAGTTATACATTCCATCATTTCATTCCAAATTACAGAATTTAAACTTCTTTAAAGTGAGCCATGTTGATTGTTATATACAAATATGCAACTATATGTTTGCATATAAGTCATACTGTATAAAAGTTTGCAAGAAATCTTTACTTAAACTGGAGAGGAAGCACATTCAACTACATGTTACAAAAACAGATAATTAAATATTACACAAACATACTGAGCTGAATCTGAAGTTCTTATTCCATGTACTCCATGTAGTATGTGGAGTCAGATGCCCTTCCTCCAAAAATATGAGAAAAAAGCACCATGTAGAATATGACATGTATTAGCATTCATTTCAACAGATTCTGGGTGTTATTGTATTAAATTAATGCAATATTAATACAAGTACCTTCCAAAATGGGAGACTTATTACCTGAATTTCAGTAGCAGGTACTCTACTGAGATGAAAAAGACTTGAAATGATATAAGTAAGTAATTGGTTAAGAAAGAAAAGAAAAAAAGTGGTAAGAACAGTAATCAAGTAATGTTAATCTTAGGATCCAATTGATTCAATAATCTCATTCATATGTATATGTGTGTGTATGTGTATATAATACATAATCTAGAGATGACACCTAGTTTATGAAGCACTATATGCAGTACAAACAACTGAGAAAGAGGATCAAAACAAACAAAATCATACCTAGAAGTGAAGTCTCCTTTGCAAATGCAGCAGCAATAGCTGGATCCAAAGCTGGTTGACCATCACCAGAAGGAAGGTCAGGACGAGTGTAATCTCTACTTTTATCATTATTATACTTTACATTCAAGTTGACCAATTTGGAAAAATCAATCCGTAAGGTACAGCAGGCATTATAAATATTCTGACCATCTAATGCCTGGAAAAACCAGAAATATGGATTAAGATGATACAGCACAATTTATAAATGAAAATTAGGCATCCACTGAAATTAATCTCAACATATTTCAAAATGTTTACATCAACTGGATCTTGCTAGCTTTGTCTCCAAACCTGCAAGTGACACTGGCTCTTGTGATACGAAGTTCCATCTGATATAACTGCAGCTTTACCAGACTGCTTTCAGCCATTCTTTTTCCAATCTGCATTACATGGCGTTACTAAGGTTGCCTTCAAGGAAATCTTCCTCCCTTTAAGTATTTCATAAAAACTTTTTCCTCCCAATTTGTGAGAAAGGTTTTTCTCAATAATGATTCAACTTTCATTTTCCAGAGACACCAGAACAATACATGGTAAATTCAAATGCTATTCTTAAATAATAACAACAATAAAAATGTTTGGCGGAAGTTGGAATGAAACATTTCATAAGGATCCAACTTGGTTTCTACAATAAGTAGGCAGAGGCAAAGTTAATTCCTGCTTAAAAAAGAAATGTGTGCTTCATCATTTCTAGCAGTCTAGCCACTTGGAAGTGGCTAAAAACAAGGCTAAAGAGAGATGACTATCCAAAATAAATTACCATTTTTTAATTCATTTATTTTCTATCCCGCCTTTATTATTATTTTATAAATAACTCAAGGCGGGGGACATACCTAATACTCCTTCCTCACAGCAACCCTGTGAGGTGAGTTGGGCTGAGTGTGTGTGACTCGCCCAAGGTCACCCAGCCGGCTTTCATGCCTAAGGCGGGACTAGAACTCTCAGGCTCCTGGTTTGCCATTGGCTCCTTCCTAGGGCTGAGAGAGAGTGACTGGCCCAAGGTCACCCAGCCGGCTTTCATGCCTAAGGCGGGATTAGAACTCTCTGTCTACTGGTTTCTAGCACGTTGCCTTAACCACTAGACCAAACTGGCTCTCTCAAATTACCTATATAAATCTATTTATCTATCAATCTACCTACAACATATGATTTTACAGACATATTCTTAGAAGTCTAAGAAACCAATGCAGAATAGATGAATAGTAGAGTCCTTGGGGCTCTCTGAGCAACATCTTCAGTGCTAGAAGGGAGTGGGGTTTGCTCTCTGTTTATATACAGTAGCTTGCCCTGACAGTGTTGGTGGGGGTGTTGTTCTCTACTTGGTAGCTCCTTGATTAGGCTGTTGTTTACTGCTTGTTTGTCTGAGTTGGTAGTTCCTTGATTAGGGTATTGTTCACTGCTTGATTGTTCATCTGGTGTTAATCCTGGTGTTAATCTTTGTTTATCTGTATGTTGATTGCTGGCAAGGAAGCTTCTGGTCTTTTTGTTCCCCTTTTAGCTTTTTTATTGTCACTTTTGAATGGTATGTAAATGTTTACCTCTATGTGCCTGTTTGATGGCTGACTTGTCTGAATGCCAACCCTAATCAAGGAACAGAGAACAAGCCCCACTCCCTTCTAGCACTTAAGATGTTGCCTAGTCGGGCAACGAAAGGTCTGCAAGCAAACAACAAGGCTCAGAGAGCACGAAGGACTCCACAGTTCAACCCTGAGCTACAGATATTCTCTTCTAATAGATGAATAGTCGGAGCAATTTCAGAAACTAGTCAAAAGGAGATAATATCACGAGAGTTGATACTGCTCATGAAAGACTGCCTTCTTTTCTATTATTACAAAATTCGTAAACACCAGAGGAGACATGATAGGCACGGAATGGTTACAAGTGCTCCTTTTATTGCAATAGATAGGTAGACAGATATCCTAACATTCCCCCCAAAAGGAGAAAAGAAGCCTATTCACAAGATAAATTCCATATTATCCTATAGCTGTCACTGTGCTATGGTTTAAGAAAATTTAAAATGTAAAACACATATAAGCAGGGTATTGATTCTTATTTTTAAAAACAGTAATTGGCAATAGATTCCCATTCCCTTAACACAAAAGGAATGTAGAAGAAGCCATAACTCCTAACATGGCAGTTGTACACATGGGATGTCAGTTTGTAGCAGTCCTTTAAGCAATCCTGCCTAAATCTAAGGCCAAAACATTTTTTTATTATTTTTATTTAATATCTTTATTTTGTCTAACAAAACAATCTTTAATCTTACAAAAGACACTTAAAAATTGAAAATACAAACTAAAGATACAAACTAAGAAGAAAAAGACCTATCATATTTTATACTTATCAACAGTCACTGGCTTACCAATGAATTTACTACTATAATATAAATAATACAAGATACTATTGTAAGATATCACAAAATCTCTGCCATAACACATACTGCTGCATCCTTTGATTGGTAGAAAATATTGCTTTTTAAGGTCAAAACATATATGCATCATTAACCCCCCAAATAACGTACTGAGAATACACTCTGTGATCTTGAAAAGCAACTGAAATAGGAGAAAATATAGTAACAATAGGTGAGTTCAGCTACCCTCCCATTTATTATATAGATAAATATTCTGGTTGCAACTGATGCATACTATTTCTAGATATAACAAATGAAGGTGTCTTGGAATGACTAGGAAGCTGCCTACAGGCAAAACAAGGCAACTAAGAATTTATTTTAAAATGCTTAGCATCTGGTGCAAAAGGAGTATTTTTGTTGAACAATGACCTCAACATTATTAAATTCAACATAATTTAATATTTAAGCAGCTTCTTAGAAGTGAAAAGTGTAGATAAAAAGATAAAAAGAAAAATCAGTTCATGATGCT
Source organism: Charina bottae (assembly GCA_023362775.1). NCBI lineage: Eukaryota > Metazoa > Chordata > Lepidosauria > Squamata > Charinaidae > Charina > Charina bottae. Next base: position 28,714,239 of record JALMGJ010000003.1, on the reverse strand, counting down.
TAAAGATAATTTAAAGTTATGAAAGAAGGTCATCTAGTAAATAGAAATAAAAATGCCAGAGAAACAACAGAAGTTGGTATTCCTTAGCACGGGAGCTTAACTTAGATGGAAAAGGGGGAAATCTATCAAAAAAGAACACAATTTCTGGGAAAACCAAATAAGTTAACAATAAGAAAATAAAATAAAGAACACACTATTCAAAATATTACTAGAAAATATCAATTTATTTTAATATATCAGAACCAAAAAACCAATTTACTCATTTATTATTTAAAAACTAAATGGATAAGATGACAGAGCAGCTGAATTTGGGGTTTTAGGGTCCTCATCAAGAAAGATGTAGATCCGTCCATGACAAGGGACTGATGGTAATGTCCTGCAATTCCAAACCACATCACCACCACCCCAAGCAAAAACCAGGTCTAGTATGTGACACCCCTGAACCCCCTCCCCCAATGAGTCAAGCCTGCAATAAACTGGGTCAGGTCCATGGTTGCCACAGTGGCCATGAATCCTAGGCTGCTTCTGAATCCACCCCCAGGGAGAATACATTGAAGTCCCTAGGGCTCCAAGCTTGGAGACTGCCAGTGGGAACCCAGAGACAGCATCAAGCAGCACAGGCAGGAAGCTGCTATACAGCAGGGAGGTTCCTACAACAGCAGCAATCCCAACTGATCCCTAAGGCCCAGCTTCCCAAGGAAGGGTCTCCCACCTGCCTGTTTCTGGGGCAGCACCCCTGACAACCCCCAGAGCCTCCCAAACAACAATAGCAGTAAAAAATTGAAGTCTTGTTTCATCTGTTTTAAAAAATATACGTCTTTTAATATTGATGTATTTAAATATTATCTTAAACCAACTGCACAAATTTTTTTCTTAGAGTAATTGATTATGCTATTAGAACTTGATTGTATCTTGCAACAGAAACTATATTACAATTATCTAACAAAAATCAACTAAAGGTCAAGATACAAAAAACAAGTCTGGTGTGCAACTGAACAAAAATTATATTTTTATTGTGATGGATTAAAAGTCATTATAATTCATCAAATTAAACTCCAGAAACAAGCTTGTAATATTTTCCATGTATAAGAATTATATTTAGTTGGAGTAACATGACAATCTGACAGAGGATCTAAAATTTGATTAAAATCTTAGCCATAATTATCTGACCCACCATTAGAATAGAAAGAAGTATAAAACACCCACAGAAAATATCTGAATAGTCCTTGGTAGGGCTACAGTAATTAAAAAACGCAATGTGGTTATCAGAACATTTAATCAACAACACATTTGAAAAAAAATTATCCTGTATTACTCATTTGTAGATTCAAATCAAACTATGAAGACTTGGTATTCAACCTTATTACACCCATATAAAATGTTCAGTTGCCACTATATTTGACCAAACCAGTTTTTAAAACAAAACTGTTCAAAATGGTGGAAATCACAAAGAAAAAAAAATTAAGACATCCAGTGAAAAAAGTTAAAAGTACTAAAACACAACAATAGTTAAAACAATAAAGAAAGAGAGAACACTGGAAAAAAACAAAAAACTACCAGCACTACCACCACCACCACCACCACCACCACTACTGGAACTTCCAGAAGGAATGTTTTGAGAATTTAGTGCAGGAATTATTCCACCCCAATCAAGGTGGCCACTCTCCCTATAAAAATAACGTTAGAGAAATAAAATGTCTGTTGAATTCTCTTTACCAAAAGTACAGATATAGTACAACAATATGGCAAACCACCAGGCCAGAGCTTTCCAAACTTTTCATGTTGGTGACACACCTTTTAGACATGCATCATTTCACGACACAGTAATAACAGGGCTCCCCACCCCCCACGATTGGCTCCCGGGTGGAAACCCCGCCCCCTGCCCCACAGCTGCCCTGCCTTGCCTCTACCAAGATAAGCTGCGGTCGCGAGGCGAAAAAGCCTCGGATCACCGCAAAAAGTGACGGTGGAGGGGGGCGCCCCGGGGTGGAAAATATCCATGCCGATCAGCTGTGCGGCGGGGAGGACCGAATCTGACCAAACACAAGCTAGAGCCGCGGTTAAGGCCTACCTTGTGGCGGTAAGAGCGGCAAAATGTCAATATTTCTTCGCTCTTATTGCATCTGCAGAATGCTGCCCGACGGCCGTTTAAGATCATTCGACCCCTTTTGGGGGGGGGTCCAGAAATTCATCTACAGGGCTGGGCAGAGGAGTTTTCTAGGCATCTGGAGGATAACATCGCTCGGATTCGTTCCAAGTTGGATGCCAACCGTGTATCAGGGTCTGGGGAGATACCGGGGGAGCGTTCTTGCCCGGTTATCTGGGAACGGTTTGATCCTGTTGGGCCCGAGGAAGTGGACAGGGTACTTGGGTCTGTAAATGCCACCACTTGTCAATTAAATCCCTGTCCCTCCTGGCTGGTGAAGGCAGCTCAGGTAGTGATGGGTGGGTGGGTCCAGGTGATGGTGAATTCATCCCTGGAGAAGGGAGTGTTCCCGGCTGCTTTTAAAGAGGCGCTGATGCACCCCCTCCTCAAGAAACCATCACTGGATCCCACCATTCCGGGCAACTTCTGTCCAGTCTCCTACCTCCCCTTTTTAGGGATGGTGGTTGAGAAAGTGGTGGTGTTGCAGCTCCAGAGGATCCTGGATGAAATGGATTATCTGGACCCTTTTCAGTCGGGTTTCAGGCCCGGATATGGGACGGAAACAACTTCTCTGGCGGGAGCGGGATGGGGGCAGTGCATCCATCCTGGCTCTTCTTGATCTCTCAGTGGCTTTCGATACCATGGACCATGGTATCCTTTTGGGTCAACTCAGGGGGTTGGGGGTGGGTGGCGCGGTCTTGCGCTGGTTCACCTCCTTCCTCCAGGGCTGGTCCCAATCGGTGTTGATAGGAAGCGAGAGATCCAGCCCGCGGCCTTTGTGGGGTGCCGCAGGGTTTGGTACTCTCTCTGCTCCTCTTTAACATCTACATGAGACCGCTGGGTGAGATCATCTGTCGCCATGGGATGAGGTATCATCAATATGCTGATGATACCCAATTATATATCTCCATCCCGGGTGACTTAAGTGATGCTGTGACCACCCTGTCCAAGTGCCTGGAGGCTGTAGGGGCCTCGATGGGGAAAAACAGGCTTCAGCCTGTAGACCACTGAAGTTTCCCCCTGGAGAAGGGGGAACCAGAAGATTGCTCACAGAGCCATTGGAATTGCCCACTCCTGTTTTTCTTTGTTGTTTCCACCGCGGAGAAGAACGGGGGTGAATGCAGTGGAATGGCCAAAGGAGGATCCTAGCTCTGCAGGGAACGTAAGTCTCTTTGGGAGACACAAGAGCGACAGCCAGCTTTTAGATCACCTTATATTAGTTTTCTTTTTTAGATTAGAACATTTTTATTATCTAAAATTTATCTTTTGGGAGCCCCAATGACAGTTCATATAACACCTTTGCTCCGCGAACTGCATTGGTTGCCAGTTTGCTTCCAGGTCCAATTCAAGGTGTTGGTTATCACCTTTAAAGCCATACATGGCATGGGTCCAGGTTACCTGAGGGACCACCTCATCGTTATATCGACCCATCCCACCCGGTCAGGCAGAGAGGGCATGTTATGGACTCTGTCCATGAGGGATTGCCGATTGGCAGGGTCGAGGAAGAGGGCCTTCTCTGCTGTGGCACCCGCCCTTTGGAATAAGCTACCCCTGGAGGTAAGGCAGGCCCCCACTCTCCCGGCCTTCCGGAAGGGGTTGAAGACCTGGTTGTGCCACCTTGCTTGGGGTGGGAAGGGGGATAGCCATTCATGGGGGTGGTTGGCTCCTTAATGGGGCCATCGAGAAGATCTTTACCACCATCTTGAATTTTAAATTTTATATTTTGTATTGTTATATTTATATTTATATAGATCTATACTCATATTTATTCTGTATTTTAGTGATGCTATTTTATTGTCTGTAAACCGACCAGAGTCGTACATGGGATGGGTGGTAAATAAATATGACAAATAAATAAATAAATACAGTATGTTAATATCCTTTAAATAATTTAAGCAGTTTGATAAATTATTAAGAATTTTTTAATAGGAAGACAAATCTGTAGATTTTCTTTATGCTTATAATGATGAAAGTCTTCACTTTTCTGATTTTCAGTTTACCAGTGGGTATCTATTTTGACTTATTTCCTTGAGGAATCCAGCAACCAAGTCCAAAAATAATTACAGGCATAATTAGAAATATGTAATGTCAAAGGTATAATGGCAGGGACCTGTTCTCTTTTTACACATAATCAAATTGGGCTTCCACCATTAAAAGCGCAAAGTCTTGTTTGGAAGTTGCTAGGATAGAAAAATAATTTTAACTTTTATTCTTATGAATAAGGCTGGGCTGCTGTAAGGATTATTTGGGCTATCTGGCAGATAAAATTGCTCAGATCTCTCCAACTTGAATTCTGACTGGGCAGGTTGGGCCAAGTGCCTGGGGCATGGTCTGGTGGTGTGATCTTGGATGAGTTTGATGGGTGACTCCTGAGGAAGTGGGCAGGGCTCTCTGTGAGGTTAGCTTGGCCATCTGTTTACTGGATCCAGGGCCCTCCAGCCTTGAAAGAGACAGTGGCACGGCCCCTGCTTAAGAGGCCATCCTTGGATCCAAAGGTTCTTGATAACTATTGTCTAGTCTCCAACCTTCCTTTTCTGAGGAAGATTATTGAGAAACTGGTCAGTCTCAGTTGATGAGAACCCTGGAGGAAGAGGGTTATCTAGCCCCATTTCAGTCAGTTTTCAGGCTGGGATTGAGTTCTGAGACAGCTTTGGTTGCACTTGTAGATGACCTCTTAAGGAGCAGAGATGGAGGTGGTGCATCCATCCCTGTGCTCCTTGATCAATACCACTGATCAAAGTATTTAAATAATAATGATAATAATAATAATAATTTTACATTCGGAGATAGCTCCAGCTTGAAAATCACAGGTAAATCATCCCCCCCCCCCCGCTTTTGTATTCATGGGCTAACAGGGATATTAATATTCTAGACCAGCGGCTCTCAACCAAGGGCCATATGGCTCTCTAGGAGCCCTAGGATATTTTGAGGGGGGCCACGGCACATGCCAAGGGGGCTACAGAAAACAAAGTGTATTATACTGCAAATACAAGTAGTCCTCAGTTAACTATGTTAATTGGCACCAGAATTTCTGGCACTAAGCGATGCAGTCGTAAAGCATGATGTCACGTGACTGCATCCCTTAGCAATGGCAATCCTGGGACTCCCCATTACCATTGTTAAGCGAGGATCAGGGCTGTTAAGTGAGCCCCAGGTGGTTCGCACACAGGTCAGCAGGCAGGCAAATGGCTGCTGCTGGGCGGTTGAGGGTGAGTGGCCAGCGAGGTGCGGTGCAAGCATGGTGGGGCTGGGGGGTGACTGCTGCCAGGCGAGGGAGGGTGCAATGGGCAGCCTGCTAGGTGCAGTGCAACTGTGATGGGGCTAGGGGGTGGCTGCTGCTGGGTAGGGGAGAGTGCAAGTGACTTACCGGAGTGACTTGCGACCTTACCTGCCAGCTGCCCCATTGACTTTTCTTACAGGAAGACGGCAGGGAAGGTCACAAATGGCGATTGTGTGACTGTAAGATGCTGCAACTGCCGTAATTGCAAGCAAGTTGCCAAGTGCCTGGATCGCAATCACAGGACTGGGGGGTTGCTGGGACAGCTGGAACTTCAAGGACCAGTTGTAAGTACCACTTGTTCAGTGCCGTCATAACTTTGAACAGTCACTGAATGAGTGGTCATTAAACGAGGACTACCTGTACTGTTTTGTTGATGCCGTAAAATACACCAGTTACTGTCCCATGTCCATATCTGGTAATGTTCTGGACCTCCTTATTGGCAATTTAATTTTTATACCACCTAAGCTGCAAGAGGAATTTGTCTGGAGCTGCATAGTATATTCAACAAAAACTTCTGATTTTGCATTTGGTCCAAATCAAGATTATCTTTTTCAATGGACATTTACAGAGTATGAATAAGGTTGATGTTGGTTATTTGCATTAACTTTGGAATATTCCATATTAGCAAATCAGTGGTTAAATGTTTTAAATATTATGTATGTTTCTTATGATTTTAAAATAAGATCAAGTCAACAAACCCTTTTTCCAGACACTTCAGAGAATGTTAAAGAAAAGGCTGTCAACTTTGTTATGCTGGAAGGACAAAATGATGGAGTAATTACACCTTTGCTATGGACTTGCCTATTATCATTTTATTTTGGTTTAATATTCCTAAATTTGTTAATATGGTTTTGGGAAGAGGAATGGGATTTAAAGATGATGTTCAACTCTATTTACTGAGCATGTGTAGCAAAGATTATTCTGTTACAATGGAAAGACAGCAGACTTACAATTTTGGCCTGATGGTGAGAGTTTGCCCTCTGGCTATGTATTGGCTCTCTATTGAGATGTGTATACATGTGCATACACACACATAAACATCCTTATACAACGCCCCCAAACATATATGTCTGTCTTTGTGTGCTTGTGTGTGTATATAGAATATACTTTCTTGATTGTGGTATAGATAAAATAGTGCTGAAGATGAAGGTTAAGACATTTGAGAAGTGTGAGGAAGGGAAAATGTTATCATATCTATTTGTAGAGTCACAAGAAGCTATATTTCATAGGTTGAATTGGTTCCCTTGAGATCCCTTGAACACATTACAATTTCAGTAGTATCAAAAGGGTTGGGGATGATGTTGATAGGAATACTATCAGTGCATTAACATGTCGATACAGTGTGTGTGTGTGTGTGTGTGTGTATGTATGTATGTACATAATTGTATATATACATACATACATACACACACACACACCCACACACACCCCCTAGGGATTGACCCCTAGAAAGAGGCCACTTGGGGGAGATTTAATTCAGTGCCCAGCTTGCCTCTCATTGCCAGTGGTTTACCAAGCACTAAACTGAACCATCTGCCAGAGAGAGCTGGTTTCCTAAGTACCCCCTAGAAACAATTAGGATCCATTAGGCACCAGAGTTGGCCCATCCAAATTGGTCCTGCTGCCTCACGGAGGTCACAGGTCACTCTCATGCACACACAGGTATACAACAGATACACTAAAAACCTTAAAACTCTATTCTTCAACAAATTATAAAAGAGAACAGAGTAACACATTCAAAGAATCTGTCTATTTGAAGACAATAAAATACCAGTTAATACATACAAGTATGAGAAAAACACTCTTTTGAAGACAACAAATCACATCTCTTCCCTTTTATTCTTAATATCCAAGGCTAAAATACTGCATGCATGTTTACTCACAAGCAATTAAGAAAGTGTTTCCAATAATTTGGGATTAAAACCCATAGGCGCCAGGAGTCTTCTCACAGGAATTTTTCTCCTTTATCCCTCCTCATACAGAGAGGCTTTTCCAGCCTCACTGCTGCAGATATGAAAGTCAGAAACAACCATTATCCACCTAACCCAAGCATCACAGAAAGCTATGGCTGGAGGAAAAAGGAAGTGAAAAAGGCCAAACTATTCCTGATCTCCAAGTTTTTGCTCTCTACAGAAACACAAAGTTCAATCTGAAATGCTTTTATGAAACCCTGATCTAATTTAAAAAAACGATGTTAATCTATTTGCTTTGGTGGTTCATACTAATTAATGACAAATGCTTATTTGCAATGTATTTTTAAAGGGTAATTTAGGATATAAATACACACACCCACATACACACACAACTACAGTAATGGAAGGAGGTAGTCAATGTGAGCGAAATACAGAATAAAGATAATCAATTGGTGCCGATATTCACTTTTGCCACCTGAGTAACATGCTACAAATAACCAGTACTTTATAGCAGGAAGTTGATAACAAAGCTATTTTGATCAGACTTTTCGGAAAACGCTCTCTTTTAATTGATCAGACTTTCGGAAAATGCTCTCTTTTAAGTGCCTAAGTTTCCAAAATTGCTCTTTAAAGTTTTTTTTATTAAATCTTAAACTCCTCTGAAGGCCACATTCTGATTCCTTATATAGAGATTATGTGAAAAGTAGTTTTTATTATTATTATTAACCTTTATAGCAAGAAACAGTGAACACAATTGATAATTTCTCCCCTGCATTTTAAAATTTTTAAACTGATCCTTTTCAACTGTTGGATATTTTATACTCTAGAGGTCATCTTACTTTTAATTTTTGACATTATATCTAAGGTTTTTTTCTTCTTATTTTCTTTCTGTAGCTCTCTTCATTAATTCAGCTAAAAGTACACACAGTTAAAAGTTTTAAAATATTTTAATCAATGGACTAACCAAAATTCTGTGAATACAGGCATCTCTCCTTATTTTTCAGTTTGGTGGAAATACTATTTCTTTATTAAATTATTTATACCTCCATAATCTTCAATATCACCTTTTACAAGTTTACAAGAATCATACATAATACATCATTGCAATATCATACTAAAGATGGAAGCCTACTGATTGATGGTAATTCCACTTGTAACATAAAATATATTCTCAGGATTTCACCAGCAAATACTAGAAATGAAACTGGCACAAACAGGCACTCGAAGATAAATATCTCTGAAAAGTTTATTGCAAAAAATGAATGAAGCCATTATTAAAGTGACGGCTACAGTAAAATGCAAAGCTTATTTATAGTGAAATCAAGATCCAAATTATTTTGCTTTTTTTCTCCCATCCACAGGATGCCACAAGCTTGAAGTTTCTGTTTTTTGGGAGAAAAAACTATTTCCATCTGTCCCTCATTATCTAATGAACAGGTCTAGTATTAGGTTGGTTGTGTCTGAACTTGCCAGAACTAGGTCTTACATGTATATTATTCAGAAGTTATTTTCCTGTGAAATTTTAATCAGTTAAAAGATCATCCAGTAGAAGTAGCCATCCATTCATTTAATTTTGACTTACAGTAATATGTTATGTACAATACTCCAGAGTTATTCATAACGTTACGAAATAATTTAAAATTGAGTAAATATTATTCAACAATCACTGCTATGTGCAGATACTACATTAAGATATTACTGTTCTGTCTATATAAACTGGAATTATAAAATCCTCTCTTGAAATCTATATTAAATTAAGACACTGTTTTCATTATTTAGATTTTGGAGAAGTAGCATATAAGCGTTCCAGTGCAAAATTCAAAGCAATGTCTCTTCTCCAGTCATCTTAAAAGTAGCCTGAAATGAGATATTACATTATTTCTTAACACTGCAGGTAGTCCTCGCTTAACGACCCTGATTGGGATGGAAATTTCTGTCGCTAAGTGAAGCACTCATTAGGTGAAATATCATGTGACTGCAACACTTAGCGATAGCAGTTCCAATAGTCCTGGTTGCAGTTGTTAGGTGAGGACTGTACCGCTGGGTGAGGACCTCATGCTTCTCCTGCCCAGCTGCAGTCGCCTCCACTTCAACTTCCCCCACCCGCCTATCACCTCTGCCACCCCCAGCTGATCTTTGCCATCTTCTTCCTCCTCATTATGATCATTCTGGTGCACATATCTTGATTGTTCCTTTTTTCCTCCCTTTGTACAAGCAAGTAAACCATACACAAGTAGTCCTCACTTAACAACCTTAATTGGGACTGGCAACTCCGTTAAGCAAAATGGTTGCTAAGTGGGAAATCATGTGACCACGACTGTGCTTTCTGGCCAGAAAGAGACAAGACCACTCAGTTTCACACCTTCAGCTTTTGTTTGCCTCCTAATCACTCCCGCACCCTTTGGAATGCAGAAATCACTTGCTTTTTTTCTCCCCCCCCCCCCCCCCGCAGAGTGGAGAGACTGGAAAGGAAGAGATTTCAGAGAGTACTGTAAGCTGTTTGCATAGTACTCCCGCGGCTCCCAGGCCTGGGCTGCCAGATCAATCGCACTGCTTTCAATATGTAGAAGAGCAAACAACTTACTCTCTTGCAATCCCTTCCTCTCCAAGAGCAATCTCTGCTCTTCAAGGGGAGAAAAAAAGAAAAACCACAGGTCAGGCACAGGACAACGCGTACTGACTATAATGGTGATCACGTGACTGAGGGATGCTGTGAAGGTCGTAAATGGGCTGTAAAGTTATTTTTTAGCACTGACATTACTTCAGTCACTGAATGAGTGGTTGGTAAGCAAGGACTACCTGTAGTTGCAACTGAAGTCTATTTATTTTATTGATTTTATCAAATAAACAGGCTGCTTCAACCACAGTCACTAGGAGGCTTATAAAATGTAAAAAATTAGATTAATAATAATAATAATATTTAAAAAATTATAAAGTACCTTGTTGGGAAAATAACAAAATCAATTATAGAATTGTAAAAGACACATATATTTTATATGTCTATATAGCAGAATCACAAGCCTCCATGCTCCAGGGATTGCAAAAACAGCCAGTCTCCAAGGCTTTGTGCAAGTGCAGCATGGTCAGACTTCAGAGGGAATGCTCTTTCAGAGAGGGGGCTCAGCCATAGAGAAGGTCTGTCTCTGAATCCTATGAGATGACATTGCTTTACCGACCACATCTGGAGCAAGCCAACCTTGTTAGAACTTACTGGATGGGCAGAAACAATTGAAAAGTGTCAACCCAATAAAAATCCAGGCCCTAAATCAGAAAGGGCTTCATAGGTGACAACTTCCATCTTGAATTGCATCCAGAAGCCAGAACAGCTTGCAAAGCAGTGGTGTTATTTATTTATTTATTAAACTTCTCAACCGCCCAACTCGTATAGAATGACTCTGGGCGGTTTACATGGGAAAAGCAGGATATGCCCATTAGTATTACTGTCACTGCATTCTGGACCAGCTGTAACTTCTGAGTGATTGTCAAGGGAAGCCTCACATAAAGCACATTCAACAGTCCATGTAGAATTCATACAGAACACATTGCAATAGTTATATTCAAACTAAGGACTATGACAAATTGCTCCTAACATTTCATCAACTGTTCTTCAACAAGGTAAAATAGTGGTTTACCTTGATATGAGAAACGTAAAACTTGTTTTGAAAACAGTAAATTATTTATTTTGATCTAAGTAAGAGTGACCAAAATGTTCATTTAAGGTAAGTCTGTACTTTCAAGCAGGATGATTTATTTATAATATAAAATTATGTTTATTCTGCCCAACGAAACAACATTTTGCAAAAGAACTGTTAATGGAAATAAATATGCTATGCTTATTAATATAGGCTAAACAGAATTATTTGAAATCATACTTACAAGCTTTGCTTGCTGGGCATTTACAGGATCGCCATATTGTAACAATGCTTGAAATTGGTTATTTTTTGTGAAAGTAATTATTTTCAAGACTGCACCAAATTTAGAGAATATCTGTGGGGGGGGGGAAGCAAACAAATACTCAAGTAAACATACACATACAACGTATCATGCTTCATTAAAAAGCTTACATCAACTTATCTGGTGGAATTTCAAAACATAGTGGAAGCAAAATTGTACTGTAGTAGCAGAAAAAAGGGCTGGGCTGAGCTCCCTGATTGCCCCTGTACTGGGTGCAAAGTGGGGTGAGATATCATCCCTTCATTTCTACAGGCCCTGCCACCTACCTTATGGCTCTTCCTTCCTGTCATAGCACAGATTATTTGTAGTGCTTCCAATACCACCATCTATCTTGGGTAGGAGGGGAAAGCCCTGATCTTGCTTCCACCCCCTTAATACTGGCTTGTGAGAGAAATAGGGCATGTCACAGCTTGCTTGCCCAGTAAACTGGGAATCATCATCATCATCATCTCAGTACAGTCATCTCCTGGCCTTTGACCAGAGGTAGTGGGGGGGGGGGGAAGCCTCTCCCCTATTTTAGAAGGTGGAACACAAGTACAAAATATAATTTCAAAATAATTTTATTAAAAATAAGAAAAAGTAAAACCTCCTTTAGCTTGAGGTAGTAGTCAAGTGCCCAAACTGGAAATAGATAAAATAAAGCACTGAGTCTTGTTGAGATCAATGACTTAAATATCAATCTCTCCAGGAATGTGAGATGGGGAGATTGAACACCGATCCATGGACCTGAGGCTCAAAGAGCTTAAGATGGAACAAAAATACAAGAACTCTGTTTGCTTTGTACAAGTACAATAAACTTCAGATACAGAAATTATTAGACAATTCAAGCAACCATCATGCAACCACAATCCCCAGAAATAAAGCATAAAAATCCTGATGGTGCATTCTTACTGCTATCTATGCCTGGATAAAGTTTGGATAAAGTTTGCTTCTCACAGATTTCTAACATTTAATTAGAAGCTTAGAAGCAATTTGGCCTTCCTCCTTTGTCTCCCTAGAGGTTTCTGGGTCCTGATCCAGAGGTCCCTCCCTTGCCTTTGTTCTCCAGAGAAGCCAGCTTAGCTCATTATACCATGAATTCATCCAGTTTTACCTCTACATAGACCTGAAGAATTGTCCTCCATTTTTCAGAACTGTGATTTGTGTTTACTTCTTTGGAGGCTTTTGGGTCCCAATCTAAAGCTCAGTCCTTTGCTCTTGTTATCACTGACCCAGACAGTTTACCTTTCCATAGACCTGAAAAAATGCCATCCACTTCTCCGAGATATGCCTTTCTCTGTTAACCCCCTGGAGACCAGGTCTCATGGAGCTCTACTCCTTTCCACTTTATCTCACTCCATTCATTCTGTTTTCTCTTTTCCATTTATCTTCTCCAGCAATCTCCCTTTCTTGCAACTCTCTTCTTTTCTGCCTCAAGACCAAGGATTTTTTTAACTAGAAAGAGTGAGACCTGGGGAAACTTCTTTTGAGTTTATCTGGATAAGCTTTACTTTTCTCCATTCCCTTCTTGAGGGTAGGATTCCAAAAGAACTAATTTTTTATTCTCTCTAGCCAAAAGGGAGGGCCTCTGGGTCATCCCTCAGCTTATGTATTATTAGGCATTCTTTACTCAGAAAGCAAAGGTGTTGATTCCTTAAGTGAGATTTATGTATTGGGCATGTCAAACTGAGTGTGAGGGAAAAGCCAGTTTGTTTTGCCTACATGTTACAGGTTCTTGAGTGAATGGCAGCTTATAAATCTAAGTGAATTGGATTAATTGTGAAGGTCCTTTTTGTACAGCAGCAAAGACGGCATTCTACAATGGGTTTTCTCCCTTTCGCTTGCTCCAGAGGCAGGGCTAGATGATTTTCACACAGTTTCCTATGGGAGGAAATAGCACCATTCCAAGTGTTGGAATGACAAGGCAGAAAATTTTTTTAAAGCGAGCATACTTGAGAAAAGAAGGAATAAAGAAGTGCTTCCCAAACCTGGGTAAATTACCCCAAATTGAGTAAAAGTAATTTTTCTTTGGGTAACCACACATGAACCCATTACCCAATCACAACAGGGACATTTAAATTGACTTAAAATGTTTTATCTACATTGGGTAAAAAGGACTTTCTGATAAGCTGTTTTGGGTAAACGAAGGAAAAAATTTGGGAAGCACTGGAATAAAGGATACACACATATGAAACTAGTGCCTAACAACTGGCTCCTGAAACTGACAGAGCCCCCACCAGTTTTTTTTTTTGGGGGGGGGGGAGGCGGCTAGCCAGTGCCTGGGTGGGCTGGATGCTCTATCTCCTCTACAGAAAAAGGACCTACATGTTAAGTCTAATGTTCCAATTTCTTACAGTGGAACCAGGGCAATACACAGTGGGACATACCAGAGCTGTACTTTAACATGGGAACTTAACCAGAGGCCCTCTAGTCTTTGCAAACAATTATTTTCTGCAGCATCTCCTACTGGAAGAAGCTTTGACCAAGACACAATATTTATGCTTATAGTGTCTTTCTAAAGAGGACCCCATATGTGGAAGCCTTACATGTTTCTTGAGGGGCATTAGTATCAAAGATGGATCAGGCAGTTGAGTTTCTAATGGAGTGGTGCTATGATACCCTGTGGGACAGGCTTATTCTGAGTCCAACTGGCTAGTTTTATGCATGTCTTGATCCACCTGGAGATCATGGCTGATGAGGTTCTGCAACTATGGTTGATTGTCAAAAGGCTACTAGGACCTTGTCAGAGACTCTGAACTCCTCTGTACTTCTTAAATAGATTGTGTTGTTCATTGGATATCTAGTTTGTGCCAGTCCTTCTCTAATTGAATCTTGGATCTGGTCAGAATAAAGGAAAAACTTTCCATTTTCCATGTTAGGTATTCTATGGTTACTTTACATAGGGGCTCAAACAGAGTTCACGTTAGGACTTGAAGAGCTGGGTGACCCATGATAGATACTTGTGGATTGTAGAGCTTTCTTAAGAATGAAACCCTAGGAATTTCTTGATGTGAGCATGGGTCAAGAGAGATCCAGTGCTCCCTAGTGACAGGAGGAGAATGCTAACAACTTTCTGTGGAGGCTTCTTGGTTGTGAGCTATTGTTAAAGCCCACCTGTAAGAAGGCTAGGACATAAGGAATGGAGGCTGATGTCAGTGAGGTTTCCTTCCTTTTGGCCCACCTGCAAAAAGCTTATCACATGAGTTCATATATGAAAGTGGTGGAAGCACTTTCGGATGCTAAGATGGTTTTGCTATCTTAGGCTGGGGCTGGTAAGATGGCTGTACTCAATGTGCACACATGAGGTTGTAAACAGCTAGGGTACGGTGACACTGCCCAGAGTGAATCATCCATAGTTCAGGAGATCTGGTGTAATGGTATGTAGGAATGACCTTGGGATACGGGGCAGAGCCACAGCTAAGGGAATTGTCGGATAAGGGGCAGCTTAGCCCACAGAAGGAATGTGGGCATGGTAAACATCTCATAAGGGTTCCTCCCTAGTTTCTTGGGCTGTAATGGTGATGAGGGAGAAATGTACTTTCAGACTTGCAAAATTCTGTTAATGTGACCTTACAATAAAGTAGAATTAGTTCATCTGGACATGCTTCATGTCTGGACTACCTCGCAAGGCTAACATCTGGTGACATCGCCCAGAGTTGGGATGTGGACAGGTTCACTAGCTCCAAATACCATGGCACCATGGCACCATCAGTGTTAGTTTTGCTTTCCAGTCTTTCATTAGTCTCATAAGCCTGGGAATTAGCAGAAACAGTGGGAATGTGCACAATACGCTGAAGACAATTGTTGCTTCTGCTCTAAGTCACATAGTATGAGACTGCTTCACCTTGCGTTTGGTGGGAGGTGCTACAGAGTCCTCCAATGACCTTCCAAAGAACAAGAACACAATGGGATTGAGACTCCATGACTTCATATCCAAGCCAGTCCACCATCATACCTCCTTCACTCAGTGTAGGCATTAGTCTGTCTCCATTAGCTGCCTTAATCTGCTGTCTCCCTCTCTCTTGATGGAGGAGATGTTACATCTTTCCCCTTTGTCATGGTCAGATCACGCCCTGGTGACCTTGAGATTCTCCTATGCCGCTCCCCTCCACAGGGAGGCTGGGCCTATTTGATTGGTCCGCCCCCGGCGACTTATGGACACAATAGGGTTTCAGAGGGAGCTGGGGGTTATACCCGAGGATCTGCTGCACGGTCCAGCGGAGGCTCTGGCTGCCGTCTGGAATAGAGGTGGCCGGGGCCTTGGACAGGATCGTGCTTGTGTGGCCTCTCTTGTCCAGTCGAACCCGACACTCCCCCTGGTTCACGGAGGAGCTAAGGTTTCTGAAGAGGATTAAGAGATGCCTAGAGCGCTGCTGGAGAAAGACAAAGACTAAATCCGACCAACCACAAGCTAGAGCCGCGATTAAGGCCTACCTTGCTAATCGTCAATATTTCTCCACTCTTATTGCATCTGCGGAATGCTGCTCGGTGGCCCTGTTTAAGATTACCCAATCCCTTTTAGGGAAAGGGGAGTAAGTAATCCAACTGCAGGGCCGTGCTGAGGAATTTTCTGAGCATTTGCAGGATAAAATTGCTTGGATCCACTCCAAGTTAGACTCCGAGCATGAGACAAGAGTCTGGGGAGATACCCAGGGAACGTACTTCCCTTGTTATCTGGGAACAATTCGACCCTGTTGGACCCGAGGAAGTGGACAGAGTCCTCCGGACTGTAAATGCCACCACCTGCCAATTAGATCCATGCCCTTCCTCGCTGGTGAAAGCAGCTAGGGAGGTGACTTGTGGCTGGGTCCATATGATGGTAAATACATCCTTGAGAGAGGGGGTGTTTCCAGCAGCTTTTAAGGAGGTGCTAGGGCGCCCCCTCCTCAAGAAGCCATCGCTGGACCCTACTATACTGGATAACTTCCATCCAGTCTCCCACCTCCCCTTTTTGGGGAAGGTGGTTGAGAAGGTGGATACTGGATGAAACGGATTATCTAGACCCCTTTCAGTCAGGTTTCAGGCCCGGTCATGGGACGGAAACTGCATTGGTTGCACTTATGGATGATGTTTGGCGGGAGCGAGATGGAGGCAGTGCATCCATACTCGCTCTTCTTGACCTCTCAGCGGTGTTTGATACCGTCGACCATGGTATCCTTCTGGAGCGGCTCAGGGGTTTGGGGGTGGGCGGTGTGGCTTTATGCTGGTTCACCTCCTTCCTCCAGGGCCAGTCCCAGTCGGTGTTGATTGGGAGCGAGAGATCCAGCCCGCAGGCCCTTCTTTGTGGGGTCCCGCAGGGCTCGGTACTCCCTCCACTCCTTTTTAACATCTACATGAAACCGCTGGGCGAGATCATCCGTCACCATGGGGCGAGGTATCATCAGTATGCCGATGATACCCAATTATACATCTCCATCCCAGGTGAAATAAGTGATGCAGTGACCACCCTGTCCAAGTGCCTGGGGGCTGTAGGGGCCTCGATGGGGAAAAACAGGCTTCGGCTGAACCCTGGTAAGACGGAGTGGCTGTGGATTAATGGCTCCTTGGCATCTGGGAAATTGTCATCTCTAGTGCTGGATGGGGTTGCACTGCCCCAGACAGACCTGGTGCGTAACTTGGGGGTCTTGGACTTACAACTCCTGCTCAAAGAGCAGGTGGCAGTCGTGGCCAGGAGGGCCTTTACTCAACTTCGTGTTGTGCGCCAGTTATGCCCCTTCCTGTAACGAGAGGCCCTTCAAACGGTCACTCATGCCCTGGTTATCTCCCACATAGACTACTATAACGCGCTCTACATGGGGCTACCCTTGAAGAATATCCGGAAGCTACAGCTGATCCAGAACGCAGCCACACCGACTATTTTGGATGTCCCAAGGAGGACACATGTAACACCTCTGCTGCGCGAGCTGCACTGGGTTCCAGTCTGCTTCCGGGTCAAATTCAAGTTGTTGGTTATCACCTTTAAAGCCCTACATGGCATGGGACCAGGTTACCTAAGGGACCGTCTCATCCCTAACACATCATCCCATCCCACCTGGACATGCAGAGAGGGCATGCTACGGACCCCATCAGTTAAAGAATTCCATCTAGCAGGGTCACGGAAGCGTGCCTTCTCTGCTGTAGCCCCTGCCCTATGGAACATTCTTTCCCCGGAGTCCCCCTTTCTCCTGGACTTCCGGAAAAAACTTAAAACCTGGTTGTGTCAATATGCTTGGGGCGGGAAGGAGAAAGTACACTCTTGGGGATGGCTAGTGCCTTAGGGTGGCCCTGGAGTGCCATTTGGATTTTACTATATTTATTATATTTATAAATTGTTAATTAAGGTGTATTTTAGTCTATTTATAATTGTATTTTAATGAATTATATTCTGTTGTAAACTGCCGAGAGTCCCCCTCGGGGGAAATGGGCGGTGATAAATCTAAAAAAAAAAAAAAGATCAGGAAGTACCCCCATGCCCCTGGAACCTCTCACTCTGCCTCAAGGGCCTTCTTAAAAATGTCAGAGAGCTAGCAGATCCAAAAGAGCACCAGTGTGAGTAAACAGTTTTGGTTCCTTTATCTCCAACTAGTTCTGAAGGGATCTAAATTCTAGTCCCATGGAGGAAAGATTGGCTAATCCTCCCACCATGGTTAGCATATTTCTTTTTCTACATATCTCTTCATCCCTCTAATGGAGATCTGGGGAAGAAGCATCAAAAAAAAAAAAAAGGAGGAGGGGATGGAGAAAGGTGTTGCTTTCCCCCTTATGGCTTCCCCCTGGGGGCCACCTAGGTAGGGATCCTCAAGGTGGCATTTCTTGTATTTCTCCCCTATCTAAGGGAGGAGATGGCTTAATCTGCCTGGCTGTAGCCCAATTGGAGAACCTCTGGATGCAACTGTGGGCCTCCAGCATGCAGAATGGTATGAGACCTCCAGGAGGGGATATAATATGGCAAAGCCAGTTGAGCCATTTACAGTAAGTGTGGCTGTTCTTTCTGTGCAAGGCAGTACTCATAGAGTACTTTCCCTAAACTGATTTAAAAGCAATAAAGACAATTGGTTTCGGTGATATTAAGTGGTTAGTAAGAACCCACTACATACCAGATTCAAAACAATAACAATATAAAAATTAAAATACATAGCAGCTGAGAATAAATCACATATCCTAATTGTTAAATTAACCATCTGCCACCAAATTTTTGTGGGCTGACCTTCTCTGGACTCTGAAGTTAAACAGAGTTTAGCTTCATTGATACTTGGATGGGAGACCTACTGTATATAGCAATAGGCAAGATGGGAAAGCTGAAAACAGCAATGTGTTACAAGGAAGCTGAATGGATATCTCTAGGAAGTCATCAAGAACTGATCTCAATTTGAGTATTTTTTTTCTTTTTGGGGTTCTGTGGTCCAGAAGTAGCCCACAGATTGGTCACTTGTGTTCAAGACTTCTATTTTATCATGGTGTAATGAAGCAGCTTTATAGGCATGCTGTATCACAATAAAAGATTCAAGACAAGGGAAAACATTCATAAAACTTCATCACTAACTTCATTCTAACTAGTTTCAAAATTGCTCCACATTTAAAACGAGGTTAAAACAAGCACAGTGCCTTTGAAAAATATAATAGTGATACAGCGTACCTGGTAAGACAAAAAGAATGAACCACTTTATCATACTTAGAATACCTTAAGTTCTATTTATTTCAATAGGCTAGTTCTAAGTATTTTAAGTATAATTGAGTTCTGATCCAATCCAACTGTCCAATTTTAACAGTACATGAGAGCAGTGTATATGTAATATTTTTTCATCAATTACTTTAATTCATAAAAATCAATTAATAATTTAGGTTTCCCCACTGGGGGTGGAGGGAAGAGAACAGATTTTATTTGGCATTAATCTTTTTCTTTCTGTTTATGAATAAGGATGGAAATCTTCCCTTTCCCTTTATAACTACTTCATATCCATTCCACTCTTCTGTAGTCTCTGTATAGAATGCAAGATATCAGGTATCTGTCCTATACCATCTTCTCACTTTGGACCAAATTTAAAGGGAAACTTCTGCTGAAAAACAGTAGCAGTATATCTACTTTCTTCAAAATTAATGGTTTACAATTATTTATCTTGTGTTATAAAGCTACAATGTTTCACACTTCCCTGACAGTGAATATGGGAAAACATAGTAGGAGGATGTCACAATATATGGTAAATTCAACCTGATGAACTAAACATTAAGAGACATAGCTATATTTTTGTTTGGCGCTCTGTTAAAAAAAGAGAATGAAAATTACTCATAAAGGCAACTTACCTGGTGAAGAACATCAAGGGTTACTGGGTAGTACATGTTGTCAATAATTATTCTAAGGACTGGACTCTGAGCTGGAGTTACTGCACTCTCACTAACTGTAGTTCCACTTATGGGAGTATTTGTTGTTTGTACAGCAGTTACTGCCTGTAGAACAGCTTGAGCTCGCTACATACAAAGAAAAAGAAAAAAAATGTATGTGAATTAAGTTTAGAGATCAATATATTCAGTAGTTGCCGCAAACCATCTTTAAAAATAAATTAATCACAATGACAACTCTTAACTGACCATTTCTAACCAGAGAAATATCAGCACCCACATTAGCTGAAGAGAAGCTAAAAATGAATTATTCAAGAGTCTGGTTTCTTAAGAACATAGGGTGAAAATACTGAAGGGTTAGCTACTAGTAAGTAGTAAAAATCTAGGACATATTGTAGATTTACAAGCATGTACATTTGATGTTTTTATCTCTTCCCATGAGCATGAGACTCACTGTTATTCAGCCTACTCAGTGAAGAAATTGGAAGGAACCAGCAAAGCACTGCCATTTCTTGTAAGGTACTCTCAAAGTCTATAAAGAATTACATTTTTAATTTTTGGTAATTTATTTTCTTCTAAGAAAATATTTATGGAAAATGAATCCTTAGTACAGAATTTGATTTGTTAAATCTTTTTCTTTTCCCATCTTTTAATTGGAATATTTGATTTTTTGACAATAGACATATGAGTGAACATCCTTCATTTTTACCAGATAAACTACCTGAAACAGGCAAAAATAAAGATTAACTTAAATATCCTTACTAAAAAAAATTCCAAAGAAAAGCAAACATCAATGCAGGGAGTTACTGTGAAAAACAAAGATCCGTAACAATTACAAATTAATAGAATTACAAAATCTATTACCGCGTGCAAAGGTTCAGAGACATGCTTCAATCCAAAGATACTTCAGTTATCTCAACAAAGCAGATCAAAGTGGAGACCTGTTTCAAAACAGCAACTGAATCACATGCCTTCAAACTGCTTCACATTTCAAAGTGCCTTGCAGATTTGATGGCTTTTCTGCTACTTCTGGGGTTGCAGACCTCAACTTCACTTTCATATATGGATAACAGTAGAGGAAGGCTGAATTCTATGATGAGCTCTGTGACTCAGACACTGGCATGACTGCGTTTTATTACTTCATTCAACTCTTTGCTTGCCTATAGGAGCTGTTTTGGGTAGCAAAGCAACACTGCTTTAGGTACCATTCATGTTCTCAGCTCTCAACTCTGGCCAGTCTCAAGCCTTAACTTTGCTCTCCCTGTGCTAATTAAATGTTACTCTTCTGAGGTGGTCCTGCCAACGTTACTGTGAGCTGAACTCAATGCTCAGCACTCTGAATATGGTATTTACTATTACTGTTATATAGTATACTCAGCAAACAATGGTAATTTAGGGCCAATTCAAGCTTCATCCTAAAGCTTAATAATTATCCAAATACTGCCATAATATATATGTGATTTCAAGCAAAAATGTTTTTGTAAACTAACTGCTGTGAGGTCAAATAATTCTAGTTTTGGCAGCAGTTTCGACAATTCCATTCCAATATAAGAGAATAACTGAAGCTCAGGGTTGAACTGTGGAGTCCTTGGCGCTCTCTGACCTTGGTTGTTTGCTTGTAGACGTTTCATTACCCAACTAGGTAACATCATTAGTGCGAGTGAGTGTGGGGTTTGCTGTCTGTGTCAAAATGTTACAATTTTTAGTGTTCAGGACAAGATTTCAGTATTTCTTCAAAAATATGAACTGGGGTGCAAATGGCTTAGCTGACAATAATTTGACGTTTACCCTAGTCTCATTAATTGTCTGCTTTCTTTGGTGAAAGAAATCAATAGTGTGTTAATACAAATATTCAAAACATACATCCAAAATGCTACAACAGAAAACAGGGAAGTTGGATGCAATCAAGGAATGAATTAGGAATTCACTTGCAGCTATCTATCAAGGTGAATCCATCAGCTTCTCAATTCACACATTTTATGTGCGTCTTGACTTAACTTGGACAAGGCACAGAAAGTAGTCTTCAATAAGAAATCACTTCCAATTTTCTGATTTAGTGTGCAATTTGAATATCCAGAACTATCCAACCCAGCTATAAAACCTGTTGCCATTCCCAGTGACTTACAAGGACAAATTTGGGTTTTCAAATCTAATGGAAATAAAAAGTAATAAAAAGAATCAACTGGCTATACAACCTGAACTATAGCTCAAACTGTCCACCATCAAGCCAGCCCAACTCACCTCACAGGGTTGTTGTTGTGGGGAAAATAGGAGGAGGAAGGAGTATTAGGTATGTTCGCTGCCTTGAGTTATTTATAAAAATAATAAAGGTGGGATAAAAATAAAATAAAAATAGATATGAATTGTAAATTTCTATTTTTCTTGTTCTCCTTCCTGTTTTACATTCTCGATTAGCAAGTTAACGCTAAGATTCCAACATGAGATAGGATACATAAAATAATTCAAGTAGTGAATATTTAATTTTGGATTAATTAAAAAATAATTTTTATTTATAAATAATAAATTAATTAATTTAAAAAATAAAAGATGTGAAGGCGTACACATGTGGAGCTATACTTATTATATTCACCAAAAAAGCTTAACTACCATGTTCTTAAAGACAAAAACATAGGGAAGGGTGTTGGTTTAACTGGACAATTTTCATATTTGCTGAATGTTTAGTGGTCTATAATTGCAGAAAGTTAGAGAAATATGCTCTAAAGTGTCTAGTCATAACAACTGCCTGGCCACGGAGGAAAGCAGCAGAAGAGGAGTAAAGATTTGGAAAGGAGCAAAGTTTTGAGCAGTGTGTTGCAAACTGGAGCTAGACTGGAAAATAACTGTGTGTGGGGTATCTCTCCCAATGTAGGGACTGCTGTAATTCTTATAGGCCACCCTGCTGGAGTGGTGAGATGAGCAACTCAATTTTCATGACACCCTTTACTGCAGGAAAATAGTATATTTAAAAATAATCACTCTAGGTAACTGTTGGAATGTGCAGTACACAAAAATAGCAAGTAAATATGACAAATAACATTTTGAAAGCATGTTGTAAATACTCACAAAATTGGTTAGATATAAATAATCATGAAAAACATATAAACTGGAAATAATCTTTCCTCAACCTTTCTAGTCCCTCAGGATATTCTATCCAAGCTTACCTTTATGTCCCCCCCCCCCGAGAAGACTGAATTACTTCCAGATATAGTAGACTGTAGTCACCCATTGTTTTTATTTTCCAAGAACACCTGTGGGGCAATAAAGGTCTAAAGTTTCCAGACCTGAAGTTAATGTATATATTGATGTATTTGTGGGGGTCCTGTTATGTTTGTATGGTTTATCGTTTTAGTCCGTGCTGCCAGTTCATGTGTATTTAATTGTTTCCTGGATTTTGTAAACTGCCCAGACAGTAATGGAGTAGTCAGCTATAACAAATTTAATAAATTTAATAAATTAATCTTGGAAATGAAGTTGACTTCTTCATATCTTCATAACATGCCAATTTCCCATTTAGTTTTGTTTAAAATTTAAGAAGTCTGGAGAGAACTGGCATGCTGTTAAGTAAAGTGCACTGGTGTCTATGTGCATTACATTGGGAATGCTAGAGTTACACTTAACTGATTGGTAGTGAATCATATTTTAGGAGCTTTAAGCTGTATTAAATATTGAATGTGGTTAGGGGAACATATGATTTGATGAAGGAAGGATAGTATATATACTAATGCAGGGCTTTCCAAAGTTTTCCCGCGGCGACACACCAACCGCCATTGGTGTGTCGCTGTGGGAAAACCTGGAAGTGCCGCCGTTGCGGCAGCGCACAAAAACCCGGAAGCACTGCTGCCGCTTTCGGTTTTTCCACGCCGCCGTTGGTGTGTCGCCGCAGGAAAACCCGGAAGCGCTGATGGCGCTTCCGGGTTTTGATGCGACACATCTGGGCCCCGCAGGCGACACACTTTTATGTCGCGACACAGAGTTTGGAAAGCTCTGTACTAATGTATAAGTCCATCTGTGGATAATGTGACCCTCAAATTTTTAACAAAAATACAGTGAAAAATATGCCACCCATAGATAAGCCGACCCTCAACATTTTGTATGTTTTAATTTTAATTTAATTTTCACAACTAGCTTATCTGTAGGTAATCCAGAGATTGTCCATTTTTCATGGTATTTTGGTTAAAAATTTGAGGGTCATCTTATACATGGATGGTCTTATACATTAGTATATATGGGATATACAGGTACTTTAACAAAAGTATTACCATATATATATATTCATGGATAAGGTCATCCATGGTTAAGCCAAACCCAATTTTTTGGGTGTATTTGGGCACCTAAAATTATTGGCTTCTTTGCGAGTATATACAGTAAGTGTCCATCGTAAGTTTCATTATGGGCAGGACTTTTATTTATTTATGAAATTTCATCACCGCCCATCTCCCCCAAAAGAGGGACTCTGGGTGGTTTACAATAAAGCTAAAAAGATTAAAGTACAATAAAAACAAGATATATAACCATCCTCCTAGGGGTGGTTAGTTTAATACAGGGCTTTCCAATGTGCCGCTGCTTGCGACACACCAGCAGCGGCAGCAGTGCGGGGGGGGTGCGGCGGCGCGCGGCGGCGGCACGGAAGGGGCGTGCGGTGGCGCACGCACGCACGGTGGCGGCGCGGGGGGCGTGCGGCGGCACGCGCGTGCACGGCGGCGGCAGCCTCCGTTAAAACGCGGAAGCACAGATCCCGCGCCGCTGCTGCTGCCGCCGGGTGGTGTGGCGACACACTTTTGTGTCGCAACACACAGTTTGGAAAGCTCTGGTTTAATAATATCCTCCTTTTAAGAACATACCATCTTTTGGATTTTATTTTTATAGTAGTTTTTAAATGTATAGGCTTTTAACTTTTATATTGTGATTGTAAACCGCCCGGAGTCTACCATGGTAGAGATGGGCGGGGATAAATCCAAATAATAAATAAATTAATATTACATAACGTATAAACAAGTAGAAAATACTGTATAAAATAGCATCCAAGATGGCAATTAAAAGTTCTGATTCGGATTCATAAATACATGGGAACCACTTTAAGGCACTAGCCACCCCGAGGATTGACTACCCCCTTCCTGCCCTAGGTGAGACGGCAGAGCCAGGTCTTTAACTTCTTCCGGAAAGCCAGGAGAGAGGTGGCTTGCCTCACCTCTGGGGGAAGTGTGTTCCAAAGGGCGGGGGCCACAGCAGAGACGGCCCACTTCCTGGACCCCGCCAATAGACATTCTCTCTTGGACGGGGTCCGTAACATGCCCTCTCTACAGAGGCACTATAGAGAGTGTACTTACAAGCTGTATTTCCATCTGGTTTGGAGGCTGTAGGGCCTCAGATAGAAAGTCTGTGCAGAGAGTGGTAAGGGCAGCAGAAAAGATAATTGGGATATCTCTGCCCCTCATCCAAGATTTAGCACATGCACGCTGTTTGTCCAGAGCTCGAAAGATCATCAGTGATACCTCCCATCCTCATCATGGTTTGTTTTCTTTGTTACCCTCTGGGAAGAGGTTCCGCTGTATCCGATGTAGAACAGCCAGATTGGGAAACAGCTTTGTCCCCCAGGCTATTGGATTCTTGAATGCCAAATACAGTAGGTTCTTTTAGGTGAAATATGTTGGATATGTAAAGAATGTATATTTTATAATAATTATGGATTTTTATTAGTATTTTAATGTTTGACTGAAATTGTGAGTTAAAGAATGTATATTTTATAAGAATGTATATTTTATAAGAATGGGTATTTTATAGTAATTATGGTTTTTTATTATCATTAGTATTTTATTGCTTGAGTGAAATTGTGAGCCAACTGCAATGAAATTTCATTCTATTGTGCACTTGTATAGTGTTTAGTGGGATGACAATAAAGATACTACACTACACTACACTACACTACAGGGTGGGACGGGTCAATGTAATGGGGATGAGAAAGGCCCTCAGGTAACCTGGACCCATGCCATGTAGGGCTTTAAAGGTGATAACCAACACCTTGAATTGGCCCCAGAAGGAAAATGGCACCCAATGCAGCTCCTGCAGCAAAGGTGCTACATGTGCCATCCTTGGGGCACCTAAGATGGCTTGCGCGGCCGCATTCTTAACCAGCTGTAGCTTCTGGATACTCTTCAAGGGTAGCCCCATGTAGAGCGCATTGTAGTAGTCTCTACGGGAGATGACTAGGGCATGAATGACTGACTGGAGGGCCTCTCGATCCAGGAAAGGGTGTAACTGGCGCACAACACGAAGTTGAGCAAAGACCCTCCTGGCCACAACTGCCACCTGCTGTTCAAGCAGGAGTCGTGAGTCCAGGAGGACCCCCAGATTCCACACCGGGTCTGTCTGGGGCAGTGCAAGATGTTAAAAAGGAGCGAGGAGAATACAGAACCCTGCAGCACCCCACAAAGGAGGGACCGTGGGCTGGATCTCTCACTCCGTATCAACACCGATTTGGACCGGCCCTGGAGGAAGGAGGTGAACCAGTGTAAAACCACGCCACCCACCTCCAACTCCCTGAGCCAACCCGAAAGGATACCATGGTCCATGGTATCAAAAGCCGCTGAGAGGTCAAGAAGAGCAAGGATGGATGCACTGCCCCCATCCCGCTCCCACCAGAGATCATCCATAAGTGCGACCAATGCTGTTTCTGTCCCATATCCGGGCCTGAAGCCTGCCTGGAAGGGGTCTAGATAATCCATTTCATCCAGAATCCTCTGGAGTTGCAACGCCACTTTCTCAACCACCTTCTCTAATAAGGGGAGGTGGGAGACCGGACGGAAATTGTCCAGCACCGTAGGATCCAGCAACGGTTTCCTTAGGAAGGGGTGCACCAGAGCCTCCTTAACGGCAGCTGGAAACACCCCTTCTCTCAAGGATGAATTCATCATCGCCTGGACCCAACCACACATCACCTCCCGAGCTGCCTTCACCAGCCAGGAGGGGCATGGATCTAATTGACAAGTGGTGGCGTTTACAGTCCAGATGACCCTGTCCACTTCCTCGGGCCCAACAGGATCAAACTGTTCCCAGATAACCGGATAAGTACATTCCCCAGGCATCTCCACAGACCATGCCGCACACTTGGAATCCATCTTGTAACGGATCCGAGTGATTTTATCCTGCAGATGCCCAGAAAACTCCTGTGCCTAGCCCTGAAGGTGGGTCACTGGGCCCACCTTTCCCAAAAGGGATTTAGTGACCTTAATCAGGGCTGCTGGGCGGCATTCTGCGGATGCAACAAGAGCAGAGAAATACTGATGTTTCGCCGCTCTTAACACCACAAGGTAGGCCTTAAGAGCGGCTCTAGCTACATAGGCCTATAAGCCACTCAGCTGCTCCAGGGGCTCACTGCGCCCCTCGGCTATCACACCGCACTGCTTGTTGTGTCGCTCACCTACTCCAGGGGTCCTGCTTGGCCCTGGAGGGCTCACCAGTCACCCATTGCCAGGCCGCTCGTATCCGCCGTGGTGCTCTGTTCTCCAATACAGGGGGCTCGCCAGTCCACTCGGCTCTTTGCTCTGGGGAGCTTGCTGTCATTCTCCACCCACTGCAGTGCTTGGCTGTTGGGCCACAGACCCACTGAAGACTCACTTGCTGGGTCCCCACACTGCTCCACTGCGCCATGCTCCGGCTGTTCTGGGGGGCTCGCTGCTGGCCACTCCTGCAGCTTAACACACTGCTCAGCTGCCTCACTGCATCTCGGAGTCTCCACTCCGAAGGGCTCCACCCGGCTCCTACAAACTGCTCCTCCACTGAGCTACCCCCTGGCCGGGCCGCTCTACTCCACCATGGTGCTCAACTCCCCACACTGGGGGCACCAGCCCACACAGGAGTTGGGACTTGCCAGACCTTTCAGACCACTCAACCACCGGGGCTCATCGCTCCATGCCGCCGGGGCTCATCGCACCACCCCGTTCTCCTCCACCACGGCACTCAACTCCCCACAGTGTGGGGCTCACCGGCCCATTCAGAACCCCGCCAGAGTTGTAACTCGTCAGACTGCTCAGACCGATCAGCTGCCGGGGCTTGCTGCTCTGCATCACCGGGGCTTGCTGTGCCGCTTGGTGTCCCAGATGCTCCAGGGACTCCATCTGGTCTCGCCAGCCCCCCAGCACAAACACGCCAGGCATGAGGGCCAGGAGACCCTGGGGGATCCCCCAAAGTCACCATCTGGTAAGGAGGGAGTAAGGAGGGGGTCCACAAGGCACCCCAAGTCTCCCCTTAACCCGGTAGCCGGCGTCGGCTCCCGGTCACCATCTTGGATCCTAATTTTATGGTAGAGAGCAGATTTTCAAACAAAGGGAAGGTAAATTACATGTATCTTATCCATCCTCTCTTCTGGGCCACTTTCTAATCTTGGTGGCACTGATGGCTCAGCTGTAATCCCTTTTGGTCTGAAGGTATGATTAGTAAATGTCAGGATGGTTAATAGAAATGCTTTAATCATCTCTGAACCAACATCAGGAAAAAATAGACTAGCCTGAACTATTTAATGGCAATTTGGTCAGATGAAAGGAGTGGCGTTTTGTTCAATATATTTGGTTGGGAACTTGAAGCTGACAGAGGTTTTGTAAATATATCATACAATCCACTGCTGAACTTGAGATTTTAATACCGTTATTAAAGCTGTCTAGCACAGGAAAAGCTCAGGATTCTATGACCTCTATTACAGCCATGGGTTTATCAATCTGAGTTCAGCAGAAGCAGGATTTATTCATGAGGCCTAACTTTTGTACTGGTTTAGAAAATGGTCTCCACTATAGAAGCCAGTGATTTCTTTAGCATGGACAATCATTATTTGACTCTGATTAATAAACTCCAAATTGATGGAGAACCAAATATAGCTGTCTACCCTTGAAGATCCATGGATATTTCCTAAGATCTCTGATTAAGTTTTTATAGACCGCAATCTTCTCAAGGCATTAGGTTTCTAACTATTGATATAAAGACTCTGTTTGCAAAATATGGTAGGACAAAATATGTTTAAATAACCTGTGTCTCACTGTGTAGTTAATTTTTAGTTCAGTGTTATGTGAACCCACGGATCATTCATTAGTCCATGGTTCAGTTACCTGGGGACCAGCACATTATATAAACACAGCTGATAGATCCGAATGTTCTCAACTCAAAGACATACTGGCTCCTCTGGTATTCCTGAGAGCTGCAGACAATTAAATGATGTGCTTGACAGCTAGAGTGCAGGTGGCATGACATGATGACGAGCATGACTAAATAACAAAAAATATTACTTTTTGCCATTGTTGCATATGCCCAAATGCTAGCTAGTGGATATTTGTGTGATAAAGAGCCTTTTGTGTATGGGCCCCAGGTGTCCTGCTGCTCAAACCTGCTGAAAGATTGCTGTTACTAATTTGCAATGCATTTTTCATATAAGTCACTTGCATTTATAATTATATGGATACCAGAGTTTTAACCATCAGAGATAGATGCAGACATGACACCATCCGGTCCTACTTTTTGGCTTATATAACCTGAGGATATTAACTTTGGAGGATTGAGGCATACCCTTGTCCTCTAGACCCTTGCCTTTAAAAATTTTTGGAATCTTGAGGTTTGGGCTTATTATATGAAATTCAGGTAATGTAAATACTTCCTTGAGAAAAGGTATATAGTTACCACCATACTAATAAAGAAAACAATAAGACTCTTGCTAAAGAAAAAAAAATAAACCTAATCTAATTTTGGTTTAGCCATAAGACATGCATATCTGGTTACAACTGGTGGATAACTTAATGCGAAGCACAAGATAAAATGTATTTATTTAAAAGATTTACACGAAGCCCATTCCTACTTGTAGCTTTACGCACTTTACAAATATCCATATTGAATAAAAATTTGTAAAACCCAACTAAAAAACTGAATGGCTTGGGTAAAAATAAATGATTTTAACTTTCCTATTAAGTTGTAACAAAGAGGGGTTAGCTTTAGCTCCAGCAGCAAATGACTGCGAAGTTTAGGTCCCTCCATGGAAAACATAAAAATAGCTGCTGATGGTAAGAATGTTAATAGTAAGACTTGCAAAACTTCTAAGAATGCACCGCAGGCTGTAGGAGCATAGGTGGTCCTGTAGATAATTTAGGCCCAAACCATGTAATGTAACCTTTCAGTTTCCCTGGACCTCAGAGTCCTTTCATGCATCAGCCATGGTATACTTCTAGTTAAATCTAGCTGGGATGGGTCTAAGAGACACAATGTTGTGTTGGCTTAATTTTTTTCTGGAATGAAATTATTCAGTCAGTGAAATTGGTAACATTTGTTCAAGCTCAAGATCATTAGCTTGTGGTATACCAGAAAGCTCTATACAATCTTATGCTTTCAAAGATTTGGGGAGCATCACATGGCGATTTGTGGCATTAGTTTGTGGTGATAATACTACGTTTGTTTCTGTCTATAAATCCCAGGAAGGCCATGGAAATCTTGAAAAAGTATCAGGATTTTGGAACAGAGGTGGATTAATAAGGTAAGACTCAATTCAGGCAAGATAAAGATACTCGGGATATATCTAGAATTTACCTAGAAATGTTAGAATAGATTATACCTGAATCATTAAGATGATTTTAAAATATTCAACAATATTTTCATTTTTATTTATTAAATCTTCCACAATCCACATATACAGCATATATTTATACTTGCTGATTGTCTACAATTTTTATTGGGTAGAAACACCCTTAAATTCTTCTCAAATAGTCATATAGTATTGTTTGTAGATAGCTGTGAAAATTACACATTTAAGATCTAGTAGCATAAAGAAAATAGTATCTTACTTCCATTACCCTCCACTGAAGCCAAAAGAATCTAGGCAAAGGTTGAATCAAATGTCTTTAAAATACTACTTAATACTGTCTTAGTAACAGGTAAAAAAAAACATTTTGTATTAAAATGGGTTTATTGGTGTTCAATATTTTCATTTTTTTATTACAGAAACACATTGGAAAAGCTACAATTAGCATTATCTTACATTTAATTGAAAATAAACTGCATATTATTATTACACCATTACTTTCAAGTAAAGTTATTTGAAAAGGAAAATCCATTTATCCCCCCTTAACATGGCAATTTGACCTTTCTAGTATTTCAAAATGTTCATATCTCACACACTTACCTGTTAAAATTCTACATAATTAAAGTAAGTTTAATATAGAAGCAATAACTGGATTTCACTTTTCATCTACTAATATGCAACCATTCATAAACTCATGATTACTGCTTTTTCTGTCACATATTGTAAGAGTCCATTGATAGATTATCAGTGGATATCTCAGACAAGGAGAACTGACATAAAAGTGTAAAGTTATAGTGTAAAAATATATATTCACCATACCAGCAGCCTGCAGGCAGTGCCCTCAAATGTAAAACAGGTTGCAGGATTTAGACATAATATTAGCCTATATATAGGCTAATTATATTTTTTCATTTGAAGCAACTTTTAAATAAATTTTAGCATCAATTTAACTAATTTCTACTTAGGTAAAAATGTAATTCAATCAGTCTTTAATGAAGAGAATCTAGCCAATTAAGAACCAAACTTTTTTTCTCTTAATTAAAATTATTTTGTGATTCTTGAACAGGTACTGAAGACTTTTTAAATGAAGATGCCCTCAGGTCGAATTCCATTGCTGATGGCTATATCCATGTAGTTTTCTTGGCCATGTTACAAAAGTTTGCCAGTACCTTCTTCCAAGACACTTTTTTTTAAAAAAACTTCATCATCTAGCACATAGCTTTCCAAACTGTGTGTTGCAACACTTTAGTGTGTCGCAACACAACCCGGAAGCGGCGGCGGGGGCGTGCATGGCGGCGGCATACACGGCAGCGGTGCGCCATCAGCACTTCCGCGTTTTAGCGGAGGCCACCCCCGCCGCCGCACGCCCCCCACCGCTGTGCACGCTCCCGCCGCCGCTGGTGTGTTACCAACGGCGGCAGTTTGGAAAGCACTGATCTAGCATATAGCCTTGAAATTCTCAGGCAGTCCCCCATCAAAGTACTAACTGGGACAGCCCTACTTAGTTTCTGAAATAACCCAAGGTCAGCTAGATGCTACCATTCACCAAGGCAGACTTACTACAGAACCATTATTGTGATTGACATAGCTGCCAAGGAAAAAAATCCAATTTAAAACAAATTTGCTTCTATGTTTCAAATGAGAAAACAGTCTAGGCAAGGATTAACAAAGAGAAGACTGGAACAGAAAGAGTCCTAATGCTTGTTAAATTATTGTTCAGAATGATAAAGTAATAGAAAAAACAAAGGAGATATTTGATATCACCATTTGATATAGCATGATCAGTGCTGCTTTCACATTCCTTCATGAGAAGCAACATCAAATGCTTAAAATGGTCCATGAAGTTAGTACCTGCAGAACTATAGTTTCCCTGTTCAAGTATGAATAGTGTTTTGATCTCAAATAATACATTCTAAACGTCTTCAAGATCAAATAACTATGTATTCAGTTATTCTCAGAGTATGAATGTCTTTTCAGTAACTGTTTATTAGAAAAGCAGATCAAATAAAGTGAGGTTAAGAGTTTTAAAACTTGAACGAATTATTTAAATGTAGCAGAAACATAGCTCCACATTATGTATGTAACAAAGTAAGAAGTTTTTTTACAGGTTAACTTGAGCTCTTCGGCCAGAAAGATTATTAATGTTAAACATGCTTAGATCCCATTAATAAATACTGTATTTATTACGTAACCATAAAATAAATCCCAACATTCTTAAACATTTTATAAATAAAGAACCGCTATACTGGTACTTACAAACACAGAACAGCCACATAATTAATAACTATAATATATGTTACCTGATTCAGTGTATTATCAGTCTTTAATTCTTTATGATTTGAATACTGAATATATATGGGTTGATTGCGAAGATGAGGTGTCACAGCAGAATAATAATTTACCATAGTGATAGCAGCTTCTTCTGTTGCCAGTTCTAAAAAGGCCTAGAAAAATATTAAAGATATTTAAAAAGAGAAAAAGAAAGAAATTACCACATCCATCAGTCCATCCATCCATCTATTCACGTACCTACCTAGTTTCTGAATCATATTCTGGTAAAGTATTAAAACAGTTTAGCAAAGTCATTTAGAATTTAGAATGTACAATTTAGAAAGAACCACATGTGTTTCAAATTTGCATAGACAAGCACTGAGCTAATATATGCCCCCATCCCCAGCTTCTATAAAATGCTATATGCTCTCCCTTTATGCTGGTCTATGACTGTAATAAAGATTTGATTTGATTTATGCTCTCCCTTATGATCAGTAATCATTAGATCATTACATCAGTAATCATAAAATCACAGCTTTGATTTTAGTTCAGGGATGTTCACTTGAAGCAAACCTAAGCTTGCTTAGCATTAATTGGATTGTTGACATCATTCAGGACAATAATAAAAGTCTGAGGAACCAAAAAGATTGGATGATGCAATCTAAACAGGCACAAACCTCTAAAAACATGATTAGAAGAATAGGAAGACGAGGCATTAGTTTAGCATAAGCCTAGAAAGACAGACGTTGATCTGGCTTATTTCTCAAGAATATCCTCAAGAAACTTGTTTTATACATACAGCATGCTTCCTATACTTACATATATATTTTACATTAAATTCAACCAACCAACTCTGACATGCACACAAGTCTAAGATGAGACTAATACTTCACCTTTCTTTTCTAAGTTAACTTGTCCAAATAAATTAATCAAATTTATCTGTACCATCTAAAGATTCTGAGAAATTATTTCCCATCATGCCTACCGTATACTATATAATAGCAAAGTACTGATCCTATGAATTCCCATACTGACAGGCCTTATAGAATTTTTATATTCTAGAATTTTTAATTTTAAATAGATCATACAATTTCACTATAGCAACAACTCCTTGAAAAGTTCTCATGTTAAGTGTTTCCCACACTGAGCCATCATATATAAAAAGTAAAGGTAAAGGTTTTCCCCTGCACAGTCATGTCCGACTCTAGGGGCCGGTGCTCATCTCCGTTTCTTAGCCAAAGAGCCAGCGCTGTCCGAAGACACTTCCGTGGTCATGTGGCCAGCATGACGCACGCGGAACGCTGTTACCTACGCACCAAAGTGGTACCTATTAATCGACGTGCATTTGCATGCTTTAGAATTGCTAGGTTGGCAAGAGCTGGGGCGAGCGCAGGAGCTCACTTCGTTGCGCGGCGCTCGGGTCTCGAACCGCCGACCTTCCGATTGACAAGCCTGGCGTCTTAACCACTGAGCCATCGCGCCCCCCGTCATATAAAACTTTGTTATTTATCTTTGAAATAGATTAACTTTACTATATGGAATTTGGTGTGTTAACTAAAGATTTTCAGATGCAAAGAAACTATGTTAGAAATGGAGAAAAATGCCAAACTTCTCAGAAAAAAGTACTTTATCTTCAAAAAGAAATATTTTTTTAGAAAGCTCATAAGAAAAATAAGAACCCATTAGCTGATCTTAAGAACCTGATTAATCATAAAATGTTGCTTTATAACATTTGAGAAAAACTTAGTTCTGACTGCTGAGAATACCACAACCTCTATTTCTGTTATACAGGCACAGAAAGCTAGAAAACAACTGCAGTTTGGGGTACCTTCCATTTTTGGATAGTTTTCTGTAAAATATGGGAAATTTAGCCCTAAGGAGAGAAAGCTACAACAACCAACAAATTACTTGCTTCTCCCTTTCCAGAATGTTTATGATTCTCCATCTAGATTTCCGAATCTTTGGAATTTTCAGCAAGCATAGACAAATTGTTCTCACTTGGTGGGCGTAACATTAGCTGGTAGGGATGTTAAAACATTCCAAGCTTGTAATCTTTTGAGTCCAAAACATTGGTTTTAAGTGTTCTGAGCTCAAAATAAAACTGAGTATTCAGAATTTCTTCCTTCAAAATAAGCTCATTTCAAGAATTCAGATTCTGAAATCCTGAGGGTATTGCCTCATTTATAAATTGGTTTGTGGTTTGTGGTTGGCTTATATTTATTTTTTCCCCAGCATAACCAGCAAAATAGCAGAAGTAGTTCCATCTCCATTACTGTTGGTCAAGCCTAGGAGACAGAAGAAAAGGGAAGAGGGTGAGGAGGAAATGACATTATTTAAACCCATGCTTAGAAGCAGATGATGATGTCACTGACTCAAATGTGTCATACAAGTTGGGGATAAATTTTCTAGGTTTTTTTTTCTTCAAAATTCTTGGCTACCAGAAAGTTTGAGTTTATGGTTGCTTTGTGGGCCTACAATTGCATTCTCTGTTGTACTTTCTTTCACAGACAAGCAGTCATTACACAAATGAAAAGGTCTGTTCTATGCATTGCTTATTAAAAAGTTTTGCTAATACTGTGTTGCTTTGGTTTATTTGCTGAGTCATGTTGTGCACTATGTGCATACTCTTGCTGATGCTTAGTCTTCAGGCAGCATGCTAACTTCAAGCAGTAGGTTGCTTTTGCTGTGTGTGTTGAGTATTGCTTGCAGACTGTCAAATGCAAAGGTATGCAGTGAGATTATGCATCTGAAAGTGATAGAAGCTTCAACCAGAGAACTCTATACTTTTGTTGTGCTTGTCATTATTGTTCATAGATTGAAGTGAATCATGCTATTTTTTTCTGGGCTTCAGCAGCTGTTTGTATAGGCAGGCTGTGGGAAATAACAGTTTTCAAGCTATTGTTTCCATTGTTGCCGGTGGGAATTGTTCTTCTTTTTTTTTAATCACTCTCATGGCAAACTTTTCTGCCGGTTGGAGAATGGCAAAAATCAGCACGTATACCAAATCATCCCATCAAATTTTATGGTTGAAAAATGAGGGAGCAAGGTGCTTTTTTCAAGTTCCCATTATTTCTATTTTTGTAGAAAATAGTTTGCTCTATCTGGAACAAAGATTTCAGAGTTTTGTTGGGATATAGGCAACTCAGAAGATTTGTCCAGAGCTCAAAACAAGTTTCTTTTTTCTACTTCATGCACACCATTATTATTAGCTGGTTATTTCATGATGGCTGAATTTCACCAGGCTCAAGGAAGTTTTGGCACAATCTGCTAATTCAATCTAGAATTGATTTTGCCTGCACCATAGTGCATTACTTTGCCCCCATTTTAAAACATTCATGGAAGGAGACACAGAGACCTCTACCAAAAACTGGATTATTGTGTGAGCATGTCTAGGAACATGATACTAAAAACATAAAAAATGTAGTTAGTTCCCTATACTTTCCAGAGTTAATTGATGCTACAAATTACAGCTAAAGACCAACAGTGAACTTTTATTCTTGGTTGCAATATACAGTCATTTAGCCTGAGATCTATGTTACCAGAACATCACTTTTAAGATCTGCTTCTTTTCCCCCCCTCAATTCTTCAGAAAGCAAATGCATAAAAATCTTTGCTGTCACATAGTACTTGATTTTGCACCTAACAACCTGAAATACTTTTCCATGTCTGACTCGGTTGATTAAAAAAAACTTTCCTATAATTGATGTGTTATGATAAAATCCATTCATGGCAAGTGGAATACTTTAGAGTCCTGGGATGGAGAAAACTTTGTACTCTGGAAAAAAAAGGAAAAGTACCTGGTTCTTTCCTTTCAGCATGAGAATGTTGGTTACCTTACCAAAAGGTAAGCCCAAAGCAATAACTTCTGTTTCTGTTACTTCTCCTGGTAACTTCCTGATATGAAGAACACGAGAAGGAGCCCCATCCATTTTATCTTCACCCTTGAATTTCTTGTTGTCGTTACCATTGGCTGAAAGACATTTTTTATAATTCATTTCATATCTAAAAATTATCATATTTATTATAAACTCAGAGAAAAATAGTTTGTACATGCAGATGTTTTCAAGTTAGTATATAAAAAGTGAATCTGAAATCTTTGAATCAAATGTTTAAAAAGTAGATAATAAAAATTACATATATTAGTGTTCCAATATAATTAATTACCAAGCAGACCAACAAAGATCAGGAAACTCTAGTAGGACAACATATAGAAAAGGGGAGGGTGTACTTGCATAGCTTCTATAACTAATTACCTAAAGGAAAAATCAGCATATAATGACTGATAATTATTTTCTGTATTTGGGTTATCAAACAATTCTCATGAGCTGAGTCACACTGATGTGTCACAAACATAGTAGTATACCTCTCAAAATTATCTTCCCATCCCATTACCAGGAGATGCTGCCTGCAGCATTTCTATATAATTTACAGCTATAAATCTGCTTTCTTATAATCAGCTTTCACTGCCCCACAAAATATGAAGTTCTGCTCCATCCCTGTTTGGAGTGTGATTTAGATCATCCCAACCCAAACTCCACACAGAATTACATTTCTTTAGAATAAAGTTCCTACTGAATTTTTGCATGAGTCACTACCATTTATTGGCCTATTCTACTTATTAAAGGAAAGCACTTTGGTTTTAAGTGTGAAATCTGCATTCTATTTTAATTTGAAAAAAATGGAACAATTCAGCCATGAAACACTTACAAAATATAACAGTATATAAACTTAAATTGTCAGGAAACACAACTTACATCCATGAAAATCTTATCTTTCCCAAAATCTTATTTCTTTCCCAATACATAACATATTACTCCTGTTTTTTTAGCCAGACACTTATATTGTGCTATATGTTTAAGGACCTTGCTCAAGATTCAAATACATACTTTCAAGAGATGTAATAGATTTATGCATTGTGAAAAAGAACACGATCATAATTAGCATAACAAATGAGCTAGGATGTAAGTAGGCGTTCAATGAATGTCTATATGACTGTGGATGGAGAGTGATGGTGGCTGAATGTGTGGGTTGGACTTAGTGGGTTTGCAGAAGTGCCATGCACACTGCCGCTAAACTTGTAGGATGAAAAGGTGTCAGATACCAAAGGGGATGCCAGAGTGATGCATAATGGTGCTGGGATCAGAAAGTGGTGACCACATTTAGCAATGATGGGCACAGGAAAGAGGGAGAGGGGCAGGCACACTCAGTAGGCCATTAAAAGAGAAAGAAGCCACACAGTGCAGATCCCTTCTTCTAACCCAATTGCTCCAACCTTGGACCTGGATAGCCAAATTACCGGTGGTAGTTTAGTCCTCAAGCCAGAGAGCAATGGGGATGCAGTCTTCTCAAGATTTGACCTACTAGGTTGTGACTAGAGTCACAATGCCAAGGTTAGGAAGGAGGGGCTGTTATGAACATCTATGAGAGCTTGGAAATGACCAACAGCACCACCTTGGAGATAACTAGATGTGAGTGTCTGTATGAAAATGGGTTGTACGGACAACCATGAGCTGAAGCTGGTGTACCAAATGACCTGCAGCAGCCCTTCAGAAGCTCCTGGACCATATTTCTGGACTGAAGGAGTATCATCCTTGTGAGGTAGTTCAAACAGGAAGCACACCCAGATGAACTAATTATACTTTATTGTAAGGTTACATTATCAGAATCTTGCCAGGTCTGAAAGTACCTTTCTCCCCCGTCACCTTATAAGCTGTCTCTTATCCAACCATTCCCCTGGCTGTGGCTCTTCCCCCTATCTCTCAAGGTCATTCCCACATACTATTACATGGAGTCCCTCAGAGCCAATATAGGTTACTTTATTATATTGGCTATAGAAACAGAATCTTGCAAGCCTGATTATGCTTTATACACCTGCCCCCTAATACTCCTGTGAAACTAA
The DNA here is from genome assembly GCA_023362775.1 of Charina bottae. Taxonomy (NCBI): domain Eukaryota; kingdom Metazoa; phylum Chordata; class Lepidosauria; order Squamata; family Charinaidae; genus Charina; species Charina bottae. Next base: position 28,675,932 of record JALMGJ010000003.1, on the reverse strand, counting down.
AGAGGTATCAGTCTGAGACATTTCTTCCTCTCCTCAGATTGTTTTGGGCTTGAGTCACGCTTCTTCCCTCATCACTCTGGGAATGATGTCCATGGAGGTCCTCTTCTTTACTCTCTACATGGCCTTAACTGTAACCATGGACTTGAGTTGGTAAGCTCAACTATGACTCCTGAAGACAGGCAAACACTGGACCTAGTTTCTATTTCAGAGTAGATGAGATGGGATCTACATATGGAGGACCTTGACATCTATCTGTCCTTTGCTGTTCTCAGATTATTTTTGGTCAGGTTGCATTAAGATAGTCCACTCTAGGCAGCTGATGGACGCTGATGGTTTTCTGAAGGCACTCAGGCAATTTCCCAATTTGGTGGGTAGTTCCACCCTGTACTTGGTCAGTCTCTGCTATAAGGAGACTACTGGAGCCCTGGATAAGATTGCTCCTGTAAGGCTTCTTCCCTGTCACAGATCCTGAGCAGCCCCATGCTTTACAGAGGAGCTACAGGAGATAAAAAGAATTAAAAGATGCCAAGATTGGCATAAGATTTAAAATGTAAGTTTAAGCCTACATAGTAGTTCATAGTAGAGGTTCCGCTGTATCCGATGTAGAACAGCCAGATTGTCCCCAGGCTATTGGATTCTTGAATGCCAAATAGGTTCTTTTAGGTGAAATATGTTGGATATGTAAAGAATGTACAGTATATTTTATAGTAATTATGGATTTTTATTAGTATTTTAATGTTTGACTGAAATTGTGAGTTAAAGAATGTATATTTTATAAGAATGTATATTTTATAAGAATGGGTATTTTATAGTAATTATGGTTTTTTATCATTAGTATTTTATTGCTTGAGTGAAATTGTGAGCCAACTGCAATGAAATTTCATTCTATTGTGCACTTGTATAGTGTATAGTGGGATGACAATAAAGTTATTATTCTATTCTATTCTAGTGATAAAAGCAGCAAAGTATATGTACTCTTCCACTCTTACTGTGTCTGCAGATTTCCACTTGAAGCCCTATTCAGGATTACTCTGATATTTCTGGGGAAGAATGAGGGGACAAGATATCTGCAAGCCATTCAGATACTTTTGTAGATTTCTCTACAGAAACGTACACATATTATTCACTCAAGTCTTGATGCCACTTGGGCAGAATCAAGTAGGCTGAAGGGGGCAAAGTCTTTCATTACTACCTGGGATTGTTTTGAGCTTCTAAGCCCAAGGAAGTGGACAGAGTATTCAGTAATATGAGTTTTGTTAGCTATGGTTTGGATCCACGCCCCTTGTGACTCCTTTCGGCAGCCAGGCAGGACATGTGTAGCTGGCTTTAGGAGAGGGTTAACATTTCTCTGAAGAAAGGTGTGATGACACTGCCATGAAAAAGATAGTGATGTGCTCTCTCTTGAAGAGGCCATCTCTCAACTTCTGCCTAGTCTCCTCATCTGGTCACACTGGATGGGAGGAGTGTGCCATGCCTGGTCTTATCAGAACTGGTGACAATTAATTATACCATCAACCATGGTATAATTCTGGACCACCTGCATGGAGAGGAAAACCTTACTTTTCAAATCAGCATTTAGCATTCAGCTAATGGTCACTGGGTGACTTTTAAATTATTTCAACCATGGTTTTTATGTATAAGGATGGTTATTTTATCTTAATGATATAATGATAATGGTTGTAAATCAATAAGTAAATAAAACAGCAATTGCTGCTAGAAAGTGATATTAGTTATTCTGAAGAGAAACACCAACAAGAAATAAGTATTTTAATTAGAAAACGAGACAAAAATTGTCATGATAGAGACAACCACTAGTTTGTGTACATATGATTCTAAGAAATATGAAGTTAAATAATCCTAATGCCATAAAGTCTAGAACCCTGCCTATAACCTGGTTTTAAAACTTGTGCACACCTTAAAATTAACTGCATTTAAAAGGAAATGAAACAAATTTGTAGTAAGTTTGTCAGTTATTAATCTTCATGGCTGCATGCATGCTATCTCTAGAAAGCAGCATGCCTATAATTTAAACTGATGGGGGAAAATGGCTATTACCCTCGTGTTCTGCTGTGGACCACCCAGAGTTATCTTACTGGCCACAGTAGGAAACAGAATGTTGGACTAGATAAGCCTATGGTCTGATCTGCCACACATCTTTAAAATAATGGATATATTGCAAAGTATTCTTCCTTTCAAGGAATATGCTCATAGAAGAGTTACAGCATGGTTTGATACCTGTCTATTATTGGTTTTCTACATTACGTGACTATGTTCAAAAATGGGAAGAAAAGTTTGTTTAGTTTGGGTCTGAGGCAGACCCGTTTAGCGAAACATTTTAAAACAACCAAGAAAGGCTTACTGAGGCTTCTACTTTTAAATTTTGCATTGGGAAAAATGTATTATATGAAACTGGATGAAGCACAAGAGCATATTTCCAAGACGAAGAACCCTGATCTCTCCCAGTCCAAGAAAAGTATAAGTCCAAATGACACAAGCGTCTAGAGCTCTCAAAAAACAACCAAATGCCAGTATGTGTTCTGACCACCAATATTACAGAGCTGATATTTTTATGACCCTGTGCTAATTCAGCCTGATAGCTGAGGAAAAAAATAACTAAAGGTCAGAGTCAGCATCTGCAAACTACTTTGAAGCAGGATATCTGAACAGAAACAGTCACCACAGCCCTGCTCTGCTTCTTCTTTTTCTAAATTCCCAGGTTGGCCAAGAGCACAGGCAAAGCAACACCCTCAGTAACTATCTTCCTTTACAAAGTATGTATCCAGGCTTATGAGCTTTTTGGTTTTTACTTTCTATTTAAGACCTGTGCATTTCTGTTCTTACTGATCATACCACATTACTTTTTAAAAACACCTGCAGAGAAAATTCCATTACATCCCACAGGCCAAAACATGCAGTATTTAATTCACTAGTGGAGAATGACATAGAGCTGCTTCTTTCCTATACATGATTCAAAAAAGATGTAAACACTGAAGATAGACATATCCTTCTCTCAAGAGCCCTCTTAATATCAAAAACATCCCACATCTTTTTCTTAGAGTTGGGTTGTAAGAAAAAAGAGGGGAAGATCACTTCTAATCCGTAAAAGCTTACATTTTCTTAAAGAGGATTTTATATGAAACATAATATAATCTTTATTATAAAAAATGCCTAAGTCTTTTGGACTGACATGCTCCTAGCTAAGATTCCATCTTTGCTTACGTAACTTTATTCAAAATCTGATTAGTCTTAGTGCAGGAAGACAGCATAAAAAGGATCAAACATGGGCCTGGTAAGAACTTCAGAATCAATGTCGTAGACCCTGTAGCATTCTATTAGTGATAAGTGATAACGTTGTTTGCCTTAAGAAAAATTCAGATTACTGGGACTGAGCCAGCCTTTCTCTTACAAGTGTAGGGTGAATTGACACTATGGGATAAACCAGATCTCAAAATTGATTTAAAGAAGAAAGTTTCATGGATGATGAAATCTTTACAATTAGACCTACTAGCGGGTTATAATGATAACTTTTTATCATTTCCTATGTTAAAAGATAAATATCAGTTGTCAGTTGTTACCCACTGGCAGTATTTACAATTATAACATTTACTGACATCTTGATTTGGACCAGCAGCATTTTCAACTTCAGAGATACCTAAGTTATTAGACCAGACCATTAAATCCTATGAGACAAAAAAAAAAACAAAAAAAACCTCCACAATCTTTAATAAATATCTGTTATCAATAAATCAATTTGATATGCAAACTTTAAAGATTGACTAAAATAAGGAACTGGTGACCCTGTTTTGCCTAAATAATGGGAAAATGTTTCAATTTTAATACCAAAGCTTCATTAGATCTTAGATTATGGCTCATACAACAAAAACATGTATTTCAGACATATGGGACCCATTGAGTTCACAAAGAAAAGGAATGAGTAAATTATTGTGATGCACACAGAATAACAGTTCATTAATTTTTTTTCAATGTCCTAAAGTAACTATGTTCTGGGAGGTTGTGATTACATACACGGATTTGATTTTGAAACAAAGTTTAATACTTTCAGATGTACACATACTTTAGAATGACATACCTACAACATGGAAACTGACAGCTGGATAACAGAAATGGATTGTCTATGCCCTTATTACCAAGAGATGAGTTCTTCAAAATCAGAAGGACAAATTTATGGCCTCAGTTACACAGACCTGAGGTTACTTGTGTCCTATGAACAAGTTGCTTATAAACAGATTATCCATGGACAACTACAATGAAATGTGGTTATCTTTTAATGAAACTGTTATGTAAAAAAATCATATATATATAAATCTATAAATGCATGAGAAGCCCTTATATATACAATTTATCTTGTTGTAGTTGCATTATTTTTTCTTTTTCTTATATTTTTCTTTTTACTTCTGATTTTATTTATTTATTTAATTTTTATCCCGCCTTTATTATTTTTATAAATAACTCAAGGCAGCAAACATACCTAATACTCCTTCAAATAAATAAAGCACAAAAACATTTTAATCGTTTTTTTTTTGGTCTAAGATGAGTATAAGTGGGACCGCCCAGAGTCCCCAGGTGTGGAGGAGATGGGCGGTGATACAAATTTAAATAATAAATAAATAAATAAATAAATAAATTAGTTAACTATTAATTATGATTAGGTATAATTGATATTAAAACTCTATGTGAAGTATTAAAATATCAGACAATAACTATATGTTATCATAAAAGTAATAAAATATGTTAAAATATCATTCTATGCTATAAAAAGAATTAAAATAAAACTAGTGAAATGCTAATATAATATGCTAATAAGCTTTAACAGTAAGACTGTTAAACAAGGTGAATAGAAAACTAAGCATAATGGACAGAACTACAACAATGCAATTATATAACTGAGGATTTTGTCAGATCTACTTAATTCTTACTAGCAGTCAATTCCCAGCAAATTTACAAGCTGATGTGCAAAACTGTATGTTAGAGTAGAATTACAATCAGAGAAAAGTATAAAGACATAAAATTCATCAATATGGCTAGGCAGCCTTTTAAAGGGGAGGGGGGATTTTTTATGTCTTCATAATATGAGCAACAGAGAGGGACTGTTCAATAGTCTCAGTATGCCTAGACTCAGGGCATAGGCACTCCAGAACAGAAACCCTCATATACTGTATCTTCCATTAAGGATAACTACGGGAAGAGCATTGAAACATACCAGACTGATGACCCTTCTAATTTTAGGAACTTAAATGTTAAATGCTCTCTAACATAACCCATAAAGGCTACTACGTACTTTTGACTATCAATAAAAGTTTATGGGGAAAAACAATCTTAGCCAAAGATTAAATATAGACAGCCAAACTTAGTCTCCACTTTTACCAAACCAGTTTCCATACACTGCGTTACCATGCTGAACTCATTAACATGCATTTTGCCATACCCCAATAAAATGGTTTGCTACACTGATTAAATGTATATTATTTGCATAATTAGCAGGACTGTAAACCCTCCCCTCTTTAGGCTTATCTTCACCTCTGCTACCAATCAATAAACCAATATGTACTTCAATGAAAGTATGCTGGTTAGACTCAGAACTTCTCCAACAATAACCATCATCTTTTGATTATAAACACTTTAGGATTGCTGCTAACTCTCTAAGCATTTTGATCAAAAAGCAGTAGTGATGTGTCATTCTACTATTAGAGGTATGGACAGTATATGAAGCATACAATCTACTCAATTAGGTGCCCATTTATATGCCAGCAGTGTTCCTTTGGTCTCCTAACAAAACCCATAATTTTAGCTTTTAGTTATTTATTTCTAAATAATCCTCCATGCAAGACTGTCAAGGACTCATAGAATTCTTCTAAGACCTATGGGGTTTCTAGACTGTATTACTCCATCATCTGCATAAAGAAGAATGGATATAAATTTCTCCATCAACTAGGGAAAATAAAAGTCCCATTTAAGTAACCTATCATGTCATTTATGTAAAAGTTAAACAAAAACAGAGGTAACTTACAATCTTGTTTGACTGCCTTTCAAGTTGACATTTGATAGATAGCTTTGGGGGTTACCTCTGACTTTCAAAGACATTATAAAGGCTCAAATAAGAAGTAGTAAAGGTAAATGTTTCCCCTGCACAGTCATGTCCGACTATAGGGGCTGGTGGCTCATCTCTGTTAGCCGAAGAGCCAGCGTTGTCCAAAGACGCTTCCGCGGTCATGTGGCTGGCATGACGGGTGCGGAATGCTGTTACCTACCCACCAAAGTGGTACCTATTCATCTACTTGCATTTGCATGCTTTTGAATTGCTAGGTTGGCAACAGCTGGGGCGAGTGCGGGAGCTCACTCCGTCATGCGGGGCTAGGGATTCGAACCTCTGAACTTGCAATCTTTCGATCGACAAGCCTGGCGTCTTACCCGCTGAGCCATCGCGCCCCCAAATAAGAAGCAATAGGTGACAATCCATTATGGTTGCTTTCAGTTTTTCTCAGTTTTATTCAAGAGGTAGAATCAAAAGGCAGTTTAAAAACTTATAAAACCTAAGTATAAGGAGACTGTGAAGCTCATACTGGGGAATTTCTCCATTAAAAATGTAATATTGTTAAGCACTGCTTGAAAGTAGATCAGCTTCTCTAAATTTTACCTGCTCCTCTGCTAGGTTTTCTTGTTCTAACTAACACCTTAGCATCTAGCCCAGCCTTTCTCAACCTTTGACCCTGGAGGAACCCTTGAAATATTTTTCAGGCCCCGGGGTACCCCTGCACATTCAGGCTCAAATATAGGCCAGAAGTTACAAAAGTATTATATTCGTTTCATGTGTAGGCCTGTATATATGCATGAACAGTGTTCTTAAACTAAAAATAAAGAATGAAACTTACCTCTTTAATGTGAAGTTGCCCAAATTTGAAATAATTTTTTAAAATAAATCATCCCCCGGGAACCCCTAATGACCTAGGGTTCCACGGAATCCTGGTTGATAAATCCTGATCTAGCCTATGGGTCTAGCATAGAGCTAATTGTAATAAGCAAACTAATGTGTTTATAGTTTGAATTATTCCACTTTTTTTTTAAAAAAATGGGAATTATGACTTGTCCAGTCAGTCGTCAGGAGTCAACACGGACTCAAGGGCACAAACACAGACAAAAAAAGTTAGCACACAATCACAACATATACAACCAGAATGAAATAAGTATCCCGGTGCTGGTCATTAACCAAATAAAGATTACTCACTTCCTATAAGTATGCCATCCCAGAACACCTTCTCTCCTAATTTTATTATATTCTAGTTTCAGTCCTTTTATATATTAGCACTTTCTCACCCAAAGGTCCTAGAACAACTTAAAAAATAAAAATAAAATAAAAATCTAATATCATCTGACAAATTTAGGATAATTAAAAGCACAAGATAAAATGAAAACATGTGTTAATTAACCAATGCATTATTAAGGAAAGCACAAAGATTTCAACACACTAATTCCATAATTGCTAGATGCCCGAGCAAGAGATTATCTGAGCACATGAAGGGGCTGGGCATTTGCCCGTTTAAAATTATTTGCAAAACTAACATAATTATTCAAGGCCATAGCTTGAAGTATAAGAATATTTTTATCGTGCATTTAGCATATTCTTATACAGTATGTGATAGAAAAAGTAGAATGGAAAGACTGCAGTTGTTAAAGAGATAGAAAACTAGTAGAAGGTATGGAATGGGTAAGGTGAAGAATGTAAATTGCAGTATTCATTTTTGTATAATATAGTTAAATACTTAGGACAGAGTGGGAGGGGAAGCATAAGATAACATAATTTCAGGTAGATTGTTGAAGAAACTTCCATTTCTTATCCTGCCTTACTTACTTACTTACTTACTTACTTACTTACTTACTTATTATTTAATTTATATGACCGCCCATCTCCCCTCATGGGGAACTCTGGGCGGTTCACAATAAATAAGTAGTTAAAATAGAATCTAAAATATATAAAAACCACAATACTATAATACAATGAGTAATTATAAAATCCAGATGGACGAAGGCATTCATTGAAAGGAGGACATTAAAATTAGGGGATTAGCCATCCCCATGAGGAGCTATCCCTTCCTCCTTCCCATGCCAGGCGGCAGAACCAGGTCTTCAGCCCTTTCCTAAAGGTCGGGAGGGAGGAGATCTGTCTCAACTCTGGGGGCAAGATGTTCCATAGAGTGGGCGCTGTCACAGAGAAGGCCCGCCTCCTAGACCCCATCAGATGGCATTCTTTAATTGATGGGGTTCGTAGCAGGCCCTCTCTGAATGACCGGGTGGGGCGGGTCGATAACATGGGGATAAGACGGTCCCTCAGGACCGTACAGAATGGTCAAAGATTTTTCCAATTTATTTATTTTTACACACACAGAGACACACGTTTAGTTCAGGCATTTATTGCTGGTTTTGTTTTAAAGTTTAGTGTACCACTACTCAAATGGCATAATGAGCATTCTTTCTGCCATGTATTTTAATCTGTTCTGCAAGATGGATATATTTTGATATTCAAATAACAATGATCCTTTAAAATGCATCACTTACCAGTAACTACTATGCTGCTCATATTAGAGTTCGGGCTATTGAGTACACTGCCTGAAAGAAGTTCGTCAGATCCTCTCTAAGAAAGAAAGAAACAATAAGCAGTTTGCCATCTAAAAATACAAAATTGGTATTAATAATGTCAAAATGACATTAAGTGAAAATCTAGAGCAAGGAAACTATTTAAAGAGTTAGCATTTTTTTCAGTAAACTTCCAGGTGTCCTTTCAAAAGACATTAATTTATGTACATCTATTTTTTTATTCAATTATGATAGTCTCTTCAGGTGAGATTAAAACAAGTTACTTGTCCAAAACCCCATGAAAATGGCAGATAAGGGATCTGAATTACAAAATTTGGAAAATGGGAAGCAGATAACTTATCAGGGTGGTACTTCCAGATGCAGTGAAGGGATGCCATTGAAGCTGTAGATCATGGGTCTCCAACCTTTTGGCTTCCCTGGGCCACATTGAGTGAAGAGGAATTGTCTTGGGCCACACATAAAATATATAATATAGTTAATGTATATAAGTAATAAAACTTCATTTATTTTTAAATATTTTTATTATAAAATTTTAAAAAAGAGAGCAACATAAAACTAGTGGGATATTTGACCTTGTTTTTGTGAAACTAATGCATCATAATGTGTCTGGTTAGATGAAAGTGGTTGCAATTCTCAGTGAGTTCTCAAGGTGCTCGTCAGAAATTTTAATTCTAATTTTACTCTTCGTGTGCTTCATCCTTGAAAAGTTGCTCACAAATGTATGTGCTGCCAAAAAGCGATATCATGAATAAGGCGTGATTGTGAAGCGAGGGATATTTTTCTCTGGGAAGATAGGTCTTATAAAAGTCCAGTAGAGAGACATGATCAAATTTTTCTTTGAGTTGAATGTCTGATTGCAACTCTATGCATTCCATTTGAAAATTCGGAGGTAATGTAGTTATGTCGACTGAAAATGGAGTCAAAGATATACCAAAAGATTGATGATTTTCGCAGAAATCTTGAAACCTGTTCTCAAATTTCTGTATCAAACTGAAAAGCAAGGCTGCATATTTCTCACTGTTCACAGGACTGTGTTTAGCCAATGTATTAAAATGTATAAAATTATTTTCAATAACTTGAGCTTGCCATACTTTAAGTTTCATTTCAAACGCTGTAATGGTTTGAAATATTGCAGTGATAAGTTGCATTTCACCTTGAAGACGCATGTTTAACTCATTTAAATGAGCGGTCAAATGCTAAATCTGTGAGCCATTTTTCATCTTCAAGTTCTGGCACAAATTTTCTTTTTGATTCCATAAACAACTTGATTTCATTTCGCAAATCATAAAATCTTTTCAGCATTTTACCCCAACTTAGCCACCTTACTTCAGAAAAGTAAATGATGTCCCCATAATCAGCATCCATACTTTTAAGGAACTCCTGGAATTGGCGATGATTCAATCCCTTGGCCCTTATGAAATTCACTGCTTTGGTGACAATTTGCATGACATTATCCATTTTTAAAGCTTTCGCGCATAAATTTTCTTGATGTAGAATGCAGTGATACTTCATCAAGCGTGAGTTACCAGTGGCACTTGCATGGTCTTCTAACAATTTTGTAAGTCCCTCACTTTTACCAACCATTGCCGGGGCGCCATCAGTAGATATACCAGATATGTTGACAATGGTTAAAGAAAATTGCTTTAATGTCATTTTTACTGCTTTGTACAATTGAAGAGATTTAGCTGTGTCTTTTAATGGCAACAAGGAAACCATTTCTTCAGTGACATTATATTCGTTATCAATACCTCTAATAAAAATGGCAAGCTGAGCATCAACTGTAGCATCAGTACTTTCATCCATCGCCAAAGCATAAAATTTGAAATTAGCAGCTTTACTCTTCAAACCTCTTTTGATAGATTTTCCTATTTCTTCAATTCGCCTGGCTATAGTCTGGTGAGACAAACTGATTTTTGAAAAATTGCTTTTTTTATTAGGAGAAATTGTATCTGCCACACTTTCCATACATTGCTTAATAAACTCACCATCGGTAAATGGTTTTGATTTTTTTGCAATCAAATTTGCTACCAAATAATTAGCTTTTACAATAGAGTCCTTTTGAGTTGTGACTTTTTTAAAAAAAATGGAGACAACAGACTTTTTTTCAGTTCTGCTGATTTGTCTTTACTTGTAGTCTTTGAAAACTGACACATTTTCCCTACAAATTAAGCACAGTGCCTTAGTATTTGTCTCGACAAAAAAGTACTCATCTGTCCATTTTTCGTTGAATACTTCATCTGCAATTTTTCTTTTTTTCTTTTCTTTTTTGGGTTCTGTTTTCTGTTGAAATGACATTGAAGCCATGCTGGAATAAATTTATTTAGGAATAATTTTTTTTTTAAGAAATAGCACAACAAGCCCATCATAAATTGTTAGGTAGGCAAATAAACAAAGTTTAATAATCAAATAAGAAAACTTACATGTCTACTTAATAATAATAACAATAAATGCCTGTCATCACAGAACACGAGTAGGTAGGTTGAAATATTATATATAACGCCAGGTCGCCACAAGCTGATGTGTGTAGCGGGCGGCAGCGGCGTTAGCACTGCACTGCCCCCTCCCCTACACAGTGTTCTGTTGTTTCTACCTACGCAGTCCACGGTCGAGCACCGTGCGATCGAGTCACGAAAAAAATAGCAAAATAATGTTAAAAGTCTACGATTTCCTTGGGCCGCATTACTAGCTGTTCAGGGCCGCATGCAGCCCGTGGGCTGCGGGTTGAACACACCTGCTGTATATCTACAGTGGTTTTTTAAACTTTGTGAACCCTTTTGAATTTTCAATATTTCTGCATAAATATGACCTAAAAGATTATCTGTTCTCCACACAAATCCTAAAACTAGATAGAGAGAACCCAATTAAACAAATGAGTCAAAAACATTATACTTGTTCATTGGTTTATTGAGGAAAATGATCCAAAGCTACATATTTGTGTAGCAAAAGTATGTGTCCCTTGCAAGGGAGATGGGCGGGGAATAAATTGAAATAATAAATAAAATAATAAATAAATAAATGTGAACCTTTGCTTTCAGTAACTGGTGTCCCCCCTTGGGCACCAATAACTGCAACTAAACATTTCCAATAACTGTTGATCTGTCCGGCAGATCGGCTTGGAGGAGTTGTAGCCCATTCCTCCTTACAGAACAGCTTCAACTCAGAGATGTTGGTGGGCTTCCTCTCATGAACTGACCGCTTCAGGTCCTTCCACAACATTTCTTTTTTTATAATAATTTTATTGAATGCTACACTTAAAAAAAAGTAACACGAACTAAACAAATAGAATAAAAAGAAAAAAATAGAAAGTGAAGAAAAGAAAAAGAGAAAAAAAGAGGAAAGATAAAAAATTAAGAATATAGTAAAGAAGAAGAAAAGAAATATATAAGGAAATAACGTCCCCTTCATCACAAGAAGTATAAACAAGTTTAATAACTTATCACCTTCTCTTAAAATACAACAAATGATATCTCATCTCTTATCTATAAACAAAACCTTAAAGCCTCGTCGTTCAGTCCTGGTCAGCAAAAGTCCATTAAGGGTTGCCAGAGATAGCAACGTATCTATTTTAACCTTGATCAAATAAACCAACTTTATATTCCTTCCCTTTACTTTTAACAATCTTGGTCCTTAATCCTTTCAAGTAATGTCTTAGAACTTGGTTTCTTTTTTTTCTTCATCCCTTCTCACAAAATCCTTCAAAACTTTAACAGATCTCTTTTGTAAACCCAGTATAGGAAAGTCACTCATGTCACTTTTCTGCTTTGTTACTTCTATGTCCCTGTTAATTATTAAGACATCAACCGGTTTCATTTGTATATCCAGTATATCATTTTTTCCAGATCATTCTTGTAGCCTGTCATTTTTAAATCTACATTCAAATCAATTTCAGTCTTGTCCAGTAGAACGTGTTCCTTTTCCTTAACATCATTGAGACACAGTCTATAATGGCAGAAATTCTTAAAATTAGCTTCTGAGTCCACTGTTCAAAACGTCCAATGTTAAAGCATTTTGCTCCATTCTGTGTTAACAAGTCGAACTTAGTTCCTTCTGGTTCCCTCTAGCATCCAACTCTAGCATCCAAAAGTCCCATTTTATTTTATTGGAAATCAGAACAACAGCTGTTTCCCATGGGAAGGATTTTATAATTAATTTCCAAATCTTATTTCAAATCCATCTGGACCCTTAGTGCAGTTATAACTTTTCCAAAATCAACACTCTAATCACCTGTTTGCTGTTTATTTTAAAAAAAAATCTGTCAGTGCTTTGCAAAGTCCCGCCGTTGGCGACACACCAATGGCGGTGGCGCGCATGGCAGTGGTGGCCTCGTGTTTCGCGCTAAAACCCAGAAGCGCTGATGGCGCGCCACTGCCATTGCGCGCCACTGCTGTTGGCGACGCGCCATCAGCATTTCTGGTTTTTGTCACAACACACTGTGTCGCGACACAGTTTGGAAAGCTATGATCTATGTCCTTAAACTCGTACTTAAAAATTCTTTAGCTAAGGATTGAAGGAAACTCACCGAGTGAATGCCATAAAACTTGCCATTCTGAAGGTTCTTAATATTTAAAAAGCAGTAAAAAAATAATTCCAAATGTGATTAAGAAATGAGGCTTAACTGAACTTCATGTCTGTATAGGCTACATTACAACTGTAAGCTTAGTTAAAATCCCTCATTCCCAGCCGCTCGACTCACAAGCCAACCACAAAAATCTTGGTTCCTGCAATCTACTCATGAGGAGCAGCTGTCTGGATTACATGTGGGCGATCTCACAATCTCTCCTTTCTCCAGAGAGATTTCATCGGCCAGGGTCCTCCATCCGGCTGATCACCACCACAATTTCATCTTGTTCCTTCAGAATGTACAGTTTGCCATGTCCTCACCGGAAGTTCCACAACATTTCTGTAAGATTAAGGTCAGGACTTTGACTTGGCCATTCCAAAACATTAACTGTCTTCTGCTTTAACCATTCTTTGGTTGTACAACTTGTGCGTTTTCGGTTGTCTTGGTGAATGGCCTGTTTTCTCTTGAGCTTCAGTTCACGGGCAGATACCCTAACATTTTCTTGTAGAATTTGCTGATACAATTCAGAATTCATAGTTCTATCAATGAGGGCAATCTGTCCTGGTCCAGAGGCAGCAAAGCAGGTCCAAACCATGATACTGCCACCACGTTTCACAGATGGGATAATGTTCTTATGCTAGAATGCAGTGTTTGCCTTTCGCCAAACATTAACGCTTTTCATTCAAGCCCAAAAGTTCTACTTTGGTCTCATCCGTCCACAGAACATTCTTATGTGGCATATCCATGTGGTCTTTTGCAAACTGTAGACGGGCAGCAACGTTCTTTTTGGAGAGTAGCAGCTATCTCCTTGCAACCCTGTATGCACACCATTGTTGTTCAACGTTCTCCTAATGGTGGTCTCATGAACACTGAGATTTGCCAATTCAAGAGAGACCTTTAGTTCCTTAGATGTTATCCTGGGCTTCTTTGAGACCTCCCAGAATATTATACGCCTTGCTCTTGTGTGATCCTGGTTGGTCGACCACTCCTGGGGAGGGTAACACTGGTGCTGAATTGCCCCCATTTGTACACGATCTGCCTGACAGTGGACTGGTGGAGTCCAAAGTCTTTGGCAATAGTTTTGTAACTTTTTCCAGCCTGGTAAGCATCAACAACTATTTTTCAGAGGTCCTCAGAAATCTCCTTTGTTTGACCTGTGACACACTTCCACATACCTGTGTTGTGAAGATCAGACTTTGATAGGGAATACCCAGAATTCTGTTCAAGGCAGGACCTCCCACACTCACACCCAATTATCATCCCATTGATTGAAAGACCTGACTCTAATTTCCTCTTCAAATGAACTGATACGCCTAGAGGTTCACATACTTTTGCTACACAAATATGTAGTTTTGGATCATTTTCCTCGATAAATAAATGAACAAGTATAATGTTTTTGATTCATTTGTTAAATTGGGTTCTCTCTATCTAGTTTTAGGATGTGTGGAAAACAGATCACCTTTTAGGTCATATTTATGCAAAAATATTGAAAATTCAAAAGGGTTCACAAACTTTTAAGCACAACTGTATCTTTACCCTCCTTTTTTTTCTTGGCATAGGAAAACGGGGGAAGTTTTAAAATTCTCCCAGCAACTTCAAACTGGCATTTTGCAGAGGGAGTAGAGCTTTTGAAAGAGCCCACAACTGAGGCCAGATTTAACCCACAGATCTGAGATTCCATGTTTCTAATTTAAAGCTGCAAAAGCCAAAACAAGCACACTAAAAAAAGCCTCCAAAAGCAAACTAATAGCCAGTGAAGAACTGGTTAAGCAAACTGATTAGGAGGTTAGAACAGCTTCCCTTCCAGAAATGACTACAATATTTAAGTCTTTTAATCTCAGAGCTAAAGTAGATGAAGGAAGACATCACACAGGGATATAAAATCACACACTGTATAGAACATGTGGATGGAGAGAAGCTTTCTTCCTCTCTTATAAAGGCAGAA
Source organism: Charina bottae (assembly GCA_023362775.1). Taxonomy (NCBI): domain Eukaryota; kingdom Metazoa; phylum Chordata; class Lepidosauria; order Squamata; family Charinaidae; genus Charina; species Charina bottae. The sequence continues at coordinate 28,660,816 of JALMGJ010000003.1, read as the reverse complement.
TTTGGAGCAACCCACAGAAACAAAATATGGGGAAATTCAGAACGGATAAAAGAAGTATTTCTTTACCAAATGCATTATTAAACTATGAAAGTTGATGCCACAAAATATGGTGATAACTATCAAGTCATTGTTTTAAAAGGGGCCTATTCATGGAGGATTTTTATTATTAATATTATTTAAATTTATATGCTGCCTGTCTCCCAGAACTCTGGGAGATTTACAAATTGTTTGAAGCATTAAAAATAAAACATTAAAAACGTCAAGAAACAAAAAGAAGCATAAAGGATCAGGTTATTAATAGTAATCTTAATAACTGTTTACTGCCTCCTGAGTGGGTTATCACTTTCCAGTTCATGATTGTGAATTTCCCAAAAGCATCTGTTGGCCAGTATGTAACCCACACTTGGACAGGATCAGAGATTTAGCTGTTTCCATATGCAAGAGTCAACTGATCAAGCTCCATGCATGAGCATATTTCCTTATGTGAATACAGCAATTGGTTTGAAGGATAAAGTAATTGTTTTTTATAAATCCCGAAGGCTTAATTAATTAAGCTTTGCCCACAATTTAAGACAGGAGTATTTGATAACCTTCACTTAGCTTTACAGAAAACTGACAATTTTTGCTAGCCTCAATTCCACTGCACATATGGAGTTATCATTATATGTTAAAATAGTTTCCATCCATTTAAAGAAGGTTATATTGACAATTACAGCTACTTTTTAAAATGCTTTTTAAGGACACTGTAAAAGCTTTTGTAGTACATCTTTCCAAGATATTTGGAAACTATTTAAATCACCTTCTTGCAATATATTTGAGTCATTGATACTCCTTTAGCATACACTTCTGCACTGTAGACTTTTTCCTTGTCACTCTTTCCAATGTCTCAAAATAATTTTAAAATTGAGCAGATTGTGTTTTCCAATCAGTTTTCATCTATTTTGTGAAGAAAGTAGACTTGAGATCAATATGAAAGTCAAATATTGATTTTAAAAGCTGTCTGGCTTCACCTATAGCAATGATTGCAAGTATACAAGGAATCTCGGCATATTCTACCAAACACTGGATGAATATGTTGTAAAGCATATAATCAGCTACCATTCATACAGTAATTCCTATACCGATAAATAAGGAAAGCTTGACATGCACTTTGTAAGGCAGAACTTCGATAATTTATTATGGGAAAAGAGGAACTAATAGTATAGACAAGAGATTGGTAACAACAATTCTAGGCTAAATCTGACAATGACCAGCTGGCAACCAATGCCAATCCAACCACCTCCTATTACCTAACTTTGCCATATCAGATTTATAGCCAGCTCCAGGAGCTTGGCCTATTCCAAGAAGGAACAACAGAAGGATTAGAGAATCATTTACTGTAGATGGTTATATCTACCCTGCCCTCATCCTCCATTTCAACATAGTCAAAATGGCAGGTTTGATCAAGTGACTGAAGCCTTTCTAAACATGCATCACATGTACATAAAAAGGAGTGGGGCTTCAACTGCCCAGTTGCACCCACCATTTTGACACTGCTGACTCCCCTTTACAAGCAGCCCTGTTTATATACTTAAAGAACTACTGCCACAACCCTCTGAAACTTCATAAATTATTGTAGAATATGTTCTACACATTTACCTAATTCATTTAGGGTACAGAAAACCCTTCCAGTAGCTCTGCTTAAAGGAGTTCATAAAGATGATTAAACTAAACAATTTTTCTTGAGGAAAACTACTATAGCCACCCCAGACAGATACATGGGCACAAAAACCTTGTTCTGCCCAATTTTTAGTGTATGATTACTTATTTAACAGACTAGAATTATTCAATTAATTGAGTTCTTGCTAGCAACAAAAGTGCCAAAATGTTTTGCTTCCTTCTAGTATTATTAATTATTAGTTGGTGCATATCTTAAATGATTTACAGTTAACATTTACTGTTAATTACATACAGTAGTTATTCTGTTGCTTAAGGAGTAAAGTGGCTTTCTTTTATTACTACTGTGCGATTATCATTGATGTTGTTGACAAATTAAACCATCTACTCACAACTGTCTGAACAAGGCAAAATGGATAATTCTTTCCAAAAACCGTTATATTGAGGCATATAAGAGTATCCAACAAGTTCTACGACATTCTTTAAATATATAGATTTCCCAATGAATGTTTTTACTTCCAGTACTAGACTCCTGAATATGATGGAATAATCCTCAGAAAACCAAGATTTTCAGTTCAAAAACCCAGTGCCACATCTAAAATTTTAGTCTGGTTTGCAACCTTTTAGCATATTGTGACTTTTTTTTCTGTCTTAGTAACTCACAATCTAATATGATTTACCCTTATGGGCAAATCACACCAATATGATTTGTTCAACAAAACAATGAAGTATTCTGGCTCAGTATTATGTGCAAATCAAATCTTTATTTAAATTAGGTTTAAGCTATATGTAGACCAGGATTACAATATCTCTAAGATATTGTACCTGGACCTACAACAGTTTCTCATCTCTGTTTCTGCTGAAACAAAGTAAGCCTGAAGGGGAGGCCAGAAATAGATATATGTGTATTGTAACTGAAAGGGACAGGAATGTGCAGAGGCCACTTATTTCATACATTACAGTAAGCCCGAATTTTACTTACTATAGCCTAAGCTCATAATTTTAGAGGCTCAGTGCTTGAGGATAGTATTTTTAAAAATCAAGATTACCCCAAATAAAGTTAAGATTACAATGCTTGCAACATCAAAAATTATTATCTGCACTCCAATTATACACTCTTCTCCAAGAATGCTCCTACTTACCCAGGTAAATTCACATATCACATAAAATCAAAATGTGGTTTGCTTATTCGTGACTTTGTATGCTATGTGAACCCAACCCAATGATTTATGCCTCATTACGGGATGATCAACAGCCATTAATTCTCTTTCCTTTGGGAGGTTGTTACCTTACATTATACTCCATTTATTTAGATTCAAAAACAAAACTTATATTAATATTACAGTATTATTATAAAAGCCTTTGCAATCTGGCTTCTATTTCAAACCCTGATTTCAGGAACAAGCCTCTTCAACAATGGAGAATATGTGTGGTTCAGACCCAATGTCATTAACAGACGTGCAATGCAGTTGCTGGGATTTGACCCTAACTTGCTCAGACTGAAATTTTGAAAGAAAAGTCAAGCAACAGTTTGCAGAGGATACAGAACCCAAAGTTAAATTAACCGGTCAAGACAAGGAAAAAAGAAAAGGAAACCAAAGCTTAGTCCACAAAATACTAAGCCAAGCTGTTTAGTTAATAAAACACTTTGGGCATGTGTCCACACAGACATAAACCATGATTTGCAAAGCATACTGACTAGATTTACACTCCACATCAAAATCAAACAAGCCAAATCATGGTTAAGTGCAATGTGTAAACCCAGTTGATGTCTGAACTGTACTGTAAGTATTAAAACCAGAGAGGGAAAGAAAAACTGTGCAGGCGAAAGGGTACACATATTTACAGCACAATCCCAATTACCTGAGGTACAGAAATTGCAAAGGTTATGTCTAGACAAGGCCTCTAAGAATAATAAAACCAGAAGGCCTTTGGAATGTTGCTAATAAAGCTTGAATTGAGTTTTTTTAGACTATAAAACTATAATTATAAAAGAATTAGTAGGTTAATTTACTTTATTTAAATATTTTAGGTGTGTGTATATGACTATGTAATCAGTATGATTTCCAAAAAAAATTTCTAAGTGTCACTGATATTCTACTTTTAAAAAAAAATTACAAACATGATTTCAATTCATTCTATAGTTGGTTGCAACTATGTTTAGATACTGGTAATTATAGTAAACCATTTTGAGGTCTTCCACAAACTTCAACTTTTGGTTGAAGATTCTAGATAAAAGAATAACAAGCATTCACCAAGATAATACTAAATAAATTTAGAAATAAACATTTTTAGACCAATGCTTTCGTTATTCAACATTATAAGTTAGATTGATTACATACCTTCACACCAACTGCAACATCGGTAACAATGCTGGAAAGGAAAAATCAGATTTTAGCAGAGGAAATGTATTCTTCTCCAATAAGGCAAACATTTTTTCTAAAATCAAGTATTCAATTTGATATTTAACTTAAAAACTTCCTATTTTCTTAAAACTAGGAAAAATTGAGAATAGCATTTTCATATTACCATACAGTAATTATATTACTATATTAATGGTAAATGATTACATTGAATAAGACACAAATACATTTATTCCCTCCCCCCCCCAGCTTTCCAAAGTGTTTCACTACAAGAGTTGTAGTGGCCCCCCAATCCTCCAGGGCAGATTGGACATGTGGTCAGCTGCACAGAAGATTTTGCATACAACCTAAATTGGTACAATGACAAAACTTGAGGGACCGCCTTCTCCCAAGAACATCTGCCTGTCCACACACTCACACAGAGGAGGGCGTGCTCCAGGTTCCTTCTTTTAAATATTGTCATCTTATGGGACCTAGAAAGTATGCCTTTTCTGTAGTTGCCCCTGTTCTCTGGAATGATCTCCCACCTGATATATAACTGGCCCCAACTCTGCTCACATTTAGGAAAGCTGTTAAGACCTGGCTTTTCCCCCAGGCATTAGGGAACCAGTTGAGTTGAGTCCCTCGTTGGTGGTTCTGTTATGGTGCTCAGTCACATACTCTGCATTTTATATTTATATATAATTTGGTTTTTTGTTGTTGTATGCTGCTGGCTCAGCGGGTAAGACGCCAGTCTTGTCGATCGGAAGATTGCAAGTTTGGAGGTTCGAGTCCCTAGCCCCGCGTGACGGAGTGAGCTCCCGCACTCGCCCCAGCTCTTGCCAACCTAGCAATTCGAAAGCATGCAAATGCAAGTAGATAAATAGGTACCACTTCAGTGGGATGGTAACAGCGTTCCGTGCGCGTCATGCCGGCCACATGACCGTGGAAGCATCTTCGGACAACGCTGGCTCTTCGGCTAACAAACAGAGATGAGCACCGGCCCCTAGAGTCGGACACGACTGCACAAATGTGCGGGGGAAACCTTTACGTTTACCTATGCTGCTGTCAGCCCTTCGATGTAGTTCAGACATGAAACCAAAACCACGAGTACTAATTCTACCTTTATTTTACGTTACAGTAACAGAATCTTGCAAGTCTGATAGCACTTCCCCTCTCCCCTGCCTTTACTTTCCAGAGGACTAGGGAGGGACCCTTCTGAGATGCTTTCTCTACTCCCATCCCTCATCTGGACTCAGATTTCATTGATCAGACCACTGTGTAGGCTGCAGCTCTTCCTCCTATCTCTCAAAGTATTCTCACAGCCCCATTACATCTGCCTAAAGTCACATTGTTTGAGTTGGGCAGCCTTATAAACCTAGTTAATTAAGAAATAAAGTGCCATTAAACAGACTGTTGTAAACTTAGTTTTCCTAAGGTAGTTTTTATACTTATAGTATTCAAATGCTAGCTTAAAGAGTTTAAATGCTTAAATGGCACAATGAAGTAGCATCAGAGTAAATAACAACCTACTGTATGTGCCATAAACACATATAAAATAGAATTATGACAAGCAAAGGGGTTGAAAGGAATAACACTTATTTTAAACACTGCAATTATACTGTAAAACCTAACATTCTGAGTTCCCTTAAATTCAGTTTATATTAAATTAAATACAACCAACCAGTTCCTTAAAAAAAACTGGGGGGAGGGGAAGAATCTGTTATTTGTATAGTTCATTTCCAGTCAAAAATTAAATTTAGGTTCATCAAACGGCACGTACTTAAGGGAGATATATATGACCCTAAGGCCCAGGTTTTGATAGCTGCCTTACAGCATATCTAATACCTAACCCTAACCCGTTTGAATAATGAAGTCATTGTTACCAAACTGATGTCACCAGCATGTCAAGCAATAATCATAATGTAATGTTATAAAGGCAACTTTCCAAATTTATTTACCAGCATGTACCAGTGGTCTAACAAAACTAAGACCATGATATAGGAAGTTCAAGTTGAAGTTTATTATTTATTTATATAAATTTATTGGCCGCCCAACTCCAGTGGACTCTGGGCGGCATACAATACTATAAAAAAAACAAAAACAGCTAAAAACATAAAATCAGACAGACAGCCCGGACAAAAATAATCTGATAAACAACAAAATAAAAAAAAAAACAGGGGCCTTAACCAAATCATAAACATCAAGCACAGGCCTGGGACCAAAGCTTTCTGGAACCCTAGAAGAGAGGGCGCCATCCTTATCGGGGGGGGGCTGCTGTTCCAGAAGGTGGGGGCCACAACAGAAAAGGCCCGCTTCCTAGGTCTCACAAGATGACAGTGTTTAATGGAGGGGAGCTGGAGCACATCCACTCATTGGAACATACTGGGCAGGCAGAAATGATTGGAGACAGTCTCCCAGATATCCAGGCCCTACAAGGCTTTATAGGTAATAACCATATAAACTGTTATCAAGGATGGACCGAACAAAAAGCACAAAACTATAGAGCATACCACTTCAGTTCACATATTTATAGGAACGGAACAACTATCCCAGCTAATATGATGATGATGATGATGATGATGATGATGATGATGCAATGGATGCATAATTATTTTCCCCTTGACCAACCAATTTTAAATTACTGATAGCTCTCTACCATGAACTTGAGTAAGGCCCACATTCTAATACAGTTCAAGATGCTCCTGTTAAAAATGGGATAGCTTTATTCCAAAAGCAGATTTAAATAGTATAAGAGGATGATAAATTCATCTTTCTTGATGTTGTCACTTACTATGGAAGGACTTCTCGGCCTCCAATAAAAAGAGGGCCTTGTCTGAGATTTGCTACAGACTACCCACCCAATCTCCATCCCGCCAATGAGAGCCCTTGTGTTGTTTCCATATGGCTGACGCCCACAGTCCTTTCCTCCCTTCGGCTTTGACAGACGGTCTTCAACACATACAAAGACATCTTTCTATCTTGGAGGGGAGAAGGCCGTGGAGCAGCTAATGGGAACAAAAGGGGAAGGCGTCTGCCTCCTGCTGCTGCTTTGGTCCTTCGTCTGGGGGGCTCCAAACGGGGCCAGGATTTGTGGGGCGAGCTTTCTCTAGGCCAAATAAAAGGGGTCTGTCTCTGGAAAGAGTCAGAAAGTGTGTAAATTGACTAGCTCGGAATTTAAGGCCTTGTCCTGGTTCCCCCTCCTCGGGTAACCCAGCATCTCAGAGACCAGCCCCAGGATGCCTTATGCCAGCGTCTCAGAGCTGCTGCGGGCCCAGTCCCTGAGAGAGGCAGCAGAGCAGACCCAGAGCCGGTCGGGGGAGGGGAGCTGCCTTCCCATCCACCTTCCCGGCCTCCCCCCAAGAAACACACCCCTTTTCCTCTCATCCCGAGACCTCCTGGCTCTCACACCCTGAACCAGCTGGCGAGGAGGAAGGGGCTGAGGAAGAGCCCGCAGACAAGGGATGCGCTGCCAGTCCCCGTCAGATACGATGCGAAGAGAAGGAAGGCAGGAGAAGTGGCGGCGGCGGCGGCAACTCCCTCCTCCCTCTCTTATTCCCGGCGGCCGTCCCTCATTCACTCCCTCACTCACCCGTCCATCGCCGAACAGGACAAAGCGCTGGCGACCAGGGCAGGGAGCCGCGCAGCTAGCGAGTAGAGAGAGGGAGCGAGAAAATGGCGGCCGGGCCCCAACGGAAAACACCGAAGGTTGCCGAGCTCTACTAGGTTCTGCTCCCCATCAGATCGGCGAGCTCTTTTGTTCTCAATGAGCATGCGCGAGGTGGCTCGGGCATGCTCAGTCCAAAGGACTGAGGGTTTTTTGCCCTCAAAAGATTCGGAAGGTGTAAAGACAAGGGAAATGAGATGTGCATACACCGGAGGGGAGGGGAGGGGAGGAGAGGAGAGGAGAGGAGAGGAGTAGAGTAGAGTAAGACGGTCCTCGGTTCTGCGTTTCAGTCATTAGAAATTTATTGAAGCAAACAGTGCAAAGGCATTTATTCGGAATCTCCTTCCGAGTTATATTTATTAACATAGGGAGATGCTTTTCAGAGTAGCTCATTTTGATCTGAGAAAAGAAACCTTTCATACCTGCACTGGGCCCTTTTTTCTTTGATGTAGTAAATATTGAGTAAATATCTGCAGTACCTGCACTTTATCTGTTAGAATCACACCACATATTCAGTCAAAAATGCAGTTTCTTGTTTGTGGTTAGCTTATCTGTGACCCAAGCTGGCATGGTTTTTGCAGTGTTACTCAAACTCTATACTTAATAAAAGTTTGGAAAATGCAGGGAACGCTGAATCAAAACTCCCTATGTTTTTGCCTTTAAGAACATGGGAGTTCTTTAGTGCATGAGATAATCATTATGGTTGCATTTGTATATACCTTCCCAACCCATTTTTAAAGGTGTTTCAAACTGAATTTTGTACCAATTACCCCAAAACAGAACATTTAATTTTATGAATTATTTTATGCACTCCAAGCCATTACCACAACTTCTAGCAGAAACTTGATGGTCTGAGTACTAAAGAGGCTAGGAGCAAGTGGAACTCTAACACAATTAAATCCTATTTTAAATATATTAATTGTTTTTCCTATTCAGAGTTTAATTCTGGGGTTGATTGTGCAAGATGATAACTTCACTCAGCACTTGTAGACAAGCAGTAACTTGAGGCCTGTTTACTATTATTGTTTTGTAAATATTTACATCAGAGCTTTCCAAACTGTGTGTCGGGACACATTAGTGTGTCGGCTGCAGTGTCTGGGTGTGTCGCGGCTGCCTCCGAGCCCTGCCAGGATTCCACGCAGGTCCTAGTGCCTGCCTTGTGCCCTGCTGCCTCCAAACCTGCTGTGATTCCACACAGGTCCTAGTGCCTGCCTTGTGCCCTGCTGTAAGAGTGTGTCGCGAAAGGATGCATGTCTAAAAAGTGTGTCACCAACATGAAAAGTTTGGAAAGCTCTGATTTACATGTTGCTATTTGTATTATAAGTTGTATGCTTCAGTGAACCTGTTTTCATTGGCTCTTTTTATTGATTCATTCTCACTGACTGTTGGGGGCCATGGGGAAGCAATGAGCTGGCTCTTGCACTAAGCCATGGTTTGCTTAATGGTAGTTTGCTGAAACATCACAATTGGCTGGAGTGATGCAACATCCTGAACTATAAACAACAACTGGGTTCATACATCACACTTAAGCCAAAAACAAACAGACCATATAATGGCTAATCAGGTACACCCAAACACTTTGTGACTTGGTTTCACAATTCATGCAAGATTATGGTATACAAACCAGAATACCTGTGTGCAAACACAACATACAAAGCCAAAACTGTACAAACCAATCATGTTACAGTGTACCATATTATTTATTTATTTATTATTTATTTATTATTTAAATTTATATGACCGCCCAACTCCCCCAATGGAGTTGGAATACACACACTATGTGTATTCAGCCACTTTATTACAAGTTCTGTTGACATTAGGGTTTATTTCTACAACCACATCTTTAGGATTCTTTTCATAGTTCACAACTTACAGGTCGGTTCACACATTGTGCTAAGCCATATTTGTTCAATGAGACGCAATAGTTTACAATCCATAATAGCTAAGATAATATATTAAACCAAAATAAATAAACCACATTATAACTTAGCAATTAGCAATTAGCAAGGCAAGTAAAAGGACCAAAAACATAGAGACAAAAGTGATGTGTACAATCTACAGCAGGGCTTTCCAAAGTGCTGCCGCTGGCGACACACCAGCGGCGGCGCGCTGGAACGGTGACGGCGCGGGGGGCATGTGGCGGCGCGCGCATGCATGGCAGCTGCCGTGCACGCGCGCGCCACCACTTCCGGGTGGTGTGGCGACACACCACGCTGTGTGTGGCGACACACTTTTGTGTCACGACACACAGTTTGGAAAGCTCTGATCTACAGAATTGTGCAGTGCACTTTACTGAACCCTTTTAGAATGTTGGAAAAGGTGTTGATTCAGAAAACCAAGTACAAATCCAAAGGAATCAGCTGAAGGGGAAGAGGTTAGGATTTAATGCAGGGTTTCTCAACCAGGGTTCCATGGAACCCTAGGGTTTCATGAGAGGTCACTAGGGGTTCCCTGGGAGATCACGATTTATTAAAAAAATTATTTCAAATTCAGGCAACTTCACATTAAAGAGGTAAGTTTCATTCTTTATTTTTATTTAAGAACACTGTTCATGCATATAGACAGGCCTACACATGAAACAAATATAATACTTTTGTAACTTCTAGCCTATATTTGAGCCTGAATGTACAAAGGATTCCCAAGGCCTGAAAAATATTTCAAAGGTTCCTCCAGGATCAAAAGGTTGAAAAAGGCTGATTTAATGTGTAGGTCACATGCAGTAGAATTAGTTATACTAATATTTCAACATACTTTGGTTGGAAATCCTGTCTATGCTTCCCCATGAATACAGATATAAAATTTCCAGGAATTTTGAAGCAATGAAGAAGAAAATTCTTTTGGAAAAAAATGGATTTCAGGGGGAAAATGAAGTATACACAATAATTGCTTTTTCAGCACCATTAATAAATACATAGTTACTATAGAATGTTGTCTAATTGGTCAATTTCTATTTCTTTGAGCCTTTGCTTTTATCATTTTATCATTTGCATGCTTCTGAAAACCAAAGATCTGCAACTATTGGGACAACTTTCTCTATTCTTTCACACAGTTTGTTTGATTTGGAATGAATCTTTCTAAATATAGGCCAATTTCTTTCCGTTGTATGGTTTAAAAAGAAACTACCAGGAAATATTTCATCAATTTTTTTCAGTTGTTTAGAGAAAGCAAAAAATATCAGAAAAAGGAGTGTTGCCCCTATTTTTTCCCCCTAGGCCTTCACATTTCTACCCAGGAGTAAGTCTCCCTGAGCTCAATATCATTTCTGAGCAAACATGGCTTGAATAAGGTTTTTAGAATACAGAGAAAAAGAATTACTATGGAGAAATAATTGTTACTCCTTCCCTCCCTTTCTATAGTCAGATGTTCCAATTGCTATTCAGTTTTGGATCTCTGGCCTCCTGCAGCTTTTAGAAATAACACTGTCCCAGGAATGGCTGCCAAAGAAGACAGCTTGGATTTTCTTTATCCAGCAGATGTTGATGTCCCTTGCAATTTTTACTGGGTCCTGATGGCAGATGCAAGAGGCATTGGGAAAGAATAGGTATTAGACTGAACTGCTGCCAAGAAAACTACATGGATATGTCCATGTAACCATCAGGAATCAAGCTCCACTTGAGGGAGTTTTTACCTTTTAAATAGGGAATGAAAAATTAATAATTCAGAATTAGTGATTTATAAGGGTAACTAAAAATAAGGGCTGGATTCACACTTTGCAAAGCCACAATTTGTTATAACTATTTCTTGTAGATGTAACAAGGGACTGGCTTCTCATCACACTTAGCTGTGATTTGTTTTGCCCATGTTTTGCTGCATAAACCAGAATTGATTTTATTTGCCCAACCTACTAAGCCATAAAACACAATGGTTGAGTTCATACATCACATCAAAAATAAACCACATTATGGCTTAGTGAGAAGTGTGAATCCAGCTAATAACTGTTGAAATTGCTTCATGTTTGACAACTAACAGCACTGCCTGGTTCCTTACTTTGAAATACACTTCTGTCAATTCCTCTGCCAATGTGGGCATGACAGATACTTTTGCTCACTGAAATGATTCACTGGAGATCACTGGAAGAAATACTGACCCAATGAAAAAAAGCCAACCTGGAAGAAAAAAGGTGTGTGAAGAAAGTTGTAACAAGCATGTTATGTCTGTCTTTGCATGATACTCTTATTCCTAGATAACTTAATGATGGTTTACTTGACCCACTGCCTGGGTCCATACAACTCACTGAACCATAAACTGTCCACACAGGCTGGATTTGTACAGCCTACTGGGTTGAAATGTGCTCAGCTAGTTAGTGGATCATGCAAACACACCAAATGAAGATATTTGCATCACACACTTAGTTACAGGAAAATTACTTACCAAGTGATCTGGCACCAGATCACCTAGCAAATGAAGGACAATCTCAGTTTTGTAGAGTACAGCCATTTTGAATAGCAGCCTGCCAGCTTTGCAGAGCTTGCCTGGCTGTTCTTCCTGCTTTTTAGAAGGAACAATTGAAACTATTTTTTTAAAGACACAGTGGCCCAAGCTGTGATGGACAGGGTGGAGGTGAAGTCACCATTGCATACACACAGGACCAAGACAGGATTACAAAATAGAAGAGAAAAAGAACATGACAGGATAAGTCTAGCCTCCCATCTCCCATCTAGAACAGTGCTTTCCAAACTGCCGCTGTTGGCAACACACCAACGGTGGCAGCATTGGCAGCGCGGGGGCGCGCGCGATGGCGCACGCGTGCACGGCGGCGGTGCACGGGGTGCACGGCGGTGGTGGAAGCGGCAGCAGCGGCCTCACTAAAACGCGGAAGCTCTGATGGCGTGCCACTGCCACTGCTGCCATGCACAGCCCTGCCGCCGTGCGCACCCCCGCACCGCCGCTTCGCGACACACTAAACTGTGTGTGGCGACACACTAAAGTGTCGTGACACACAGTTTGGAAAGCTATGGTCTAGAACAGAGATTTCCAAACTGTGTGTCGCGACACAAAAGTGTGTCGCCACACACAGTTTGGTGTGTCTGTAGCTTGAATCATGTCAACTGGATTTCTATTTTCTCAGTGGAAACGTTTCGCTCCTTATCCAAGGAGCTTCTTCAGTCTGAGCAAAGTTAGTAAGGGAATCCTAAATATGTTTCTAGGTAGCTGTGTGACCTTACACCTGGGGCTAGGTCATGGTTATATTGAGATGTTATTTTAAGTCCTTTTATCATCAAAAGGAGGATCGTTAAGATCACCATGCTGCTGTTGAGCTTGTGAAATAGTCTTAATCTTCCTAGGCACAGAAGACAAAGCAGGGAGGAAGATGGGGGAAAGATTATGCCTGAGGCCCCCACCTCTATTCAAGGAAGGATTTTCCAAGTTGGCATAAATGGATTCCTTGACCCCTCTCTCAAACCACCTATCTTCTCTGTCTAAAATGTGAACATTAATGTCCTCAAATGAGTGTCCTTTTTCCTTTAGATGAAGATAAACTGCTGACTCTGCTCCTGTGGTGTTACTTCTCCTGTGTTGGGCCATCCTCCTGTACAAAAGTTGTTTGGTTTCTCCAATGTAGAGTTCAGAGCACTCCTCACTGCACTGGATTGCATAAACTACATTGCTTTCCTTGTGTTTCGGAGTTTGAACTTTGGGGTGTACAAGCCTCTGTCTCAGTGTGTTGGTGGGTTTGAAATATACAGGTATGTGGTGTTTGCCAAATATCCGTTTTATCTTTTCAGACACGCCAGCCATGTAGGGAATGACCAGGTTCTTTCGTTTACTCTGAGTCTCAGCCCTATCTGTCACTGTTTTAGGTCTGGTAGATTTAGATTTGGTGAAGGCCCAATTTGGATATCCACAGGCCTTCAGAGCTGTTCTCAGGTGCTGATTTTCATTCTTTTTGGAATCCATGGAGGTGGGGATGGTTTCTGCTCTGTGTGACAATGTCCTGATGACTCTTAGTTTGTGCTGCAGTGGATGGTGGGAGTCAAACATCAGATATTGATCTGTGTGTGTGGGTTTCCTGTAGATCCCTATTTCTAGCTTGCCACCAGTCCCAATGAGGACTTCACAGTCTAGGAATGCCAGTCTGTTGTCCTTGGTGTCTTCTCTGGTGAAGCTAATCTTGGCATCTATAGTGTTTATATGGTCCGTGAAGGCCTGTACTTCCTGGGCTTTGATTTTGACCCAGGTGTCATCCACATACCTAAACCAGTGGGTGGGCACCGTTCCCTGGAATGTGTTGAGTGCTTTCTTCTCCACTTCTTACATGTATAAATTGGCCACAATGGGTGACACAGGAGAACCCATGGCACAGCCATGTTTTTGTCTGTAAAAGTCACCTCTGTATGTGAAATAAGTGGTGTTAAGACACAGGTCCAGAAGATGTCAGATCTGGTTTGGGTTGAGATGGTTTCTCCTTTCAAGGGTGCTGTCCTCTTCTAGTCTCTTCCTGACAGCGGATAGAGCATGAGTGGTGGGGATGCTGGTGAAAAGGGAGGACACATCAAAGGAGACCATAGTACTCAACACATTCCAGGGAACAGCAAACCCTTTGCTAAGATAAACTACCAAGCCAATACTTTAAAATGAGTTCAGTAGTAAATGCTGTAGATCAGTGTTTCTCAACTTTGGCAATTCTAAGATGTGGGGACTCCAACTTCCAGAATTCCTCAGCCAGTAATTGAATTGCCAAGAATTGCCAAGGTTGAGAAACACTGCTGTAGATTAAGAATTCAATACAGAAAGTGAAACGGAGAGCCAATCTCTAGCATGAAAAGTCAAATTTGACCAGCAATGTGGCTCATACCAAAACTGATTAGCAGAACCATACCAATGCAATTGGACATGGGTTCTGCTGTAACAGTTATGTACCAGCATGAACTTGAGGAGCATTTTAGTGATGCTAAACTAAAGCCACCAGAAATACAGTTAGAAATGCATACTGGCAAAAAGATCATGGAGTAATATCCATCACTGTAAAAGACAGTGATCAGAAACATATATTTTGAAAACAGGTGAACCAGCACTCAAGCACAGCTATGGTAAAATAGTATTACAAGAAAATGTCACTCCCAAGTTTTATAAAGCATGTTCAGCTCCATATGCTACAGCATAGCTTTCCAAACTGTGTGTCGCGACACAGTACTGTGTCACCTGCGGTGTATAGGTGTGTCACACGAAAATCCGGAAGCGCTGATGGCGTGCCGCCACGCCATCAGCGCTTCTGGGTTTCGTGCAACACACCTGCACGCCGACGCTGCCACGCACGCTGTGTGTCACCAACAGGAAAAGTTTGGAAAGCTCTGTGCTACAGTGTATGCAACACATGGAGGCTGGAATGGTGAGAGTGGAGACTAGAATATGGCAAGCTGTGTTACATTACTGATTGAAACTGACCGCTTCTCCCTATGGGTTTAGCTCCACTGCCATTAGAAGACAGATTTCAAAGTGGGTGGAGACAAGCAGTTTACAATAAGCTCTGTCTCCCAGGACTTTCCCCCACTTACTTACTATTTCTGGGCTATGAGCAAGCAAAGGCCACACTTAAGCAACGTCTGTTCGACATCGACCGTCAAACGGATGCTGGTAATACCACTCAGCTTCCCATGGCAGGTAACAGGAGATACACTCTGGCACCAGCTATGTATCTCACACAGCTTAACATCCCAAATCAGAGAAGGGCCTTTAGCTTAGCCCAATGTAACACTCTCCCTTCAGCACTTCTGGCTGGAAGATACTGTACAAAAGGATACCACATTCATTACGTGTATGTCCTTGCGACTCAGGACAGGTAGAAACTATCAAACATGTTCTTCTATATTGTCAGTTTTATACCAAATGATCTAATTACCCCACTCCTGACCAGCAAAACAGGATATAATAATCAGCAGTATAAGTAATTTCTACTTTCTGACATCAACCCTGAAATAACACACAAGGTTGCCAGGTTTTGCGTGGCTGCATGCAAAATCAGGCAAAGAATAATTAAGAGCAATTGAACCTGCCTGAGTATGGATAGCCAGAAAATTAACCATTGGCTACTTTTTAACTTTTTTTATGCTTTGGTGTGTACTTGCCATGTCAGCTACTATACTCTATCCTTCCCAGGTTTGACGGGGGTATGTAAGAGTTTATAATTTTTAAATGCCTTTTGGATAATTTTATTGTTTTATTTACAAATATGCATGTATGTACTGTATGTAGAACTCACAGCCACCCTTCCTGACCCAATCCTGGATAGAGTTATTCAGCTTGGCAATAAAGTACAGCTGGCCCAGCATCACAAGACAAAGGAGAGGCAAACTAAGAAATTTGACATTCTTCTTTCTCGCAGCAAGCAGAAACAAGGAACTGGAGAAACCGCTGGGAGGAACAACAACAACAGGACCACAGAGGACAAAAAGAACATGTGGGTGAAAAATCTCTCAGACAGAGAACTTACCCAACCAGAGAGAGATGTACCAGCCAAGGTCTTAATTTTGCCATCACTCCCAAGCAAGTTCCGGTTGTGGAGCTCATTACAGCCACAGAATCTGCCATCCACAGCAACCACCTACCTTTTGAGGAAGCAGAACAACTCCGGCTTAAAATATCTGCAGCTCTGTCCAGTGCTCAACCTCCTCTCCCCAACCTTACCGTCCAAGAGAGGAGAGCCCTGACAGCCCTCAGCAAAGATGAAACCATCACCATTTTACCTGCTGACAAAGGAAGATGTACAGTGGTTCTAAACACTGCAGACTACCACAATAAAATTACCTCACTTTTGGAGGATCACCATACATATGAAAAACTGAAAAGAGACCCCACCAACAATTACAAGAAAAAGGTAATAGACAGTTTGAAACAATTGGAACATGATGGCTCCATCGATAGGATTACCTACCACCGTCTGTATCCTGGAGAAGCCATCCCCTGCATCTACGGACTTCCTAAGATCCACAAGGAAGGAACACCCCTCCGACCCATAGTCAGCAGCATCAATTCGGTAACATACAACATTGCCAAACACCTCTCTACCATACTAGCACCTCTAGTTGGACACTCTGAACACCACATCCATAATTCGGAAGAATTTGTTTCCAAAGCAAAGATCCTGAAACTGGATACAGATGAAACTATGGTCTCCTTTGATGTGTCCTCCCTTTTCACCAGCATCCCCACCACTCATGCTCTATCCGCTGTCAGGAAGAGACTAGAAGAGGACAGTACCCTGGAAAGGAGAAGCCATCTCAACCCAAACCAGATCTGCCATCTTCTGGACCTGTGTCTTAACACCACTTATTTCACATACAGAGGTGACTTTTACAGACAAAAACACGGCTGTGCCATGGGTTCTCCTGTGTCACCCATTGTGGCCAATTTATACATGGAAGAAGTGGAGAAGAAAGCACTCAACACATTCCATGGAACGGTGCCCACCCACTGGTTTAGGTATGTGGATGACACCTGGGTCAAAATCAAGGCCCAGGAAGTACAGGCCTTCACGGACCATATAAACACTATAGATGCCAAGATTAGCTTCACCAGAGAAGACACCAAGGACAACAGACTGGCATTCCTAGACTGTGAAGTCCTCATTGGGACCGGTGGCAAGCTAGAAATAGGGATCTACAGGAAACCCACACAAACAGATCAATATCTGATGTTTGACTCCCACCATCCACTGCAGCACAAACTAGGAGTCATCAGGACATTGTCACACAGAGCAGAAACCATCCCCACCTCCATGGATTCCAAAAAGAATGAAAATCAGCACCTGAGAACAGCCCTGAAGGCCTATGGATATCCAAATTAGGCCTTCACCAAATCTAAATCTACCAGACCTAAAACAGCGACAGATAGGGCTGAGACTCAGAGTAAACGAAAGAACCTGGTCATTCCCTACATGGCTGGCGTGTCTGAAAAGATAAAAAGGATATTTGGCAAACACCACATACCTGTATATTTCAAACCCACCAACA
Source organism: Charina bottae (assembly GCA_023362775.1). Classification (NCBI taxonomy): domain Eukaryota; kingdom Metazoa; phylum Chordata; class Lepidosauria; order Squamata; family Charinaidae; genus Charina; species Charina bottae. The sequence goes on along the minus strand of JALMGJ010000003.1, from coordinate 28,643,201 downwards.
CACTGAGACAGAGGCTTGTACACCCCAAAGATCAAACTCCAAAACACAAGAAAAGCAATGTAGTTTATGCAATCCAGTGCAGTGAGGAGTGCTCTGAACATTGGAGAAACCGAACAACTTTTGTACAGGAGGATGGCCCAACACAGGAGAAGTAACACCACAGGAGCAGAGTCAGCAGTTTATCTTCATCTAAAGGAAAAATTACACTCATTTGAGGACATTAATGTTCACATTTTAGACAGAGAAGATAGGTGGTTTGAGAGAGGGGTCAAGGAATCCATTTATGCCAACTTGGAAAATCCTTCCTTGAATAGAGGTGGGGGCCTCAGGCACAACCTCTCCCCCATCTTCCTCCCTGCTTTGTCTTCTGTGCCTAGGAAGATTAAGACCATTTCACAAGCTCAACAGCAGCATGGTGATCTTAACGATCCTCCTTTAGATGATAAAAGGACTTAAAATAACATCTCAATATAACCATGACCTAGCCCCAGGTGTAAGGTCACACAGCTACCTAGAAACATATTTAGGATTCCCTTACCAACTTTGCTCAGACTGAAGAAGCTCCTTGGATAAGGAGCGAAACGTTTCCACTGAGAAAATAGAAATCCAGTTGACATGATTCAAGCTACAGACAATTCCACCTGGATGACTGAGAACCTTCATAGACATACTGTATGTAGATAGATAGATAAATGTATGTGAATATGTGTGTATATGTATTTGCATTTTATATTGCTATTTTAAAGTTCATATTACCCAGATTGCTAATTTTAATATTTTTCTGTTGTTGTATATGTATAGCCTGAGCAAGCCCTTTAGCATATTTTGATTTAATATTATCTTTAGCCAAAATTATGTACTTTTCCTAATTACCCTGATATTGTCAATTTAGTTTTGGATATTTTGGATATTTGAATACTAATTTCCTTGTGCTGGTTAATGACCACAATAATGACTACTACTACTACTACAGCATATGCAAAAAGATAGAAATTGAACTAGATCTGAGGGAAGCTGAGGGCTAATCCTGTGTTTCCTCTAGCTAAAAGTACAGAATGGTCAGGATTTGGGGTGATTTAAAAGTTACCATTCATCCACTACTACACGCTGAGCAATACCGCTTGCTAAAATTGAAGACACTTTTGCTAACCTCACTGGGGAGCAACATTTCAACAAAATAGACCTAATAGGCTTTCTCTACTGTTGGAAATGGAGGAAGATTTCAGGGTGTTTCTTACCGTAAATACAATAAAGTTTGTGCACGAGCACTTTGATGTGGTGTATCTGTTAAATCAGCACCAATCTTTACCAACAGTGCTGTAAAATCAGTGGATTATGGCAGGGGTTTTCAACTTTTTTCAAGCCATAGAATCTGTTAGTTTGTTTGTTTTTAATCCCAGAACCCTGTTCAAGAGGCAAAGTTTTAGTGATAGAAAATCAGTTGTGTTCTAGTTAACTTTTTTTCCCCTTTAGTCCCTCAGAGAACCCCATCACATGCTCACAGAACCCTTGGGTTCTGTCGAGCCCAGTTTGAAAAACCCAGATTACAATGCAACTAATGTGAGTTCTTTAAACCTAATACTACATATTGTGTTCATACCATTTATGCACAAGGCATACAGAAGTGTACAGAGAAAATTCAGGAAGTTGTGAATACTCCATGCCCACAACATGTGTTACAGCAATGATCCTTTTTAGTATCTCTCAATTATTATATTAGATTTCTGCCAAATTGAACCACCATGTAACACCGCTTGAACCAGGGCTTTCCAAAGTTTTCCCGCGGCGACACACCAACTGCCGCGGGAAAACCCGGAAGTGCCACCATTGCGGCAGCGCGCAAAAACCCGGAAGCGCTGCTGCCGCTTTCGGGTTTTTGCGTGCCGCCGTTGGTGTGTCGCCGCGGGAAAACCCGGAAGCGCTGATGATGATCAGTGCTTCCGGGTTGTGTGGTGACACACCAGACTGTGTGTGGCAACACACTTTTGTGTCGCGACACACAGTTTGGAAAGCTCTGGCTTGAACACTAAAAGTGAAGAGGACTTGGTGGTAGACAAATAGTGTGAACAAACTTTCATAGCAGCAAAGAAAATGATGAAGTGATGAAATGTGTTCTATGAGTAAGATCATAACTTAGAACTTCAAGCCACTTTAGAGTAACCCCACTGGCCATTACAAAAAAAACCTACTACTGTAATCTGTAGTCCTATAAGCACTTAACAAGGAGATTGCATAGAAAAAATTATTTCAATTTAAAGTTCTTAGGATTGGTATGTAAGAGAAAGCAATGGGTTTGAATTGTAAACCCTGATTTCTAAATGGATATATTTGCATTGTAAATGCATCACACACATTTGTTCAGGTTCAAAGAAACATATTCAAAGTTGAGTTTCAATGTGCTGGTTTAAATATTTTCAGATTAGTTGACATCTAATGAACTCTTTGATCATTCCTGATAACAGCCACAAAATGGATGTCACCTGATGGAAAAACTTGATTTTCTGAGGAACATCCATTTCCTTTATGCCTTCCAAAACAAACCAGCTCTTCAATCTGTTATACACAAACACAGGGCTTCAGATCTTAAAAATTTTGCCTGAAGCTTGGTAGTTGAGCTCAGTTGTCAGACTTTTACTAAGCATACAAATCAGTGCTTCCTTTCCTTGGAGGAGGCACAAGGATTCTATGAACCACCAACAATATAGTATTATTTAGATTATTATTTATGATGTAGAACATTGCTTTGTAATTAACTTTATGTACTTGAATATCCATTTTACAAAATGTTTAAATTCATCATTAAATTCCATTGTCATACAAAAATGTCAATAAAGTTTTAGAATTTGATTAAAATGTAATGCATTAGGTCAATTTGTATTTTAGTGCAATTTGGATGGATAAAATGATACTTTTTGCAACATTTATTGATCATGTGACAAACTATTATCTTATTTTGGTAATCCATTGGTGGTGACTACCAATAGTTGGAAGTATCCATGTATGTCTATGAAGGTTCTCAGTCATCCAGGTGGAATTGTCTGTAGCTTGAATCATGTCAACTGGATCTCTATTTTCTTAATGGAAACGTTTCGCTCCTTATCCAAGGGGCTTCTTCAGTCTGAGCAAAGTTGGTAAGGGAATCCTAAATATGTTCCTAGGTAGCTGTGTGACCTTACACCTGGGGCTAGGTCATGGTTATATTGAGATGTAATTTTTAAGTCCTTTTATCATCTAATGGAGGGTCGTTAAAAACACCATGCTGCTGTTGAGCTTCTGAAATGGTCTTAATCTTCCTAGGCACAGAAGACAACACGGGGAGGAAGATGGGGGAGAGTTTGTGCCTGAGGCCCCCACCTCTATTCAAGGAAGGATTTTCCAAGTTGGCATAAATGGATTCCTTGACCCCTCTCTCAAACCACCTATCTTCTCTGTCTAAAATGTGAACATTAATGTCCTCAAATGAGTGTCCTTTTTCTTTTAGATGAAGATTCAGAGTCAGCAGTTTATCTTCATCTAAAAGAAAAAGGACACTCATTTGAGGACATTAATGTTCACATTTTAGACAGAGAAGATAGGTGGTTTGAGAGAGGGGTCAAGGAATCCATTTATGCCAACTTGGAAAATCCTTCCTTGAATAGAGGTGGGGGCCTCAGGCACAAACTCTCCCCCATCTTCCTCCCCGTGTTGTCTTCTGTGCCTAGGAAGATTAAGACCATTTCAGAAGCTCAACAGCAGCATGGTGTTTTTAACGACCCTCCATTAGATGATAAAAGGACTTAAAAATTACATCTCAATATAACCATGACCTAGCCCCAGGTGTAAGGTCACACAGCTACCTAGGAACATATTTAGGATTCCCTTACCAACTTTGCTCAGACTGAAGAAGCCCCTTGGATAAGGAGCGAAACGTTTCCATTAAGAAAATAGAGATCCAGTTGACATGATTCAAGCTACAGACAAGTATCCATGTACCTCTAGTATCTCTGCTAGCATGGCACATAGTAGTATATCTGTAGTCTTAGGAGTGTGTGTAGAAGGGTACATGTTACTAAACTAAGTGAATTCATTTAAGGCTTTGTTGATAGCTTGTACACTCAGTGCTACTGAGAAGGACAAATTCATTTATGCCTTTTCTGACAATTCTTTGAAAATAAAATTCTTGACAATACCTCTGCCTGAATTTTGGATCAGTGTGCAGAATAAATACAATTAAGCAAGAACAATTAAGCATACTGATTCGGATTGCAATGTTCTATTTGCGTGAATCAGGATTTTTCCTTCCCCTCCCTCCCCTGGCCCCCTTACTGCCACCAAAATCCCAGTGCATCATATTCCCTTGATCCACCCACCCCTAATCTTCCCACCACATTCCCTCCATTCTCTGTCTTCCTTCTGCCACCACTGCTGCTGATGTACTAGTGTGGCATATCGCATTAACCCACCCATTCCCTGATCTTTCCAGTATCTTCCCTTCCCTTCTTCCCTTCAGTTGCTGCTGCCGTTGCCAATTGTCCATACCTGCCATCATCAAAGCCCTCAGCCTTGGCCTTTTCCTGCTCTTACTCCTCTTCCCATACAACGTCTGCCTGGAATAACCATGTTTCAGTCCACATCCAGATCAAAGCAGCTCTGTTTCATTCTTATGGCCAAAGCATCCAAAACACATTTTGTTTCAGGCACAGAACACTCAAAAGCAGCTGTTCCATGCATGGGATGGTTTAGGTGGGAAACATCTGCACATTCATAGTGCTGTCTTACTCATATATTTTAGTTGTGTTGATTGTTTTTAACATAATGTTGTATATTGTCTATGTTTAATTGTTGGCTGCGTTGTTCTTGTTCTTTATTCCTTTTCTTTTTGTAACTTTATTATATTGTATTTTCTGTTTTGTTTGGTTTTATTGTACACTGCCCAGGGTCAGTTTGGAGTTGGGCAGCATCTAAATTGAATACATTGAATTGAATTTTAGTGGAGAAGCATAATATAAATTTAACAAATAATGTAACATCAGTATTTCCTTTGATATTATGGTGTGAATCCAAAACTGATTGGTTGTTCTAAATTCCACCTCTCAAAGCCTTTTGTTCTTTTCATTTTTAGATATCTACCCACAAATTCTTACAAATATAGGTAATTTAGAATTTATTTTTAAGTCAAATAAAGTAGAAAAGTGTGAATACAAGAAAGAGTCAGAAACAGACACTCAAGAAACTGGAGGATACCTACAATGATAATGGAGCAAGATGAAAGTTGAAAGCAAAGTCTTTATCAGCAACATGGTACAGACAGATGAACCAAGAAGTGAATAGTTTGTGCAGTGCATTTCTTGTCTACATGAACAAGGGACTGGCATTTCTTCTTTTGTGCTTTCCTTCCCTTGACTTCATCCATAATTCATTGTATTGTTATTTTTAGATTGATGGGCAGAGGTCCTTTTTATTTTTGTACAGCACCTGCTGATTATACAAAGCAATCCTATGCACGTCCATCAGAAGTAAGTTAGTTCCCCAGAAATAAGTTAGATCCCAAGTCAGTAGCTATATGACTGCACTGTTAGACATTTTAGAAATAAATAGCTGGGTTCACACAACAATAAGCCAAAATCAGCTAAACCACATTATAACTTAATGCAAAGTGTGGTCCCAGTCATACTGTACATAGACAAAAAAATTGCAAACGTACTTCCTGGTGGGAAATGCACATACAATAACGTATATCTCAGATTATTATTTCAAAGACTTAAATGCTAAACACATTTGCTAAATAGTAATAGCCTCTCCCATGCATGTTTATTAAAAAGTAAGTTCTGCTCTTATTCTTTGGACTCATAATTAGGTAATTGTGAATAAGACAAATAAGACACTGAACTCAGTGGCTCTTGGTTCTGAGCAAGGAAGATTAGGTGTGAACTGTAACTATGCTGATAATAAAATAATTATTCTGAGCATCTGAAGTAACCCTAAGAATATCCCTTAATTTGCAAAATATTGTTCATAATACTGTATTGTGGATGTAACTTTAAAAAAATAATGCAGCATGTACAAAGTTGGGTTTTTAAAATCAAATTGCACATGCAGTCAATGAGGGGAAAACATTTGATTCATATGAGAAAAAATTAAGGAAGATTTTGTTACTTATCCAAAGAGAAACAAAATTTCATAAAACTGAAGTTCCCATGTTATACCCCAGGGGGGTAACGATCTGGAGTGGAAATGACAGAACACAATCCAGACTTTTAAATCATAACACAATCTGATGCAGTTACCTTACCCACAGTGCTCATTTGAGCTTACTGTTACAGCTTCTATTAAAACCTTTGATTTGTTTTTATTTTATTACGGATGCTTTTATGCCGCTTCAACCATTCTGGCTCCAAGTAAAAAAAAAATACACTTTCCTAACGTTCAATATTTGCTCTGTTGCCATGGGCTGCTTATAGCCTCCAGCTCTATTTTTATGTCTTGCAAAAAAACAAAAAGAAAAAACCCTGGCACTGCCATTTTTTAAAAAGAAGTTAAACAAGTACATGAAACTTCAGATAGATTTTTTAAAAAGCGTCCCCCAGCCCCAGTTAAAGAGACGGTCTGAACATTCCAGCTCTGTGATGTCCCCATTCATGTTCTAGGCACTTTGCCTTGTCTAAAATTTAATCCATAGCAATCATGTGAACCCAAATCATGCCCTGGTTTATGTATAATGTAAACTAAGAGAATGATATAGTCCCTTGCATGGGAGATGGGCGGGGAATAAATTTGAATAATAAATAAATAAATAAATAAATAAATATATGAATCCACCCCAAAAGAGAGTTCTTCTTATTTGAAAAGTTACTTCCTATATCTTCTATCTAGAAGTCAAAACAAGATGTAATTCTTCGTTTTTTCAGGTTCATTGGAATGAACACATCAAGGTTATTTCCTCCCCATTAGTTTCAGATTCTGAAATAAATTAAAATTGTGGGACAATCCAGTCTTCTGCAATGTTGAACAATCCAAAGGTTATGTCTTCTGCCTTCTTTCTAATACCCATACTAAAATTCAAATTTTCATGACTCAGTCCAATAGAATAGTTTTACAACAAGCTCTTAGTTACAGCCTCAATATATTGTTCACTGTCAACACTTTCAAGAGGAATAGATGGCTGGATAGAAAGCTACTAAGAACAAAATTATGTGGTGAGATGTTTCAGAGCTGTTCTGAAAACAAATAGAGGAATCCGTTTTATCTGGAGATATCTAAACCTATGTACGAATCCTGTTTCAATTACAGTTCTATACGGAAAATGTATAATTACTAGAACAGAGATGATTTTGGAGAAATCTAGAACAGTAGACATAATTGTTGTTGTTGGCTAAAGTGAATAGAAGCAGCACAGTGCCAAAAATGTTATCAACAATACCTCACTGGAGATTTCTTATGGTCAGTTGGTACTAACGTATCACTAACATAAAATGGCTTCAGCAGTCCCAGTGGACAATTCATCCATTGGACAATCTATTGGACAATCCTGTGGACAATTATTCTAGAGCTAAACCACCCCATAATACTTTGTTTGGCCTGTTCCAGAAAACAGCAGAATATTACAAGAAGTAACATGTTCTTTTGCACATTTCTAGTGAACCATTATAATTAACCATTATTATCATTAAGTCAATGGTTTGGAGGAAGGAGTATTAGGTATGTTCGCCACCTTGAGTTATTTATAAAAATAATTTATTTATTTTATTTTATTTATTTATTTATTTATTATTTAAATTTAGGCGGGATAGAAAATAAATAAATAAATAAATATAAACCACAATTTGTTTGGTTTTGACTTAGTATGTTGTGTGAACTCAGCCATTCTGGTTTATAAGCAATAGTTTATCACTTGATGCATTTTTTTGTGTTCAGACATAGGTGGGGGGAGGAATTTGGGGCAATTTAGATCTCAAAAATGGAGTTTATCTAAAATAAACTATGCAAAATAAAGTTTACTTTTGAAATAATTAGATGAAATCATTATTTCACGGTAGTAAAACATCACTTAAAAATAATCTCAAGAAGTATTTCAGTATTTGGGGTTTTCTCACACATCTGATTACTAGACTATTAGGTATACTAGACAACAATTGAGAAAAAAATGCATTGGCATACAATTAATAAGAAGATAGGGAAGGGTCCCAATTAACATTCCCCCCAGACATATCAATCATAAAAAACCCCACATGATAAAAATGTAATTCAAATTTGTTGAAACCTACTTATACATGCGCACTGATACTGATTGAAAAGGATTTTATTTTAAAAAATGAAGTGGAGAACTGTAAAAAGTTAAACAGCTATTATCCTTTATAATTAGAAGGCTTTCGGATATTGTAATAAGGCTCCCAGGCCTCATGTTGCTTACACAAACTTCATGTTAGATAATCAGCAAAACAAACATAATATTTGTGGAGAAAATGTTTGCACTATAATTTCATAGCACAAGCACACATCTGTAACAGAAAGGTGCAAATAAAAATTGCAAACATTTCTCTGGCTAAACTGGGCTGTCCACAGCAATGGCCACTGCCTTCAAAATGGCAGACGTGACTGGGTGATCAAAGCCTTACCCTTTTTTACACATGTGAAAAGCATGCCATGCATGTTAAAAAGGAACCAGACCTTAATAATCCAGTCATGCCAACAATTTTGAAGCCAGTGACCAAAACTGTGGACACCACTGGGCTAAACCAGTGGAGTTTCAGATGGCTGATTCAATTATTTCTTCAATTTGAATTGTTGAATTATTTTTTTAAAAAAGTTTTTGGTTGCATGCATGACAACTTATCAAATTGTGAATTGATTCAAAACCACCAGAATGGATCCAACAAAACACAGAATTGATTCAACAATTTGATCTGGTGATTTGACTGAAGGTAAGATTCAACTGAATTGCCTTCACACTGAATCTTGGAATTTAAACTTCACACAATTCTAACAAGAATCTCTACATCTAGATTATAATTTAGAAAGCCACCTGACATCTCATACTCTAGCACGGGAACACTGAGAAATGGTTTCTGTATGCATATTAATCACCTGATGAAGCTGAATGTGTGAAACCCACTCCAATGGAAACAATTCATTTGCGTTTATCTCAATTCAGATACTACTTTGGAGAACTTTATTTCATGTTGTTATCAAGTTAAACGCATAGCTAGCAGAAAGGAAGAATGTGACAACAATGCTAAAGAAATAAGAAACTAGTACAGCCTCCCCCAAATTGGCACCCTTCAGCTATGCTCAATTTATAGCTCTGAGAATTCCCAGCCAGCAGTGACCAAAGGCTTGGAATTCTGGGACTCCTGTTGCAATGTAGCTAACAGTCCCACCTGCTGTCCTCATTTGGGAAGAGAGTCACAGATTTTGCTAGGTCATCCTACCCAAAAAAGGTACTATAGTACAATCCAGGCTGGTGTCTTGATTCTAATTGGCTGCTATGGTGGCCATGGCTACAGATGAAATAAGAGTTATGCTTTCCCAATGCAACTGTTGCTTCCTTAAGGGGACAATAGCAGTATTGCCTTCCTTTTGTCTTGCTTCATTGAATTTCCATTGCTTGGCTTGAGGTCAGTGACAGACTATATAAATTAACAACAACAAGAATTAGAAGAATTAGAACAGACAGAAGAAAAGGGTTTTTTTTACATAATGCCTAATTAAACTTTGGAATTTGCTACCATGAGATGTGGCTGTAAACTAAGAGAATGATATATGAATCCACCCCAAAAGAGAGTTCTTATTTGAAAAGTTAGTTCCTATATCTTCTATCTAGATTTGATAGATCTTCTATCTATCAAAAAAGGTTGGACCAATTCATGGAAGTCATGGGGATCAAAGGCTATTAGCCTTGATGGCAGTGGGACTGCATAAGAAGGCATTAGAAAGAAAGTCTAGGTTACCCCACCTTGATTCTGTTTGGTGTAAGAGGAGTCAAAGGGAAACTCTGACAGGGTTTAAAAATTCTGTTATTATACCCCACAACACAACAATAAAATAGCATTCCTGTACTCCTTGTGCTGTCCAAAATATTCTGAAAGTTCTCCAAGTTAAACTAAAAATTGCCAGTGATGCTAGAAGGCTGTCTCATGACTCTGCAGTACAATCTCTAATTCAGTGCATAATGAGTGTCATAGCTGCACTCGAAAGAGAGGCCACTGAATGAAATGACATCACAGCTGAAGGTTTAAGTAGATGTCTGAAAACATACAATTTTGTTGCTTCTCTGATGATGCTTACAGCTTACAGATGTGTTACCTTTATTGTCTAACTTATCTAGAGCCTGGCAAAGGCAAGATGTTAACCCAACAGAAATAGAGCCAATCTTGCAGGCTACAAAATTGTCCATCAGAATCGAAAGACTCTCCTGGAAGACATTTTCAAAACCTTCATCAGTGTCTTGCAGATGAATGGTTATATCTCCAAATTGTTTACAGGTTAATGTTGTGACATTCCAAACTGAACTTTATGATACATATATAGGCGTTGTTGTTAACCATCTAGATGCAAGACTCCCTGATAAGCCAGTCATTTTCTGCTTTTCAAGAGTTTCCATTGCAGAAGCTCATGACCCAAGTGAGTCTGATGAGATTCATTTTGACCATTACTCCAAAAATGGCAGTCAAGCTGTTTTAAACTATGACAGTACCAAACAAGAGTGGGCAGTTGTATCAAAAATGATTAAAAGCCAGTCATAGAAAAATCTGGATCCAAAACAGGTCTTGCTAAAATTAGTAACAACGTCTGAGCTCAAAGAGTCTTTTCCAAATTTAGCAAAACTAACTGCTGTTGGACTGATCATACCAGTGAGCACAGCTGAATGTGAAAGGGAGTTTTCTGCCCTAAAAAGAATAAAGATGTATTTGAGATATCATATGAGTCAGAGCACACTAAACAATCTTATGTTGATTACTCTGGAGGGACAGGTCCAAGTGATTATGAGAAAGAAGCAGAAATGAAGAATTGATGTTTAAAAGGAAGTCACAATGAGTACTGCAAAGTTTACTTTTACTTACTCAATGATTTTGTAATTCTGCATTATATATGATGATGATGATGATGGTGATGCTATCTGTTCAATCGTGTCTGATTCTTGGCGATCCTATGAACCAGCTCTCTCCACATTTTCCGTTCTTGTACAGCTTCTTTTAGTTGTTTTATGCTCTGGCTGATGTCAGCTTTCATGGTGTCTAGCCACCGTGTTTTTTGACTGCCTCGTTTCCTTTTACCGTTGACCATTCTACCATTCTGACCATAACTGCCTTTTCCAGCGAGTTTGATCACATGACATGGCTGAAATAAGTAAGGCAGAGTTTTGTGATTTTGCCCACCAGCGATGGGTGGGTTTTAGATGCTCCAGTACATAATGTCTGGTTTTAGATGCTCCAGTACTTGCTTGTTTGTCACCTTTCTTGACCAAGGAATGTGCAGGAGCCTTCTCCAACACCACATCTCGAACGAGTCGATTTTCCTCCTGTGTAGTTTTTTCATGGTCCAACTTTTGCAACCATAGGTAGCGATAGGAAACACAATAGTGTGGACTGATCTGCATTTAGTTACCAGGCTGACGTCCTTATACACACACACACACTCACTCTACCCAGCTACTTTTTCGTCTCACCTGGGTGGAAACATTTTCTGAGGAGAACTCTGAAGCTTATTGTTGCACTATGTTGAAGAAGAAATCCAGGCAGCACCTTATCAAGCGAGACTCAATTCTTTATATTCTGCTGAAGGCAGGAGGTTTATAAAGCCTTCCAGGAAAGAGAGCATGTAAAGTGGCTTATAAGACAAATACAAGAAGTAAGAAGCTTAAAACCTCTCTGAATACTGGTAAGTGCTTGGTCAGGTCCACACAACCTAGTAACAGACAAAGGTTGGCAGAGGTTGCTCCTCTGTGGCAGACATTGCTTCGGCCTCAGTTTTTAATGTCTTTCTCCGTTGGTCCTATCGCTTTATTTGTTTAAGCCCACATACATACATACATACATACATACATACATACATACATACATACATACAGTGGCAGAATCCAACACAAAATAAAAATATAATAAGAAACCAAGCCATCTGCAGACACTATCAAATGACACACACCACCCTAAGGTAATTTCAGCTTTCAAAAGCCTAGCAAAATAGCTCCAACTTGACAGCATTTTAAGCAGACACCAAGATTGATACCTGCAGACGGAAGCTAGTCCATAGCGTCAGGCACTTTGGCAGCTGCCTAAAATCTGATCCAAGTGCAATTCTCACAGTCTCTTTAGTGAGATGTATTGAGAAGAAAAAGATGTGGTTACAAGAACTCTAGCAACTGAACTGTTTCCTATTCAGAACCAATATTCCCTACGTGCAGTATGGTGGCTTTCGTTTTTTCTTTCTAGCTGCCTTCCTATGATTTGGGGAGAAGGCAGGCTTTTTCACTGACAACAGAGAAGCTTGCAGCTGGCTATTTTCATAAATCTCCTGAATCTTTATTTGTCTGGAAATCATTTTTTACCCATTGGGTGAGGGCAACAGGGCAAGCTGAGAAATACCATTCCAGGGTCCACAGTGATCTCATTTCACACAGCATGGGAACTTGCTGCATTCCTATTCAGGATGAGCACCGGGATAGGATGGTTCTACCTGGGGAAGATAATCCTGCAAGTACTTTGGAGCTAAACGATCATGACTTTAAAGGTCAAAGCAACACTTTAAATTGTACCTGGAAGCCTACTGGCAGCCAATGCAGTGCCCTAAATATAGATTCAATTTTGCTTAATGTCTCTCACCTGTCAGGATGCAGAACCACTGCATTCTATAGGAATTGCAGCTTCCAATTACTCTTTAAAGGTAGCCCCATTGCAGTAATCTTCAAAGATGGTGATGAGGGCATGAGTTGCCATCACCAGGTCCTCCCACTTAAGGTAGGGCCCAGTTGGCACCCCAGGTGAATAAAGGTCCTAGTTCTCGCATTACACTATGCTCTAATTTTGTTAATCATGCTTTGCTGCATAAGCCACAATTGGAAGTGTTCACATAGTATTGTATTAATACATAAATGGTAATTTATAAACCATAACTGAGATTACGTGCTAAGCCAGCAGCAAACAAACTACAGAATGGCTTAAGCTGATACAGAAATTCAGCCATGGGGTTTCAGCCCTGTTGCAAATGATAGGTGACCAATGATGTCCTAAGGGTTCCAAGAGTTGCTTACAACTATGTCATGAGGCCCAGAATCACGGCTGAGCTTCATTGAACCATGTGAATAAGCAAACTGAGCAGAGGGTGCACTCCACTAAAGTGTCAGGGAATCTGACTGATTCAGAAATTGAACAAGAAACCTGGAAGTTTCCAGTTGCATTGAGTCCTACAACTGCATCTAAGGAATCAGTTTTGTTTTGAATTCTAATCTAATATCTAATCTAATCTAATCTAATCAGGTGCCACCTGACTCCATATGACTCTGGGTGTCATGTAACAAATGTAACAAAAAATAAATAAAACGTAACAATTCACAAGCAAACCAAGAGAACAAATAAGTAAGAAGCAGATCAAAATCAAGATGGCGAATCCATCCAACAAGAAAACTCACAAGGGGCTTAGCCATCCTAGCCCAAGGCCTGGGAGAAAAGCCAGGTCTTCCAGGCACTATCAGGGTGGGAGCCACCCAGACTGCAGGGGGAACTTCATTCCAGAGGGTAGGTGCCGTAACAGAGAAGGTACACCTCCTGGATCCCGAAAGATGGCATTATTTAATTGTGTAGGGAGTCCACAGTCAGTTCCACCAAGAGTTATGGAGAACACATTGCCTCTCTCAAAGGTCAGATTCTCAGTCAAAAGCTCTAGAGACATCAACTACCTTCATACATTTTACTAAACCATGGTTTGCCAAGCCATTTCTTTATGGATACTACTTAAGTCCTATCACTTCCTGTTAATCATAGCAAGATAGATTTTGTAAGTTACTTCTAAATTCTGCAAATCAGTATCAGTGAAGGAATGGTAATTTCCCGGCTATAGGAACACATTACAAACAATTTTTTAAAGCGGGGGGGGGGGGGGGGATAGACAAAGATAGAAGAAACTGAACTTCAAGGAGGATAGCTGTAGACTGCCGATCGGAAGGTCGGCAGTTCGAATCTCCGCGTAACGAGGTGAGCTCTTGTTACTTGTCCCAGCTCCTGTCAACCCAACAGGAAACCTTTTTTTTTAACCTTTTTTTCGAAAGCTTAGCAAGTAGATAAATGGGTACCACCTTAAGTGGGAGAATATGCTGGCGTCCTGTCGGGGGTCGCCCACCGAACAGAGAAGATCTCGTGAATAGCGGCGGAGACGACGGATCCCGAAACAGCAACATCCAGGACGTCAGCAGCCGGCTCCGAAGCAAGGTATTCTGGGACATGTAGTCCAATACCCATGAAAGAGTCGGTTCCCTTACCCCTTCCCTTAGCGTGCGGTTTAAAAATGTTGTATTATATGAAATGTATAAATATAATATGAAATATGATGTAAGTAAGCCGCCTAGAGTCCTCCGTTAGGGAGGGGATAGGCGGGGTATAAATACGATAAATAAATAAATAAAATATCTAAAATGTGACTGAATATCTGAGGGAAATACAGGAGAAAAGCCATTTCCCTGGTGCTGTGAAAACCCACAAAAGTGGATTCCCTCTGGCATGAGGACCTTTGAAGAAGAAATCTATTCAGTAATGGACAAACTGCCAGAGCCATTAAAAAAAAACTTTAGTCTGAAGGACTAATTTTAATATTCTGTATTCTTTGGAAGAGAAATAAACACTATTGTCATTGTCAGTCTAGAGAAGATACCTTTCCCTCCATTTTGTCTTGCTGAAAAACAAAGATTTAAAGGGGTTTTAATGAACAGAGCCAAATGATTAACTAGTATATAAGCAACATGTTTAGGCTAGAAAACATTGGCTGTTATCCCTAACACATTTAGACCAGCTGAGTACCCAGGACTGAACAATATATTGCAAGCAAAAAGAAGAAACGCTAAAATAGCAATGCAACAGGATACCAGAATGACAGTACTTTGATTAGCCCTGCATAACCTTTCTTAATTTAATATTTACCCAGCCTTTGTTTACATGTTGTGAGTATTTCACATCCTTTATTTCTCAGTTTTTACAGCCTTAAAACCTACAATTACATATGGGTGTCCCTGGGAGGGCAAGGGGGACAAGTGACATCATGTACATCCTGATGCTATTACACAAATGACTTCATGATAGTATTGTGGTTTGTTCTGGATGCCTGTGCCACTGGGATTCCTTTGTTCCATCCCCACAGAACTAAAGCTGCAAATCCCCAATCAAAGTATACATGATATACACATTTCCATCCAAAATATACATGATCTATGACTCTTCAAGCCAAACATAGTTCATCAAATACATTGGAGCTTAGAGCAACTCTAAGTGTTTTTGCTGCATACCTTGCTGTGCAGAAGCTACTGGCAGTATGTCAAGGATTTTTCAGATTGAGTCTGGACTGTATTTGGTGTGTTTGGTCACAGGCTGTGAGATCTGCCTCTATAACTTCACTTTCAATTGAAAATAACTAGGGTCTACACTATGCATTAAAGTGGTCAATGAAATTCTATAAAATGCAATATTGCATTTCATTTTAAACATTTGTTCAATTTATTTGGAGTTAGAGACCATCCCATTCTGAAAGTTCAGATTAAGTAACATTATAATTACATCTTATTTGTGCTTTCATATAACAAATAAATATTTGGTTAGTATATTTAAAAAATCCATAAAATCAAGCCATTGAAAGGATAACTGAAATGCAAATAAAATCATCCACTATCACCTTAAATCAAGCCAGTTAATTCCTTCAGATGGAGAAATTTTGTACCAAGACATTGAGGGTACTAAGTTTAGGTGAATTTGCTATAATTACAGATAGTCCTCACTTACCAACAGTAATTGGGACCGAGAACTCCATCGCTAAGCAACACGGTTGTAAGGTGTGATATCACGTGACCACGCTGACTTACGACAGCAGTTCCGGCAGTGCCAGTTGCCATTGTTAGGTGAATCCTCTACAGTCACAGCATCCTGTGGTCACATGATCACCATTTGCGAACTCCTGCTGGTTTTCCCATTGCTTTGCTTTTTGGAAGCCGGCAGCATAGGTTGCAAATGGCGATCACATGACCATGGGACGCTGCAACCATCATAATTGTGAGCCAGTTGCTAAGTGCCTGAATCACGATCATGTGACCTTGAGGATGCTGCAACAGCCACAACTATGAGGACCGATCGTAAGTACCCCTCATTCAGTGCTGTTGTAACTTTGAACGGCCACTGAATGAGTGAACATTAAATGTGGACTACCTGTATCTCAATGAGGCAGTAACCAAAATTCATGACCTTCAATGATACTCAGAATGAAGTATCATACAGGTCTTATTAACAGTAGCACAAGCCAGACTACTTATAGTCACCATTTTGGTGACTTAAGAAAGTATTCCCTTTTGGTATTGTATTGTCTAGACTACAACAATGAACTCAATGAAGATGTAGGCACACTAAATGGAAAATCTTTGAAATCAGTGGAACTGAAGTTACAATGAAGAACTTAAGTCCAATTGATTTCAGGGGTTCAACTCTCAATACAACTAATTTTGTATCTCAGCCAATCCTATTTTCTCACTAAATCTTCCAAATGTCCAATACAAGTGTTCTTACACAGAGGAAGTAACTGCCTGGTTATGTCAACTAGCTATTTTTTTTAAGTGTAAGAGAGAAATGAATGGTTTGTTAGTCTCTATATCCACCACAAAAGTGGTTTTGAATACCAGATGTTAAAAATAAATATAGGCAAACCGCTGGCTCTCTCACAGCCAGTTTGATCTAGTGATTAAGGCACTGGGCTAGGAGCTGGGAAACCTGAGCTCTACACCTGCCTTAGGCGCAGAAGCCAGCTGGGTGACTTTGGGCCACTCACTCTTTCTCAGCTGTAGGAAGAAAGCAATAGCAACCACCTCCAAAAATGTTGCCAAGAAAACTGCAGGGACTCATCATCAGGAGGCAAGACTGACTTGAAAACACAGTACATATAGTGGCTGTCTATGTCAGATCCTGTTTTATGTACATTACAGATATAAACATCCAATGCAGTCAAGGGTTTTCTTTTTGAAGTTGTGTATAACCTGTGAAGCAGATTGGAGGAATGGGTGTTCCTTCAGACATTGCTGAAACAGTTCTCCCAGCATCGTGTCCCATTGTCCATGGTAACTGGGCCTGCTGGAAGTTGTAGTTAAGTAGCATCTGGAAGTTACTGTAACATGTTCTCTAAATGACTCTCAAATTATTTCCTCAAGTATTCTAAACATATTTATTTTTATATTAACTTTTTTTAATATAAATTTTATTAGGATTTTAAAATACATAGTTAAAAGTTAGAAACGGAAAAAGAAATAGAAATACAAAATAAAAAAAGAAAAGAAAAAGTGTAGTAAAGTAAGAGAAAGAAAAAGATATGAAAAATAGGTAACTTCCAATCTATCTCTGGTCATGTAGATAAAAGAATCTGCCTTAAATGTTGGTTTTTCATACAATAGGTAGAAATAATTCTTTGTCTAATATACTCTTTTATATTTAATCTACTCTTCAAAACCCCATGTAAGCTTCGCCCCTCCTGCATTTCGCAAATAGTCCATCAATGGTTTCCACTCTTTGAGATATTGATAACTTGAGTTTTCTTTCAATAAACAAGTCAATTTATCATTTTCTGTCATGTCCATCAATTTTAACATCCACTCTTGTACTGTTGGTAAAGTCTGAGTTTTCCAAAATTGTGCATAAAGAAGTCTTGCTGCTGTTATCATATATTGTATAATTCTAACAAAACGTTTTTCTATTTGTAAATCCAATATTCCCAACAGAAATAATTCTGGTTTAAATGGAATCTGTATTTATAGTACACTCTGCATCAACGTATGTATTTGGGTCCAAAATTTCTTTGTAATCTTATATGTCCACCACATGTGGTAAAACGACCCCTCCTGTTTATTACATTTCTAGCAAATGTTAGAAACAGTCTCATATATTTTTGCAAGTTTTTTGGGAGTCATATACCATCGATACATCATCTTATAGAAATTTTCTTTCAAATTATAACACAAAGTAAACTTCAATCCTTTAGACCACATATTTTCCCATTGCTGCCAATGTATGTTATGACCAATATTTTTTGCCCATTTAATCATACAAACTTTAACTTGTTCTTCCACCATTTCCCCTCTCAACAGTAGTTTATACATTTTAGCAATTAAATGTTCGTCTGTTTCACAAAGTTGTATTTCAAATTCTGATTTACTCTGTTCAAATCCAAAATCTTTTTTATCTACAGTAACTTGAATTTCTCTATAAGCTGCATATAGGAAAGCCATTGAAAAGTATATCCTTCCGAGGCAAGTTGTTCTTTTGATTTAATTTTGTATTCTCCTTGTTCTTTTTCTAACAAGTCCTTATAAGTCAACCATTTGTCTTTATATCTTGTTTCAGTTCTATAGAATGCTTCTTGTGTAGAAATCCATAAAGGCATCTTGTAACATAAAGTTGACCTATATTTATTCCAAATCCTTAACAAAGATCTTCTAATATAATGATTTTTAAAGTCCACATTAACTTTAACTTTGTCATACCATAAATATCTATGCCATCCGAATCTTAAATCGTGACCTTCTAAATTCAATAGTTTTTCATTTTTCAAAACAATCCATTCTTTAAGCCATACTAAACAACATGCTGCATAATATAACTTCAAATCTAGGAGGCTCAAGCCACCTCTTTCTTTTGAGTCTTGCAAAACTTTATATTTTATTCTCGGTTTTTTCCCTTGCCATACAAACTTAGATATATCACGCTGCCATTGTTTAAAAGGCGCTTCTGAAGCCAGTATAGGTATTGTTTGGAAAAGGTATAAAATTCTTGGCAAAATATTCATTTTAATCACTGATATTCTACCTAATAGTGATAGTTGCAGTTTCTCCACTGATCTAAGTCTTTTTTTATATCTGTCCAAAGTGAAAAATAGTTATTCTGAAACAAATTGACATTCTTTGATGTTAAATGTATTCCCAAATATTTTACTTTTTTTTCCCATTATAAATCCAGTTAATTCTCTCAATTTCTCTTGTTGGTGGCAATTCACATTCTTAGTTAAAACTTTTGTTTTCTGTAAATTCACTTTGAACCCTGCTAGTGACCCAAAGTCTTTCAATTTCTGCATTAGTAACTCAATCCCATCCAATGGGTTTTCTAAAGTAATGACTAGGTCGTCAGCAAAGGCTCTTAGCTTATAAACTTCTTTTTTGACTCTTATACCAGAAATGCCATCATCTTGTCTAATGTCTCTAAGTAAAACTTCTAAGACCAGTATAAACAAAAGTGGAGATAAAGGACATCCTTGTCTTGTACCTTTTTGAATTTCACATGGTTTACTGAAATCGCCGTTAACAATTATTTTAGCGGTTTGGGGGGTATATATAGATTTAATCCATTTAATAAAGTTTTCCCCAAAATTCATAGATTCCAATACTTTAAACATAAAAGGCCAATTTAAATTGTCAAAGGCTTTTTCAGCATCTACAAATATCAAAGCAGCCTGTTTTTCATTATGTTGTTCCAAGTACTCCAATATGCCCAAAACATTTAGAACATTATCTCAAATCTGTCTCTTAGGCAAAAATCCTGCCTGATACCCATGGATAAAATTCTTAAGAATAATTTTCATTCTTTCTGCCAACACTGTTGTAAATATCTTATAATCATTGTTCAATAAAGATATTGGTCTATAATTCTTCGTTAAAGTCAAATCTTGTTGATCTTTTGGAATCAATGCAATATGAGCTTCTTTCCATGTTTCTGGCATTATACCTGTTTCTAAAATCGAATTCATAGTCTTTTGTAAAGGAAGACAAAGCTCATCCTCAAAGCATTTATAATAAGCCGCTGATAAACCATCGGGACCAGGCGCTCTTCCACTATTAATTTTCTTGAAAGCAGTTGACATTTCCTCTACCGTTATAGGGTTATTAAGCAATAACTTTTGCTGATCAGTGAGAACAGTTAATTTTTGTTTACTCAAATATTTTTATATTAACTTTCTCACTCTCAGAAGTATTAATACTTAGGGCTATCTGATCTGGATTGCAAAAATCCTGAACACCAAGTGATGTTTTATGCTTCCATCTAGTGGTCATCCAGAATTTTGCAACCCAATCTGGTTCTTTGAATTGAAGATAAAAAGAGTTTCTTTAACCCTTCTTTTACAGTAAGTGTTCAAGACTCCAAAAAGTTTTCCTCTTTTATCCAGATTATTACTTTCTCTTCATTAAAGGGGAGGGCATTTATGTAGATAAATGAAGCAATAGTAAACCATTCTACAATAAACTGGATATATCTGGATACATTAATATATCTTTGAGAAATGTTGCTAGTTTGATGAATTATTGAAATAAATGTGTGTCTTCATAAAGAAGCATATAGTACATATCTATAGAATTACCTTCAGGGACAAAATGTTTTAAGAGAGCATTTTTTTTAACACTAGGCTATGTTTTAATATCAAGTTAAAGCTAAGAAAAGTACTGTATTTTTAGAATTAACATTAATTTAGTGGGCAGCTATGCCACAACTAATATTGATAACAATTCTGAGAATTATCTGCAATGTAATCAATGTCTCAATGCAGAAAAACCTAGAATTATCATCCAGGGAAGAAAACAAAAATTGGAAACCCATTTCTACAGACAATGCCCAAACATTGCCTATAGCATAGCTTTCCAAACTGTGTGTCATGACACTTTAGTGTGTCGCAACACACACTTTAGTGTGTCACAAAGCAGCAGTGCGGGGGGGTGCACGGGGGTGCAGGGGGCGCGTGTGGCGGCAGCAGTGTGCACGGCGACAACAGCAGCAGTGCCATCCGCGCTTCCGCGTTTTAGCGAGGCCGCCGCTGCCGCGGCCGCCATACATGCTGCTGCCTCCGCGCACCTCCCCGTGCTGCCACCATGCACGCACACCCCCGCCGCTGTCACCGTTGGTGTGTCGCCAACAGCGGCACTTTGGAAAGCACTGGCCTATAGTATGTAATTTCAATTGTTCATTCACTGGATGGCAATAAAATCATAGCATTCTTAGTATCATCAATAACACATTTTTCCACCCTGCTTCATCAGTGTCAATAGCCCAACATTCTTTGGGCTGTTATCTTTTGTAGGATTCTTAGGTAGAGAAGAACAGGACTGTCCCTCCTGGCCCCGTTCTCTGCTGTCTACATTTTCAAGGGAAATCTCCAGAGAAGACCCTGTTATATTTATGAAGCTTTCTGGTGATCACAAAGATTCTATATCACAGATGGCAAATATATGTATATAGCATTTCACTGCCTGATACAAAGATGATGCCCTCTCCCCACTTAAAAAGTATTTATTTCTTTAATATATCCCCATACAGAAACAAACTGAACTGGCAGTTGAATTTTATTTCAACACATATAACAAGAATATATCTTCCTGCAAGAGACTTAAGAGGCACAAAACAAGCTTCAAAAACCATAGAGCCTTGCCCTCCAGGAGAAGGGAAGAACCAGGGGTTAAAGAGGAGCACTTGCTGGGCAGTATCTCCATTTGAAGTGAATGCTTCATATAATGGTAGAACTAGCACTACCCATACCTCAATTTCTCACTCTAAAGGTCCATGCTTATAAAATGTGACAGGTACATTTTCTATCCTTTCATTGAACTGTGTGTAGATATTTAAATTATATCTTTAAAAAGAGCATAGCATTTCTCTGCTATTCATTAAAGCATTTGTTTTGTTAGGCTTCCATGATGTAGTGACATGTCTGAGCCCTTAAGCTGAAAGGCTGGAGGTCTCAAACATCCTCTCCAAGAAGAGTCTACACACACTAGTTTTGTATCCTGCTTTGGTGTATTGGCTTCTTAGTTACTGCTGCCACCAATCTATCTTCCGAGGGACATCTCACCTGGCATTATCCTCCTAAGCCATTGTATGACAGAATTAGGTCTCCCACAATCTGGGTTCCTTTCCTGGGAAATCATAAGGAAAATAATGAGAAAAAAATGAAATAAATGTTATAGTGCCACTTCTTGGACATGTACCATGGAGTTGTATGACTAGTGGAATCAGTCTTTCCTTCCCTTCCTGCTTCAGAAACAGACCAATCTTACAGGAGATAAATAAAACCCAACTTTATTTTTAAAAAGGAAAAGAGAAATGTAAAAATCTTGTTTTAGCTTTAAGCAGTCACATGCAAACCATTCAGTAGCAAAGGAGACAGAAACATAGAGCTATTCAAATAATAAATTGTAAGTTAAGAGGATCTCCCCCAGAAAGGAAAATATGGGCAAGCCACAAGATGATCCTGGTCTGCACCTAATTTGGAGGCAAGTCTGTTGCAAAAAGATTCTGAGTTGCGTAAAATACAGAGGTTATACAGAGAAAATAAATATCTGATACAAAATATTAGACTTAAGCACACACAGTCAAAATAAAATTTAATATTGCACACAATATTTCTAGCTAAACACTTTTTACTTGTTCGTTCAAAGACAACTGTTTCCTGTATCTCATTTTTTCTTGGACTTCCTTCCAGATCCCTTGGGATTCTAATCAGTTAATTCTTAGGTTGATTTCTCTTCTCAGCCTTGGTTCCCAGCTTCTAGTTTCATGAAAACTGCTACTATCTAGCAAAAGAGGAAAAGGGTTGGAGTAATCTTCTTGCCAAGTGATCCTAAGCTATGCCTCAATCAGCTTGGATGTTGATTGTAACTCAGACATGGCTGATAGTCAGTGAACATGGGGTGGGGGCTTGCCTCTCCATTCACTACACAGGCAAAGTAAAACAAGAAGTGGATGCTGCAAGATGTGCTGATTGAATTATTCATTTCATTAAAGCAGCCACATCTTTTTTCAGGTCCAAAGAAATATGTTGTGGCCATGTCTATAAGGGCAGCTTGAATGAAGCAGAACTGAAATGATAACCTTAATTTTATTTATTAATTGCATGGGCTTATAATTTTCAATGATCCCTACATAAAGATAAAACTCTGCCTAAATTGTATAGAAGGTTGCACCTATACCCAAATCTTCCTCATGTTATACCTTGGGCTTTTTCTTTTTCTTTCTTTTTTTTAATTTAAAGGGAATTTGATGTTGGAAAACATTAAAAATGTAATGCACACCCTTGTGGTCTGAAATATACAGTTCATGCTCTTACCTCAGAATTTTATTACATCATTTTACTATTTGGACAGAACAGATCTGATAAGCAAACATGTTATCAAAGGAATGTGCTTACTATTTAAAAAAAGAATAAGCCTTTTTGTTATCCAATCTGTTAACAACAGATAGGCTCCAATTTACAAAACAAGTTGCTTAGCTTAGCTGCCTGATGCTTTGGGAAATAAAAGATGAAGGAATATCAATTAGAACACAGCTAACCTTGCTTTTTTGGATTTGTTCCTTTATTGCTGTATATATTCCACTCTGTGGATCAATTTTACTTATGGATTTCAATGCAGCTTGCAAAGTGCAGCTTTGTCAAACCCACATTTACAGGCCATTACAAGGTATTAATGAACTACTAAACTACAAAGCCCTGCAACAATTTCAAGGTCTATTTTTCTTGCCCAGATTTGCTCTTCTTGCTCTCTTTTCACTATATTTGTGGATTCTATAATAATTCTTAATTTACTTTACATTTAATTTACTTTACATTTAATTTAATTTGCATTTATAACAAGGCTGGGATTTGCCAGTGTTAACCAGATAATGGGTTAGGGTTAGGGTTAGGGTGCATCCGAAACAGTTTACTGGGATGGCAAACAAATGTAAGTTTTTAGTTAGAGATTATGACAAAGAGATAAGGAGGCTGTGGACTGATTTTGCAATGTGTTTTCACAAATGGTGGTTTGAACTATAATAGCCAAATAAGGTGAAGACACTTTGACCCACAAACTCAGTTCACCAACAGATTATGAATTTAGAATTTGATTCTAAACATACTCAATGGAAGCATAATTCCACTGAAATCAATGAAATTTCATTCCAAGTATGTGTGTTTAAGACTGGAGCATTTGCTTTACCACTCACCTTCAAAGTACATCTGTCACCTGATTAAAGATTTTTAATCAATTATTCCTCTTGCTTTTAACTAATTAATTAAATGATTAATTTACAGGTGCAAATTATTACTTCTCCGAGCTAGTATTCTGATGAACATTTTGTATCTAAGTATAAGGCTCAACACAGATAATTGATACCTTAATTACTTAAGGAAGAATTATAGAATTGGAAGCCACAAGAGGATCGTCCCTGCAAGCGAAGGAGGATCCTACCCCCAGTCAGGTCCCTACAAATTAGTCCTTACTGTTGAGACAAAAGGCTGTCACAAGTAAAGAATAAGAAGGAATGGAGTCTACTTCCCCCACAGAATCTGTAACGCCAGCATGTTTCAAGCAGTGAAGTGTCAGTTTATATAATCAATATATCTAATAGCTGATTGAGATTGGGATTTAAAATTGGATACATGTTTTATTCTGCCATGTAAAAAAGCTTCTGTTTTAGAACATTTAAAAGAAAACTAGAACAAACTACTGCAGTAAATGGAATGGAAGGCCAACCATATCATTTTCCTTCCTTTTGTTTTTGTGTCCACCATCCCAATACAATTGAATTTTCCGTAGTTGTTTAATTTAGTCCTCATTGGGCAGTTTAGAGTTTTCTCAATATAATTTTCTTTTCTTCTAAGGATTTAGGGGAGGAATACCTGTTTTTCCCCAAGCCTTTTGATACTCTTCTTGTACACAGAAGATACCATTTGGTTTCATAAGAACTGTTTTTCAGAAAATGAGTTCTCTGATTATCTACCGGATAAGTATAAAAATTATCTGTCATTCTAAGGAATTCCTTCCTACAGCATATACCTCTCTGATCTGGACATGCCTCCTACATGGAAAGAAGAAAATATAATCCCAGACAAATATGCTGAGAATGATACACAGCGGCAAGTCCCAACCTGTAGTCTGGGTTATTCTGCCACATCCCTACTGAGAGCAAGTGAAAGTGTAATCATATACAGTGTGGAGATACAGCAGTTCCAGCATGATTGGCAGAAAGCAAGCCCCAGTAGTGAAATAGTAAGGGTTTTTTATGGTGGGAGAGAGTGAGTAGATTGCCGACAGAAGTAAATATTATTCTGATAACTGACGCTTTAAACGTTGTGCAGATAAAGTCCAGAGAGAGGAACTGCACCTCATTAGACCAGGTGTTCTGAAGAATCAAGAGGTGCTAACTTAGCATTGTATACCCAACTGCCTCTGACTTGGTTTCTCTAGCTCAGAGCTTTCCAAACTTTTCCCGTGGTGACACACCAACGGCAGCACGCGAGAAAACCCGGAAGCGCTGCTGCGGCAGCAGCGCACAAAAACCCAAAAGCATGCCGCAGCGGTGGCAGCAGCGGTGTCCTTGTGTTCCGTGTGAAAACCCGGAAGCACTGATGGCCCACTGCGACTGCCGTGCGTGCTGCTGCACGTGGCAGCGGCACGCCATCAGTGCTTCCAGGTTTTGACGCGACACACCTGGGCCCCGCAGGTGACACACTTTTGTGTCGCGACACACAGTTTGGAAAGCTATGCTCTAGCTGAATAACTTTTAAGATAGATGAACTACTGTGAAGATTACCTTGCCTTACTGAGCACTGACTTTGCCTCCTCTCTTCTTGGGCTAGTGTTCTGACTCAGATAATATACTTGATTATGGCCCTTTCAACTTATTGCTTAATGCTATAGGAGAGACCCTGCACATTCATGTCAAGAAATAATAGGGATTATTACTATAAATAATAATTATTATTATTAGAGAGGGATAGTCATCTTCATTGTTACCCTTATTTTACAAGCACTTTCTCATCTCCATCTTCTACTTCATTTGAGATACAGTACGTAACTTCTATGTGCTGCATAGCAATAATCTTTTCTTTTGCACAAAACACTGAGGTTTAGAAACTGATGTAATCTTGTATTGATCATTCATAGCATGTGAAATGCCCCCCAGTGCTTTGCACTGACATGTGACAACAGCTACATCCAAAATTGGCAGCCTCATTAAGACTGGTAGCATATATATGGTTTATTTCCTAGGATATATCTAGCAATAATCAGACACAAAATTAAGTCTCAAGCTACTTGTTGGAATAGGACTGAGTCAGCTGTAGCAAACCAACCAAACATACATTAAGGCCATTATCTCCCCCAACACGCATCAAAAATTACATCCATGCTACCCCACAAGGTTTCTCACAGTTGGCTGTCAAACAATCACCTAAAATAGCTAGCAATCCCTCTAGTTGGTCAATTTGGGACTGCAAAAATTGACACTTGTGCCAGTGCCACTTCCCATCCTTCCCTTACTATGTTTGTTTTGGGGCAAGGAAAAGAAAAAACCAACAGTGCAGGGGAGAACGTTGCCCCTCATATTCATGAAAGATGATGGAGGAATGTTATTAAGACACCAAGTCATCTTGGCTTTAGGGAGGAGGGAAGGTATCCAAGCCTGAGGATCCCTGGGTGATAGGGAGCCCGCACATTGGCTACATTTTAATATCTTTCCCCTTGTGGTCTTGTTTTATCTATGTTTATTGTTTTTATTGTTTTTTATTGTTTTTAACTAGTTTTGTAGAATGTTTTTAACTGTTGCTTTTATTGTAGGTCACCCAGAGTCACTTTGTGTGAGATGGGCAGCCATATAAATTTGACAAATAAATAAATAAATAAATTCATTCCAAGAAGCTTAGATACAGAATGAGGAATGAATTCCATCAGTGGGAAACTGCTTATCCTGCCACTCCAGAGGGAAAATCCATCCTTATATCATCTTCTCTGGGGCAGTAATTAGTACTCTCAGCTGCAAAAGAATCCCCAAGACAGACAGCATCATGCGGATACTGAGCCATAACACCAGTCCTGGATTAGTGCAGTCCATGGATGTAGAAAGGACCTAAGTTTGGGATTTCCAAGGTGGCACGTCTGCCACAAAATGGTGAGAAATTGTGCCAGCAATTTTCATCAATAATGATCAGCAAAGAAGGGTAATTATTATTTTAAAGTTAGAAAACTCAGAAGGACTTCCAATAAAGTCTAGTCTCTTTTGAGTCAAGCTTTACTCCTGGTAATTACTGTACATAGATACACTCACATTGTTTTCTTGGCAACAATATGGAAGTGGTTTGTTTTTTCCAGATCTTTTTTTCAGCTTTCCAGACTAACTTATAGCCGTGGTATCAGTTGGTGATCTCCTGGCCCCAGATGACTTTTTGGCTTCCTAGGATAATAATGAACCTACAAGTGCAATCCCATGTACTCAACTTCTATACCAGGGAATCTCGCCCGTCCAAAATCTTCGTCTTGTCAAGATTCACTCTCAATGTATTGGCCTTCATTTAACAGAGTTTGGACTCTGGTTCAGGATCCAGATACCACTCCTGATTTTATGGAGAAATAGACCTGTGGAGTCCTTGGTGTTCTCTGAGCTTGGTTGTTTTCTTGCAAACGTTTCATTATCCAACTAGGTAACATCAGTGCTGTTAGGTAACATCATCAGTACTGATGATGTTACTTAGTTGGGTAATGAAACACCTGCAAGCAAACAACCAAGCTCAGACAGCACCAAGGACTCACAGTTCAACCCTGAGCTACAGATATTCTCTTCTATTAGAAATAAACCTATCATCAGTATATTAATGATATTTCACTCCAAAGCTTCTGATCACTGTCCACAGCAGCTTCATATATAAATTAAGTAGAACTCAGACAAAATAATGCCTTGTAGAACTTCACAGCATAGGTACCAAGGTGAGAAGCAGAGTTACTTTATCTCTTATCAAGTTCCTGCTTTATAAATGCTTGCATACCATTATTTATTCTGCTGTCCTTTCTTATTCCATACTAAACCCTGGTGTGTAGTTTCTGCCCCTTGCTCCAGTTCTCTGCTATGTGGATTTGCTTCTTTGTTCATAGCTTAGAGTAAGTGTATATGTCCTGACTTCGGGCGTAGAAATAACACACTGAGGCTGGAATCAAGCTCTAGTGATTTATTATCCTACTACCCTAACAGAATCCATCTAAACTAACATGAAGTGGCGATGCCCAGAGAAAAAGTCCACAAACTTAGGGCGGGGCTTTCTTCAACCTCTTGGGAGGGAAACATAGAGATTCAGTACTACACATGCGTTTCCCTTCCTGGAGGGAGCCCCCTCCTTCTCCGCCCGTTATCTCCCTGACAGTATAGCAGATACCTTGAATGAACAAGTTTCTCTGTTCATTCTCTGTTCAATTGCTGTGAGCTCCGGGTGGCCTTAGGAGATCATCTGAAATTTTGTCAACCACAAACACTGAACTAGAGGGATCTGATAAAAGAACATTTTGTATAGTTCCCTTTCAGTTTATTTTATTTTAATTTTTACCCTGCAGTCAATGTGGCTAACAAAGTACAAAAACAAAACAAAACAAAAAAGGATACGAAGAGTTAAAAATAGAGATGAATATTTCATAGCCTGGGAAGGACCCCAGAGCAGGCCTCTCCCACATGTCAGAAAAATGGGCCTCTAAGAGCTGTAGCATCTTCAGAAGTGCCCCTCCTGCAGATCTTAAGTTTGCAATAGGAGATAAAGTTATTTTGATCTCTATCTCAGAACTATTTTCACAGAAAAAGATTTAATCATATCCCTATATAAATGTCATAATAAAATACATTTTATTATCCACTACTTGAAGTGTTCACATTTTTTAAATGCTGAATACCTGAGAAAAGTTGAAAAATTGATATGCAAAGGAAGTTGTGAAATGTAAAAGTAGCCTGGAACAGTAATGGGAAATTCATGAAATAGATTTGCCTCAGTGATATATGAGTTCTGTTCATTCACTCATTCATTCTAAAATGTACATGCCCACCCACATTCACCATTCTGCACATGCAGAATATTGAGCAGATGGATGGTTTTTTAAACAGAATAAATTTTCCTAAAATTTTGTATGTCCATTCAAGGGATTCAGCTGCAAACTTAACTTTGCAAGAGATATTTGATATTATTAAACATCCTGGGCTGGATGGGATCCCCATTCAGTGGCACAAAAAGTATAGGAAATCCTGGTTTCTATATTGTTAGAGACATCTCATGGGTCTTTTGAAAAGAGGCCCTTGCCCTTATCATATTATGAAGCTTATATAATGATTATTTTGAAAATGGGAAAGGATCCCATGAAATCCAATAAGAATGTTATTGTCCAATATCCTTGTTAACTGTAGATGCCAAGATTTTGACAGTTACTTTGACATGAAGACTATAGAATGAACAACCTTCAGTAATATACCCAGCACAGTGGGGCGCGGTAGCTCAGCGGGTTAAACCGCTGAGCTGTTAGTCTGCTGACCATAAGGTCGGCAGTTCGAATCCGCGTGGCGAGGTGAGCTCTCGTCACTAGCCCCAGCTTATGCCAACCCAGCATTTTCGAAAGCTATAAGCAAGTAGATAAATGGGTACCACTCACGTGGGGCAATATGCTGGCGTCCTGTCAATGAGTCGCCCTCGGAGTCGAAGACAAAAGATCTGGAGAAGCCCATGATGGTGGCTGAGGACGGAGGCTGAGGACGATGGATCCAATTACAACTTCCAGGACGTCAGCAGCCAGCTCGGAAAGCAAAGCATTCTGGGGGTTGTAGTTCCGATGCCTGAAAAAGAAGAGTCGGTTTCCTTACCCCCTCCCTAATTGCGCGCGGTGCACTGCAATGTATATATATGAATGTATAATTAAATATGTATGAGGTTGTAAGCCGCCTAGAGTCCTCCATTAGGGAGGGGATAGGCGGGGTATAAATAAGATAAATAAATAAATAAATGTCATAATAGCTTCATAAGATGTAGAGAAAGCCTTCAATATGTGCAAGTGGACCACTCAGTGAAAGTCTCAATCACTCAATCTTGGTTTGCATTTGACAGGTAACAATCAAGAAATATATCAAAATAGCTATGTTAAATTATGGCAAGAAATCAAAAGAGACCTTGAAAGATGGAGGATCAATTGCCATCATTAAAATTAAAATAACTCAAGATAAATTATTTGTTCCAAATAGTGCCAATTACAATCTCAGAGAGAAACTTACAAGAATGGCAAGAAATTGTAAGCCAGTTTATATGGATTGGGAAAAGATCTAAAGTTACATTAAAATTTTAAAAGATTCAAAAGACAGAGGTGGTCTTGCTCTTCCAAATTTTAAAAGTATCATAAAGCAAATTGTTTGTCATGGATAACAGAGTAGATAAAATTACCGGATAGTAGAATGTTAATACTGGAAAGAGCTGGCCTAGCTAATGGACTTCACAGATATTTATGGTAGAGAGACACAAAGGAGGATAACAATTTTAAAGGACACACATGTAATCATCGTTGAACAATCATTTGTTCAGCAACTGTTCGAAGTTAGGATGGCACTGAACAAGGAGGTCTTACAACCATCCCTTGTAGTTGCAGCTGTTGCAGCAGTCCCACGGTCACGTGATCACAATTCAGGTGCTTGGCAACTGGCTTTCAATTACGATGGCCGCAGCGTCCCACAGTCATGTGATCACCATTTGTAAACTTCACTGCCTGTTTCCAACAAGCAAAGACAATGGAGAAGCTGACACAGTCACAAATGGTGATCACATGACTGTGGGATGCTGAGACTGTGCAGGATTTGCCTAACAGTGACAACCGGGAGTGCTGCAACTGCCATCATAAGTTGGTGCAGTCATGTGATGTCACACTTTATGAGCGCGTCACTTAGTAACAGAGTTGCCGGTCCCAATTATCCTAGTTAAGTGAGGACTACCTGTATTACCAAACAAAGTTTGATAAAAGCATGGAATTCTGTAAGGAAAATAATAAGCCCAACAATTTCATCATTAGCCTCCCTTTCAAATTGGAGGGGATTGTCATTGGAGACAATTACAGTAAAAAAAATGTAATTACATATGTCTGTAGCTTGAATCATGTCAACTGGATTTCTATTTTCTCAGTGGAAACGTTTCGCTCCTTATCCAAGGAGCAAAACGTTTCCACTGAGAAAATAGAAATCCAGTTGACATGATTCAAGCTACAGACAATTCCACCTGGATGACTGAGAACCTTCATAGATGTAATTACATATGTAGACATGGTCCACTCAGACTCAATGAATAGATCAAAGACAGAGCAAGAATTATTCAGTGAAGGCCAGAATATACCAGTTGATGTATTTACAAATTGGGAGATGGGTGGGATACAAATGTGATAAATAAAAAAAAAATTGCTGGAAATATAAAATCTGATCTTAAGAATAAGGGAGGGACATTAAGAAAAATGAAAGAATTTGAAATGCTTAAATAAAACCTGTGATGGAATGTGTTCCTGAAGGAGGGGGTGATGTGGTGGATTCTGGTGCTGCCGCTGGTTCCCAGGGAGGGAACGCATTCCAGGCAGATAAGAGGATTCACAGCCTGGACACTGTTGCTGGGAAAGTTAAGAGGTTCAAGGTAGCTCCGTCCTAGACCCTTCCTAGGTTATTTACCCTTAGGTTAGTTAGAGTAGCTTTAGTCTGGCAAGATTCTGTCTATATGGTGAGAACAATAAAGAACTGGAGTTGGAATTCACTGACTCGGAGTTGTTCTTGGTCTGGGCCCGACAAACCAATACCATCTGTTTGGGTGCATAAACCAAAACCTACTCAGATACGACACAGAGGCAGAAAAAATAAAAACTGTATGATAAAATGGATGCTAAATTCTAAAGAATCAGTCACAATAAAATAATGGGAAGGATTATGGACCAAATCAACAAAATTTACTCCAAGCTACAACCTAAAAGAAAATTGGTACAAAATGTTTTACATATGGTAGACAATTCTGTCAGTAATCTCCAAGATAGATAAATCATACAGTAATAAATGTTGGAAATGTCATGAAACAAAAGGGACATTTTTCTATATGTGGTAGACATATAGAAAAACTCAAAAGTACTGGAAAGATATACATAGTACAATGCAGAGGTTTTTGGATATTACATTTGAAATGAAATCACAACTTTTTTTTAACCAGGTATAATCCCAAAATATATCAAAAAGAATTATCCTAATTTACTGAGATACATGCTCACAGCAGCAAAAATAAATTTTGCCCAATGTTGGATGAAAGATACAATTCTGGCGATATCTGATTGGGAACTTAATCTTGGAGAATATAAAGCAGTAGCAATTTATTTATTTATAATTCAAATTTTGCCACCGCCCATCTCCCGCAGAAAAGGGGAACTCTTAAACGCATATGTTCACAACAGAAGTTTAACCAAATTCAAGCAAGAATAGTTCCCATATATACAATATATTATGTAGCATGGCAAATATAAACGCTTACAGTATGGTTTCTAAGGGGGCATAAATGCTAATAAACACTACAAATTGGTAGAGGCACAAGAAAGGGGGAGTTAGAAATGAAATAGCTTTTTTAAACTTTTATTGTTGTTGCTTATTTTTCTTTTTTAATATGCATAAATAACAATAAGCAACAATATAGTGGAGACCTTAGGATTGATTGATTGATTGATTGATTGGATTTATATTACCACCCATCTTCTCTGTAAGGAGAACTCTGGGTGGTTCACAACCAAACCAACATTAAAATACAAAACCGGTCCTAATACAAATACACAAAATATAAAATATCATTAAAATTCTTAGACAATATAAATGGAATAATATGGAATAAAATCAAGATGGCTACAGTTCTTCTCAAATCCTGAGCGTAAGGGCCACTCTCCATCCGTGCTAGGGTGCTAGCCATCCCCAAGAATGACTATTTCCCTCCTGTCCCAGGCTTGGTGGCAAAACTAGATTTTCAGTTTTTTTCTGAAGTCCAGGAGTGAGGGGGCCTGTCTCACCTCTGGGGGAAGGATGTTCCAGAGGGCGGGAGCAACTGCAGAGAAGGCACGCTTCTGAGACCCTGCTAGGTGGAATTCTTTTACGGAAGGGATCCATAACATGCCCTCTCTGCATGACCGGGTGGGACGAGTCGATGTAGTAGGGATGAGATGGTCCCTCAGGTAGCCTGGCCCCATGCCATGTAGGGCTTTAAAGGTCATAACCAACACCTTGAATTGAACCCAGAAGCAAACTGGAACCCAGTGTAGCTTGCGGAGCAAAGGTGCTACATGTGCTGATCTTGGTGCACCTAAGATTGCCCGCGTGGCCACATTCTGGATCAATTGTAGCTTCCAGATGTTCTTCAAGGGTAGCCCCATGTAGAACGCATTACAGTAGTCTATATTTGAGATAACTAGGGCATGATTCACTGTTCGAAGGGCCTCTTGGTCTAGGAAAGGACATAACTGGTGCACAACGCAAAGTTGGCTAAAGGCTCTCCTGGCCATAACTGCCACCTGCTCTTTGAGCAGGAGTCGTGAGTCCAAGAGGACCCCCCAAGTTACGTACCAGGTCTGTCTGGGGTAGTGCAGCCCCATCCAGCACCAAAGATGACAAGCTCCTAGATACTGAGGGGCCATTAATCCACAGCCATTCCATCTTACTTGGGTTCAGCTGAAGCCTGTTGTTCCCCATCCAGGCCCCCACAGCCCCCAGGCACCTAGAGAGGGCAGTCATGCCATCACTTACTTCATCTGGGATGGAGATGTATAATTGGGTATCATCAGCATACTGGTGATACCTCATCTCATGGTGACGGATGATTTCACCCAGCAGCTTCATGTAGATATTAAAAAGGAGTGGAGAGAGTACTGAACCCTGTGGCACCCCACAAATGAGGGGCCGTGGGCCAGATCTCTCACTCCCTATCAACACCGATTGGGACTGGCCCAGGAGGAAGGAGGTGAACCAGTGCAGAACCATGCCGCCCACCCCCAACTCTCTGAGCCGACCCAAAAGGATACCATGGTTGACGGTATTGAAAGCCGCTGAAAGGTCAAGGAGAGCTAGGATGGATGCACTGCCCCATCCTGCTCCCACCAGAGATCATCCATAAGTGCGACCAATGCTGATTCCGTCCCATATCCGGGCCTGAAACCTGACTGAAAGGGGTCTAGATAATTCGTTTCACCTAGAATCCTCTGGAGCTGCAGCGACACCACTTTCTCAACCACCTTCCCCAAAAAGGGGAGGTGGGAGACTGGATGGAAATTGTCCAGTATAGTGGGGTCCAGTGATGGTTTCTTGAGGAGGGGGCACACCAGTGCCTTCTTAAAGACCATCGGAAACACCCCCTCTCTGAAGGATGTATTTACCATCGTCTGGACCCAACCACATGTTCCCTCCCAGGCTGCTTTCACCAGCCAGGAGACACATGGATCTAATAAACAAGTGGTGGCGTTAACAGTCCGAAGGATCCTATCTACTTCCTCGGGCCCAACAGGATCAAGCTGTTCCCAGATAACCGAGTAATTACGTCCCCCAGGTATCTCACCAGACTCTGACTCATGCTTGGAGTCCAACTTGGGGCGTATCCAAGTGATTTTATCCTGCAGATGCTCAGAAAACTCCTTGGCACGGCCCTGTAGATGGGTTTCTAGATCTTTGTTTCCCAGGAGTGACCGGGTGATCTTAAACAGGGCTGCCGGGTGGCATTCTGTGTATTAAGTATTATATTAAGTATTAAGTATTACATTACATTCTGCGTATTAAGTATTACATTAAGTATTATATTCTGCTTAATAAGTATTGCATATTAAGCTTAAGATAGAAACCTTCATTATATAACAAATAATTTAATGTGTTTTGCAGTTGTTTATCAATGCCACATTCAGCTTTAGATGTAAAATTTAAGCAACCTTATGCTTATCAACATTAACATTTTAGAAATCTTAGTTAATATTGACATAAACTTTCCTTTTTTTCTTTATTTTTAAAGGTTTATCTAAACATCAGAGTTTAATCAGAGTTAAGTCAATACTGTATAAATACCACTGTACCCAAATAATACAATGTACTACTTATGTTTTATAAAGCATTAACACATTACTACAACGAAGACCAGCTGCAACTCAACTACCAGAAAACCAAAATCATGGCATTTGCCAAAAGACCCAAGAGTCACTCCTGGAACATAGATGGCCATAAAATTGAACAGGTCCCATGTTTCAAATATCTGGGAGTAGTCCTCCATTCTGACAATAGCAGAAAAGCCCATGGGGACTACGTAGCTGAGATTGCACAAAGGAGCTCAAATGTCATTTTAAAATATCTCAAGTCAAGGGGTGGCCACTTCATACCTGCAGCACTCAAACTATTTGAAGCCAAGCCAGTAGCACAACTCCTGTATGGAGCCCAACTAGGCCCCTTCTCCAACTTTACTCCATTAGATCTTGTGCAATCAAAATTCTTAAGATTGGCCCTTCAAGTACCAAAATGCGTCTCTAATGCCACACTGAGACTAGAGACAGGATTCATGAAAATAGAGGCAAGGGTGTGGGTGGTCATACTCAATTATTGGCTCAGACTATCCCTTTTTCCCCTTGGCCTTGGCCCATTAACTTTGAGCGATGACTTCCAATCCAAATGGAAACAAGCAGTGACAAACAAAATCTCATCCCTGGGCTTCTCTCCAGGGCTGGTACTCAGCATGGGTTACGATCAGGCCAAAGCACTCATCAAACAGCGTGTAATAGACACAGAACGCCAATTGGATCTAGCCAGCTCTCCAACCTTTATTGCCAATGAATCCTGTAGGTATTGTGCCTCCCCCATGTTATACCTACCTAAACTAGAGGTACCCAACCATTGGAGAGCTTTTACATTGGCACGATGTCATGCCCTCCCATCTGCTGCCCTCGAAGGCCGATATCGAAAGATCCCTTATCAGGAGAGACAGTGCCCCTGTGACTCTGGCCACATAGAAACAACAGAGCATGTGCTCCTTCAGTGCCTGTTTTATAGAGACATTCGAACTAGTCTCATTACACCATTATTGCACAAATATCCGGGACGCTCAGGACAATTTTATACCTCCCTGCTGCTGTCAGACATCAGCCCTACATAAAATGTT
This sequence comes from Charina bottae, assembly GCA_023362775.1. Taxonomy (NCBI): domain Eukaryota; kingdom Metazoa; phylum Chordata; class Lepidosauria; order Squamata; family Charinaidae; genus Charina; species Charina bottae. The sequence goes on along the minus strand of JALMGJ010000003.1, from coordinate 28,607,066 downwards.
GCCAGATTCTGTGCGGCAGCGCTTAAAATTCGCCGGATGATGACGGGTATCACAAACTAGCCTTCAACTTTAATCAACTTTAATTTACTAGAGTAATGCATTTACAGTTACACTAATCCTATGCTCCTCTATATTTACCTAATGCCCTCACCCCCCTTTTTTCTCCCCCTCTAGACCTGTGTTTTAGCTTCATATTTTAAACTCATTTGTATGTTTTATCCTCCTTATGCTGGTCTATGACCATAATAAAGATTTGTTTGTTTGTTTGTTTATGTTTTATAATAATATAATAAAACATGTAAAAAGGAAAATAAAACAAAACAAAACAAAAGAAAGTGGTAAACTTTTGGGAAAAGGAATGGAAAGGAATGGATTTTCATCCCATTTTCTTTCATGGATTCATGGTTTTTTAAGGTAATCTCTCTACTCATGTAATTACCAATGGAATAATTTCCCTTATAATTAAGAGGCTACATGGAACTCATCAAGGTTGTTCCTTATCTCCTTTAATATTTAATTTGATGTTGGAACTTTTCACCAACTTAAAAAGACATCCGATGACATTCAGGGTGTTTGGGAAACAGGAATTGAACATAAATTGTTGTTATAGACAGATGATACCTTGGGTCCTTTTAATGATAGTCAAAGACCTTTCCCCAGATACAGTATGTGAAAATGGTCCAACAATATCAAGTCCAATAATATTCTGCATATAGAGTCCAATAATACTCTGCTTTTACAATTCATTTTGAATAACTCTAATGTTTTACAGGTTGATAATCAGGTATCTGTGGAACTTTGTAAAACATTGGGTTTTGTTTTTTGCATAGACTCTGTGAAATACCTAAGGATAATTATTTCTAGGAGTATATCTTCATTGCTTGATAAGAGATTCTCAAGCTGCCTAGCAGAGATAAATGGGGATACCTATGAGTCTGTAAGGAAGAATGAATGTTGTGAAAACAAATTTCTCCCAAACACTTGATTATTCTGATGTTTGAAGCATGGTGTAGTGTTCATTGGGATATGAAAATGCTTCCTTGTGAATACTAAGCAGAAGAAAAGCTTTGCTGTTTAGAACCAAGCCATGCTTAGTACAGAAGAGTGTATCACATTGTCTTTATACTTCCTAAACAATACCCATGTCACTTTTTGTGTAACAGGCCACAGTTTACCATATCGAGACAGTCTGCATATTCTGGAAACCACTTTTATAAAACTTGTGAATTGTCTTAGCAATGATGATGTTTTACAGATCCAGCTAGATGGCTTTTACAAAATGATACAAATGGTTGGGAAACAACCACCAGCATTTCACTATACTCATGACATCAGAAGTCAAAGCAGAGACCAAAGGCTACAACTCATGGAGTAAACAGCATCTTCTAGGCCATTCACAGAAACACAGACAAAAATATTCCAAAACAAACATTTTACAAATTTCCAAAAGGCAATCAGAAAGTCTACTTTACCTGGCAAGAAGTGAAAAAATGAGAATGCAATTAATGGAACAATTCCACTTCTTGAAAGACTTACTTGGTTTCAGTAGCTTGAAGCATGTGAAATACGGCCTTATGTGAAGGCCAAATTATTTGAAATTCATTAAACTGTATGAACCATCCTTCCAGCAACTACCATGATAACCAGACAGAAACAATTAAAAGTTTTTTAAAAAGAGTCAAACAACTAAAAATACTGTCTTAATCAAATATAAACTTAAATTTTAAAAGCCTTCAAGGATCTTTGAATAAACAATATTGAACAGGAGGGTACATATTTCCCTAAGGAGTGAAGTACAGAAATGGACAGAATCATTCCTTGCATTCACAATTCTATTAAATTGTAATAGAAGATTTGTAGAATAGGAATGACAATACATGACTGCATATGGCCTGTGAAATTGCACTGAAAACTGAGTTGGAAAGTGTCTGCGCATATTTTAAAAAGGTTAGGGGTAGGAAAAATTAGTCAACCAACATATAATATCCCGGATGCAGATGTCATCTCAAAGTCTGTTTCTGTGATCTTTCAGAATTCATGGAGGATAAGTTCAGTGTCAAGAGGAGTGACAAAGACAAATATTATACCTGTCTCCAAAAAAGAGGAAAAAGAGGATCTGCATAACAATAGACTGATCCGCTTAATGTCAATACCATTCAACCTTCTGGTACAAATTTAATAAGCAGTTTGTTTGTGATCACTTGGAAAAGAAGTTTGGCAAGAGACAGCACAGGTTTATCAAGAATAAATCATGCAAATCCTATCTGATCTCCCTTTTTTAATGAGCAGTAAGTTTAGTTGACCATAGGAATGAAGTAGACATGGTGCACTTTAACTTCAGCGAAGCATTCAACAAAGTCTTCTATGAGACTAGGAGAGAAGATGGCAAAGTGTGGGCTGTACTGTACAGTACTACCATTAGACTGATACAGAACAAAACAATTGTTGAACAAATGGTTGAATAATCATACTGAATGAGTGTACGTCAATGGCTCTACATCAAGGTGGAAGTGTTGAGTGGAGTACCACAGGGCTTTCTTCTAGGCCATGCACTGTTCCACACTTTATAAATGACTTGGATGAGTAGTTAGAATGTATGAGTGTCAAATCTGCAGATGACACAAAGATGGGGGGAAACAAATACATTATTTAGATTCAGGAGATCTTGATAAGCTGGAAAGATGAATTTCAGTAAGAACAAATGCAAAGTCCTATATTTGGGTATGAAAAGGAAAAAGCATGAGTATAGGACGAGGGAGTCCTACTGGACAGCTGTACATGCAAAAAGGATATGCATGTCTTAGTGGATCACAAGCTGAACATGAGCCAACAGTAGGAATGCAGCTGCCAAAAAGGAAAAAAAGCAAATACAGACCTAGGCTGCATCAATAGTAGTGTCAAAATGAAAAGAAGCCATCATTTCCCTTTATTCTGCACTGGTCAGATCACACCTAGAATATTGTGTCCTATTCTGGGCACAGCATTTAGGAAAGACATTAACAAATGGGAGTGTGTCCAGAAAAGTACCAAAATGATACAGTCTGTGAAGACAGCTATTATATATCCCTGAAATCTTCTCCAAGGTAAAGAAACAAAACACCTTCAATCTTTTCTTGTAAATGTTTCCTTTCAGACCCCTTATCACACCTGTTGCAGAAGACAGGATTTTAAAAAAAATGTGTTTCAGTTACAAGGAACTGAAGATTCTGCTTGAACATCAGAAAAAGATTATAAGTCTTTGAGTTGTTCAACAATGGAACAGACTTCTTCAGGAGATTATGGACTCTCATTCATTGGAACTATTTAAACCAGGGGTGGGCAATGTCAGGCCCGTGGGCCATATAAGGCCCGCAGGGCTCCCGCCTAAGGCCCACGGGGCTCCCACCCGCAAACCCCGCCCCTTCCATGTGATTGGCTCCTGCCTGCAAACCCCGCCCCCAGTGCTTGTGATGGGCTCCCGCCCACAAACTCCGGCCCCCGGTCCACGGAAATCCCAGAAACCCCACCCCCACCCCCCCGGTCCCCGGTTATAAATATCCAAATGGCCCTTGGCAGAAAAAAGGTTCCCCACCCCTGATTTAAACGGTGTGGATGGCCAACTTTCAGGGATGCTCAAGTATTGGCTTCTTGCACTGGAAGACGACTGGACTAGGTAGTGTCCAAGAACCTTCTAACCCTTAACTTCTAAGATTCTATGATTCTATGAAATGCATTTAAGATTTTATAGAAGGACTTTAAATAAAGTTAAACTTCAAAAAATATTTTTGTTTGGGAACAATTGATCAGTTAAGAAAAAATATTGGGCTGTCTAGTCTGCCAAGGTTTTCCTGTCTGTGTTTCACACCTCTTTGAAACATGTAGTTGGCTACTGCACAACACTAATTTAATGTATTCATGTATTCTATCTATCTATCTATCTATCTATCTATCTATCTATCTATCAAATTTATCACCGCCCAACTCCCCCACGCGGGACTCTGGGCGGTTTACAACAAAATAAAATTTAATATAAATTCCTACTTTTTCTGTTTTGCTCTTCCTGTTTTTGCTCTATCCACTTTTCACTGGCTTTCCTCATATTTGAGTATTGTCCATGAAAAGACCTAATGTAGCTCTCATCTCCAACATTTCCTATCATTGATGTACTGTATTAGAGATATAAAGATTAAAACCAGATGATGATTATAGTTAGTACTTTTGATATTTGTTAATCATAGAACACAGGTTGAAAGCTCCACCAAATAATCAAAGAGCACATACGTTAAATGTCAGCAAATAAGAAGTGCCAGTGGAGACTTTTCTGCCAATCATGCTGTCACCTAAGGAATTTTATTTGAATTATAACCAAAGAGCAAGAGAATAGCATTTCCCTTCCCATGCACAGTGTTCCAGTTAAAACATCTAACCCCAATCCTAAATCTGCACTTGTAACTTATTAAAGAAAAGCAGAAGTTTTTGCCACACACTACAGTTTGCAGTATCTTGGAGTAGAATAATATAATCTCTCCATGGGACATCAGGGCTTAACTGGATCCAATGTTCAACTGGTGCAAACCCAGCATGGTCTAAAAGAAGCAACTGTCTTTCCAGTGTTTCTTTTAAAAAAAATAAAACTCCAAAAGTGGCTTCAAAGTATGGATGCTTACAACCATGAGTTTCTTTCATATGATCTTGTTGTGATCTATTTTGTTTTGTTTTGTTTTGTTTGCAGAGTGGTAGTTGTTCATTCCTACTGTGTTTTATCACAACCTCTTTCCCACTGCACCTCATCTAAACCAGTGGGCAGAACACGACATAATATTCTTGATCATTATTATTTAATTATATTTGTATAAAATTATATGTATATGTATATGTATATATTTGTATACCATTACCTATTATTTCTAATTGCAAAGTGGTGATATATATATTCAGTTTGAAAAGTGTGATAAGAAACCAAAATGAAACAAAAACCATTCATTCCATAGTGATACTCCATTGGGTATTTTTAAAAAGAATTATATTCTATCCTGCCTTTATTATTTTTATAAATAACTCAAGGCGGGGAACACACCTATTACTCCTTCCTCTTCCTATTTTCCCCACAACAACAACCCTGTGAGGTGAGTTGGGCTGAGAGAGAGTGACTGGCCCAAGGTCACCCAGCTGGCTTTCATGCCTAAGGCGGGACTAGAACTCTCAGTCTCCTGGTGTCAGAGTCCAGTTGGACAGTGACTCTGAGGAAAAAAAAACTAATCAGAGAAACAAAACTTACCCTGTGCAGCAACTGACAAGAACTCATGATGGACAGGTGCAGGTTCAAAAGTGCAACACTCATGATTAGTCTTGTGATAGACAGGTGCAAGACTCAGAGACACCAGAGGAGCAGGTGCAGAGCAACAGACCCGGGAATGACCCAGCAGCGCGGGAGAATCCTGAGAAGCTGATTGGTTGTCCTAACTCACTTCCTAGTTCACCACCAATCAGCGCGAGAGCAAGGCAGGCAGAACAGCGTGCCAAGCAGAGGGAGCCCTGATTGGCTCCGGAGGAGAGAAGGCACGCGAAAAACAAAATAAAAGGGCGAAAGAGCAAGCAACAGATCGTCGGGGACAACCGTTCTATTGACCTAACAGTGTCTTCAGGAGAAGCGCAGTCAGATTCATCCTTGAAGTCCTGTCCTGTCACTGCTGAAGAACCGGAGCTAGATATTCCACTCATTTCTGAATTGACTCCAGCTGCAAAAGAAGCCCAATTCGCTGCAGCATCAAGAGGGGTCGGAACGTTAGCTCGTAGTTCCTCAGAGAGCCCCAGCAGGAGAACTTCAGCCTTTTCGGGTGATTGTCAGCTGGCATCTTCGGCTTTGCAGCTTTCGCCAGCCTCGTCAGGAAAATGCTCCGCAGCCACAGCTAAGTACCTCGCTCATCCTTGTGTGGCTTGTCACGTCGGTCTCGGGTCGCCACATTCTGTCACTGGGGGGCTTCCTAGCTTATCATACCCTGCCCTGCCTGGCTCACAGGCAGCCCTGCCTAGTGATAGTGGTTTAGTTTGCCTTGCAGCTCCCATTCCATTCCTTGCGGTTCCAGTCCAGTCTGCCTTGCAGTTCCAGTCCAGTGTTCAAGAGGTTCCAGTCCAGTCTGCCTTGCAGTTCCAGTCCAGTGTCCCAGAGGAACCAGTCCAGTCTGCCTTGCAGTTCCAGTCCAGTGTCCCAGAGGAACCAGTCCAGTCTGCCTTGCAGTTCCAGTCCAGTGTCCTAGAGGTTCCAGTCCAGTCTCCCTTGCAGTTCCAGTCCAGTGTCCCAGAGGAACCAGTCCAGACTGCCTTGCAGTTCCAGTCCAGTGTCCCAGAGGAACCAGTCTAGTCTGCCTTGCAGTTCTAGTCCAGTGTCCCAGAGGAACCAGTCCAGACTGCCTTGCAGTTCCAGTCCAGTGTCCCAGAGGAACCAGTCCAGTCTGCCTTGCAGTTCTAGTCCAGTGTCCCAGAGGAACCAGTCCAGACTGCCTTGCAGTTCCAGTCCAGTGTCCCAGAGGAACCAGTCTAGTCTGCCTTGCAGTTCTAGTCCAGTGTCCCAGAGGAACCAGTCTAGTCTGCCTTGCAGTTCTAGTCCAGTGTCCCAGAGGAACCAGTCCAGACTGCCTTGCAGTTCCAGTCCAGTGTCCCAGAGGAACCAGTCCAGTCTGCCTTGCAGTTCCAGTCCAGTGTCCTAGAGGTTCCAGTTTAGTTTGCCTTGAAGCTCCAGTCCAGTGTTCCAGAGGAGACTGTCTAGTCTACCCTGAAGTTCCAGTCCAACGTTCCAAGGGAACCAGTCCAGACTTGTCAGCATTGCTCCCAGTGATCCAAGAACTGACCTTGAATTTCCTAGTCAACCTGATCTACCTAGCATCCTTGATCCAGAACTGTTGTGTTACTTGCTGCTGAACTTTAGTTGTGTTACCGCATAGCTGCTTACCTTCAAGTGCATCCAGTTGATCCAGTACTCTTCAATTGTATTGATGGACTTATATTTGTAAATAGTTTTTATAAATAAAAATAAATAAATAAATAAATAAATAAATAAATAAATAAATAAATAAATCTATTTCTACAAAGTTCTGGAGGTCATATTCCGAACAGAACACCAGTTTTCTAGCCCGTTGCCTTAACCACAAGACCAAACTGGCTCTCAGTTTGTTATTTATCCTCACCTCTACTGTTTGTCCTCCCACCTCTCTTGTCTTCACTCACCAGTCATATCTTTAGAGCAGTGCTTTCCAAACTGCCACCGTTGGCGACACACCAACGGTGGCAGTGGAGGGCGCGTGGGGGTGCGTGCGGGGGCGGCGGCATGCATGGCAGCAGCGGTGGCGGCCTCGTGTTTTCTGCTAAACCCAGAAGCGTTGATGGCGCACCGTTGCCATCGCAGCTGCCGCCGCTGCCATACACACCACTGCACGCGCCCCCACGCCACTGCTGTGCGCGTCCACTTCCGGGTTTTGTTGTGACACACTAAAGTGTCACCACACACAGTTTGGAAAGCTCTGCTTTAGAGAATTGCACTTGTGTTCTAGGCAATTCTGATTAAATGGACTATTCTCATTAAAAAATAATTACCAAAAAGATGATAAAATATGGGGTGATGGTTAAAGGACAACCACAAGATGAAATTTGCCTATTCATGTTTAAAAAATTGCCTATTCATGACTTCTTAATGCATTTCAGGGCCCATATCTCAGCCCCCTCGTAATGTTTGGAGCATGTCAGCTCTCTCATTTCTGATAGGAGTTATATTTTAAAGCCAGCAGAGAGATTCCCAGCTAGAAATAAACATTATCATGTATAATCTTTGATCATTTATTAGAAATTGACTATTTGTAATCAAGGCAGCCCTATACAATTTCTTTATTAGATAGAATACCATTCATTTTGAGGAACCTATATAATGTGTTTATGTGTGCTACCAATAAAACTATTCCTAAAAATGAGCAATATTCCAAACACATTCACAATAGATTTGTAAAAAACAATAATAAATCCCACTTGTAGTCTTGTTATACAAAGTGATACACTTGTGCTACACTTTGCATTATGTTTTAGGCATATTAATGGATGTTTGCTTTGGGAATATAGTATACTTATGGTTCTGTCTCATTTTTTCAATCCCTCTTTTTCATTCTCCTACTGTGTGTTTCTCCTGGCCCATTTGGATCCTTGCTCTGCTCTTCTCACTGTGGACAATGAACAGAGCAGCTTTCAACCTGGAAGGCATCTGGTAATTGGGACCACAATTTACCAGAATTACCAGCGTATAAACTAAATGTTCTGAGAGTTTTCGGCCCAGCATAATTGGAAGCTACCCAACTGGAACCTTAAGTAAACTGACTAAGAAATATTCTGGAAAATTTCCAGGAAATTGAAATGAAACAATTTCACAGGATCAAGAAAACTATACTTTAAAATCACAAATCACACACACAGAGAGAGAGAGAGAGAGAGAGAGAGAGAGAGAGAGAGAGACAGACAGACAGACAGACAGACAGACAGACAGACAGACAGACAGACAGACAGACATTTTCTTTTATTAGAAGAGCTTAGAAACTTCCAAAATCACTTGAACACCCACAGTAATGGAAATGGCAAGTTGAGCTGCCCAGGCAGAACATCCAAACGCTGTAAGCAATAAATACGTTCTATTGTTTTCTATTATGCTCCCCTACATCTTAGCTTTCATACACCCACATTTTCCCTTGATCTTTCAGTCCCCATCCTCTCTGTCTATAAAATGCTGGTTGACAGCTGAATGCTACAAACCACTGCTAGAGGAAGGGATGGGGGGATGCTGTGATCACTTCTGCATTCTGTTGTCAAATAAGCTAATACAGGTAGCTAACAGTCACTCACAGAATATATTAGAACGGTTCACACCTGTGTAAAATGCTGTGAGCCAAAAGATTGAAATGCATATTTTGCGTTCACTGCAGCTGTATTATCTGAAGAAAATAACAAGTTTCCTAGCCAAATGGGGAACTTTCCTAAAGTATCTGCTATCCTATCAAATAGATTGACGTCCTCCTGGTTCAAACTGAGACAAGCCAATAATTTAATTATACTGCTGGCTGGACTTCCCTAGCAGGCTGTTATTCACTGCTAATGTACTTTGGTTCATATATAAAATGGGAAGTCAAGATATAAAAAGTGTATCAATGAGGCCATTATTTTATCTGAAATACCTTCTTTATTCTCATTATTAGGAAAGGCCACTGAGGACCAGAGCCAGTGTTTCTCTCTTTTTAGCAGCTGAAAACAACATTGGGGGAAAAAAAACAGTTGTTTTATATATCTATATCTATGTCAGGGGAAGCAGAGAAGAGGGCGGAGCGCTGGATAAGAAGCGAGCACGCAGCTCAGAGAGCCTAGCCTATTTCCCCAAACGTCAGAAGAAAGCTCCGCCCTAGGGTGAACGGATATTCTGGGGAATCTTCAGGCACTGTTAGTTTAGCAGGATTTCTGCTTGTAGGTATGCAATAAACACTAGAGACTAGTTTCCTGGCCTCGGCGTGTTATTTCTGCATCTACACACGACAATCTATATCTATATCTATATCTATATCTATATCTATATCTATATCTATATCTATATCTATATCTATATCTATATCTATATCTATATCTATATCTATATCTATATCTATATCAATCCATACTATATACACTGTATATATAAAAATTCCCTTCTCACCCCTATGGGTGGTATGTGTCTTCCTCAACCTCAGGTCCTCTACCAGAGGCCTGGGAGTTTGAGGGTTCTGTGCAGGATCTTAGCTGTTCCTAGCACTGCACTCTTCTGGACAGAGAGCTCTGATGTTGCTCCTGGGATCTGTTGGAGCCACTCTCCCAGCTTTGGAGTCACAGCCCCGAGTGCTCCTACCAGCACTGGGACCACTTTGGCCTTCACTTTCCACATCCTCTCCAGTTCTTCCTTCAGACCCTGGTACTTCTCCAGCTTCTCATACTCCTTCTTCCTGATGCTGCTGTCACTTGGCACCGCTACATCTATCACCACCGCTGTCTTCTGGTCCTTGTCTACTACCCCAGTGTCTGGTTGATTGGCCAGTACCTGCCTGTCTGTCTGGAAGTCCCAAAGGATCTTAGCCCTGTCACTCTCCATGACCTTCTGTGGAATCTCCCATCTGGACTTGGGAGGGTCTGTATAATGACCAAGTAGCAACGGTAAGAACAGACCACGGAACAATGGACTGGTTTAAGATTGGGAAAGGACTACGGCAGGGTTGTATACTCTCACCCCACCTATTCAACCTGTATGCAGAACACATCACGTCATCTTCTTTAGAGGAGAGCAATGACAAATCTTGATAAAATAGTTAAGAGCAGAGACATCACACTGACAACAAAGATCCACATAGTTAAAGCAATGGTATTCCCCGTAGTAACCTATGGCTGCAAGAGCTGGACCATAAGGAAGGCTGAGCGAAGGAAGATAAATGCTTTTTGACTGTGGTGTTGGAGGAAAATTCTGAGTGCCTTGGACTGCAAGAAGATCAAACCAGTCCATACTCCAGGAAATAAAGCCAGACTGCTCACTTGAGGGAATGATATTAAAAGCAAAACTGAAGTGCTTTGGCCACATAATGAGAAGACAGGATACCCTGGAGAAGACGCTGATGCTAGGGAACGTGGAAGGCAAAAGGAAGAGGGGCCAACCAAGGGCAAGATGGATGGATGATATTTAAAGCCCTTAGGGCCTGGGTCTCTGCACTACCTTTTACTCCAAACAGAATTTGCTGCCCAAGGTGAGCTTGCAGAGAGTACCTGTTGAGAAGGCATGATTACAAGGGCAAACAATATCTATAGGAACTCCCCTCCTGTGGAACACCCTCCCATCTGATAGAAGATTGACACCCTCATTCCTGACATTTAGGAAACTGCTTAAAACCTGGTTGTTCCAGAAAGCATTCAGTACAGTAGAGTGAATACAGCCATTGGTATAACCATGGCTATTACAGTGATGGATAGAATATTCAAAGGTTATTATATTGCTTTATTGATATTATTTGTTAAAGTTGTAGTTGCTTTATTAACTTGGCTTTAATGTTATTGTTCTAAGACATTGCTGTATGCTGCTCAGAATCATATGATTGAAGCAGCTTAAAAACACTTGGAATTAATGAATGAATCAGTTGCATATAGACAAGTCAATCAGCCATGATTTCAGTTCCACGGGAGTTAAAGAGCAACAATAGATTTCCAAAGCAGCTCAAAAGAATCATGACACATAAATTGTATTAAACTGTGTTACATTTGGAAAAAAATATTAAAAACCAGTAAATTCAAACAATACATTATATTTCAATAATATTTATTATTATTATATTAATAATATAAATATATATTATTTCAGTATAATGAAATAATCAAAACTTTGAACCAATAGAGAGCAAAGTCAAAATTAACACATACACCCGAGCTTTGGCAGATGTGACATTCTGAGGGATTACTGTGTCAGCGCTAAAAGGTAGACCAGACAAAGAAGGTCTGGTCAATATGTCAGTACTACTTTTATTGTAATAGCTATAGTAACAGAATCTTGAAAGTCTGAATGTGCTTCCCCTTCCCTTCTTTTATCTTTGTGTGAACGACTCGCCATCCCCAGATCCCCCACGGTCTTCCTCCAATGTCACCCCAGGCATCTGTTCACACACTTCTGGAGCTCCTCAGAAAACCAAAGAGACCTCAAGACCAGCAGATAGATTTCTCAGGAATAATCCTATCCAGGACCCTTGTGTTCTAGAGATCAACTGGGTCGGTCAGATGCCTGGGTGGATCATTCAGATTGTGCTTGCCGTCAATTATATAGCTCCTTAGCAAGGAATAAGCACCCTGCAGAAAGGGAGAGGCTACAAGGTCTGCAGAGAGAGTCAAAACAGGCAAGATGGTAGATGTGGAGTCATGACATTGCATGCTCATAGAAAAGGAGAGGGGCTTGCACTGTCACACTGCATCTTCCATCTTGCCAGTTTTGACCTCCTCTTAGAACACTGTGGATACTGATGTGGGAAGGAACCGATTCAGTGGGAAAGACTAAGATTCATGCTGTTCATCTTAGTTGCACAGAGATCCCACTCATCTTTGACTTAAGCAAATTCTGTGGAGGCAACCTACGTCATATCTTCAGATACTGCAACTAGTATCTGCAGTAAATGGGCAAATGCAGTAATGAAATAAAGAAAAAATGTGGCTACAGGAAAAATATGTAACATTTGTACTTACTGCAGTAATTGATTTAAAAAACTTGTAATTGATTGAAAAGGTGTATCAGCCTCAAATTTTAGTTTTTGTTTTTCAAAGTAAATACTAAAAGTACATGAGTGACATATTTATAAAATGAAGTCATTGTCTAAAGCAGAGCTTTCCAAACTGTGTGTCGTGACACAAAAGTGTGTCGCCACACACAGCGTGGTGTGTCGCCACACACAGCGTGGTGTGTCGCCACACCACCCGGAAGCAGCGGTGCGCGTGTGCACGGTGGCAGCGGCAGCCACTGGCGCCGCTGCCATGCACACGCGCGCCGCCGCACGCCCCCGCGCTGCCGCCGTGCGCACGTGCGCGCCGCACGCCCACGTGCCGCCACCGTGCGCGCGCGCGCTGCTGCACGCCGTCCTGTGTCGCCGCCGCATGCGCGTGCCCCCACACTGCCACCGTGCCGCCGCCACTGCACCGCCGCTGGTGTGTCGCCAGCAGCGGCACTTTGGAAAGCCCTGGTCTAAAGCATAAGCTAAAAGATATTTTCCAGTCTAGTCTGGACATACTGGATTGAGGTTTCCAATGGCCATTCCTGCAAAACTGGAGCATATTCACTTGCAGAATGAATCGATTCATTGTCATACAGTTATCAACTAAAATTTGAATTAATGACCAGACGACAATGTATGTATTTGTGTATGTACAATCAAATCCTTATACTAAAAACAACACAATGGAATAGAATTTCCCCTTGCTGAAAAGAGGTAGTTAGAGGCTGCTTTGGAAAAGGAAGCAGTTCTAACTTTCACTTACCCATACTGTAGAAGCCTAAGGAGGAGAGCCAGATTTGTAAATATGGAGGTAGGACATCAGTATGGCCAGTATGGCTGTCAGCCTTTAATCTTGTTGAGTCCCTTCACATGGCTGATGCATACATTTTAATTTATATTTATATTTATCTCCTGTAAGTGTTTGTTTTATTTTATGATGTAATCTGTTGGGAGTTGCTTGGAAGTGTAGCAGTATATAAATACAAACAAATAAAATTTTCAGAAGTCCAAAATGGCTTTCTTTCTTGTCCAGTCTGGAAAGAAAACTTTTCATGTTTGTCACCATCAGTCCTCAATTTATGTTATTGTTAGTGGCCAAAGGGTTATATCCTTTCTTAAAAGTCTTTGCCAATTCTTTGCTGCTTCTGCTTAAATTTAGAACAAGATAGTTACATGATGCTAATTCTCTTTGTCTCTTCAAAACCCTTGGAGCAAGGATTTGACCTTTTCATTTATGAAACTTTGCCCAATCCTGTGAGCTTGATTCTGTATATCACAGACACTTCTTATGTGCAGAGACACCCTGTTTCTCTCTCTTGATATGTCATATAATGCAATTACTATGCAAGGCCATCAGAGGCCTGTATGCAAATCCCATGTTTCCACTAACCTCTGCATCTATCTGGTAAAAAACACACAAATGATAATATTATTACTGTAATATGATTCCTGGACAGAATGAAAGAGTGAACACAGTAGCCTAAATGCCCCCTTCCAATGTAAGGATCTCATAATTCTATTAGTTGTAGTAGCAATAGTAAATAGTAGTTATATTCATGTTGAGTCTATTCAAATATAAATATCTCACCATGAATGTATAAGCCTACAGAATATAAGATTTTTTTCAGTAATTATGGATGATTATGGATTCCTTTTAAATTACAAATACATATATCCTTTACTCATAAATGTCTTCAATGCTGCTGCCCACCCCACGCATCCGTCACACTTGATTTTTGCTGATCTTTGGTGATAATAAAGCAAACACTTGTGCAAAGTCCCCTCTTCTCTGAAGAGGTTTCTGGGGCATCTGAAGTAATATTGTTAACGCCAGATAAATTACTTAGAATTCCAGCTTGTTCTGAATTCTCTGGAGTCTCCACAAGGTCATGTCTTGTCTGTCTCGAGAAACAACTTGTCTGACTGAATCTGTCGCAATAAGGAAGAGGTGGGGCATGGGGTCAGATATGATCACCAGGTTGATCCTTTTTTATTATAGCAGAGGGCATCCTTAACCTGAGGGAAATGTGGGTTTTGTCAGTGCATTCAGTTGTTCATTGTATGCATGATAAGCAGTTAAGCAGACGTGCCCTTGAGAGGCAACTATCTTTCAAACAGAGAAAGAAAAGAAATCACAATGATCTCTAGGAGCACAAAATCATGGTAAAGAAATATTGAAACAAATAGATTGGAGGGGAGAGAGTAGGCATAAATCTTACAGAACTATAAAATGGCTGGAAAAACTGTCCATAAGGCAGCTGCAAGCTCTATGAAATCAGCAAAAGGGGTGGTGGGAGGGGAAGAGCCTCCAAGATTTTATTGTTGCTAATTAGCTATTTATCTCTCCACTTCAAATACAGTGCCCATATTAGTGGGTGGAGAGTCATTCCAATTATGCTTATTTATGGATATTTAAAACATTATCCTATTTTGGAAGTTTTAACTTCAGTTTTGCCTGGATGTGGGTATATACTGTGAATGAAAACCAGTGGATCTGGAAGACTGAATGCTGAATTGAAGATGAATGTATTTCTGAAAAAGGAAAGGTGTTTGAGAACATATAGGAAATTACTGACTTCAAATCCCATGGAATCATTCATGTTTTGTTTACTTTGTAACTAGACGTTTTTGGTCCAGGTCCAGCTGCACTCAATGGTAACTGTGAGTTTTAGAAGCTGTACATGTTGTTTCAAAAAGCAGATTCAAAGGAGTGGCATTTTTTATCATGAGGAAAAAGCCTTTAAAAATTTGCACCGCACTACAAACTAAATTGTGATTTGTCTGCACAGAACAGCATACAAAGCAGTGACAGTTGTCATATAAAATAGTTTTAAAACATTTCACCTGGTTGGATATCAGTAGGGCCAAATTAGGTTTGTTTTTGGAGCACTGTGAGCAATTGTGAACAAGTCCCAACTTAAACCAGGTCAGCACTTGAGTTAGCAGGGGAAATCATGACTTCCTTCCTTTCTTCAGGCTACCTTGGATATAACGCAAGCCTTGAAAATACAAACCAATCCTTTCTCCATTGAAGACTCATATACCTTTACAGTAGTCATAAAAATAAATAGTAACACAAATAAAATTTGGAACAAAAAATTATAAGCACTAATAATAGCCTTTCAGCATTTCTAGCTGTAGATGTGGCATGACTAGCAAAAGGTAATAAGATCTAGCCATACCATCCTCAGGTTGTGCAGGAGAAATAAGGAAATCTGTCTCACATGAGCTTGATTATTAAGCACACAAGTGTGCACTGAACTTGTACACACAATTGCATTCTTAATTTGTGCACTAAATTACTGTGATTGAGCATAGAAATTGAATAATTGAATATTTACCCATAAAACAGTTAATTACAATTATTTGCATGCATTATTACTTAATCTGCACATACAATCATGTTAATTATACACAGAAATTAGGTATCATATAATTGCATGACTTACCTTATTAAAAATAAAGCCCAATTTATTTATTTCAAATTGCACTTGTTCTATGCCACTTATATACAGTATACTTCCACTTCCATAGAAATATTACCATTAGCTTTAGATTTCCTATACAGCAGAAATGTCTTATATCTTGGCATTTCCACCATCACTGGGACTTAGCTGAGATGTTATTGAATGAAACTCATAAGTGTCCTGAGAACAACAGAAATCCTATTGCGGTGATTTATAGCAGAATCCTTGGAATCCTCAGAGCCTTACAAGAAGAACTTCAAAAAATATATTGCTCAGTCACTATTGATTGTGTGTGCATGCATGCATCTGCACACGCATACCCACACACACACACACACACTTACAATACAGTATGCTTCCACAGAGAACATTAGGTAATAGGGACTATTAAGTGAATCAAGAGTTTAGTTGGACAGAACCAGAGGGGGAAAAATGGATGGAGTCAGCAGCATTGCAGAATTGTACATATGTAACATTTTGTGTGCCACCCAATCTCTTTATCTCTCACATAGAGAAAGCAGAAGTGGTAATTATTCCCCAAGAACCAGACAACAGGAAGTGTGTGTCTCCTGCATTCAGAGAGATGGGTTATACTGAATGAAAATCGGTTAAGGGCCATCTATTGAACCGGGGTTATAGGTTCCTAACCTCTGCCAGAATATATTCCTAGGATGATAGTAAGCTCCATCTCCACTTTAACTAAGTTTGTTTGTTTGTTTGTTTGTTTATTAAATTTATATAGCCACCCATATCACCAAACGTGACTCTGGGCAGCGTACAACAAGTATATGCTCTTGAACAGGGCTGGCAACTTGTCTAAACCACAGGATGCATCTGAAATTATTAAACCGTGTTCTGGGCACTCCCACAATGGTTGCATGTCACCACTCACAAAACACTTGTGTACAGAAGGCAAGGAGGCTGAGGATTCCCACCACTGTCCCAGTTTCTTTCACTGCTGGGTTTTTTCTTCTAGGCAGAGGGACACAATTCCGTCAAAGCATGGGCGGCTGCCACTCACCACCGTAATTTTTTAAAGAATGCCTATAGACACACACACACACACATGTATAAAAGTATATATGTCCTGGAAGACCTGCCCACAAGAAGGAAAATGATTGGCCATTGTTTTCCTGGCACAAAAGGGTGGGAGGTATAGCAGCCGAAGGAATTGTCTAGTGCGAGAACATGACAGCCAGCAGTCCGTACTGAGTCCCTTGCATATTTTTACCCAAAGGGTCTTAGTCTGGGCAGGATTTTCTCAAAATGGCTTACAGTCAAGCCAGCAGGAGCACAGGACAGGAGCAACTTAAATGGAAGGTGCCTCTCTGGGTAGGGAGCCACTTTCCTTTAGGAGGAACATGTCTAAGAAAAAGAAACCAGCAAAATCTAGAAATTTGCCCCACCTTCCTAATTTGCAGTAAAGATACAACCAGAACTTGATTAGACTCATTCTCAACACATCACAAAGTTTGAGGCAGATACTCAGAATGGCCAAATTCTTTTCCAACTTGAGCATCTTAACATTTAAACATCCTCTGCTATGTGGAAGTTCACAGTTTCATTTTTTTCCACTCAGGGTCATGACATGTATCTACTATTCCTGCCCCATTGACCTCACTGAAACTACTTTGATTACATGGTGGTTGTTCTGCCTGAAAAAGTACAGAATATGGCCTTTCTCTTTATGTGTGTAAGTGTGTGTGTGTGGGGGGGCGGGGGAGTGAGCGCTTGCTGAAAAGAAAAAATTCATTGAAATAGCAATGACAAATACATGGTTATATTATTGTTTAAGAACTCATTGTAATACTTTGAGGGAATCATTTGAAGAGCCAGATGCCAAAATATATCAAAAAGCATCATTTTAAAAACTTTACATGAAGAAAGAATTGTATGTCTCCTCCAGAAGATGTCTTTCTATTTTCTGATCAAAGGTAAATTAGTTAAAATAATTCAGAACCTCAGAGATGGATCTTTGTACCTGTTAAGTAGTTTAATTCACTAGGAGAGGGGTTTTTTTTAAAAAAAATTCCTTTTAATGAATTAGAATTGACTGATATTTTCAGAGGTATGGGAAAACAAGGACAAAAATAAAACTGTATAAATTAAATTGTACACAATTTGCATGTGCAAAAATAAAACTAAAATGCATACAATATGCATACTAAATGCAAAAAAAAAAAAAAAACCACCCACCCAACCAATCCCATATTTGCATGGGTAATGCTAACATAAGCCATCTCTTCTGGCTGTTAAAGGGTCAAGCACCCTTTCTGCTGCATCATAAACTGCCATCCTCATTGCCCCCCATATATTGGAAAAGTGAAATTCTGTATCAGGAGACACATATCTTCTGAGTGAAAGACTATGAATCTAGCAGTATGCATGCTCATACCTGGCTGCTACTTATTATTAAGGCTAATGCAGAAATATCTTTGGAAGAAGTACTACTGAGGTGATGGTTAGGGTTGCATCATTGGAATCTTCAGTATATTTACCCGGAAGTAAATGCCACTGAAATGAATAGGATGCATTTCTGAATAAATATGGTTTTATTTATAAATACATAGGCTTCGGGTTTACATCTATTGATATAAAAGCAAGTTTATATATTGATATAAAAGCCGCCCAGAGTCACTGGTTTGAGATGGGTGGCTATATAAATTGGATGGATGGATGGATGGATGGATGGATGGATGGATGGATGGATGGATGGATGGATGGATGGATAGATAGATAGATAGATAGATAGATAGATAGATAGATAGATAGACAGATCCATTGAATCTTGATTATGGAGTATAAAATATTTAGTGAGAGTTTAACTGTACCATCCGGGGTTTTATCAGTACAGAAGTAGGGGCAGCTACTGTGACTATGAGTCCTTGTGACCTTATAAGAGAGGAAGAGCACTTCACCTTATGAAGCTATTATTTCCCCATGCTAATGGAGATGTGTTCTCCATCAAGCAAAATGAGAAATTACTGGCAGGCAAGAAGTGTGCATATGTACAGGAAGCTGAGAAAGAGAAAATAAGATACGTTAATTCAGTGTAAGAACACCTCCAAAGACCATACTATCCTGCCATATAACGGATTGAAACAATGATCCACCGTCTATTGCCCTGGTTGGTAGCTCATTCCAAGGTAACCAAATTCCAAAAATGTTATTCAGAAAACTTGCCCATCCCCCACCTCAATTTTACAACATGGGGAAAAAACATGGTAGGAGCAGATTTTTTCCCCCAAAATGTGATGAGATTGACAGGTATATTTGAATATTGTAAATGGAGATCCCACACTAAATGTCATAGAACTTGGTACAGGGGCCTTTGAGCTAAATGCCTTTAAAATCTGATTTTTAAAGAACGCACAACTTTTTAAAAAATTGCAACAGTACGGAATGAAATTTGCAGTGAAGATGAGCTGAACAGTGAAGAAATTTCACATGCGTCAGTTGGCAAATTTTAAGCAGGTATGTTAAGGAAATTTCTTGCAAAGAGATTAGCTAATTCATCTTCTTCCATAAAAGAAAATACAGGGTTTAAACCAGTCAGGTTGATAAGACAGCCACAAAGTCTCTTTCAACTTCTAAAGATGGGGTGTTGGAAACAATGATGTGAGGAAACGATTAAGGAAGTATTCTCTACCAAGTTCTCTCCACCTTTTCCCCAAGACACTGTGATTAGACAAAAGATGATTCACAAAGATTTGAGAGCAGACCTGTCAGTCACTGAACCCAATACTCCCCTTTTCTTCTCCTCTCCATTAAAGTCTTTTTGAATGCTAAGAAGTGCCCAAAGGTAGTATTTTTGTAAAGAAAAAAGAAAAACTTTACACCTTTTTGGCAACAAGTGCCTTTCTTTCAATCAAGCACATTCAGTTCCTGAACTACCCCTACATGCTGGAGGCAAAGCTTTGTGGAAGACTTTGAATGGGAGACAAAGCCAATTGAGACACATGTTCCGTCCCAACCAAAGCTCAGAACAAACAACCCAGTATGGATTTGGGATTGTGCTGAGGCAATGCATGGCCCTAATGATTATGTGTATGTTGCCTGGGAAAAAGAAAAGAGCCCATTTCATATGGGTTGGATAAATGTGCCCTTATATCGTTCTATTCTGTACAATGATTCCTCAATATTAAAATGCACAAATGGTAATCAAAACCCCTTTTCAGTGCAAGGACTGATACTGAATACTTCCAATTAGTTTAATCATAGTGTGCAGTTCACTCAGTAATATGTCATAATTGTTCCCCACCAAGTTGGCTGGAGGGTCAGACCTCCTTATAATATAACTAGGCATTCTAACTTGATGAAACTCAGCAGGCGTTCCCAAGGTGCAAAATCTGTCCCTGCACATTCCACAAGCACAAGTTTCTCAAATAAGATTTCTGTAACCAGCATAAGAAGTTATTTTCTTACTTCTTTCTTAAAATCCATTTGTTTGCAAAAGAATTAAACCAAAAATTAATAGTAAGGATAGAGTTCTCTCTCTCTCTCTCTCTGTGTGTGTGTGCGTGTGTGTGCATGTGAATGTGGGGGTGGATGTGTTGTAAAAAAAATGGCATTGCCCAGTTACTTTTCTTTTACCTTTAACATGAATTCTGACTGTCATCTTGTTAGATAATTAAATCTATGCTTTTGGCAAGGGTACGTTACTAAAAGCTGCATTGGAAGTTTTTCATTTCTGCTGGGTCAACCACTGGAGGGTTTACTCTCATTCTGATACATGGGAGGCTGCCTGTATAAATCAGCTTAAGGATGGATGGATAGATACCATCCCGTGAAATAAACAAAGAGCAGGCTGTGATGCTGTACAGTACATTGCTTCAATATAGTCTGCAGCCTTTCAGACTATTTAACAGATACTTTGCAGCACAAAATTTATTTGCTGCTATAATATATAAAGTCTTCAGCCTTTAATGTAATTTCATCAAAAAGAATGTTATAGCCAGCCACAGATTCACTGCAAATACGTCCTGCTCTCTTGACTCAGAATCAGAAACCTTTACATCTCATTTATTAATTGTGACAAAATCACAGGATACCTATTATAAATGAGTTAGAAAGTGGTCATTCAATTGTCCATGTGAATAGGATCACTTTGTTTCAGGTGAGATTTGGTTATTATACCTTATTTATCCTCAGCTTAATTTCAAAATTGAAACTTAAGAAATAAAGAAAAAAGAAAACAAGATTGACCTGGTTTGTTCATTGAGCTAAACCAACAACCCATAGCTCACAGCCTGTCTGTGGGGCCCTGCCCCATTTTGCAACCCCCAGAGTGTTCCTCACACCATGCCACCATTCAGTGGCCAAATGACTAGTATTTGTGTCACTGGAATGGTGTTGGTGGTATAAAAACACACAAAATAGATGAGTATAGCTTTACACACAAGGTTTTCCTCAAGATACCTTGGAATTATACTCTGAGAATTCTGAATTAGCATGATTATATCCCTGGAAAGCACCTGAATGGAAAAGTTGGTTTAAAGCAGGAGTCCCCAAACTCTTCAGCTCATTGACCCCTTCATGAAGTTTCAGATTGTTCATTGACCCCCAAAACATTTATTATATGAAAGTAATTTAATAAAAACTACTTTTATAGTACTATGAATAGCAACAACCCCTTGGATAGTCTCATCGACCCTTGGGGGTCAATATTGACTACTTTGGAGAACCCTGGTTTAGAACATCACGCAAAAAATGGAATAAGACTATGGTTGTCTTGAGTTCACATACTGTCCCCAATCTCTCCCTCCGTTTCCACAGCAGGAAGAACACTTCATGGCTAGCAGTTTGCACCAACAATGATTTGTTGTGCTGACTAAACTGCAAACTGTGATTAGCATAGAGTCAATTTAAAATAAGCTAGTTTCAAAGTACAGTTCCTGCACTAGCTTCTTAAAGCTACCTATATGTTATGTTAATGACAGTTCTGTGCCAACCCAATCTAGCAAGCTATGTCTAACTGAAAACGAAGCATCTGAACAACCCTTCTTGGCTGCTCTGGAATAGAAGACACTCAGTGAAAGAGAGCATAGAAGCTTAAGGCTGTGGTTCAACATGCCCTGCAAACATAGTCAGGATTCAGGGCTTGGAAATGGGAGGGCTAGGTTCCAGTGGAACTTACTGGGCAGCCTTGGGCAATATATTATTTGCTTGATCTGACTCAGAAACTCAAAGAAGTCTTTGTCCACTTGCAGTGAGATAACTTCTTACAGAATTTTATATTGTTTGCTTGTATTCTTTTCAATGATTTCCCCAGATTTTAAGATATTTTTTTCCTAGAACTTCTATTGAAACCATGCGCACGTATTTAGGAATTAGGTATAGATCTCTATACCTCTATAGCTCAGCTTCTGAGAGTGCTGTAAGGTTTTTATATGGCTTTTCTATATGATTTTATATTGTTTTTTTTGTTTTTATATACTTTTGAATTGCTGTAAGCCACCAAGCCCTGTATTTGAGATGGGCAGCTATATAAATTAAATTGAAATAAATTCCATTAAATTTATTTTGGAAATAAATCCCACTAAAGCGTCAGAATTTACTGCCATTCTGAAATGAATGTGAGAGTATTGTGAGACATCTTCCCAGCTTTGGAGAAGAAATTTCAGTATATGCACAGAAATGCTTGTGGTCTCCAAGCCATACTTTGGACCAAAGTTGTGGTACTAATTTTTGGCCTCTTCATTCACAGAAATCAGCTCCTCTTGTTATCAGAAATTTGAATCATACCTGTTTGAGATGAGAATTCATCTGTGAATTTTATACAGATTCACACATAAAGTAAACCCTTGGACTTAACAGACCTTGGTTTAATTGATTTTTGATGTGACAGAAACAATCTGTCCATACAAGATATGCTTCTGCACATCTGTTAAAATCCCTGTTGTCATTTTATACATGCTTAAAATCCCCATTCACATTTAATGGACATTTGACTTCAACAGACAGCCCTTCCTCCCATTAGTCTGTGAACTTGAGAATATATTGTAATTCTGGAGAAACCAAAGGCATGGATTTACATGTACAGCAAATGGAAACATGGTTTACACAATGTGTCATGTGTAAAATAATACACAATATATTATTTACTGATATTTGTCTCAGGCCCCAAAGGACAAATCCAACCAAATAAAACATTAGTAATGGTGACTGCAGCAGTCTTTGCCGTTGTGGGAGCAGTCTTCTCTAATCCAAACCAAAAAATACATCCATATCCAAATAATACATGAGAGCTAACTGGAGATGAAACATAATCTTCCTTGCTTGCAAATTTCTATATGATATCAGACTTACTTTACAGATTGATCAATGCTTGGTGACTATTCAGTGCAACTGATTTTTGATGCCATCCACTTAGTCATTGTTCTAATACCTGTGTATTTTGCATATAGTCTAGATGCATTCTGTTGACTTCATTAGGGAGCTTCAAATCTCAGTTGTAGACTTTCTAACAGTGCTGAAAATAACATCACAAAAAACATTCGAGGTAGGGCGAGTTATATATATTTTGCCAAATGAGAAATTGCTGGAAGCGCAGTATCTGGATCTTGCAATTTGAATAGCTGATGACTTTATCTCCTATGTAATAATATATATGAAAATTGTTCCTCAAAAAGTCTTTCTCAATAACAGGGTCACTTTGCTTTACTTTTAGTAGAGAGGGGACTTCTATTGCTCCACGAAGTCAGTTTGGAGGGGTGCTTCCTTGAAATCTCATGAAATTGAAGCACTCCCTTAGAGCTTTGCATAGCCCTACTAGATATACTAAATGTTATACATAGCCAACACCATACATTTTGCCACAACCTTGTGTCTTCTGTGGAAGCTTCAGACCACCACTGTGTGTGCTGATTATTAACACAGCATTTTCTGAGATAAAAGTCACATAGATCCCTAGGCCAGGTCCTGAATCAAAGAGAGATTTTTCAGTGTCCTCTGCAATATTTCAGCAGCTCATAGTTTACTGTGGGCAATTGGGCTTTTCCAGAAATTGAGTCCTAATTGAATCTTAAGAATTTTTTAAGATGACATCTACTGGGAGGAACTTGTCATTATTGTCATAACTGCAATCTGTACTCAGAAAAAGGTTTTCTAAGCATTAGATGCTTTGTAAGAATCACTTTTGGATGGATTCTGAACTTTTTCTTTTCCAATACAATGGATAAGGTGACTGGCTTTTTTCTATATTTACGCTATCTGGAAACATTCCGTCTACTATTTTACTAAAAACGTTATTCACAGCAATAAGAAGTTACGCTGCCAATAAATATGAAGCAAAATAACATTACAGAAAAGATAGCTCTGCTCCCCCTGGCACTAGGTTACTTGGATTGTACTAATGGCTCATCAGTACTTGGAAGGACTTTAAACTCTTTTAAACTTCACACTTGTCCTATGCTTGGCACCACCTACCTGCTTCTTTATATTATGAATCCCACAAAAGATATTGATAAGCTCATAAGTCATAAGCACATGTTTCACAAAAGACATTGCCTGCCCTCTGAATGTGAGGAATTGAATGTAGTTTCATTATTCTTTTGCTTGGATTTTTGTTTGGAAATATAAGATTTTGAAAATAAAGTACTATTTTTGATAAATAATGAGGACCACTTAAGTAGTCCCTGGCCATAAAATATGAGTTTGGATAAACAAGGACTGAAATACTTAATAAAAAACTGTGCATTGGATTGGAAGAGTTACTCCTCATACTGATAGGGCTGGGAGTGTTTAAAATAGAGAACTAATGCAGACTGACTCTCCTACACAAAAGAAGTAGGCATCCAGCCCTCTCCATAGAAAAAGTGGAAGAAAGTGGGCAAGAGTTTTGCTGCTGTAATTGCCTATTTACAAGCAGACTACTCGCTGGAATTCTTGTGTTACAACTTTTACATTCCTTCTAATAAATGCTATTGATCAGAGCTCTTGGATTCTTATTCCTCATATTAATTGTTTCCAGTCCATACTGCGTGGGGGAAGCCTGACATGGATAAGCAAGGCCACTGAATAAACCAGAACTCAGAGTTTATCATCTTATGGCATCTATGGCAAGCAGAGTTGATGACATACCCCCTAGCAGTTCCCTTCTCTTCCTGATAACTCTGTCTCTCATTTCAAAAGAAAGTTCCTTGTCACTTGAGTTGGGAAGCACAGTGTCCCAAGCCAGGTTGCTCCAGCAAGGTGTGAGCCAACTCAATTGTCCTCCTCTCTCTCCTGCTGTCCCTCAGGATAAGTAATCTGGGGCAGAACAATCTCAACACATAAGTATCCTGGCCCAATCCAAGACAGTTGGCAGGTATGTGGGCACAGGAGCTTGTTCAAGTAGAATACTTGAACGTATAGGATAATGAATGAATGAATGAATGAATGAATGAATGAATGAATGAATGAATGAATGAATGAATGCAGGAGATAAAACCAATGGATGTGGCTCTAATCATATACATATGCACACAGACTCATATTCTCCTACAGGAATGTCTGATAAGGCTCCTTGGAATGCTTGACAAAGCTCTTTCCATTTTCAGAAAAGACCCCTGCCACCAAATGATATGTTTGTGTTGGAAATCTCAAATCAAACCCTATTTAATATGGAAACTTGGTCACATTTTTTTCACAATGCTTGGAACCATTGTCAAGAGGAATTTGTGTTTCCCAGAATAATTAAGGCACAAGTTCTTCAGTGTGTCTTGCCAAGGTCATCTGAAGATTATTCCCTGAGCCACATTGTTTGAGAGGAAGGGAGTGGGAACAGTAGAAGCCTGTTGTGTGAATAGTAATTTCTCAAAGCATGGCAGAATAAAAGCTACACTAAATTTGTACACAGTTGAACTGAAGTGTTTAACACATGAAAACTCTAATTGACAATTCCATACTAAAGCATAAATTTGTCAAGGAAGGATACACAACAAGTTGTTTTAACATCTCTGTATGAGCTGTTGTGATTTGGATCTATTACTTTTGAATATTGCATGAAGCTGACAAGTACTTGTCATTTTAAAGACCACATGGAGACATTTAGTTTTCCATTTAGACATAATAACACATTATGCAAATGACCTTGCCAAGAGAAACTGGAGGCTAGCATTAAAGAAATAGTCCAAGACCAATTTCTAATAAACAATCAGGTTTTTGTTTGACACCTTCTTTCTTCTTAACATGGGAAGAAAAATAGAAGGATGACTCTAGCTGACTGAACTCTTTATAGCTCTAGGTCATGGCCTCCATAGATGTGCAAAATCACCCTCCATCAGAATTTTAACAAGAGATTAACACTTCTTGCTCTTACATAACCAGCCTTTCCCTGGAAAAAGAACAGAACTTTAAATAAATCTGTAATATCTCTTAACTGAAGAAGAGGTCCATAAAATAAGAGATGAATAATTTTGTATCCCAGGACAAGAATATCAGAACATCATTAGTTAAGTCATAAGGCTACTATCTTTGAACAGAGATAAATGGATGAAGAAAGAGAAGTTATTTATTGCTTGCTTGGTGTCTCACCTAGGATAACCTAAAAGAAGTTCAGAAAAAAAAATCTGCTGTACTCAATATATGTAATAGCCTTCTTCCATAGAATGATTTTATATTTCAAAGTATACTACAAAATATATGTAATCTCAATAAATCAAATATTCAGAGCACTGAATCTAATCCATTTCCATTTCATGCATCTGCACTGTCTAGCAGAAGGATAAATATGTACTCCATAGATATCCATGTGGAGCCCCATGCATGTAAGAAGATTGCATCCTGGGCATGGATCATGCTTCGTGACTTCTGGAGAATTCTGGGATGGAAAGAAGGAGACAGTTGAACAACAGGCACAGTTCCTAGCACAGAAAGATAGGAGACTTTGGCTTTACTCTGGCCAGAAGACCCAGGGGCAGTTTGCATAACAAACTTTCCTGACAGATAAGAAAACCCAAGAGGACTGCTCCCTGAAATAATTACCTCATGAAGTTCATTTCAGTTGCTGGACTACCATCACTAGTAGTTGTATTCAAGGACTTCCAGTGAGAATATGGCAGACTGAGCAGCTGTGCCCACAAGATCCGCGGGCAGAACTGGCATTGTGGCAGTTTTTTCGGGCTCAGGCTGGTCTCTCCTGTAGCCCACAGCTTTTTTACGGATTAAGGAAAAAGCTTGGAATCGACCCATTCGTCCTCCAGACAGCGAGTTGTACCCAGGAGATTGTGGACAGTGTGCGCGATCGACGGGTAAAGACTTCACCGGGAGGCTGGGACTTCATCATTTCTGAACTGCGCTGCGGCCTTAAAGGGACAGTAAGTCCTGCCTTCTCATTTCTAAAGCAATTTATATTTTTTAAGTTTTGAACCCCAAGAGAGGCTTTATACAGTAAGAAGAAACGGACTCTCTTGGTGCCTATCGTTATTTCTGGATTACTTTTAAAACTCTTTTTAAGTTTTGGCTTGCTTTCCCATTCAAATATTAAGGAAGACTGAAAGTAAATAATTGCCTTCCTGTTATTATTTTTGTACTGAATTTGAAGGATTGAATATTTTCCTACACGTTGGATTTCTCATTTTTAATTCTTAGTTTTCTGTTCACTTTCCTTGAGATCTGCTTGTTAGTACACCTTTCTCCATTTCAATTTCATACAGAAACTTTGTATCAACTTATTAACTCGTTAACTCCTATCTACTGTGAGTTGAGTAGCTAGGGGGCACCATAATCCACTGTCTGAAAAATGGAAGATTTTAAAGATATTTTTTTGGAGTTTCACAGTCCTTTTAAAAGACCCTTTCAGAGTACAGTCAAGTTATTCTGCAGAATATACGGGATATTGGGAAAGAGATCATTACTAAACTATGACATCTGGCTGAAGATGGTGTAGAGGAAGATGAAGATTTTGGCAAAGAGGGAGCTGCTTTTGTGGTCAGTGATATTAAAGCTATGCCAGGCGAAGACTACATCTCAGAACTGAAGGAGTTACAACAACAGTCTGAACTGCAGGTTATAAAGAGTTTTGTTTTTCTGAGGAAATGTTATGTCTTTCTGAAGGATTGTTATGGGAAAGAAAAAATATGTTATGTGGGAGATTTTTTACTGTGAAGTTTGAATTTTTAAGGGGGGCAGTTGGGCCTTTTGATTTCTACAAGAAAAATGCCTTGGGTGTAATTGGGAGATATGTAACTGTCTTAGTTTATTTTGAAATAGGGTACAAATTTAAAAATGTATAACTGGACTGATAATGAGGTTATGATGATTTTGTTTTCTTTTAATGATTTATATTAAGATATATTGGAATTGTTTTAAGATTTGTTTAATTTGCAAGATTTATTAGAGATTTAGAAGATATAATAATAATTGTTTGATTTTTAGGTTTAATAGACTTAAGATTATTGTAGTATTATTGATCATAAAAGCAGACAATTTATATGTATTTATAATTTGATTTTAAGATATATATATATATATATATATATATATATATATATACACACACACACACACACACACACACACACACTTTCTTTATATAAGGGGAAGGAGCAATTGCATTAGTGACTTGTATATGTGCTAATGGAAAGATTTATAGAAATGATGTGATCTTGGTTTGATATAGAGTAAGAGATTGATTGCTGTTCAAAGTCAGAAGTCACCTCTGTATGTAATCTTTAAAATTCTTTTTTCTTGTGTTTCACACTTTTTTTAGTTTTCTTTTTTTCTTTTTTTCCTTTTGTAGTTTTTTTGTAGTTTTTATCTTTTTCTTAAACTTAATAAAATTCTTATTTAAAATAAAAACTAGTAGTTGTATTCAAGAAGGCCCTCTGCAAAAGTTCAGAGCATGAAAATGAAAATGGTGGCATGGAAAACAAGTCCCTTGAATTATATGTACAGTATCCTTGAGAAGAAAAAGATGAACAGGGGTACACAATAGCACAATAAGGAACTGAGAGACTGTTACATGGAAGATGTCTAATAGGCTTAAATTAAAAAAAGAATCATTTCTGATTGAGCAACTGGTCTAGTGGTTAAGGTGCTGGGCTAGAAACCAGGAGACTGTGAGTTCTAGTCCCGCCTTAGGCATGAAAGCCGGCTGGGTGACCTTGGGCCAGTCACTCTCTCTCAGCCCAACTCACCTCACAGGGTTGTTGTGGGGAAAATAGGAGGAGGAAGGAATATTAGGTATGTTCAACACCTTGAGTTATTTATAAAAATAATAAAGGCAGGATAAAAATAAATTAATAATAATAATAATAATAAATAGTTTTATTATGCAGTCAGTTACTTAGAAATGTGAGGGGTTCTATTTCACTGAGGTCTTCAGGAGCAAGCAAAGCAACTCTAGCTATGGATTCAGTTTACACAACTCCCTCTATTTCTGTGAAATGAAACAACATGCATTCATTATTACCAATAGACATTGTCCATTAATTTTTATTTATTTATTTATTTATTTATTTATTTGTCAACTTTTATTACCGCACCATCTCCCCCAAGGGGGGACTCTGAGCGGTTCACAATACAGCAATTTAAAATCTTTAAAAATACCTACAATTTAATATACATTACAAAACTAATAAATTAAGTATAAAATCCAATAGGCAATAGATGTTCTCTTTAAAAGGGCTCTACGGCACCAGCCATCCCCAAGAGGAACTGTTCCCATTCCCATCCTGGTTTCTTGTCCTCAGAGAAATGAGGGGGAAAAGTACACTAACTTTCTAGATACAACAAATGTGCATAAGATCAAGGTGCATGGCTTTGTGAGGAATTGGAGAATTAAGGGAATAATATAAAGTTTCTGAAACAGTAAAGATTTAGACATATTTCAATCTAACCATTTGAATGAAATATAAATGTGCAGAGCTATAGTGTGAAGCTCAAAGCAAATTTGGCTCTGATCCATCTTACTTGAAGCGGAAAATCTATTTGATTAGATAAATTAATATTGAATATTTGAGACAATTTTAAGTTACGCTGCTGTTTCCTCTAGGGTAAAGAAGACAGAAGCTTGGAAAGTATTCCATCATAATCTTATTATTAAATTAAAAAAAAGAAAAATATGGTTTTGGATTTAGCTTCAGAAGACAGGAAATCTTCAGAAGGCAATTCTTCATTTATATACTATGTACAAGTGTATGTTTATTTGTAGATTATGTATATTGAAAGAGTGCTATAGGTTCTCTTTGAACAAATATTCTGTTTAAACAAACTTTTGACCTGAATCTAGGTTAAGGGTTAAGTTGTTTATATGTACAATAAAGACTGAGTGGGCAATGTGTTGATTGCCTATCCTTGGTGACAATAATGAAGCCATCTCCCTCATACATACATGCTTCCATTGAAAGGTATGGACCATAATCTGCCACTCTGGTCCAGTGCAGGTTGGTAGGTAGAAGTTTTTCAACTTCCTAATCTAGGACTAAGAAAAAATTACTAGCCCAAAGTCACATGATCAACTTCCATACCTTAGGAGGCCTAGAACCTGGGTCTATTATACACACTGTCATATATATATATATATATATATATATATATATATATATATATATATACATATACATACACACACACACACACACACACACACACACACTATGAATATATATATATATATATGTGTGTGTGTGGGGGGGTGTTTGTGTGTGGGGGTGGGGTGGGGGTGGGGTTGTATGGGTGTGTGTGCATTTCTCTGTGTATATATTGAAAATAATGCCTCCACTCTTTTAAGTTGCCAACAGAAGGTGCAATAGAAGTTCTGGCATATTCTTTAGGACAGAGCTTTCCAAACTGTGTGTCGGGACACGTTAGTGTGTCGGCTGCAGTGTCTGGGTGTGTCGCGGCTGCTGCTGCCTCCAAACCTGCCCTGCCAGGATTCCACGCAGGTCCTAGTGCCTGCCTTGTGCCTTGCTGCCTCCAAACCTGCTGTGATTCCGCACAGGTCCTAGTGCCTGCCTTGTGCCCTGCTGTAAGAGTGTGTCGCGAAATGATGCCCTGCTGTAAGAGTGTGTCGCGAAATGATGCATGTCTAAAAAGTGTGTCACCAACATGAAAAGTTTGGAAAGCTCTGCTTTAGGACCTGTACTTTCAATTCATTAGCAGGAAGTTGCTAAGAGAAAAGGTTGTGTTGCTATTGTTGGTGAAATGGAAGCCTGCAGTGAATACTTGTCAGTGCATATTAAGCCACATGCTGGGATTGAATTTTTGACTGCTGAAGGAATCCCTCCAATTGAAATTTGTCACCAAATGCAGGTTGTTTATGGCAACGAGCATGTTAACATGACTGCTGTATATCGATAGGCCAAAAATGTAAAGATTGTGAACTGGGACGAGCTGATTTGTGTCATCAAGAATGAAGTGGATGACCTGTAACAGCAACCAATGGGTTTCACATAAGAAAGGTTGATAAACTGATTAAGGACAATCCACAAATCAGTCAAAGGGAAATTGTTGTCGAGCTTAGCATTTCATAGGACTGTGTGGGTTACATTACTGATGTTCTTCAATAACAGAAAGATTAAAAACCAACAACACAAGAAAACAACAAAAAATAACAAAATAGTACAATAAGAACATAATGGTGTCCAAACACAATTTAACCAAACCCATATATGTAACAACATCATCCATACTAAAAATCACATTGACGGTCTCACACAACCTCCAGACCCCATGCCCAAGGGAATGGGTTCCTCACATGCTGACAGCAGAAATTAAGACTTCAGGAGTTGAAAATTGCCAGCAATTGTTGTCACATTACAAGAATGAAAGTAAGGGATTTTGTCACAGAATTGTGACAACTTGGAAAACATGTGCTCACCATTATGATCCAGAAACAAAGCATCTGTCCATGGAATATCATCACAGTTTTACCTATAGGGGAAATAAAAAATAAATAAAAAATCAGGCGTTGGCAGGAAAACTGGTTAGAGGTTTTTGGGATGCAGATGGTATTCACATGGATTTCCTTGAACCTGGCACCACTATCAATTCAGGGCACTACCCTGTAACACTCAGAACATTGAAACAATGAATAAGCAGAGTTCAGAAGCACAAGAAGGATATTTTGCTGCAGCATGACAACAGTAGGCCTCCCATCTCATGAGCCACTCAAGAGGCAACTGCAAAGTTCAATCTCACTATCTTACCCTTTATAGAAAGCCACGGAGATGACCTTGGAGAAACAAGGCAGAGACATTGGTTGCAAAAACATGTTTTAAGTCTGGGAAACAGAGAAAGAAGCTAAATCTTATTCCTCCATTTCACTAGAGTTTAAGATGGAGGGGTGGGAAACCTGGTCAGGCTTTCAAGATTCTGTTACTATAGCCTGCATCAGTAAAGGACAGTTCCAACCAGACTTGTGGAATCTGATTCCTGACCTGTCTTACCTTGAAGGGCTCACATCCATCCACCACACAGTCCAGATTTAGCACCATGCAATTTCCACCTTCTCCTAAAATTGAAGAATACTTTTGTGGGCATTTGTTTGACTCAAATAAAGAGGTGGAAAGTACTGTCAAGACATGGATGAGGAGATATAGTATTCTTTCATGATGGATTTAAGAAGCTTGTTCATCATTGGCAAACGTGTGTAACAAATGGTGGTGATTGTGTTGACAAGTAAGTACAGGTAACAAAAGAGCTTGTTTCAAGGATGATTTTACTGTGTCATTTATTGGAATATTTATTTATTTATTTATTAGTCAAATTTATCACCGCCCATCTCTACCGTAGTATCCCTATTTCAACTAAAGTTATGGATGTGGAGGCATTATTTTTCATTCAACCCTCGTATAATCACTGACAAATGGCTGAAACAAGGTGTGTCTGGCTGTATCCCATTAGCTCCCAGTGCATCATTCAGTCAACAAATCAATCCACTGACTGGCTGAAAAAGCAATGCTTTTTGTGTGGAGCATTTTAACATTCCACTGGGAAAATTATTTTTTTAAAAAAGGTTCCATGCTCAAACAGTAGCAGACCACAAGGGATTTTTTCTTTTAAGGTTCCACGCTTAAACAATGACAGACTGCAGGTTGTACCTCAAGGCTCAAAATGGTGCTGCAGTGTAGCAACCATGGACCATGGGAGGGGCATTACTGACAATGTGCAGCAGCCAATGAATCGCTGGGGTCAGTCTGCAACAAAGTGAAGTGTGCTACTGAAAATGGGCAGAAGTGTTTATTTATTTATTTATTTAATTTTTATCCCGCCTTTATTATTTTTATAAATATCTCAAGGCGGCAAACGTACCTAATGCTCCTTCCTCCTCCTATTTTCCCCACAACAACAACCCTGTGAGGTGAGTTGGGCTGAGAAAGAGTGACTGGCCCAAGGTCACCCAGCCGGCTTCCATGCCTCAAACGGGACTAGAACTCTCAGTCTCCTGGTTTGCCATTGGCTCCTTCTTAGGGCTGAGAGACAGGGACTGGCCCAAGGTCACCCAGCCGGCTTCCATGCCTCAGGCAGGACTAGAACTCTCAGTCTCCTGGTTTCTAGCCTGGAGCCTTCAGCACCAGACCAAACTGACTCTCTAAGGTGACATAAGCAGGAAAACAGTATGTTGAAAGCAGAGCAGGAAAACAAAGATGGAGGTCACATGTGTAATGGGTGGGTGATGAACATAGGATGATACTCTCCATTTCAGCTCAGAAAAAAATGTTGCTGGCCTGTTGTGGTGATGGGGCAACCAGGCAACATTTTTTTAAAGCTGCCAATTGTTTAATGATAAAAATGGATTCATGGGGGAAAACTGCCCCCCGCAGGAGCCTTTGTAAACAGTCTGGGAGCACTAAAAGTCCCTGTCTGAGTCAAAATGAAATATATGTTTCAGTCAATAAGCAAGCCTGGAAAGACAAAGAGACATTCATACACAACTTTAAATGGGAGAAAAGAAAACAAAGGTAGTTCCTCTGATATTTGAACCAAAGATCTCCAAGGAATACAATATCAGTCTAATTTAACTATTATGCTTTCAACAGAATCACCTTCACCTTCACTGTGTCAAGCCTAAAATGCTATCATTCAAAATTGATCCTTACTGAACAGAAAAGGACAGATTTTTGTATAAACAGACAGAAGACATAAGTCATAAGACATGACTCCTTTGTCAAATAGCCAAATAGAATCTAAAGAGGTTCTGGCAAGCACCTCTTAATTTTGTCCCATAAAATCATCCTTTACAGAAAGATGGGCAACCAAGGTTCTAGGATTCATTTTGATGTCCCCAGGACCCCTCCTAACCATAATGGCTGAAAATTGATGGTAGGAAAGAAACATGCAAAAACTATAGTTTAACTATATTTTCAGCCTATATTAGTAAACCCTTAAGTAGTCCCAACATAGTTATTTTTAAAGGGAAACCATGGGGAAAAAGGTAGTAAATTCAGTTGTATATGGACCTGTCAGTCCATCACAGTACACACACACCCTTTGCATCATTGCCTCTCCAACCAACCAAGGCTGTTGATTGCCTATCATGTAGGGCTACATTGTGAACGCCTTGCAAGACCCCATTCATAAAT
Source organism: Charina bottae (assembly GCA_023362775.1). NCBI lineage: Eukaryota > Metazoa > Chordata > Lepidosauria > Squamata > Charinaidae > Charina > Charina bottae. The sequence goes on along the minus strand of JALMGJ010000003.1, from coordinate 28,572,827 downwards.
ACCTGGAAGCATGGTTTACTCCTTCAACCCTGAAACAAAAGTCTCAGCAATAGTCAGATTTGGAAATGTCTATTTTCTTGCAGAAGCTACAGTATATTTTGTTCTAGGTATTATGTCTCTTCTCGTTTCGTGTCAGAAATGCAGGAAATAAAAAAGGGAAAAATATTAATTAAAATTTAAAAAGTTAAAACATTTAATAAAAATATAAAATTTATATAACTCTAGCCCAATGCCAGGCCACATTGATGGCAGAGGTGTAATGTAATACCTTGGAGGTATTATGTTACATCCAGGGAATGGTCTTCTAGCTAGAACTGCCAGTTATTTCAGAACATTGGAGCTCCTGTTATGTTTGAGTAGGATCTGCTCAAGCTACTATCTAGAGCAGGGGTCCCCAACCTTTTTGGCGCCAGGGAATGGCTTCAAAAGACAATTTTTCCGCAGACTGGGGGGATGGGGTTTCTGGGATTTCTGAGGACTGGGGGTGGGGTTTGTGGGCGGTAGCCAATCACAAGCACTGGGGGGCAGGGTTTGCGGACATGAGCCAATCACAAGCACCGGGGGTGGGGTTTGTGGGCGGGAGCCAATTGCATGGAAGGGGGCAGGGTTTGTGGGCGAGAGCCTCACGGCCCAGTTCCTAACAGGCCACGGTCCACAGGTTGGGTACCCCTGGTCTAGAGCTCCTGCACTACTCCCTCACCTTGTTGGCTTTTGTATGTGTGCGCACATGCACACAAACATGCATACAGACGAGGGGGATAAACAGATACCCTTTAATCTGTTTGCAAAAGTTTTGCAGGCAACAGACTTGACAACCTATCTTAAAAACTTTTAAGTTAAAAAAAACACACCACCAGATACCTATTTATCACATCCTCCCTGTTGAGCTCCATCTCACCCATTTATAGGTGGCACCTTTTCTTTCTGTGGAGTCCTTGGTGCTCTCTGAACCTTGTTGTTTTCTTGCAGACATTTTACTGCCAGACTAGGCAACATCTTCAGTGCGAAAAGGGAGTGGGACTTGCTCTCTGTTTATATACCATGCCTTGTCCTGCTTGTGTTGGTGGGGGTGTTGTTCTCTCCTTGGTAGTACCTTGATTGGGCTGTTGCTTGCTGCTTGGTTGATTGACTGAGTTAATAATTCCTTGATTAGGGTATATTGTGCTGTTTGATTGTTCCTCTGGTGCTAATCCTGGTGCTAATCTTTGCATATCTGGGGGTTGATTGCTGACAAGGAGGTGTTCTGGTCTTCTGGCTTTTCTATTATCTCTTATGAATGGTATGTAAATGTTGTTTACCTCTATGTGTCTGCTGATGGCTGCTTTGTCTGAGTGCCAAGCTTCCAGGAATTCTCTAGCGTTTTTGGATTTGGCTTGGTTTAGGATGCTCACAGTTTCCCAGTTGAAAGTATGGTTGAGTCTGTCCATGTGTTGTGAGATTAAGGAGTTTTCACCATGTCTTCTGACTGCTAGTTGGTGTTCGTGGATGTGCTCGGCTAGTCTTCTGCCCATCTGTCCTACATAGTGGCTGTTACAGTCCTGTCAGGATGGAGGCTGAGTCCGAGGTGGAGGAGGGGGAGCCGACTGTTGAAAAGGCAGGAAAGGTTGGGGCTATTCATACAGGACTTGCTTGCTTGCATCACTTACCTGCTTAATGTGCTATCAGGAGGTAGGTGTTCTATCAAGAATAATAGCTCGGGGACTTCCGGTGAGAAGATGGCTGACTGAACACCCTGCTCGCAAGATCAGCGGGCAGACCCAACAGCATGGATTCTTTTTGGAGGCACAGGCAGGCTTTTCCTGTTGCCCTAGAGTGTTTTCATGGACAGAAAACACTCAGAATCCTCCCATTTGTACTTCACAACGTCACCTTGTAGCCTGAAGATCATCAACGGTGTTGGCACTATTCCGGTAAGAGGAGATGGGAGTCGGGGATGCCACCATTTCCAGACCATGCTGCAGCCCCTTTGGGTCACTAAGTTGAGCCTTTCTCATTTCAAATCACCTAGTTTGTATATTTTTAAGTTCTTGGACCCTAAGAGAGGTTTTTAACAAGAAGAAGATACAAATCTCTTGGTGCATAATGTTGTTTCTGGAGAAGGTTTAAAAAAAATTTTTTTAGCTGCTAGCTTGCTTTCCATTCAAAATGGAAAGGACTGAGAATAAATAATCATTTCTCCGTTATTATTTTTCTATCTAGTTTGAAGGATTTAATATTTTCCTACACATTCAACTTGATGTTCTTAGTTTTTAGTTTTTCTGTTCACTTGCCTTGGATGCTATATTTTAGCCTCTGGAAGCCTTTTATTAACCCACTAGTTTATACACATCAGCAGAAGGTGCCAGACTTTACTGTCTGAATTATGGACGACCTTAAGAAAACAACGTTAGAGCTCCGTGCTGAGCAGTCTGCTGACTTTAGCGAGATTTTCCATGAAATTGTTCAAGCTACTTTACAAGAAGTACGGGATATTGCTTTTAAAATGTATCAATCGATTGAGGATTTTCTGAAGGGAGAGAAAGAGATTAATCAAGGAGGAAGTATCCTGACTATGTAGGAGGAAGTATCTGACTATGAGAATCCAGATGGTGAAGAAACGGCAGTCATGAAGGAGTTACAATTCAACTTCCAAGAAGAAAAATGGCTTGTTTATTACAGGGTCTGTTTTGAAAATGAGATAGCTTGGTCATGTGGGAAATTTTCTGTTGACTATGTAGGGGAGACAGCTGAGTTTCTTGATTTGTGTATAAATAATCTTCTGTGTATAATATGGAGACAAATAAATGCTTTGGTTTATTTTGAGGTGGGATAAGAAATTAAGAGTAAATATGTGGATTGATTTCAAGGCTGTATGATGTTATTTTTCAGTAATGATTTAAAAGTTTGTTATATGGAGATTAAATGCTTTAGTTTAGTTTGAGGTGGGATAAAATTAAGAATAAGTATGTGAATTGATTTTAAGGCTGTATGATTTTATTTTTTTGTAATGATTTAAAGTTTTTTGCAATAATTAAAAGTTTGTTTTTTAAGGTTTAATAGAGGTAAGATTGAAATAACAGTACTAAGCATAAAAGTAGATAATTTAAATGTTTTTAATTATTACTACTGTATATTAACAATTTGATTGTTAATATTGTTGTTTGATTGTTAATATAGAAATATAATATAGAAATTAAGAATAAGTATGTGGATTGATTATAATGTATGATTTTATTTTTCTCTAATGATTTAAAGTTTGTTTTTTAAGGTTTAATAGGGGTAAGATTGTAGTATTAAGCATAAAAGTAGATAATTTAAATGTTTTTTTTAATGATTATAATAATTTGATTGTTAACATAGTGGCCAGAAAACTATAGAATAGTGATAGGAGGGAAACATTTTATAAATGAGTTTTTATGGGGGGAGGGAAGAATTTGATTTGAAGGTTTATATATTTTGTTTAATTTTTTATATATATAAGGGGAAGAAGCATTTGCTTTTATTGATTTACATAATGTCCATGGAATTATTTATAGAAATAATGTGATTTTGGTTAAATTTAGAGAAAGAGATTAATTATGGGAATTGCTATATATTCTTGTTGTTGAAAGTTGGAAGTCACTTCTTATGTTATCTTTAAAATTTCTTTTTCTTGTGTTTTTCACTTCTTTTTTTCTTTTTTGTAGTTTTTTAATTTTTATTGTAGTTTTTATCTATGCTCTAAACTTAATAAAATTCTTTTCAAAAAAAAAGAAAAGGTGGGAAAGGTTGGGGAAGGTGCAAAAATGGAACAAGGGGATGGGGCAGCACAGAGCTTTGGGTGGCAAGATTCTAAGCCGCCGATTGGAGAAAGCCAGGGGGCGGATTCACCACCACCTATCAGCACGTGAGAAAGGAGGGCGGAGAGATGGGCTGAGCAGTGAGAGACGTGATTGGGCCTTTCAGATAAACGGCAGGAAAATTGAAGAGCTAAAAGGTGCCAGAAACCAGACCAGGTTGCCAGAGACAACCATTCACACAGGCCGATGCAGACTCCTGTTCCTGCTGAAGAAAGCTGAGACCCCGAGCCTTGCCTTGCTCCTGCGCTGGATTCCGCTTGTGAGCCTTGCCCTGTTGCCACGCCGGACCTCACTTCTGTGCCTTGCCTAGTGACCACGCCAGACCCCACCTCAGACCCTTGCCTTGCTGCTGTGCTGGATCTCCCTCCTGTGTCTTGCCCTGTCGCCGTGCCGGAGCCTGCTTCTGACCTTTGCCTTGCCGCCACGCTGGATTCTGTGTTCAAGCCTTGCCTTGCTTCCACACCGGACTCCGATCCCAAGCCCTGCCTTGAGACCGTGCCAGTCTACCTCCAGGACCTCATCTTGCCGCCACGTGGACTGCCTTCCTGCGCCATGCCATTGCTGCCTATTGCCACGACTACGTGCGAGTGAGCTATCAGTCGGCATGATTTTTATTGTATATAAAAAGGTAAAGGTTCCCCCCGCACATCTGTGCAGTCGTGTCCGACTCTAGGGGCCGGTGCTCATCTCCATTTCTTAGCCGAAGAGCCAGCATTGTCCGAAGACGCTTCCATGGTCATGTGGCCGCATGACACGCGCAGAACGCTGTTACCTACCCTCCAAAGTGGTACCTATTAATCTACTTGCATTTGCATGCTTCCGAATTGCTAGGTTGGCAAGAGCTGGAGCTAGTGCGGGAGCTCACTCTGCATGCAGGGCTAGGGATTCGAACCTCCGAACTTGCGATCTTCCAATCGACAAGCCTGGCATCTTACCTGCTGAGACACCACGCCCCTCCTTATTGTATATTTTGCTGATAAATAAAAGGATTGTTACCCATTGCTTCCTGTGCCGAGTCATAGTTGGAACAGGACAAGTCCTTACACTGTATGTTGTAGATAATGGTAGTGTTATCCTTTTTATAGCTTCTGTCAGTTGTGTCATAGTGGGTTGAGAAGTCAGGCACTTTTTGATAAAGTTGAGTGAGTATCTGTGTTGCTGGAAGATGCTGTATAGATGATCTGTTTCCTTTTTCTGGTGTTCTGGGTTGCTGCAGTGCGTGAGTGCTCATCTGAATAATGTTCTTACACAGCTTCTCTTGTGGGAGGTTGGGTTGTTGCTTTGGTAATGGAGCACTTAGTTAGTGTGCGTAGATTTCCGGTAGACTTGTGTTTCTAGCTTGCCATCATTTCTTCTACTGATGAGGATGTCCAAGAAGAGTAGTGTGTTGTTGTTTTCTTCTTCTCTTGTGAATTTTATTCCATTGAAGATGTTGTTGATGGTTTCATGTGTTTCCTCCAGTTGTTCCTTTTTTTTATTATGATGAAGGTGTCATCTACATACTAGATCCATATTTTGGGTTGTATATGTGGGAGTGCTATCTTTTCTAGACACTGCATTACAAGCTCTGCTATGAGTCCTGAGATTGATGATCGCATGGGTGTTCCTTTGATTTGTTGGTATATTTGTCCATCGAACTGAAAGTGGGTAGTAAGGCAGAGGTCGATGAGGTCCATGATTCTGGGTATTTCTATCTTGGTGTATTTGACTAGGTCAGGTGTGTTACGTAGAACTGCTGCCATGGATTCTTTTGCTAGTGCTGGGTCTATGGATGTAAAGAGTGCTGTGACATCGTATGACACCATAATTTCATCTTCTTCCATTTTTACGTCTTTGATTTTCTGGAGGCACTGTAGTGGGGAGTTGATGGAGGATTCACTCTCCTCTTTGAGATGCCCAAGTTTTTTTGTAAGCTCTTTAGCTATGTTGTATGTGGGAGTCCCTGGTAACGATACAATTGGTCGAAGTGGTATGCCAGGCTTGTGTATTTTGGGGCATCCGTAGAAGCGTGGGAGGATAGGTCTACTGCTTTTCATCTGCCTCTGTTCTTTTGTGATTTGACCTTTCTTGGTAAGGTTGTTAAGAGTTCTTTTGATCTGGTTGTTCAGTTTCTGTATAGGATTGGTTTTTACTGGGGTGTACATTTCTTTGTCCTCAAGTAATTCTTTGTCCTTTTGTATATATTGCGATCTGTCCTTAATGATGGTGGTGTGGCCTTTGTCTGCTGGGAGGATGATGATAGTTTGGTCCATCTTTAGGTTTTTGAGGGTTGCTCTGTCCTCAGATTTCAGTTGGTTCTGTTTCCAAGTTCTTCTGGTTTGTGGTATGATTATCTGTCTTAGGTTCTCTTGTGTTTCTGTGATAAGTCCTGTAGTTTTCAATGCTGCTTCTAAAGCTGCAAAAAATTCTAATTTGTTCACATCCTCTGTGTTGTAGTTGAGACCTCTCTGTAGGATATTGTGTTCTGCAGTGGATAGTGGGCAGCTGGACATGTTTACCACCCATTCCGTTTCTGGTACCTCTTTGTTTCTGGGGTTTAACTTGAGTAATTTGGTTTGGAGTTTAGTTTTCCTTTTTTCGGCTTGTCTCATTGATGTGGTCTTGATGGTAGTAGTCAGCATGTTAGTGTGTTCATGGGTCATAGTTTGTTCTAGTTGTTCCTTGAGGTTGTCTTTGGTGTGTTGGTATTTGTTTAATCTGAGATGGGCATCCATGATCATTAGCCGTATCATTTTTTGCTCACTTTGTTGCGCTATTTTCCATCCAGCTGTGCAGTTAATTGGAGGTTTGTATCTGACACTGGCGGGCAGGCCATGCTGTCATAGGCCTTTTCTTTTTTTTCCCCCTTCCATTCATTAAACAACACTTTCCCCCCCAAAAATATGCTTGGTTCCTGCAAGACAAAAGCTCCAGGGCCAGGCAGCTGTGTCTGCTACTGTTATTTCCTAGAGTGCTGTCTCTGATTCTCCATGAAATGTGTTCTCTTTAAAGAAAAAAAAAGCCGTTATGGCAACTGCTGCTAACAAGACCATTTTGTTTGGGGGCCCTCCAGGCTGCAGGGACCGAAGGACAATTCTCAGAGGTCCAACCTAAGAATGTCAGCGTATGACTATCAGCTCTCTTGTCTCTGCAGCCCCTGGCCAATTTGCAGTTTATATTTCTGCCCTTTTGTCTCCCAGAATCTTCCCTTTGGGATTTTACCCTGTCCATCATATTTATGGTTTGCTTCTCCTCCCACCATCCCAGATACACCTATTCACACTGCCTCTTTTCCTGAATTAGAGGCTGAAAGATAAAGGAATTGCTCCAGATGAATGAATTAAGCTGTACAACTGGTTTCTTCCAAGTTTACCATAACCATACCCCCTGCTGCCTTCTAAATATGATGGGTAAAAGGTATTGTCACAAAATTTATGGTGGGGTGGTCCTGCCCTATCCTACTAATTCAAGTGGTGCATATGTACACACAGACAAAAAGAAACAACACACACAAAAGTTTAGAGAAGTCGTGCTCAGCCAAACACATAGCCAGAGAATCATGGGGGGGGGGGGGGAGAGAGAGAGAGAGAGAGAGAGAGAGAGAGAGAGAGAGAGAGAGAGAGAGAGAGAGAGAACGCTACACATGAGGGGAAAAGATCTGAATACTGGTGGTGGGACAGGTCATCTCTCTGTGACTGTAGCCTTCTGAACAATCAGTAAAGGAGCCATCACAAAACATAGCAGATCACTGATTCTTCTGTAATTTGGCCACTATTTCTAGATTCTTGGCTTTTTCCTACTCTGCCTTATTTTTTGGCCCTTGGACCTAAATATTTCAGCAATTACTCATAAGAAAACTTCTACTTACCCCTCATCTCTTGCAATGAGGGAATTTAAGTCAGCGCTACAGGTGTCATTGCCATGATCATAACTTTCCTGGACGGCTTCACCAAAGCCTTCCCAGAGGAGTTTATTATGGAATTAGACTAGTATTCTAAGTTGCTCTGATAAAGCAGAATTTAATAGATATTAAAGCAGATATTGGAGACTCCAAACTTTTGAATACATATTTCCTGGGGCTACTTAGATAGCTATCAGATAAAAAGGCCATTAATCCTCCCTTTCTGCTCTAAAAGAAGCCACCTGCAAACTGACTCAATATCACCACATCCATTTTTATAATATAATATAATATACGCTCTACTTTTAGTTCAGAGCAAATGCTGTATCTTTAGTTTTCCTTTAGTGGCCTTCATGGTTTCTCATTTTGTTTGCCTTAACCATCCATTCTAAAGCAATTAATCTTTTGATAAGTAAAAACTGTTTTCCTTTTAGAAAGCCAGACTTTTTCTTTTCTTGAAGCTACCTCATGTCAGAATGAGTCTTGATTTGATTACCAACTGAATGAAAAAAGACAAATAGTTATTGTTCCTTATAGTAGAAGTGAATAATGTCATAAATTTGGCATGTTGCTAATCATCATTGCAATAGCTTTGCCTAGACTAAAGGCCAAGCTACACATTACACTGAATGTCTAGCATGCAATTACAATCCCATATTTCCTTTAATTAGTTACCAAAGGAAAAGGATTATTATTAGAGGCCACATCAAGGGCCTCATTAGAGCCAAAAAGCATTACAGAAATGCTTGTATATCACCATAGGAAATAAACAATAAAACAAGTGGCTGGGAAATCTGCACCCAGGTTTGATTTATTTTCACGTTCACAGATCTGTGGCTGCTCGTTAATCTGCCTGGCTTGATAAAGAAGATTAAGGAAAGCACAGCACTCTCAGAATATTCCTACTTTCCATGGAACGTTGAAAGTATCTGGTGAATTGTAAAGTATATATTTTAAAAAATCATTTCTAAAGCCTAAATAAGACAAGAATTGCTAGAATGAATGTAATTCTAATACGTTTGCCTTATAGATGAGGGCATCTATATTAGCATACTACATAAATTACTAACGTTTCATACTGTATGTAAGCCCATTGATATCAAAAGAATATGTTTTTTTCAAGCAGGTTAGATTTATATCACTTGGCTCATTTATAACTCTCATGTATAAGCATTACTATGAGACTTAACTTAAATATAAAACAAGTGCTACAACAATTTTCCCTGATCAGACAAAGAATTTTTGATGGTATAAATGTTGGGAGTGTCTAAATGTTCTTTCAGTCTACTAAGCCTATTAATTTTCCAGATGGATGGCTATCAAAAAAGGTAGAATTTTCTGCTATGCACATGTTGACATAAAATCCCTTTCTTTATTCTCCCACCCTCATTTTATTGAAATTTAGCTTCAGTAATTACAAGTTACTTTCTTGATATGCTCTGTATAGTATATCACGGCAAAGTTATACTTTTGTTTGACTTATAGATAAGGCAGATTTCAACTATTAAAAAAAAGTTGTGTCTTAATTTGAATTAGATCCAAAGTGCACGGCTAAGGCAGCAGCACACAAATTTTGGGGGGTTCAAAAGCCAACTTTGACCTTTGAAGGACATGCCAGAGTCTGCACTCTAAAAAACAAGGACAATGGCATGAATAGAACTAGGACATAAGCTAAACTTTAGACTTAAATTAATTACTGTTAGTATGATTACTCTCCACGTGTTTAACAAATTTATCCTTCTGTCACATTAAAAATGAGATATTTGGAAGCATTCCATTCTTCATCTTTTTTTATATTTATATTTGTATGCGCACACATAGAACTTCCATAACAATCACACACTTAAATGATTTGCTGGATTTCAGACAAGACTTTGGGATATGCTAACCAGCTTAATCTATGTTTTTAAATCCCTTACCAAACTATGTCTGAATGTAACTATTTATAACAACTTTCCAAGAATTTCAAGCCAGCAAATCATTGGTTTACGTTCCCTAATGGATTTTTGTTGTTAAATGGTAGAAAAACACAGGTCTGAAAGTAAAAGAAAATGTATCCTTCAGGAAATTATCGAGTAACTGCATCATGTGATGTAGTGGTTGGGTGGACAACAGGAAGACCCAGGTTCACGTCTGTTCTTTAGCTTTGGGACAGTCATACTCTTTCATCTCAACCAACTTCACAGGGTAGTTACTGTGGGGAAAAATCAGAGAAGGGTGCACTATATATGCTGCATTAAATTCCTGAATAAAAGAAGAATTGAAGAACAAATCGATACATATTATGGAGAAACTTTGCAACACTTGTTTTGCTCAGTATGACATCTGATTTCTTTTTAAACCTTGACCAGCAATTTCCTCTTTCATAACCTTCATCACTGTATAAATAGTGCAGAATAGCTACAGTTAGAAAAAAGTCTTTAACCAATATAAAAAAGACACTCTTCTAAGGGAAGTGCTAAGCCCTGCTTGTGTGTCTTCAGGATACAGGAGGGAGGGAGGGAGGGAGGGAGGGAGGGAGGAAGGAAGGAAGGCCTTGAAAGTCATGTTAGCCCTGGGTAAAAATGACCTTGCTTCTTTTCCACTTTTAATATTGCAAAGCATCTTTGATAGCCACTTAGAAAGTTCTTATTTTTCCCTAGCTTTCTTCAGGATGCAAAAAATCCTTAAGGCAAGGTTTTCATTAATAAATAATTATCCTTGACACACAGAGAAAGATGCATGAAAAACAGGTTTACTAACACTCCTTTGTACTCATCTGCATTTTAATAAGTAAAGATTGAATGGATGTTCTGTTAATTTTATGATGTCATCAAGAACAGTACTGAAATAATTCCCTGAAGCACAGAGAAAAGCCACAAACAAGCAACCAACAGTAAGGTTTACTATTTACTTGACTGTTCTTTGTAGTATCAGACAATATTCTGGCTATGAAGGTACGGCAGTTTTTAAGATTGACTTAGAAGAGGACTAATCAGCAAGAAAACTTGCTTTATGTCATTGATTAAAACTATATTGGCCATCAAAATGATTCTAAAATCTATATTTATTTATTGGACTTTTATAGCACTTCCCATATGGAATACAGTATCTTACAATGATGTACAGTAGATTAAAATAATTCTTAACTATTAAAATGTAGAACACTTAATAAGTTAACAATTAAATGTGGCACACATGCACACGAATTCTCAACAGCCACACAAGGAAGAGCAATGTAAGTCATTCAAACTATCATAAAATAACATCCAAGAGTTGCCATGCAGTGATTAAAAATGAGTCTCAAACAATTCAATATTAAAAAAAAAGCCATTGAGTGAAATCTTTAAAATAACAGACGCAGCAGTTCTTACGGGGTGTGAGATAAAGTGCTCCAGGACTTCAGAGCATGAGAAGTACCAATTATACCCATTGCAAAATAGCCCTCGTCAAAGCAGGAAGAGTTTTTCAGAGTTCCTGTAGACTGAAAGTCCAAAGGTAAGGACAAATCCATAACCTTTCAGTTGAAAGTACCTCATGGTAATCTTCAGGATGCAGCAGATGCATCAGTGATTTAACTCAGCCTTCCCTGACTGGGTAGTATGTAACAAGTTGCACAGAACAAAAATTCCTATCATAGCTAGCCAGAGGATGATGACAATTCTGGTCCAAAACATCAGTTGGGGAAGGCTGATTTAGCATGTCTGTTTAGAATATTTGGGAAACTACTCGGCATGATTTCTAATTTTAAAAGAATAATATCACACAACGTGTGGCTCATCAAATTGGAACAAGCCTCTTGGGTGCAGTCTTCCTTCACCTGTGCACTTTCTAAACATGTAGAGTTCAACCCCGTAGAAATCTCAGATATGGCTGTGCTGGCTGTGGAATTCTGGGAGTTGATCTCCACCTATCTGCAGAACACCATATTCTGAAAGGTTTATGTAGAGCAGCCTTTCTCAACCTTTTGACCCTGAAGGAACCCTTGAAATATTTTTCAGGCCTTGGGAAACCCCTGCACATTCAGGCTCAAATATAGGCCAGAAGTTACAAAATTATTATATTCGTTTCATGGGTAGGCCTGTATATATGCATTAACAGTGTTCTTAAACTAAAAATAAAGAATGAAACTTACCTCTTCAATGTGAAGTTGCCTGAATTTGAAATAATTTTTAAATACATTGTGATCTGCCAGGGAACCCCTAGTGACCTCTTGCGGAACCCTAGGGTTCCATGGAACCCTGGTTGAGCAACCCTGATGTAGACAGTGCCTTGACTGTAATGCAAAATAAAATGAAATGAAATAAATATTAAGCTATATTATCACATCTGGTTACATCCAAGTATTCTAGGCCTAGACGTCTCATTGTTTTTGCTCCAGTTATTCATACAGAGTGAAAAGTGTATAGCCCAGGGGTAGAACAGATGCTGCATCTAAAGTAGGTCCCATGTTAACCCCTGACATTGCCACCTAAAGGGATCAGGTTATAAATCAGAAACGTCTCAGTTTTAAGGCCACACTAGCAGTTATAAGACATGTCAGGGACTACCCTCCAAAAGTTGGTGTACCAAGGACCCATTTTAGGAGGGGAGATTAGGAATTTCAAGCTGCAAATGGAGCTTTAAGCATCTGAAAGGACTGAGATACTAATTTTGCTTCTTCAAACTCCCCCCACCCCCAAGAAAGTCCCAACACTTTTTGGCTTCATCAACTGGAGGGAACAAAACAAAATGGGAGGCCATACTTTGCAATCATGTTGTAGACCAGAAAGACCCTAGAGAGCTACTGCCATCAGTAGACAGTCCTAGGGTATATGGACAAGCAGTCCACTTGTAGTATAATGCTACTTTCTATAGTTTCATATGTGGACTTTTGATTAATGCTTCAAATTGGAGTTTGGAATCTGTAGCCATCATGTAATTATCATCACATACTTGATTTTTTGTATTCTTCTCTTTTCATCCTATGTTGATGAGTGTCCAAAAACGTTTCACCTCCCTCTGTTTTATGCTAGCTTTTCCTAGTTAATGTACCACTCAGTCTTTTCCTCTTCTTTAACTGAGTTAGTTTTCTCTGTCTCTTCCCCTTTTCATTTCTAATACTCTTTCATTTATATACTGAACTATCCACCCATTTTTTAAGATTGTGCTCTCTCCTTCTTGACTTCCTCTTCGTCTCACTTCACATCAGTCCCCATCCTTCTCCAGTCCTATTCAAAATACTTCTTTACTAGTTTATGCATACATGTCTTTCTCTAATTTAGAGAGTCAATGTGGTGTGGTGGTTAAGGTGTTGGGCTAAGAGCAGGGAGACCAGGTTCTAGTCCTGCTTTTGGTATGGAAGCTAGCTGGATAACCAGCTAGCCAGTCATTTCCTCTCAGCCCCAATCAATGTCAGAGTCTATGACATGCCAGCTGAAAAACAAAACCCCTTGTTGCTTCAGGCATGGACCATCTTCATTGTAAGAATCAAGCAAGTGCATTGAAAACCAAGTGGACCCTGCAATTAAGCAGGACAGATGTGAAGAACATATCATTTTTTAAAGCTTGTAAACCGCAGTGTTTGAACTATTCCCATCCCTTCCATTGTTTGCAGTATTTCTTCTGTACCGCCAGTTTGACTGATATTTATCTGTATGTTTACAGTTTCACAGCCATCTGCAGTAAGGGCTCTTCAAAGTTCACTGCAGTGATTTCAAAAGTAAGACAGACAATTAGTTTGTCTTACCAGGGAAAAGAAATGGGAGTTAACTGTGGTGATGCAAGGTCATTCAATGCCTCATTTTTGTTTTACATAATCTAAGATTGCTTGCTGAGGTAGAATATCCTGCCTTCCTCTTTTATCCCTTTTGTTGATAAGGGTACCTTCACAGGGATAGGCAGCATTTGGGGAGGGATTTTTCCTTCCGTTACTGATCTTCTCATAGTGAAACTTTGATAAGCTTCTGAGAAAAATAAGATTCCCCAAAATCCAGATTAAAAACTTACTGAAAGTAAATCCAGTAAGCCTGTCTGGGAGCTTTTGTTTCATTTACACCCAACTTGCAGGTCAGCTTTGTGCACCAAAAGTAGGTTCTTATCTGCGGACACAGGTTATTTCACTGGAGATGACCAGATGGATTTGTGATGGTAAGCTAGATAGCATTTGTCCAGTAGCAAAAATACATTGAATGTAGAATCTAGTTTCTTAAAAGTACAAAACATCCATTAAAAAAAACAAAACAAAACTAATACATTTGTTTTACGCTTTTCTGTTCTACAAGGATAATCACCAGCCCTGGTGCATTTAGCTAAAGATATCTTTTAAGGAAAAAACATCCTCTCTCTTTTACATCATCCTGATGTATTGCTCGTGAGGAATAAAGAAGACTTTCACTCTTGTGTAACAACATCTCTGGTAATGCAATGATGTCTCTCATCTTTCACCTCAGTGAAAATGATGCAGTTTGCTTGTGATTATAGACTCCTATTGATTTCCAATTTTCACTAGACATGTTCCCTTGGGCTCTAGGCCCTTGTAGATTCTTATCAGTCTTGTAGCAAAGGAACAATGTGGTAATATAATTGGCACAGTGTAGCAATATGACTCTCCCATCCTACTTTCAATTTAGTTCTTTATTGCAATATCTTGGCAGTAGATTCTTTTCGTGGTGTTAATGGCCTCATATATAGTTCTTGATGGCCAGATCAAATTTTGCAAACAAGCATGCATAGAGGGTCTTTTAAGACTCAAGTACCTTTACTCTATGATGGTCTAGGATTGTTAAAAAGATTTGACTCTAAAATGAGTCTAATCTCCAGCACTGATTGCCCAACAAAACAGAATACCTTTTCAGTGTTATATGAACATGATCCTTGTGCTTGTATCTTCCCATTGGAGTGAAATCAGCATTATAAACTCTCATGGAAGCCTAGATTACTCTAGAGCTGAGGTTCTTAACTCTTTTATGCCATGGACCCCTTAAGAGTCTGATGAAATCTACGGACCCTCCTCAGAAAAAAATATTCTAAATGCATAAAATAAAATATGTAGGTATAGATACTATTACAAAGGAAATCAATTATGCCAAAATATAGTTATTAAAATATTAAAAAATAACAAATAGTAATATACGTGCTTCTTTATTAACCCATTAAATCAATATCAAGACAATAGCTTTTTCTGGGATATAGTAATTTGAGATAGTAAGATTTATTGAAGTTAAAAAACGTTCTTGGAGTCTAGAGGCCATAAATTACTCTGTAGCCTACATAGATTATTGAATGAAAAGCAAAATTTCATTTAGAGGTTAGTGAAAAAAAGTTGCCATTTTTCCCATCCAAGTTCATAGACCCTCTGAAATCTATCCATGGACTCCAGATCAAGAACTCTGGCACTTGTATTGTAGTATTCTAGAACCCTAGTTCTAGGGTGTACATTTCAGTTAAACCACAGAACAATGCAATTGGGACCGGACAATGATAAAATAGGAGTACATCAAAACAACGACCTTCTACAGTGCAAAGCACATTAGTTGTTTTAAGTTAAAAAACTTGTGAAAAGTTTGTAAGGGTAGTATGGAATATTCACTCATTTTTCACCAACTTGAATTTTAATCATACAGTGATCTTATCTCAGCCTACTTTTAAAGCTCTCTATATCTGTGGCAATGGAGACATTGTCTCATACCACGATGGTGAAATTTGCCTTTGAAAACATGCTGGTTTCCCACAGAATCCTGGTGTAGGATTGCAGTCACTTTTTCACAATTCTTTATGGATTCTAGGATCAGTCTTCCCCAGCCTGCCGTATAGGTTGAATGTCAGCTCCCACAACCCCTGCTCATAATGCCCAGTGTGACAATGAAAGCTCAAGGTTAGGATAGTAAAAGTCCAACCCATCCGATAGCATCTGGTTGAAGAAAATGCATTTGTTTACATTTTTACTATGAGTCTTCCTTTGCCACCATCTTTTAGTGTTTTCATTTTTATTTTGCAAATCACCAACAGACATAGACAACTGCATGTAGACCAATGTGTATAGACAAATAAGGTAGCAAGTTATTTTATATATATTTTTAGAAAGGGATGAAAGGAGTTTTATTAATTCATATCTCAATGTACTGGGAGATGGGACCTGTTGGTAGACACAAGGAGTCTTGGTGATTTTGATGGCACCTAAGGTGTCAACAACATCTAGAATTCCAAGAATCTATACATGCTGATGATCATAATTCTATAAATATCATAATAGGTCTGAAAAGGGAAAATGTATTTTGATTTCATTTAAATATGTCTTGAAGACTTGGAAAGGGGATGGGTGGAGATTTGGAGAACCTTGAAGTCTGGAATTTAAAGTTGAGCTTCCATTCATGAGATGACTCTTTCCATAAATGGAAAAAGTTTTGACCCAGGCTCCCACAAACTGAGTGGGAGGTGATCATTTTCTGATTTCTCCATCCCTGTCATTTCCTCAGCCTTCTGAAAGAGATTAAATAGAGTGCACAGAAGCTACTGGGAGAAGAGAAGAATTGCTATTCTATTAGCCAGAACCAAAACTACCAGTTCCACCATGGAATTCCATATCTTTCTTACAGGAACTTTCAGTCATGGGAAACTGAATTTCCACAAATAGTCTGTGATTCTCTTATTCTTTGATTGACCATTATAATATCCAGTGGCAAAGAAATTATATTTATAGTTTCAACTTTGGATATGTCATTCTATTTTTAAATCATTCTACTTTTTTAAAATTGTTGCTAGAGAAAATCATTAGATGCTCTTTTTTTCAACTGTGTGAAAGGGTAAACAGGTGCTTCCTAAGGACCTTTTCCAAGCCATTAATGATTTTATATACCTCTAACATGTCTTGCACTCACCCATCACTTGTCTGAGCTGAAGAGCCCTAATCTCTTCCATGAAAGCTTTGGTATTCACAGCAGCTGTTCCAGCAGAAAACAAAACCCTTGTCTCCTCTCATTTTGGTCTATAATACCTCTACCCAGCCCCTAAATTTTAAACTGACAACACAGGCCATGAAACTCAGCTGAAGAGTAATTCATGATAAAGATCAAAGCAATTATGTAACATTCTGGAGAAATCAGAGGCAATATGTTCCTATTTACAGCTAGAGAGCGCACAGCATTTACTGTTGATTTAGAGACTTTGTAAGAAGACGAGGCATCCTAATTATATAATGCCTATTTTACATAACAGAAGCAAAGCTGGTGCTTTTTGCATCCCTGCTGAACAATACTATTTGGCATTGTGATCAAGTCTTTCTAACAATAGGAACATGATTTGGCATCAACAAATATTCCACTTGTTTAAAGATAAATTACTTTGGCTGGGTGTGTGAAGTTTTCCACACTACCACTATATCCACTAAGTTGTTTTAGCAACACCTTAAGGATATTGATATATTGTTTTTTTTACTGAGAAAAGTTTCTCATCTCACTTTTACTTCCCCCCCATCCCCGAGTCTTATCAAGTAGAGGCAGGATATTCATATTCTAAACTAAATAAATATTCTGAACAAAAAGCAAGTTATTTTCAACTGTGTCTCTGTATGTCAATACACAGAAAGTAAGAAAGACAGAAAGAGGTAGATGGACATGTGACTGTTGCATACTGTTCTTCTGGGGTACAAAATGTGAGAGAATAAGAACCAGCATCAAAAAACCAAGTAAAGATGCATGGTCCATCTCACAGGAGGAAAAACCCTGATGTGTATAGGGTTACACTCAACAGCCTGGTTTTTCCTTAACTTCACCAGGGATTAGTGCAGTTCCATTGCACTGATCACAAAAATAATGGAAAAAGACAGATACTGATCTCACCCAGAGAGTTTGAATGGAAAGTCCAGCTAACCAGAAGGCTATCGTGCAAAGAAATCAGAAAACAGACATCTCTGCATGATAGAAAAAAAAATATGTTAGTATTTGTTGGGTCTTATATGATATCTGAATGCCTGAAGCAGATGTCCAGTGGAAATTAAGGTCTAGGTCACAATGACTTCCACTTGAATCTGGACACAGTACTTGTAAAAGTTTTCCCCAGAACTTTTGAACTGAATTGAACTGAAATGTTTGATTTGGAAAAACAACAATGAGAAAGTACACTGAGTTCTTCTTGAGACTATATTTACTAATAGGTTTTTAAAATATTTTAACACATGACAGCTCAGTTTCACTACCTTTCTTTACTTTGTTTAGCTTGTAGGAAGAAAAAAATGAAAGCACTAAAATTTAATTAACATATTAATTTCAGCATGCCTGAAGAAATTATCATGAGTATTTCTACTTCCTGGGGGAAATCACCCAGGAAATTTTAGACTTGTTTTTGTTGTTTATACTACTACTGTACCACTACTATTATATATACTTAAAATAGTTAAGAGCAGAGACATCACACTGACAGCAAAGGTCCGCATAGTTAAAGCAATGGTATTCCCCGTAGTAACCTATGGCTGCGAGAGCTGGACCATAAGGAAGGCTGAGCGAAGGAAGATAGATGCTTTTGAACTGTGGTGTTGGAGGAAAATTCTGAGAGTGCCTCGGACTGCAAGAAGATCAAACCAGTCCATACTCCAGGAAATAAAGCCAGACTGCTCACTTGAGGGAATGATATTAAAGGCAAAACTGAAGTACTTTGGCCACATAATGAGAAGACAGGATACCCTGGAGAAGATGCTGATGCTGGAGAAAGTGGAAGGCAAAAGGAAGAGGGGCTGACCAAGGGCAAGATGGATGGATGATATTCTGGAAGTGATGGACTCGACTGTGGGGGAGCTGGGGATGGCGACGGCCGACAGGAAGCTCTGGCCTGGGCTGGTCCATGAAGCCATGAAGAGTCGGAAGCAATTGAACGAATAAACAACAAAAACCACTACTATTATTTTATATAGCATCAACCAGTGAACTCTCATGGCAGTTTACAATAATGTATCTGTTTAATTTATCCAATCCAATCCAGCTTGTGTTACAATCATTTATTTAGCTAGTAACTGACAAAGCAGTTATAAGCCTAGTGGGCAACCATATGAGAGGTCTTAGAATGGGGTGGAGCTGCTGCTCCATTGAGGGGGAGCATCTATTTAGTGGGTCCCAAACACCAGTATAATATAACATGGTCATATGTCTACCACCAATTCAAGTCATCCATAGGCTCTTAAATGGGATTCTCCATTTCTCCATTCTCTCCTGTGCTGGAAGTCCCCTTCCATTCTTTTTTATAATCATTTTTATAGTATTTGCCCATATTCACAAACCTTAGCAATGTCTGAAAAGGCTCCTAATGTATACAGAAAACAGGAAGATGCTGATTTCCCTGTCAAGTTGTTCTTGTATGTCAACTTCCCTAACCTGGTCCACTGAAGATGTGCTGGAAATTCTGGCAGTTGTAATGCCAATACATTTGGAAGTCACTAGTTGAGATGGATGTTCTGGGCATTTCCAAGTATCTGTCAGCTTCTTCATCAGTGTTTATCATTCTCAAAACTGCTAAGAAATATTAATTACTCAGCAACTCGCTATATAACATCATTAAAGGCTAGCCAAAATAGTACTGGTTTTAGGATTAGGTATCAAAAGTAATTTATTTTATTTATTCTTCAGATTTTTTTTAAAAGTGAAAACTGTAGATCGGAGAGTTACATACTAAAGTTTGTGAACTCCACTGACAAATTTTGTAGAAAGGTTGCCTAACATTGAAGGGTATCTGTAGAGTCCTTGTTGCTCTCTGAGCTTGGTTGTTTGCTTGCAGACATTTCATTACCCAAATAGGTAACATCAGGGTGAGTTAGTGTGGGGTTTGCTCCCTTTTTATATACAGAAGCTTGCCCTGCCAGTTTACTGCCAGTTTTTATATCCCTGTACACAGGGAGCAAACCTGGAAACATCTGCAAGGAAACAACCAAGCTGAGAGAGCAACAAGGGCTCCACAGTTCAACCTGAGCTACATATATTCTCTTCTGTTGGATTGAAGGGTATCTATTGCTGCCCCTGCTCGTAATTTCTTTTTTCTTGACAACAAAGTTTGAAGCTGTTTTGACAAGGATGGATTATTGAAACAAGGTTCTGAGGCTTCAGCTAGTTGGCACTGTTTTCATAATTTGGTGCTACTGTAGTTTACCCACTTTACCTTAAATTTTGCTAGTTCAAGGGATCTTTTTAGCAGCCAGCTTTAGGAAAGGTGTTTTTAACACAGAAGTTCTTACGTTCTTTAATCTGTAGTACAGTTAACTACTGGGTCCACTAACATTCCCAGCAATTTTAAGTGGTCCACTAAAAAAAAAGTTTGAAAAAGTTTAACTAGAGAAGTAGTGTACTGTAAAATAATAGAACAACCATTCTTCAAATGGGGAAAAGCTCTATGGGGTTCCTCTCTTCACAGGCAGCATTCCTGTGCTGCTCTGGATTATTATCTGGATCTAAGATAGTTAATATAGATATGTGACCAATATGTCTGTAGCTTGAATCATGTCAACTGGATTTCTATTTTCTTAATGGAAACGTTTCGCTCCTTATCCAAGGGGCTTCTTCAGTCTGAGCAAAGTTGGTAAGGGAATCCTAAATATGTTCCTAGGTAGCTGTGTGACCTTACACCTGGGGCTAGGTCATGGTTATATTGAGATGTAATTTTTAAGTCCTTTTATCATCTAATGGAGGGTCGTTAAAAACACCATGCTGCTGTTGAGCTTCTGAAATGGTCTTAATCTTCCTAGGCACAGAAGACAACACGGGGAGGAAGATGGGGGAGAGTTTGTGCCTGAGGCCCCCACCTCTATTCAAGGAAGGATTTTCCAAGTTGGCATAAATGGATTCCTTGACCCCTCTCTCAAACCACCTATCTTCTCTGTCTAAAATGTGAACATTAATGTCCTCAAATGAGTGTCCTTTTTCTTTTAGATGAAGATAAACTGCTGACTCTGGTCCTGTGGTGTTATTTCTCCTGTGTTGTGCCATCCTCCTGTACATAGGTTGTTTGGTTTCTCCAATGTAGAGTTCAGAGCACTCCTCACTGCACTGGATTGCATAAACTACATTGCTTTTCTTATGTTTTGGAGTTTGATCTTTGGGGTGTACAAGCCTCTGTCTCAGTGTGTTGGTGGGTTTGAAATATACAGGTATGTGGTGTTTGCCAAATATCCGTTTTATCTTTTCAGACACGCCAGCCATGTAGGGAATGACCAGGTTCTTTCGTTTACTCTGAGTCTCAGCCCTATCTGTCGCTGTTTTAGGTCTGGTAGATTTAGATTTGGTGAAGGCCCAATTTGGATATCCACAGGCCTTCAGGGCTGTTCTCAGGTGCTGATTTTCATTCTTTTTGGAATCCATGGAGGTGGGGATGGTTTCTGCTCTGTGTGACAATGTCCTGATGACTCCTAGTTTGTGCTGCAGTGGATGGTGGGAGTCAAACATCAGATATTGATCTGTGTGTGTGGGTTTCCTGTAGATCCCTATTTCTAGCTTGCCACCGGTCCCAATGAGGACTTCACATTCCCTACATGGCTGGCGTGTCTGAAAAGATAAAACGGATATTTGGCAAACACCACATACCTGTATATTTCAAACCCACCAACACACTGAGACAGAGGCTTGTACACCCCAAAGATCAAACTCCAAAACATAAGAAAAGCAATGTAGTTTATGCAATCCAGTGCAGTGAGGAGTGCTCTGAACTCTACATTGGAGAAACCAAACAACCTATGTACAGGAGGATGGCACAACACAGGAGAAATAACACCACAGGACCAGAGTCAGCAGTTTATCTTCATCTAAAAGAAAAAGGACACTCATTTGAGGACATTAATGTTCACATTTTAGACAGAGAAGATAGGTGGTTTGAGAGAGGGGTCAAGGAATCCATTTATGCCAACTTGGAAAATCCTTCCTTGAATAGAGGTGGGGGCCTCAGGCACAAACTCTCCCCCATCTTCCTCCCCGTGTTGTCTTCTGTGCCTAGGAAGATTAAGACCATTTCAGAAGCTCAACAGCAGCATGGTGTTTTTAACGACCCTCCATTAGATGATAAAAGGACTTAAAAATTACATCTCAATATAACCATGACCTAGCCCCAGGTGTAAGGTCACACAGCTACCTAGGAACATATTTAGGATTCCCTTACCAACTTTGCTCAGACTGAAGAAGCCCCTTGGATAAGGAGCGAAACGTTTCCATTAAGAAAATAGAAATCCAGTTGACATGATTCAAGCTACAGACAATTCCACCTGGATGACTGAGAACCTTCATAGACATATGTGACCAATAGGTATTCCAAAGAATGTAGACACTTTAAAAAGTACCATAACATGTGCTTAGCTCCTGAATATGTTTAGACACATCCATTCTTTTCAGTTAATAAAATATGCTATTAATATCAGTAACAATTTTGTGAATGGCCATTATCAATAATCCCCATCTACCACTTCTGCATTTCCCCCCCCCCCCCACCTCAGCCTTCATCCACTATTTTTTGTTTGTTTGTTTCATGGTCCCCTCTGATTCAGACAACTCAGAGGCAGAGGAAACTGAACTAACAGAATGTCAGCTTTAGGATTTAGGGACCAATCAGCCACTGAGGCTGATTCTGCCAGTAGTCAAATTGAGTAGGTGTGGGATGAGCCAAATGAAGGTCCCAATTCAGAATGACCCTCTGAGGACATGCCAAGAACTCTGGAAGGCTGAGCAGAATGTCTCTGCTTAGCTGATATAGAAAAAAAAAAAGCAGGAACAGCCTTAATTGGGCCACACCTGCACTAGCACCCACCAGTGTCTGACTCCTCTGTTGGGAACAACCACACCAACCATGGCTCTGTGCTCTTGTGTCCGTGATTCCTGTGCACTTCCTGCACTTTGGTTCTTTGACCCCAGACTGGCTGATTACCCTTCTGTGATGTCGGAACCTCTAGACACTTTCTGGACCACCACCTGTGTGCTGATTTGGCTTTGGGCTAAGCTTATTCAGGAAGACCTTGTTCTCCTGTAAGTGTTGCTGGTGCCTGCATGCACTGCCACACACCAGCACTCTGCCTGCCTTTGCTTATAATTGTTTGCAACTCAAACTAAACTACTTATAACTCGATTCTGTGTGCATACTCAGCCTGCAACAGGACATTTTCCTCCTTTCCTATGTAATCCTTCTTCAGGATAATGTTTCATCTGGTTGACAAAATAGATTATGGTTCAAGAAAGCTTATGGCATAATAAATTTCTTAGTCTTTAAGGTTCCGTAAGAGCCTGCTGTTTTGCTGCCAAAAGATACTGGAATCAAATATATTGCTGAGAAGCATTCAGTCAATAGGGAGTCATTTATGGTTACCTTATGGTAACTATTCCATAGAGACAGCTGTTTCACATAGGCTTCCTCAGGCATGAGATTTCTCCTTACTTCAAGCAATTTGGCTTCATTAAATGTGTCAGAGCTATGGAGGGAGCTATTGCTCTCAAGTCATGCTGGTGGGCTTCCCATACACATCTGAATATGTTAATAACAGATCTAAGTATGGAACAGAATATTCCCCAACATTCAGATGCCCCCAACTCTATGGGCCTTCCATAAGTTCTTGAAAACCTGGCTCTTCCCTCGGGCATAGGGCCAGGGTGTTAGATGAGCCTGATTTGTGATGGTTAGGATAATGACTCTGGTTGGTCTTAGACGTATTATGTTCTTTTTTCTTTTTCAAGTAATTTTATTAAATATTATAATTATAGTAGTAAAAGCTAATACAAACTAAAATAAAGATAGAAAAATAGAAAGAAGGAGTAAAAGCATTGTCATTTCAGTCCTGGTATCAGCAAAAGTCCATTAAGGGTTACCAGAAATAATAACATATCTATTTTAACCTTGATTAAATAAACCAACTTTATATTCCTTCCTTTTACTTCTAACAATCTTAATCTTTAATCCATTCAAATAATATCATATAACTTGATTTATTTTCATTTCTTCTTTGTCCCTCCTCATGGGATTTTTCAAAGCTTAAACAAGTCTCTTTTGTAAATCCAATATAGAAAAATCATCCAGGTCAGTTTCTTGGTTTATTGTTTGTATGTCCTTTTTAATTATTAAAACATCAGCCAGTTTCTTTTGTATGTCCAGTGTAACATCTTTTTCCATGTCATTCTTGTAGCCTGTCATTTGTAAATCCACTTTCAATTCAGTCTCTGTCTTGTCAGGTGAAACTTGTTCCTCTTCCATAGCATCTTTTAGACCATAGGTTTCCAAACTGTGTGTCGTGACACTTTAGTGTGTCGCAACACACAGTTTAGTGTGTTGCGACACAACCTGGAAGTGGACATGCACGGTGGCGGCGCGGGGGTCTCCTCGCGAGGAGCAACTGTCTGTAGCACCTGTGGGTGATCTCTGGTCCTCTCCTTTATCTGGAGAGGTTCGAAGAGCCGGTCTACTTGCCGGCTCCTCATTCTTCGCCATGGTCATCTGCTCTGCTTTTAGTGGAGCCATCTTCAGTCCACCATTTCTTCCTCCAGAAGCTCAGATGTGTTATGTTCTTACTGTTGTTTTATTTTATATTTTTTTGGTCATTTTTTGTTTATCCTATTTTTACTTGACGTTGGCTGTCCAGAGCTGCAATTTGCAAATTGGGCAGCCATATAAATCAATTAAATAAATAAACAAATAAATAAGTGGGCCTTCCATTTGGTTTTGGTTCTTCTTAGGCTACATTTTTAAAGCCAATATACCAAAAAAAAAAAAAAACCACCCAACCCAAACCTGACCACAAAACCAGATGCTTCTTTGCCTAAACAATTCTAAACAAACTGAGAACATTTACTGAAAGAACAACTTATAGTTTCTTTATTAGCCTCTTCATATTTATATAATGAATATGATGCTGAAGTGGAAGTCATGGGAAAGAAAACTTCATGATTATCTCCAATATGAAAGAAATAGTGGGAGGATTAATTTTTGGTTTGTCAGGATTTTGTTTTATTTTTGAAAGATGACAGTACCAAAGTGAATGGGTGGTATCTACAAAAATCTGCTCTGTAGTAGGCTAGATCATAACCCCGACTGTGCAGGAAAATACTGGGATATTTACAATTTTAAAAACTTTCAATTTTCCAGTTAACTAATGACCAGTAAAAATGTTTAAGAGAAATGGAGAAATGTCCAAGGCCACTGCATGAAAATTAAGAAATACAAGTCAAATTATAATAATAGAGCGGAACAAAATAGAGCCAAGAAGTATTGTTGCAATTAAACTGAGATGAAAAATTAGGAGAAAAAAAGATGGGGGGGGAATTCTCTTTATAACTGGCATGGGGAATTTTGGTACATTCAAAACAACATCTAATGTAATTGAGAGCCACCTTATAACAAAACAGACTTTTTGTCCAACTTCTCTAGTACTGTATTCTATCATTGGCAGCAGCTGTCTGAGATCTCAGACAGGTCTTTTCCATCACTCACTCCCTGGTGATGCCAGAAATTAAAGTCTATTCTATAGAAATAAAGTCCTTTAATCATTGAGTTAAAAGAGTGGCGGTTGTCTTAACAAGTGTTTAGCCAATTGTCTCTTCAGGGTGGCATTATTATTATTATTGTTATTCAGGTAGCATTATTATTATTCAGGTGGAATAATAATAATAATAATAATAATAATAATAATAATAATAATAATAATGCCACCTGAATAACAACAACAACAACAACAACAATATCACACGTAAAATAACTGCAGAACAGAAATAAAGTATCAGATCACTAAAATATACAAAACTATAAAATAGCACACTATTTTATATTGCAAACCTGGCAGCTCTAACTCGAAAGGACTAGTGGGATACCAATCAGGTATTTACAATAAAAAAAAGAGTAAATAAATTAGACCATATAAAACTTACTAATAATATATAACTAATAACAATAACAATAACAATAACAATAACAATATATATATTATATATATAATAATAACTGCACAAATGTGCAGGGGTAACCTTTACCTCTTTAATTAAATCAAGTCAAATGAAACAATATACAACATAAAAGCCAGGGAAGCCTGTCACCAAGGCCAGTTCAGAAGCCATAAATCCCCAATCAGAGCAGCACCCCTATTCCTCTGAGTCGAGGTTTAAGCTCAGCTTTTAAAACTAAAGTCATCTCATCTTAAGTGCAATTCCAAAGTGGTGGCACTCGGTCCTAAAAGCTCTTACCATTGACTTTGCTTGTCAGAGTAGCAGAAACAGCCCAAAGTATCTTCTGTGGGGATGTTATCTATTCAAAAGTGGAAATGTCAGCCCTTTGAGGTAGGCCCGGTCAGGAAATGGACACTGCAAGAACTATTGGAGCTCTACTTAACTGATATAGACTCTAGTAACAGAGAGGGCGTGGTGGCTCAGCGGGTAAGACGCCAGGCTTGTCGATCAGAAGATTGCAAGTTCGGAGGTTCGAATCCCTAGCCCCACATGACGGAGTGAGCTCCCGCACTAGCCCCAGCTCTTGCCAACCTAGCAATTCGAAAGCATGCAAATGCAAGTAGATAAATAGGTACCACTTTGGTGGGAAGGTAACAGCGTTCCGTGTTCATCATGCCAGCCACATGATCATGGAAGCGTCTTCGGACAACGCTGGCTCTTTGGCTAACAAATGGAGATGAGCACCGGCCCCTAGAGTCGGACACGACTGCACAAATGTGTGGGGGGAACCTTTACCTTTTTTACTATTAAGAATCTTGAACCCCTGATCATGTTTTCCCTTCCCTCCCTCGCTTTAAATTTCTTTCTAATGCCTTTTCCCTTCCCAGCTTGATTCATGTTTTGCTAGCTCCTTCTCCAAGGTCATATCTGTGGTTCTCTACAGGAGGGAGGGAGCCACCAACTTACTGAATCAGAATCAGTATTCCCTTTCCCCCTTCCCTTAAGTTGGAAACCTGGTCCTGGGGTCAGGCTGACAGGATCCCAGAGGAATACTACAAGCAAATCCGATTCAGAATCTATTTGTCAGTCCATACCTAGCACTGCCATGAGTTGAAGGCACGCTGAGAGTTTGACTGTTTTATCACATGTTGGGTCAGATGCAAAGAATATCTCCCCAAGGTTAAGGTTAACCCAGCATCTTCAGCTTTTGATAATAGTGTATGTTTTACTTGTATTCCAAGGTGGCCTAATTGAATAAGAGGATGAAGGTGGATCTCATGGTCAAGTTTAGATCTTTGGGGCTGAAATATTGTTTGCCTCAGTCACATTGTTCATCATTAAAGTCCAAAATATACATATGAAAGGGTTGGTGCCCTGCTCTAACTCAAGGAATCAGCAGCATATTGAGCGGATGGAATAAAGCTGACATGGTCTCTTGGCAACTCCACACTTCAAAATGACATGTCTCATTTGGTCAATCACTTTCTAAGGACATAATCCATCAGTTAATTTGTTAAAGCCTTGTGTTATTTTAGTCTCTGTTTATATGTGTTGGCATGCTAGAATTGTAATGAGAGAGAAAATTTTCATTGTGCATTTTTTTCCCTATGTGGCACACATTGGGAAGGACGCCCAAGCCAACATAGCTTCTAGTAAGTCAATGTTACCAGACAGTGTGCGTTAATCTAGATTAGGCATAAGTGATCTTAATATATGGAATATTGACACTTATCCTGGCACGCACTCACCCTTGGCTAGGACAAGAGGAAAGAGGCATTCACACTTCCAAACAGCAGCATGTTTTTCAAGTATCGCTGCTTTTGTAGTAATAAAAGATACACATAAAATGCACCTGTTCACAGAAGCAAATGCCATTTTTGCCACAAAGTATAAAGGAATACTCAAACTCATGTTCATTACTGAGGTCACGAAGAGTCGGACACGACTAAATGACAGAACAACAAACAAATAAAGGAATATAATAATAACAGAAAAATTGACTTGAGCATCAATGTTTAATAGTGTGTATCCAACTGCAATGAAAAATTGGTACCTTTAAGTGTTATTCAAGATTCCATAAATGGTCATTTTTATTGTCTGTAAAAATATATGTATTACAAAAGAGGAATATACTGTATAACTTTTGAACTGTGTTTTTCTTATTCTTCTAAATTAAAACTGAAAATGCGGGTGGGGGAGGTTGTTGTTTTTTTCCCCAGAAAGAGAGGGAGGCGTGGATGGAAAGGTAGGCAGGCAGGCATCTCCAGCAAGAACAGTGAACAATGCATCTACCATGATGTCATCAGACAACTGACTCACGTATTTTCATCAGATGTCATGATGTCATTTATAATCAAGATGTCATTTATAATCAAGTCATTTACACAATAATATAATGACACATGTGTTGCTGTTTTAATGTCACTGTATCTTATTATGGAGATAGATGATGATAGATAGATAGATAGATGATAGATAGATAGATAGATAGATAGATAGATAGATAGATAGATAGATAGATCTCTTCTGAGATATATAGACACAGATTCATTAGATTAATTAAAGTATACCATGTGTTCAGTAATTGTCATCCCATTTGCATTTATATATAAATGACAAATGATGGCAGTACATTTGTACATTCACAGACTGTCATAATCTGCAAAAGCAGAAATAATCAGCCCCTTATCTGCGGGCCATTTGCACCTCCCAATGCCCTTTGGATGGAACCCCAACAACATGAGACTGTACTGCCAAAATTTGGTGGCAAATGGACCCAATTGTTGGGTAATGGTTTAAGGTTATTTTCTGATTTGAGGAAAGAAGTTTAAGAGTGATAATGGCAGTAGCTTGTCTCCTCTGCTCTGACCCAACGCCTTCTGCTTCCCAGCTTTAAAAACTGTATACCTTAACCCTCCCAAAATGCCAAATTTCAGCCATGCTGTGCAGGTGACTAGGTCACATATGGCCTCCTGAAGCCTTTCAGAACATTGGAATGTGGAGTTGCTCAGCCATGGTAATGTATCAATAATGTGGGCATACCTTATATTACCAGACAGCTAGGTGGCAGCCCCCAACTGACCTTAAAAAGGTAAAGGTTCCCCCCGCACATTTGTGCAGTCGTGTCTGACTCTAGGGGCCGGTGCTCATCTCTGTTTCTTAGCCGAAGAGCCAGCGTTGTCCGAAGACGCTGCCGCGGTCATGTGGCTGGCATGACGCGCGCGGAATGCTGTTACCTTCCCACCGAAGTGGTACCTATTAATCTACTTGCATTTGCATGCTTTCAAATTGCTAGGTTGGCAACTGACCTTTTGTTGTTGTTTATTCGTTCAGTCACTTCCGACTCTTCGTGACTTCATGGACCAGCCCACGCCAGAGCTTCCTGTCGGCCGTCACCATCCCCAGCTCCCCCATGGTTGAGTCTGTCACCTCCAGAATATCATCCATCCATCTTGCCCTTGGTCGGCCCCTCTTCCTTTTGCCTTCCACTTTCCCTAGCATCAGCTTCTTCTCCAGGGTATCCTGTCTTCTCATTATGTGGCCAAAGTACTTCAGTTTTGCCTTTAATATCATTCCCTCAAGTGAGCAGTCTGGCTTTATTTCCTGGAGTATGGACTGGTTTGATCTTCTTGCAGTCCAAGGCACTCTCAGAAGT
Source organism: Charina bottae (assembly GCA_023362775.1). NCBI lineage: Eukaryota > Metazoa > Chordata > Lepidosauria > Squamata > Charinaidae > Charina > Charina bottae. Next base: position 28,543,634 of record JALMGJ010000003.1, on the reverse strand, counting down.
TTCCTCCAACACCACAGTTCAAAAGCATCTATCTTCCTTCACTCAGCCTTCCTTATGGTCCAGCTCTCACAGCCATAGGTTACTACAGGGAATACCATTGCTTTAACTATGCTAGCTGATCTCAAAAAGATAAGCTGGATCAGATTTGGTTAATACTGGAAGAGAGACCACCAAGAGATCCCAGGACTGTAGTCTACACTGGGAAGCTGACAAAACATTCTGAAAGAAAGGCAATCACAAGCCATTGCTATACTGTTGCCAGGAAAACTATATGTAAGTATTCATGAAGACAGATTAGCTTGACCTGAAGTTAAATTGCCAAAGTGTCAGGTTGAGGAAAAGCAAAAATCATTAGTATGAAAATCCTCAAATGCTGCCATTTATTTTAGGCCAGGAACTTTCAGAGTTTCCATCTTCATGGAACTCATTCTGCATAACCTTGCTGGGGATTCTGAATCTAGAGCATGCTCTGCAACACACAGAAAGCTGTATCAGAGAGCCAATTTGGTGTCGTGGCTAAGATGCTGGACTAGAAACCAAAGACCATGAGTTCTAGTCCTCCCTCAGGCTGGCTGGGTGACTTTGGGCCAGTCGCACTTTCTCAGTCCATCCCATCACAGAGTTGCTGTTATGGGAAAAATGCAAGGAGGGAGCATATGTACAAGATAAATGTGGGATATAAATCTAATAATAATATTAGGCCTTATCACTTACATCATAAATACTTTTGAATTCATCTAATATTCCCCTATGACTTCCTATTTGTTATGGTATGTGGGAATGACCTTGGGAGACAGGAGGAAGAGCCGCAGCCTAGACAACCATCATGCAAAAGGTATCTCAGCCCACAGAAGGAAAAGGGGCACGGGAAGCATCTCAGAAGGGACCCTCCCTAGTTTTCCAGAGAGTAAAAGGAGAGGAGGGGAGAAATACTTTCAGGCTTGCAAGATTCTGTGAATGTAACCTTACCCTAAAGTTAGAGTTAGTATTCATAGTTGTGCTTCTTGTCTGGACTACCTTGAAGGACTAACATATTACAGCAAATAGTAAAATGAATCCCTACCTAACAGTGGTGTGGTTCAATGCCTATTGGATTGAGTGACAGACTCAGTCTCCAGTGGGTTATGGGTGACATCTTATTCCCGGCATGTTAAACAACAAAAAGCGCAGTTGCAGTTCGGAGTCTAGATTCCTTTTTGGTTGTGTCTCTGCCACCCAAGGCAACAGGTATCTAATTTCTTTTTAGGAAACTTCTCTGGCACTACTGAGGAATCCTCTTGTGAAAAGCCTTTAGAAAGATTCAGCTTCCTCTGGAACAGAGTTAAACATTTCTGATTTAAGGCTACAGGATGGAAGTTTTATAAAGGTTTAAGGATATGAAAAATAAGTCTACATAAACCATTTGCAACTTATTAGGTATTTACTACAACTGGAAAATAAAAATGGAGAAGATGCAGCCACAGAATTCAGCACTCTACTATAAAACATTTTGTCTAGTAATAACAGTGCCTGCACAAATATAAATTAAATGAAGTTGTAAGCCTGTAGTTGAGAAAATTAGAACTCTTTTAGTGCCTTGAAGCAAAAATGATCACTTCTACTCCTTTCCATTAGCATAAGAGTACAGCAGCTCCTGAATAGCCATAAAATTAAATATACCTAGATATGTGAACTGTACAAGTAACAGAGTTCCAGTCATGGGCATTTCAAAATATTTAGGTAATAACTAAGCAATCCCATTTGTTGCTAGGGACAAAACAAGGAAAGAAAAGGGGTAAGGAATGCAGGAAGTGTTCCAAGAAAGGGAGCGGAGCGGGGAAAGGAGGGGAGGGGAAAATATATTGGTCTGAAACCCAAGTTTATTGTTTCAGGCTCTGCTGCTCTTTAAACTTGTTGAAAAAGTGGTTTTTTACAAAAGGAGGTCCAGCAGCAGTATTGAGAAAAGAGATAAATATTGTGGGAAGAGCTATTTAACACTTTCACTAGTTCACTTAGCTTTACATAGAGCGGCTGTGGCAAGAATGTTAGGATAAAAATATGCCACTTAGATCCAGAGAGAGAGAGAGAGAACAGGCACATTAGAATTATGGATGGTGTTTATATTTCTTTCACTGCAAACCTATCTTTGGCACAAGGGTTAGGGCCAATATATTGCCAAAAATGGAATAGTAATACACTGTTGAGCCGTGAGTTTACAGTATGCTAGCCCATACACAGCATTTATTTGGCAAAGCTTCCTGCAGTCTTTTGCCTTTCATGGAAAGTCGCTTCTATCAGTACTGACATCTTCCAGATGTTAGTAGCTTTGATTCTATCCCCCCTCCCTTTCTCCTCCTCCCCTTGTTTTTCCCATGCTGCAAATGAGTTGGCATGGAAACAACTCTTTTCTGGCAACATGACATACAATTCAAGCAAAATGCATTTAGCACAGATGAATAGTTCACGAATATGCCTCTAACAAAAGTCATTTTAAAAGCCCTGCTTTGCATTTGTTGGTGTTTATGACAACCTTCCAAACAAAAGTCTAAAATTCAAATATTTCCAAGGGCAGCTGTTTTGATCCTTTAAAAGTTGTATACTTTGGATAATCCCTGAATCTATTTATTTAATCAATAATGGGATACAAAGCCAATGTAATACAAAGCCTGAATATGAGATGCTCACAGCAACCCATGTGAAGAGCTTTCTCCAAAGGGGAATGTTGATTTTATTAATTCTTTTACATAAGAATCTCACCATCAAATAAAATAATGTTCCTACAGAGCTTTGGAGAACAGGAATAAAGAATCTACGAAGATATTTCACATGCATTTGAGGAAATTATACATTTCACATGCATTTGAGGAAATTATGTTCTGGTCCATAAGGGGGGCGGGGTTTGCGGGCGGGAGCCCTGCAGCCCAGTTCCTAATAGGCCACGACCCACTAGGCCGCGGCCCACAGGTTGGGGACCCCTGAATTACATGATTTGGAACATGGATCACATTACAATTATGCCAACTCTCAAACAGTTATTTCCTCAATGGTCACATCCTACTTGAATCTTTAAAGTGGCCTGAAAATCTATCAGGAGCATCAGAAACGCACCATACTTCAAGTACGTGAGGGGCTCATGATAGATGAATCATAACATGGAGTAGATGTGTATTTGGAAGCACATCCAGGAACATAACCTAAACAAGAATGATACAGCTGCATCCAATGATGAATGAAGGTGAGAACTCCTTATTTCAGAGGGCTGAATTACCATAATCCACAAGGAAAGTGAATATTGCAGGGCCAATAACACAGTCTTACTATTCAAGAATTCTGAAATCATAGAATTGATTTTCATGAATGGCAAATCCACAGCATGTTTAAGGAGAAACTATGTGCTTCATCTCATATCTTCCTTCAGAGGTGAAGTCCATACAAACATTATTTGGACTTTCTTCCAGTTGTATTCCAGTTTCTCCTTTTAAGAATAGACTAAGTGACTGATTCTTTTTTCACACTTTCCTTCAATAGAGTAATTAGCCAAGGGGACTCTGGAGGATCTGCTCAATGCATGAGTGACACATCTGTTCTACTTAGTCCTTTTTTTCCTAATTCTTCTCTGTGCTTTACTGAGCTCCAAGGTCTATGTCCTTAGCTGCTGTGGGAGGGATGAAGGAGTGATCTAATCTTCCTGCATTTTTGCCATCTTCTCTGTATTTCTTTCAGAGAGATGATTTGATTCTGGGGCCTATGTTTAATCCTCTCCCCTCAAGAAGCAGCCATGTAAAAAATGTTAGTTTCAAGCATTTAGAATTAAAAAAAAAAAGATCTACCAGACTGAGCAATAGGTACAGTATATGCATGAAAGGCACTGGTAGATCAGTTCACACAGAAGCCACTCAGCAAGGCTTGCATTCCCTGCATGGGTGGGAAGTGCAAGAATCAGGGGAATGACCAATCAGGTATAGTGCTGGCTCTTGTCCATACTCAGCACCAGCCCAGCTTGGTTGCCAACCCACTGCAATTTAGACTAGAAGTTTTGAAGTTTGCTGAAGAAACAGCCTGGGGCAGTGTGGGAGACAAGCAGCTTAGGCATAATTGCCCTTAGCCATCTTAAGAAAATCCTAGATGCTTTGGCAACAGCTTACAAGTTATTCAGTCTGGATTTTGGGCTACCATGTTCTCCCATTGGAGAATTCTCTTTCCCTTCCATATTTCTGTACCAGAAACAAAATTCCAATTGTTTTCTTTCCTGTAGGCAAATCTCCATGGATGTATAAACTTTCACATACATATAAAAACTGGTTGAGGCATGGTCTGGCATAGTTATCTGAGAAAAATTTGAGCCTGTTGGTTCTGAGAAAATGGACAGGGTCCTCAGAGCTGTGGGTGTGACCATCTGTTTATTAGATCTACATCTCTCCTGGTTGGTCAAGACCTTTCAGGAGGTGATCTGTGGTTGGGTCCAGGCAGTGGTGAATTCATCCTTCAGTGAGGGGGTGGTAGACAGCTACACTTAAAAGGCAGCTGTCAAGCCCTGTAAAGCGAACAAGCTCAGGAAACAAGAACCACTTGGGTTTCTGGAAAGATCTTTATTGCTAGTAGGATTAAGTAACAGAATCTTGAAAGCCTACCATAATAATTCTCTCACAGAACTTATACCTCATTTAATTAAGGTGGGTCTTTTTGCATGCTTCTCCCCGCTCATGAATCTCTTCTGTAAGGGTCTTGTTTCCTCCCTTAACTCTCATGCTTATTTCATTATTTGTTTATTTTATATGTTTATTTTATTTACTTTATTTATTTTTGATTGTTTTTAGATTGCTATGGATTTTTGAACTTTTGTGTTGTACACTGCCCAGAATCAGATGTTTGTGAGATGGGCGGCTAAATATGCTAAATAAAAAATAAAATGCTGCCTCCTCTGTGTTGCTAAGGTCTGTTAGACATTCCATCACAGCTGTGGTCTATCCCCTCCTCAGGAAGCCATACCTGAATCCAATGATGTTTGTTTGCTTGTTCTTATTGCTTGAAATGCCTCCAGCATAGAGATTTTGGACTTCCGGTGGGAGATGGCAGACTGACCAGCTGTGCCTGCGAGTTCTGCCAGCAGAACTGGCATCATGGCAGTTTTTTCAGGCTCAGGCTGGTTTCTCCTGAAGCCCAGGATCGCTTTTCCAGAGTAAGGAAAACGATTGGAATCATCCCACCTGTCCTCCGGATGGCGAATTGAAGCCAGGAGATCGTAAACAGCAATTGACTGGTCAGAGTTCACCGGGAGGCTGGGTCCTCATCACTTCCAAGCTGCACTGCAGCCTTAAAGGGACATGAAGTCCACCCATCCCATTTCTAATGCACCCAATTTATATATATTTTAAAAGTATTTTTACTTTTAGAGGCTTTCTACATTGAGGAAATGATCTCTCTTGGTGCCTATCCTTATTTTTGTGATTAATTTAAAAAAAAAATTAAAAAAAGATTTGGACTTTGCTTTTCATCTGATACTAAGGAGGGTTGAGAATATATTATCGTCTCCCAGTTATTATTATTATTAGTTTTGTGCTAATTTTTGAAAATTTCTGCATTTTTCCTACACGTTGAATCTGCCGTTCTGAACTCTTACTTTCCTGCTGCTGCTGCTGCTGCTGCTTTCTCTGGGAACTGTCTGGTGTCTTATCTTAACTCAGTTCAGTAATTTTCCATTGACTTTCACTCTGGCCAGTTAAGTCTCTAGGGGGCGCCATAATTTACTGCTTGGGAAATGGAGGGTCTTAGCCATGCTTTCTCTGATCTTCCCCGAGACATCAAAGCAGATATTAAGCAGATTCTTTCTGATTCCTGCCAAGTTATTCTGCAAGATATTCAGAGCATTGTGGTAAATATGTGGTCTGAAATGTGCCATCTGGTGGGGGAATATTTTGGATGAATCTGAAGAATCCAACAGCGATGCAAATGCTTCTCCCAAGAAAGAGACTTTGGCTTCTGTTGAAATTCTGAATGAAATTGGCAATGAAATTGCCAATGCTGAATGGAAGAACTTAAATGGAGAAATTGAGCTGCAGGACATGAGTGAATTTGACTTTCTGATGGAATGCTATGGGAAAGAAGGGGTTATTATGTGTGGGAAACTTTTTGAAGAGAAGTCTGTGTTTGTGAGGGGAGCAGTTGGGCTGTTTGATTTCTGTAAGAAGATAGTTTTGTGCCTGTTATGGGGATATGGAAAGCCGGCTGGGTGACCTTGGGCCAGTCACTCTCTCTCAGCCCAACTCACCTCACAGGGTTGTTGTTGTGGGGAAAATAGGAGGAGGAAGGAGTATTTGGTATGTTCGCTGCCTTGAGTTATTTATAAAAATAAGAAAGATGGGATAAAAATGAAATAAATGAAATAAATAAATAAATAAATAAATAAATAAAATATGTAAATGTTTTGGTCTACTTTCATGTGGGTTAAGGGACTAAAATATTTATCTGGATGATCTTTTGGCTTTGGATGATTTTATTTTTTGTTAATGATTGGGATTATGATTATTAAGGGTTTTTTATTCATGTTTTTTGTATTCATGTTTTCTGCATTATTAATTATAATGGTAGACAATTTATATGCTTCTTTATTTCTGATTTTTATTATAGTAGACAGGAATGTATAGAATAGTAGTAGGAAGGGAATAATTAAGTAATTGTTATTTTAGAGGGGGATGTTGATTAGGTGATAGAGATATAGATAGATATAGATATAGATATAGATATAGATATAGATATAGATATAGATATAGATATAGATATGGAGGCAGCAATGATATTTAGTGCTTTTTATAATGTGTTAAGGGGTTGAATTGTAGAAATAATGTGATTTTGGTTTAATATAGAGTAAGGGACTGATTATGGAAAATTGCTGTATATCCTTGATGTTTAAAGTCGGAAGTCATTTTTTTCTGTAATCTATTTAAAAAAAATTATCTTGTGTTTTCACACTTTTGTAGTTTTTTATTTTTTTATTTTTTTGTAGTTTTTTGTTTTTCTGTATCTTTTAACTTTTACCTTTTTCTGAAATTTAATAAAGTTCTTTTTAAAAAAGAAATGCCTCCAGCATAATTTGTTTTTATTTACGATTATTAATGTTTATAGTGTTTAACTGTATACTACCCTGAGTAATTTGTCAAGAAGACGCGCACACACTATGTTAACTGTACTCAATATATTTAAGTAAGCTTACTGTATATTGACAAGGTTAAAGCATCAGACTGCAAGACAGGTCGCATGGTGTAGTGTCTAAGGTGCTAGACTGGCAGCAGGAGACCCAAGTTCCAGTCTTCCCTTAGGTATAGAAGCCAGCTGGATGGGCTTTGTAATGCTATGTGGCAATGACCTTGGGGGACAGGAGGAAGAGCCGCAGACATGACAACCATCATGCAAAAGGTATCTCAGTCCACAGAAGCAGAGGGGACGTGGGAAGCGTCTCAGAAGGGACCCTCCCTAGTTTTGCAGAGAGTAAAAGGAGGGGAGGGGAGGAATACTTTCAGTCTTGCAAGATTCTGTGAATGTAACCTTACAATAAAGGTAGAGCTAGTATTTGTTGATGTGCTTCTTGGCTTCTTGTCTGGGCTACCTTGAAGGGCTAACAGTCTTAGGCCAGGAGTGGTTGTTTGTTTTAATTAGGATCTTTCTGGAGTAGATAGTGTTCCTCTTCTGCTTTTCTTTTCTTTTCCTAAAGTAAGTCCAGAGTTTTATCATTTTACTAGTCACCTAAGGTTGAAAGCTTTCACCCTGGGATCCTCAAGGCAGATTTAGGAAGATTCCCTATGCTGAAAGGGTTTGAAAATTTGGTTCAGGGGTCATTGAATCCTTGATCCATGTCCTGCTATATTGTAACTTTTGGAGAGGTCTTAGAAACTTTCTAGTGGAATCCCTACTCAAGACATTTGTTGGATGTACTGATGAATGTAATGTTCAATGTCTCTTATTAAAGACCCTAATATACAGTAGGATAATGAGCCAGCTTGGTGTAGTGGTTAAGGCATCAGGATAGAAACCAGCAGACTGTGAGTTCTAGTCCCACCTTAGGCACAAAGCCAGCTGGGTGACCTTGCGCCAGTCACTTTCTCTCAGCCCTAGGAAGAAAGCAATGGCAAACCACTTCTGAAAAAACTTGGCAAGAAAACTGCAGGAACTTGTCCAGGCAATCTCTGAGAATCAGACACGATTGAACGGAATATATATATATGAAGTGGCTGGATAGCGTAGTGGTTAGAGTGCCGCCTTTGAGAGCAGGAGACTGGGCTTCAAATCCCAGCTGGTACCTACCTTACCAGTAGGGGTCCTTGGGCAAAGGCCCCCTAACGCTTCACCTGCCTACCTCAAATATGAGAGTAACACAAACTAAGAGAGTCATGCCGGATATATGAAATGTATGACGGAACTATGGATGGACAGAAGACCTGCATCCACACTAACTGAGAAACAGCTAGTTACCCAACGCTTCAACATAGTGAAGTGGAAGCTGCTCTCACAACTTGAGATAGAACAACTACACATTATATCCCAGACTCAAGAAGACCCGGAAGAACAACTGGAGGTGCAGCCAACACCTGAAACTGGAACATCACTGCCACCCCCTCCATTACAGAGCACAGCAGCTGATATGAGGCAAAAGATCATGGATAAACTAGCTACAGACAACTCTTGAGACTGATTACCAAGGCTCAGTGGAGAAGTACCATCAGATAGTATGCTAGAAGATGCCAACAGAGCCCTCACAACAATCCCTACTACCACTATAACTCAAACCAATAAACTAGTATACGCTACAGCAGTGTTTGGCAAACTTTTTTATGCCAGGAGCCATTTTGACATGCTCGAGGACATTTTGACATGCTCGAGGGCCAGGGGGCGGGGTTTGAGGGTGGGGCCAATCGCATGGAAGGGGGCGGGGTTTGTGGGTGGGGGCCAATCACGTGGAAGGGGGCGGGGTTTGCAGGCGGGAGCCAATCGCACAGAAGGGAGCGGGGTTTGCGGGCGGGATCCAATCGCGTGGAAGGGTAAGATACAGGGCTGCGCTGCGCTGCCGCCCCGGCCCTCACTCACCTTCCATGGCTGGTCCTCGCGGGCCGCCGGCGACGCTCCCGTCCCGCTGCACCCCAGCCGGAGCGCCCGAGTGCCAGGCGGGCAGCTCTGCCCGCGTGCCTTCCCTGGCCAGTCCTCGTGGGCCGCCGGCGATGCTCCCATCCTGCTGCACCCCAGCCGGAGCGCCCGAGTGCCAGGTGGGCAGCTCCGCCCGCGCGCCTCGCCCAGACATGCCAGCAGCAGCAGCAGCAGCTCCCAAGGCACTCCGGTCCCTCCTCCATCGAAGGGAGTGGCAGAGAGCCCCGCGGGCTGTGCGCGAGGTGTGGACGGCTGCGGGTAGCCCCGGCCTTGGAGAGCGAGAGCGCGTAAGAGCGTAAGAGTTTGGGGGCGGGATCCAATCGCGTGGAAGGGGCGGGGGTGAGTTCAGCTGTGGAAGAGCCACACTCAAGGGGCCAAAGAGCCGCATGTGGCTCGCGAGCCGCAGTTTCCGACCCTTGCTCTACAGCCGCTGTAATCCTAGAGATGCTTGGCAACATGATCAAGAAGAACAGCAGTACATAACCCCCCTGGAAAATGAGGTTGGAGGCTAAGATCAAGGCAACTTGGAGAGAAGTTAGTGAGCTGGTGGAACTACAGAAGGGTGTGGAGATTAAGGATAAGACTCAGCTACTGAAAAAATACAAGGGCCTGACTCCATCTGAAGCCCTAGAGACTGCTAAACAAAGGCTCACAGCACTGGCTACCAGGCTAAGGAGATACACTAGAGAAGCAGAGGCCAAGAAGATAAATGCCGTGTTCGCCAAAGAACCATCCAAGGTGTACTCCCAGCTGCAGTGCAACAGCACAGTAACAGCAGAGCCACCAACAGCAGAAACGGAACAGTACTGGAAGAACATATGGGAGAAAGAGAAGACACATAACACCAGGGCAAAGTGGCTGCAGGACCTGAGAGCAGACCACAGAAATCTCCCAGAGCAGGAACCAGTCACCATCACAGTAGCAGACATCCAACAGCAGGTCAAGAACATGAAGAGTTGGACAGCACCTGGACTGGACATGATCCACACCTACTGGCTAAAGAAACTAACAGCAGTGCATGTTAAACACCTAGCAGCACAGATGAACCAGCTTCTAGCAGCAGCTCCCATCCAGACTGGCTAACACAAGGTAGGACAGTGCTGATCATGAAAGACCCCAACAACGGAACACCGTCCAACTACCGACCAATAACCTGCCTCCCCGCAACATGGAAAGTCCTATCAGGCATTATAGCCGCCAAGCTGCAGGACCATATAGGCCAGTACATGAGCACAGCTCAGAAGGGCATTGGGAACAACAGCAGAGGCTCCAAACACCAGTTGCTCAGAGATAGAGCAGTCGCCCAAGACTCAAGGTCTAGACAGACCAATATGAGCACAGCCTGGATTGACTACAGGAAAGCCTACAACTCAATGCCACACACATGGATCTGTGAATGCCTGGCACTATACAAAGTCAATAAGACACTCAGGACCTTCCTCAATAACTCAATGGGGCTGTAGAAGACAACACTGGAAGTCAACACAAGGCAGCTTGCACAAGTGGCCATCAAGTGTGGCATATACCAAGGTGATGCACTGTCCCCACTGCTGTTCTGCATGGGCTTGAACCCCCTCAGCCAGATTATCACAAGAACTGGATACGGATACAAGTTCAAGAATGGAACTACCATCAGCCACCTCCTCTACATGGATGACATCAAGCAGTATGCTAAGAGTGAACAAGACATTGACTCACTGATCCACCTGACATGGATCTACAGTGAGGACATTGGGATGTCATTCTGACTAGAGAAGTGTGGCCGGATGGTAGTAAAGAGAGGGAAGGTAGTTAAGACTGATGGGGTGGAACTAACAGCAGGCCACACAGCAGATGTACAGACCAGCTACAAGTACCTTGGTATCCCACAGTCACATGGGAACCATGATGAGGAGGCAAGGAAGACAGCAACATCCAAGTACCATCAAAGGATAAGACAGGTCCTGAAGAGCCATCCCAATGGGAAGATCAAGATCCATGCCATCAACATGTATGCCCTGCCAGTCATCAGATACCCTGCCAGTATAGTGAGCTGGCCAAAGGAGGACATGGAGGCTGCTGATGTGAAGACCCGGAAGCTCCTCATAATGTACGGAGGCTTCCCCCCCAAATCCAATACCCAGAGACTGTACACCAGGTGGAAAGAGGGCAGGCAGGGTCTGGTGAGTGTCAAAGCCACTGTCCTGGATGAGACCCAGAGCATCCAGGAGTACATCAGTAAGATGTAGGCTGACCATACATCCCGTTTTGAATGGGACAGTCCCGTTATTTTAACATTTTCCAACTGTCCTGTTGTTCTGGACAAAATCTCCATTTTGTCCCGTTTTCAAAGTTAGAGTGTGCGTGTGTCCGCTGGTGCGTGCGCCGACACACCTACCTCTGCACCTGCCTGCGTGCATGCACCTGCCTGCGCACCTGCCTGCGCACCTGCCTGCACGAACACACCTGCGTGCCAGCGTGCCGGTGCATGCGCGCGCATTAGCGTCCCGTTTTCGTCTCAAGGAAATATGGCAAGTAAGATGGCAAGTAAAATATGACCTAGTAAGATGTCACCTAAATATTAACTGTTGAGAAAATGTCTAAGGCAGCAGCAGACATGGAAGGAGGATCAAGCAGAGGAAGTGCCATGGCAAGACAAGACCCTGCATGGGATGTACCATTGACAGATAGCTGAGGTGGCTGACATTGCGAAATCCTATCAGTAGCTGGAAAGGGCTGGACTAAAAGACAGCACTGAGGCACTGATCATAGCAGCACAAGAACAGGCACTAAGCACCCGATCCATAGAAGCAGGGGTCTACCACACTAGACAGGACCCAAGCTGCAGACTGTGCAGAGAGGCCTCAGAGACAGTCCAACACATAGTGGCAGGGTGTAAGATGCAGGCAGGAACAGCATACACTGAACGGCACAACCAAGTAGCTGGCATTGTGTACAGGAACATCTGCACAGCGTATGGACTAGACCCTCCAAAGTCCAGATGGGAGATTCCACAGAAGGTCGTGGAGAATGACAGGGCTAAGATCCTGTGGGACTTCCAGATCCAGACAGACAGGCAGGTACTGGCCAATCAACCAGACATTGTGGTAGTAGACAAGGACCAGAAGATGGTGGTGATAGATGTAGTGGTGCCAAGTGACAGCAACATCAGGAAGAAGTATGAGAAGCTGGATAAATACCAGGGCCTGAAGGAGTAACTAGAGAGGATGTGGAAAGTGAAGGCCAAAGTGGTCCCACTGGTGGTAGGAGCACTTGGGGCTGTGGCTCCCAAGCTGGGAGAGTGGCTCCAACAGATCTCAGGAACAACATCAGAGCACTCTGTCCAGAATAGTGCAGTGCTAGGAACAGCTAAGATACTGCACAGAACCCTCAGACTCCCAGGCCTCTGGTAGAGGACCCGAGGTTGAGGAAGACACATACCACCCATAGGGGTGAGAAGGGAATTTTTATATATATACAGTATTTTTGTTGTTCAGTCGTTTAGCCGTGTCCGACTCTTTATGACCTCATGGACCATAGCACGCCAGGCCTTCCTGTCTTCCACTGTCTCCTGGAGTTTACTCAAATTAATGTTCATTACATCGGTGATGCTATCTAACCATTTCATCCTCTGCCGTCCCCTTCTCCTAGTATATACAGTATATAGCATACACTGTGGGTAAATTTGTATTATTAGTGTACAAATCTCCTGAGCAATTAATTAGATATAAACTAGTTAGAGGTAGATAAAGCATTATAATTCATCTCGCATCATCATTGTTATTATTGTTATTATTACTCTTCACACACAGTCTACCACATAGTTATGACTGGATTTTATACTTTTAGCTACTGCATTCTTCCCAAGGATCTAGGTTGGTTAAAGATACCATAATATATGTGCTGTTCCAAGTAATACAACATTTTGTAATTTATGAATTGAGATTCTTTCAATTTCTATTGAGTGCTTTTCCAGATCTTTGGTAAGGAACCAATTGCACCAACCACTATTACTTTCTTTTTCCATATTTTTTCAATCTCTATTTGAAGGTATTTATATTTCCTTTTCTAGGAGATGATATTATTATTATTATCTTCTGAAGAATACTCGGCAAATTCTGGTAATATAATCAATTTAAGTTTTATCCCAAAGCCTAAGAATTGTCCAGATACCACCAAAATATATACTGTATGTGGTTCCAAGCAAAGTTGCTTTTTGTAAACTAAACGTTATAAGGTCAAATAATTATAAATTTTTCAGCTGTTTTGTCAATTCTATTGCTATGGCTCTTAATGCTCCTGTAATTATGTAATTATTAATAATCTCTATATTTCATTTGTTAACTCCCAATATTTTACAAACTTTTCCAGTTCCTTTTGAGCTACTCTGCAGTACATATAGATGTATTGCCAAGTCTATAAGTAAAAGTTACTTTTCTTCAACTAGTGTGGTGTCCAACATGTTGCATTCTAGATGTTGGTCCATATGAATTTGGAAATCTTACAATTTTTTACATTCTGAAGCACTTCTTCAGCATTATGATCACACAAATACCTTCGGGCACTGAGTCCATACATAAATTCCAGTGTATCATTTTTGCCACTCGATCACGTCTTATAATTTGCCTGGGTAATTTTGTTATAGCCACTTATTAGATACTCAATAGTCATGTCTTTCTCTTTACATAATCTGTATTTGCTGTTGTTTTCAGTTTTTTTTAAATTTTATTTTAATGACTTTTTTTTCTGGTGCTGTTCTTGTGCAGCTAATACCAATCCTTCCATTTCCTTCTTGATGGATTTAATCTGAAGCCATTCCCAACTTCTGTCACTATTTACCTTGTCTTCATTTTTTCCCCCAGACATTGACCATGTAGAGCAGGGCTTTCCAAAGTTTTCCCACGGCGACACACCAACCGCCGTTGGTGTGTCGCCGCGGGAAAACCCGGAAGTGCTGCCGTTGCGGCAGCGCGCAAAAACCCGGAAGTGCTGCTGCTTTCGGTTTTTGCGCGCTGTTGTTGGTGTGTCGCCGCGGAAAAACCCGGAAGTGCTGCCGTTGCGGCAGCGCGCAAAAACCCGGAAGCGCTGCTGCTGCTTTCGGTTTTTGCGCGCCGTCGTTGGTGTGTCGCCGCGGGAAAACCCAGAAGCGCTGATGACGATCAGCGCTTCCGGGTTGTGTGGCGACACACCAGACTGTGTGTGGCGACACACTTTTGTGTCGCCACACACAGTTTGGAAAGCTCTGATGTAGAGGTTAATCTTCCCAATTTTCATTCACTGTTGTTAACTGTTCAGTTTTGTATGCCATCTTTGATTCTGTCACACTCAAAATGTTCTTCTTACAGACATTTATTAACATCGTCTCTTTGCTTGCTTTTAAGTAATAATTTAGACCTCTGATTTTATCCTCCACATGTCTGCTTCACTTACAACAAACTATGACCACTAATTTGCCATGATAAATACAAATATCCTGTGCCACTTTATGGGGTGTACTGCATGATGTATTTTCATACATTTTTCAGTCTTGCAATCTCAAGCATCTTGTTTATTTATTTATTTATTTATTTATTTATTTATTTATTTATTTATTTAACTTATATGACCGCCCATCTCCCCCAACGGGGAACTCTTGTTCAGCTTGTGCCCAGTCAACAATACCTGCTGTGTCGCATATTACTGGGATAACCCAAGTATTAATGGCTTTGACTGTATTACTGCCATTCAGCTTCAATTTTAGAACTTTTCTAACTCATTTTACATATTCAGACTTGGTTTTCTTTTTCACTTGGGCATGCAATATTGTGTTTGCTTCTAAAATACCCCAATACTTTCCTCCATTGTCAATGTTTTGATTTTAGTGCCATTCTGTAGTTCAATTCCATCTAAGTATTCAATTTTTCCTTTTTTATTGCCAGTGCTACACACTTATCTAATCCAAAATCCATTTTAATGCATCACTAAAGATTTGAACTGTATCAAAAAGCAAGTGTATTTTTCTAAATGATTTTGCCTATAGTTTCAAATTACCCATGTAGAGCAAAAATGAAACTTTTGTCCTTTCTTTGGATAATTCATTGCCTGATGACATTTTATTCAAAATCATCATCAATGGAATCAGAGCCATTTTAAAAAAACAGTGGACACAAAATTCTCCTTGAAAAATTATTCTTTCCATTTTGACTTTTCCAGGTTTTTATGTGTTTGCAGACAGTGGTGTTTTTCATTTTTTTCTGTTATAATTTTCTATTAATTCCCAACATTTCCCAACATTTTTAATCCAACTATGTGGTCAATCCAAACCATATAAAGGTTTGCTAATTTCTTTTCAAAATTGATTTATTTTATTTTCAAATCTAATTTTCCACTTTCGGATCTGACTTTTGGTTTGGTGGATTGCTCTCAATTTCTAACCCAGTTCTATTGTTATTACTTTTATGAGGCTGTAAGTAAGCTGATTAGTCTGTTTCATTGTTTTTGCCATAATTTATTAGGCAATCATATGTGCACCATGCAAAATTTCATTTAAATGTTTCTGTTGAGTAGATTTCAAAGGAGGTAATCCTTGCCTTGCAGTTTCTTTAATGCAGTCCAAAACCTTTTTTTTCTAAGTTGTCTGTATTCAGACAATTGTAGTTCTACTTCATTATTTTGAATTAGCTGTTCAAAATGTTCCCTGGCAGCATCCAAATGGATGTTTATGTTAACTTGTTCCAAATGGATGTTTATGTTAACTTGTTCTTCTACTGCTTTTGTAGCACATTTTCTTTTTCACATTTGAATCTGTTTTCATTATTTTTTAATTCTTGTTGCAATTCATTCAGTGTCTGTAAAGACTTTTTTTTCTATATATGAAACATCTGTGGTCCATAAATTGCTGTTCAGTGATATTTGATTCCACAAATTTTATTTTCCAATCAATCAATCAATCAATTTTATTTCGGTCATAGACCAGCATATTATTTTCCAAATTTCATACATCCTTTTCCAGAAACCATGAGTCAATAGGTTTGACTCATAACAGCATTTCAAGATTTCTTGATTTTCACGGAGAGTCCACATTATTCCTTCCAGTAGCTTTGTAGTTCCTTGTCCTGGTTCCTAGCCTTGTAGCTCACATGTCACCTGATACCCAGGAGCCATAGCATTAAATGGAGCTCTTGTTCACTTGGGTGACAGCCAATCCGGTGTGGAAATTTGCTTTCTAGGTTTCAGTGTTCAGAATAGGTAATTGGGGTGCTCTTGATTCAACTCTCAGCACCTGTCTGGCTTGAGGGAACCTGCTTGTATATATACTATCCTCTAGCATAGCTCTTTTTTTTTTTAGATTTTTTTTATCCCGCCTTTATTATTTTTATAAATAACTCAAGGCAGGGAACATACCTAATACTCCTTCTTCCTCCAATTTTCCCCACAACAACAACCCTATGAAGTGAGTTGGGCTGAGAGAGAGTGACTGGACCAAGGTCACCCAGTTGGCTTTATGCCTAAGGTGGGACTAGAACTCACAGGCTCCTGGTTTCTAGCCCAGGACCTTAACCACTTTATAACCACTTTATAGCCATTATTCTTTCTTTTGAATAGATGGGCAGGAGATACTCAACCTCCTGTTACAAATAGCTGATTTTTAATGCCACAATTTTCTAGGTGTAAGATTGAAAATCGATATTTCCGATAACCAGCAGAAAACGAGGGCCATGAGTGCAGAACAGCTCCTCGTGGGGATTTGTGACTTAGCAGCATGTATACTATCATAACCTACCTTCCCTTCATTATTGAAAGACAGCTCTGGAGCACCGAGGCATCAGGTATTATATATCAGGTATCTCCTGGATTCTAGCCTGATGCCTTAACCACTAGACCAGACTGGCTCTCTTAGCTCTTAGCTTCATTGAGGACCTTAAGCCCTGGCACCACAACAAGGTGGCATGTAGACACGTTGATGTAGACAGGTTAGGGGTAGATACAGTTTACTGTAGCACTACAATTTGTACACATTATTGTTATCATTATCATTGTCATCATTATCGCATTGCTGTTTCATATCTCATTTTGGTCTGTGACCATAAATAAAATTTGGTTTAATTTGCTAATTAGATCAGATAAAGATCAGATCCATACATTTGTATTAGTGCTTATTGTCTCCAGTTATTTAGCCTTTTAGTTTTTATTATTATATTTTATTATAAACTTTATTTTAGTATTGGACAAAACTTTAATATATTTTATTATGCTTATTCAGTATATAGGCATGTTATTTATTATTCAAATTTATCACTGCCCATCTCCACAGCAGCAGACTCTAGTTATATATTACTAATATTATGTTTTTTTTAAAAGAACTTTATTAATTTTCAAAGTATAGTTAAAATACAAAAGATAGAGTACATAATAGAGTACAGAACTAAAGGAAAAAGAGAAACTATAAAAGTGCAGAATTAGAAAACAGAAAAAGAAAGTGACTTCCGACCTTCTCCAACACAGATATAAATGCATATTATACAGATATAATCTCTTACCACTAATTAAAACTTAGTAACATTATTTCTATGAAATCAAACCATTTAATCATCAACACCCAAAGTCAAAACCTTATTTTTTTCAGACACGAGCAAATAGTCCAAAAGTGGTTGCCAAGTAGAGACAAATCCAGACATGGTTTGTTTGTTTGTTTGTTTGTTTGTTTGTTTATTTATTTATTTATTTATCATACTTATATCACCGCCCATCTCCCCCCACATTTTCTCTTATCAGCCCTGTTAACTTCACCATTTGAGCCAATTCCATTAATTTAACCATCCATTCTTCCATTGTGGGGATTTGTGGATCTTTCCATCTTTGTGCATATAAAAGTCTTGCTGCTGTACTAATATTATGTTATATTGTTTTAATATTAATATTATTTACATTTGATTTTAGTGCTAGTGTTACAGTATCTTATATTCTTCCATTATCTTATGCTGGTCAATAACTGTAATAAAGATGTTCAGAGGGAAGGAAGGGAAAACATAATCAGATTCGCAAGATTCTGTTACTATAGCCTAATTCAATGAAGTAGTCTTCTTCTAGTCTTCTTCTGGAATCTGTTTCCTGATCTGGGCAACCTCAAGGTGCTGACATACTGTATATGAGGCAAGCCAGAGATTATTTGGGAAAGCCCATGGTTTCCATGGTGACAATGAACTCCCAAACTTTCCTAGATTCCTCCCCTGCCAGGATGGAGATTGAAATCCCCAAACACCAATAGTTGAGGATGTTCCAATACCAGCCTGGTGACAAGGTCCTGGAGCTCAGGATCCTCCCAGGCAGCAGGGTGGACAATACATGTGGAGGGTGCCCAACTACAGCTCAGCTTCCAATGCTGGCACTCCCATCCTGTCACCTGTAGAGCAGGGCTTGGGGTCACAGCCAAAGTATCCAGGAGGATCATTGCCATTCCCGTCCCCTACCTGCTAAAGGACCTGAAACCATGAGGGCAGGTCTTAGACAGTGCTACTGTGCATCCCCATCCCAGCCCAACCAGGGTAATATGTGCCAGGTCTGCATGCTCATACAGCATCCAGAGGCCAATGTCACCAGCAATCCATCTTCCCAGACCCAGGAATGCTGAAAGAGATAATTGGTATCAAAAGGACTGTCTCTCATCCTCTGCAGCAGCTCACCCAGTGCCTCCTGTCGTATCTACCTTGACCTAACACAGCCAAACTTAGCATAGCCAACTCTCCCAAATGTGGCCCCCAGTCTCAATACCACATAGCCAATGACTTCTAAGCAGACATTAAAAACACAAGTTATCTAACTACTCAGGCAACCCCAATGTCCCCAGTTACCACACATCTACCAGCGAGCCAGGTATCTGGCCAAGACCACTCTTGCTGACCTACTTACTCCCCCCATCACATATTATCCCCTCATACATTATCCCCTCATGTACTCACTCATTCCATCAAACCAACCAAAATTAGTGTCCTTTTAGGACCCATAACTCCATTCTCGCTGGAGCTGTATAACAAAGAAGCCATCAACCTCATTTCTTTCATTACAGAGGGCTACCCACCATTACTCCCCATCTCTCACTCAGGTGGGATGAGTGCATGCATGGTTGTTTAGGCATGCAATCTGTTTTTCTTATGCCAATATTAATATATTGATTGATCTACTCCTCATTGTATCAGAGCAGGAGAGTACCTGATTCAAATGGGCTGGAGGGACAATTATTTGGCATATGAATCAGATTCATCCAAACTCTGACATCTAAGCAGAAGTAAGATGCTTAAGGCTTGTAGAAGGATCTCATCCGGACCTAACTGCAACAATCCAGGACTTTAGCACATTGCAGAAAGGAGATACTGTGTCTGCAAAAGAAACCCTACATTACTCATGAAAATATCAAGAAGGGAGAGGTGGGAAGGGAGATGAGTCAAGTGTGACTTGAAGATCAACTTTCTTACCATCAAGTGCTGGGCAATAAGGCAGTGTCATGACCTCATCTGAGAGAGGCTTCTCAGAGACATAAGAAGGAATAGTTATCCTGCTGAGTCCTAGGCACCAGATGAGCCAGCCCAAGCAGAACATCCAAAGAAGAATCAACTTCCAACTAGTAGAGGACCCTCTGCACACAACTGTTAGTACAGACCCACTAGCATTACCAACTCACTAATACACCACCCAACTCAAGATAATGGTATGATGACAGCCAGTTTGGTCTAGTGGTTAAGGCACCAGGCTAGAAACCAGGAAACTATGAGTTCTAGGCCTCCCTTAGGCATGAAAGCCAGCTGGGTGACTTTGGGCCAGTCACTCTCTCTCAGCCCAACATACGTACCTCACAGTCTTGTTGTGGAGAAAATAGGAGGCAGGAATATTAGGTATGTTTGCTGCCTTGAGATATATATATATAAAAAGGTGGAATAAAATAATAATAATAATAATAATAATAATAATAATAATAATAATAATAATAATGATGAATAGCAAAGGGCAGAAAGGCACTGAAATGCTTCATTACAGATGAAAATCCCTTGATAGAGAGAGGAATAACTCAATACAGCTGGCTGGCCTTGCAGCCAGGTCAGGCTAAATGAGCACCAGCAGAGTTACAGCGTGAGTTTGGAAGAACTATAGTCCTCAGTATAAATTTTGACTTGTAGCTCATGGATACAAGCAATTTTTAAAATTTCACTCAGAGTTCAAGGCAAAAAACAGCACTACCCTCCTCCTATTTTCTTGTCAACAACTGCCTTATGAGGTAGGTTGGATCAACAGAAAGTGACTGGCCCAAAGACACCCAGTGGGCTTCTGTGACTAGAAGCGGGCTAAAATCTGAATCTTGCTAGATCTACATCTTAACCGCTACATCACTCTGCATCTCTGTATCTCTAACGCAGAAATCTGTGTGGGGCTTAAAATGATGTACTTTGGAACTGCAAGATAAATCAAATTCTTCCGCTCCTAATACTCCCCCTACAAAAATGGCAATTTCCCTAAACAGGAGTCCAGTTCCAGGTAAATAAAACGTGTACAGTCTATTGTTTTGGCATTTTTCATAGGGGTGTTTTTCACTCTCCTGCCCCATTTTAAAAAGTAGCATGCTGTCAGACTTCACAAGCAGGATTTGGGTGACACAATAATGATGTAAAGAAAGCTCCAATAATGGTACAGTATGTCAGTTTTATAGACTACCAAGGTCCCAGCTGGAAATTAAAATATACATCTTTATTTTATGACTCTATGCTCCTGACTGGTGTATTTTGAAGTACTGACAGGATGGTAAACAGTATTTCACACCAACATTTGCTCTATTCTTTGGGCTGAAAAACTGCCATGCAATAAAGCTTTCCGGTAGGACATTCCTGAAAATAACCATCATGGACAGATCAGAATCAGGGAAGCAACTGAGCCAGCAAAGGCTTCCATGGCTCTAAAATGATTTCATGTAAAAGAGGAGAGCCACTAAAGAGATCACCCTGCCTCTTTAACACTAGTCCTGAATATCTCTGAGTTTATTTCACCTTGAGTTATTTATAGAGGCAATTTGGGTTAAACTGTCCTGCATTGCAACTAGATATCTAAGTGTAAGGAATGGCATTAATATCCTGTTGAATTAGACACAGCAGATGTCAAGACAGGTCAGGAAATGTAGTGCTGTAATAACTGCTTTGCTTCCTCTTTTTTCCCCTTCTCTCTGCTAGTCTCATCACTACCCCTCTAACAGGGCTTCTCACTGCAATGAACGGAAGGAGGTTCTTAGGTTAATGTAAAAGATGACATGGATCATTTGGTGCACTTCCACACAAGGTGTTTGCGCCACTTCTGAATCAGTTCTGCACCCTTATTAATCCACAGTGTTGTATCTCTTGGAGCTGATTTACTTCCTGTTCAGCTGTGGCACAACAGAAATACAGTATGTTGGAGTTAGAGACCTACTGAGCCAAAAGCTGAAGGGCCTGATCCAGCAAGTTGTCAAGGCTCAGGAACTGGCAATCAATCAACTAGGCTGACTCAGCAGATAATCAGCAGGGACATGTGCAGGAAGAGTCAGGTGATGAGGGGCCAGATCCTGGCCAGGTACCCAGCCCCAGGGTGTGTCATCAGTTTCTAAGTGATGAGCAAAGGAGATCTGCTCAGCTCCTCAAGAAGGAAAGATGCCAAAGCCTGCAATTGAGCCACACCTGTATCTGACCTATTTAAGAACCACCACCACCAATGGCCTTTCCATTGGACACCGCTTGGAAGATCTGAGTTCCTTACTTCCTGCTCTGCTCTTTGACTCTGAGCTCTTCGAATTGGACCAGCTGACTAAGCTCCTTGGCATTTGACCCTTGGATTGTTGTGGCTACGTTTGCCTGTCTGTTGTGCTGTGTCCCATTTCCCTGAACCTGTGCTCTGTTTGTATCCTACATGTTGACTGAACTCTAAACCACGTGTGCCATGTCTGGCTATCAGGCAAAGCATACTCCCTGTATTCCTCCACAGTGTGTGTGCATCTGCACAGCCAAAGCTCTGTCTGCCTTTGAAATTGACTGAAATATTACTTGGCAGTAAACCACTTGTAAATTGAGCCAGTTGCCTGCTCAGCCTACTGTAAACCAGGACAGAACAGCTCTGAAACCAGTTTTCAGCTGGAATTGCTGGAGTTTTATGGAAATTGGGAGGGGGCCATTATCCTTATGGGGCAGGGGGTGGGGGACTCTCTCCTCTACCCTGATTCCTGAATTTCAGTCTTCCTGCCAGGTTTTAGAAGGAGGATTCTGGCTTGACACCTTTGCAGTTCCCTTTTACCTGCTCAGGCAAGTAAGCAGAAGTAACCTCAACATTCTGGCAGTTTCCCCCTTCTCCTTGCCAGGGACAGTCCTGTTTAAAGCACCAGGTTGCTTTCTTATTCCTGAGAGGGGCGATGTCATTATTGTCAGTAATTTAGAACATTTTCTGTCCTTCTCACCATTTCTGGGTTGGCAAACATGAAGATAATTTTGAGTCATTTCCAAACAGCTTCTGGAGAGCAGAAATGGTAGTGGTGTGGAAGTGGCCATTATTGTGAAAAGCAAGCTCAACTTCATTACTGTATGCAACAAACAAGCAAATCCCAAAACATACTTCCCTCAGTTTTCCTTATTTATTCTTGACTTTGGTTGCATTTATTTTCATTTTCATTGGCATATGGTTTATATCAAACCTCATTTTTTTTAATTTTTAGCAAAACTTTCTGTGAGTGGAAAATTGCCCAGAAACTGAAGCGCAAACAAATATTTAATATCTGAAGAAGGAGTTTCTGAAAAATGGGAATATTTGTTAAAAATAAGTATAAGGAGAGAGTCAGGAAGTTCAAGACCTTTCACAACACTGAAGTTATTTGGAAATGCAATAATTAGACCAGATAAAATGAATTCTACAGGGTGTGGGAAAATGAACAAATCCAAGAGGATAATTCCATGGTTAAATAACAGAGTCAATGAAACATTAAAGAAGGCTTCCTTTAAAACATAGAAGTCCAGCTGAAGAAAGTTAGAAGGAAAGTTGCAGATTCCAGCAAAACAAATGCAAGGATGTCACAGGGAGCAAACAAGGAAGCTAACGAGTCAATTGTTAAAAGCATAAAAACAAAATGTCGGCAAAGGCCAAGCCGGAGAAACAAAGTGACTTTAGGCAATATGAATGGAAGAAGCACACTGAAGGAGGACAGAAAGACTGAAAAGGAATCTTAAAGGAGTCTTCATTGTAGAACAATTCATTGGACACTAAATGACTTTAAAAATAGAGATGAGAAAGTATGAGGTTGGAAAGTTAATAAATTCCAAATTAATAAATTACCAAGTACACATGGCCTCAAATTCTTAACAATGCCCTCCTATATATATCTGCTCAGGAGAAAGCCAGACTGAGTTCCATGTGTCATTTTTATATAAATGTACAGGAGTGCCGCCTCAACAGCAACAACAAAGATGCAATTTCGCTGCTTCCTTTGAATTTCGGAACACTCAGAAACAGTCTGCTTAATTAGGCCAGCTTCTCTAACCCAGTGCCCTCCAAATATGATGGGACGCTGCACCTTGCCGACTGAGAGTTCTGAGAGTTGCAATTTAAGCATGTTAGGAAGACATAGCTTGTAATAAATGTATATAATGTGATAAGATATAACGGATATTCCATCTGAACCATCACAACCGTTTATCATTAAAACAATTCACCTCATGCTCTTCAGTTAATTTTTTATCTGTGCATACAAGTGTAAAAGAGAAGGACAACTTTTCATGTATTGGCCCATTACTCTGCCAAGAGAAATCCATCTGTCCACTGGCTTGACCAGTGCGCAATAATAAATAGAGGATGTCCCGAATGCCTGAGTCATACTGCCTCATAAATAGGGACAGTCACCAAGCAATGAGGCAAGCCCTCAGCTATGTTCTTCCAGCAAATGCAAGCCTTCCAATTCCAGTCTCTAGTTTGGAATGAAGAGCTGCTGCAAATTTTTGTCAGGAAAAGTTTTGCATGTCTTAAAAAGGTAAAGGTTCCCCCTGCACATTTGTGCAGTCATGTCTGACTCTAGGGGCCGGTGCTCATCTCCGTTTGTTAGCCAAAGACCAGCGTTGTCCGAAGACGCTTCCACGGCCATGTGGCCGCATGATGCGTGCGGAACGCTGTTACCTTCCCACCGAAGTGGTACCTATTAATCTACTTGCATTTGCATGCTTTCGAATTGCTAGGTTGGCAAGAGCTGGGGCGAGTGCGGGAGCTCACTCCGTCACACAGGGCTAGGGATTCGAACCTCCGAACTTGCGATCTTCCGATCGACAAGCCTGGCGTCTTACCCACTGAGCCACCACGCCCCTTGCATGTCTTAGGACATCACTATTCTTCTCCGAGGATACTAAAAATTACCTTTATCTAGTAGTAGTGCTGATGGAAACACCCAATATGCTCAAGCAGCTGCTCTTGAGCTTGGCCCTCCTGCTTAGCCCGGCTCTGAAGCTCAGATTTCCCAGACAAAATCAGTCAAGTAACATGCCTTCTTCTGGACATTCCCCAGTGCCTCTCTATGGGTGGCTGTGAGGGGATATTAAAATGCCAAGCAGCTTATCAGGGTTCAGCACAGAGGATAACGACCAGAGGTGTGCGTTTTTCATTTATTAAAATAAAGGAGCAGAATATGAAATACGCTCGGGTTTTCAAAATGAGAATGATAAGATAGAAGATAGAAACATACTCTTTTGTCAGTGTACTTAGGACTAAGCCTTACAATTAAAAATACAGGCAGCAGCTTTACATCAAGCCAGAATCCAAGACTGTTTTATTTTTGACGCTGACTGACTCACGAATCTTCTCCAGGCTTTTAGACAGAAATCTTTCAGTGCCTTATAGAGATATTAGGGTCCTGTGCATGCAGAGCATGTGCTCTATCCCTGAGTTACCGCACTAGAAGGCAACCAGGAACAGCCTATGAAAGGTCACTTATTTGTCATCTTTCCAGTTCACAACATAAGCCGTGCTGCTGCTCGCTAAATACTCTTGCCAGACCAATTGTCAGTTAGCGTTTATGAATCACTGATGAACAGCCGTGAGGATTTTAGGACACAACCTTACAAATCCATTCCTAGCACTCGTTTCCTTGCACTCAAGAAGTCCCTAGCCCAGTGTGCCCATTCTATTCCCTAGTCAAAATAAAAATGATTCTCCATAATTAGTATTTGGTGCATTTATGCTGAAGAGGAAAGAAATGCAGCACTGTTCTTAGTGAGAACCTGTAAGCATTTCATATAAACTCTCTTGCTCTCTCTATTAGGTGTTCTGCATATGTGTGCACATGGAATATACATGCTGGGAGGTGGGGTAGAAACTAGGTGGGGGCATGGTGGCCAGACTACAAGTGCATCTATAGACCAGTGTTTCTCAACCTTAGCAACTTTAAGATGTCTGGACTTCAACTCCCAGAATTACCCAGCCAGCCATGCTAGTAAAGGAAGGCTTGTTAAGACAATAGCTTGTAATAAATGTATATGAAATTTCATAAAAATGAAAAATTTAAAAATCTAGGTCCCTGCCCAGTGGGTTGATTAAAAAAAGAAGAAGAAGAACAGAGGGAAGCATTAGTCTCCT
Organism: Charina bottae; assembly: GCA_023362775.1. NCBI lineage: Eukaryota > Metazoa > Chordata > Lepidosauria > Squamata > Charinaidae > Charina > Charina bottae. The sequence continues at coordinate 28,517,948 of JALMGJ010000003.1, read as the reverse complement.
GATCCTCAGTGATCCCAGTCTGGATTAAGTCACTCTATGCTTAGACTAGAGAAAACAAAACCACAAAAAAGGGGCAGAGGGATACACATTTCATGTATCATATGCTTTAGATCATAGTTCCAAGTAAACATTTGTAGCTTAACTTTTACTAGCCTGCTTGACAGAGCGTACTCTTATAGTTATACCCTTGACTGAGAAAAATTCAAGAGCTATTGGTATATGAAAAATGCATTCTTTAGCTATGATGGAAGAATAGCAGCAGAAGCTCAGGAACAGGTCTCCTTTCGTTCCTTGAATGCTGTCAATTACTGTGATCAGCATACAAACAGGCTTGCTTACCAGTGGATAAAAAACACTGCCTGCAATTCAAAAGGCAATTTCCAAATAAAAGCTGTCTAGCCATCTAGCTTTACAAGAGACTAGCTTGAATGGCCATATATCTAGGTTCAGGAAAATGAATATCACTTAAGATCTCCTTTCACACATCCATTTTGGTTTTATTCCTAGAGGAAAAAAGTCCCCATCTCTAGTTGCTGTCTTAACTATGTGAAAATCAAACTATTATTTTATTGTATTCAGACTGAGTAATGCTTATGATTAAACTATTTAAATCAATGGGCCCATACAATCATGATTAACTTAAGCTTCATCTATTTTATTGGGGCTACTGTAAACATGATTATGCTTGGATCCAATTCTATTTCATTATTTAATATTTTATATATTATCATTAAATGAAGATTGTTTCTGGGCATTTTACAAAATTAAAGTATGTTCAGTGTGTACAGTACATATACTGTATATAAGAGATATTGATTAAAGTGAAATTACTTTAAAAAAACAACAGGAAAAATTCAGTGGGGATCATTCACACAGTGTGTGGAAAGGCACCTAATGTTGAACCCACATGTTCAGTATTGCCGTAAAGCAGAGCAATACAAAGTGCAACTCCAGATTCTTCCTTAGAAGCAAGGCCCCTGAACCCAGTGGAGCTTCTCATGTAGATGTACATCAGACTACTCAATCAAAAGCCTACTCTGGGATGGAGTAAGTTCTAATATGCCAGTTTTTAAATTAAATTCATGCAGATAAGAAAAAAAATACAGTATACGATGAAACTATAAACATAGAACATTGTCTTGCTTTACTCTGACTTTTGCATGTACATGTACAACTATGCTTGCACATCTTCACCTGGTCTACTGTAGATTGTTTTGAAAGTCACAACTGTAAAACCTGATAACTGTTCCAGTTCATTTTTTAAAAATAATTGATTCTTTTTTATAAAAAAGACTTCTTCAGTGGATTTTAATGAAAATAGGTCCTGCAAATAAGCCATAGATTGTGGGTTAACCATTGTCCTTCCCTCCTCAATTTCTCACATTGTGATCTGCAAGATTTATTTCCTTCCGGTTCTACATAGGTTTATCAATGTGGCTGAAAGTGTACAGTTGTAGTGGCAACGCGGAAGACCATTGTTATTTCAAGGATCTTAAGTGACATATTTTGATTTTCTCCCTCACATGAAGAAGCTTAGAGCTTATTTTGAGTTATACTAATGTTTAGCAGGCTTGTTTTTTATTTCTGTTTGGAATGAGGGGGGAGATAAGAGAAAACCCCAAGATTGTTTTTGTTAAGCACTAGCTCATCTGTATAGCTTCCCAGGCTCTTGGAAACAGGTGCTCCAGACCCTGGGAACTATCCCGTCAAGGTCAGATCCTGCAACCATGGAAACAGGGTCACGAGGCTTTAGGGCCAGACTTTGATAAAAACCTTAGGGTTGTTTTTTGAGTTTGGGAGCTTCTGCACAGACCTGAGCGCTGGGTGATGTGGATATTGAGCCACCCTGGGGTATCTCCGGGGTCCTTATTAGCTCCTGGCAGCCTATGGAGATAGGGTTTCAACTTGATTGGTATGTAATGATTTTCCTTTCTTTATGCTATGCTTTTTATGCTTCTGTTTAATCTGCCTAAACTGTGTTTCTGGTTAAACTGTGTTTCTGTTTAAATTTGTTTGCTTAACTTTATAATAAAGCTTAAAATCTCTTTATCTACTGACTTATTGTCTCTGGATCTAAAAGAACCAATTGTCTGAGCACCTGATCACTGCTTGGACACTTGGCAGAACATAATTGGTGACGAAGGTGGGATCCTGTGACAATGCCCTGGTGGTGGGGAAGGAAATCTGCTAAGCAAGATGATAATGGCAAGAGCTATATACCTGGTTGGCCCAGCATAAGTGCCTGGGAGCCAGGAGCTAAAATATTGAACCGTCTAACCCCACCAGTGTCATGTGAGTATGAGTTGGCAGGATTTGGAGGTTCAACTCCCAATGCAGAGCTTAAAGGCATGCCGTTATTGGGGGTGGGAGAGAAAAAGGGGCAGCATGCAGAGGGGAGACTTGGACGGATCTTTCTTACTGCGCTCCATAATAATGTTTGGGAATTAAAGGCCACTCAGAGGAAGGTGCAACAGGAGGCTGAAGAAGTGACTGCTTTTAAAGATCAGCAGGCTCTTCTGGAAGAAGTGGATGGGGCTCAGGGAGACATCCCGGGTTGTCTATCCACGTTATACTGGAGTTCAATTGTGGACTGGCTTGACCAGTTAGAGACCTCTAGGGATTGTGGGGGCACTTCCAATTTCCTGGTGGAGATTGGGCAGTGCCTGAAAATTTTAAACGTTTCATCAGTAAAAGCTGACAGGCGAATGCTAGTTGCTCAGACCGGATGGCTTTTGCTGGCGGCCCTTAAAAGGGTAGGTGATGAAAATCAAAGCCTGAGGGGAGAAAGTAAGAAACTGCAGGAGGAGTTGGAGCAGGAGGAGATTAAAATGTTGCCAGTTTAGATGGTTTGAAATCAGTGAGCACATGTTGTGTGTAAAAATCTGGTTAATTACTGTTGTTTTTGTTTTTGTTTTGTTCTTAGTAATGCATTTGAGGGTATTTTAGACAAAGGAACAAAAGAGATGAAGTTTGATATGCTTTTGTTTTGTAAAGTTTATAATTTAGTATGTGCATTTGGAATTCCTTGCCATTGCAAAAGGAATGGCAGGTTGTTGTCAAAAGTGTGTACTTTGTTCTTCTTTCCTTTCTTTTGAAGCCAGGGAAAGGAAGGGCTAACAATTTTTTTATGGAGAGCCAGCTTGGTGTAGTGATTAAGGGCACCAGGCTAGAAACCAGGAAACTGTGAACTGTGTTCTAGTCCTGCCTTTGTTGCATGGCATCCAACTGGGTAACTCTGGGTCAGTTACTTTCTCTCAGCCCTAGGAAGGAGGCACTGGCAAGCCACTTCTGAAAGAGTTGCTGACAATGCTAGGAGTCAAGGCTGACTCAAAAAAAAAGCGAGAGAGGTTAGGAGAAAACCCCCAGCCTAATGTTCTCAAAAGTTGGTGGGAGCAGAGTAGAAAAAGTAAGCTGTTAACAAATGTGGCGGGACTTGTTAGCTGCAAGGGAAGCAGCTGTCCCCAAAACACATTTTGTGAAGCAGCAAACTCCAACTGCTCCACCAGCTCAGGATGAGGATAGGCAGGGATGGAACTAGGGTCTGGGTCACCCGGGGCAAACATGGATTCCGTGCCCCCCATGGGTTATTTTGTCATTTTGGCACACCCCCGGGCATCATTTTGGTGCACCCCCCAGCGCAGCGCCCAGAGCACATGCCCCTCTTGCCCCCCCCCTAGTTGCAGCCCTGAGGATAGGGACATGTATCTGTCTTTGAGTACATGGAAACATCCCTCTCCTACAGACTGAAGGTGTGGCCAAAGTCCACCTGGGGAGACAATTATTACCCCAGGGGACCAGAGGTTATGTATTAAATTAGCCATTTATTGGATAAACAGAAAAAAATAATGGCTTTAGTGAACACAGGAGCTGAGTGCATCCTTGTGCATGGAAAGCCAGTAAGATTCCAAGGACCCACAGCATACATTAATGGCCCTGGAAGTAGAATCCCTGAAAATAATTTATTTTAGTCTGTTAGACTTGAAGGGGTGGGGAGAGGCTTGCTTCCTACTCTAGTGTAAAAATGATTGTAATAAATGGGCTGGACTTTAAGCCCCTTTATAATAATAACCACTGAATTTTAAGTTTTCTTGCCTTTTCCTACAGCTGTTACTGTTAGGAAAAGGTGATTGCTCCTCTTGAGGAGACCTAGGCAGTCTCGGAGAAGCAATGGTTTGCTTATTGCCATTGCTTATCTGTTACGCTGCCTTCAAGAGTGCTTTGCATTCCAGTTTTTACCAGCAATCTTACCTCTTGTCTTGCAGCAAGAGTTCAACATTGGGTCTAATGCAAGCTCTTGAAAGAGAGAGAGAGAAAAGGAGGGGTGGTGACTTCATATGTTTTAGTTTTTAAACTTTACATGGATTACAATGTTTGATAGAGCCTTCATGGACTAGTGTGGTCTATCTGAATTTGTTTTTGTTTTTGTTTTAACAACTTTTGGCTGTGGAAGCAGTCAAAACACTGAATAAACTCCTATGTCAATCCATAGATTTTTTTTTCTTCCCAGCTTTGCAAGTTTTGATTTTGGGAAATTATTGGGGAATTAATTGGTATTGAATTTTTTTGCAGGTGAATTGTATAATGTTGTCTTTACCTAAACAGGAAATGACTTGGACCTTGAGTTTCTTGAGAATTAAAGAATGATTAATTTAAACAGGGAGGCCAGGACCACAACAATTCCTGTTTCCCTCTCCTAGCATCTGGTCAAATGGAAACAGGAGGGGGGGGTGAAGCAGCAATTTATCTTTTTACTAAGAGGTGAGAAAGATTTTGGGTCTGCCCCTACAGATCTTTATGCTGCACTCAGTAAACAAACAAACAGCCACTGGATGATGTCAAGTTGGCTTGCATTTTAAAAAGCAGCAAGGCAGACTATGTCATTCAACTGGAAGTAGTGGAATTAACCCTTTGTCTCCTGAAATTTCAGCCCAGAAAGTGGAACTTTGATTTTGATCCTAGTTTTCCACTGGCTAATGGTAAAACTGTCAATGTTTTCACTGATTTTAAATATAAAAAGGTAAAGGTTCCCCCCCACAGTCATGTCTGACTCTAGGGGCCGGTGCTCATCTCCGTTTGTTAGCCGAAGAGCCAGCGTTGTCCGAAGATGCTTCTGCGGTCATGTAGCCGGCATGACGCGTGCGGAATACTGTTAAATTTTAAATATGCCTTGTGAAAAAATGGGGACTGCTTTTGCCCCAAGGTTGCTTGCATTCAGCCCTGCACTTTCAGGGTATGGAGGCATGCATTATTGTGATTATATTAATTTTTGATTATTTATTTTTATTGCTTGAAGTGTTCAACTGACCTACAAACATTTTTAGGAGTCCTATGGTCAGAAAGGACATGGATTTTGCCTCACACCATGGGTGATAAGGTACAAAATTTTCCACTTTCCCAGATGGTGAAGGAGTTACAGAAATTTTGAAGACTGCTGGGATCCTCCCACACTTAGCACAAACACTTCGCTCCTTATACAAACTCGTAAATAAAGGGGTGGATAATGATTCCAAAAGAAGAAAAATGAAGTCGAGGTCAGTGCAAACCTCTACCTTGATAAAATGAAAAACTTTTTGTTGTTGTTGTTCAGTCGTTTAGTCGTGTCCGACTCTTCGTGACCTCATGGACCATAGCACGCCAGGCCTTCCTGTCCTCCACTGTCTCTCGGAGTTTACTCAAATTCATGTTCATTACATCGGTGATGCTATCTAACCATCTCATCCTCTGCCGTCCCCTTCTCCTTTTGCCTTCAGTCTTTCCCAGCATCAGGGTCTTTTCCAGTGAGTCCTCTCTTCGCATTAGGTGGCCAAAGTATTTGAGCTTCAGCTTCAGCATCTGTCCTTCCAATGAGCAGTCAGGGTTGATTTCCTTTAGGATTAGTGTGCTAAATTTATCACCATTAAGCATTGAACAAATGGTAATTTGGAGACCAGTCACATTTCTGGAAAAGGTTGATAATGAGCCCACTCTTCCAACAGCCCCTCCAGAAAATGTTAAATGGTTGGGAGAGGCAGTTGGTGAACTAAGCAACTGCATTAGGGGATCTTTTGCCCTCCCCTTTTGCAAATGATTTGAATATCCTTTGAAGCCCTACTTTGGTTTTAATGTACTAATGCCTATTAGGGGCACTCAGAAAACAATTGGGCAGGATCTCTGTACCGCTAGATCTATGGTCATAGCTGTACCAAAAATTGATAGCAGGATTGCCCCCAGGTCTAGCTTGGCTGTAAAGGGAATCCAGGTATTAAGCAGAGTGTAATAGACCCAGATTACAGAGGAGAACTTCAGGCTGCCCTGTGTAATGGAGGGACAGTAGTGTGTCTATTGAGAAAGAGAATCGAATTGCCAAGCTAATTCTGGAAAATACCTATGATTTGCCCAGTAAAAAAAAATAGATAAATGCCAAAAGATAATACCTTAAAGGGTTAGGGTGGAGTTATATCCACAATAAAAAGAAATTTGTTGCAGAAAACCATATGGCAAGCTGACAAAGGTAAAAGTGCTAGCTATAAACCTGTCATTGTTTCTAACCGTTTTCTATCTCCTAGATGAACATCTTTTTAAGCCTGCAGTGTATCTTGGGTTGCAGTGGGTTTTGCAGATCATTGGGGTAATAAAGACATCTAGCATAAGTATACCTCAATAAATGATCATTATAATTGTTGGGTTTGTCCTGCTTTACCAATACATTGGCATGGTGGGTTTCTATTGCATATAGTCTTTATTGGGCTATGATTATTATCAATTAGACCTTTTCAGAAAAAAGTTAAAGGAAAGGTATGTTTCTTTATCTTATTTAACTAACAATAAGTTTTTATAATGGTGATAAGGATTTTTATGACATAAATAATTGTTGGAAAAAAGCAGTGTTTTTGGAAACTGGGATTATGGGCTATCTTTAATACCCTTTGTTAAAGTGGAACATGTTATGATTAAAGTATATGAATTCTTAGATTTTATTTTAGAGTCCTTGAACACTACCACTGCTGTCCTACCAGCAGTAAATCGGGAACCTCGATGTGCTAATGGCTGCTCAAAGAAGAACGTGTGCCGTTAAGCAGGAATGTTGTTTGTTCATCCTGCATCCACAGTTCAAGAAAGCAGAGCAATGCTATCATATACCCAGAAGTTGCTGGAGGAGCTTAATAAAGTATTTTCAGGATGGGAGTATGATGGAAAAAAGTTTTGATGTTTCTTTGTATAATTGTTGCATGTTCACTTTTATTATGTATGTGTATATGTTTTGTTTTACTCAGCTATGTAGTGGGAAAACATACATGTATACATAAAGTAAAGGTAAAGGTTTTCCCCTGCACAGTCGTGTCCGACTCTAGGGGGTGGTGCTCATCTCCGTTTCTTAGCTGAAGAGCCAGCTCTGTCCAAAGACGCTTCTGCAGTCATGTGGCCAGCATGACGTGCACGGAACGCTGTTACCATCCCACCGAAGTGGTACCTATTTATCTACTTGCGTTTGCATGCTTTTGGATTGCTAGGTTGGCAAGAGCTGGGGCGAGTGTGGGAGCTCACTCTATCACGTGGCGCTGAGGTCTTGAACTGCCAACCTTCTGATCAACAAGCCTGGCGTCTTAACCACTGAGCCATCGCGCCCCTTATACATACAGTAAATACATACATATAAAACACTAGCTAAAGCTAAAAGTTTATCATATAAAAATCCTGTTTATGCAAACACCACATTATTTAGTCCACCTAACCAACCCTGAGGGAAGCAGAAGGCAATATGGCTCATTTTTTATACTAGGGGTGGATTGTATACCTTGGACCAAGCTAGCACCATATTTAACCATTGAATGGGCTTTTAGTATGCATATTTTTCTAACAGCCATTTTTATCTTGCTAATACTGAGGTAAATTGGGAATGGATCAAAGTAACCCAGTTTGAAAAACAATATTCAGAGTTAAAATTTTCAGTTACAGCCATAATCAAAGGAGCAACTATAGTTGCCTATCCATATCTTCCACTCCCTGATATAATTACTAATCATTTGTGGATACCTCACTTTAATTCACGATTAGCCACAGAGAAATCCTTTTTTATGACCACCTGATGTGAACAATGCGGCTTTCAAAGATGGCTTTGCCCAACCATACTACTCCATTTGAACCATGTGCTTGTGCTACATGTGTATGGATTCAGTTACTGTAAATGATGATGCTCCTAGGATCATTGATAATGGTAGAAGGTGTGTCTGTGTAGTATCACTTGACCCGGTTTATTGGGAGGATGGAAGTTTATCTCACCTATGTAATGTATCCCGAATTCGCACTACCACTGGATATTATGCAGCAATTGAGTATGAAACAAAAACTCTAGCTGAAGAATGAAACTTTACACTTCCCATGGGATTTAATATCAGCTCAATAGCTCAATTTGTATGGAAAAGTAATCAAGTTCAATCTCAATTGCAAGCCCTATCCGAAACTGATAAAGGAATGATGTTAAAAACTAAGCATGAACATTTTTTATTTTATTTATCATACTTATCCCGCCCATCTCCCTCCAAAGGAGGGACCCTAGGCGGTTCACAATAAAATAGTTTAAAATCAATAAAAACCATAAATAATATCAATAATCATAAAATACATAGTTACAATCAGATCCAAAGAATGGTAGATCTTATCCCAAGAGCTGGTCGGGCTGGGAAAGGGAAATCTAAGGAACCAGTCAACCCCAAGACTGGCTATTCCCCACCCCACCCCAAGCATGATGACACAACCAGGTCTTTAAGTTTTTTCTAAAGTCCAGGAGAGGGGGCTAATCTTATGTCAGGGGGGAGAATGTTCCAGAGGGTGGGGGCTGCTGCAGAGAAGGCACGCCTCCTGGACCCCGTCAGATGGAATTCTCTTATAGACGGGGCTCGTAGCATGCCCTCTCTGCATGACCGGGTGGGACGGGTTGATGTGATGGGGATGAGACGGTCCCTCAGGTATCCTGGTCCTATGCCATGTAGGGCTTTAAAGGTAATAACCAACACCTTGAATTGAATCCAGAAGCAAACTGGCACCCAATGTAGCTCGCGGAGCACAGGTGTTATGTGTGCTGATCTTGAAGCACCCAAAATTGCCCGCACGGCTGCATTCTGGACCAGTTAAAGGTTCCGGACGCTCTTCAAGGGTAGCCCCATGTAGAGCGCATTACAATAGTCTATATGGGAGATGACCAGGGCATGAGTGACTGTTCGAAAGGCTGAATTACATGCTGAATTAGTTAGAGTTACTCAAGATAATGAGGATTTAACCATACATCATTGGTGGGATTTTTTTCAGGATGGAGCCCAGCTATGACCAAAATTTTAAATTTGGCCTGGCACCCAGTAATTGTTTTTGTAACAGCTATTTGTATTCTGTTAATACTGATGTGTATTCTGTATGTTAAAGTTAAGCGATTGTATACAAATCTACAATTCATTGCTTGGAGACGTAGAATTTATAAAATATAAAGGTGTGCGGAAAAAATTAAAATATGCCAGGTGTAGTGTAGTGTAGTGGCAACACAGAAATGTAGTGGCAATGCAGAAGACCATTGTTATTTCAAGGATCTTAAGTGACATATTTTGATTTTCTCCCTCACATGAAGAAGCTTAGAGCTTATTTTGAGTTATACTAATGTTTAGCAGGCTTGTTTTTTATTTCTGTTTGGAATGAGGGGGGAGATAAGAGAAAACCCCAAGATTGTTTTTGTTAAGCACTAGCTCATCTGTATAGCTTCCCAGGCTCTTGGAAACAGGTGCTCCAGACCCTGGGAACTATCCCGTCAAGGTCAGATCCTGCAACCATGGAAACAGGGTCACGAGGCTTTAGGGCCAGACTTTGATAAAAACCTTAGGGTTGTTTTTTGAGTTTGGGAGCTTCTGCACAGACCTGAGCGCTGGGTGATGTGGATATTGAGCCACCCTGGGGTATCTCCAGGGTCCTTATTAGCTCCTAGCAGCCTATGGAGATAGTGTTTCAACTTGATTGGTATGTAATGATTTTCCTTTCTTTATGCTATGCTTTTTATGCTTCTGTTTAATCTGCCTAAACTGTGTTTCTGGTTAAACTGTGTTTCTGTTTAAATTTGTTTGCTTAAGTCTATAATAAAGCTTGAAGTTTCTTTATCCACTGGTGTGCTTATTGTCTCTGGATCTAAAAGAACCAATTGTCTGAGCACCTGATCACTGCTTGGACACCTGGCAGAACAACAGTAAAATCTGAATCTCTGGGCATACTTTTCTACTTTTTCTAATAGAACAGACTTTTGTATTTGTTCTTTTGTACTTGTGAGATACACTTTTGAAAAAAAAATTGTGTATAGGTAGAGAGATAAATTTGAGTAAACTCCAGGAGACAGTGGAGGACAGAAAGGCCTGGCGTGCTATGGTCCATGAGGGCACGAAGAGTCAGACACGACTAAACGACTGAACAACAACAACAAAGAGAGATAAAATAAATTTGAAAAAACAAATGTCTCATCTATTCCTACACAAGACTTGAAGAAAGCGTTGCAAATTCACAACATTAGTCTAAACAATAACACAGGGGAGAAAAGTTGGTTTTACCAAAAACAAAACAAACCCAAACCCAAAAGGCAGTTAAAACCATTTTTTAGATATTCTTCAGGCAAGGTAAAGTTATGGAAAGTGTGCATATCAAGCCATAACTTCTGTTACCCTTTAAATTTATTTCTAGATTATTTAAATCTTTATTTCTAGCAGTTACCCAGAGATTGTATCCAGAGATTTTTATAGATTTTTTGCCATTGTTAAATATGCTAATGGAAGCTCTTTTATTGTCTTTTTTTTTTGCTCTGTGGCAGACAACATAATTTAAAAACAAAGAAACGGGGCTTTAAATAGGGGGCTGCTCTTTGCTCTTTTGCACATAAGAATTGGTGTGTTTGAAATTAGATTTAAAGGGAAAAAAATAAGGAAAAAAATCCCAAAGGAGCTAGTTACATGCTAGGCACAATTCTCTCTCCCCCCCCCACTTTCCCCCCCAAAAAGCAGGTGTGGAGATGTTCTCTGAGTTTCTTCAAAATAGTTCAGGTGTCTTTGGGCAATCCTGCAGCCTAAGCTGCTTGTCTTTCATGCTTTTCTTAGCTGTTTCTTAAGCCCGCTCCAAAAATTTCAGTCTGGATTGCAGTAGGTAAGCAACGGAGCTGGTGCTCAGTTCCTACTAAGGCTACCGTAAGACCTCATTGGTCATTCTTCTGCTTCTTACCCTTCCCATCCATGCAGGGAAGACAAGCCTTACTGGCTGGGTCCTTGTGGACCTGTCTACAGTGCCTTCCCTTTCCTTTTAGGGATTGTGCCTTCCTCACTATTCCCTGTGCCTTTGCTTTGCACAAACCTTTCTCAGAGGTTTGCACAACTGGATGCCATCACCCCTCCTTCCCACTTTATTTCCTTTAACACTAGTACAGTGTAGCACACATGACATCTAAGAGCATCACAGACCCCTTATTGCTCAATCTCGGGTGGCTGAATGCCATTGTCTCTCTAATTTTGTTACATTATATGTAAATTCTGCCCACAAATGGCCAATAACAGTTATTGACACAGTTAGGTGCTAATTTTACTTTTTAAAAAACTGTTATTTTATTCTGTATAAGCTGATCTATGACCGTAATAAAGATCTGCACTGGTTGTTCTGTTCGGAGTAGGAGACAGCCAAGAAGGTTTATAGAAAATAGTTTTATTTACAATTAAACTATTTACATAAAGTCCTTTAAATGGCAAATTGCAGATCAAATTCAAACCCAACCAGGCAGTGGAGGAGGACCTGATAATTCAGCAAGGCAGGAACCGGTGGAAGAACATGGCAAAACTGCAAGGCAAAACTCGGCTAGCGTTCGCAAGGAGGTAGCGAGGCAAGGTGGAGCGGGAATTCATGGCAATGAGTCAAGCCCAAACTCAACAGGACTGGCAAGGCAAGGCTGATCAGAAGCGTCTAGACAAGGATGATCTGAGGCGACAAAACAAGGCTGGGCTGGAGTAACAAGGCACGGTTCTGCTGGAGCGACAGGACAAGGCTTGACTGACTTGGCAAAGCGAGACTGAGCTGGAGCATGTGGCACGATGGCTAGGCAAGATTCGGCTCCCCGTGGCAAGGAGGCAGGGCAAGACCCTAAGAAAGCTGGACTCAATTCTGAAATGGTGAAAGGCGCTGCTTCTGGTTCTGCGACAGCTGCAGGGCAGGCTTCTGAAGATGGTTCCGGCTTGACTTCTCTGAAAGAAGCTGTTAGCTCAGCGGAACATTTGTCTCCGGCGACTGGGTCCTTCTGCTGGCGTCTTTTTATCCTGTTCTCTCCGCACCATTTCTCCTCTGGGACCAATCGGGCTTCTTTTTGCTTGGCGCGCTTTTCAGCTCACCTCTTCTTTGTGCTGATTGGTGGCTTTGAACCTGCTCCCAATTCCGGACCAATCATTTGCTCAGGATTCTCCTGCTCTGCTGAGTCGTGCTCAGTTTCGGTTTCCTGCTCAGCATAAGTTTCATTTTCCTGACTGTGCTCCGGATAAGTTTCGTTTTCCTGACCCTGCTCAGCATAAGTTTCGTTTCCCCCTTGTTCAGAGTCAGAGTCAGACTGAACTCTGACACTGCTACAGACCCTTTCTCTTTTCTTCCCCCCGCTTTATTATTCCATTGTTGTTCTGATGGCACAATAATCAAAACTGTAGGGAACCAGTTGTTCTTTCACTCCTACATTCCTCCATAGGACCATAGAAATTTTTAGCAAGGAGAACTGATAGTTCAGCTTCATAGAAACTAAGTAGCAATATATTGCAACTTAAAGATGTTCAAAAAGAAAAGGGGAAGGGAGGGGGGAGTGGAGAGGAGCCTTGCAATAGTTTGGGCAGGGAGTGGGAAAGCAAGGGGAGCATGCTTCACCTAGCCTGAGCAGAAACTGGAAGTTGCCCAATGGGAGATGAAAGGGTTGAATGGAGCACAACCTTCTAGGGTTGATGATGATTCATTGACTTAATGGGCCATCACTGTATCAACTGCAAGATTATAAAAATGCAGCAAATGTTGATCAGCAAAGAACATAGCAGCCCAGGACAAAATGGCTACCCAGGGCTGCAATTAGCTGTTGCAAGGGGGAGGACATACCAGGCATTGTTGCCAATCAAAGCTGGGGCTGCTACTAGAATGGAACAAAATGCTGGAGCCAATCAAAAAGAATGCTGGAGACCATCCACTTTCAGTTTGGGTTGGAAAGGAGGAATTTTGAATCAAAGCTGGAAAACATGGGTGTGGGGTTCATTTACGATGGAATGGAAATGGGAAGATGACAACATCATCCATTCCTGCACTCAGGAAGCAGTGAGTGGCCCATACTGGGAATGGGCCCAACAGACAGTTTTGTTGTTTTATAAAAATTTGTGATCAGAGTTATGGAAAATATTAAGAGACAAGCTTGCAGTAAAAAACATTGCTTTTATTTAAAACAAAAGAACAGAAAAGACTCAGCCAGTAAACCACATGGCTGATTAACATAAGCTATTCACATTTTAGAAACAAAAGAGATAGCAGCAGCAGAGAGACCAAAACAAAAGCAGAGATAACACTTTTAAAACTAAACCTGGCAACACCTGAGTGGACAGGTTCTGGCATGTGACCAATCACCCAGGCAACCACATTCCAAATATGGCAATGACTGAAAGGTAGCTCTCTGATTGGGTAAGCACCCCAGACTAGCTGGCTCCAAGCCATCAGCATTCCTGAGAGGGAGGTGAACAGGTGAACTCCCAAAGCCCAGAGGAAAAAAAAAACTTCAAGGCTTGGCTTTTAAAACTTAGCCTACATATTTTCTTTCAAGACATAAAAATATATGCAACACTCCCCTTTTTTATGACTAGAAAGAATATGGAAGCAAACCCAGTTTGGTAACCAATTCACAGTGCCTACTGGTAACTAGAGGCTTGGTAAAGATATCAGCAGACATTAATTTAGTATCACAGTATTTCAAAATAATCTTTTTCTTGGCTAGAAAATCTTTAACAAGATGAAAACGCACATCAATGTGCTTTGTGCCGTTTCTGGTACCTTCAGATAAAGCCAAATGAATACAGGCTTGGTTGTCTTCATGAATGGTTACAGGCTGGCTTAAAATAACTCCAATGTCTTGCAACAATTGTGTAAACCAAATTACCTCATTGCACAGTTGTGCTAAAGCATAAAATTCGGCTTCAGCTGTGCTAATAGCTACTACTGTTTGTTTTCTGGAGAACCATGCAATAGTGGACTTTGCAAAATGAATTAAACTCCCAGAAGTAGACTTCCTATCACTGAGATCTCCAGCCCAATCTGAATCACACCAGCATTCTAACTTTTCCTCTGTGTCTGTAGCAGACAATCTTAAGCAATAATCTTTGGTGCCCTGTAAATAACGAAAAAGTATTTTTAATCCAGACTTTGCAACAGATGTGGGATTTTCCACAAATCTGCTCAAAATGGACACACTGTTATAAATGTCTGGACGGCAATTGTTTGCAATGTAAAGAAGACTACCAATGGCTGATCTGAAACTATCTCCTTCAGATAACTCACCATCCCCACTTCTCCCCCTCCTCTTTTAGAAACTCGGGAAGCATGGGGGAGGAGATAGACTTACAGTCTTGCATTTTAAAATCCTCCAGCAGTTTCTTAATTTTACTACTCTGACTTATGAGAAAACTGCCATCTTTTTCCCTCTGAATTTCTAATCCTAAGTAATTGTTAACTGCTCCAAGACATTTCAATGTGAAATTGTTTTTCATACAAACCTCAAAAGCACGCTTTTGTTCATCAGATGAAGTGAGCAGCAACAAATCATCAACATACAAGCACAAGTACATTACACCTTGCTTATCATTTTTTACATACACACATGGATCAGCAATTCCCTTCTGAAACCCAAATTTTTGCAAAATATTATCTAACTTAATATTCCAACAATGCGCTGCCTGCTTTAATCCATAGATGGATTTCTGCAATTCACACACAAGATGTTTTTTTTTCATAGCCAAGAGGTTGTTGCATAAACAATTTTTCCTCCAAATTACCATACAGAAAAGCAGTTTGAATATCATAGTGATAAACAGACAATTTCTTCATGGCAGCAACCTTTAAAAGCAACCTGATAGATTCAGCTTTTGTCACTGGAGCAAAAGTTTTGTCATAATCCACATTTTTTCTTTGAGCAAAACCTTTTGCTACCAACCTTGCTTTATACTTTTGAATTTTACCATCAGAATCTTTTTTCAGTTTAAACACCCACCTACAACCCAAACACTTCTGATTGGGAGGCAAACTCACTAATTTCCAAGTTTTATTTTCCTTTAAGGAATCCAACTCCTGCTGCATGGCTTCATGCCAGCATTTAGCTATTTCAGGTGGCATCTCATTGATTTCCTCAAGAGATTGAGGCTCTGTGTGAATGTGAAAAGCCTTCACAACATCTATTTGATAACGATCAGGTGGAACCTCCTTATTAATCCTTTCAGACCTGCGAGGTAGGACAGGACTTACACTCTGAATTCCACCATTTCCTTCGGAAACCTCTGACTTCTCAGACAATTCAACTTGCTGCTCATTGATTTCACTAGGTGATTCCTGCAAATCACCATCAGCAAGACTTTGCTGTTCCCTCATGGATAAATCAACTGAAGAACCAGAGTTTATTTTATCCCAATTCTGCTCAGCAAAAGAAGCACTTTTACTAATTATCAGTTGATTATCCAGTATGAACCTGTAGCTCCTCTGACTTTGTTCATACCCTACAAAGATTGCTTTCTTTGTTCTGGAAGCCCCCTTGAGCCTCAGCTGTTTTGGAATATGCACCCAAGCTGTGCTACCAAAAACTCTGAGATGATTTACTTTAGGCTTCACACCATAGAACAAATGAAATGGCACATCCTGAATTGCACTGCTAAACAACCTGTTCTGAACATAACACGCTGTAGAAACAGCTTCTCCCGAAAACCTAAAAGGTAAATTGGCATCCTTCAGCAAACACATCATTGCTTCCTGCAGTGTTCTTCCTTTTCGTTCTGCAACAGAATTCTGTTCTGGCGTGTAAGGGTTAGCTAAAATGTGTTCTATCCCTTTTTCTAACAAAAAGCTTTTAAACTTTGAGGATAGATACTCTCCACCTCTGTCTGATTGCAAGGCAGACACTGGTGTTGGGAATTTTCCATTTGCCCAAGTTACAAAACCTTTAAATTTGTCAAAGACCTCATCTTTGTGTTTCAACAAATAAATGAATGTGTACCTGGAGAAATCATCTATAAAGGTCAAAATGTACCTTGCTCCCCCAAGACTAGCAGAAAAGGGGCCTATTACATCAGAATGAATAATCTCTAGAGGCCTAGAAGTAGACCTATCAGCAAACTTTTTCACAGGAGCCCTAGTGGTTTTATTCTCCTTGCAAACTGCACAATCCAGATACTTATCACAAGGTTTCAATTTTAAATCAGCAGAAAAACTAGGCATTTGAGATATGTACTTAAAATTAGCATGAACAAACCTTCTATGCATTAAATGGATACATTGATCGTGTATGGGATTATTTCCAAAAACAGTTTTTGCTATTTGCTGCTGAGCTTTCTGTACAATGTAAAGAGAATCTTTCTGCAAACATTTTGCAACCACTTTACCATCCTTCCTAATCTCACAACCCTCTTTCTTAAAAGTTATAACATACCCTGATGCAACTAATTGTCCCACAGACAAGAGATTACTTTGAAAATTAGGCACAAACAAAACATTTTGAACAGTTTTCCCCAAACATGGAAGATTAATCTCACCTTCACCCATGATCTTGGATACAGATCCATCTGCTAAGAAACTCTTTGTTAGTTTTAGACAGAGACACAAAAGAATTTTTATTGTTACAGATATGAGAATTTGCACTGCTGTCAAGAATCCACAAGTCTTTATCATCACAGTTCTCAACAACTTTTGCATGAAGAATCTTCTTTCTAGAAGTTGCTTCTTTCTTCTGAGAAATCTTCTTATTTTTAAATTGGAGACAATCCTTTTGAAGATGTTCAGAAGATACACACTTGAAGCATCACCGGCTAGTAAATGCAGAAGCTTGGAATTCAAAGCTCTTCCGCTCCCTCTGCTGGCCACGAGAAGACTTTATTGTAGAAATGGAGGCAGCTTTTTCCTGTTGTTTCTCCCATTCAGCAAGCAGCCGGGAAGTCACTAACGATGGGGTTAAATCAGCTTCTGGGATTCCCTCCATGGAGCAAATTAAAGTGTCCCAGGACTCATTCAACGAAGACAGCATTATATAGGCTTTCATGAGAGGAGTAAATTCCATCCCACGCTCTTGAAGTTCCACAAAATAATTTTGCAGTTTATGAAGATGCTCTGGCAAATTTCCATTCTCTGGCAAGTAAGCCTTCTACAGCTTTTTGGTTAAAATAACCTTGCTGCCTGGAGTAGTTTTTACATATAAATCACGTAAATAGTCCCATAAGTCTTTGGAAGTTTCTCTGCCTCTTACGTGTATAAGCTGAAAATCTTCCACAGCCAAAATAATAGAAGCTTTGCATTTCTCATCTTTCCTCATCCAAGCTTGATCTGTATTCTGAGAGATTTTGTCAGAAATAGCAGACCACAAATTTTCTCTCCTCAAGAAACTCTCCATTTTCAAAGACCTGTTCAAATAATTAGTATTAGAAAGCTTTTCCAGGGGCATACCTTGAAAACTTGAAGCTGCTGCAGCGACCATTGCTTCTTCTCCCCTGATGGAGTAATCCACGAGGCTTGAGAATCACGAGGCTTGACTCCACCTCCAACTGAAACTGCTAGTCAAACTGCCAGCAAGATTTCAAAAACAAAACAAGCCTCTTCAAATGCAGATGAAACTGTTCAGCTTTCCTCTTTCCATATTTACATAAGTTCTATCTCTGATCCAGAAAGCATTTGTTGGGCCCATAACCTTTTGTTGTTTTATAAAAATTTGTGATCAGAGTTATGGAAAATATTAAGAGACAAGCTTGCAGTAAAAAACATTGCTTTTATTTAAAACAAAAGAACAGAAAAGACTCAGCCAGTAAACCACATGGCTGATTAACATAAGCTATTCACATTTTAGAAACAAAAGAGATAGCAGCAGCAGAGAGACCAAAACAAAAGCAGAGATAACACTTTTAAAACTAAACCTGGCAACACCTGAGTGGACAGGTTCTGGCATGTGACCAATCACCCAGGCAACCACATTCCAAATATGGCAATGACTGAAAGGTAGCTCTCTGATTGGGTAAGCACCCCAGACTAGCTGGCTCCAAGCCATCAACATTCCTGAGAGGGAGGTGAACAGGTGAACTCCCAAAGCCCAGAGGAAAAAAAACCTTCAAAGCTTGGCTTTTAAAACTCAGCCTTCATATTTTCTTTCAAGAGATAAAAATATATGCAACAGACAGTTGCCTTATAATTCTTTCTCCATTCACCAAGTGGATTTCTCCCCCATGATATTCAAAATGCAATGAGCTGTGTTTTAACCTTAACTGTTGGTGGATATTACAGAAGATGGTGGGTGAGGAATGGATTAAGCAATGGCTTTACCAATTCACTGCTTTTTCATTCAAAATTCCTACCAAAAAAAAAGCTGCATTGTGATTCTGTTATGCACATTTCTATGTACTGTAATCATGGGTGATCAATTACTTTATTCCCAGGTTTCTACAAATCCTTTTGCCAGAATATCACCACTATTTCTGATTCAAGGTTTTGAAGCAGATGGGAAGGTTTTCTCTTCACTCAGTCAAATTCAGTATCCTCTAGTTACTCTGCAAACACTATACAGCAAATAAAAGGAAAGAGAATCTTGTCATACATGTAAAGGTGGAGTGAAAACCATTTCAATCCATTGCAAGTTCAAAATGGCTTACTATGATGGTAAAAATGGCTGTTTTGCATTTAGCCTGTTTTAATCTTGAAATGGTGATGTTTCAAATTCAAAATGGTTTAAATGGAAAAGAATATGTGTTTCTATGTATGCCTGAGAGAGATTGTTGTGGCTGGAGGTATATAGAAATAGCCAATTACAGAAATGGGGTGGTGTATCTTTCCCCCCCAATGAATTAATAGTTATTAATTCAATGAATTGCAAGTTTTGCTCTGGCCCTACCCTTTACTGTAGCAAGTGTATATATATTGAGATACATATACATGTGTCATATGGGCACACCTGTGGTAGTAAGGGAAGAGAAAATCTCCAGCAAGTGGACTAAGGGATCCAGGGTTGATCAGGAAGCTGGTAATTGGACAGGAATTCTGTTGGTCTCTCATTTCTTTCTGGGTAAATACAGTAAATTGCTTTAGTTTCGCAGAAATGTTGTCTTAGGTGTTGGATTGCATTCATTATTATTGATCAAGTTCAGATGAATCAGTCGATACTAGTCTTAGCCAATTTTGCATGCATGCATTCAGAAATTCATTTTGTCCTACTTCCACATCAATCTGTGAATTAATTCTCCATGGGTACTCATATTTATGTATTGAATACAATATATATTTTCATAAATCAGAGTTATGAATATGTTTTGTTTCAAAGTATAAATTTCTACCTGCATTTTATGTTAAATTTACATTTCCTTTTTAACTAAACCTGCACTGCACAATTCAAAGTGCCAAGACCAAAGGATAAGTTATGTTCTAATCCATACAGATTGCACAGCTAAAAAATGTTTGCAACCCTCTGTATGTAAGCACTGAGATGAAAGAAAAAAAAAATAAGGAATCAACTTATGTTTCTGAATACATACCTTTGGTGAGATTTGTTTTTGAGTTCTAAACACAAGATGGTTTGACTTAATATGATTTTCAGAAGACACAGAAAAATCTAATGCTGAAACATGTTTTGCAGAAGGATTTCAAGACTGTTATACATTTGACACTTCTGTTCTCCAGCTGGTACACATGCTTTAGAACAGATTAGCCTGCTGGTGTAAAAACACATTCAAAGCAAAAATATCAAATTGGCAAAATTAGTCATTTTTAGCAAAATCATTTTCCAGGTCAAGAATTACTTGCTGAAGATGCAGCATTATAAATGGATTTCTTTAAAACCACTTGTACTACTGGTCTGATAATTCATTTTTTTTCTAAGAGAACACTTTATAGTCTATTAGCATGAAAGAAAAATTAGGTATACATTAATCAAACTTTTCAGATGGGAGAGAATCATGCATACTACAACCAGAAATTCCATATTACCGTTTTTCAGAAGCTATATATAATCAATATTTCAAATATATCTACTTTGTCTTCTTTTACTGAGTTGGGTTTATTCCTTCACCAAACAGGCAGTTATTTAAGAGCAAGCTTAGAACAGATTCTTGATTTTATGTAACATTTGAACTAGTCTAGTTATAAGCTTCTTATAAATGTAAAATATGTAATAGTGCATACCTATTTGACTTGTTATATCCAAGTCATATCTCATTTTATTGACTGATAACCTTAGATTAGTCACTTAATAAGATTGAACACTTTTCCTAATCTTGGTCCTCCTAATATGTGGGACTACAGTACCCATCACTCCCAACCAACCATTGCAACTTAAGAAACTGCAGAAGGAAATTTTATTATAAGGCATATTGATATTGTGTGTTATAATGTATTAATGTTTATTAAGTTTTATATTTACATCTTGGAAATGATAGAAAATGTAACAAATTTACAAACTTATTACAAATACCCCATTTTTTCTGCATAAGGATTCTTTTTCTCAGAACATTTCTGGAAGAATTGTGAGTCATTTTTCAGTCATAACTCTCAGATTATCTTACAGTTAAAGAAATAGATAGAATAAAAGTAAGACTGGAAAACAAATTGTTAAAAAGTAGCCAGCTATAACTTAAGTTTTAATGTATTGTACTTTACTTTCTTTGAGCATAGGGCAAATTAAATAGATATGGTAACTAAAATACCATCTATGCTCATGTATAAGCCCAATTGCAGATAAGCCAACCCTTGAATTAGTAACCAAAATACCATGAAAAATGAGCCACCCACGGATAAGCCAACCCACATTTTTCATGGTATTTTGGTTGAAAATTTGAGGGTTGGTTTATCTGTGGATGGGCTTATACATGAGTATATATGGGAAATACAGGTACTTTAAAAAAGCATTACCATATATACTTGTGGATAAGCCCATTCGCAGATAAGCTGAACCCAATTTTGGGGAGTATTTTGGCACCTAAAATTCTCAGCTTATCCACGAGTATATATGGTATTAGCACTGCTGAAAGTGACATGAACACCTTGACTCTTAGATATCTCAAGCAACTAATACAGTGACTTCAAGAACTGGTAATTTTCCTTTTTTATAGGGTACATTATCTCCTATACATTATCTCCTATATGATTCACCTTATTCCATGTCATTTCCTGTACGAAAGTGTTGATGATAGTGTGGGATTGAGACATGGGGAAGTGTTAATTAATATTACTTGAATAATAACCATGAACCGCCCAGAGTCCCCTTCGGGGGAGATGGGATGGTAATAGAAATTGAAAAATAAATAAATGATAAATAAATAAATAAAAACTTCCACAAGGGGTGAGGCAAGAGACATCAGGTCTATGATATCATCATTACATAACTGAAGTCATTGTGGCTTCTATCAGATGCGTATGGTAACAACATAACCGGAGCAAATGTTTCATGATCAGATGAAATGCTATTAAGATATGTATCTATATGTTTCCCTATATTCTTCACACTTTTAAAAAATGTAAGAAACTCAGTGAACGGTGTACTAATTTTTAAGGGGGTTTTGGTGAAGAGTTATTTAAAAAAAACGATATTGCAGGCCCAATATTTTTTTCTTTACAAAACTAGGGAAATCTTTCTCAGTTGTTATTGGGACAAAAATATATCAGAGCCAAGAATTCCTGTTGATATCAGTGGCATGTCATTCACAGAAAGTGAGTTAGAATGTCAAAGGTGAATGCTGCTGTGTGGTTCCAAAGTGGAGTTATTGACTTTATCTTTACCCATCAAAAGCTGATAACTTCATTCTGCATTTCATAAGAGGCTTACAAGATCTGTTTCCTTACTGCATTGTGCCCTTTGAATTATATAGATCTGCCAACTCTACTTTTTTAGTTAGTTTTTCAGCAGATCCCTCTCTCCTTTCTTTAAAATAATATTTGCTATTTACTAACATGGCTGATTCATGCCATAATCTTTTAGAGCTTTGCTTTTTATATTTTGAATGGATCATGTGATCATATCTTATTGCAATAAGATAATACTAAAATAATGAAATGAAAATTATCTATAAATTGGTTTATGTTCTTGGTACTTTTATCTTAATTAAATATTCTGAACCCCAAATTCCATTCAGATGTTTAGAAACAGCTAGTTCATGCTGTGATTCATCTTTCTAATTTTATATTAATTCAGGGGATTTCAAACTTTGCAATACCATGACCTCCTAAAATGCTAAATGACTTTGTGCCAATCCCCACGTCAATCTAACTAACAATTTCATTGGGATAGGATTTGGCAAGAAATAAATATAACAACTACTTTAACTTGGTAAGTCCTGCCTCAATTATTCAGAAGCACTTTAAAGAATACTCCTTGGCCAAATAAAATACTTATGGACTTTCAAAAGCATGGAACTGCTTTTAAGACTTTTTCTCAACTAAAAGACCATCCCTTGACCCAGCCAACATGGACAACTTCCCTTTTAAGGTAAGAAATGGAGAAAGGGGTGGGACAACCATTACAGAGGGCCATAGATTAAACAGATTATCTAGATCCCCTTTCAGACAAGATTCAGGCCTATACAGCCTGTACAGGGAATTAAAACCTCACTGGTCACTCTTGTGGATGACCTGTGGCAAGACCTGGATAGAGAAAATGTGATACCTCTTCGTCCTGCTGGATCTCTAAGTGCCCTTTGCTATCACAAAGCTGCATGCAGGAATTCAGGGTCACTGTTCTGCAGTGGTTCTGCTTCTTCCTAAGTGGGCAGCTTCAGTCTGTCATGGGGGGAAACGAAGCCAGGCCCTTAGCTTCTCCAGGATGTGCTTCAGGCCTGACTCTCTTCCCCATGAAGAGGACATCTGTCAGTATGGCATAAATATCCATATGAATGGCCAAGAAGAAGATGTGATAGAAGTCTTGAATGTATATTTGAAGGCTGGGAGGAACTGGATAGGGAGAAATAGCCTAAGATGTAATCCAAACAAGACAGAATAGCTGTTGTTTCAGAAGCCTTTTAGTCCTAGGACAGTTCCATCTTTAGCTCTGGATAGGGTAACATTTCTCCAAAAGGAGCTGGTCCTCAATCTGAGGGTCTTCCTGGATCCTGCCATAACAGCATGTAGAAGCTGTAGCCTGGGGAACTTTTATTCACCTATGGCTGGTATGTCAGTTGCAGATGTTCTTGAAATGGAATTTGGGAGCAATTATCATTCATGCTTTTGTTACCCCATGACTGGATTACTGCAATTTGTTCTACATTTGAAGACTGCTTGGAAACTACAGTTGGCACAAAATGCAACTGTCTGATTACTAATGAGTAAAAGCCATTTAAGCCATGGTACAGTTTTATTATGGGAGCTGCCAGTTTGTTCCCAGCTGCAAATCAAGGTGCTGATTATTTCCTAAAAGGTAAAGGTAAAGGTTTCCCCTGCACAGTCGTGTCCGACTCTAGGGGCCGGTGCTCATCTCCGTTTCTTAGCCGAAGAGCCAGCACTGTCCGAAGACGCTTCCACGGTCATGTGGCCGGCATGATACACACGGAACACTGTTACCTTCCCACAGAAGTGGTACCTATTCATCTACTTGCATTTGCATGCTTTCGAATTGTTAGGTTGGCAAGAGCTGGGGCTAGTGTGGGAGCTTACTCTGTCACGCGGTGCTCGGGTCTCGCATCACCGACCTTCCGATCAACAAGCCTGGCGTCTTAACCGCTGAGCCATCGCGCCCCTTTAGGTTATTTCCTAAAAAGTCCTATATGGCTTGGTCCTAAATATCATGTGACTACCTGCTCCCTATAGAATTTGACCATTCCATTTAGGCCAGCAGAGAGGGCATGCTGTGAGTCCCCATACTTTGGAAGAGGGATGATATGGGGCCAGAAAATACCCTCCACCCAAAGTTAGGGGAGCTTCCTCCCTGTTAATATTCATGGTGGCAGGTTCTTCTGAAGACCCTACATGGAATAAGTGATGTTTGAGTTAAGTGTGGGCTATCTGATAAGTTTTTATTGAAAGATTTGTGTTAAATTTTTCATTTTTTTAATACTGATAACTGATCTGATTTGATAATTGTTGGCTATTATTCTACTATGGTTGCTTTATTGTACTAGTTGTGAGCTACTTAGAGGCCATGACTGAAGCAGCACACAAGTTTTTGCAAATAATAAATAAAAAATATTTTGTAGCAGCCATATTTTCCTCAACCTTTTAACAGTGTTTAGTCTCCACACTATGTCTGAGTATAACCCAATCTGGATTCCCCTGTATGAAACTAGAATTCAGTTCATCTTCATTCCTAGAAAAACTGAAGCTCTTGCTTGTTTTGGCCCACAGGGAGTAGAATACTCTGTTTCTTCTATAATCAAGAATGTGCTATCACGGCTTCCAGTGGGAATGGCAGACTGAACGGCTATGCCCGCTGGTTGAGCGGGTGGAGCTGACAATGCGGTAACATTTTTGGGCTCAGGCAGGTTTTCCTGAAGCCCAGAAACATTCTCTGGATCAAGGAGAATACCTGGAATCATCCCATCTGTCCTCTGGACAGCTGCTTTCAGCCAGAAGATCACAAAGAGCATTTTGCATTCGACTTGTAAGAGCCAGCTGCGAGGCAGGGATTTCATCACTTTCCAAGCCGCGCTGTAGCCTTAAAGGGACACTAAGACCAGCTACCCTATTTCTAAATCACCAATTTGTACTTTTTTCAAGTATATGTACCCCAAGAGAGGCTTTCTACAGCGAGGAGAAGCTGGTTCTCTTGGGTGCTTAGCGTTATTTTTGAGATTAGTTTTTTTTTTTTTTAAAAAAAATGTTTTAAGTTTTGGATTTCGTTTTCCTCCCAAAGGAAATTCCAAAGATTGAGAGTAAACAATTGTCTTCCTGTTATTATTTTTGTATTAAATTTGAAGATATTAGTATTTTCCTACACGTTGAATCGGCTGATTTGAACCTTCAGCTTTCTGTTTTCACTTTCCCTTGAGAAAGTCTGCTATCTCACTCTCACTTTATGTAAACACACTTTGGAACTCTTCCGTATCTTCGACTATCACTGGTTAAGCTCCTACTGCGTGAGACATGGAGGATTTCAAACAGATTTTTTCTGACCTTCACCAGGATTTTAAACAGATTTCTTCTGACTTCTATCAAGCTTTTATGCAAGATATCCAGGACATTGTGGAAAATATGAGATCTAAAATGTGCCATCAGGTTGGAGATGTGGTGGATGAAATTGAGGAATTTAAGAGTGATAGAAAGGGTTTTTTTAAGACTGAGATTGGAATTTTTATCGAGATGCTAGATGAAGATTGGATAATGGAGTTGGAGAAATCTAAGGGAGAGAGTGATCTGCAAGCCATAAGTAAAATCGATCTCCTGGTGGAATGCCATGAAAAGAACCTGGAATCTTTGAGGGGGGCAGTTGGACTGCTTGATTCTTCCAAGAGGAAAACTCTGTGCACATTGTGGGGATATGTAACTGCTTTGATTTATTTTGAAGTGGGATAAGGGTTGAAGAATGTTCATCTGGTTTGCTTTAAGGATTTGATTGATGCTATTTGCCTTTAAATATTTGGATTTACTGTTTTGAATTGGCTTTGGTTTTTTGGGTTTATTAAGGTTAAAATTATTAAAACTGTTGTATTAGAGTTAAAGAATGTTTATTTGGTTTGCTTTAAGGATTTGATTGATGTTATTCCCTTTTAAAGATATGGAATTACTGTTTTGAATTATCTTTGTTTTTTGGGTTTATTAAGATTGGGATTATCAAAATTGTTGTACTATGAAGTATAATAGCAGACAACCTATGTGCTTTTTAATATGATTCTTATTATAGTAGACAGAAATGTATAGAATAGTGGTAGGAAGGGAATAATTAAATATGTTTTATTTTTTGGAGGGGAGAAAGATGTTTAGGAGGTTTATATGAATTTTTTTCTTTATTTTAATATAAGGGGGAGGAGTAACTGTACTTAGTGATTTTTATTATGTGATAAAGTGGAATGACTTATAGAAATAATGTGGTGTTTTGGTTTAATATAGAGTAAGAGATTGATTATGGAAATTTTGTATATCCTTGCTGTTAAAAGTCGGAAGCCACATCTTTTGTAAAAAAAAAAATTTTTTAATTCTCTTGTGTTTCTGCACTTTTTTAGTTTTTTTCTTTGTTTGTAGTTTTTTGTTTTTGTTTTTTGTAGTTTTTATTATTTTCTTGAAATCTAATAAAATTTACTAAAAAAGGAAGAATGTGCTATCACATCTGAATGCAAATGTTAAAATAAGTATGTGGTCCTCTGCTTAACTCTCCACATACTCTGGTAAAAAAATACTTTCACTGATATGTGTGGGACATTTTGGACACCATACAATTGGATGACTACTCCTCAGAGGCTACAGTACTTGAGAATGCTTTCTATGTTAATTCATTGAGTTCAATTAGGCTTATTCTCAATAACGGAATAACGTAGTTTTACAACTCAGTATGGGTCAGACTTCATGCCACGAATGACAATAAATCTCAACTCTCCAGCCAGTCAACCCCATATTCAGGAACTTGCTTACAGCAAAACACATAGACATGACACAGCTAGATAAGTTAGTTTATTGCAGATAAGAAAGAAGTCAGATATATGCAGAAGTTCTGCCTACTGCAGAACACAAAAATCAGAGCGCATGCACACACACACGCTCCAGGGTTTAAATTTTAGGCCTTTTCTTCCCTCATTTGGAAGTCTCTACCCAGCCTTGCAATTGGGAGGCATCTACTCAATATTTACATAACAGTTCTATCTAGCCTGAGAACTGCTGGCCAGCTTCATCCCTTCACTACCTTTCTCCCACTTTTCTCCTCCCCCTCCCCCTCTGAATCCTGAGATTCCAGGTACATCTTTCCCTCCCCTGACATTGAGTCCATCCTTCCATTTCCATTACTTTGTCAGCCAGGAGTGGGGGAGATCTCTGTTTCTTTAGCTGAAGCCAGAATGATCTCTCTTTCAGTGAGCTCTGGATTAACCATTAACCATTAAACTTGCAAGATTCTGTTAATGTAGCTTTACAATAAAGTAGAATTAGTTTATCTGGTTGTATTTCCTGTCAGGTCTACCTGGTAAGGCTGACAACAATCTTGCAAGTCTGAAAGTACAGTTCTCCCGCCGTCACCTTTACAGCCCAAGAACTTAGGGAGGGTCCCTTCTGAGCCTCTTGCTCTGCCCACTATGGAGCTATGGGCTATGCTTTCTCTTATCGGACCATTCCCCAGGCAGCATCTCTTTGCCCTGTCTCTCAAGGTCATTCCCACATACCATTTCAAGGGCTGACAGTACAGTAACAGGAAAGACTAAATGCTGAAGTGTAATTATATATGCTATCTGGGTTCTGCTTAATTTCTGGGTATTCTAGCTTCTGAGTTCCCGGAAGCTTGGACTGATATGTTTCCTAACTGACCAAATCTGCAGTATTTAGGTATCTGTTTGCAAAAATGACCACCATCCACACAAATGTAACACCTTGTGGATGCTTTGGAAGATAAGGCATGATCTTAGTAGGACACTCATATGCAAAATGGACAGATTCTTCACAATATAAACATAGAACTTTCATGTGTCACTACAAATTTTCTCAAGGAGGTAGCAGTCCTCTGCTAGGTCTCAGCTGCATGGATTCATCTTCTGAAATCTCATATGTGTGGTATGTGGGTGGGATGCAGGGAGGAAACAAAAGTGTATAATGGTCCCTTTCCTTCCCGCCTGCACTCAACTGCATTTCCTTGAGTCTTTCATTGATACTCAAGCAGAGATGGATTAAAGCAAGGTCTCTGATCCCATTCATGACTGGGAAATTGAAACTCTTTCATTCCAGCTGACATCCTGAGCTAACCATTGAAAGTCAAAAGTATGTTCCTGTACTGAGTGCTTACTCTGTAAGAGGCTACAGATTTCATAGTTACCAGTTATTTGTTTGACTGGATTGCTAAAATTGGCCTTCAGGCACATCACAAAATTAATGCAAGTGTTCAAGTCCAGGCTATTCAGCATTAGAAAGAGGGTTGCAGCTCCATCTGTCATTAGGCCAATTATAAATCCCACCTTAGATAAGTTGAGGGGAAAATCCTCAGGACTTAGGGAGATGCACAATGTTCATTGAGCAAGTGGTAAATTTGCTATTATATCTGTCAGATTTTGCCCTACTGGCTGGATTAGCTGGTTCATCGATTGTACTAACTGCTGAATCTGGACTGCAACTTGGTTTTTATATTGGACAACTCAATCAATGAAATGGGGTTGCAAGAATATCTGTAGTCATTATTTAACCCTGATGTCAAGGCCCAAGCAATCCTGCCACAATGCTGAGAGTTTGAGGAGACAGATCTTGCTGTTATTGCACTGCAATAAATTTCAACTCTCTAGTCACTTAACCCCATATTTAGGACCATATTGCAGCAGTAGCTCACAGATGAGACACAGCTAGATAAGTTGCCTCACTGCAAACAGAAAGAAATCAGAAGATCTGCCTACAGCAGAACACAGAAATCAAAGCTGATAGATGGTTAATGGAGGGAGGGAGGGAAAGAGATAGACAGTACAGTTTTAATCAAATTCTAGGCCTTTTCCTCACTCTTTTCCAAGTCAATAGATATTTGACTATCAGTTTTCCACCTGGTCTTGAAATTGGGAGACACCTGTTCAGTGTTTACATAATGGCTTTGCCTAGCCTGAGAACCACTGGTTCCCATATTGTCACCTCAATTCCTTACAGTAACTTTGCTCCAAAACAAGTCCCACTTTTATTATATAGACTTTACTTGCCGGAAGTAGGCATAGGATAGCAGCTGTCAGCCCTCTGCAGGCAATTTGCCCTGAACTCATAAAGTCTCATAACTAGTAGGTAAGTATGCTAGCTCTGCTCCCTCCTTTCTTAACCTCCATATATCGGCATAGGAGGTATGAAGAGGAGTTGTACTCACCTTGGCTTGAATGTGAGTACAGTTTTTCAAACAATCCAAGCATTTTTGGGAGCCCTGGTTGTGCCAAGAGCTGTCCTTATACTCATGTAAGCACTGATACAGATCTCTTTAATATCTTCTATTTAATATTCTAGTTGAATATGTGCTTATTGCAAAGAATAAAAGTAGGGTTGCATGCACAATCCCAGCTTCTACCCAGTTTCAACCCTTCATGTATTTGGGCATGTATTGGGTATGAAGACAATTTTATAGTACAACCTTATTTGTAAATGTGTATAGGACTACAAGTTCGGAGGTTCGAGACCTGAGCACCGCGTGACGGAGTGAGATCCTGCACTTGCCCCAGCTCTTGCCAACCTAGCAATTCGAAAGCATGCAAATGCAAGTAGATAAATAGGTACCACTTCGGTGGGAAGGTAACAGCGTTCCGCGCACATCATGCCGGCCACATGACCACGGAAGCGTCTTCGAACAATGCTGGCTCTTCAGCTAGCAAACTGAGATGAGCACCGGCCCCTAGAGTCGGACACGACTGTGCGGGGGAACCTTTACCTTTTTTTTTATAGGACTACATCCCTAATTTGATTGTAACCAGCTTGTATAGAGATCCATGAACATGAGGAGTTGTGGGCATGCTATGGCTGCTTATTAAAGATAAAGACGGATGGCTTCTGAATGTGAAAAAAGACTGTTCAAGTTATTATGACATTAATTAGCACATAAACTTGAGCTCTTTTCACAAAATGGGAATTTGTTGACTAATAGCTGAAGTCTCCATTAAAGCTGATCACACATTTGCAGGTCAGGGTAATCTACCATGAATTGATTTTACTTGATATTTTTTTGTATGTGGCATGATCAGAAGCTAAGAATTCAAAGCTGGATTATGCTCTTCTTCTTCACTGTTCACATCAGCTCTGAAAGACCAGTAATCAAAGGAATGTAACCTGAGATATTCCGTTGCCAAGGAAACTGACCCATCAATATTTCCTCATTTGGCATGGCTGGTCCATGCAGACCTTTAAAGACTTACAATTTAGGGTGGCCTAACTATTTTTATGTTAGCACAAGGGAGAGGATAACTGTTGGCATCACTGTGTGAAATGAAGGTTGAGATTGTAATCACACTATTGAGGAAGCATATCTTAAACCATTTAAATGAGATGCTGTACAGAGATGACAGCAAAACCTTAACATCTCCCCTATAGTACTGGCCTTCCATTAGTTTTCAGGGATTGCAATATCAAAATGGCAGCCTGATACAACACATATAGTACATTTCACCAAATAGCATTTGTGCCACACCCAAATTATTTATAATTGTAAACCGCCCAGAGTCACTTGCAAGATGGGCGATGTAGAAATATGAGAAATAAATAAATAAATAAAATATAGTTAATTTATGGACATGAAAGAAAGCTGTATTGATTGGATTGGTTTTCATTATTATTGGTTCCACAACTTAATGAAAGACCAGTGAATTTAACACTGTCTTAATAGCAAAAGCTGATGTTTATTCACAATGTTCATCAGAATATTCTCCAGTTCTGAATTTCAGTCAGAAACCATCTGTTTTATAACACTTTATTTTTTTTTCTTGGCAGGATTGTAAGCAAATTAGTACATACTCCCATTTGTGATGATAATGCTCAATTAGTTAGTCCTTTTTGTTGAACATTTTGGAGAAACTGGAAAAAATCACCAAAATTTCACACTGAATCCTGCTGTTGACTTCTTGTCCATATTTTTGTAGGGCATATAAATTGAACATAAGAAATTGATTCAAGTCCAACTGCTAGCTGCCAGATTTGCTATAGGAAAAAGCTGGAAAAATAAGATATATCTTTCACTGGATCAATGTTATGTGAACGTGTGAGAAATTACTCTACTTGAAAATTAATTCAGCAAGAGCTTTGAAAAATAACAATTCAGAATAAAAACTATTTAAAACTGGTTACTATTTCTTAGCTATAGTAATAACGGTTTCCCCCCCTAATAGATTACCTTCATCTGCAGCAACATTTTGCTGGATAGAAATTTTTAATATGGAATCTTAAAATATATTTTTCTTTATGAGTTGTTTTGTAAGTGGGCAGCCATATAAAGTGAGTGAGTGAATGAATAAATCAATGAATGCATGAAGTCTGTGTATGTGTGCATGTTTCTTTTTCTTTTCTTTTTTATTTCTTTGGTTTTTATCCTTTTTCTCTTCTTAGCCATGTAATTTCTTTTAAATTTTGTCTCAATGTAAAAATAAGGAATTGACAATGTTGAAGCTTAGAAATAGCTCAGGCAAAGTTTCAATAATCTATGTGGGTGTATAGTCACTTTGTCCCCTATCCTCTTCATTGACATTGCTAAATCTTGGCAGCTGCCTGTGTTTAAAAAGAGAGTAAAAGAAAGAGAAGGCAGCACCCAATCCAAAAGGAAAATAAAGGCAAATCACAAGCTGAAACTGTAGAAAAATAGGTAGAATATTAATGGTAATATGGTAAAAGCCTCAATATTCCAACTATGGACCTAAATGGTTTGTTACAGGCCCCACCCACAGTGGGGGAGGGGGTCACATGCTATACCTAGTTCTCAGGGTGGTGACATGGTCTGGAGTCGGGGATATTACTATCAGTGCCTTGTCATGGGGAGATCACTCCCTGTTGACCCTGGAATTTACTTGTGCACCCCTCCAACACAGGGAGGCTGGGTCTATTTGATCGGCCTGCCCCAGGAGCCTAATAGACCCAGGGAACTTGGGTTCGTGTCTGAGGCTTTGACGCATGGTTCGGCTGAGGCCTTGGTCACTGGTTGGAATAAGGCGGGGACATTAGACTGGATTGTGCCTATGTGGACTCTCATTGTGCACAGACCCTGGTGTCATCCTCTGCTTTACAAAGGACCTCGGGAGGATGAAGCAGCAGAAGAGGAGCCTAAAGTGCTGCTAGAGGAAAACTAGGAGTCAATCTGACCGGATATAGAGAAGAGCCTATATTATGGCTTACTTTGTGGCGATAAGAGTGGCAAAACATGTTTATTTCTCTGCTCTTATTGTATTGAACAATCATCCTCTGGACAAATGGTTGGTACCAACCCTAAAGGCCTGTAGACCCCAGGCTTTGGATTCAGGTTGAACTGAGTTCCCAGTGGCTAGGTTTATAGAGGTTTTCTGTTCTGTTTGCCATTTTATTGTTTAGAATGTTTAATGAGCTATGCTATTTTGTACCAATTATGGTTTTCTTTTTTGTCTTTCTGTATACTACCCAGGGTCATATCATTTGAGTTGGGCAGCCATATAAATGTATAAATAAATACATATTTCCAATAAAATGTTTCTTTTTATTGAAATCCTTCCATTGTTTTGCAGTATTACAGCTTGCTTTTATTTTTTGTCTACTAATTTTTTTCTCCATTCTTCCTCTCTGACCCTGCTTTTTCTTCCTTGGGTTTAATTACATAGATTATTCAAAAGTCAGTCAAAAGCAAATGCTATGTTACATTCTCATTAGATATGAATAACAGTGACATCTCTCTGGACAAAGGAGAATAGTGTTAGATATCCTCAAAATGAACAATTAGCATAAGAATGCTTCTATACCACCATCACATCTATTCTCCAAAACAGTTGACCTATAATCGTCTTCACTTCTGCTGACTCCAGAACACTGAGAACGTGCAGCAGGACAACCAATCTGTACTTTCCTGAGCTGGACAACAGGAAACTACACCAAGGACAACATTCAGTCCAGGCTCTGCCTCAAACTACCACCAGTTCTGGAGTAACCATAATTCCTATTCCACAACAGGGGAAATAAACAGTCACATACAGACACATTTTTTAGCTCTGTACATTAGTCTGGTTCTTTTAGCAACTGCTATGAAGGGAAGGTTCCTCTCATGCCACCTTTCCTCTTGCATTTCAAAGCTTCTGGTGAGGTGTGAAGGTGAAATGATAGCATGTTGACAGTTCTGCAATTAGGTGCTTTATCTCATACAGTAGTTGCGTGTTGCTGCAGGTGTTGGTGAAAGGGAGAGGGAAGACACCTCTTACAGCCAGGCACCAGAAATGGATGCTGAAGCTCTAAAGACAAAGGGAAGAGAGAGAGACTCGTGGCTACCTTGAATCCAGGAGGCAGGGTAAGGTACATTTTCATGCAAGTAGGAAAACAAACTCAGTGGAGCTCCAGCATTGCCAAGAGAAACACTAGCTTTGCTCCTGTTACAAATAAACCATAGCAGAGCTAGAAAAAACCAAAACCAAAAAAAACCCCACACCCCTGACTCCAAGCCCTGAACTTGCCAATATCACGTAAACACACAGATCTGGAGTCCATTCTGAAACAGCATTAAACCCTTCTGTTCAGGCATCCTAGGCCATCGATGAACAATAGCAGTAACGCCACTGGTGAAAATGTTCAAGAAACACTGAGAAGCTTTAGTCCAGCTTTTAAGCACATGATAGACATCACTGCTTCACTGAGGTATGAATTTATGGGATGTGCATATTTTAGACTTTATCTGCCAGACACATAACTTCCCTAGGTGGTACAAATCACAAGCTTAATAAAGGATTAGGTGTATTCTAGGGTAGAAGAATCTACATGAGAATGGGATGAGTTGGTACTTTGGCATCCTAAGCACCCAAGCCATGGAGAAGGCACCCATTTGAACCTACCCTTTGAAAACCCTACAGGAGTGCCTGTCAGTGAGTCATTACCTTTCCAATTGCTCTCACTCCCAGCTGCTTGCTTTGGGGGTAAAATGTATAAGAACGTTCAGCCACACCTACCTAACTTTCCTGGCCAAATATTCAACTAAGCCAAAATACAGAAAGAATAAAATACACATTTAAAAATATTTAACTAACATTTACTGATATAGCAAAGCAAAAGATGTGTCTGTCTGCCAATTCTCATGGAGAGACTGAAGCTTGCTTTTTCTCTACAGGCTCAACTTACCAGGAGCAGCTGAACAGGAAGGAGAATGCTATAAAAGAGAAAGTATCTCCCAGAGAGTTCATTGGTTGGGCTCCCCAATGGCTGTGATTTTCTCTTCCAAAGAGGAAAGCTTTAAACTGTTATTGATGTGGTAGAGTAAACGCCCTGGCATGGAGAGGCATTTTCATCTTATTATCAGAACTGTTGGATTTTTCATCTTTCCCTCTCTGTGGTTAACAACTTAGTGAACAAATGGAGAATGGGGAGTATGTTTCAGGGGGCAGAACAGGAGTGGAAATAAATCAGGAAAGCGAAATAAATCAGGTGATTCTGCTTGTCTGGCTTGCTAAAACTCTCTGGAATCACCAGTATGGAAAATGAGACCCTGACTGGGGTTTAGGCAGTATTGCTGATAAGCATTGTTCAGCTGCAGTCCTGCCCTCGCCTGGCAGATGTTTGAACTGCAGTGCAATAATACACAAAAGAATAAGCCACATTACTTAAGAAAACAACCCCTTGGGAGAGGAATAAAAGCCCTCTTTTGTTCAAATGGGTGAGCAGTTGTTTTTAAAAAAATAACAGCAACAACCTTCTCACGTTCTTGAAAAAGCCAGGCAAGATGGAAGTCTGAAAACAGAGACTACAGTATAAGCAGGAAGAGAAATCTTGTCCCTGAAATGCCCCAGCCACATGGGGCAATCAATCAGTGGTTCGGTTCGCCTGCAGGCACTCAGGGTAAGGCTAGAAGACCTGGCAGCCGCTGCCACAATGCACAGGCTTGCACACTTCATCATAAAAGTCATTTCTGAAATGTTCAATGTCCATTGTGGATGACGGTGCATGGCAAATAGCGCTGCCCGAGGAGTCAAGCTATACAGAATGTTCAAGTGGCATTTGGATGCCAGGGTCATGGGAATTGGCCGGAGGAGTCCATTTTTGTAAGCCTGCTTAACTGCTCCGCAAGATAAAGGAAGAAATAAGAACGGAGAGGGTGAATGAGACTTGGAGAACTGATCAAGGGAACAGAAGCAGATGCTGTCCTGTGACAATGTGAAATCCTTCCATTTCATTTGATTTTCATTCAAACATTGGAGACCTGCCCCCTGAGTAAATCTTTATCAGGCAATAATATGAATTCTTAGGCTTTGTGGAACTATTGTATCATCCTTGAATAATAAAGAGTTTTCCAGACAAATCTGGATGGCAAACCTGAAAAATGCTTTGCTAACATTTTCTTTCCAACTTACCATGACTTATCAGACTGTCTTTGAATCTTATAAATACATTTTTATTTCCCATCTGAGTTTGTCCTTCTGTTTGGCAAACATTGATTTTTTTCCCCCCATGTTATTTTTCCAGTGAACCTTGAAATTAAAATATCTTTTCTTTCTCTGTTTCTTCTTTTTTTCTTTTAAATACAACTATTTCTTGTATAAGTCCTTGCATTCAGGATTTATGGTCACAGCCTTCAAGGCTAAGTCATTTATGTAAGTTAGTAGGTGCTCCCAAAACAGAAGAGGACAAAATACTCTTGTCTTCGTAGATGGGGATTATAGCAGCTTCTTAAAAGAATGGTGGTGGTACGCATCCAATGGCACAAACTCTTCAGTAGCTCTTGACCAACTGACCACAAGGGGGCAAAGAGTGTAGATAGGGAGGATTTATTTTATTTATTTTCTATCCCACCTTTATTATTTTTATAAATAACTCAAGGTGGTGAACATACCAAATACTCCTTCCTCCTCCTATTTTCCCCACAACAACCACCTTGTGAGGTGAATTGGGCTGAGAGAGTGTGACTGGCCCAAGGTCACCCAGCCGGCTTTCATGCCTAAGGCGGGACTAGAACTCTCAGTCTCCTGGTTTGCTATTGGCTGCTTCCTAGGGCTGAGAGAGAGTGACTGGCCCAAGGTCACCCAGCCGGCTTTCACGCCTAAGGCAGGACTAGAACTCACGGACTCCTGGTTTCTAGCCCAGCACCTTAACCACTAGACCAAACTGGCTCTCTTTACTATGTATCCTCACTTTGTCTATAACTCTGACTGCTTTTGTCTAAGAAATTGCTAACCTGAGGTCACTTCCTTCTGCCTTTCTTCACAAGCACGCATACTGTACATATAGCATGTCTTCTTGGATGCTCCTTCTGATAGGATGTAGTTACCTAGGTGCTGGGTTTTACCTATACCTACCTTTACCTACCCCTACAATGTATCTCCTGTAAATCAGTCTCCTTTCTGTTATAAAACCTGTTTAGCTAATCATTCTCAGATCAGATGCCCTCTCAGGAACACCCACCCACCCACATCACTAGTAAAGAATACTTTAAATAAAGCAATAAAACATTATCTAACCAAAGAAACTAATTTTTAGATTACACTGGCTTTAATGAGACAGTTAAGATGACATGGAGAAGTCCTTCATTTGTAACTTGATCATGCTTTTAGTTTTAAATTATTTACCAACAAAATTCAGTTAGAAAGAAACAAGTAATTGTTTGTGCTGGATTGCTGTAATAAATTGGGCAGTTCTAACACGGTGAGGTGTGGAGGAGTGGAAATTTTGATACTTGCTCTGCCACATCCAAGACTGGATTGCTTGCTGTGGCTAGGCTGGAGATATAAGACAAGGTTCTCTTTCCTTTAGGTAAAGGTTCCCCCCACACATTTGTGCAGTCGTATCCGACTCTAGGGGCCGGTGCTCATCTCCGTTTGTTAGCCGAATAGCCAGCGTTGTCTGAAGACGCTTTCACGGTCATGTGGCCGCATGACGCACGCGGAACGCTGTTACCTTCCCACCAAAGTGGTACCTATTCATCTACTTGCATTTGCATGCTTTCGAATTTCCCACCTATTGTGTACAATGGGTAAGAAAACAGTCCCATACCAAATGCAGGGCCAGCATAGCTTGAGGCACATTTCTTGGAGAAGGAGAAAGCTTAAACTCCTGAAAATGTATAGCTTCTTGCCCCATCACTGGCCTCACTTTTGGCCAGAGAGAGACAACAGGGACAGCGAGATTTCCAGGCAGAGTTCTCCTAAGACAGACCTCCTGCTCTGCCTGTGAAAGTCCTTCTGAAGGTTCCCTTTATATGAACTAGGAGTAGTACACTTTGAATGGCTGCTCTTTAAGTTTTAGATCTGGCTATTTTTCCTTGCCAAAGCGGTTTTCTTGAAAATGAGTAAAGACGATTAAGGAAGAGTCTGGAGAACTTCTGCTTTTTCATTATTTAATTTACAGCTTTTTTCAAAGATGTCCTGCTGTTAGCAGAGGATTGCCCCCTTCGTTGGGTTTATATATTATAATCCTTACTAGCAGTTAAATATAAACCATATATTATGCCTTCTGTTATTATTTAGGCAGGAAAGAAAGAATGTTAAATTACGAAGACAATGTTTTAAAGGATTATGTACTTAGAACAGTTCCTTCAATATATTTGCATGCTTAGATAGTTTGATGAAACAATTAGAAGGAGCTTACCATCAACACAATATTTAGCTAAAAGGAAACACTCAACTAATTAAAGAGGGTTGCTTTAACTGCATGCCATAAGGTTATGCATTACACTGAGAAAATGTAACCAAATATGTTCAAAGGGTAAAGGGAGCAGGTAGTAAATTTGTTTAAACTGAAGAGCATCATGTAAAATAAGGTCATTACAAATGGATTCTTCCAGGCTATAATAAACTACGAATTGAAAAAAAGGTTAATTGACAAAATGATACTCTGCTAATGCCACATCTGCAGTGACAATTATGGCAGAATCTATATGGCCGGGTCCTGCCATATTGACAGTTATGTCCCTTAAAAAGGTTCCAGTTATTTCCTCCATCTGTTTTAATGACGGTAATGAATTATAGATTTCTAGCCTAGTCCTGCTCAGAGAGATTAGCACTCTGTACACTAAAATTTCCATTCATATTTAGCAACGGGAAGGACAGCACAGATATAGAGGGGGGAAAGAGATTCTTATCTGGATGATTGAGGAACAGAATTCTTGTCTGGATTACACTATGGATAGGAAAGTACATCAGCCTCAGCCATGGCATGGGAAGTTGGGGCTCACAAAACTTGCAAACAGAGGGCAGCTTGTGATGACAGATGTAGATACATAAGGCAAGAGGAGAACAGGAGGATTTCCCAGCTGATCCATTGCATCATCCTTTATTTTGTTTTTGTTTTCTCAAATACATATATAACCAGCTTGAGCTGGTTAGTTATAGATGCTCATTTAAAAAAAATACATGTAATTCTTCCTCTATGACAAAGTTGTAATTAAACAATACACGTGGCCATCTCACATAGCCCATATAATCCATTCGCGTGGGTTTTAATATAGTGTACCTGCTATACCACTGTTCGCAAGCCTGGGCACTAGGTAGGAGAAGAGCTGTTGGATAAAACAAAAGACATGGCCAACACTACTGATTCCAGGTTTTGGGGGAAGACTTGGTTTGAAGTCCTCATTGCTCCCTCCATGATGAGCAAACCAGTCTTCTCCTCCCTACTCCTCTCTGCTGGCATGTCCTTTTTTCTCCCTGCCTATGTACACATCCTTTTTCTTTTTCTTTGTACACAGACAGGGTGTTAGTAAGAAGCATGTGTGTTGCTTCATCTTGTCCTTCCTCTTTGGACACGCGGGTGAAAAAGCATAGCAGCAACGAGGAGGAGGAATGAGGCCTCCTGGAACCCAACCCAACAGCCTGCACAGTTGCATTAGAGAGAAACAGATGGGGTACCATTCACTTTTATTGAAAAGTATTATGACTTCAGTGTACTACGGTTTCTCTTTACAGAGATGCCAAAGTACATGACTTTAAAATTATGTACCAAGAAGTGATGTTTTAAAAATCTTCCTGAAAAAAAGCCCACCTGCTTCTTTTTTTTAATGGTACATCTGATTGCTTTCCGTTTCCCCAGTAAAGAAGCAAGCTGGTCTCAAGCTTTACTGTTTTGAAAAAAAGTGTGCCTACAGCTGACGTTAGGCCAAATGAGACTTGATGCAAACCATGTCTCCATAAAACATACCGGAAGCTTCATTTGTCACTGACTCTTTGGCAGACGGAATTTGCCAAGGGCCTGCTGTGCCATCTAGTTGGGAGACTACGGGGAACCCTGCCAATCAGCACATTTTGGAGATTTTTTTTTAAAAAAAACACAAAAATGACACTCTTCCCCCCTCCATTTCAGCAAGGATTTGAAAGTTGAAGGTTGTAGACAAAGGCTTATGAGTAGAAATTTATTTTCTACACATCATTCTAAACTACAAAGAGAAGAATGCTCTTTCAAAAAAGAAAAGAAAAAATTCTATCAAAATAAATGAATAAAGAACATTACTTCTGAATGCCTACATCCACATGGTCTACATTGTGCCCGCAAATATAATTCAGTTTTGCAGTATATTTCATCATTATATGGTTATTGCCTTTAAAAGCTTTTATATACTTTTCAGCCAAATGGGAAAGCTTTATTTAGCAATGCTTAAATTAAAGTTAATTCAAAGTACCCAGTTCAAGTTCCTGCTCAATAAGTAGGATGCATTCTTATAATTCATGTTGAATTCGTAATTAATTAGAAACAGGTTATTTTACAATATTTTCTTAGAGCAAGCAAAATCACTGCACAGTTATACTGCAAGAATATAACTGTAAAGCAATTCATTTCATCAAATTTCCACTGCTTTCCTAGTTTATCTTGCTAACTGAGGCTGAAATGGACAGTTAATATTTACTGGTAAATGTCAGGAAATGACTGCATAATAAGAATCAAGTTAAACGCTTAGCAAAAATACCAGAAATAAATACATTTAAATTATTTTACCAAAGTACCAGATTTGTTTTTAAGCAGTAAGGCATTCTTCTCGTGAACACTGTTGTGTCAGAGTATAGGACACAGCATGAAAAGAAATATTGAAAAAGGGTAAAAAATTAAAGTCCCATTAACCTACCTCAGAAGAGAAATTTGCCTCCCTAAAAATATCATTTAAACCACTGGGACTGTGCAAAAATGATTCAGAGCAAGGGTTTTGGAACTTGAACAAGCACAATACTTCTTTGCTACTCATTAAAACATCCATATCTTTTCTCAAGCCTAAAAAAAAGGACTGTCTGCTTTAAGATTAAATATTAATTAACATGAAAAATGCAGCTGTTCTGTTCTCAAATGATTTCCAAAACAGTTTGTCCAACCAGTTTTTGAAGCATGCACAGCTTTTTTTTTTTGCTTTATTGTATATCAATCCAATAACATTACAAGTTCACAACATGGGAATATTTAATTACCACAACATGGTTACACCTTACTGCTATATGGTACTGTATACAAGTATTCCAGATTCTACAAAATTGTGATTCTGTGCATTTAAATTTGAATTTTACCTGTGATTTTTTTCAACTATAGGTACAGGCCGTATCTTTGAATGCCATTTTTTAATCGTTAAGTTGTCTAAAAGTTTACATTATTGATCTATTATAGATATAGCAGCTCTGAGAATATAATTATTCTAAGAATAAGAATATAATTATTAATCAGCTTAGCATTCTCTCCCTGAAATATATGTAATAACTCCAGGGACAGTTCTAATTTTTGTTTAATTATAGATCTTACCTCCCAGAAAAAATTCTGACAGA
This sequence comes from Charina bottae, assembly GCA_023362775.1. Lineage (NCBI taxonomy): Eukaryota > Metazoa > Chordata > Lepidosauria > Squamata > Charinaidae > Charina > Charina bottae. The sequence continues at coordinate 28,477,224 of JALMGJ010000003.1, read as the reverse complement.
ATGATGCAACTTTTTGCAGATCCACCACTATGAAGAAATACAGTTTTCTATTTACATATCCTCCAACATTTTATTGAGTAATTACTAGATATATGCCTTATTTTTATTGGGGTTAAATACCATCTATGAATTACCCTCAACTGCAATTCTTGCAGGAAGGCCAATAGATATCCCTCTGATTTCCATAGATTCTGCCAGTCTGTATCTGTGATGGTCCTGGTCCTCAGTTATTAATTCAGAGCCTCTCGAATCACAAGCCATCAGGAATGTGGAAGAGTTCTTTATTAATACAAGTGATCAGTCCAAGGTAAAGATCAGTCTGAAGAAAGCCCGCGCAAAATGCCTTTACAAAAAAACCCCTCCGTGCCAGCCCCTCCTAAAATGCTGGATTCCTTCTCACAGTCTCTAACAAGTCTTCACCCCCACCTGCAACTCTTTCTCCTAATGAGCATAGATAACGCCAGGCCAGGCTGACCTTGGAGCCACTCAGGCCGTCTCAACAATCTAATTATAACATTCCAAACTGCCACTACAAGCCTGCCAATACAATACTACATTACCCATGCTAATACACACACTACAATCTACTACAATCCCCCTCAATATACTGGAAGGATGCTAAATCCTGACAGTATCTTCTATTTGTTTACCCAAATCAATATTCCCACCCTTCCCGCAATGCAGTAGGGCTATTGCCTATTTCTATTTCCAATATGCCCAACTCTATTAAAGCTATATTAACACTAAACATTGGTGGGAAAATCTGCCAAGTTTCAGTAGCACAATTTGGAAATGTTTCTGAGTGTCAGAAATAGCGACATTAGGATTGTATGCAGCCTAAGATCCACGGGCTGCTGGCTAAACCAAATAATACGGATATAATGCCTGGGGGATAGGGGTTGCTACAGCAATGGATTGGATGAGTATGTAGACACAAGAAGGCATTGCAAATTGTGCGACTGCTTTTGCTGTTGGCCTGTTTGCTGTTGGTGGGGAGAGGCTTGGTGGCCTACAAATCATGATATTCAGGACACCTACAAATACACACACAAATACAAATACACACAAATGGGTGCATGTGAGAAAAAGATGCATTATGTGGAATCTCTGTGAAAGATGTAATTGTCTGACTCATCCAGACTGGCAATTATTGCTCAGTAGCATATTTAAGCCCCCCCCCCCCGAAAAAACCACTTTGCTCTATCCCTCCCTGTCCTGGTGCAGTAAAAAGACTTTTAGGACAAGACAGAAGGGAGGACAGGCTGATGCATGTCCAGGAGAGGGGAAGGGAGAGATAAAAGCAATCCAGGTATTGATTTATGTACATCTGGAGGGTATCTAGTTGAGAAAACCTACCTTGGACCAGCCAGCCTTCAATTTAATTTCTGCATCCATGTAATGGTATGTGGGAATGACCTTGGGAGAAAGGAGGAAGAGCCACAGCCTGGGGAATGGTTAAATAAGAGGCAGCTTAGGCCACAGAAGAAATGTGGGTGTGGCAAACATCTCAGAAGGGACCCTTCCTAGTTTCTTGGGCTGTAAAGGAAACAAGGAAGAAATGTACTTGCAAGATTCTGTTAATGTAACCTTACAAGAAAGTAGAATTAATTCATCTGGTGGTGCTTCCTGTCTGGACTACCTCACAAGGCTGACAACCCATTAGGGTACATCAGGAATCCATTGCCTCATGACAGAACTGTTACTTTGTACCAATGAAACATTATATTCTAATTTGGCCAGATGCTGAAATCATACCTTAGTTTTAGTATCAATTCAGTAAAGCTAAGTTTAACCACAGATATGACACTTAGGAATTCAGTGTGTACATTAGGAGTAGACAGCAATGAATACAACTAAAAGCATCAGCCCAAGTATAGATTTCATTCAAATTGTATACAAAATATTCATGAACTACAAATGTCAACCTCTTTCATGTATTTCATCAAATGCATTGCAAATGGCATTTATTCCAATATCATTTCCCTCTTGGAAAGGGGACAAGAAAATGGGACCACTTCATGTTGACACATTCCTGATATTTAATGCATTCAGCTGGACAGCTGAGAGATATATTAGGGACTTACATACAGGATACATAGCTACCGAACTGTTCTCTAAGTATCTAAGGATGTCACATGAGGGCAAAGCTGGCAAGGCAGGAAGCAAGGACCATCACTATCCACAAAATGGTATGAAGGAAGTCAAATATTTGATGCTTTTCATTCCATGTCTTCAGAAACCATTCTCACTCACATCTACACAGTAGGCATTAAAATATAAGATGCTCTTTCAATTTGTCAGGATTATGCACCTCTCATTCTCTGGACAAAGATTTATTACTTTCCTGACAACTATATGGCTATATTTTTACTTTCATATTCAATTGCAAGAAGTAGTGTGTGTGTGTGTGTGTGTGTGTGTGTGTGTGTTAGAAAAATCTATGTTTTGGAGATAAACATGAAAGCTTTAGAGCCAGAACAGCATCTGGTACAACAGATGTGGTAATATCCTCCATACAGCAAGCAGAAGTGGGGAGTGGGGAAAGAACTTTTAAAGAGTCTGAGAAAATTGTGATCAGAGAAAAAATACTGTCTTCCATGGTGTTGCTATACCAGCTATGAGATAGATAAGAACAACCTTAAATAATAATTTAAATGTTTGGTGGCACTGTATGTAAAAACATATGAGTGCATCCTTGAAAGAAACAGTCCACTTCTTTTGTCTTGAAATCTGTGCTTGGGTTCATCCACTGCATTAAGCCGTTTGCCTAAATGTGTGAAGCTTGAGGCAGAATATAGAACGGGGAATGTATCTGCAGCCTTACCTCATCTCCCCAGCATCCTTGTACTCAGAGGAGAGGTCTGCAGGAAAGCTGGACACGCATTTGAATAGTTCATGCAACATGAGTACAACTCAGACCCCCAGCTGAATATATATGTAACCCCTATTCAATTGCCATTGCCACCTTTCCATGTGGTTCTTATATATTTTGTTTGATCTTGGCCTGGTTTATTGTGTGAACCCAATCACTGTGGTTTGTAAACCATACTGTATGGCTGTTATGTGAAGTAAGCTAATTGTGCTTTATTCAGTAAAAGATGGTTAACCAGACCATATGAATGCAGTCTGTGGTGGTATTTACAAATTATACTAAGTGATAGTAACTTTGGTTGTAACTTGAGCTTATCCAGCCAGCTGAAGTCTTATCAACAAACCACAGTTAAAGAAATCATGGTTTAATATATTTCATAGCTGTCAGATGCTCAAGACCTAGAACAGTTATCACCAAGTGTGTGCAGTCTGGAGGTGTTATACTACAGCTCCTATAATATCAGACAGCATATATTGCCTAGGACAGTAATTATATTCCAACACATGTTGGGAAGGCTGGTCCAAAGTGTGCTATAGTTGGAATAAATGCCATTATGTTTTGCCTGACTCTGCAGAAAAACAATTTGGGAGCTAAACAACATCAATATGGATGCCTTGAAACCCCACCTGAATTAGAATATTATGCAGTGACAGTCGAAAGTCTGTACTTTCACTGATTTAACAATACAGCTAAACATTTACAGACCTTATTGGGGTTTATCCCAACATTAAGGTACAGCACCTTCAGGCACTTTCACCTTTCCAAGACCCACTCTGTTTACTTTTAGAGATGTGAGTGTTAGTGCAGAAGTATTGAGGGGCCCTTTCCTGATAAATCTACCTGCTGGTATCTGTCATCTGTTTTAATTCTTCCATCTTTATTTATTTATATTTATTTATAGTGCTATTTATACCCCTCCTATCCCCTCCCTAACGGAGGACTCTAGGCGGCTTACATACATATATATATATATATATACATTTTATCATTATACAATGTCACCAAGTGTAATTAACCCGCGCACCAGGAGAGGGGGTAAGGAAACCGGCTCTTCTAAGGCTCTGGACTACAATTCCCAGGATGCCTTGAGCCGGCTGCTGACGTCCTGTTGATGTCACTTCCGGGTCTGTCCACATCGTCACCATTCAATCTTCCTCCAATCTTTCCTCCGGTGGAACCGGCTCCCGACAGGACGCCAGCAAATTCTCCCACTTAAGGTGGTACCCATTTTATCTACTTGCTAAGCTTTCGAACTGCTGGGTTGACAGGAGTCACTGAGACCCTGGAGCCTTACTCAAGCAATGCTATGTCAGGGGTAATCCCCAGAAATATTGCATCTGTAGACATTAAAATACTGAATGCTAGCAGCTGCATGGCCGTCTTTTTTCCTGCTACTTGTACTTTCTAGTAGTGTAGGAAGAGAGCAATTCCAGTTTATTGACTGAACTATGAGGAAGTATTTCTCTTTGGATTGAAAATACAGTTTAACTCTTAAGACCCAATTCCTACTTTCTAAGAATTAACAGTGCTACAATGCCATCAATGCTAGTATGGACAAGAAATCCATATAATTTGGAATGTCTCTAATGAAAGTATCCTCTCCTGCTGTATTTCAGAATAGACAAAATATCTAAAATTCCTAAACAACTCTCTTAATTTTGGGGATGGCAGAATCAGGTTTTTTTTATTGGGTTCAGTCCTAAATATGGTTATATATGCTTATTAAATATGCAAAAAGTCAAGTGAGCAAGGTCTATTGAAGAACCTCCATTATCAGCAATATATTATCTTTGTTCAAAATATCTGACTACATTTTGAATAGTAAACAACATCTCAACTCCTGGAAATACATATATATTTATGATCAAATTAGAATGTAATAGTACCATCAAATAGGGAAAAAGATGTCCTCTCCTTCTAAAAGTACCTTTGTTTAACCTTGAATATGCACAGTTGTACACAGTCATTAGCCTCTATAAAAGCCATTAGCGTTTATAGAGGTTTGTTACAAAATTCTGGCATGCTGTGTAGAAGATATAAGGGCAAATGTTTTCTGTAAGCTTCTCTGCTCTACAGTGTAAACTCAGAGGGTGCATTCAGGCTTGTAATGAAGTAGAGCAAAGCTCAGTGAATCTGATCACAAAGCAGTCCATCCACCTATATTTAGTAGCATTTAATCTACTTCCACTGTATCCAAAGGTGATCTCCATTTAGTCATCTGAGAGAACTCAGCCCAGTCCTTCCTCTGGTACTCTGTTCTACAGTCTTCTTTCTTCTTTCTTCTTCTTCTTCCTCCTCCTCCTCCTCCTCCTCCTCCTCCTTCTCCTTCTTCTTCTTGTTTCTTTCTTCTTCTTCTTCTTCTTCTTCTTCTTCTTCTTCTTCTTCTTCTTCTTCTTCTGCTTCTGCTTCTGCTTCTGCTTCTGCTTCTGCTTCTTCTTCTTCTTCTTCTTCTTCTTCTTCTTCTTCTTCTTCCTCCTCCTCCCCCTCCCCCTCCCCCTCCCCCCTCCCTCTCCTTCTCCTTCTTCCTAACGTTTTCCCTCTATTTTCGTGGGATCTGCTTTTCAGATCCTGAAACACCACTTTGCCCAATTACTCTATTCTACAGTAAGAATGGTAAACCCCAATAAAATAATGATCTCTTGTTTCATGGAATTCTAAACATTTTGCTTCACAGTACAAGAGCACCGACAGGTTGTTTTGCATGAAAAGTTCTTCTCAGGCCTGTCAACCACATTTCATAGATAAACATCTTCCAGCTGCTACCAAGAAGCTGAGCCATGTTCTATCTACACCTAGTTAGTATTGTTCTGCCTAATGTCTTTTGTTGTAGTGAAAACACATAAGCAAGAAGTTTACAAGAAACAAGAAGAACCTAGCGATCATGAATCAGAATATATTGTAGCTAACATTCATTGGCTGGTGTGTCCTCTACTACAGTGTTTCTCAAAGTGTGGTCTGAGGATCCCTGGGGGTTCCCAAGACACTCTCAGGGGTCTGCAAAATCAAAATTATTTGCCAGCCTTTTAATACAATATTAAAATCCCATCAAACAATCATGACAAATGGTAGTGACGGTGAATGCGTCAATTTTAATTTTTAATACAGTAAATATAAATAAATATAACCCATACAAACAAAAGCTGTTTTGGGTCCTCTATAATTTTTAAAAGTAGGGTGGGATCTTGAGAGAAAAAAGTTTAAGAAACACTGTTCTAAGAGAAGGTAGGTATACCAATGTTACTTCTAAATCTATCCATTTTACCCTCACATGGATTCCTATGAATAACATGAATTCAAGTTTTGCAAAACAAGATTTCTTGCATATAACCTCTCAATCTATTTTCCCATTTCCTATCTCTCTCCTTTTCAAGTTAATTCTACTTCAGGCCTGCATCTTTCTCTATTTCCCATCTCTACTATAAAAAACAGCCTGCCAATCTATGGTACTACTCCTATAACTTCTTAATGCAGCCATATCTTTTTTTCAGGCTTATGGGTGAGGGATGATGCTGGCAACATAGGAACCAGCAATTTATTAGGCCAGAAAAAACATGTAAACAGTGAGCAGGTATCTTCTACTATCTGTGAAGAGAACAACCAAGTTTCTATTGACTCAAAAAGATGTGAGGAAAAGGCCTAGAATTTAAATCCTGGAGCATACATATATATATATAGAACCTGATTTCTGCATTTTGCTACAGGCAGATCTTCTGCATATATATGACTTCTTTCTTGTGTGCAATAAACAAATCTCTAATTGTACTATGACTGCAAATCTTCTGCTGTATCCAAGTTCCTGAATATAGGATTGAGTGTTAGAGAGTTTAAATTAATTGCCATGTCTGGTGTAAAGTCTAACAATAAGTTGAAGAGAGGTACTGATTCGTGTTCCCGCAAGTTCAAAAGCATTTCTTCCAAGTCATTTTCAAAGTGTGCATAGCCTTAAAATTTATCAAATATTTATCTAGGACACTAGAACATCCAGCCCCCTGCCCCCAAATTGTCTTTCCAGTATTACTGGGCACACATTTATATATGTGAGATAATGGATGAGGACATATATGTGAGGTATGGATGAGGACATATATGTGAGGTATGGATGAGGACATTTATTAACACAACCAACCAACCTACCATAGAACAATGGATCAAAATTCTGTTGGACATCAGAGTTAGGCAAAGGTAAGCCATCTGGTGATTTTTCCCCCCTCAAAGGAATCCATGAAGATACACAAAACATCTATCTTAAGGATTTTTTATAATGCCACTAAGCTTATTCCTCTTATACAAAATGACACAGGATTAAATTTTTGGTATTAATATAAAGCATTTTTGGTTATAAGCAAGCATATGTTATAATGCTACTCCACTATTTTACAAGATAATATTTTGTTCATTGTTTTCTGTTGATAGAGCCTCTTTTTTTTTTCGTGTCAGAAGCACCAAGGCACTTTTGTAGTGAAAGGATTTGCCGGTGACATCTTTCATGTCCCTGAGCCTCTTATTACAAGAACGGGATGTAAATCAGTGTCCAACAACTGGGGGTAGGGTGGGGAGGGAAGAGAATGGGTCAGTAGGACACACCTCTAAAATCCCCTCCATAAAATTTCTACTCACGATATCTTTGACAATGAACAAACTTCATCTGGAATTTTAAAAAAATGTCAGACTTTTTCAGACATGGAAATAAATCTTGGCTCTCCAGAAACTAATCTACCTATTCAATAATAATTCTTCTTGGCAATCACTCGTAGCCGAGTAAGATTGTCTTCCAAGGGTAAAATCTTAACAGTGGATCTGTAAGTGGCTGTAAAGGCCAATTCTGGATCCGCACAACCTCCCACAATGAGGGCATAGGTTTCCGGGTGGAAGACGGTCATGATGAGGGTTTGCTTGACATGCCTTCCTCTTAGCTCGTTTCTCCCTTTTGCCCTGTACTCGTGCTTCTTCAAAGTCCGTGGCACCTTTAATAAAGGCTGACCTCCAATTGAAATGCTCATGAGTTAGGGCTTCCCAGTTCTCAATGCTGATATTACATTTTTTAAAATTAGCTTTGAGAGTATCTTTGAATCGCTTTTGCTGTCCACCAATATTCCGTTTTCCATTCTTAAGTTGGGAGTAAAGTAGCTGCTTTGGAAGACGATGGTCAGGCATTCGAACAACATGACCGGTCCAGCGAAGTTGGTGTTGGATGATCATTGTTTCAATGCTGGTGGTTTTCGCTTCTTCTAATATGCTAACATTAGTCCGCCTATCTTCCCAAGTAATTTGCAGGATTTTTCGGAGGCAGCGTTGATGGAATCTTTCAAGAAGTTGGAGGTGGCGTTTGTAGAGGGTCCATGTTTCACAGGCGTACAGAAGGGTTGGTAGTACAATGGCTTTGTAAACAAGCATTTTGGTCTCCCTGTGAATGTCCCGATCCTCAAACACTCTACGCTTCATTCGGGAGAAAGCTACACTCGCAGAGCTCAGGCGATGCTGAATTTCAGCGTTGATGTCAGCTTTTGTAGATAGATGGCTGCCAAGATAAGAAAAGTGGTCGACATTTTCTAGTATCACACCTTTAAGCTGGATTGATGGCGCTGCAGAGGGATTGGTTCGAACTTGCTGGTAAAGCACTTTAGGTTTTTTTATGTTAATCGAGAGGCCAAACTTTTCATATGGTTCTGCAAAGTTGTTTAGGATAGTTTGAAGATCTTCCTCTGAGTGTGCACAGACTACGTTATCATCAGCATATTGAAGTTCTATAACAGAAGTTGTAATTACCTTATTTTTTGCTTTCAGCCTACTAAGATTAAAAAGCTTTCCATCTGTTCGATATATAATTTCTACACCAGTAGGAAGTTTAGCTTCACAGAGTCAACATGGCAAGATAAGTTGCTTTATTGCAGACAGAAATAAGTCATATATATGCAGAATATATATGCCTACTATAGTTCGCAGCAGTTAAGGACTATTTATATATCTATGCTCCAGGGTTTATATCCTAGACTTTTTCCTTCCACCATTCTGAGTTAATGAATATTTTGCTGATCACTTCAAGTTCATGAGAAGCAGCTGAAACTGATGTATGTTCACACAACAATTCTGTTTGATCTGAGTATCACCAGTTCCCACCTTATCATTTTCAGCCCTTACAAGAAATTATTTCTGCTCACCCTTATTAGCTACTGAATATTTTTACTCTTAGCATTTAGCATCATGTAAGAAATGGGTCCATTGTTAATGTGCTTCTTTTGTTGAAATAGTTTCACTCTCAGGCTCTTATACAGACTTATCTTGGAATGAGTCCTTTTGAACTCAATAGAACTTACTTCTGAATAGTTGCATACAAAATGGTTAGTTGCCAAGATACAGATTCACTTCAAAAACAAACATATCTGGGCAATTGTTTTCAGTATTGATGGTACTATTGTTAGCTAGATGACCTTTGATACCAAGCTCTATGATCCTATGCATGTTTCAGGTAAGATGTCACAAATACAAAAGCTGGGGCTACAATATCCGGCCTGTGAAAATGCAAGCAGCCCCTAGATGGTAACAAAGAGTTAGTTTTCTTTATCTCTTTGCTCCCATCTAGTGATCTTCCTTATTTTTGCAGCCCAGATATGGTAGAGACAATGACAGCCAAGAATGAATGAGTTTTCAATCTATTTTATTTTTAGAATTAACATGAAAATAGGAATGCCTGCCTCTGGGTTCAGTTCAAGCTGTGTGAGCAGACTATGGCAATACTCCAGATATTTTGATCTCCATATTTTTTAAATATCTTTTTCATGACTTTACATTCATAAATATTCCTACAGTGTCAAGGGATGGGTTTTTTTCCCCTTCAATTCATTAGATCTGTTCCCATGAATTATTTATATGTAGAGCTAAAAATGGTCTTGAAACGTTACAAGAATTCAATATCAGTTTTCACAGTGGGGATTTCATCATTTTAGTGCTGAAGCATAATCGCCTAATGCAATACTAATATGATATGGTGCTAATAGGGTACAATGAAAGTTTCCACTAATATGCAAACATTTTATGCATTGCATTATTCTTTTAAGTTAATGCAATACAGTGATAATATGATGAAAAGAATTAACTTCATATCATTGTCTGCATGACTTGTGCATATTAAAAGAATATTCCTTCCCTTTCCATGAATTCATTGAAATGAGCTTGAATATTTACCCTGTAGTTATGCTTATGTTAATGAGACTGTTTAGTTAGAAAACAGCCTTGCTGTTATTTAGCCAACTGGAGAAAAGAATTGACACGTGTGACTTCCTTCTGAAATTAGATTTTTTTCCCCTTCTGCCTTTAAAGATTCTTTGGTAAACATGTTTGTTGTAATGTTCTCTTACTAGTTTCATTGAACATTTACAGGAGATTTCACAATCAATATTTATGAGGATCCACTTGTACTAAGCAATTACTTGTCACTACTGGAGAAGAATCAGACTGAAACAGAAAAGGGAGATGACAAAAATATTGATGTTGAATAAAATTGCTTGTCCTGGATTACCAGCGATTTAAACTGCATGTCTGTGGTCTGTGTTTTAGGGAATCTAGGGCTTATTTGCAAGTTTATCTGGGGTTTCTTCATGTGCTGATAAAGTCAGAAATATTCCCAGAAAACTAAAGTGCCTACAGATATTGATTGTTATCTGAAATGTGTTGATAATGGGGTGTGTTCAGTACATTCTAAAGCACAGTTTAGTTTATGTCGGGCAACAATGAGACCAAATGAGATCAAAGGTATCCTAGCTGACTCTCAATATGCACCCTTTAATGTATCCCATTATATTCTATAGTAAAGAAGGGTTCCTAAGTAATCATACTTGGCAGACAAATTGACATAGCAAGATAACCTTAGGGACCGTCTTTTCCCAGTTGTTTCTACCTGTCCAATCCGGTCTGGCAGGATGGGCATGCTCCGGGTCCCATCAGCCAAGGAATGTTGGTTGGCAGGGACCAGGAGATGCGTCTTTTCTGCTGTGGCACCTGCCCTCTGGAACATCCTTCCTTCTGAGATTAGGATGACCCTGACCCTTCTGGCTTTCCAGAAGACTTTGAAGGGCTTTGTGCCCGGGCCTGGGGCCCCGAGTGTGCGAAGGGCCCCATTACATGGTTGTGCTAACACCAATGGTTTTTAAGATCTCTCAGCTATATTTATATTTAATTTTTTGTATCGTTTTTTATTGTCTGTTTTTATTATTGTAAGCTGCCCAGAATCACTGGTTTGAGATGGGCAGCTATATATATTAAATTAAATAAATAAACAAACAAACAGATGTGGAAAGACACTCTATAAAGCAAAATGCTTAAAATCCATTGATATAAATAATTGTTGAGGGAGATAATGTGGCATGGTAATTGGCCTGTGTATATGTAAGGGAAATTCTCCCCAGAGATGCTTGAATCTAAATCAACATTTAGAAGATAGATATTATGATCTGCCAGCATCTGTATCTGATACTGTAGCATGAAATTTAAACTGCCATATTTATTCAGGCATTGTTTGAATGTCAAATGGATCCTATATAATCTCCAGACTATATAACCAAATATGTACATGGAAATGTGGAAAACACATTGAACTCCCTTAACTCAATACTCTTCAATCCAAATTCAGATTTCAATCCCTCCCCCAAAATCCAGATATACATAGCTTCTGGCCCATACAAACTGACTCATAGTTGTTTTTTGAACCCATCTTGAGTTCCCACCTCCCACAATGCAACAGTATATGAATCAACAAAAGAACTTTCATCTCTCCTTCTACAAAAAGAACATAACATGCTAGAATTTCTCCCTTCCAATGCTCAATCCACAATTTTTCTACAAATTTGCATAATGGTTGCAAAAAAGAAAACCCACAGAGTGTCTAAGAAATGGAGGAAAGGAAAGATCTACAGTAAAAAATGTAAATGAATGCCTCAGTGTATGACAGTTTCATGGGGATGTGGTAGTGAACCTGCATTCAAAAGCCTTTTGGAGTGGAGGACTGTGGGAAGGGAGGAGGGAGGGAAGTAAAAAGTAACTCCTTGAAGAAGATGCTATAATTTTATTGGGGAGGATGGAAGTAGGGAGGAGAGAGATTGCTGATGCTGTATCTGCCCTGGTTTCAAATAGAAATAAAATGCTGATCCTGAGCATAGGAGCTGGAAGACAGAAAAGGTGGAAAGAAATCCCTCTCATGGGAAACCAAGTACCACCACGAGCTGCTGAAAACACTGCTGAGATTCGTGATGAATGAATAATATTGGTAACATTGTACATTTCAAAAGGGGAAAAAAGCTATTCTTTGGTAGAGAGAATGGCAGTAAGGTTAAGGAAACTACAAGTAAATAATGGAACCGTTTTGGTAATGTCAAATCACCACTCAACAACATCCTTTGATAAGCACCTGACATATCTTTTTTGACTCACCTGACATCTGTTGTCAGAGGTTTCTTTGCTGGGTCAAACAACTCTCTGAACGTCTCCCACCACCCTCAGAGTTACCGACCAAGAACAGCCTATGACCTCTGGGATCCTCTAAGGGACAGAACTGAACCCTTAATCATTTTCTCCCTTTTCTGCACCTTCACTTTCCCCATCCATAAATTGGATATGTTAACACTTTTCTCATGATGTGCTGTACAACTTAAATCAATTTACTCTTATTCTTTAACTTTGGAAAGAACATAAAAATGCTGCTTGGGAGTGTTAATCATCTTTATTTATTCTCTCACAAGGATAAATATGTAAGGCGTCAAATTCAAGTAATGCCAAGCTAGTTGTCATTATAGCTTACAAACAGCAGATATCTTGAATATAAATTGGTGTTAAAAAGCACCAATTCAAATAAGGTTACCAACTATTGCTCTCAAAGTGAAGTCCTGAAATACTGAAAAATCTTTGTCTAATATCATTAAGTTCTTAAATATCAAAATTACAAGAATCTTGTGTTTTCTCTTTTTTAATTATCAGATTTCTAAAGGTACTGTACATAATTCCTTGCTTAATCATAGCTTAAATTCATGAGATGCTCATAAGGATGACATTTCTATTCTGCTTTCAATAGGAGATTATGGTTAAGAGGATCCAGGACCTGGGAAGTATATCTGTGTGCCTGATATTTACAGCACATTTACTGGCATTTATGTTTTAATCTTCTTATTGACTAGCATTTAAGGAAAATTCAAGTTACTTAAACAGTGATTAAATAAATTAAACCCTTTGATACTCTCAAATCGGGGAGGTGAACATTTTAGTCCAGAACTACCTTATAGAAGAAACAAAATAAATGCATATGTGGCAAGTGTTGTTGCAGGGTTAACATTTTCCTATAAGAAATTGAGCTTAATATTTATAGAATCCAAAGCTCAATTCATGATTCTGAAGAATCAGAAATGAGCAACATTAACCAAAAGGAAAAAAAAAGCAGACAAAAGCAGATTCATACCCTTAAGGGCTATAGCTGAGAATAAACACTTGCAGTAATTGCTAAATTAAGGGGATAATATTTGTAAAACAACATTATGCAAAGCATTTCCTAACCTCTTCCTCCATCTTCTCCACAATATCTTTATGCTGTGAAGCAAAATATGCATCTTTCAAATGGGAAGAATGTTTAGAGCAGCACTGATTTTATTTTTCAGTGGCCAGTCCATCCCACTGCACAATTCACTCTTCTTTAACAGTCTCCTTTAGTAGCTGGAGTTGTGACAATGATGTATCCTACTTATGCTAATAGGAAGATGAGTTCTATAATTACCTGAGAATTGTGGAGATGTGGGGGGAGATGGTGTCACCCTACATTCACAGAGAATAAAAGATACTGCTGAAAAGAAATGAATGGGCAAGAAGTACAAATGACCACAGAGATCCCTGCTGAGAAATGCCTTGGTTGATTAATCCATCACTGAAATAGTTTGCTAGTTTGCCTGCCTGCCTGCCTGCCTGCCTGCCTACATACATACATACATACATACATACATACATACATACTGCCTTCTCACTCCTATGGTTCGTATGTGTGTAGTGGAAATGCAGAAGACCCTTGTTATTTCGAGGAGTTAGATGACATATTTTGATTTTCTCCCTCACACAAAGAAGATTAGAGTTTATTTTGAGTTATACTGATGTTTAACTGGCTTGTTTTTATTTCTGTTTGGAATAGAGGAGGAGATAGATTACCCCAAGGTTGTTAGTTTAAGCATAAGTCCATTCCTCCAACAGCCCCTCCAGGGGCTTGGAATGGGGGGGGGGGGGGATAAGAGATTGTTGTTGTTAGGCACTGGCTTATCTGTAAAGCTTCCCGGGCTCTTGGATGATGTCATAAACAGGTGCTCTAGACCCCAGGAAGTATCCCAGTCAAGGTCAGGCCATGCAGCCTTGGTACCATGGAAACATGGTCACGGGATTTGAGGGCCAGACTTTGATAAAAACCTTAGGATTGTCTTTTGAGTTTGGGAGCTTCTTCACAGATTCTAAGTGCTGTGGTGCTGCGGAACATAGAGCTATCCTTTTGGAGTTATTCTCGCTATCTTGGTCAGGAGGCTCCTGGTAGCAAAAAGGGGATAAAGGTCACCTTGCTCTGGTATGTATGATTTCTTTCTTTATGCTATGTTTATTTATACTTTTGTTTAATTTGCCTAAACTGTGTTTCTGTTTGAACTGTGCTTCTGTTTAAATCTATTTGCTTAAGTTTATAATTGTTGGAATCTGGCAAATCAAGCATGCCTCATTAGCATATGGGTTATTGCTCTAGGAGGCAAACTCTGTGCTTTCAGAGGAAGCTGCTTGTTGCCCCTCCCACTTCCTCTTCTCTCTCTCTGATTCTTCCACTGATGGAGTAGCACGCACATGCTTGAGCTCCTACATGGAGAGGCCATGCCTAGGCCTCAAGCCCCCCTTTCTCCACGCAGCCTCTGGCAGCAAACAGGGCCAGAGGTATGCAGTTTAGGGAACAGAAAGAAGAACTGAAACCAATTTTCTACTGAAATGGCTGTACCTGGACAAAATAAATGTAAAAACTCTTTTGTACTTATTTTTGTACTTGCAATGTCTAAGCGTGTGGTTCTTTATGCTTGGGTGGGCTAAAAGTGTAAGAATAAGAACCTGAATCTTTCTAACGTGCTCACAGGCTGTGTTTTTAAACAATATTCCTTTTTATATGCATAAGTTTACACAACATTAAGCTCTGCTCCATTCACTGGTTCTAACAGGCCACTGAATGATCTTCAATAATAAAGCTTAAAGTTTCTTTAGCCACTGGTGTGCTTATTGTCTCTGGATCTAAAAAGAACCAATTGCCTGAGCACCTGATCACTGCTTCGACACTTGGCAGAACAATGTGTCTTCCTCAACCTCAGGTCCTCTACCAGAGGCCTGGGAGTTTGAGGGTTCTATGCAGTATCTTAGCTGTTCCTAGCACTGCAGTCTTCTGGACAGAGAGCTCTGGAGTTGTTCCTGGGATCTGTTGGAGCCACTCTCCCAGCTTAGGAGTTAAAGCCCCAAGTGTGTGTGTGTGTGTGTGTGTGTGTGTGTGTGTGTGTGTATAAAAAATTAGGATTTTGATTGCAATAGTAAAAACTAAAACAAACTAAACTTAAAGAAAGAGAATAGTAAGAAAGAATAAAAAGTACAAGAGAAAAGAAAAAGAAGAGAAAATAAATATATAAAAAAGTGACTTCCAACCTTCATTACAACAAGTATAGACAAATTTAGTAACTCTTCACCCCTTATAAGGTTACAAACAGATATCTTTTCATCCCATATCCCATCCCTTATCCATAAGCAAATCCATAAAACATCAACTTTTCAATCCTGCTGTCAGCAAAAAATCTGTAAAAGGTTGCCAGAACTTTGCAAAAAAAAAGTCTTATTTTAACCTTGATCAAATAAAACAACTTTATATTCCTTCCTTTTACTTCTAACAGTCTTAATATTTAGTTCATTCAAATATTGTCATAGGATTTGATTTCTCTTCAATTCTTCTTTATCCCATCACACAGATTTCTTCCAGGGTTTAACAAGCCTCTTTTGTAGATCCAATAAGAAAACATTTTCCAGGTCATTCTCTTGGTTTGTCATTTGCATTTCCCCTTTAATTTTTAAAACTTCAGCCAGGTTTTTTTGTATATCGAATAAAGTGTCTTTTTCCAAATCATTCTCTTGACCTGTCATTTGTAGTTCCACTTTTGGTACTTTCTCTGTCTTGTCAGACAAAATTTGCTCCACATCTGTCATTCCCTCATTGACATATTTTGGACATAGTCTATCCATAAAGTCAGACATTGTTACTGACACTGTTGATATTGTAGCTACTAATTTCTGTTCCATTCTTCAAATATCTCCTTTAATATTTCCAAAGTAATGATGTTTTGTGTCATTGTCTAAGTCCCAGTACTAACCAACACCCTTTAACTTTTTAACATCTATATGAAAGTATTGGGTCAGGCATTCAAAGGGTTTGAAGAGAAATGACATCCAACTTTATTTATCATGAGAATCAGGTGCCAGTGCTAGTGAATAAGTAAGAAAGATAATAGAAATTATAATGGTCAGTTCTAAATGGAGTTACACTGTATTGGAAAGAGCAGGCGCATAATTTATCATGTTCCCTAATCAGTTTTTGCCCCTATTGCCCCAAGAACTCTGATAGCATGGAATATTTTTAACATAGTTAAAAACTGCAGTATATCCATGTTTAGTTGACTGTAGTGATATGTGACATTGCTCTAGAAATCAGCTGGAACATTTCAGTTATCTCCTGATTTAGTGGTTAAAAACCTGACTGGTTTAGCTAGACAGATCCATATTATTCCAATCCTTTAAAATATCACTGTCTGTGTATTTCTTTCTGAGCCTTTTCAAGATGAATGTGGTTTGGTGTATTTCTCCTTATAAAATTTTATCCATCCAGCAAGATCTTCAGGCGACATCCTTCTCCAAGTACCTTTATGTTGTTGAATATTATTTATGCTCAAAGAAAGATCATTTTCTGTATTGACACTCTGTTTTACTTAAGTAAGTTCAACTGCCTCTAACTTAATATATTTTCTTCATCACTTCAAGGTATTATCTACTTGGCCATATTAAATTGATTTTCATTGTGTTTGTTCTCCCCGGCTGCTTTCAGTTTTATTGTTACTGAAGACTACTGTGTTATATTATTTTAATACATTGCATGTTATTGTATGCCATTCAATAATCCACAGGGATGAACAGTGGGTTATAATTAAAAAAAAACATAAAGGAGAAGTTCCTTTGTATGGCTCAATGTCCGCAACCTTCTTGTTCCTTGCCCTACTTTTTCCTGTGTCTTCTTCCATTCTTATAATCAACAGTTCCCTCTACCCAGCAGTCATCCACAATTAGATAAGGAAGACCTTCTGTGCAGTTGCTTAGCAACATACTAGAAGTTAACACCTCCTCCCAGTGTTGCAAAGTGGTCAACCCAAAGTATAAAGAGATGTCTAGCAATATCGGACTCTGGATCACTTCTAAAGGACTGTAAAAAATGGAACAAAACTCATCATGATTTATTTCAATTACTTCAGTCTAGAATAATAAATTAAAGGGTACTTAATAGATGATCATTCTGCTTAAGGGTGGCCCAAGACATTTTGTTGTCTGTGGCAAAGAGAAACTGTCCTATTGCCCCATTCCATGTTCCAAAGCTTACTGGATTAGTAATTGATTTTTACTTCAGCACTATGGAATATCATCCTTCCTCCACATCAGAAGCTACAAGCCAGTTTAGGGGACCTAGGACAAACCATCTGAGATGGTTTCGAGATGGCTCGAAAGGACAGTGAGTGACTCTGTGCCATGGCATCTGCTGCCTGATGCGCTCACTTTGTCTTATGGCTGGGGAAGCCATGTTCCTAGTCCTCCATTGTCAAATAACTATTTCTTAGAACAGTGTTTCTCAACCTTGGCAACTTGAAGATGTGTGGACTTGCTGGCTGAGGAATTCTGGGAGTTGAAGTCTATATAACTATATATATATAGTTTATTAGCCACATTTTTTTTGCCATGGTTCATATCTATAAAGACGTTTCTAGAACCAGGTTGTTGTTGTTCAGTCGTGTCCAACTCTTCGTGATCTCATGGACCATAGCACGCCAGGCCTTCCTGTCCTCCACTGTCTCTCGGAGTTTACTCAAATTCATGTTCATTACATCGGTGATGCTATCTAACCATCTCATCCTCTGCCGTCCCCTTCTCCTTTTGCCTTCAGTCTTTCCCAGCATCAGGGTCTTTTCCAGTGAGTCCTCTCTTCGCATTAGGTGGCCAAAGTATTTGAGCTTCAGCTTCAGTATCTGTCCTTCCAATGAGCAGTCAGGGTTGATTTCCTTTAGGATTGACTGGTTTGACCTCCTTGCAGTCCAAGGGACTCTCAAGAGTCTTCTCCAGCACCACAGTTCGAAAGCATCCATTCTTTGGCGCTCAGCCTTCCTTATGGTCCAACTCTCACAGCCAGAGAGAACATTACTACTGGAAGAACCAGGTAGCAAATGGCAATTTTCAGCCAAGGCTTTGTATGCATCCAGTCACACTATCATTACTTATTAATATTACAGAAATCAAAGGGTTGTAGCTTTACCATTAGTACTGTGTGTCACTACATGTGGAAAACAATTTCAACTCTCAGAAAATAATTATAAATGAAGCCTAGTTAATTATCCAACACAATCACAGCTGCCCTAATTAAGGCTCAGTTCAATAAAACTTGCCTAGCAATTAAGAAAAAAAGGCATAGATCTAGTAGAAGCTTGTCTGGTAAACAAGTAACGAGACTGGTGCTGCTGAAGGTGTCTGATTAACAAAATTATTCAGAAGCTATTCCCGTCACCTTGATTCATATTATACTTCTGCCTTCCTGACCTAAAGACTTTCCAATCTAAAGTCAGGAGTGAACCTGATCTGAGTATCACATAACCTATTTATATGGCTGTGATGCCATAGGAGGAGGATTCAAGTGTATGAAGGTAGAACAAAACTTCTACCTAGCATTATTTTATACAATTGTACTTAACTTTCAGCATTCTGCTAACCGTCATTTAATTAAATAGAAATGTAAATGTTCTAAAGTCAGAACAAACCACAACTTACCTCAGTAATATACAATTACATGGTGGAGTGATTCAGCAACAAGATGGGAGAAGAGAGCCAAAGTTAACATCAGAAGAAATGCATTTTTAAAAAGGTCCTTGAAGGAAGAAGTGAGCAGAGCCCTTTAAATGCAGATAATGATGCAAACTAGAGGCTGAGACTAAAAAAAAACCATTTCAAAACCGTTTATTTCCATCCCAGTAAACCTTACTTCCATTTCAAAGAGGAAAATATTTGCTAAATATATATCAAGTTCTAATATGTTTTCTTCTGATTTGAGGGGGGGAAAACAAAATAAATTACCTCTTTTTAATGGATTGAGGAAAGAAGTCAAGCATCATGTTTCTATCCCATATGATCAGCATCATTAATACTTATATAAGTTATTGATATTCTGTTCACAAATTAATTGCCACTGAAAGAGGATAATTGCATGGGACTTAGATGTAGAAGAAAAAAATGCAGAACATGCAACATTTCTAGAGGCTTTCTAGAGACTAATTGGGAATGCTGGAAATCAAACTCTGTTAGTTACTTCAATATATTATGGCATAACTTTCCAAAGTGTGTGTCACGACACACTACTGTGTCGCCTGTGGTGTCCTGGTGTGTCGCGCGCAAACCCGGTGCTGATGGGGGGAATGGTGGTGGTGGCGCTGATTGGCAGGGGTGCTGCTTCTTCCAGTTCCCCCCATCAGCGCTTCCGGGTTTGTGCACGACACACCAGGACACCGCAGGCTGCCGCCGCCACCATGCCGCCGCTGCTGCCAGTGTGTTGCCAACATGAAAAGTTTGGAAAGCTCTGTATTATGGAATGGGAATGGGCTTATCTGGATATCTGGACATCTGTAGATGCCTGAATGATTTGCAGTAGAAGGCACTGATTTCTGCCTTTAATAAGATTTCTGCAATATCTCTTTTCTCACCACTGAAATAACAAAAGGATTGGAAGAACTCCACAGGCCTGCAACTAGGGTCTGTGTCACCCGGGGGAAAACATGGATTCTGTGCCCCCCACAGGGTCGAGTCCCCCCTGCACCCCCAATGCAGACCCCCCTCCATGAAGCAGCACAGGGCTTCCCCGGGACAAGCGCCCCGCTCCTGGCTGCAATCTCTCGCACGCCCCTGGCTCCGGGGGAAAGACCCACTGCGCTCCCATCTGCCCATCCGGGATGGGCGGAGCGAGTTGCCCACCGCCGTGCTCCCAAGTGGGACGGTCAGGAGTGGCACCGGGGGGGCATGGCCCTGTAGCCACCCTGGATCCCACAGCCAGCCCCTGGGAGTGGATGAGCCCAGCCACGCAATGCCCCGGCGGGCCTCTTCGTGGGTGGCAGCGGCAGCGACAGGAGCGCGGGCCTCCCTCAGAGATGGCCGTCAAAAGAGGCATTTTGACGCCCCCCCAGCGCGGCGCCTGGAGCACATGCCCCACTTGCCCCCCCCCCAGTTGCGGCCCTGGAACTCCATGCAGTTCCTAACACAATATATTTAAAACAAATTACTTATCTAATTCTAACTCCACTGAACCAAGCTCTGGTTGAAGAATCTTGGTATTCTAATAGATCCTGCAAACCTCAAGTCAAGTGAAGGAGAAAACCTGACCTGAGAAGTAGCTTGGCCCAGTAAAATGGTTTCACCCTGCTAAAACGCACTGAGCTGGTGCAAGGAAGCACAAATATAGGAGCAGCTTAAGCAGCTCAATAAAGCAGAAGTGAAACCTCAAGGAATAGTTGCGAGAATGGGAAGCAGATCCTAGGAGTTCTAACACTTGCTGACACTGTATCTCCTGCTATAAATATAAGATAAATATAAATATAAGCATGGTTGTTGCTGCCATCTTGACATTTGTGACACACACCCACACACCCACATTTTAGCACCCTGGCACCCAGCATGGAAAACATTCCTAGGGCACACACGGGGCTTGGAGAGAAGGTTCCTCTCTGCCTCCTCCTTTAGGACATCGGCCAGATAATTTTGATTGTTTCGGTGAATCTCCTTGAAGCATCCTCTTACTGTTCAGCCTGAGGAGAGAAGACTTGATGGAGCCTTGTCCTCCAATGCTGCTGTGTGCTGACTTAAGGCTTTCCAGGCTAGATGGCTTTAGCTAATGCCAGCTCTGGGGGAGAAGACTCCTCCAGCACGTGGGGCACGTTCCTACCCCAATACCTAAGCAAATAGTAAGAGGATTCTGAGCGTGGGCAGTGGCCATCTGCAGCAAGGGTGGTGGGCAATTTCTGTCCACTGTTTGCCTTTTCCTAACCACTGATAAGATGGTGAGGGAAGACAGAGGTGCACCAAAGCTCATTTCATACTGCTGCGTTCTCCTAACCACTTGCCAGCTCCTGAGCAGCTGTGAGGGGTCCAGCCCATTGAAGTGGCCCATACAGAAGCTTCCTTAGGAAACAAAAGTGTTTCACAGGCTAGGCAGCTAACCAAGAACATTGGGCCTGGCAGTTCTGTCAAGCACCATTGCTCCTTTCTCCAGACACCCAGAGTGTAAGACCCTTGGCTGGTGCTGCAGGAGAAGCTCCACAGCACTCTCTAAAGAAGTTTCTCCTAACCTTCTCCCCCCCATGCAGACTCTGAAGAGGAAGACTAAGAGCGGCTCGGAAGCACACCAAAGTGAAGTAACTTGATTGTTTCACTCAGCTGTTAGGAATAAGGGACCAGGTTCCCCTCACAAAACAGCTTTGAGGGGTCCTTCATTTAAAGCTTAGAGATCTGATGTGGAATCTGAGGAGGGAGGTGCTGAAAAACTGAGAATCCCCACTCAAGAAGCAAAAGCCAATAGCATGAGAAGCTTCAGCAAAAATAAAATAAAAAACCTGACAAATCTATATTAACCTGGGAGCTAGAGGCAGTAGGATGTGTGGATAGCAAAGAATAACTCCATCTGTTCTGCTTGTGTGGGATTTGGCTGGGATGGAATTTGAGGAAATCTGTTATAAGGGAAATTCTATGGTCCCTGCCACGCCATAACTCACTGGGTTTTGTAAGCCTTTCTCAACAGAGAATAAACCCAACTTGTGTTTTCCTCCCCACCAATTGCACCAACTGTCTTTGGCAGACTGCTTTCGGTAGCTGGCTGGAAGGCCGAGGGCTGGTGGAGTCAATCCCTAATCCCAACTGAAGTTCTGTGGTCATGCGCTCTTATGTGCACTCCTGCCAGTGCGTGGGCAAGGACAAGAAAAGAAGCTTGCCTCTGGTGGCAGCAGAGCAGCTGGATCTTTTGGCTGCTTACATTGTACCATTACTGCATTGCAGCTAATAAACTTCTTGAGAGTTTTTTAGCTACAGAAGTGCCTCTTAAGCACCTCCAACAGTAGAAGCCATTGAAGTTTTCCTACACTTAAATTTTTATAATTTTCTTTTTGGTGGCTCAGCGGGTAAGACACCAGGCTTGTCGATCAGAAGATCACAAGTTCGGAGGTTCGAATCCCTAGCCCCATGTGACGGAGTGAGTTCCCGCACTAGCCCCAGCTCTCGCAAACCTAGCAATTCGAAAGCATACAAATGCAAGTAGATTAATAGGTACCACTTCGGTGGGTAGGTAACAGCGTTCCACGTGCATCATGCTGGCCACATGGCCGTGGAAGCGTCTTCGGGCAGTGCTGGCTCTTCGGCTAACAAACAGAGATGAGCACCGGCCCCTAGAGTCGGACACGACTGAACAACTGCGCGGGGGGAACCTTTATCTTTACCTTTTCTCTTTAAATGTGGTTGTTGTTGTTCTTTCCATTTCAAAATTGTTCAATGAATATCCCTTTGGTAGATAACTGTCTTTTATCCAGAGATGTGGTCTCTCATGGTGGTGTCATAGGGTTTTCTATAACATTCAGAGTATCGTGAAAAATTCAGAAGTACAGAACACAGCACTGAGAAGAAACCATGTTTATTGCAACGGTCGTTGGGTGCCTGCTTTACAAGAAAGAAGGACCCTGTACAATGGGAAAACAAATATTTTTATAGAAGTTGAGGGCTACAAGGCGGGAAATCCTAGGCAGCTGATTTGCTGGCCAGTTTTGGGGAAGCTGGGCAGGTCCTTGTCTGGCACCAGATGTTATTTTTATTGTTAGACAAAGTGGCCCTTTCAGGAGGGCATCAGAGCTGGGGAAGCCCATTGTTAAGGAGATGGAATGTTGAGGTCCTGAGGCTGATGGGAGGTGGAACAGTTGGGGCTTCTCTATGTCGCAATTCCCTTGTTGGGCTGCCCTTGGACTGTGCTGTGAGCTGGTGAGGAGGCTTCTCTTCTTCAGTAAGATGGGATTGCAGGGGGCTTTGTCTGGGCAGGGAGGGTCAACTTGGGTCTTAGGCAAAGAGATGAGCTGGGTTTGACCCTGGTGAGGTCTAAAAGACAAGGAGAAAAAGAGTGCAGCTTCCATTTTATTTGCTACATTTATTTTCTCCACCACAAGAGATCTATGCTGATGACTACAGGTGGAGAGATGTTTTAGTTAAAGTTAGTTAACTAAATTAATTCACTAGTTAGTTAAGGGAACTATCTAAAACTAGTGGCAGGGAGTTCTGCTATGGCACAGCTTCAGTAATGATAAACAAAGATTAAACACAGTTGCAAGAGAAATAAATTGAAATAGGTAAAGGTAAAAGTTCCCCCCGTACATTTGTGCAGTCGTGTCCGACTCTAGGGGCCGGTGCTCATCTCCGTTTGTTAGCCAAACAGCCAGCGTTGTCCGAAGACGCTTCCATGGTCATGTGGCCGCATGATGTGCGAGGAACGCTGTTACCTACCCACCGAAGTGGTACCTATTCATCTGCTTGCATTTACATACTTTCGAATTGCTAGGTTGGCAAGAGCTGGAGCTAGTGCGGGAGCTCACTCCGCACGCAGGGCTAGGGATTTGAACCTCCGAACTTGCGATCTTCCGAATAATTATTATTTCAAATAATAATTATTTATTATTAAATAATAAATATTTCAAATAATTATTTATAATTAATAATATAATTATTATAATTAATAATTAATTAATTATATTATTATATTAATTATAATTAATATAATAATATAATTAATAATATAATTAATAGAATAATTATTATTTCAAATAAATTGAAATAGATATGTTTAATTTCTAAAGTTTGTTAAGAGTTTAAAGTACATATTTTAACTTATCTTCTCCAGGCCTAAGAACTCAGTTTATATAAACTACTCCAATAAAATTTAAGCTATCCAAAAATACAAACCATTAACTCAAAATTAAATCCTATAGCACACATCAGCAACAATCATTACATTTCTAGCTCACTTCCAAGCCAATTAAAATAATAATAAAAATATTAGATACTAATACTGTATTTAGTATCTTCCATGACTCATTTAAGAACATTCTATTTGCTGTTGCTTTTCAGAATGTCTTAAAGGATAACTATTTTGCTATCTATTAATTTCCTATGCAGTGGTATTTAGGAGCATTGTATTTATTCATTTTCTGTAAATTAATGAATTCCTTTGTTATCTCTTAGAGACTTTTGTCTCTAATGGATGTGGGTGTAGTTACTTCCACTTTATTGTTATTACAGTATTCAATCCTAAATGCACATAGATAAAATTTCATTTGAATATATCAAAAGCAAAATATTTCTTTTATGTAATGCTGCCCTATATAGCAGGTACTTCTTTTAAAAATAAAGCAGGTGGCAGCACGTGGTTGGCCTTCTCTGAGCTTGGAAGCTGAGCAGGGTCAAGTCTGATTAGCATGTGGATGGGCAATTTCCAGGCCAAAGCAGTGTTGTAGGCTAAAGTGGGAAGTTAGGGGATAAAACACACCCTATGGCAGGGCTTTCCAAAGTGCCGCCACTGGCGACACACCAGCAGCAGCGGCGCGCGCGCACATGGCTGCGGCGTGGGGGGGCGCACGTGCACGGCGGCAGCGCGGGGGGGGCATGCGGCGGCGCGCACGTGCATGGTGGTGGTGCGGGGGTGTGTGCGGCGGCGCACGTGTGCACGGCGGCGGCGGCAGCGGCGGCAGCCTCCGCTAAAACGCGGAAGCCATGCCGCTGCTGCGGCCGCCGTGCACACACGCGCCGCCGCTTCCGGGTGGTGTGGCGACACACCACGCTGTGTGTGGCGACACACTTTTGTGTCGCGACACACAGTTTGGAAAGCTCTGCCCTATGGGCATATGAGAAAACCACTTCTATACTGTTGCCAAGAAAGCTGCACAGATGTGTCTATGAAGTCACCATGAACAGAATTTGATTCCAAGTTATATGGAAAATATGAAAAGAAACAGTGGTCTGTATTTCTATTGGCAGAGTTGTGCAGACTAGAATCTGATAAACATGTCTTTTGCTAGCTCTAAATGAAGACAGTTTGATAATAGGACCTCACTGTATATTTATACAGGGAAACTTGTTTATGAACATATCTGAGGGCCCACTACAAGATAGGAAGGTAGGGAAAAAAAGAGAGACTATGACTGTATAAAGTTTAACCTTGTCCTAGCAAGACAATCTAGCTCTGAAATGATTTTTCCAGTGTCTAGAAATACCAGCAACCAAAAGCAGAGCACCACAGATCTGGAAGGACTTGCTAAGGATTGGCAACGTCAAGAAGCAGGAGGTGCATGTAGCTCAGGCCATTAAAAGCAGATAGGACTAGACAACTGAACAGGCCACACCGCATTCCTAACTCTATGTAACAGAAATAATTTTACTTTCTTTAATGTTGTGTGCATCTGATTATTTCTCATAGTAGGTGCAAATGGGAGAAAAAAACTTCTAACTCGCTTTTAAATGCTCATTCTTAAAGCCAAAGCCAAATTTCTGCCAATTTATAATGAGGGTCTTTCACACAAAAACAATATTCACACATTTAACATTGGGGAGTAAAAGGCCACACCCATCTGTAAGAAGAAAAGACATCCTAAATTAATTGCTGTTATTTAAAAGTCTGAAAGGAGGCCAATTAAACACAAAAACTGATAGAAATTATCATTGACAAGGCAATAACAACTGAAGCAACTCCCTCCCAACAATTTTCCATATAAAGCAACTGGTCTGATTCACTATACCAGTTTGAACTTCAGTCTGTTTGCATTGCTATGAACAATAGAAACAAGAAAGTGCCTGTTTTGCTTGTAGAATATGTATAATACAGCATTCTCCACATTGGGGCCTCCCAAATGGGTTGGGGTGTAACTCCAGAATTTCCAGCTGCTGTTAGCATTTTATGAAATATATGTATGTATGTATATACATATGTATACAACAATAGCTGTTCTGTCCTTGAGGAATTTTTTTTTTCATGAGTAGACTGAAGGTAGAAGATAGTCAAGTTCAAGGGTGTATTTAGGCTAGTTTTCAATGGTACCTGACCATCTATTTTAATAACTATTGGTTGCCATTAACCTTGATCATGCATTCTGAGTACCTGATAGAAGCTACATGCTGTAAGTCACAATGTACATGTTTTTAATCACAAGATGTGTGCATACAGTATAAAGTGGCTACATTAACAGGAAGCAACATTCTTTGCCAAACATTTTCTGTTTCAGGTTATGAATTAGTCCAAAAGAACCAGGTTGTTATTTATTTATTTTTATTTATTTATCATCATATTTATATCCCACCCATCTCCCCCGTAAGGAGGGACCCTGGGCAGTTATTGTTATTGAGTCTCAAAGGAACTGAATGCAAGATGACAAGACACAACATTTTCCCAACAAATTTCTTTGAAAAAGGAAAGTGAATTTGAAACAAACAAAAAGAAAAGTTTTGTGTAATTTGCCTCCATTATGGGTTATAAAAGAACAGCTCTCTGGCTCATACAACTACCTAAAGTGAATAACATTTTAAAAATTAATCTACAAATCTACAACTTCTGATGATTGTTACTGATTTTAACATGAAATAGGTAATTGTCCTTTGATCATAGGTACACTGTGGCCACCTCTTCTATGCAAGAAAAGATCCAGTTAGTGATTTAAAAGAATGGAGTACTAGAGATTATGCTTCCTTACGCTAAAACTGGAGGACTTGTCATGGTGACCCTTCCTTCCTTCCTTCCTTCCTTCCTTCCTTCCTTCCTTCCTTCCTTCCTTCCTTCCTTCCTTCCTTCCTTCTTCTTGGTATATACCCCCCACAAGTCTCTTGGTACTTTACATCAAAAAGCCAATTCAAAACTGAGTCTTTAAAGACAGTTAAAACAGCAATTAAAACAAGCAAACCAAGTAGAATAAAAATATGAATTAACAGTTAAAACCAGCTGTTAAATGCCTGTACTAGAACTTCACACTGCTCACGGAAGTGGGGTGAACATGACAATATATATCTACGATAAAGATAAGCTATTGACAAAATGGTGCTAATATGCTGGTGCTAATATGCTGCATAAAATGGGCCTTGATGTAGGCTGACGATACGTCCCGTTTTGAATGGGACAGTTCCGTTTTTTTAGCATTTTTCAACCGTACCGTTTTCATAAAAATGTCAATTTTGTCCCATTTTTCAAACCCGGCAGGAATGGCGCGAAAGGAGGATCCGAGCCGGAGTGCGGACTGGGGGTGGGGTTTGCAGGCGGGAGCCAATCGCACAGACCGGGGGGCGGGGTTTGCAGGCAGGAGCCAATCGCGCAGACCGGGGAGCAGGGTTTGCAGGCAGGAGCCAATCGCGCAGACCGGGAGGCCGGGTTTGCAGGTGGGAGCCAATTGCGCGGACCGGGGCCCAGGGTTTGCAGGCGGGAGCCAATCGCATGGACCGGGGGGGCGGGGACCCCCGTCTTTTTCATGAATACAGAATATTACATAGGACCCATCCCCTTTTGCCATCCTGAAATATGGTCAGCCTACCTTGATGGCTATCTTTCTTCAATAAAAAAAGTGAGCACAAAGGTCTACCTAATAGTGTCCATGTAACAGCAAGCTGGGAGTAAGGACTGGTACTGAGTTCAAACCTTAGTAACTAAATTTAAACCCTGTAGTGCAAACTCATCTTTAAGTAAGTGTATATTGGGATGTGCTTCTGCATCTTCTGCACCCAAGATGCTTCTTACCCAAAGAGAAATATAACTCTTTAGGGTCGTTATTCAGTGGACATTTTTAAAATCTGTTTCTGGAGATCCTCTTGAAGAAAATAAAAAGTATTTGTCACCAGAAAGAAAGAAGAAATAGATGGTATAATGATTGTGTTGCTGAATTTTTCCCCTCATGGTGCATGATGCAGAAGGATCATCACATGATTTGTGTCCAAAACGTCTCTATCACTTCTTGATTAATTCGAGTCTTTTTTTCTTTTTCTTTTTGGTATTGGAGAGGCTCTCCTGAGCTGTTATACTGATTGCCACTCACCTAGGATTTCAGGTTCAGCACCAACAGCACAGAAATCCTCTTGGTGTTTGAGAGAGAAAGGTTTTGGTTCTTGTCTTTTTTTTAATGCTTAAAGCATTTCTCCCTTTCAAGACAGAAGGCTAAAATATCCAAATGTAACAAAGAAGTCATCAATCACCCAGTTTGAAGGCTAAGCAAAAGTAGAAAAAACATGTTTTAAGACAACTTCTGAAACATAATTTAGAAGAAATACAGCATGTCTGCACAAGAAAATTAAACCAGTTTAAAATCTATTTAATTATCATGATTTCTAACTGAAAAAGATAGCTTGCATGATAGCCCTGTAACTTGCTGTAAAGTATGGTGAGGGGGCAGTGATGGAGTATACAACACTTCCCAAGTAGGACTGAAATTTCTTTCTCATGCCCTGAAGACACCACCATTCAGTAGACAGATTCATACAGCATACCAATTCAGTTTGCTAAACTATGGTTTGTTAAATAAGCCACAATTGACTGGGTTTAGACATTCTAAACTTTTATTTAAAAACCATGATCGCCAGGTTCCTACTACACATTGTTTGTCAAAACCAAATATATTTTAGTTTAACATGATGTGTGCATCCAATCAATGGAGACAATGGAGACAATGTGACAGGATGCCTTAAACCTACACCAATTCAAAAAATGTACCCACTTGTCGGTATTGCACCACCTAAGATCAGGAGAGAAGTAGCAGATGTTGAAAGAACAAAAAAAGAGAATGATCCCCAGCACCCTCTGTATGGGTATGAATCTCAAACCCGTCGATTAAAATCTAGGAAGAGTTTTATGCTAAGAACAAACACCCTTGAGGGTACACAAGAACAAAATCGAATTGGCAGATGGAGGAGAGAAATCACTGACTAAGGAATAGTTCCAGAGGAGAATATGGCTGAGGGATCCGATCTCCCTTATGTCATCTGGAGGACTTTGAATAGGTTGAGGGTTGGAGTGCCTAAGTGCAGAACTAATATGCTCAAATGGGGATTGTTGACGGATAATAATATGCAGTGTGAGTGTGGAGAGATACAGAATTCGGCCCACCTGCTGACCTGCCGATTATTACCAATAGCATGCACTGAAAATGATTTGTTTCTGGCCAATGATAAAGCTAAGAAGGTGGCATCATATAGGCAGCTTAAGGTTTGACCTGGATACGAAAGAAGAAGAATGTAGACACCACTAACCTGGGTGAACCAATGGACTAACTTGGTAGCAAACAAAGAATCAGAGTATTCTCCTTGAATAGCCACTTTGTAGTGTGTCAACAGTGCAATGAAAGCTTTGGAAAAGATATTCAGATGCTGGGATACTGTCACTAAGAGTTGACATTGACTTGATGGCAGATAATTAATCAATGTATCGTATCTGGAGCCTGTAAGGATCTGGATGGGCCAAAACAGACTAAAATTGAGTCCCAACAATATGAGAGCTGGACCATTAGGAAGGCTGAGCGAAGGAAGATAGATGCTTTTGAACTGTGGTGTTGGAGGAAAATTCTGAGAGTGCCTTGGACTGCAAGAAGATCAAACCAGTCCATACTCCAGGAAATAAAGCCAGACTGCTCACTTGAGGGAATGATATTAAAGGCAAAACTGAAGTACTTTGGCCACATAATGAGAAGACAGGATACCCTGGAGAAGAAGCTGATGCTAGGGAAAGTGGAAGGCAAAAGGAAGAGGGGCCGACCAAGGGCAAGATGGATGGATGATATTCTGGAGGTGACACTCAACCATGGGGGAGCTGGGGGTGGTGACGGCCAACAGGAAGCTCTGGCGTGGGCTGGTCCATGAAGTCACAAAGAGTCGGAAGCGACTGAATGAATAAACAACAACAATTTGTCCAGAAGCTTGTGATCACTGAGAACCCTTATTCTAACTCTGGATGGAGTTACACTCTCCCTGAAGGATCAGATCTGCAACTTGGAGGTTATCCTGAGCTCATAGCTACAGGTATTTCTAGAACAGCAGGTACAATCCATGGTCAAAGGATTCTTTGCTCACCTTACATTGACTGCAGCCATTCTTGGAGAAGGAGGCCTTAGCAACACTGTCCTGTACTTCAAAGTTGGCTTATTGCAGTGTATCTTGTTTGGGGCTGCCATTAAAGGATACTTGGGCTGAGTTTCGTACAACTTACTAGTCCAAAATATAATTAGCTATCTTGTGGTTCAACATGTGTAAATCTAGCCTTTAAAATCCTAAATGGTTTCTGACCATGTTATTTTTACTACCTGTTCTCATATGGACTTGCCCAGTTCTTGCATATTGTACAGAGATACTGCTTGGATGCCTACTGATAATATTCATCAAATTAGTAGACACGAAATGAAATCCTTTCAATTGTAGCTTCTCACTGTTGAACTCCATTGCTCTTGGGATCTCTCACTACATGTTTTAAAATCTGTCTTAAAACCTGATTATGTGAAACTGTTGTTAATTGACTGATACTGGCCTGTACTTTAAAGAATTAATAAATTTGCTATTTTATTGCTAGTACTGAATGTTTTGCATTCTACATTACTGGTGTTTTTGTAATTCTTTATGCTTTTAATTTTGTAAACTGCCTTGAGGGAGCTATTTGCCTGTAAAAGCACATACATAATTTTAATAATGTAAATTATATTTACAGCAGGCACAATAAATGTAGAAACTCTGTACAAGAGTATGACAAACTTTACTCAGCCTACAACATCCTTCCCCAGTGTGATTCCTTTCAGATGTTTGGGAGTACAACTCTAATCATTCCCAGAGCCAAATTGTTGTACACTATCATTATTTCTACACATTTTAATTTGAATGTGATAATTATTGCATAGACATGTAATATTTTTTTAATAATAAGGAATATCCAATTGGCGCATAAAAATGTATTGACAAAATCACCAATGTGTTTCATTTTTCTCCAGGGCACATTACAGTACTCCTCAGTGCAGTTAGGGAAAGAACAAAGAAAACTTTGTCTTGTCTAGCTTTGTCTAGAATGAGCAGAACTACTGTTGTTCTTAGACTTAACACCATCAATTTTCTTGTATGAAACTACAGTTTTCAAATTTTTAAGCTGTAAATTGTACCGTAAACCAACTTATGATAAGTGGCCATCTCACTGGCAAATTCTTCTACACTGTGATGTGAAAAATAGAACTAATAGGTTGGTAAAAAGACAAAAGGGGGTAATAATGGACCTAATCAAGAAAGACAAATGTGATTCATTAAAATTGGCATTCAGCAGATAATCTTTAGAGACTTTCACTATAATCTATGTGACAATTTGAAATAGTATAATCCTGTTCCCTCTATAGCCACCAAGGAGATTTTATATTAACAATCTGATCATATAAGCCACTGAGCAACTGGTGTTTAAGGCTGAGTACAAACACTTTTGGGGGCGTGGTGGCTCAGCGGGTAAGACGGCAGGCTTGTTGATCGGAAGATTGCAAGTTCGGAGGTTCGAATCCCAAGCCCTGCGTGCGGAGTGAGCTCCCGCACTAGCTCCAGCTCTTGCCAACCTAGCAATTCGAAAGTATGTAAATGCAAGCAGATTAATAGGTACCACTTCGGTGGGTAGGTAACAGCGTTCCGCGCACATCATGCGGCCACATGACCATGGAAGCGTCTTCGGACAACGCTGGCTCTTCGGCTAACAAATGGAGATGAGCACCGGCCCCTAGAGTCGGACACGACTGCATAAATGTGCGGGGGGAGCTGTGTACATTAAAAAAATCAGGCCAGGCTTCTGAGACAGAGAGAGAACTACAGCAAAATATGATAGAATCTTTATATCAAGAAGATTGGCAGAAACACAGTCTTCATTGTGTTGCCAAAGCTACTAATTAGCTCTGCACTTTGAGTGACCCCTGCTGTAACTTCCTTTAAGATGCTAAGAATAACTTAACCCTCAGTTTGCACTAATTTCGGTGTAATGTCTTGCTATTGTTATTTTAATAACTTGTGCCACTTGCCCCACACATGGTATTATCATAGCTATTTCTAGCACAATTCACAACCAAAGAACTCTGTTGGGACAGCTCCTTGGGGACACAGCTGCTCATTTTTGGCTGCAAGTGGCTTGTTGTTGTTGTTCAGTCGTTTAGTCATGTCCGACTCTTCGTGACCTCATGGACCATAGCACGCCAGGCCTTCCTGTCCTCCACTGTCTCTCGGAGTTTACTCAAATTCATGTTCGTTACATCGGTGATGCTATCTAACCATCTCATCCTCTGCCGTCCCCTTCTCCTTTTGCCTTCAGTCTTTCCCAGCATCAGGGTCTTTTCCAGTGAGTCCTCTCTTCGCATTAGGTGGCCAAAGTATTTGAGCTTCAGCTTCAGCATCTGTCCTTCCAATGAGCAGTCAGGGTTGATTTCCTTTAGGATTGACTGGTTTGACCTCCTTGCAGTCCAAGGGACTCTTAAGAGTCTTCTCCAGCACCACAGTTCGAAAGCATCAATTCTTCGGCGCTCAGCCTTCCTTATGGTCCAACTCTCACAGCCATACATTACTACTGGAAAAACCATAGCTTTAACTATACGGACCTTTGTCGGCAAGGTGATGTCTCTGCTTTTTAATATGCTGTCTAGTGGCTAGCTGTTGCTAGATACCTCATTGCATCTGGCCCCATTTCAGATCATATCCTACTCATCATTTCTTTCATACAGATGTTCTCACCCAGACTGCTGTAAGGTGCAGAGCAGAAACAGAAGTTTTTCAGGACTCAGCAGCCTATGCCCATTCTTACTACTTCGTGAAGTAGACAGAAGGGGCATGATCAATAGATCAGAGAATCATTGCATTCAGCAAGATTTATTTATTATTTAATGCACAAATGTGTATCCTGCCCTTTGAATTAAACACACACACAAAGAGATATAAGCAATCACCTGCAAAGAGAAAAGTAACATAAAA
Source organism: Charina bottae (assembly GCA_023362775.1). Lineage (NCBI taxonomy): Eukaryota > Metazoa > Chordata > Lepidosauria > Squamata > Charinaidae > Charina > Charina bottae. Next base: position 28,444,022 of record JALMGJ010000003.1, on the reverse strand, counting down.
ATGTACAATAGCACAATAGACCTTAAAATTGTGAAATAAATTAGCATAACGAGTAATCATTTCCTGGGTAAAGAATTCTTTCAAAACTCTGTGAAGTTTGGTCTCCACCCTGGATCAGGAGATTATTGAAGTGGATCATGATACCAAAGAAATGTTGAATCTGATGGACTTTGGCAGCCTCTTCAACTTGCAGATACACAGCCCACCATAGGAATGACCTTCAAAACTCCAAGGTGTGCCATTTAAAACCATTTCCATATTGTCACTTTTTCTGGAAAAAGAACACCAGAAAAAGGAAATAGACCACTTATATAGCATCTTCCAGCAAAATGGATATCCACACAACTTTATCAAAAAGTGCCTGACCACTAAACCCACCACAGCAAAACCAACTGAAGCTATGAAAAGGATTACACTGCCATACATCAAAAACATCTCAGAAACTACTAATAGACTGTTACAACCACACGGCATCACCGTAGCACACAAACCAACCAAAACCCTTCAGAACATCATAAGTAAACCAACAGACCCAGTAGCCCAAGAAGAAAAAACAGGAGTTATCTACAACATACAGTGTAAGGACTGTAACAGCCACTATGTAGGACAGACTGGCAGAAGACTAGCAGAATGCATCCACGAACACCAACTAAATTCAGAAGACATGATGAAAACTCCTTAATCTCACAACACATGGACAGACTTAACCATACTTTCAACTGGGAAACTGAGCATCTTAAACCAAGCCAAATCCAAAAATGCTAGAGAATTCCTGGAAGCTTGGCACTCAGACAAAGCAGCCATCAACAGACACATAGAGGTAAACAACATTTACATACCATTCATAAGAGACAATAGAAAAGCCAGAAGACCAGAACACCTCTTTGATAGCAATCAACAACAAGATAGGCAAAGATTAACTGCAAGATTAACAGCAGAGGAGCAATCAAACAACACAATAGACCCTAATCAAGGAACTATTAACTCAGTCAATCAACCAAGCAGCAAACAACAACCCAATCAAGATACTACCAAGGAGAGTACAACACCCCCACCAGCACAGGCAGGACAAGCCAGGGTATATAAACAGAGAGCAAGTTCCACTCCCTTTTCGCACTGAAGATGTTGCCTAGCCTGGCAATGAAACGTTTGCAAGAAAACAACAAGGCTCAGAGAGCACCATGAACTCCACAATGCAAGTAGATAAATAGGTACCACTTTGGTGGGTAGGTAACAGTGTTCCGCGTGCGTCACGCCGGCCACATGACCGTGGAAGCGTCTTCGGACAACGCTGGCTCTTCGGCTAACAAATGGAGATGAGCACTGGCCCCTAGAGTCGGACATGACTGCACAAATATGCGGGGGAAATCTTTACCTTTTAGGGTTGACAGACCTTGGCCTGCAATAATCTGGTTGCCTATTAGATGGCAGCAATCTAGTGATCTCATGATTGTCAGGATTTTCCTAGACTAGATCTAGTAGTTCTGCTATAGGAATAATGGTGTTACTGGGTGGACATGTTTTATTTTATTGTTTAAAGGAAGTATAATCCAATTCTACACATGGTCCTAAAAGATACATTTGAGATCCATTGTTAGTATCACATGTGAATGTTGTTAATGTAAATGAAATAAATTAAAATAAGATTTATTCTAGCTCTGTAAACTGCACAAATTAACATTAAATGCTGAAAATATTGCAAGATTGGCTTTTTCCCTCATGCACAAGAATGGACATAGTTTTGTTAAAAAAAACTGAGAGTATACAGATATTTTTTTCAGTTACTGAGTGATTAAATTATTCTGAGAATGCTGGCACCATCATGAAAAAATAATATGGAAATTGACTTTCACTCATTGCCATCTGCTGTAAACGGAGGTAACTTTTTCCCCTTGTCAGAAGAATTAACCTGTTATAATATTATTTGTGTAGTTTGCTCTATGGTAAAAGAGGAAGAAAATTGCTCTCAGCACATGAGTTAGGAAATACAACATCTCCATAATATAACTAGACATCAAATTCTTGGAATTATTTCATTAATACAGAACCCCCCAAGAAGCCTTCCAGAACTGATCTGGATCCCAAATAGCAGTTCCTATCATCCAATAGTTACTGATGACCTGCTAAGTATTCTGTTCAAGCAGGAGAAGCTTTAAATTATTTTCCTTGTCATGTCACCAAAGTCAAACATGTCATCTGAAACATATTTTGCAGCTGTCACAATGCTGTGCCAGTACAACACAGTGTCAAAGAGAATAAAGCCAGCTGTGAGGGAAAGCCAGCTATAAAAGTACTCACATGAAAACACACAGGGCATATGGATAAAAAGATAAACATTGCAATATGTGTCTCGGGGAGTGACAGGAGACGTGTACAGTACTGTGACTTTGTATGCCGTTTCAACAAAGGTTACAGAAGAGTCAATGCCTTATGAAAGATTAAAGAATAGATGAGTGTCACATTTCAGTCCCCAAGTCTTTCCACGTTATATCTTTTTTCCTCATCACCATTCAAGGGCCTTGCCTACTTCACCTTGTCTGAGGTGGGAAAATCATTCATTCTATATGCTTTATTAAAACATCACAAATATGATATGCTAAACAATTCAAAACCCTGAGGTCATATGAAAGTCATGTCATTGTTCTTTACTATTCTCACGTGTTAATGGTAGAGGGACGAATTAGGACTGGGGAGATTTTCCTCAGCTAGGAGAAAATGCAGGGTAAACATTTTAAACACTGGCAGGATGCTGAGTGGTTTTTATAGCAGCGAATGGACTGGGATCGCCTAATGCTTCAATGCCAGTCACTTCTGGATCAGATCATTACCTGAGGTGAGATAATTAGAAGACTTGTGTAAGAACAGAATAAGTAACTTAGATATGCAGGATGCATAAAGGTGGGTTTTTTTTCACTTTTCAGCACTCTTCTCATACAGTAATAGACCCTTGTACTATGCCTTCAGAAAGAGTAAAGATGAGAAAGAAACTGATCTCCATTAAGCCAGATTTATGAGATCTGCTAAACTCCACACAGCATAGATGGCACACTTTACTAAGGGCTCCATAATGGATGATGTCATTTTAACTCACCCCTGTCCTGCTAAGAAAGCAGCCAAAATTGGTCTTTTCCTGCTCCATTTTTAAAGTAGTGCTTTCCAGCTTCTTCCAGACAAGCCATGCAGGGCAGTCTGTCTGTGGCACCTCATACTGAGATCAATTTAGAGGCGGGAACCTGCCCTGCTCCTGAGGCTGTTGGCCCTCTGTTGGCCACCTGAGGCTGCTGTGGGTAGGTCCTCTTCTGGCGGGAGAAGCACTTCATCTGCCGGTTCTTCTCCCCTGCTGTGCTGTTGTGTGGGATTGGACAACTGGGGAGAAGGGTGGGGAAGTGGCTTTTAGCTGCCACCCACAGGATAAAGCTGCCCACCCTGTCAAGGATGGCCCCGGGGCTTAGCCGTTGCAGTGACTATAATGCTGTGGGGTGCGACCTCTACTATGGGGAGAAGCAGCTTTTCAGCTACCCACCTCCCATGAATTAGGTGCTGCAGCTCTTGACCCATGGGAGCTTGGCAGCTTTACTCCAAGCATAGGAAGTGAGGAAAGAGTTATTTTCCTGAGCAGTAAAACTTGGGAGGAATCACACCTCTCTGGTGCTGGAACAACTGGCATCTAAAAGACCTGAAGAGAAGCAGGGGGGAATGAATCATGGAGAACAGTTCCTTTTGTGCCAATTCTCCAACCACAAAGAACTGGTAACAGAAAATCCACAGTTCTTCTGCTGACAGTAACTAAAGGAGGTTTTCTCCACCCAGTCTCTGTCCTTACCTGCTTTTTGTGCAGACGGAAACCCTATTGTGCTTCCTCACCAAAGCAAAATAGGAGCTGGAAGTGGGGTCAGCACACTGATGCTGGGATATGTCTATGAAGGTTCTCAGTCATCCAGGTGGAATTGTCTGTAGCTTGACTCATGTCAACTGGATTTCTGTTTTCTCAGTGGAAACGTTTCGCTCCTTATCCAAGGAGCTTCTTCAGTCTGAGCAAAGTTGGTAAGGGAATCCCTTACCAACTTTGCTCAGACTGAAGAAGCTCCTTGGATAAGGAGCGAAACGTTTCCACTGAGAAAATAGAAATCCAGTTGACATGATTCAAGCTACAGATGATGCTGGGATACTTTCTGCCAGCTGCCACATTGGACGACAGCACTTACTGCTGTCATACAGATGAGCCCTGCTATATCATTCTCTCTCTCTCTCTCTCTCTCTCTCTCTCTCTCTCTCTCTCTCTCTCTCATTCTTATTGAAGAAGAATTTTGTACAGAATTTTTTATATACAGTATATAATTTTTATTAAAGAATTTTTAACAAGATAAAAGCCATATAAATATTGAGATAAAATAAAGAAAATAAAGAAAATAAAGAAAAAAGTGAATAGTGAATAGTGAAAATAGAAAATAGAAAATTTGTTGTTGTTGTTGTTCAGTCATTTAGTCGTGTAGAAAATAGAAAATAGAAAAGGAAAGATTATAAAGCAGTGGCTTCCGATCTTCTTAACAGCAGTTATAAGTACATTTATATTTTACCCTCACTCTCTAAGTTTACATCATAATTTCCTTCTTTCCATAAGCTACCCTTTCTAACTGTCAAACCCATGAATCACAAGTTCATTTTTCTCTTTTTTCAGCAAAAAGCCCATAAGGGGTTTCCAGTCACTAATAAATATAGTTGTTGATCTAATCAAATAAGTTAATTTTGCCATCTCTGCTAGTTCTATCATCTTTACCAACCATTCCTCTGTTGTGGGTATTTCAGAGTCTTTCCTTTTTTATGCATATAGTAGTCTCACAGCAGTGATCAAATATAAAAATAATCTTCCATGGCTCTTTTCTAATTGTCTGTCCATTAATCCCAGCAAGAAAAGTTCTGATTTCATTTGAATGATGATCTTTAAAATTCTTTGTATCACTGTGTATATTTGAACCCAAAATTTTCTGGCTTTCTTACAAGTCCACCAGACATGATAAAATGAACCTTTGTGTTGTCCAGATTTCCAACATAAATTTGATATACCTTTATACAGAATTAAAAACTACAGAAACATAAAGAGAAAATTAGAAAAGAGAAAATGATACGAAAAAATAGAAGAAAAAGTGAAATACAGTAAAAGTCAAAGAAAAAGAAGAAAAAGATTTAAATATCTTCTTTGCAGCACTTACAAACATGGTTAATACAATTTCCACCCTCCCAAAGTATATAACATGGTTCCCTTCTTCCCATAAACAACACTTTTTAATCAATAAATCCTAAAATCACCAATTCATTTTTGCCCATTTTCAGCAAAAAGTCCATTAAGGGTTTCCAAGTCTTTTATAAAAGTAGTTATTGTTCCTTCCCTAATCAAACAGGTCAATTTAGTCATTTCAGCAAGCTCTACCATCTTCACAGTTCACTCCTCCACTGTGGGTATTTTTGTATTTTTCCATCTTTCTGAATATAGTAGTATGCTAGTATATTATTCTTCCTCTAAAAGTACACACAACCCCTCAGTAGTTTGTGAAAGATATAGCTAAAAAAGAACATCTTTCCAAAAGAGGTGTGCAGTGCTTTGGATGTGATTCAGAAAAGCTGCTTCAGAATACCGAGGAGGGCAACATTTCTCTGTAACTCATGAAAGCAGCTGCATCTGTTTCCAAACTAGTGTAGCTGCAAGGAAAGCCTCCTCACAGCAGCCTGGGAATTGTAGTCCAGAGCCTTAAGAGCCGGTTCCCTTACCCCCTCTCCTGGTGCGCGGGTAAAATTACACTTAGGTGATAAATGTATGTATAAAGATAAATGTACAGTATTTTCCGGCGTATAAGACGACTTTTTAACCCAGGAAAATCTTCTCAAAAGTCGGGGGTTGTCTTATACGCCGGGTGTCGTCTTATACGCCGGAAAATACGGTACTTGCCGTTTAAGACCTCTCCTGGCCAAGTGCAGCCGCTTGCCGAGCGCGGGAGAAACGCGGGGAGGGGGGAGCGAGCTCCGTTCACTCGGAGCAGCCTTGGAAAGGGAGGGGGCAAAACGCAGTGGCTCCACGACGGGCTCCAAAGTCGCCCACAACGCTCAACGGGCGCCTCGCTTCGCCTCGCCTTCCCCTCCCCTCCCAGCCGCGCTTTAAATGGAGCCGTGGCTGGGAGGGGAAGGGAAGGCGAGGCGAGGCGAAGCGAGGCGCCCGTTGAGCGTTGTGGGCGACTTTGGAGCCCGTCGTGGAGCCACTGCGTTTTGCCCCCTCCCTTCCCAAGGCTGCTCCGAGGGAACGGAGCTCGCTCCCCCCTCCCCGCGTTTCTCCCGCGCTCGGCGAGCGGCTGCACTTGGCCAGGAGAGGTCTTAAACGGCGAGTACCGTATTTTCCGGCGTATATCCCAAACTCTATATTTTAAATGGAAAAGTTGGGGGTCGTCTTATACGCCCAGTCATCTTATACGCCGGAAAATACGGTATATAGACATGTATGTAAGCCGCCTAGAGTCCTCCGTTAGGGAGGGGATAGGCGGGGTATAAATACCACTATAAATAAATAAATAAATAAATAAATAAATAATAAATAAATTCCAGCAGCCATCAAATTTGAAAAATACCATACCCCATGTGAAAGTCTATCAAATCTCAACCCTCATATCTCACACTGCCCAAAAACCTTCAAATGGTAGCACTTCAGACCAACAACAACAACATTTATTTATTCGGTCAATGACCAGCAAGCACTTCAGACCATTTTTTTCAGTTGAGAGATAATAGACACCATCAGAAGATATTACTGAACATTCACTCCCTTACTCTTTCAATGTTGTTGACAAAGAGCAACTAGAGATGATGGAAGAATTTTGAAGGCAAATGAGAAGTGAGACAATTTCTTCCATATGCTAAACTTCCTCCCCACTAGCTGTTAGGATGTTATAGCTTTGTGAGTAATCCTACCAATTTAATTTAATTTATACAGCAACTTAGAAATCATTGCATAATAATTAACATTGAGCTAAATGCTGGCTCTTGCATTTGAGAAGTGGGGTTTTTACTCACTGCAAAAATAAGTGTATTTTTCTTCCTGCCTTTTTCACAGGTTAACTGCTGTAATGATTTGGAGGGAAATTTCCAGGTGGTGGCTGTATTTTTAACTTAAACCCCACGCTTTCCCACAGTTTGAGAAGGCTCCCCTAGATTTCATTTCACAGAATGATCAGCTGATGAAGACTGCATGATCAGGTGATCATTCATCAGAAAAATATGCCAGACACAGAAAGGCCCTGCACTATTTCAGCAAACTCAGGGACTTTTTAAAAACAAAAACAGAAAAACAAACCTTCCATGCAAACCTGCCCCAAAGGAATTTGTACTCCCTCCTTCTGATCACTCTCTTTTATTTTTCCCTGGTTCATAAATTTAAAGGGAGCAAACAGTTCATTAAAATACCAGTAATCATCTGTAATCCAAATCTGTCCTAATGCTGCAGTTCTATATCCATTAATCTGAGAGTTAGCTCCAGTGAAGTGCCAGTTTGGTGTAGTGGTTAAGGCATAAGGCTAGAAACCGGGAGACCATGAGTTCTACTCCTGCCTTAGGCACGAAGCCAACTAGGTGACCAATCACCCTCTCTCGGCCCTAGGAAGGAGGCAGTGGCAAACCACTTCTGAAAATCTTGCCAAGAAAACTGCAGGGATTAATCCAGGCAGTCGCCCAGAGTCAACACACACACACACACACACACCACCATCCTCCAGTGAACTCTATATGAAATCTCAGTAGAAGTATATAAGATTACCTGTAGCTTGAATCATGTCAACTGGATTTCTATTTTCTCAGTGGAAACGTTTCGCTCCTTATCCAAGGAGCTTATCCAAGGAGCGAAACGTTTCCACTGAGAAAATAGAAATCCAGTTGACATGATTCAAGCTACAGACAATTCCACCTGGATGACTGAGAACCTTCATAGATATATAAGATTACCTAATCAAATCCATGCTTAGATGTACCCACTGCTGATGTCTGACTCTATGTAGAAGAATAGAAAGAGTTTTTTATATATGTACAGTATATATACAGAGGAAACAAGAGAAAGAACTCTACCCAACTTTCTAGCCAAGTCGTCTTCTGTCCAGGCAGTATATGCCTTTCACAATACAACAGACTGTCAAACCTACAGCAAAGCTGTTCCTTGAGTGTTTCCTTGGAAGCGGCCCTGTGTGTGTATCGTCATCCACATGCGTTGACTGGTCATAGTTTATCACTTAATGATTTCCACCTGTGCCCTGCCATCAGGGACAGAGACATAACAATGATTTAAAATTATATTTTTCTATAGCCTAGCTGAAATATTACCCCCAAATGTGAAGGAGCAATAAATGTTAAATAGTCGTGCTAGTAGCAGTAATATCAAGCAGCCACTGACCCAACGCGTGAGAGGCAACCTCAGCCTCCGTTATTACACCGCATCGCAGGAAAGCAGATGGGCATTCCCATTTCCTTCGCTTTCACTCCTGGCTAGCTATCGTTGCATCCTCCAGAACAGCAATGAGTGACATCAGACCCCAGTGGCAATGCTTAAACCGAGAGCTAGCATTTCATTAATTCTTGCTGCCCTCGGTTTTTCACCTAGACAATTGTTCATTGATTTAAATTGTCTTGTTGTCTTGAACAGTTCACGGAGGAAAATTTGGAAAGGAAAACAGTCCTCCTGGTAAAAGCTGTCATAGCGCTATCTCTGTAGAGGTAGGACATGCAGTGAGCAAAAAGCATCCACTCTACAAAATATTCCCAATGTTTGGGAGTGTCCCTGGTACTCAAAACTCTGATTACCAGCCCGCAGGTGATTTTTTTTTTTTTTTTTTGAAAGGGGGAGGAAGGCAGAATGTGAGTTGTCCATTGACATTTTATGTTTAAGCCTTACTGTGTTAACCTTTTGAGATAATTTTCTCAGTGGGGGTTAGATATTTCAGGGGGAATTTTTAATGGTGAAGTATCTGCTCAGATTTCTGGAGAAAACTATCTGTGGCAAAAGGTAGTTAAACGAAAGCAGATTAGCAGGATAATTTCAGACAAGAAGCAAACATGTTTGAATCTGTGAATACAGTGGGCTGCATTTTTTTCAGTGTCTTTTAACTACATCTATAAAGAATTCAAGATGCCCTTTTTCAATATTTATAAGAACACATTGCCATTGTCTGACATTAAAGGATATTTTCTGCTCTGAAATTTGGACGCAATATAGAATAGTAACACAGAGATCTCCAACTATTTTAATGCAGTGAATAAATGGTAAGTCATATTTAGGACAGAGAACATCCAATGCTTTTTATTAATAATTTATAGTAGATAAATTATGAAATTGGCTATCAGAATGTGCAGACATGGCCACCAATTAGATGATGTTAAAAGAGTCCTGGACAAATTCATGGAGGATGGCCATGATAACTACCTAGTCATAGAAATTGCAGACCAGGCAAAGTATATCCCTGAATATCAGTTACTGGGAAAATGAATGAGAAGGTTTGCGTGTTGGCATGCTCATAATTTGTTTGAGAGTTATAGGTCAGTATTTTCTAACTTATGATCCATGGACCATCTGGGGTCAGTAAGGGTAATATCACAAGTGATCCATAGTTAAAAAAAAAAAGATGATACTGGTAGAGGGGATAGGAAAGGGTTGACTTACTTTTTTTAACTTGGGAGTGAGAATGGGGACCTCTCTGCTCTCTTGTAAGCAAGTTCCTCTTGCTCTTTTGGGAATTATTAAGTGAATTATCAGGAAGAGGAAGAAGAAGCCATTTGCACTGTGGATGAATGCACGGAGCTCAATCTAAAAGCTAAAAGAGAATAGCAACAGTTGCCTTCGCTCATAGGAATTGGTTGCTGCTGTTGGGATCTTTCTTAGAAATGAACCAGGAATGTCCACAGGGTATGGTTAAAGAAAGTCAAGATGGCATCTATGATGGGGCAATCAAAGCTCCACCTTTGGAGTACAGAAGAGCTGGGAACTTCTAAAAAAATGATACCATTCCAATGGGGGAAAAAAAGGGGTGTAATCTTGAAGCCCTAACAGATTTCTACATCTATCTTATGGAAAAATATAATATTTAATTATTGTCTAACATTACAAAGTATCATAAAATCTATGCCACAGAAAAACACATTGAGTCATTTCTTGATTAGCAGATAAAATTGCCTTTTCAAAAACAGATGTCACACATCTCTTGAATCCAGTCCTTAGTATCAGGAATATTACTACTTTTCCAATTTCTCAAAATAATTATCTTAGCAATATCCCAGGCCCAATGCAACCATAATTAGAGAACAGTATCAAAATGAAGCAAAGTCTTGAGAAGTTGGAACACTGGGCAAAAAGCAGAAAAAAGGAAAGTCTTACATTTGGGTAAGAATATCAAAGGCATAAACATAGGATGGGGAAATCCTTGTGGGGGAGACGGGTGGTGATATAAATGTGACAAATAAATAAATAAAAAATAAATCATAATAGGCAGCAGTACATGTGAAAAAGGTCTGTGTGGCTATCAAGCTGAACATGAGCCAACAGTGTGATGCAACTGCAAAATAAGCAAAGACAGTCCTAGATGGCATCATAATAAGTCATCATTCTTCTCTATTCTGCATGGCCAGACTGCATATAAAATATTGCATCCTGTTCTGGACACCACCATTAGAAAAGCCATTAACAAACTTGAGCATCACTGGAGAAGAACATCCAAGATGATAAAGGGCTTAAAAGGAAAAACATATGAGAAACTTCATACGAGAAACTTCAACAATACATATGAGAAACTGTTGAAGCCACTAGATATGTTTAGCCTCAGATCAGAGTACAGATCTCAAGAAGAATGTTACAGAATTTTTAAAAAATGTTAAGGCATAGAAATAAGCCAAAAGCTTTCTATTGCCTGATGTTCAGGCAATATATTCTATCCCCTTTTAATTGATCTGATACATTTCTTACTGAAGCCAAACTATGCCCACCTTTTGATTTTTTTGAAGAAAAGTTCAAGCCCCATACAAAGTTGAAAGGTGCTATCCTCTGTCCCCAAACAGAATTTCAAAAGTATTATTTATATAAGGCAAGACTAAAATATTCATACCTTCCATTTTGTTGGAAATTGATGGAGAATAACAAGCAACCAAATATATAATGAACACTATTTGTAGCAAGGCTTACCTTGCTGGCATCTGCTTCAAACGTCAAAGCTCAACCCTGGAAGATAAAGTAACCTGGATGTATTTCAAACATCTGCAAAGTGAATTTCCCTGAGCAGTAAATGACTACTGAGTGTTCCCATCCAGGCTTCAGCAGGATATTTTGCTGCCTGAAGTGAAGGGCAAATGTCCCCCCTTCTCCTGCCTCATTATTCCCATTATTCCAATTTTTCAGTGGACACTTCCATTTGCATTTTACTTCAACACTAGCAAAGTGATGGATTGCTGTTTGTTTGTTTGTTTGTTTGTTTGTCAAATTTCTCTGCCGCCCATCTTGTACTGTATATGACGACTCTGGGTGGCTTACAGACAATAAAATGACAGTCATTAAAAACACTACAATATAATATCAATACATGTATAAATATACATAAAAACAGATACAAGTCTAAAAATACAAAAATATAAAATATAAAAATTCAAGATGGGCATAGGATGTTATTCACGGTATCAGCCACCCCCATGAATGGCTATCCCCCCTCCCATCCCAAGCGAGGTGGCATAACCATATCTTCACCCCCTTCCGGAAGGCCGGGAGAGTGGGGGCCTGTCTTACTTCCAGGGGTAAGCTGTTCCAAAGGGCGGGTGCCACAGCAGAAAAGGCCCTCCTCCTGGACCCTGCCAATCGGCAATCCTTCATGGACAGGGTCCTTAGCATGCCTTCTCTGCCTGACCGAGTGGGATGGGTCGATATAACGGGGGTGAGGCAGTTCCTCAGGTAACCTGAACCTATGCTATGTAGGGCTTTAAAGGTGATAACCAATACTTTGAATTAGACCCAGAAGCAGACTGGCACCCAATGCAGCTTGCGCAGCAATGATGTTATATGTGCCCTCCTTGGGGCTCCTAAGACTGCTCGCGCAGCTGCATTCTGGACCAGGTGTAGCTTGCGGAGACTCTTCAAGGGTAGCCCCTTGTAGAGCGCATTGCAGTAGTCTATATGGGAGGTGACTAGGGCATGAGTGACCATTTGAAGGGACACCCAATCCAGGAAGGAGCGGAGCTGGTGCACAACACAAAGTTGTGCAAAGGCTCCCCTGGCCACGACTGCCACCTGCTCTTCTAGCAGGAGTTGTGAGTCCAGGAGGACCCACAGGTTCCGCACTGGGTCTGTCTGGGGCAGTGCAACCCCATCCAGAACCAAAGATGGCAAGTTCCTGGATACCCAGGAGCCCCTAACCCACAGCCACTCAATCTTGCCAGGGTTCAGCTGAAGCCTGTTGTTCCCCATCCAGACCCCCACAGCCTCCAGGCACCGAGAGACCAGGCACTTATGTCACCCGGGATGGAGATGTATAATTGAGTATCATCAGCATATTGATGATACCTCATCCTGTGGCGACAGATGATCTCACCCAGCAGTTTCATGTAGATGTTAAAAAGGAGCAGAGAGAGTACCGAACCCTGCGGCACCTGCAAAGGAGGGGCCATGGGCCGGATCTCTCGCTCCCTATCAACACTGATTGGGACCAGCCCCGGAGGAAGTATGAGAACCAGTGCAGGACCACGCCACCCACCCCCAACTCCTTGAGGTGACCCAAAAGGATACCATGGTCGATGGTATCGAAAGCTGCTGAGAGGTCAAGAAGAGCTAGGATGGATGCACTGCCCCCATCCCGTTCCTGCCAGAGATCATCCATAAGTGCGACCAAGGCTGTTTCCACCCCATATCCAGGCCTGAAACCCGACTGAAAAGGGTCCAGATAATCCGTTTCATCCAGGACCCTCTGGTAGGCTGACCATATTTCCTTCAGACGAAAACGGGACTTTGGGGATGGCAAAATGGGACAGGGTCTTATGCCACCATGCCGGCCTCCAAACCCCGCCCCCCAGTCCACGCAATTGGCTCCCACCTGCAAACCCCCCCGCCCCACACGATTGGCTCCCGCCTGCAAACCCCGCCTTCGAAAGGGCAGGCTCCGGGGACCCCGAAAATGCCCTCAGTCTAGGCAGGGAGGCTGCACGCACGCGCATGTTGCCAAGGGGCGCTCAGCTGTTCTGCGGGGAGAATTTCCACCCCGGCTCCAGGGCAGCGTGTGAGTGCGGGGAGGAGGCTTTTGCCTCCCTGCCAGAACCGAGGGCATTTTCGGGGTCCCCGGAGCCTGCCCTTTCGAAGGGGCAGCGGCAGCAGCAGCAGCAGTGCTGCCCCTTCGAAAGGGCAGACTCCAGGGACCCCGAAAATGCCCTCAGTTTAGGCAGGGAGGCTGCGCGCAAGCGGCGCTCAGCTGTTCTGCGGGGAGAATTTCCACCCCGGCTCCAGGGCAGCGTGTGCATGCGGGGAGGAGGCTTTTGCCTCCCTGCCAGAACCGAGGGCATTTTCGGGGTCCCCGGAGCCTGCCCTTTCGAAGGGGCAGCGGCAGCAGCAGCAGCAGTGCTGCCCCTTCGAAAGGGCAGGCTCCGGGGACCCCGAAAATGCCCTCAGTTTAGGCAGGGAGGCTGCGCGCAAGCGGCGCTCAGCTGTTCTGCGGGGAGAATTTCCACCCCGACTCCAGGGCAGCGTGTGCGTGCGGGGAGGAGGCTTTTGCCTCCCTGCCAGAACCGAGGGCATTTTCGGGGTCCCCGGAGCCTGCCCTTTTGAAGGGGCAGTGGCAGCAGCAGCAACCCGGAAGCACCGCCACCGGCACTTCCGTGTTTTTGTTTGGAAAGCCCTGGCCTAGTGTGTGTGTGTGTGTGTGTGTGTGTGTGTATGCGCGATTACGCTGAGCAAGTAATCTGCGCGCATGCACACACACACACACACACACACACACACATACACGCACCCTCTTTCCACAACCTTCCCGTGCCTGCTTTCCCTGGCCTCACCACTGCTGGGCAGACAATCTCAGGATCAGGTAAGGAGGCAGGAACCTGGACTGTGGTGCTGCTTCTGCTGCTGGGATCGCACGTGGCAACTGGGCTTCCCGTTGCCGCGCTGATAGGGCCTCTTCCAGGCTGCCTCCAATGGTAAGTCCGGCTCCAGTCCTCCTTCCTGTCTTCCTGTCCTCCTTCCCACCGGGTTTAAAAAAGGGACAAAATTGAGATTTTTATCAAAACGACGGGACGGTTGAAAAATGCTAAAATAACGGGACTGTCCCATTCAAAACGGGACGTATGGTCACCCTACCCTCTGGAGCTGCAAAAGTCACCACTTTCTCAACCACCTTCCCTAAAAAGGGAGACTGAACGAAAATTGTCCAGGATGGTAGGGTCCAGTGATGGTTTCTTGAGGGGGGTGCGCACCAGCACCTCTTTAAAGGATGAATTCACCAGCGCCTGGACCCACCCACACATCACCTCCCGAGCTGCTTTCACCAGCCAGGAGGGACAAGGATCTAATTGGCAAGTGGTGGCATTTACAGACCCGAGAACCCTGTCCACTTCCTCAGGTACAACAGGATCAAACCGTTCCCAGATAACTTGGCAAGTTCACTCCCTAGGCATCTCCTCAGACCGTGCTATATGCTTGGCATCCAAGTTGGAATGAATCTGAGCGATTTTATCCTCCAGATGCCCAGCAAACTCCTCAGCCCGACCCTGTAGGTGGGTTTCTAAACCCTCCTTCCCCAGAAGGGATCAAGTGATCTTAAACAGGGCCGCTGGGCAGTATTATGTGGAAGCAATAAGAGCGGAGAAATATTGACATTTCGCCGCTCTTATCGCATTCTTGATTTAGGTAACATTTTCCTATGTTAATTCATAAACCCATTCCATCTCATTCCCACACTGATCTGCATTAGGTAAAGGTAAAGGTTCCCCCCGCACATTTGTGCAGTTGTGTCCGACTCTAGGGGCCGGTGCTCATCTCCGTTTGTTAGCCAAAGAGCCAGCGTTGTCCGAAGACGCTTCCACGGTCATGTGGCCAGCATGACGCACACGGAACGTTGTTACCATCCCACCAAAGTGGTACCTATTCATCTACTTGCATTTGCATGCTTTCGAATTGCTAGGTTGGCAAGAGTTGGGGCGAGTGCAGGAGCTCACTCCGTCATGCGGCGCTCGGCTCTCGAACCGCTGACCTTCCGATCGATAAGCCTGGCATCTTAACCACTGAGCCATCACGCCCCCTTAAATTTGGTAATTTAAAAATTACCAAATAGTTAAAAATACTGAGAAGATGTGTGCCCAGTTTTTAACTTTTAATTTATTATTCACTAATGCAGGTGTGGTGGCTCAGCGGTTAAGATGCCAGGCTTGTCGATCGGAAGATCGCAAGTTCGGAGGTTCGAATCCCTAGCCCCGCATGACGGAGTGAGCTCCCGCACTAGCCCCAGCTCTTGCCAACCTAGCAATTCGAAAGCATGCAAATGCAAGTAGATGAATAGGTACCACTTCCATGGGATGGTAACAGTGCTGGCTCTTCGGCTAAGAAATGGAGATGAGCACCACCCCCTAGAGTCGGACACAACTGTGCAGCGGAAAACCTTTACCCTTACTTTAATTTTGAAAACCAATACTATTAATGAAAACTCAGGAGAAAGATGGAATTGCAAGAGATAAGTATGTTCCCCTCTACACATTAGTTCAGGTGGTTTAATTGATTAATCAGTTAATTTTACAATATTTATAAACCACTCCAATCATTCAGACTCTGGGCAGTGTATAAAGAAATAAGAAACAGATAAAGTCAAAGCACAAAGAAAACTAAATGGCTGCTTGGAATATTCAACCCAGGCTGAAGGCCTCTTTTTAGTGCCTTCTGTAATGTCAGAAGAGTAAGGGCCAGGTCTGAACGCTCCACGATGCATGGGCCACTACAGAAAAGCCTGCCTCCTAGTCCATGCCTCTTACTTCTGTCCGCCTTTCAAGATCGACCAGACTAGGAAACCAAAGCCATGCAGGCCAATGCTACTTTTATTATAACAGGATCTGGCAAGTCTCAATGCGCTCCCCCCTCCCTCCCTTTATCTTTGGGAGAACTAGGGCGGGGCTTGTCTGAGAGGTTTTCTCAGGTTACAGATCTGCCCCGAACTCAGGTTTCTTTTATCTGACCTTTGTCTTGGTAGCAGCTCTTTCTCCTGTTCCTCGAGGTTATTACTCCTGCCCATTACAATTTCATGTGAGGGTGGTGCCTTCAGTAAGCCCCCTCTCAATGACCAGACCTCTATATCTAGCAAGATGGTCCCTGATAGTTTGGTCAGGTCATATCAAAATACTCCTTGAGCCATTTCAGCAGCCCCTTCCTCAAAACTTTAAGTCATCACCCAGAACACGTGGCCTGACACACAAAAGCTCTGACCTCGTTATCAGTCTACTGCAGAGCTTTCCAAACTGTGTGTCGCGACACAAAAGTGTGTCGCCACACACAGTCTGGTGTGTCGCCACACAACCCGGAAGCGCTGATCATCATCAGCGCTTCCGGGTTTTCCCGCGGCGACACACCAACTGCAGCGCGCAAAACCCGAAAGCGGCAGCAGCGCTTCTGGGTTTTTGCGCGCTGCCGCACTTCTGGGTTTTCCCGCGGCGACACACCAACGCCGGTTGGTGTGTCGCCGCGGGAAAAACTTTGGAAAGCCCTGGTCTACTGCCTAAGATGACTGCCTATCCCTGCCCAATGGTAGGGCCAAATATCCTCCAGTCAGCCTGCTAAGTTTCTTCCCATGGCTCTGTTTCATTTTCTTGGGCTCCCTTCCTTCCCTCTTTTTCAGGGCCAAGAAAGGAGAAAGGTCTTATCTCTGAAATGCAGGAGATTAAAGATAATATCTTCTCCCATCTCCCAAACATTAAGAGAAAGGTTTTGTCGTTCCAGTACAAAAAGGGGTGTTTCCAGACAAAGTTGTCTTCCAACATCTCCTTTTCAAAGGATTGTGTCATTTCTGTAATTCACTCAACAATGAATACTTTCTAAGCCTCTGTTTAGCTTTCAATAAATCAGTGGATTTAATTGTGCTTTATTGTTTCGGAGTAAACATATTTGTTAATTTTGCTTCTAATCACATTTTATTTTTTTAAAAGGAACTCAAGTTCTTTTCTTCATGTTTTATTTTTTTAAAATGTGCTTTTCATAGGTTCCTATTATAAAAATTAACAATAAAACTCATATCCATGTGTTTAAGTTAAATATTCCAAAGTCAGAGCAGGCCATGTTGCAACTGACTGCCAGAAGAAATAAATGACAACCCTGAATAAGTCCCACAAAATGGCTGAACATGCAGGGATTCAAATCTTGGCTTTTGAAGCTTCTGTCTGGGTGGGTAAATGTATTACTTTTGCTTCTTCCTCTGCTCAATGTTTTAAAAGTCACCAATTCTTTATAAATTTATGGGGGGGAAGTGCAACTTTTTAAAGTGCTTGTAAAATTGACAGCCATCCTAAATTATGCTTGGATCAGACCCACCTATAATTGTCCATGAAAGAAAGGGGAGATGTTTGAACCCAATCTAAAAATGAACAATTATCATGGCATTTAAAGGCAGAGATGGTCAGCTTGTCATATACTATGATGCCAAATCAAAAATGTATTATGGGTTACGTGGGCACAGCTAATTGATATAATTATAATAAACTGCAATTATTGTAATACAATTACATACTTGTTTCATCAAAATGCCAGTTGTTTTGCATAATTATCTTGCATTCTCCCCTTTTCTTACAGTTAGAAAAGAGTGCACAAATCTGAACATCAGCAACAATAGGTTAGAGACAGTCCCTTTAATTGGACTGAAGATGACTTCACAGGACTATCATTACTCTTGCTGGATATGTTCTCTTTCACTCTGTTAAGGGCATATAAAAGGTATAGTATACTGAAGTTCTCCCAGTTATTATGTTTTATGGTTATTCTCTTTCATTTCCCTGTTATGTACTCTGGTCTATGACTGCAATATGTATGTATGTAGGATAAGTGTGCCCAGGGCACCACAAGGGACAATGCTTTGATCATACCATCTTCAGTGTCTGGGGAAGGGTTGGAAACAAGTATTGGCTATCTCCAACCATACATATTTTTGAAAATGTGGAAATGCTGCATAGAAGATTTGCAGAACCTCTTCCATTATGGAGCTGTACAATAGGCCAACCCATATCTTAATTTGCATGCGGAGTGGCAGTTTTCAACTTTTTCCACTCTTTCCTTGCCCATTGCTTTTGTAGATGACTGTATTTGCAAGCAGTTTAAAACTCGCTTTCTTTTGCAGATACTAATAAAATAAACCCCATCCATTCTTAGATTTCCCAAATGGGCAAAGATCAGCATTCATTCTGGCATCATGCAAAAACACCACTATTTCAATTCAGAGGATGTAATATTACCAAAGAGTATTTTGAAGCAAATTACAGCATGAATAATAATAGTAATATAACACTGAACATAATATATAAGAATTAAAGGTAACTCCTGGTGATTACATGGACATACCCATTTTGCTTTCTTGGCAACAATATAGAAGTGGTTTGCCATTGCTTTTGTTTGTTTGTTTACTTCCTAGTCTATTCTAAAACCCTAGTATTTCCTGATAGTCTCTCATCCAATACTTAGCTTTTCTGAGGTAGCTAAAATTTTACTTTGAGGAAGCAGAATACAAAGAATAATGACACTTTCAAATTTTGATCTTGGAGAAGACTCCTGAGAATACCATGGGTAGCTAAGAAAACAAACAAATGGATCATCAAATAAATCAATCTAGAGCTCTCATTTGAAGTGCAATTGACCGGGCTCAAATGATCCTACATTGGACACATTATATGAAGACCCAGCTTTCAGAAGAAGGCTCTAACGCTGGGAAGGTGGAAGGCAAGAGAAGAGGATGACCAGCAGCAAGGTGGATGGACTCAGTTATAGAGGCAAAGGGTGCACCGTTGGAATATCTGAAGGACCAGGCTGGGGACAGATTGTCCTAGAAATAATCTATCTATGTGGTCACTAAGAATCAACACCAATTTGATGGCACATAATCAAAAAGATGGCTCAGTGCTACTACCTGCTATGGTAACTCAAGAGGTAAATGAAATTATATTATTATATAATCTCCCCCTCCTCCAATATACCATCTGCAGTACTCTTATCTTAGCAGGTTGAGAACCATTGATGCCTAACATCATGTTCTTGGGATAGTATCATTCCCCAAATCCACATTTAATACAACAATTGTGAGGACTATTATTCAATCCCTCCCTAATTTCAAGATGTGTATGGATCCATGTGTATGGATACTCTGGTACTCAGCTAATTCTTTGTTTTGTTGTATATCTATTTTACTCATACAGTAGCTCTATTTTAATTTACAGTTTAACATGTGTTATGGGCAAAGTACATTGGATTAATGTCAACGGCTAAATCCTTATTAATAGCCATAAAATAGCCTTGAAGTGTTTAAAAAACACTGGCTGTAGCATGTTTGTGGGAAGAAAATAAATAGAAAGGGAAGACCTGTTCACTTACTATGATGCTTTCCTCCAATAAAAACACTCCTGAGTATCTCTGGGTATCTCTTAAAGCCATGAAAGCTTTACTCAAGTAGTTACATGCAACTCTGGAGAATCACATATAGGCTGCTCTTCTTCCAGAACAAAATGCATACTTGAGGAATACACATTAAGACTGTGTTATTTGGATTCTGAAGTTTGACTTGAAGGTGATTCAATCCATTTAACAAAAAACTTGGTAAAAAAAAGTTAGATACAAACCATGGATTTTAGAAAGGCCAATGTTAGTAAGCTAAGAGAAATAGTAAGGAGATGCCTTGGGAAGAGAACTTTAAAGGCCAAGGTATTATACCCATTTGGGACTTTTCAAAAAGGAAATAAAGGGTAGCTTAGGTGTAAACAATAGCAATGAGGAAGAAAACTGGGCAATATCTAAAGGAGCCAATGTGGTTGAATGTGGTTGAGTAGGTAGCTCACAAAGCAAGGGAAATGGTGTGGATATAATCTACCTCGATTTCAGCAATATTTTGAGAAGCTTGCACATGACATTCTAACTGATAAGCTTTTAAAGTATGGTTTGGATGGCACAACAGTAAGGTAGGTCCACAACTGGTTTGCTAACTGCACTCAGAGAATCAGCATTAGTGGCTTTACATGGAGATACAGAGCAGTACCAGTGGGGTCTCACAGGGATCTCTCTTGTCTTTATTAATGACCTGTATATGCAGGTCACTCCAGCAAAGGAGATCGTTACCTTGTTGTGGTGCTGGAGCTTGAGCACCTCAATGAAACCATGAGCTAAACCGTGAAGGGACACCCAAGATGGGAAGGTCGTGGCAGAGAGGTCAGACTAAATACGATCCCTGGGGAAGGTAATGGCAACCCACCCCAGTATTCTTGCCGTGAAAACTAAATGGATCAGTACAACCAGAGATATGTCGGTATACCATCGGAAGATGGGACTCCCAGGTCGGAAGATGGTCAAAATGCTACTGGGGAGGAACAGAGGATACGTTCAACTAGCCCCAGATGTGATGACGCAGCTAGCTCAAAGCCGAAAGGACGGCTAGCGGCCGACGGTGCTGGTGGTGAACGACGAATCCGATGTTCTAAAGATCAACACACCATAGGAACCTGGAATGTAAGATCTATGAGCCAGGGCAAATTGGATGTGGTTATTGGTGAGATGTCAAGATTAAATATAGACATTTTGGGTGTCAGTGAACTGAAATGGACTGGAATGGGCCACTTCACATCAGATGACCACCAGATCTACTACTGTGGACAAGAGGACCACAGAAGAAATGGAGTAGCCTTCATAATTAATAATAAAGTGGCTAAAGCAGTGCTTGGATACAATCCAAAAAACGATAGAATGATCTCAATTCGAATTCAGGGTAAGCCATTTAACATCACAGTGATCCAAATATACTAAGGGCATGATTTGGGGAAAAAGTACTTTACGAAGATGCACCTCTATGGGAAGAAATGTTACACAAATACAGATTAATGCAGAAATGGTTGCAGAATTGGGTCAGAAATACTTGTATTGAGTAAAATGAAAACTCTAGGGAAAATGAAAATGGCAGAGTAATCATTCTAAGGGACTTAGAAATAACATCTCAAAATAACCATGACCTAGCCCCAGGTGTAAGGTCACACAGCCACCTAGAAACATATTTAAGGATTCCCTTACTAACTTTGCTCAGACTGAAGAAGCTCCTTGGATAAGGAGCGAAACGTTTCCACTGAGAAAATAGAAATCCAGTTGACATGATTCAAGCTACAGACAATTCCACCTGGATGACCGAGAACCTTCATAGACATATATCCCCATACCAAAAAAGGGAAGCACTAAAGAATGTTCAAACTATCGAACAGTGGCACTTATTTCACATGCCAGTAAGGTAATGCTCAAGATCTTGCAAGGTAGACTCCAGCAATTCATGGAGCGAGAATTGCCAGATGTACAAGCTGGGTTTAGAAAAGGCAGAGGAACTAGAGACCAAATTGCCAATATCCGCTGGATAATGGAGAAAGCCAGGGAGTTTCAGAAAAACATCTATTTCTGTTTTATTGACTATTCTAAAGCCTTTGACTGTGTGGATCATAACAAATTGTGGCAAGTTCTTGGTGGTATGGGGATACCAAGTCATCTTGTCTGCCTCCTGAGGAATCTGTATAACGACCAAGTAGCAACGGTAAGAACAGAGCATGGAACAACGGACTGGTTTAAGATTGGGAAAGGAGTACGGCAGGGTTGTATACTCTCACCCTACCTATTTAACCTGTACGCAGAACACATCTTGGCTTGAGGAATCCAAGGCTGGAGTTAAAATTGCTGGAAGAAACATTAACAATCTTAGATATGCAGATGATACCACTTTGATGGCTGAAAGCGAGGAGGAGTTGAGGAGCCTTATGACGAAGATGAAAGAAGAAAGTGCAAAAGCTGGGTTGCAGTTAAACCTCAAAAAACCAAGATTATGGCAACCAGCTTGATTGATAACTGGCAAATAGAGGGAGAAAAAGTGGAGGCAGTGACAGACTTTGTATTTCTAGGCGCAAAGATTACTGCAGATGCTGACTGCAGCCAGGAAATCAGAAGACGTCTACTTCTTGGGAGGAGAGCAGTGGCAAATCTTGATAAAATAATTAAGAGCAGAGACATCACACTGACAACAAAGGTCCACATAGTTAAAGCAATGGTATTCCATGTAGTAACCTATGGCTGTGAGAGCTGGACCATAAGGAAGGCTGAGCGAAGGAAGATAGATGCTTTTGAACTGTGGTGTTGGAAGAAAATTCTGAGAGTGCCTTGGACTGCAAGAAGATCAAACCAGTCCATACTCCAGGAAATAAAGCCAGACTGCTCACTTGAGGGAATGATATTAAAGGCAAAACTGAAGTACTTTGGCCACATAATGAGAAGACAGGATACCCTGGAGAAGAAGCTGATGCTAGGGAAAGTGGAAGGCAAAAGGAAGAGGGGCCGACCAAGGGCAAGATGGATGGATGATATTCTGGAGGTGACAGACTCAACCATAGGGGAGCTGGGGATGGTGACGGCCAACAGGAAGCTCTGGCGTGGGCTGGTCCATGAGGTCACGAAGAGTCGGAAGCGACTGAACGAATAAACAACAACATATGCAGGTCATTATTTATTAATCCAGGTCATTTATTTATTAATAACCTGTATAACAGGATTGAAGGGTTGCTTATCAAATTTGCAAATAACATAAAATCTGGAGGTCTGGCTAACATCCTAGATGACAGAAGAAGATGGCAATCTAATCTCAGCAGGTTGGAAGACTCCTTTAAAAGGGAGAAATGTAATACCCTTACATGGGTAAGAAAAAATATAGGTACACATACAAGATGGACGTTTCATAGCTTGGAAGCAGTAGATCAGAGAAGGACTTGGCATGGTCATTAACAAGAAGTTGAACATGAAGCAGCAATGTGACATTATTCCCCTCTACTCTACTGGTGAGAGTTCTGGGAACCGCACTTCCAGAAGGATATTGACAGATAGAACATGTTCAGAGGAAGGTGACAAATATGATAAAGGACTTGAAAATATGTTCTATGAGGACAGGCTGAAGGAACCTGGCACGTTCAGTCAAAGAAAAGAAGACTTAAGGGAGACACAATATCAGTGTTCAGGTACATAAAAGAGTGACATAGGGAAGATGATAAGGAGCTATTTTCCGTTGCCACAGAAATTAGGACCAGAAGTAAAAGGTATAAATTGTAATGACCTAGATTTTGTTTAAGTATAAGGAAGAACATCTTGACAGTAAAAAATGTACAACAATGGAAGTCTATATGGAAATTGTGGATTCTCCATCTCTGGAGATTTTTTAGAAGAGGCTGGATAACCACCTCTTGATGATGGTTTAACTGATTTTCCTACACACTTCAGAGGGTTGGACAAGATTATCATTATGGTCCCTTCCAACTGCATAATTCTATAATTGCATAAACACTTTGATTATACAATCATCTAGTCATCTACAACATACAGTATAAGGACTATAACAACCACTATGTAAGACAGACAGGCAGAAGACTAGCAGAGCACCTCCATGAACACCAACTAGCAGCCAGAAGACGTGATGAAAACTCCTTAATCTCACTTCACATGGACAGACTCAGCCATCGTTTCAACTGGGAAACTGTGAGCATCCTAGACCAAGCTAAATCCAAAAATGCTAGGGAATTCCTGGAATCTTGGCATTCAGACAAATCAGCCATCAATAGACACATAGAGATAAACCACATTTACATACCATTCAAAAGAGACAATTAAAAAGCTAAGACCAGAAAACATCATCTCCAGCAGCCAACACCCATATAAGCAGGGATTAACACCAGATAAACAATCAAGCAGAAAACAATTCCCTAATCAAGGAACTACCAAGGAGAAAACCACACCCCCACCAACACTGCATATAAACAGGGAGCAAACCCCACACTCACTCATACTGTTGATATTACCTAGTTGGGTAATGAAACCTCTACAAGCAAACAATCAAGCTCAGAGAGCATCAAGGGCTCCACACTTTTATTATACTTCCGGGTCAAGGTGCTGAAGCAATTTGAAGTTGAACTGGCTTGAATACTTCCTAATGGAATCAGAAAGATTAGGAGATTTAACACACTTTGGCACATGCACAAACACACTCTTTTGAATTACTTTTAAAGTTCAAATCAAATTGTTTCAATTTACTGAATCAATACAAAGTTTACAACTAGAGTGGATTGATTTTCTGAACTGATTCAAAGGTCTGCTTCAAATAAATTCAATTTTTCAAATCAGTTTGGAAATTCAAATATTGCAGTTGATTCACACATGCCTAACATATATAATCTATCTGGAATTTTAGTAACTCAACCTTGTAGTATGCAAGTTTGGACAAATTCAGAAGGAATTTGTCTAAGCTAAAGGAACTGGATTGATGGGCAGTGGTGTTGCATAGTGGTTAAAAATCAGAGACAAACAAACAAGTGAAGATTAAAATTCCTACTCAACCAATCTCTCTGGGTGATCTTTGGCCATTTGTCCTCTCTATCTCTTAATCCAATATACATTGTGCAGTGAATATATTTCTTTTATACAAATAATTCCTACGATAAATTCCTAAATGTTCATCTTATAGACTTCCCTCTTATAATGGCATTAGCCCTATTGTCTACACATATGATCCAATCTAGGGAGTTTCAAGTAACTATTATATCACATTTATTTTGATTAAATGTTTTGTATTTATTTTACAATTTCCTAACAATGACTTTCTGAAACACTTTATTAAATTCCATTGCTGCAAGCCTCAGAACTTTTTAAAAAGGAGCATAGGTAGTATAGCCCCATTGTTCTTTCCTCTCATGTTGCTGTCCCCTCCTTAATGTGTTGGGTAAACCTAGCTAAATGGCTCTACCCTTAGATCAGATACTGATTTAGCTGTGGGTCACACAACTAAATCCCTAAAGCAGCCTTCTTAACCTGCAGCCTTCCAGAAATCTGGGGCCTTTGATCATGCTGCCTAGAAAGTCTGTGAATTGCAGATCCACCCACAGCATGCCGAATCCACCAGGCTATGTAAAGCTGTTCTGCAGCATGACTAAGTATTAAAGTAATTACATATCAAGACCCACACTCCATCATGAGTAAAACACTAATGTTTGTACTCTTACTCTAATAATAATTAGTAGATACATTTTGGACTGCCAAAATCAATGGATTTAAACAATTAACTCTAGGCTGGATTGCTGCCTTGGTGTTTAGTACTGGCAAAACAAACATGAAGGAGCATATGTGATCCGCTAGAGCACAGCTTTCCAAACTTTTCATGTTGGTGACACACTTTTTAGACATGCATCATTTCGCGACACACCCTTACAGCAGGGCACAAGGCAAGCACTAGGACCTGTGTGGAATCACAGTGGGTTTGGAGGCAGCAAGGCACAAGGCAGGCACTAGGACCTGCGCGGAATCCTGGCAGGGCTCGGAGGCAGCAGCAGCCGCGACACACCCAGACACTGCAGCCGACACACTAACGTGTCCCGACACACAGTTTGGAAAGCTCTGCGCTAGAGATAAAGCACCTAGACTGCAGTTGCTGTGTTCACACAACTCACTAAACCATAAGGTTACCTGAGGGACCGCCTCACCCCCATTACATCGACCCGTCCCACCCGGTCAGGCGGAGAGGGCATGCTACGGACCCTGTCCATGAGAGATTGTCGATTGGAAGGGTCCAGGAGGAGGGCCTTCTCTGCCGTGGCCCCCACCCTTTGGAACAAGTTACCCCCAGAGGTGAGACAGGCCCCCACTCTCACGGCTTTCCGAAAGAGGGTGAAAACCTGGTTGTGCCACCTCGCTTGGGGTGGGAGGGGGGATAGACAATCATGGGGGTGGCTGGCACCCTGATGGGGCCAATGATAACACCTTATTCACCATCTTGGACTATACATTTTATATCTTACATTTTTATCTATGGATTTATATTTATATTGTATTTATTTTATTGATATTTTGATTTTTGATTTTTAACTGGTTGTAAACCGCCCAGAGTCGTTGTAATACGGGATGGGTGGGGTATAAATAACTTAAATAAATAAATAAACAAACCACTCTATAAAAACCATAATGTCCAAGCCCCAGCATCTTAACATGTAATGAACACCAGGCTATCATGATCAGTTATAATATGATTTCTCTGTTTGGCTTAGGATGTTGGATGAACCTGTACTTCCCTAACCATGGTTTATGATTTAGCATGCTAAGCCAAAAACCAGTTAGTGAGAAAGAATATATCCTGAGGCTCTTCGGAGTGCAACTTTATATTTTGCAAGAAACCAGGAGAAGACATTGGTGAAACTACTGCCTCCATGTAAAATTCAAACAGAAAGCAGAGATTTAGAAAATCTTTTCCTAGGCTATTATAGCGGACCTTTTGAGCCAGAGACTAGCAAGTTAAGAATTCGAACTGTTATGGCTCCTTTCCTTGGAAACAAAAAACAAAAGCCCGAACTCATACAGGACGGCATCAGGGAAAGGAGAAAGGGGAAGACTATTTGATCCTACATACTTAGAGACAGGAAAAAAACTACATTTTGTAGCCACAGAAACAGGATTTAAGGACAGTTACAGTACCAGCAGGTTACTAGCTGCTGCGGCACATTGATTTAAGTGCTAAGGGAGTAGAAGTGTAAAACACAAGATTGGTTGTGTTAGTGATTCCTACTTAGAGTTGGAATCCCTATGGGAAAGGTTAGAAAACCCTCACAGAATGATTGAACTTTTCCTTACTGTCAACCATTGACTCCAACTGCATTCATAACTGGAGTATCAGCATTCTTAGAACGGCCACTCTATTTTGTGCCTTCAGCTGGTACAGAATTAGTTCAGCTGCACAGCCACTGAAAAAAACACAGAAAATGGCATAGAATCAAAGAAGCCCTAATGATCCCATTTTAAAGAAATGATGACATGGCATGGCCCTTCTGGAATAGGATGCCTTCAGTATCTTTCTCCCATATGCTGGCATCATGATGGCCTGCTCAGAATGGGAAAGTCCTGGACGATATAAATGATGATTCTGCATAAACCCATCTTTCAAACTATGTGGCAGATCAACCAGGGAAGGGCATGTCATGTGTATACACCAACCCAGAGACAGCTCCTAAATAAATACTCATTGTTTTACAAGGGGAGACTCACTCATCACCCTCCTCAGTAAACTATTTCTTGAAATATATCCCCAAACATTGTTCATGAAGAATGAAACCAAAAGGTATTTTCTTTCATGTTGCTAAAAGTGCATGTAATGGTTGCTCCAGTTATCTGCTGTCTTAGAAGGGAGGTGCCTTTCCTTCTGTAAATATAAGGATTTAGTCTAGTCCCCTAAACACCAAGAGCAGAATGCAGGCTCACCTTTTTGCAAAGACCAGGTTTTAAAAAAAAAATTCAAAACCAGATTTTGGAAATTCTGTGTGCCTAGAAACCGAGGCTAGAAGCAGGAACGATACTAACATGGAAGTACAATGAATTGAAATTGCTACTGACAGTAAAATAGGAAGCAGTGATAGTAAATGTTGTCCCAGAAGAATGTTACAGCCTCTCCAGTGCTGCAGGGAACATGATTTTAAAGACAGCTATGGATCTGGAAGGGAGAGAAAAGAACAATACAGTAGCACTGTCATCAGCCATTGGTTGAATAGATAGGTGGTTGTGGTTGTTATCTGCATACAGTTCCTTTATGACTTGTAAATCCTTCAGAAAATAATCGCAATTGTTTCTGCTGCGTGAAATTCCAAAATGGAATCAAGGCTTACTCCATTGGCTTTAGGCAAAGAGGGTTTGGTAGATGGGGTCTGTTACTAGTAAATATGTTGTAGCAAGGGGAGGAGACTCAGCCAAGACTAACAAACCCTTCAGGAGCCAACCTAGCAGACACCACTCCAGGATGAAAATAAGCATTGCATACATGTCCTCTGATTGCTCCTTTGCCTAGCTAGTATTTATCCTGAAACCATGAAGAACCACAGCTAGGTCCATTATCAGAAATGATTAAAAGCAAGCAAACAAGATGTTTTCCAAAATACTGGTTTCAACTCCATACTGTGCTTCAACAAAGGCACTAGCCTTTGACCTAACTTTAATGGAGCTCTGCAGATCATGAGCTGGGTCATGATCTGAGGCAAAACAAGCTGATTTTTTTCCTTTTTTAAAAATATAATTTTATTAAGAATTTTAATTACAATAGTAAAAGCTTTTGTAGTTGTTCAGTCATTTAGTCGTGTCCGACTCTTCGTGACCTCATGGACCATAGCACGCCAGGCCTTCCTGTCCTCCACTGTCTCCCGGAGTTTACTCAAATTCATGTTCGTTACATCGGTGATGCTATCTAACCATCTCATCCTCTGCCGTCCCCTTCTCCTTTTGCCTTCAGTCTTTCCCAGCATCAGGGTCTTTTCCCCTGAGTCCTCTCTTCGCATTAGGTGGCCAAAGTATTTGAGCTTCAGCTTCAGGATCTGTCCTTCCAATGAGCAGTCAGGGTTGATTTCCTTTAGGATTGACTGATTTGACCTCCTTGCAGTCCAAGGGACTCTCAAGAGTCTTCTCCAGCACCACAGTTCGAAAGCATCAATTCTTCGGCGCTCAGCCTTCCTTATGGTCCAACTCTCACAGCCATACATACAGTAAAAGCTAATACAAACTAAACTTAGAGAGAGAGAAGAGAATGGAAAAAAAGAATAAAAAGTGCAGGAAAAAAGAAAAAGAATGAAAGAAGAAAAAAAGAAAAAAAGAAGAAAGAATATAATAAAGAAAAAGAAAAGAAATATATAAAGAAGTGAATTCCAACCTTCGTCACAACAAGTATAAACAAATTTAATAACTCTTCACCCCCTATAAGGTTAAACAGATACTGTATCTCTTCATCCCATATCTCATCCTTATCTATAAGCAAATCCATAAAACATCAACTTTTCAATCCTGGTGCCAGCAAAAAGTCCAGAAAGGGTTGCCAGTTCATTTCAAAAAAATGTCTTATTTTAAACTCAAAACAAACTGATTTCTGTTGTTAAATGCAGGTGTGAAAATCACCCTTGCCATCTTTTTGAATTGTGCATGAAATGGGAGAGGAGGGGACACAAGGTTGTGTCTGATGGACAAAGATTATCCACAATGTTGTCCATCTGGCAACAAAGATTGTGAGCTGGTAGAGGAGGGGAAAGCTAGGCCTGCAATAGACAGAGTGTACTTTGCCATTTGCTCACTATGTTTCCATAAGATGCTTACCCAGGGTTAACATGGAGTGGGTCAAAAAAGTCAAGATGACAGCCATGCATGCACAATTGAAGCCCTGCCCTTTTTTATCTGTATCGCACATGCTAAAAACATGGTTGGCTAATGAGTTTGTGTTTCAATATGTTATATGAACCATGGCTACAATTTGGAAATTAAACATAGATCATTGACTAAGCCACAGTTGCCCGAGTTCAAACATTATACAAAGTCATTCATCATGGTCAACAAATCACAGAACATTCTAGCCTAAAACCAAACTATGTTATGCCACATATATGTATTCTCCCTCCCTCTCTCTGTCTTTCTAATGGGGACTTCATTGTGAAGGACTAGGGGGAAAAAGAAGGGATTTGATGTGTTGATTTTCTTAAGGAACAAGGAATTGCCAGGGCTGGTCTCTCTTTAGACAGAGTCAGTCAGCTGCAGTGAATGGATGGCTTTGAATAAATTTAGTTATTTAATTTATTCTTTCTATATTTTCACTCCCCGAAATAAATGCTTATAGAATTTTCTGCAAGTATAGTTTATGTACACAGTATAGTTTATGTACACAGCATGGTGCACCATTTGGAGTTTCAACCAAAGCTGGGTCTTTAATATCTCAGAGGAAGAACATTATGAACCTTTCTTGTGTTGGTGGTGGGAATCAGCCAGGCTCAGCAGCCCTGTCACCCAGTCCCAACACTTCCACATGCTGAAGAGAAGGTGTGGTTGACATATTGGTTCTTCTATGACTCAGAATCCTGACTGTGCAAGGTACTAAACCATATATGGAGATTACATCCATCCAACAAATGGAAACCGAGGTTTCTTATTCTCTTCCCTCGTGTAACTTTAACTGCTAGCTATGCTTGAGAATCTTTGCAACATAAAATGTGTACCTGAGGTTGTGTAAGTTTGCAGATGCACAAAGAAATTATATTTAATAACATAAATTATAAATTATATATTTAATAACATATGCTAAAATCCGCCTTGCAGTTTTTCTAAAGTTTTTTTTTTCCCCTCTGCAAACGAAACTACCCTTTCCCTGATCTCATCTTCAGGATTATTGAGAATGACGTTTTTGATCTTATTCTATTGCTGGGAAAGGTGCAGGGTGCAACTGCTGATACTGTTTCATGAAACACATCTGAAGCTTTCCTGGATGCTTACACATCCCCATCTGAAGAAGTCCAACAGGAAGAGTCTTCCCATGATATCTTTCTTGGAATTTTATTTATTTATTTTATTTATTTAACTTTTATCCCACCTTTATTATTTTTATAAATAACTCAAGGCAGCGAACATACCTAATACTCCTTCCTCCTCCTCTTTTCCCCACAACAACAACCCTGTGAGGTGAGTTGGGCTGAGAGAGAGTGACTGGCCCAAGGTCACCCAGCTGGCTTTCACGCCTAAGGCGGGACTAGAACTCTCAGTCTCCTGGTTTCCCATTGGCTCCTTCCTAGGTCTGAGAGAGAGTGATTGGCCCAAGGTCACCCAGCCAGCTTTCATGCCTAAGGCGGGACTAGAACTCTCAGTCTCCTGGTTTCCCATTGGCTCCTTCCTAGGGCTGACAGAGAGTGATTGGCCCAAGGTCACCCAGCCGGCTTTCATGCCTAAGGCGGGACTAGAACTTTCAGGCTCCTGGTTTCCCATTGGCTCCTTCCTAGGGATGAGAGAGTGTGATTGGCCCAAGGTCACCCAGCCGGCTTTCATGCCTAAGGCGGGACTAGAACTCTCAGGCTCCTGGTTTGCAATTGGCTCCTTCCTAGGGCTGAGAGAGAGTGACTGGCCCAAGGTCCCCCAGCCGGCTTTCATGCCTAAGGCGGGACTAGAACTCTCAGGCTCCTGGTTTGTCATTGGCTCCTTCATAGGGCTGAGAGAGAGTGACTGGCCCAAGGTCACCCAGCCGGCTTTCATGCCTAAGGCGGGACTAGAACTCTCAGGCTCCTGGTTTGCCATTGGCTCCTTCCTAGGGCTGAGAGAAAGTGATTGGCCCAAGGTCACCCAGCCGGCTTTCATGCCCAAGGCGGGACTAGAACTCACAGACTCCTGGTTTCTAGCCCAGCACCTTAACCACTAGACCAAACTGCATTAGAAACCAGTGAAGCTGCAGATCACTGAAGAAATAATTGTACAATGAAAGACACCCAATGCACAATCTGGCTTCCTTGTAACTAAATAAATTCAAAACTAATACATTTCACCAAAATTCTCCTCCTGCTTGCAAGAAATTTTGAAAGCAAAATTTCTTTCATATCACTGAATGGAAACTGATCGTGAAAAAATGCAAGAGGATTTTTATGCACAGCATTGTAGAGTGTTTATTTATGCTGGCAATCATTGCTGTAAAACTATACAGAAAGCAGGTGTCCTGTCTGCCAAGCAGCAAGGGAAAAAAGAAACTGCATTTTATTCATGAGAGCCAGAGTAGATGCCCAAAAAGGAAACAGAAAAGGATAAATAAATTAGATAGGTAAGGGAGTGCAGGGAATCCAACTGGATTGATTGAAGAGGCCATGATGCAAAACAGATGGCAAATTTCTTCAGAAAGAACTTTCAACTACATGTAAATATAGTTAAATACTGCATATGCACCTGTAATTTAGTGGTTTAGTACCTGGATATTTTGTAACAATCTAAATTAGACTCTTAATTATAAAAATGAAACAAAGTTTATTTTTAAAAATCTTGAACACTGACAAAAAGGAAAACAGAACTCATCCATTCTTACAATGTTGTGAAAGAGAGTGCCCCATCAGGGCAACAGAGAATGTTTGTTACTTTAACAGCATAATTACCTTTTCTTTTTTCCTATCCTGAGATCAGCTTCCAGGGGGAAATTGCAAGGTTTGGGTATGATTCAGTTTAAAACTAAGGCTCAGGTTAGGCTTAAAGAAAATAAACCATAATGGAGCTGTGGCTGGATTAGACACCTGTTGGCTAATACTCATCACCCATGCACCATTCCAATCCTCATCCCTAATAAAGATTTATAATTGTTTTTAGAAAATAATAGAGTTAAAGATAGATTCAAAAGATAAAAGTGAGTCTGTCTGTCTGTCTGTCTGTCTGTCTGTCTGTCTATCATCATATTTGTCATTGAAGCAAAACCATAAAACTTTGTAAAAGAATGTACTTTAAGAGTCAGTAATGGTTATGGTGCTGGACTGGCACCAGAAAGACCCAGGTTCAAATCTACCCTCATTACCTCTCAGCCAAACCTTCCTCACAGGATTGTTGTTGCAGAGAAAATGGGAAGACAGAGCACTGAGTAGACCATCTTGGACTCTGGAAGAAAAGGCAGAAGATAGATACTGTAGATAGATAGATGATTGATAGACAGACAGACAGACAGACAGACAGACAGACAGACAGACATCAACAAATTCATTAATCTGCCATTCAATCAGGAAGGCAGGAAAAGTTAGGTACAGAGTGCAGAGATTGGCAGCTTTAAACACATCTGCTTTCTCCTTATTGGGACATGAATGTCGGCTTTTCTCCAGCCACATATGATTTCTAAACAATGTTAACAAAGGGGTGGGGAAAATCATCCGGGCATTTTTGTAACAGGAACAGCCCTCAGATGGCTATTATTCTAACCTTGACAAAACATTTTTACATCAGAGATAATGGATGTTCTTGCATAAATGGACTGTGACTGCTTCTTAAATTTATTCCAAAAATACTTAATTAGGCTCTTCAGAGGTTGAAGTAATGAAGCTGTGTGATACAGAGTTCACTGTAACCTAACTGGACAGCTATGTGGCTTTTCCTGTAAGACTTTTTTTAAAAAAATAAATAAAACATTTTAAGCAGAAAACTCATATTTCTATGGAGATGACTTTTGCACAGCTGGGTGAAAATGATTATACAGTATGTAAAAAGAATAGAATGAGCCTTTAGCCTTTCATCTTTCTATTGTTGTACACTCTGTTTGTCAATTTCAAAATAGAATGAGCCTTTAGCCTTTCATCTTTCTATTGTTGTACACTCTGTCAATTTCAAAATGGTGAAGGGATTACATTTTTGAAGATCAGAAATGCAGAATTAAATTTGAAAGGTTGTTAATTATTACATTCTAGCTGCAGGGTGACTGACTTAGGGCGCTGACATAACTAGTGTAGATGTAGCGGAGACCAGTGTTTGATCCACAAGACATCTAGGATCACATTGGTGTGATGACTGAATGTAGTTTTGGCTCTGTAGAGGTTCATCTGGTGTGAAACAATTCTATGCCTACTGCAATCATTTGTATTTTAAGAAAATGGATTTCAGCGTGGCTTATTCCTCTGTACTCTATTCCAATGGGACTGTGGTCTTTGTTTAATCTTTATATTTAATAAATATTTTATTGATTGATTTTATTTCTCACATTTCTGCACCGCCCATCTCGCAAGTGACTCTGGGAGGTTTAAAATTCAATTAACATAACAAGAGATTGAAATCATAAAAACAAGTACATCATAAAAATATAAATATAAAATATATAAAATATATAAAATTTATATAAAATATAAATTCCTCGGGGCCACATCATGGCGCCAACTGCCCCCGGTATTGGCTATCCCCCCTTCCACCCCAAGTGAGGTGGCAAAGCCAGGTTTTCACTCCCTTTCGGAAGGCTGGGAGAGTGGGGGCCTGCCTCACCTCTGGGGGTAATGTGTTCCACAGGGCGGGGGCCATGGCAGAGAAGGCCCTCTTCCTGGACCCTTCCAATCGACAATCTCTCATGGACAGGGTCCGTAGCATGACCTCTCTGTCTGACTGGGTGGGACGGGTCAATGCAATGGGGGTGAGGCGGTCCCGCAGGTAACCTGGACCCATGCCATGTAGGGCTTTAAAGGTGATAACCAACACCTTGAAATGGACCTGGAAGCAAACTGGCACCCAATGCAGCTCGCACAGCAAAGGTGTTATATGCGCCATCCTTATATCCGTTCCTAAAACTGCTCACGCGGCCGCACTCTGAACCAGCTGTAGCTTCTGGATGCTCTTCAAGGGTAGCCCCATGTAGGGCGCATTGCAATAGTCTATACAGGAGATGACTAGGGCATGAGTGATTGACTGGAGGGCCTCCCGATCCAGGAAGGGGCAGAGCTGGTGCACAACACGAAGTTGTGCAAAGGCTCCCCTGGCCATGACTGCCACCTGCTCTTCTAGCAGGAGTCGTGAGTCCAGGAGGACCCCCAGGTTCCACACTGGGTCTGTCTGGGGCAGTGCAACCCCATCCAGAACCAAAGATGGCAAGTTCCCAGATACCCAAGAGCCCCTAACCCACAGCCACTCCGTCTTGCCAGGGTTCAGCTGAAGCCTGTTGTTCCCCATCCAGACCCTGCAGCCTCCAGGCACCAAGAGAGGGTGGTCACAGCATCACTTAAGTCACCTGGAATGGAGATGTATAATTGGGTATCATCAGCATATTGATGATACCTCATCCCGTGGCGACGGATGATCTCACCCAGTGGTTTCATGTAGATGTTAAAAAGGAGCAGAGAGAGTACCGAACCCTGTGGCACCTACAAAGGAGGGCCGTGGGCCAGATCTCTCACTCCCTATCAACACCGATTGGGACCGGCCCTGGAAGAAGGAGGTGAACCAGTGCAAAACCGTGCCACCCACCCCCAACTCCCTGAGCTGACCAAAAAGGATACCATGGTCCATGGTATCGAAAGCTGCTGAGAGGTCAAGAAGAGCAAGGATGGATGCACTGCCCCCACCCTGCTCCGAGAGATCATTCAAAAGTGTGAACAATGCTGTTTCCGTCCCATATCTGGGCCTGAAACCCAACTGAAAAGGCTCCAGATAATCCGTTTCATTCAGAATCCTCTGGAGCTGCAATGCCACCACTTTCTCAACCACCTTCCCTAAAAAGGGGAGGTGGGAGACTGGACAAAAATTGTCCAGTATGGTGGGATCCAGCGTTGGTTTCTTGAGGAGGGGGTGCACCAGCGCCTCTTTAAAGGTTGTCGGAAACACTCCCTCCCTCAAGGATGAGTTCACCATTGCCTGGACCCACCAACACATCACCTCCCGAGCTGCCTTCACCAGCCAGGAGGGACATGGATCTAACTGGCACGTGGTGGCATTTACAGTCTGGAGGACCCTGTCCACTTCCTCAGGCCCAACAGGATCAAACTTTTCCCAGATAACCGGGTAAGTACGTTCCCCAGGCATCTCCACAGGCCATGCCCCACACTTGGCATCCAACTTGGTACAAATCTGAGCGATTTTATCCTCCAGATACTTGGAAAACTCTGCTGCATGGCCCTGTAGGTGGGTTACTGGACCCGCCTTCCCCAATAGGGATTGGGTGATCTTAAACAGGGCTACTGGGCAGCATTCTGTGGATGCAATAAGAGCAGAGATATATTGACATTTTGCTGCTCTTACCACCACAAGGTAGGCCTTAATAGCGGCTCTAGCTTGTGTTCAGTTGGATTTGGTCCTTGTCTTCCTCCAGTGGTGCTCTAGACATCTTTTAATCTTCTTCAGAACCCTCAGCTCCTCCATAAACCATGGGGAGTGTTTGATGGGACAAGAGAGGTCACACGGGTACAATCCTGTCCAAGGGCCCAGTCTCCTCCCTATTCCAGGTGGTAGCCAGGGCCTCCACTGGACCGTGCAGCAGATCCTCAGGTATAGCCCCAAGCTCACTTTGGAACCCCATTGGGTCCATCAGTAGTTGGGGGTGGAGCAATCGAATGGGTCCTGCCTCCCTGTGGAGGGGGGCAGCATAAGAGAATCTCAAGGCCACCAGGGCATGATCTAACCATGACAAAGGGGACAGATTTAATTCTCCCCTCAGATCACATTGCCACTGCTCCAACAAGAAAACCAAGTCCGGTGTCAGGCCACTGTCCCAAGTTGGGTCCCAAATAATCTGGGAAAGGCCCATGGCTGCCATGGTGGCCATGAACTCCTGAGCTGCCTCTGAAGCATGCCCTAGGGATGGTAGGTTGAAGTCCTTCAGAACCATAAGCCTTGGGAACTCAACCGCCAACCCCAAGATGGCCTCCAGCAGCTCAGGCAGGGAGGTTGCTATGCGGCAGGGAGGCTGGTACATATATTGTTGTTGTTATTGTTATTATTCGATTTTTATCCTGCCTTTTTTATTTATTTATAGAAGATAGATAGATAGATAGATAGATAGATAGATAGATAGATAGATAGATAGATAGATAGGAGATATATATATATATATATTTCATTTTTATTAAAGCACCTTAAGCAGTTTACAAGTTTCAAAACAGCAAAGCAGAAAAAGAATCCTAAACCATCAAGACTGGGTATAGCTTCTGTTAAACCAAGGTTTGTTTAACTCTAGTTTGTTAAATAAGCCACAATGGTTGAGTTCACAGCATCACATTAAGTCATATTTTACAAACCACAATGGGTAGGTTTACATAACACACTAACTCTAAACGAATATACCACCTCGTGGCGTAATAGTGACCTGTGATCTCAGCCTAAATTTTCCATAATCAGACCAAGAAGCTCAAGAAGCAAGATAATGAAACAATAAAAGGAAGCAGGATAAAGAGCCATTGAAATCTCAGTAAAAACAGGGCATCTCTTACCAGCGAAAGTCAGAAAGGAGTATCTTCCAGCAAAAGACAGAGAGGGAGGGGACCTGCTAACTATCTACTGGATAGGAACTTCGATACTATAGTGTCTCTTTTAACTGTCCGACTGCAGTGGTCACGCGTAAAAGCCCCTACAATGATGCCGGTTCAAATAATCCGAACATGGACTATTACCTGGACTTGACTGTGAGATTTCTGGCAGCTTTGCACATTCCCACACAGAAAGGTATGGGAAACACTGATCTATAGGCTGGTGACTCCAGTCATAATAAGCTTTCCTTTTTGCAATCATCATCATCATCATTATCATCATCATCATCATCTAGCTCATTGTTAGAATCTAGCTTACTGAAACATTAATGCAGATTCTTTAGTTATTGCCTGCAGATTGAAGAACAAATAGAAAATGACGTCACCTTTATAAGGTCAAAGAAGGAAGTGGGGGAATCCAGCTCAACTATGCCTTAGCTCTGCTGTCCACATGTAACCTTTTAAAGCAACCATCTATTCATCAAAAGCTATTCATAAAAGCAACATTCAAAAATGTCATTTTGAATTGATGTTTTGAAAAATACAGATTATGATCAAAAGTGCAAAAGGGCAGCAGGGGCTTAAACAAATAATAACGCAGAGATCTCCCATTGTGTGCTCCCAGCTTATGATAAGTCATTTCATGTCACCCATGTGATATTCGATTCTGTTTGGCCAAACAATATCAATGTATTTTATCCCCTCCCTCCCTCCCTCTCTCTCTTTTGGCTACTTGTGTGATTCTAATTTTATAATATAATGAAAATGAACATGGGGGAAAGAACAAATTAAAAGATATGATTCTGTTTGCTGGTTCAAATCTTTTTCCAGGGACTTGCAAATGGAAGGTACCTCTTCCTGACTTTTATGAATGATAACATTTTCTGAGAGAGTTTATACAGACAGTGGTTATACCTTAGTTCCCTCTGCATATGCAGAAATTATGCATCCTTGTGTGTCAGAGCTCAACAGCTCCCAAGGCTTTGTTTAGGTGCTGCCACTAAGGTATTTTAAACAGTAGACCTTCTTTATGACTTTGGGTCTTTACTAATCACAAGGGAATGGGAAATTGCAGTTTTCCTAGCTCACCCTAATTGGGGATGATCACAGGAAGGTTTTTTTTATTGTAACCACCTTGGAATTCAAGTGGAAGAACTATGAGCATGCTAGTTTTCATACAGCATGAATCCTAATGATATGTAGATAATATAAATATTTGTTATTCATGCAATAAAGCCCCACTTTTTATATAGTGGAGTTGCTGGGCGCTCTCAGTGAATTTCTGCATAACTTGGTATGTATAAGATAACTTTTCTTTCCTCCCTCCCTCCTTCTTTTTCATTTTTCTTTAATATTTAATATAGTCAGGGACCAAATCTAAGCATAGTTCCATGACAAATGTTACAGAGGTGAAAAGAAGGATGAGGGTTTTTTTTTTTAAAAAAAATGCCAAAGTAACCTGCCCAGGGTAAAATAGAGTTAAAAGACTAGAATATAGGAGTAGATCTAAAGTACATAAAAGAACTAAAACTGTAACATGTTAAATTAATACAATCCTATATTGGTATAGAATCGGCTAGTACGTTATTAAAATGTCGATTTTATCATTGCTAAAATGTTAAGATGGTTATGAAGTAACCTTAGATAAATATGGTAAAATATGAAGGTACAAACATTTAAGATTCTGCCAGAGTATCTCAAATGTGGGAAATTGTGCTCTACAGTAATTGCAGTACTGCAACAAATGAAATCTAGAAGTTACTGTGTATTTGATCATACACCAAACATGGAAAGAAGGTAATATGTTTAACTTGTTCAACTAAATACTCACTCCTACATTTCTCTAATTACTCTAACAATTAAAGTAAGACTTGTAGTCCCTGGCGTTGGTGGTCTTCAGTTCTGGTGTGGGGGTGAGGAGGTGCCATTTGTCAATGGTAGCTTCCATTTCCTTGTAAATTATGGAATTCCTCCTCCCTGTGGTTCTGTTAACCCTCTCTCTCACTCTCTGGCATGCTCCATTTGCAAAAATGCTTAAGAACATATCATTTCCCTAGAACTGGGGGAACAAAATCTACTGCTTTGATTCTACTATTTAAGTTTGTATGTATGTGTTTCTGAGGAACCAAGAAAAGTGTGTGATGTATTTGTGGTGCTTTTCCCTCATTCTGTCTGAAGAACAAACAAGGAGACGGAAAGTGAGATGAAAGCATCTGGCCCAACAAACAGCCTGTAACCGATGCAACTTCAGTTTAAAGCATACTATAAGTCCTAGGAGACACTCTGCTACATCTTATTTGAAAGTGTGGAATAGTTCTTACACCTTAACCATGAGATCAAGGCTTTTCCTGGCTCTGAAAAGGAAGAAAATGATCAAGGTTTGGACACATGCCATTTGAATTGAATGTACTGGTTATCATTTAAACATCTGGTTTGGGTGGATCAAATTTCAGGATAGGTGAATATTCTTGTTAATACTATTTTTTAGAGCAACTTTCCCATTCTGGTGCCTTTCAGATATGTCGGACTATGACTTCCATTAACCCAGCTAGCATGGCCTTGTTCATGTTATTTGGGGAGGACAGAAGTTGTAGTCTAGTCTGTCAGGAAGACCTGGATTAAGGAGGATATCCCTCACATACCATTCTACAGAGTACTAATGCAAACAGACTCTGGAATCAATACAAGAGAATATCTATAGCTCAGGGATGAATTGTAGCATTCTTGGTGTTCTCTGAACTTGGTTGTTTGCTTGCAGATGATTCATTACCTAACTAGGTAAAATCATGATGATGTTATCTAGCTGTGTAATGACACCTCTGCAAGCAAACAATCAAACTCAGAGATCACCAAGAACACCACAGACTCTGGAATCTCAGTTTTGTGCACACTATTGGAATAAATACTATTGAATGGAATACCTGAGGTTTCTTTGGAGATATTGCATAGGGAATCAAGCAACTTTGGGTGAATGAAGTTCCCACTGTAGTCCCATTTAATTGATTTTGTTCAGGTGCTCTCAGTTTCAACTAAGGATGTTTTATTGTAGGTGCTTAGACTATCAATAAAATGTTTCTAACGTTATGATCCTGAAAAAAATCCAACAGAATACCATAAGCAAATCTGCAAGTAGAACATAAAGGTATGAGTTGTTTCCTTGATAAGGAGGCTACATCAGGTGAACTTAAAGTGCAGACAAATTCATATAGTTAGACAATCCTACACTAGGTCTTTCATAAAACTGTGCAGCCGACAGGCCAGTCTTCCCGAAATGGTGCCCTTTAAATGTATTGGATTTTAACTCTCATAAACTTTAACCAGCATGGCCAGTGGAGCTGAAGTTCAATGCATCTGAGGGCACCAGTTTGGGCAAGTCTTTTTCCAGTCATTCTAATTTCTGCATACTTATTTTCTTGGAATCATAATACTTGCCCTTAAGCAGTCAAATCCAATACTCTTAAGGCTCCTTTTAAAGCACAGGGATTATTATTATTATTATTATTATTATTATTATTATTATTATTTTGTATGCTAGCTCTGTCTGTATTTCTGATTGCTCCTGTAAGTTAGACATTGTAGGAAGTGAGCCATGTTAGTCTATAGTAGCAAAAATTCAGAAGGAATCTTGTAGCACATTTTCCATCTAATACATTTTATTAAAAGACATAAGCTTTTGTGAGCTGCAGCTCAATTCATAGATGCAGCTCTGTGCATCTGATGAAGTGAGCTGCAGCTCACAAAAGCTTATGATTTTTAATACATTTTGTTAGTTGATTTATTTTATGTTATTTGTGAGTTCAATTTATATGGCCACCCATCTCAATTTGGAGACTTAGTTGGAAAAGGTGCTACCACACTCCTTCTGATTTTTTCCCTGTAAGTTAGTGGACTGATCACTTGAAGCTCCTATGAGTCAGCTGATTACCTGGTACCCATAATATTCCACTATTCTGGAAGAGCCTAAACTATGTGACCATATCCTAGTCATTTTGCTCCTCAGAACATCTGGGGGCTTTGTAGCTGGTTTCACCACCACCTCCACCACATAAAAGCACGTCGGGTCACTTTGAGAGTTAAAGTTTGATTTTCACTGCCCATACAGTGTGAGCATTCAGTTCGCAACCACTCTTTGAACTGATTTTGTAATCCCTGTCAAGCAGTCTAGACATAATTGCCAACATTATTCAAAGCAGAATCTGGTGGTTCTACCATGCAGTTTTGCTCTTCTCTTCTTCCGTAGCAATATACATTTTCTGGTTTTCCTTAGTTCCCCCTACTTGATATCAGTTCTGAACTCTATGTCTCCATTACTCTTAATGCCATATTGAGATTCATAGCTATTTCCCCCACTGTGTGATACATAGCAATCATTTTAAAGTGTTATTTGGGGAGATTGCTGTTCATGTCCCCTCTTCATTCTGAAGAAATAAACTCACTTGGAAGAAGAAAGCATAAACCTCTCTTCTATTCCCCCACCCTGGGCAGCATTCAACAAAAGCAGGTGGGGGCAGATGGCGGTGAGCCCATTTCAGCTGCTAGCCTCGGCAACTAATTGTGGCCAAGGGCTGTGACTATAGATGACCCAGGCCTGAAATATCTATCTCCCATGGTGGATTTTGCTTCCTTTATTCTGCCAAGAACCTTTTTCTACTCCTGAGTACATTCTCTCTAAGGTCTCATGAATACAACAGATGGGCATTAGAAACTGGGCCTTTTGATTTGCTCAAGCCAAGAGAGATGCAATATTACCTGTTGCCTACTTTAGGCAGATAATGGAAACTGATTTATTCTGTTTCGAATACAGGGACTGATTTAACGACTATTTAATCATATTTCTGCTTTCTATTATATTGTTTAAAATGATATGTTGTATACTTTATTACTGATTGTGATTCTGAGCAGCCTTGTTGGGAGGATATATCATACACACAGTGGCAGATTTAGAAGATGAACATAACCATACCAGTAGGCAGTGATCTGGCGCACACCTCTTAAATTTCACTTTGGCTTGTGCTAATGAACTTCACATACAGGGGAAGCATTAATTAACTGGGAGCATTTTAATTTTCTACATCAAGGCCCAATCTTGCTTTGTCACAGCTACCTCAGCTTCCACTGATGGTTTTCGTAACAGATCCAGCCATGAGAACTGCAGTTGCAGATCCATCATAAATATACAAGGTTAAAGATTTGCCTTAGAGAGTTTATTTCCAATTACTTTTCATAACAGAGGAAGAGAATAAGGTGGGTAGGTGGGGGGAAAAAGGCTGGAACCCCTCAATTTTTAATAATTGTGCAGCTATGGGGAGGCTAGGTTGAAGATGCTAATATGATATATCTCTGAATTTACCTTTCTACAGAAGTATTAAGAGTTCAGGAGACCTACTGCATTCTCTCTTAAGCTGGACATCTTATAATGAAATGGATCATGTTAGCATAGTGTCGGTTTTTCCATTTGTTCTCAAGGAAAGTACCTAAACAGAAGCAAGGATGGAGCTGACTAAATGGCTTGTTCCTAGTATTTTATCAAGAAATTGGTGTATTTAAAACAGACTTATCTGTGCATAATGTGAACATTTGCTGCAGGAAAGGAAGAAAAAAAGGCTGTTTGGAAGCCTGGGCCCAAGATTGCCACCTAGTGGTGTCACTCATAATTATTTATATTATGAGGGAAGCATTGTAAAATAGTTCTAATTGTCATTCTACAATTTTTGTCTGGGAAAGAAACCTACATATAATTATCAAAAATCTTCCACTTTATATTTATTGCTTTCAATATGTGTTAACAGATGAAAGTCATAAGCTAATGTATCAAAGTGGAATTTCCTAAATATTCTGAATTCAGCCACAAAGTTATCAGGCATCTTAAGCATCCAAAACTGTATTCACATTCCTTTCCAGCTAAATAATTTCACTAGGTAAAAAAGCTTCACTTTCTCTTCATTGATAAAAAAAGGTGTTATCCTTTATTTTCTAACTCCATTCATGAATCATTCATAATTTAATGTACATTTATCTTTAAAAATTGTGATCATTCTTGGCTGAGAGCACTGAACCAGTAACTAGAGCATTTAAAGAGAACTTAATGGGAATTTTAAAAATATTTCAAAATGTGAATAGGATGAAGAAAATCAGTAAGTGAATTTGGCAGACCAGAAATCTTATCACTTACTTCAATTCCATTTATGTTATCAGGAGAACTATCCAAAATATGAATATTGTATGATTCTGTAGCGTGTTCCAATAACTTGAATCCCTTCTGTTAAATAGCCCTGTGATACCAGAGACCATAACTACATGTTTGCCCAGTGTTATGAGCCAGCGTGGCAGCAACTATAAATGCTCAGGACTCTGCTCAAGAATTGCTGCATCAACATGCAGAGCATGACATCTCCAAATAAAGTTGGACTGGTAACAGAAGGAAGGCTGGGTTAGCATAGGACCTACTCTGACATAACACTCCTACATGGCTTTTAGCTATGTGGTTTGGAACATGGGAAACCGCCTTATTTCATCGTACCATTGGTCTTTTGAGCTAAAAGAGGCCATGAATTTGTAAATGGACATGGTGAGAACCAAGAATGAAGCAAAATCCCATCATGGATCCTTCCGTG
This sequence comes from Charina bottae, assembly GCA_023362775.1. NCBI lineage: Eukaryota > Metazoa > Chordata > Lepidosauria > Squamata > Charinaidae > Charina > Charina bottae. Next base: position 28,400,409 of record JALMGJ010000003.1, on the reverse strand, counting down.
GATGAATGGGGATAATTTGTTCCCAGAGGATTCATGGTGGAATAACACTAATAAAAATGAAGTCTGTCTAGCATTTTCCCCCCTCTTAAAAGAGTCTATGAGCGTGCCAGAAACTCAGTTTCTACTCCATATGTGTTTTCCTGATATGCAGATGGACATGCAGGATCAGCAGAGTTAGTAGAAGATTCCTTATTAATTACACTGGGTAAAAAAATGTGTCTCCTACTGGTATCAGATTTTTAAAAATATCAGATTGTAGTAAATAATACGTTATTAAGCCAAACTACCTCATAGAGCAATTGTGATGACAAAATAAAGAAAAATATGCTCAAGGGGTCAAATGCAAATTGTTTCCAGGGCTCAGTGTTGCAAACAAACATTTGTGTTTTGAGAGTGTTGTTTCAAGCACTGAACCTCACCTGCCTCACCCTTTTTAATTCAAAGTTTGGTTTTAGTTTTAATGCAGTTTAATGGGGGAGAAGGAAGAAAGAGCGAAATCCTCCCTCCCCCTGCTTCTCCTGGATTTAAAATTTCAAAGGTTATTTAAGGGCATCCGGTTGCCCTCTCTGAGAAACTAAACACTGGATCATAGAGGGCTGTTCTTAAGTTCCCTGTTAAACAGTGGTTGTGTCAGGGAGATAACTGGTGGGGAAGGAAGGAGCTCCCTCCAGGGGGAGAAACGCATGCATAGTGCTGAATCCCTATGCTTCCCTCCCAAGAGGCTAAAGAAGGCCCCGCCCTGATTTCTTGGGCCCTTTCTCTGAGCATTACTAGTTCATTTTAGTTTAGCTGGATTCCGTCTAGTAGAGTAGGACAATAAAGCACTAGAGCCTCAACACCAAGTCTCAGCGTGTTTTCCTTCACTCGAAGTCAGGACAGGTTGGCTTTTTGACTTGCCCCCAGCCCTCTACCACTTTAGGGCTCGTTAGGTACATCTTATTACACACAGAGACCCAAGTCCATGTAGTGGAATGGTGAAGGAGTGGGGAGACCCAGGTTCAAGTCCACCCTCAGCTATGGAAGAAAATGGAAGGAGTGCTATTACATTGCTTTGGGCTCCTAAACATCTAAGTATCGTTCTCGCCACTGGCAGCAGCAGGAAACCTGTACTGTCAATTTGTGGCAAGACAGGGATCTGTTCCCCAGCAGCTTGCAAAGAGGCTGAAGCAGCCCTCAAGCTAAATGTCCAAAGGCATTAGACTTGACATGAGTCATCACACAGATCATGGTGTTAGATCAGGGGTCCCCAACCTGTGGTCTGTGGCCTGTTAGGAAGTGGGCCGCACAGCAGGTGAGCGGTGGTGGTCTGCGTGATTGGCTCCCGCCTGCAAACCCCGCCCCCATCTGCGCGATTGGCTCCCGCCTGCAAACCCCGCCCCTGTCTGCGTGATTGGCTCCCACCTGCAAACCCCCCCCCCCGGTCCGTGGAAAAATTGTCTTCCACGACCGGTCCCTGGTGCCGAAATGGTTGGGTACCCCTGTGTTAGATGATCCTGGGGTTTCCTCTGGTTGGAAATCTCCAAAGTGCTCCCTCCTTTGAGCTTTGCCCGATCAGAAATCTTTCCAGTGGAGCATCGTGAGTGAGGCTGTTTTATTCCCAGGTTCAAGCCAAACAACCCTAAAGAGAACCTCTGTGCCTCTATTTAGACTTGTATGCTAATAATAGTAAAAACAATACATCTAAAAACGATCTCAGAGAAAGTCTTAGAAGCTATACTGGCACCTGTACAGATTAAGAAGGAAAGTCCATTGTAACTAATTATTTTCCTTTGTTATAAAAAGATGCCAAGGAAATGAACTTGGTGTGAACAGCACCATCCCCACCCCTCACTGTTTCATGCATGCATACACACATGCATGGCCATCACGTTTTTTGCTTTCTTTCGTTGTTGTTGTTGTTTTTGCTGTGTTTTCTTTTTTTTAAAGAAACTTTATTAAATTTTCAACATACAAATAAAATACAAAAAGATAGAAAAAGAGTAAAGAAAGAGTAAAGAAAAGAGACAAACTAAAAAGTGCAGAAAGAAATAGAAAGAAATACAGCAAAAAGAGTGACTTCCGACCTTCTCCAGCACAGATACAAATAAAAAATACATTAGCCTCTTACTCTAATTTTAACTATAATATACATTATTTTTGTAATCTTATGCCAACCTAATCATCAAATCCCAAAACCAAAACTCTGTCTTTTTCATTACAAATAGAAAGTCCAAAAGTGGTTTCCAAGTAGTAACGTTTTTGCTATATTTTCAACATCCCATTTTTTTTGCTTTCTGTCTCTCTGTTATTATATCCATACTGGAGATTATTGTTTGTTTTATTTTTTAATGAGAAGCAAGGTGTAAGAAAAGGAACAAGTTAAGAGAAAGAAAAGAGATTTGAAAGGCATCGTGGAACCCTCATGAGCATTGCCATTAGAATATTGGAATATTCTTCCTCCTGAAATAAGATCGGCCCCCTCTCTCCTGGACTTTAGAAAAAACCTAAAGACCTGGTTATGTCACCATGCTTGGGGAGGGGAGGGGAACAGCCAGTCTTGCGGTTGGCTGGTCTCTTAGATCTGCCCTGACCAGCCTTATCGACCGATGGGATAAGTAAGATCTACCATTCCTTGGATCGGACTCTATTAGATATTTTAATTGTTTATTATTGTTATTTATAATTTTTTACTGATTTTAAACTTTTGTTGTGAACCGCCCAGGGTCCCTCCTTGTGGGGGAGATGGGCGGGATATAAATATGACAAATAAATAAATAAATAAATTTAGTTGCCTCCGTTTGGTGTCTCTTCACAACAGGTCAGTTAGAAACCTAATGGTGGCCTCAGCACCACAAGCTGAGCTTGGTTAATTTTAACTCCAGCTAGATTTTTTTGATATAGTATGCTGTGTAAACATAGATGATTTAGTTTGTTTAGGGTTCGATATATTAAACAAACCCAGAAAATGGGTTAGTTCAGTAACCTGGTTAAGTGTGTTGTAGGAAAACAGCCAAAAAAATGGATCTTCTGTTTAGGGTTAATTCATGTCAATTCCTTGCCTTTCCCTTTAGGAATCTTGGTTCTTGCCTTCAAATCTGTGCCCTAGAATATTGTCATCTATATCCACAACAACATGCATGCCATCTTCCATTGTCATGTTTTTCTGGATTGGCACCAATGCTTGAACTGTCTGAATCCAGTATCCATTGGGAGCAATAAATCATTATAGAGTACATTCAGCTGGCCTATCATTTTGTACCCAGAAATATCCTTTCCATAGGCTGTCAGGATGGCAATGGCATCCTGCCATGGATAGATGGGGTTTGTAGTTATTAGGTAGATGGGGTTTGTAGGTATTAGTTAGATGGGGTTTGTAGTTAGTAGGTTGATGGGCATTAATTAGTTAGCATGCTGGCAAGGGGTTAGAGATAGGAAAGGAATGCAGGCCGTTGGAATGTGGGAGGAGAGAGACAGGAACCAGACTCCAAGGCCATTCAGCTGGGAGCATCAAAGGAGTAACAGTTTAGAGTTATGGGAACTGAGTCGGTAGGGGAGGGGTTGGTGAGGAGTAAGTGGGAACTGGCATGTTTAAAGTTGTGAGTGCGCGCTTTTGCTCAATCTGCTCTTTGCATCGATTCTATTCACTTGTATTGATTAAGGAACTTTTTCATTTATTTATTTTTATTTATTTATCTTATTTATACCCCGCCTATCCCCTCCCTAATGGAGGGCTCTAGGCGGCTTACAATCAGTACATATATCAGTTATACATCATCTTATAATACCCGCGCGATTAGGGAGGGGGTGAGGGAACCGGCTCTTCAATCGCAGGTCGGACTACATGTCCCAGGAACCTTTGCTTCAGAGCCGGCTGCTGACGTCCAGGAAGTTGATGTTTTTACGGGATCCGCCGTCCTCTGCCGTCCTCCATCGCCATCCACGGGAACCAGCTTTCTTATCGGTCCGAGGGCGACCCTCCGAAAAGGACGCCAGCAAATTGGCCCACGTGAGTGGTCCCCATTTATCTACTTGCCGGGCTTTCGATCAGCTGGGTGGGCTGGAGCTGGGGCTAGTGACGGGCGCTCACCCCGCCACGCGGATTCGAACTGCCAACGTTATGGTCGGCAGACTACCAGCTCAGCGGTTTAACCCGCTGAGCCACCGCGCCCCATTCATATCCTACCATGGCTTGTGATGAGAGTTTCTAAATCAATATCAAAGGAGTGGAACATCACATAGGCTTTCTTTCAGCTAACAGAATGGAGATTTCCAGAAGCAGAATTTCACAAGGAGATAAAATAACTCTATTTCCCACTAGCAATCAGTGTTGTTATAATAATGGACTCAGCTTAAGTGCTCCAATCAGGCTCAACTGCATGTCTAGCTTCTCAGTTGTTTGAGATGAAAGACACTGGAATACCGAGTTCCAGCACCCAACTAGCTGACATGGGAATCTAATTTTTGAAGACCAGATTTTATTTTTACGATTAGTTCTGTACTTTCTATTTCTTGAGGTGATTTTCCAGTCTCTATCAGAAGCCTTTTTCATCGTTTCCTGATCCTTTTTTATAGCTGGAGATGTACAAAACCAATCCACGGTCTTTAGTATGAAAAACACATGCTCTGCTTCTGAACTGTGTCCCATTCCCAAGATGGAAATGGATCCAACTAAAGAGTCCCTACTAGGAAGGATGGATGGATGGATGGATGGATGGATCAATGGATGGATCAATGGATGTTTAAAGCTCCATGTCTACTTGATGTAAAGCTGTTTTGAAAATGCTTCCTCAGTTCTGGGGCTGTTTCCTAGGTTTCGTTAAAATTGTATCACAGGATAGAGGAACATGTATTGACTTAACAATGGCAAGATGACTTGTATTTATACATTCAGACAACTTGGATGAAAGCACCCTTTTTTTCCTATGGGATTGCCATATTTCCCTTACAATGGGGCTGAAATGCACTATATCCCACTGACAGCCCACTGGAATGCTGATTTGGAAATCTGTTGATATATGGTGATGAATGGATTTATTACAGAAATCACACACACACACACACACACACACACACACACACACACACACGATGCTGAAAATAATTATTCCATGGTCATTATTTTAAGATTTTCTCTTGGACGACCCAAAATATTTCTTGTTGTTGTATTTATTATTTATTACAATTATCTACACCCTGCCTTTTAAAATCAAATACAGTATTTCTTCCAACCACACCAAACCCAAAACAACCAAAAGTCCCATGGCGATTGACGAATGGCAACGGGGGCAGGACTGTGAAATCCGGAAGCTCCTAGTCATGGATTAGCACATGGGCGGTGGATACGGATTCAGTCGCCCTGACTCAAGGATCGAGGCAGTTGAGTAGTTCGGCAGCTGTATCCACGACTGAGCAGCCCTATTTAGGATCCACTCTGCTCACCCCATATGGGGAGGGGGCTAGAAAAGGTGCCCTAAACATAGTCTGCCTCATTTTCTCCCTGACTGGATTACCGCAACCAGTGGGGTCACCATCTAGTGGTCGTAAAAAACACATGAATTTTGGAACATGGAATATACGGACACGGCAAGACAATATGGATAGTGAACGCCCTTAACGTAGGACTGCCATTATTGCAAGGGAGCTGAGACGTTTTAATATTGATATAGCAGCACTCCAAGAAACTCGAAGAGCAGGAGAAGGACAGTTGAAGGAAGAAAAAGGAGGTTATACCTTCTTTTGGAAAGGACTGCCTGAACAAGAATGACGAATACATGGGGTAGGCTTTGCTATCAAAAACGACCTTGTGAAGCTCTTGTCAGAAGTTCCCACTGGGATTAACGAACGACTCTCAACTCTCCGAATAAAACTCGCCAAAAACCAACAGGCAACTATCCTAAGTGCTTACGCACCAACACTAGATGCAGATGAGGATATCAAGGAAAAATTTTATACCCAGCTGGACACCATCTTATCAGAGATACCAAAGGAGGATAAAATTATCCTCCTGGGCGATTTCAATGCAAGAGTTGGGCGTGACTTTGATTTGTGGCCAGGGATCATTGGGAAAGAAGGAGTTGACAACAGCAACATGAATGGAATCTTACTTCTGACTAAATGTATAGAGCATAACCTTGTCATTACTAACACACTCTTTCGCCAGAAAAATAAATTTAAAACATCTTGGAAGCACCCACGGTCGAAGCACTGGCATCTTTTAGATTATGTAATTGTCCGTGCTAGAGATCGCCGTGATGTACTTCTCACCAGAGCCATGACGAGCGCCGATGACTGCTGGACAGACCATCGATTAATTCGATCCACGATGGCCATAAAGATTGTCCCTCATCATAGGCTCCAAGGAAGAAAACCAAGGCGTAAAATGAATACACTGGCCCTTCAAGATCCTATTAAACGAGCTTGCTTTCAATCAACTCTCAAGGAACATCTGCCTATGGAACTTCCTGAAAATTTTGAGGAACACTGGGTTAAATTGAAGACTTCTATTATTTCAGCCTGTGAACAAACTATCGGATACCAAACTAAGAGACATCAGGACTGGTTTGATGAGAACGATAGTGAGATTGAACATATTATTGACAAGAAAAGGAAAGCCTTCCGGATATGGCAAAAAGATATTAACTGTGCCGTTAAGAAAAAAATCTACGCCAGTGCAAAGGCAGAAGTCCAAAGAAGAACTAGAAAACTTAAGAACATATGGTGGATAAAAAAAGCCCAAGAAACCCAACATTTTGCAGATGCTCATGATGCACGGGGCTTTTTTAATGCCATAAAGGCCATCTATGGACCAACAAACCATGGTACAAATCCCTTACGCTCAGTAGATGGTGCTAAACTTCTAAAGGACAAAGAGTCTATTGCACTGCGCTGGAAAGAGCATTACTACAATCTCCTTAATCATCACTCTACTGTGGCTGATGAAGTCTTCTTGCAAATCCCGCAAAAACAAATAAGAAATGAGTTTGCAGTACCCCCTAGTTTGGAGGAAGTTAGTAAAGCCACTAAACAAATGAAAAATAACAAAGCTAGTGGACCTGATGGGATTCCTGCTGAAGTCTTTAAAGAAGGCGGGCCTGAACTTACACAACAACTTCATAAGCTCATCGAAAAAATCTGGATGAGGGAGGAGATTCCAGCAGACTTTAGGGATGCCATAATTATCACTCTCTTTAAAAAGGGTGATAGAACAGACTGTGGAAACTATCGAGGCATCTCCCTTCTAGCCACAGCAGGCAAAATCCTGGCAAAGATCATCGCAAACCGTCTCCTATCTGTATCAGAAGACATCCTCCCTGAAATGCAAAATGGCTTCCGCCCTTCCAGGGGAACAATGGATATGATCTTCACTGCACGACAGCTTCAAGAAAAATGCAAGGAGCAAAACCGCCCTCTGTACATGGCGTTTATTGATCTGACTAAAGCTTTTGATACTGTAAATCGTACTGCTCTCTGGACCATCCTTCTGAAAATCGGATGCCCTGATAAATTTGTGAACATCTTGCGGCTACTCCATGACGACATGATGGCAACAATCCTGAATAACAATGGCTCTCAAAGCGATCCATTTAAAGTGGAATCCGGCGTTAAACAGGGATGTGTTATTGCTCCAACCTTATTTGCTATCTTCATCGCTATGATTATACACCTTGTTGAAGAGAAACTTCCTACTGGTGTAAAAATTATATATCGAACAGATGGAAAGCTTTTTAATCTTAGTAGGCTGAAAGCAAAAAATAAGGTAACTACAACTTCTGTTATATAACTTCAATATGCTGATGATAACGTAGTCTGTGCACACTCCGAAGAAGATCTTCAAACTATCCTAAACATCTTTGCAGAAGCATATGAAAAGCTCAGCCTCTCGATTAACATTAAAAAAACCAAAGTGCTTTACCAGCAAGTTCGAACCAATCCCTCCGCAGCACCATCAATCCAGGTTAAAGGTGTGTCACTAGAAAATGTCGACCACTTTTCTTATCTCGGCAGCCATCTATCTACAAAAGCCAACATCGACGCTGAAATTCAGCATCGCCTGAGCTCTGCGAGTGTAGCTTTCTCCCGAAAGCTACCAACCCTTCTGTACGCCTGTGAAACATGGACCCTCTACAAACGCCACCTCCAACTTCTTGAAAGATTCCATCAACGCTGCCTCCGAAAAATTCTGCAAATTACTTGGGAAGATAGGCGGACTAATGTTAGCGTATTAGAAGAAGCGAAAACCACCACCATTGAAACAATGATCATGCAACATCAACTTCGCTGGACCGGTCATGTTGTTCGAATGCCTGACCATCGTCTTCCAAAGCAGCTACTTTACTCCCAACTTAAGAATGGAAAACGGAATATTGGTGGACAGCAAAAGAGATTCAAACATACTCTCAAAGCTAATTTAAAAAAATGTAATATCAGCATTGAGAACTGGGAAGCCCTAACTCATGAGCGTTTCAATTGGAGGTCAGCCTTTACTAATGGCGCTATAGACTTTGAAGAAGCACGAGTACAGGGCGAAAGGGAGAAAAGAGCTAAAAGGAAGGCACATCAGGCAAACCCTCATCATGACCGTCTCTCACCCGCAAACCTATGCCCTCATTGTGGGAGGTTGTGCGGATCCAGAATTGGCCTTTATAGCCACTTACGGATCCACCGTTAAAATTTTACCTTTGGAAGACAATCTTACTCGGCTACGAGTGATCGCCAATGAATGAATGACAAGCATTATATTTTTTACAAACAAATAATTTACAGTATCCTTCTAGTAAGGAAGTTGGTAAACCTCCTGCAAGAGCAGGAACAGGAGGTGTTCTCTCTTACTTTTTTCCTAACTTCCCATTTTTCCAAAACTAAACAAGTGGATGTGATGGTAATAATATACAACCAGCTGAAGAAGGAGGCAATCTGAAACACTTGTCTTTTGAAATTAGAGAACTCCCTTTCATTTACCTCATGATATAAAAATTGCCCCCTATACTGTATGAGAATGCTGTTTTGGCAGAATTTTTAAGAGGACATTTGAACTGATAGATGAGAACTGGAGATTTTTCTTCTACAATTTTTTCTTTTCTTTTCTTTTTTTTAACAGAAATATCCAAGTTCATTTTTTAAGCAAAAAATCCTTCCTTCCTTCCTTCCTTCCTTCCTTCCTTCCTTCCTTCCTTCCTTCCTTCCTTCCTTCCTTCCTTCCTTCTCTAAAAGTCAATTCTGTTTATTACCTTGAAAAGGGCACTAAATGCATTTACAACTGACTAGGGGAATTATTCTTCTTGCTTCAGTCTCCCAGATTAAGCTGTTGGCCTTTGCTAAGATGTTAAGCAATGTCCTTCATGGTATTGCAATTCACTTAAAAATAGATTATTGCTAAAACTGCTTGTACAGATTGAAATTTTCACGACAATGCTTCCTGCTGGCTTCACATTTTGTTAGATCCTGTTGCCTGAATATTTTGCAATACATATTTGCAATGTGGCACCACTTCTTTCAAAAGATTAGAAGCCTCACCAGTCCTGTGAGACTTGTGTCAGCATCTGATTTCATGCACAAGGTAATCTTTAAATATTAATACAGAGCAAGGTCATGCTCCTTTTAACCCCCAAAATGGAGTTAGTAAATCATAATCTGGCAGTAAAAAAAAGTCAGGCCGCGTAACTCTTTGTTTAGGGCAAAATCTAAATTCAAATTAAACTAAATTGGCTACAGCATGTTTATGAGTTTGTGTAGTGTGGGGCTCGGCTCAGCTTTGAAAGCAGTAACGAGAGAGAAATCTTTGTGTATAGCATTAATAAAACCTCATGTTAGAAATTCCAGACTAAAACCTGAAATACATGAAAATATAGAGATTTTTGCCAGGATCCAGTAAAAGAAACGTGTGCACATCTTGGTTGCTAAACCAGCATCAGTGTATACAGTGAGGTGCAAAAACATATTGGATTCACACATCCCTATATACATTGCCATATCCTCCCAACCATATTGAACTGGATGGATGCATAAATCAATGCAATGGAATGGATTCCACCACAACAAAATGCATAGTGTGTTATACCTACGCATATCACCCAAGCCATCTGTATTAGATCCTTTAATATGGCACCCAGTATCCAGTTAAGAGAGCCCTAATCTTTAGGTAGGTATAATATAAACCAGCTAAACTTCAGAGAGATTAGATACCATGTGGGGGTAATTATCTATACCTGTCTTAGGCCAATGCTGCATACCATGCAACCATAATAGCATCTTTTGTCTCTCCTGTGGCATCACAGCTTCACAGCCAAGAGCCAAAACTATTCCAAGATCTTAACCTACTGAACCTTGGTAAGGATATATCGATTTATATTTCAATATAAAAATCAAAATGCTGAAAGCAGCATTGTGACGCAAGTCCCACCCTCTTGGGCAGGGCTTTCCAAAGCGCCGCCGCTGGCGATACACCAGCGGCGGCGGCGGCACAGCGGTGGTGCGTGCGCGCACGGTGGCGGCGCGGGGGGGCGTGCGGGCGGCAGCAGTGGCAGCAGCCTCCGCTAAAACGCGGAAGCACTGATCCCGCGCCGCTGCCGCTGCCGCCGTGCACACGCGCGCCGCCGCTTCCGGGTGGTGTGGCGACACACCACGCTGTGTGTGGCGGCACACTTTTGTGTGGCGACACACAGTTTGGAAAGCTCTGCTCTTGGGTGTGCTTATGATGTCACAATGCCCCAGTGCTGCCTATACTGTTCTGTCCTTCCTGAATCTCCCTACAGGTGCCATTGGATATGGCATCTTAGTCCTGCTTCTCAGTACTTTTACAACCACTTCTGGATATTGTACCTGCTCCTGTTAAAAGGAAAGGAACAGATGCATCCTTTCAGCTCTGCCTTTACCATGCCCCTCCTTAAAAAACAAAGCAGTATTTATACTAGTTTCATTTTTAGAACTGGATTGTACTGGGCACATGTCTAAGTCTTCCCTATGTGTGTCAGTTTTTATTTTGAGTGATATACACATTGAATGGTATTTAACTAGTGGAGAAATGACAAACGACAATACATACAACTTGCTGGTAATTTTATTAATTTAACTTTAAAGAATAAAGGGAAAAAAGCCTATCTAACTATAGCAAGGTAGAATTTTTTAAAGCATCAGTTGATATCAGAGTAAATCCTTCCACAAGCTTAGAAGCCAAATATCCAGAGCAGGGGGAGGATAGACAATGGTCAGTTTGAACAAAGCTGGAAATGATGGCCAAAGCTCTTAGGATATTTAAAAACCTGGTTCAGTAATAGGATTCTGCTTGAGTAGAGCAGAACTGATGAAAAATAATTAGCATGATTTTAAATATCCTCTTAAAATACACTGTAAATTTCTCTGCTCCCCAGGAGAGCAATATAGGCTCTCTGCAAGCAAAACAATGACTCCTGCAGCTTACCAAGCAGCAGACAGAATTATTTAGCAAGTCCTGCACTAAGTTCTCTAGGCTAAAAATGAGAAAAACTAAGGGAAGAAAAAAAGAGCTGTCTTAAGTTTCAGTCAATATTTACCTCCTGGGTTAATAAATTGTGATCCTGACCTTCAGCAAAAGTCAATATCTCCTTATTATATGTACGCACCTTCTACACCGTTCTTATTTGCCCAGGTTCATCATATAATGAGCCAACTGTTTTCTGCGGCATCTTCACTTTAATTGCAAATGTCTGGACAGAGGAATCATTCATCTCTCAAAGAAGCAGCTGAAGTGTCAGGAAACTAGTCGCATTATGGCATATCCCACTTTTCCCTTCCTAATTGAAGCGAACCTGACCTCATCTATGGGGTGCATTTAGGTGAGGCGATAAGCACAAAAATAACACCCAAAAGAGTGTCTCTTATGAAAAAGATAAGAAGTTTTCAGGAGGAGTTTCAAGTTCTTATTGTAGCATTTCAAGGTAGCAAGAAAGGCCAATAGAATATAAAACTTAGGGGCACAACCTACTGAGAATTTTTTTAGTATAATGTGCATTGAAATATTTGGGTATTATTCAAGGGGTTATTCTCTTACATATTTTTGCTGTATACAGGTAGTCCTCGCTTAATGACCACAATTGGGACCAGAATTTTGGTTGCTAAGCGAAGCAGTCATTAAGCGAATCCAACCTGATTTTATGACCTTTTTTGGGGTGGTCGTTAAGCGAATCACCATGGCAATTAAGTGAACCACATGGTCATTAAGCGAATCACATGGTTCCCCATTGATTTTGCTTGCCAGAAGCTGGCTGCGATGGTCATAAATGTGAACCGGTTGCCAAGCGCCCAAATCATGATCACATGACCATGGGGATACTGTGACAATCATAAGTGTGAGGACCGGTCATAAGTCAGTTTTTCCAGCACCATTGTAAGTCTGAACTGTCACTAAATGAATGGTTGTTAAGCGAGAACTGCCTGTATGCCAGAGATTTGCATAACGCAATTCTTTGATTAATATCTCTCTGGTTTGTAGAGGTGATATGGCAGATCCAACTACTACATTTGGCTTACCACCCCCTTCCATCACCTATCACTTTTTTCTCATTATGCACTATTCAATACTATGAATGAGAAGGTGAAACACATCAGAGTTATTGGTAAATTATGTACATCAAATGCTTGTATGCCATCTGATCATAGTGGCAGTGAAACTGTAATATTTTTCCCATATCAACTATACATCTAATAAGGGAATGAATGCACTCTTTTTCCCATGAAGGAATACAAGTACTGTCAAAAAAGATGTTTGCTCTACCAAATTTAATTGGTTTTCTAGAACAATGCTTCCTGGAAAAGTACCAGTTTGAAAAGGGAAGTTCAAATCACAAGTTTTAAGTATCTACTAAGATTAATATCAATTTCAGTTGAGCTACTTCTGATTGATTATGTGCCATCAAGATGGTGCTAAGTCTTAGTGACTACGTAGAATTTATCCAGGATAATCTGTCCCCAGCCTGGTTCTTCAGATCTTCCAGTGGTGCACTCATTGCCTGTATAACTTGTGTTCTGTTCAAAGTTTGACCACCAGAACTTTTTTAAGAAAATAGTTTTATTAATAAAAACTATTTACAAGTATAAGTCCATGAGGACATTGAAGAGTACTGGATCAACTGGATGCACTTGAGAATAGGCAGCTATGCGACAGCACAACTAAAGTTCAGCAACAAGTATCAATAATTCTGTACACATTGACTAGGAGATTCAAGGTAGACTTGGATTTCTGCTCGAAGCTGACAAGGCTGGACTGGTTCTTCTGGAACACTGGACTGGAACTACAGGATAATCTGGGCTGGTTCCTCTGGGAATCTGGACTGGAACTGCAGGATAAGCTGGGCTGGCTCCTCTGGGACTCTGGACTGGAACTGCAGGATACACTGTACTGGAACCTCTGGGACACTGGGCTGGAACTAAGCAGTCTGGACTGGTTCCTCTGGGACTCTGGACTGGAACTGCAAAGCAGTTCTATTTGCCAATTATCAATCAAGCTGGTTGCCATAATCTTGGTTTTTTTGAGGTTTAACTGCAACCCAGCTTTTGCACTTTCTTCTGTCACCTTCGTCATAAGGCTCCTCAGCTCATCCTCGCTTTCAGCCATCAAAGTGGTATCATCTGCATATCTGAGATTGTTAATGTTTCTTCCAGCGATTTTAACTCCAGCCTTGGATTCGTCAAGCCCAGCACGTCACATGATGCGTTCTGCATACAGGTTGAATAGGTGAGAGTATACAGCCCTGCCATACTCCTTTCCCAATCTTAAACCAGTCCGTTGTTCCGTGCTCTGTTCTTACCGTTGCTACTTGGTCGTTATACAGATTCCTCAGGAGGCAGACAAGATGATTTGATATCCCCGTACCACCAAGAACTTGCCACAATTTGTTATGATCCACACAGTCAAAGGCTTTAGAATAGTCAATAAAACAGAAATAGATGTTTTTCTGAAACTCCCTGGCTTTCTCCATTATCCAGTGGATATTGGCAATTTGGTCTCTAGTTCCTCTGCCTTTTCTAAACCCAGCTTGTACATCTGGCAATTCTCGCTCCATGAATTGCTGGAGTCTACCTTGCAAGATCTTGAGCATTACCTTACTGGCATGTGAAATAAGTGCCACTGTTCGATAGTTTGAACATTCTTTAGTGCTTCCCTTTTTTAGTATGGGGATATAAGTTGATTTTTTCCAATCTGATGGCCATTCTTGTGTTTTCCAAATTTGCTGGCATATGGCATGCATTACCTTGATAGGTATGCTTTTGAACTGTGGTGTTGGAGGAAAATTCTGAGAGTGCCTTGGACTGCAAGAAGATCAAACCAGTCCATACTCCAGGAAATAAAGCCAGACTGCTCACTTGAGGGAATGATCTTAAAGGCAAAACTGAAGTACTTTGGCCACATAATGAGAAGACAGGATACCCTGGAGAAGATGCTGATGCTAGGGAAAGTGGAAGGCAAAAGGAAGAGGGGCTGACCAAGGGCAAGATGGATGGAAGATATTCTTGAGGTGACGGACTCGACCGTGGGGGAGCTGGGGATGGTGACGGCTGACAGGAAGCTCTGGCGTGGGCTGGTCCATGAAGTCACGAAGAGTCAGAAGCGACTGAGCAAATAAACAAACAAAAAAACCTTGACAGCATCATCTTGCAAGATTTTAAACAGTTCAGCTGGGATACCGTTGTCTCCTGCTGCCTTGTTATTAGCAATGCTTCTTAAGGCCCATTCAACCTCACTCTTCAGGATGTCTGGCCCTAACTCACTGACCACACCATCAAAGCTATCCCCGATATTATTATCCTGCCTATACAGATCTTCCGTATATTCTTGCCACCTTTTCTTGATCTCTTCTGCTTCTGTTAGGTCCTTGCCATCTTTGTTTTTGATCATACCCATTTTTGCCTGGAATTTACCTCCGATGTTTCTAATTTTCTGGAAGAGGTCTCTTGTCCTTCCTATTCTATTGTCTTCTTCCACTTCCGCGCATTGCTTGTTTAAAAAATAATTCCTTATCTCTTCTGGCTAACCTCTGGAATTTTGCATTTAATTGGGCATATCTCCCCCTATCACTGTTGCCTTTTGCTTTCCTTCTTTCTTGGGCTACTTCCAGTGTCTCAGCAGACAGCCATCTTGCATTCTTGGTTTTCTTTTTCTTTGGGACGTTTTTTGTTGCCGCCTCCTGAACAATGTTGCGAACTTCTGTCCATAGTTCTTCTGGGACCCTATCTACTAAATCTAGTCCCTTAAATCTGTTCTTCACCTCCACTGCATATTCATTAGGAATAGTAGTGAGCTCATATCTAACTGATCTGTGGGTCTTCCCTATTCTCTTTAGTCTGATTCTAAATTGTGCAATAAGAAGTTCGTGATCTGAACTACAGTCAGCTCCAGGTCTTGTTTTTACCGATTGTATAGATGTCTGCCACCTTTGGCTGCAAATGATGTAGTCACTCTGATTTCAGTGTCGACCATCTGGTAAAGTCCATGTATAAAGTCGTATTTAAGGTTGTTGGAGGAGAGTATTTGTTATGCACAGTGAATTGTCTTGGCAAAATTCTATCAGCCTATGTCCCGCTTCATTTTGTTCTCCCAGACCAGGGGTCGGCAAACTTTTTATGCCGGGAGCCATTTTGACAGGCTCGTGCACATTTTGAAATGCTCGAGAGCCAGGGGGCGGGGTTTGCGGGCGGGGGCCAATCACGTGGAAGGGGGCTGGGTTTGCGGGCGGGAGCCAATCACGTGGCAGGGGCAGGGTTTGCGGGCGGGGGCCAATCACCTGGAAGGAGGCGGGGTTTGCAGGCGGGAGCCAATCACGTGGCTTATTGGGGCGGGTGGGAGGGCGTGGGGGAGCCACACAGGTGCCGAGGGGGGCGGGCCCGGCGGCGGAGGTCCGGGCCACCGCCCCGCCCGCCCGCTTGCCTGCCTGCTTGCCTCCCTCCGCGAGGCCCCCCGCTGCCTTCCCGGGATCCGAGCCAGAGAGAAAGGGCAGCGGCGGGGCCGCGCTACCGCCACTCGGCGCGGGCAGGGCTGCCGCTTCCGCCTCCATGTTGTCTCCGCACCAAAACGCTTCCGCCCGCCCGCGTCGGGCCAAGGAAATGATGGGGGGCGGGAAACGAGGCGGGCGGCGGCGATGACAAGCGGCGCGCTTCAGGGGAGCAGCGAAGAGGCCACGGGCGCAGGAAGCAGCAGCCGGAGGCTTGTCTGGCCCCGCGGCGCGCCGAGGGCGAAGAGCCGCCTGCTCTCCCCTTGGCCGCCTCTGGTCACTACAGTTGCCCTGGCATCTCCCTTTGGCCTGCCGTCCGCAGCCCCTGCCCCCACCCCAGCACCCAGCCCTGTCCCCCCCGCCTCTCTCCCTGCAGGCGGCGGACAAACTTGGCGAGGAAGCCCGCAATGGCGGCTTCCCTCCCGCACGCACGCCCAGGCTCGGCTGCGGAGCTCAGCTCAGGAGAGGCGGCGGGTAGGAGGGAGCGTCGCGGAGCATGTGCAGAGGGCTCTGCTGGGTGCCACAGCATTCCCGGGCAGAGCGGAAGGCTGCGCCCTCTCCACCGGGTGGGACCCGCGCCTCCTTCCCTGCGGGCGGGCGAGGCAGGGAGAGAAGGGGAGACGGAGGGGCTCCCTCTCCGGCCTCTGCGACCCTTCAGGCCCGTCTCTCCGAGGGGGCGGCAGGAGGGAACTCCCCATCCAAGGGGAAGCGCTGGGAACCAGCGGCGGAGGTTGGCCGGCTCCTAGAGCGGCTGCCGCGGGCAACTTCTCCGCTCTGCCCGGCTCAAAACCTGGGGCGCGGGAGAGTGGAAGGCTGCGCCCTCTTCACCGGGCGGGACCCGCGCCTCCTTCCCTGCGGGCGGGCAAGGCAGGGAGAGAAGGGGAGACGGAGGGGCTCCCTCTCCGGCCTCTGCCCCCTTCAGGCCTGTCTCTGTGAGGCCCGGCGCGGCAGGGAGGCGCTGCTGGCCCGGGATGTGGCGCTGTCGGAGGCAGCGCAGGAGCGGCTTCAGAGGCTGCTGCGGCTGGAGATGGCGCTGCTCTGCGGCATCCAGGTGCTGGGCGAGGGCGCAGGCCCGGGACGTGAGCGGCAGGGCGGCGGAGGGGGCCTGGCCGGGGCAGTGGCGGTGGCGGCAGGGGGACAGAGCCGGCGGAGGTTTGCCGGGCGGCAGGACGGGGCGGGCGGTGCTGCTGGGGCTGGTGGCGGAGCTGGAGGGAGCGGAGGGACCAGGCGTTTCCGTGGGCGCAGCGCGCGCTCTGCAACCCGCCTTGGAGAAGCGGCCGTGGGAGGCCCTCCGGGTGCACCCTCCCGCCCCATCAATTCCCCACCCCGCCGTTCGGCGTCTTCTCCCCCCGCTAACCCGAGCCCTGCGGCGGCTGGGGGAGCCGAGCCAGGCTCGGACCGGAGGCGGCCAAGGGGAGAGCAGGTGGCTCTTCGCCCTGCGCCGCCCTGCCGCTCGCGTCCCGGGCCCGTGCCCTCGCCCAGCACCTGGATGCCGCGGAGCAGCGCCATCTCCAGCCGCAGCAGCCCCTGCAGCTGCTCCTGCGCCGCCTCCAACAGCGCCGCGTCCCGGGCCAGCAGTGCCTCCCTGCCGCGCCGGGCCTCGCTCAGTGCGAGAGCCAGGGGGCGGGGTTTGCGGGTGGGGGCCAATTGCGTGGAAGGTGCAGGGGTGAGTTCATCTGCGGAAGAGCCACACTCAAGGGGCCAAAGAGCCGCATCTGGCTCGCGAGCCGCCATTTCCGACCCTTGTCCCAGACCATGCTTGCCTGTAATTCCAGGTGTCGTCTGACTACCCACCTTAGCATTCCAGTCTCCTGTAATGAAAATAACATCTCTTTTTGGTGTATTATCCAGTAGGTGCTGCAGATCCTCATAGAACTGATCTACTTCTGCTTCTTCAGCATCTGTGGTTGGGGCGTATATTTGGATCACTGTGATGTTAAATGGCTTACCCTGAATTCGAATTGAGATCATTCTATCGTTTTTTGGATTGTATCCAAGCACTGCTTTAGCCACTTTATTATTAATTATGAAGGCTACTCCATTTCTTCTGTGGTCCTCTTGTCCACAGTAGTAGATCTGGTGATCATCTGATGTGAAGTGGCCCATTCCAGTCCATTTCAGTTCACTGACACCCAAAATGTCTATATTTAATCTTGACATCTCCCCAATGACCACATCCAATTTGCGCTGGCTCATAGATCTTACATTCCAGGTTCCTATGGTGTGTTGATCTTTAGAACATCGGATTCGTCGTTCACCACCAGCACCGTCGGCCACTAGCCATCCTTTCGGCTTTGAGCTAGCTGTGTCATCACATCTGGGGCTAGTTGAACTTATTCTCTGTTCCTCCCCAGTAGCATTTTGACCATCTTCTGACCTGGGAGTCCCATCTTCCAATGGTATACCGACACATCTCTGGTTGTACTGATCCATTTAGTTTTCACAGCAAGAATACTGGGGTGGGTTGCTGTTACCTTCCCCAGGGATCATATTTAGTCTGACCTCTCTGCCATGACCTTCCCGTCTTGGGTGTCCCTTCACAGTTTAGCTCATGGCATCATTGAGGTGTTCAAGCTCCAGCACCATGACAAGGTAACGATCTCCTTTGCTGAAGAATATACTTAGTAATATATTAGTGGGCCCAAGTGTAGACTTACCTGCTTGTGCTGAAGGTTGGCCCTAATTGAAAGAAATTGTTCTTTCAAGCAAGTTAAAAGCAATATCTTTGAAACAACAGAGATTTGAAGCTGCATTTGAATATTTATTTTTATTTAGTTAATTTTTATCCCTTTATTATTTTTTATAAATAACTCAAAGCGGCGAACATACCTCATACTTCTTCCTCCTCCTATTTGGGCTGAGAGAGAGTGACTGGTCCAAGGTCATCCAGCTGGCTTTCATGCCTAAGGCGGGACTAGAACTCACAGCCTCCTGGTTTCTAGCCCCGTGCCTTAACCACTAGACCAATACTGTATCTATTTTTATATATGTTATCTATCATATGTAGTGGTAATATTTTATCATATAAATGTTCACTTGTTTTGGACTTTTTTAAAAAATAAAAATAAGATAAATCATAACTCAGACTATTATATTAGACCCTAAGCTGGCTTTATTAAGTTTGTTTGATAGCCAAAGTAATACCTGGGAGCATAAAAAATTGACAGGGTTTTTTGACAGTAGACAGATAGTGGCAAGAACTTAGAAAGCAGGAAAGGATTTGGATATTTCCATGTGGTGGTAAACATGTTGGAAAATTGCTCTAATGAAAAGATGACCAAGAGAAGGTCAATATGGTGACAACACAGATTATTTTTATCCCACCTGCTTAAGCCTTATTAATTACACACAACAAAGGCTCAATAATTGTTTACTATCCAGTTCCAGGTTCCTAGATAATTGAATTACAGTATAGAAGATTACATGTATTTTGCTTTTATATGCTCTTCACTGTATTGTAAAATAACATTAAATAAAGGAATGTATTTAAAAATTATTATTTTGGTTCTCTCAGCAGGATCTGCACCCTTAGCGTCCGTGCATTGAGTACTAGCGCCAGGCCTACTAAAAGTATCACTTCCACCCATTGTTGACCGAGTGTTAAGTTATTATTTATTCTTCCATTTAATCATTTATAGGATTGACAAGCCACTCTTCATCGATAGCTCACAGTTTATGAGATGCTAAGTCCAAGTTCAGGATTTGAGCTGAGCTGCCTTCCAAGGCACCCTCTTATTTTCTCATCAGAGTATGCAAACTGTTTGATAAAAGAGACACTCAGATGTGAGGAGAATACGTAAGTGAAGCTTGTGAAGTAACTGTTCTTTCATTAGCGATCTCTGTCTTTAACTGTTGCTATGGAATTTGACCATAAAGAGAGAGAGAGAGAAGACTGAGCTGAGGAGCAGAACTGAAATAAAAGTGGAAGAAATGTGTCGTTTTCTAGGTTTTTTGTTTTGTTTTTTAAGAAAAACTAGAGAATTGTCAGTTACTTCAGCAGCACTGAAAGTAAGGCTAGATTTGTCATATTTATTTTTAGGCCCATTTCAGAGAAAAGTTGGATGGGTCATGAAAGAGTCTAGATTAGCAAGTCATGGCTAGAACCTGGCAGGATCTAGAAATACCCAGAGTTATTTGCTTAAGATAGGCAGCCATATAGGTAAGGTAAAGGTTTTCCCCTGCACAGTCGTGTCCGACTCTAGGGGCCAGTGCTCATCTCTGTTTGTTAGCCGAAGAGCCAGCATTGTCCGAAGACGCTTCCAAGGTCATGTGGCCGGCATGACACGCGCAGAACGCTGTTACCTTCCCACCAAAGTGGTACCTATTTATCTACTTGCATGTGCATGCTTTCGAATTGCTAGGTTGGCAAGAGCTGGGGTGAGTGCGGGAGCTCACTCCATCATGCAATGCTTGGGTCTCGAACTGCCATGCCCCCCTGGCAGCCATATACACCCCCCAAATAAATAAATAAATAAAGCACAAATGTCTCATCCATCTAAAAGTGGTGTTTCTAAGCCAGGGACACTGTAGGAGGAGAGCTTTAAAATATAGTTATTTATTAATAGATGTATATCCCACTTTTCATTCATGTCTATTTATTAGAATTACATCCCCCCTTTTGTTCAGGAGCTCAAAGCAGTGTGTCTGTGTGCACATGTGTGTCTATCTGTTTGTGTATATATCTATATCTATATCTATATCTATATCTATATCTATATCTATATCTATATCTATATCTATATCTATATCTATATCTATATCTATATCTATATCCCCCTGAAATTTCCCCCCCTGGAACCTAGAACAACTACCCTATGAGGTAAGCTGGACTGAGATAGAATGACTGACCCAAAGATGCTGTAATGGAAAGGGAAAGATGGCACCAATGCACATACATTCTAGGGATGCACTTCACTGTTTAGGCAGCTCATGCTATCATATTGGCTGGTATTTCCTGGTCTATATGGGAGAGAAATACTGCAAATCATGAATGGAAGAGCAGAAATTACATCCAGGAATTTTATTTGAAATACACACACACACACACACACACACACACACACACACACACACACAAATGTCTTAGCAATTCAGTCATCAAGAACCAACCCCTCAGAAGCAGCAAAGGGAGTAGAGGGGAAATGAGTTGTGCAGTGTTTCCAGCTGCAGTAGGGGAGCATATGAGAGTGCAAAATAAAACTAGTTAAAAAGAATTCCCGTAGAGATATGCATCTGCAGGCATATCGTCTTGCTCCCCAAGTGTAGCTTTTACAGTTCTAAAATGTCATGATGATAATTTCTTCATTTTTTAAAAAAATGTGTTTTATAAATAAGTGGGGTTGTTTTTTAAAGAAACCATGTTTAATGCATGGTGTAAGACAATATACTGAGAAGAAACCAAAAGGCAGGACTTGGTATTTAATATCAAGACTGATTATACATGCAATTAAATATATGGCTCATTCACAACAACATATACATATCAAAGACTTTTCTTTTGAGATTTGAGATCAGTTTGTTGCTCACATACATGCTCATTGCTTTGTAACAGCTAGATTAACCCCAAGTTTGCTTATGGGAAGAAGATATCACTTAAATTATATTTGGTAAAGCTTGAGAACAGACCAAACGGCTTTTTCTTTATGAGCAACTTCTCCTAATTTGCGTCTTCTCTCTTAATTGTTTTTTGTGGTGATTGACCTTCACCCAGATCTAAAACCTCTTTCTGTCAATTTTCCAAGCTTCTCCCACAGTGTAGCAGTACATAGGTACCAATGTTACCACATAGGAAAGCAACTTTACTTCTTGAGAGAACTCCCAAACAGTTCATTTCTGAATCTAACCACATAGAGTTGCTATGCTACTATTGTAATTGTTCGGATAGGCAGACTTCCTCTCCCCTGCCCGTATTTCTAATTTTGTGTCTAAAAACAGGTACTGTATTGAATTGTTGTCAAAGTCTATTTTGCAATTTCCTAGTAGGAAATAAGGCCATAGGACTGAGAAAATTTTCAGATATACCTGTGGAAGCTTCTGGGTTGGGAGAAGGAAGCTCAGGTAACAACTATCTGTGTTTGGTTAAGTGGTGTAAATTGCTCAGCCATTACAAGCTTGTGTCAACAGAAAACTCTTAAAAGCCAGTCTTGCCTTTACAATCTTGACTGAAAGAAAAAATGTTTATTTTGTATGTATGTATGTATGTATGCATGCTCTTTGATCAATAGCAAGATTGACTGCCCTATTTTTGAGTCAAATTTAACCTCTTCAGGTCACCAAACCTCGATATTGATTCCAACAGAAGACAGTATCTACTTATTACTTACCTCCATGTTTAGCCACCTGCCTCAAATTCTTACGAGCATTCTCACCCCTGCCTCACTCACTAGAGAAACAAAAATGAGTTCCTTTTCCCATTCATACAAAACAAGAGTCATGTTTCTTTCCTATACATCGCTCAGCTGGTGGGCCAAAGCTTTAACTTGGAAGCTTATTCCAAAAGAAAAGCAAGATGTGAAAAATCCTAATTAGTAATCATAAAGAGTTGCTTTGATTTTCTCCAAGTTTCATTAAGAAACCAAACTAACTCAGCCTCGTTTATAATTCAATATCCTTGTCTTCATAAAATGTAACAGATGTTCTACACCTGTTAAATGGAGGAGACAGCCTGCAACTAAAGACATTTAACCTGCAAACAATAATAAATGTTTTCAAGTTCTTTGTAAGAGTTTAGTGGCATTGTATGAATCATTTTTTTTGGGGGGGGGCAGACTTTCAGATGCAATCTCCCAAATTTGACAGTGGCAAATCTAGCTCTATCTGAATTTAACATCTATTTGGGTCATAAGTCATATAAATGCAGGGGAAAAAACATGCAGTACCTTTTCTCTCAAACCTAGGCAACATCTCATTCTTGAATGACAAACTTGAGTGGAGCCAGATGGGATCAATTTGTCTAATTCACTTTTCATAGGTCATCTGTATAATTTAATGGAAAAGGAGTAGAGTTGGCAGCTATGCTATATGAGTGTGCTGAGAACAAATTATGAGGCTCAGATCGGACAGTCATATGCAACAAAGAAGACATGACTCTCAACATTAAATTAAGAAGGGAATTCTAACAAATGCAGCTTTTTGAGTTATAGGGATCAAAGAAAGAAAAGAACTGTCTCTGATTGCCAACAAACTCATATTTTAATCCTAGACTGAAACTACTTCACCCAATAATTCATGTATTGCTACTCCTAGACATTTTTCATTGCAGTCATGCTTTGAAGTTGCCAACATGCAGTTACTGTGTGCTACAATATGGTGGGAGGTGATGTAAATATGCCACTCCAAGGTATACTTTTGGCACAATAACCTGCATATCAGTCAAACAACATAAACAAATAAGGACATGTATGCAGCAATGCAATCCACAAATAACATGTTGAACATTTCTATAGTTAGAGTTAGATCAATAAAGCAGTTTATGTAACCAGATTCACATCTGCCTTTCTTCGACTGGGGACATAGGGATGCGTATCAAACTATTTGATTTCTCAATTCAAGGACAACAATTCTGCAGCAGGGTAATTATTAAATATTGTGCTAATTGCTACTGCAGTTTGTTTAGTCATGTTATATTGACTAAACACCAATGGCTGAGTTCATACAATACACTAAGCCAAAGAAAACAAACCTCATTATGTGAATCTAGCCTCTATTTTGTACGGTAAATGTGAAGACTCCCTCACGTTGATTCCTGGAGATTTTTTATAGATTTTTTGGTAGCAATATGGAAATAGTTTGCCACTGCCTTCTTCCAGAATGTTTTTTCAACTTCCCAAACTAGCCTACAACATTGGCAGTTTCTGAGAGTCTCCCAGTCAAGTAGTAACCAGGCCTGATCCTTTTTAGCTTTTTTGAGATCAGCCAAAATCAACTAGATACTGCCAACCTGTACAATTGAGCACTACAATCTGCATGCTATCTGAGCTGCAGATTATTAGCTGACTCCAGATAATATATTG
This sequence comes from Charina bottae, assembly GCA_023362775.1. Lineage (NCBI taxonomy): Eukaryota > Metazoa > Chordata > Lepidosauria > Squamata > Charinaidae > Charina > Charina bottae. The sequence continues at coordinate 28,376,456 of JALMGJ010000003.1, read as the reverse complement.
ACCTTTTTACAAGGAACCAAATGATTTTCCAATTTTGCTATGTTTCCAATGTGGGATCAATGGAGGAGGACATTATGTATGTCATAGGGCAGGCAGGGGACAGAGTGTGTAACATGTACATGCCACGTCAAGAAATATAGATAAGCATAAGGTTTTAACAAGTCCAATGCTAACTTTTCAAGACTTGTGGCAAGTTACCTTTCTTATATGCTGGTCAAGGACCCTAATAAATTATTAATTGAAGTAAATAATTGACCATTCAATGTCTTTTGCTGATATTGCAGAATCTACTGTGTAAGTTTAATGGTAGAGCCGATCCTGCTGCATAAATAGATGGAGGATTTGATTGTGTGAACTATCCTTGGGTTGGAACAACCTTTCTTCCTTTTCTGACTTTTTAAAAATTGATACCTGACCTGGACTATTCAGAGCATTCATCAATCATGAAACAAAACATTTTTTTTCCTTTTCATACACAAAAATCAAACACAGAAACCTCCTACCATCACTCCAGTACAACTATATCTAGCAACACCTAGTGACTAATCTGTACAATATTATCCATACACCACTTCTACATCACATCAGAGTATTTCAGATGCCACTATTGATAGACAAGCAGCTCTTGAAAGTTGCATTTGTCTTTCTGATTAGCTTTTCAAGGAGAATTTTGTAGAGGATGGGATAGGATACTTGTACAGTTCTGGTAAACATAGAAGTCTGTGCTTGGAGAATGCTGTGCCTTGTCATCCTTGGCCAGGTTTAAACTGACATTCTTATCACAGGATTGTTGGCATGATATGACTTGCATATGTCTCATGATCAGCTGGCAGCTTTTTGATTAAAAATCAGATGCCAACAACTGCACCAACGATATAATTGCCAAAGGTGGCACAAAAGGGAAGGAAAAGGGAAATCTTTAAGTAAGACTTTGAAAGGGAACCCAAGGGTGCCAACTGTATGTCCCATATGTGTGTGCAAAGATAAACACTGACAAGAACCGTGCATTGTCATTTAATACCATATTATAAAAAGCGACTAATTAAAACTTAGCAGGTTCAGTTGGTCAAGTTTCATGGCTGAGTGCGTTCTGCGAGAACATGCTTCAGCCGGCATTTATGAGATTAATTTGTAAGCTCTTCAGATTCTGAATCTCTGAGGTTTATGCTGTCTGTGTGCTGTTTGCATAATGCAGTTTTATAGTGCTAAACCATCACCTATAAAGGGATTATTTTCATATTCAGCACATTAAAGATCTAGTGCCATTCACAGATACCATACTGTGCTTATTCCAGAGATAACAGGTAAAATGTCTCTTGCTCTGATTAGCTGCAAAGCTAACATAAGATCATGAATGTCTTGAGAAGGAATATCGCCCTGGAGAAATTAATTCCCCAGTGGTTTGATTAAAGTTTTAAAATTGCATTATTTCCCCATCATATTTGAAAGTCTTCACTGCCTTAAACTTAAGCCGTAACCCATGGCTTGCCATCTTCCCTGGAGTGTCTAGATGTGGCATCTTAGATTTATTGTGTGATCTCAGTATGTTATAACATCTCTCCTGACTAATGCATTATTACAGTACTTACATATACTCCCAAGGGCCACAGTATTGATTAGAAAATCACCCATCTGCATATTCATACCATCTGCACTATTCAAAAGAAAAAAAAGACATAATATTGGTTTTGTTTGAAATGAAATTCAGGAGATGATAATAGAGCAAACTATAATTTATTATTTTGTGTGTATATGTGCGCACACATTTGTTTGGTATGGCAAAATAGACTTGCAGCAATACCACAGAGGATTTAAGGTGGGAACATTTCCTTGGAATTAACATCATTGAAAGAAATGATAATGTGTAAATGCAAAGAAAAGGGTATCCATTCTTAAAATTGGATTTGGAACAGAAATAACAACATGTGAGAGGTGCATTTCAAGAGCTTTGCTTTGTGGCAACAGCGGTTTCTAATGGCAAATAGCTCAGTGTAGATCAGGGGTCCCCAACCTGTGGGCCACGGCCTGTTAGGAAGTGGGCTGCGGGGCTCCCTCCTGCAAACCCCGCCCCCCCAGTGCACGCGATTACCCCGCCCCCAGTGCGCGTGATTGGCTCCTGCCTGCAAACCCTGCCCCCCGGTGCGCGCGATTGGCTCCCACCTGCAAACACCCCCCGGTGCACGCGATTGGCTCCCACCTGCAAACACCCCCCGGTGCACGCGATTGGCTCCCACCTGCAAACCCCGCCCGCCCCCCGCAGTCCATGGAAAAATTTTCTTCCACGACCGGTCCCTGATGCCAGAAAGGTTGGGGACTGCTGGTGTAGATTATCAGATCTGAACTGCAAACAATCCAGATGACCACTAGATGGCAGCAAAGAGACATAGACAACTCTAATCCTTTCCTGCCATCTAGATACCTGTAGTTTTATTGCAGTCCAGATTTAGTAACCGAAAGCATGGCTGTCACTCTGGAAATAGATGCATAATCCAGATTGTCTGGTCAGCCATGCTATTGATGTTCATCATGATCTGAATCTCCAATTCATTCTCCAAGTATAGATCAGGTAGCTCATCAACTTCAATTCCTTATTGGAATATGGTGTTTTGAAAAAGTGAATGGAGACTCACTTACTGGGCCAAAATAATGATGCTACTATACTGATTCCTCCCCCCTCCCCCTCCCCCTCCTCGCAGGCTCATAAATCAAAGGAAAACAAATCACAAATGTAATGGAGGGATGGCATATTCATAATTCAAGGGAAAAGAGGGAGGAAAAAGAAAAAAAGGAGGAATTTCTTAGGAATAAGTATATATCACAAAATATTGGATGGAACCCCACACCCCCAAGAAGGAATGTGTGATCAGCAAGTAGATTTTCCTGTATGACAAATCAACCATGTACCTTCTAATGTGTACATACTGTGCATGAGCTGAGAATATTTATTTATTTATTTATTTATTTATGTTTCAATTTATATACCGCTCCATCTCCCCACAAGGGAACTCTGGGCGGTTTACAAAACACAACAATTAAAATCCGACAATTAAAACAACCTAATAAAATACTCTAATATAATAAAATTAAGTATAAAAATCCAAGATGCGATGGTTTGATGTTTAGATGTTTAAAAGGGCCCTATGGCCCCAGCCATCGCCAAGAGGAACTGTTCCCCCCCTCCCCCCACGCAAGGCGGCAGAACCAGGTCTTTAAGTTCTTTCTGAAGGCCGGGAGCGATGAGGCCTGCCTCACCTCCGGGGGTAGCATATTCCAAAGGGTGGGCGCCGTTACCGAGAAGGCACGCCTCCTAGACCCCATCAGGTGACATATCTTTACGGACGGGATCCGCAGCATGCCCTCTCTGAATGACCGAGTGGGACGGTTCGACATTATGGGGATGAGACGGTCCCTCAGGTAACCTGGCCCCATGACATGTAGGGCTTTAAAGGTGATAACCAACACCTTGAATTGGACCCGGAAGCACACAGGCACCCAGTGCAGCTGTCGCAGCAGAGGTGTCACATGCGCTGATCTAGGCGCACCAATAACTGCGCGAGCAGCCGCATTCTGGACCAATTGAAGCTTCCGGATACTCCTCAAGGGTAGCCCCATGTAGAGCGCGTTGCAATAGTCTATATGGGAGATGACCAGGGCATGAGTGACTGTACGGAGGGCTTCCCGATCCAGGAAAGGGCGTAACTGACGCACAACACGAAGTTGTGCAAAAGCCCTCCTGGCCACGGCTACCACCTGCTCTTCGAGCAGGAGCCGTGAGTCCAGAAGAATCCCCAAATTACGCACTTGGTCTGAATGGGGTAGTGCAACCCCATCCAGAACTAGAGATGACAACTTCCTGGATCCACGGGAGCCATCAATCCACAGCCACTCCGTCTTACCAGGGTTCAGTCGAAGCCTGTTGTTCCCCATCCAGACCCCCACAGCCTCCAGGCACTGAGAAAGGGTAGCCACTGCATCACTTATCTCACCAGGGATGGAAATATATAATTGAGTATCGTCTGCATATTGATGGTATCTCATCCCATGGTGACGGATGATCTCACCCAGCGGTTTCATGTAGATGTTAAATAGGAGAGGGGAGAGAACCTAACCCTGTGGTACCCCACAGACGAGGGGGCGAGGGTCGGATCTTTCCTCTCCTATTACCACCGATTGGGAACGGCCCTGGAGGAAGGAGGTGAACCAGCACAGAACTACGCCTCCCACCCCCAACTCCCTGAGCCGTCCCAAAAGGATACCATGGTCGATGGTATTGAATGCCGCTGAGAGGTCAAGAAGAGCTAGGATGGATGCACTCCCTCCATCCCGCTCCCGCCAGAGATCATCTGTAAGCGCGACCAATGCAGTTTCCACCCCATATCCCGGCCTGAAACCTGACTGGAAGGGGTCCAGATAATCCGTATCATCCAGGATCCTCTGGAGTTGCAACGCCACTGCTTTCTCAACCACCTTCCCTAAAAAGGGGAGGTGGGAGACAGGACGAAAATTGTCCAATATAGTAGGGTCCAGTGATGGTTTCTTGAGGAGGGGGTGCACCAAAGCCCCTTTAAAAGCAGCTGGGAACACCCCCTCCCCCAGAGATGCATTAACCATCACCTGGACCCAACCACATGTCACCTCCCGGGCTGCCTGTACCAGCCAGGAAGGGCATGGGTCCAGATGACATGTGGTGGCCCTTACAACCCGAAGGATCCTGTCCACTTCCTTAGGTCCAACAGGATCGAACTGTTCCCAGATAACCGGGCAAAGACATTCCCTCGGCATCTCCCCAGACTGTGCTACACGCTTAGAGTCCAACTTAGACCGAATCTGAGCGACTTTATCCTGCAGATGCTCAGAAAATTCTTCCGCATGGCCCTGTAGGTGGGTCACAGACTCCACCTTACCCAACAGAGATCTTATCTTAAACAGGGCCGTCGGACGGCATTCTGCGGACACAATAAGAGCGGAGAAATATTGACGTTTCGCCGCTCTTACCGCCACAAGGTAGGTCTTAACAGCGACTCTAGCTTGTGTTCGGTCAGATTCAGTCTTTGTCTTTCTCCAGCGGCGCTCTAGGTGTCTCTTAACCCTCTTCAAGACCCTCAATTCCTCTGTATACCAAGGGGAGTATCGGGTCAAGTGTGGCAAGAGAGGCCGCATAGGCGCGATCCTGTCCAAGGCCCCGGCCGCCTCCCTATTCCAGGCTGCAGCCAGGACCTCCGCTGGAGCGTGCAGTAGATCCTGAGGTACAGCCCCCAGCTCCCTCTGAAACCCTATTGGGTCCATTGGTCGCCGGGGGCAGACCAATCGACTGGGTCCTGCCTCCCTGCGGAGTGGGGCGGCATAAGAGAATCTCAAGGTCACCAGGGCATGATCTGACCATGACAAAGGGGAAAGATGTAACTCTCCCCTCAGAGCATACTGCCACTGCTCCGACAAGAAAACTAAGTCCGGGGTGAGTCCACTGTCTCGAGTTGGGTCTCAAATAATCTGGAACAGGCCCATGGCTGCCATGGTAGTCATGAACTCCCGAGCCACCTCAGAGGCACGTCCCAGGGACGGCAGATTGAAATCCCCCAGAACCATAAGCCTAGGGAATTCCACCGCCAGCCCCGAGACGGCCTCCAGCAGCTCAGGCAGGGATGTCGCTACACAGCAGGGAGGCTGGTACAGCAGCAACACTCCCAACTGTTCTCGAGAACCCAACTTGAAAAACAGGGTCTCACAACCGGTCACTTGCGGAGCAGTGCCCCTGAAGGCCACTAGAGACTCTCGAATTACAACCACCACCCCTCCTCCCCTGCCCCGGAGTCTCGGCTGGTGCCACACTTGAAACCCGGCTGGGCATATTTAAGAGAGGGCTACCCCCCCCCCCTCCGAGCTCAGCCAGGTCTCGGTGATACATGCCAGGTCTGCCCCCTCTTCCGTGATCAAATCACATATGAGGGGGCCCTTGTTGTTAACAGACCTGGCATTAAGCAGCAGCAGCCGGAAACCGGGGCCCTCAAGGATCTGCTGACCAGGACCTGGGTATGAACGTGGAGGGCCAGAACACGCCACCAGTAACAAACACCGGGGGCGTCTTCCCCAACGATGGCCCGCCCTCCAGTTCCCGTCATAACATCCCCGGCCCATCACCACTTCGATAGGGCAGCCCACTCCGTAACCCCCAGAGCTTCCAGGTCCAGATGCCTCCACTCCCGGACCTTCAAAGACCCTAGGTTGAAACACGGGTCCCCTCCCCTACGCACACATCTCTCAAGCTCAGTCAACTTCTAGTGATGGTAGCCCCCCCCCCAGCGCACCAGCCTAAGCTCTTGGCACTGAAAGGGCCTAACCACCACAACCACACCTGCAATGTCCCCCAACAACCACTCTCACTGGTCGCAGAGAGATATCATCCACTCCTGCCCACCACCTGTCTCCCACTCAGGTGTGGGCACTCATACATACTATCACACAGTCTTGGACTCCCCCCTGACTCTCTCACATCCAGGGGGGGCCACATTCACACTACAGGGACCCTAAAAAGTCTCTGCCGCCTATAAATAAATGTGGGTGCAGATGGGGGCTTCCTCTTAGTTGTTAAACTAAAGTTAATAGTTTAATAGTTAATATGTAAACATTCATTTGTTTTAAAGAATGTACAGTATATTCAACAATAATCAATAACAATCAGTAATAATAATAAACAGTAATCTCATCTTTCATTATTTCCAATGTGGATATGCTTCTTGGGTAAGATCTTTGTTATATTTGAAACTATTCTTATAATAAAGAAATGGAAAGATTTGTCCCAGCAGATGCAGAAATGAACATTCGGGTGGGAACCTTTGTCACATAAAATGAGTTACTTGAGTTTAAATCATGAATTTGGGATAGGGAAGCAAAATTATTTCAGATCTTTTAGCAGACATATGCATTACCATTAAGAGGAAAAAAAGATTCAAAAGTGCATGCTTTCCTTTTAGCTATACAAAAGAGGAAACCTGAATATTAGGGAAATAATCTTTCCCAGTTAAACAGAAGACATTTTTGCAAAGGTAACATTACACAGATAAGAAAATCAATACAGACTGATTCATACTTCATTGCAATTCTCCACACTCAATTCCACTTGGTGACTGGAAGTATGAACGGGCTGCATTAAAAAGCATTGTGTCTGAGGTGCTGAGCAAATCTTATCTGTTGTGTTACATCCTTGATGGCCCATTTGCACATACAAATAATCAATGGCTGATGAATATGCATGTGTTCTCCAGCCCTGCGCAAAAAAGGAAGAAAAAACAGTCGCTTTTTTGCTGATGGACCAAAGAGAAGCCAAATTATCTTTGTTCCACAAATTCAATATTTATAGTTTGTTCTCAGCTCTGGTATCTCCACTGTTTTTTAAAGAAATATTTATTTATTTATTATATTTTATAACCATCTAAACCTCAAAAGACTTTTGTAGATGGACAAGGAGCAACTATCAGAAGCCAGTGCCAACAATAAATATATAGAAATAAACTAAACCTAAATTTAGGAAGGAAGATAGATGCTTTTGAACTGTGGTGTTGGAGGAAACTTCTGAGAGTGCCTTGGACTGCAAGAAGATCAAACCAGTCCATACTCCAGGAAATCAAGCCAGACTGCTCACTTGAGGGAATGATATTAAAGGCAAAACTGAAGTACTTGGCCACATAATGAGAAGACAGGATACCCTGGAGAAGACGCTGATGCTAGGGAACGTGGAAGGCCAAAGGAAGAGGGGCCGACCAAGGGCAAGATGGATGGATGATATTCTGGAGGTGACAGACTCGACCATGGGGGAGCTGGGGATGGTGACGGCCGACAGGAAGCTCTGGCGTGGGCTGGTCCATGAAGTCACGAAGACTCGGAAGCGACTGAACGAATAAACAACACAAACCTAAATTTACATCATTGTAGTGTAGCTGACAATTATTCATCTGGCACTGGTCATTCCCACCGATCAAGAACCCCAAGGAACAGTGGAACAATGAAGCTTTTATAGGCTTCTGGAAAGTCATGAAAGCAGGGACCGTCCTCACCTTGGGCAGCCAGCTGTTTAAGAGGAGGGGAGCTCCCACAGAGAACGCCCCCCCTTTGAGCCCCTCCTGCCCTCCGTCTCAATAAGTGGAGACCTTTAACAGGCAATCTCAGTGCACTCAGACTGAGTGGGCAGTCTGGAAGATACGAGGGTCCTCAGCCATACAGAGTTTTGTAGGTAATAACCAGGCCCTTGAATTGCACTCCAAAACAAACTGGTAGTCAATGCAGCTCCCATAGCAGAAGGATTACATGGCACCAAGAAGGCTGACCTATAAGCGTATGAGGCTGCTGCATTTGCACCAGAATGCTAGCATGTTTTTCACAGGGAAGCACTGCTGTATTTTCTTTATTTTGTGATCTGGAAGAATCTGGGTTACAAGCCTCAGTTTAAAAGGACAAGCTGAGCTAAAAAAATTTTATCTTACCTTTGGTGCCAGAAGGACTCCAAAACATTAACATTCCAATTACCATACAAGGCTTATCTTTGTGTTTGTTACCATGTGAGGTATGCTTGCTTCAGCTTGGCTGAGCTGGGGCGATCACATGCTGCTGGGTTGCCATGGTAAATGATTGTTTATGTTCAAGAAGTTAAGTTGTATAAAAAGGTGATCCATTGTTAAGCCTGAAGACTGCTTATCTCTATCTATTCAAATGTAAGGGTTTTTTTTTTGCCTGCCTGTCCCTCTCTGGAGGTGAAAGAGATTGTAAATATGTTCTTTTGTTTTGAATAAATGCAACTATATTTTTTTACTGCAAAAGACCAGTTTATTTTATTGACCTCTCTTTGTTAGCTTCTAAAACTCTGGAGTTAAAAATAAATATTAAACAAGCACAACCCTACCAAGAGGCAAAGTTGGTGTACTTCCTTAATTCCAGAAAGCTTCCTTCCTTCCACCAGTCTCCATCTTCCATCAGTCTTCCAGTTCACCGTTTGGCTCTCACTCCATCCTGGAGAGCTGCAAGCAGGAGGACCCCTTCCTGTTCTCTCCCTGCAGGGAGGGACCACTTTGCCAAACCCCTGTCTCTTACTTGGAGAGCAAGGTGGTTTTCACCTCTTTCTCTTTTGCAGGTAGGTAGGTAGGTAGGTAGGTAGGTAGGTAGGTAGGTAGGTAGGTAGGTAGGTTGGTTGGTTGGTTATCTATCTATCTATCTATCTATCTATCTATCTATCTATCTATCTATCTATCTATCTATCTATCTATCTATCTATTATTTTTATTTATTATTCAAATTTATATGACCGCCCATCTCCCCCAACGGGCATTTTGGTGCTGAGATTGAACTAAAGCACCAGTGATGGTGCTTTTTGGGTGGAGATCACTCTGCTCAGGGTCCGGCAGCCTGAATATCCTCCCAATCAGCTACATCTGTATTTTAAAAATATTACAGAAAGATCCTTCCTTGGATCTTTTCTCACCTTTTCCTCTCTCCCACCTCTAAAGGCTCTGGAGAAATCTGGATTCTGAGCATGAAGGCCACATTCTAGGTCAGAGCTTTCCAAACTGTGTGTCGCGACACAAAAGTGTAATTAAGGCTGAATTAATTTCTTTGTCATATTTCCCTCCTCCCCTGGACTCAGGAATCTTTTTTGTAATGGCCCTGCTTTCTCCTATTGTGGTCAGGTTCCCTTCTCCATGTTCCCAGGATCTGTTAGACCAGAGCTTTCCAAACTGTGTGTCGCGACACAAAAGTGTGTCGCCCCACACAGTCTGGTGTGTCGCCACACAACCTGGAAGTGCTGATCATCATCAGCGCTTCTGGGTTTTCCCGCGGCGACACACCAACGGCGGCGCACAAAAACTCGAAAGTGGCAGCAGTGCTTCCGGGTTCTTGCGCGCTGCCGCAAGGGTGGCACTTCCGGGTTTTCCCGCGGCGACACACCAACGGCGGTTGGTGTGTTGCCGTGGGAAAACTTTGGAAAGCCCTGTTCTAGGTGAAGATGCTCTAACTTAAGATCAGCTTCTGAGGATTATACAGATACAACCTTGGCATTTTCTTAGGAACAGTGTAGAAATACTTCGTTATTGCCTTACTTCCTGGATGCAGTTGGCTTCCCAGTCTAGTCTGCAGCCATGATATTCTGTGGTGGTCTCCCATCCAAACAGTATCCAGGCCCAACACTGCTTAGCTTCTGAGCCCACAAAAGCTCACCTAGGTACTGCCATCTGTTGATTCCCAAATGCAGCATGCCCATTTCTTTTAAAGATTACAGAAAAGAGAAATAAAAGATACAAGGGCTGCTTGCTGATCCAGGAGAGAAGAAAAATAGTGTGTATACCCATTTGTATGCACACAGAATGGGTGTCTAGAAGTGAGAAGGAAGTCCAAGGAAAGGGAAGATAGATGAAGAAAAACTAGAAGGTATGTAGTTTGGACTTTTTAATTTGTTTATCTAATTTATCTGCTGCTTCAATCCAAATGGGCTTTAGTTGCCCAAGAGCATTTGCATGTTAATGTCCAAAGGGAATTTTTTGCCCCATGGACTCTTCGATCTTGGGATGTCCGCTAAACAAAGCCCATTCAGTTTGCTTCCTTCTTGTCAGTTTACTTCCTCCTCACCACCACTGTCACCAGCTGCAGGGCCTGCTCCTTCTCTGCTATCAAGTACCCACGTGCCAGACAGAGCACTTGAAGCAAGCTGGCAATGATAAAGTAACTATTTCTTCATGGTTATTATTTGCTTAGACGCTGATCTCCCAGGTGTCTTATTGAGGACATCCCATTACATGTCCCCTGAATCAGGGTCTGGAAAGCATCGCTTTCTGCTTAAAAAAGCATATTTCCTTTGTGCCACCTGCAGGTCAGTGAAGAAGTTGGTAATAACAATAAGAACAGTGAGATGCCAAGAGGTGGCTCTTTTCAGAAGCCTGTTAGGGTGCAGGTCTTCAGCATATGCCCAGCCAGGCCAACTCTTGACACCAACGTGAGTGTTAGGCCTGTAATTATCATTAGATGCCTGTGACTAAACTCAGTGTGTGTCTTCTGCAGGCTCTTTTTCTTCGAAGATATAGCTCCTAAAGGAAGTGGAAAGTCCAGAAAAACAACAAAAGAACCCGTAGTCTGCTCTTCATAGCAATTTTGTGCTGCTGGGATCACTGATTAACAAAGATAAGGTCTTCCGGCAGGGAAGCTAAATGGAGTTCATTGTGGGCAAAAGAGCTGAAGAGGCCAAAAAGGTAAGTCTACATGAAACAGGTTGAAATGGGAGACTACTAAGTTTGGGCTTCACTTCTTTAATGTAACCATGTGGATGGCTTTTAAATATCAGCTGCTTGTGAGAATTACAGATGACAGCTACTGAAAGGAAATATCTTTATGTCATTATAAACCTCGATCAGAGATGCAATGACAGAAAGCACCCCTGACAAAGAGGACTCACTGGAAAAGACCCTGATGCTGGGAAAGACTGAAGGCAAAAGGAGAAGGGGACGGCAGAGGATGAGATGGTTAGATAGCATCACCGATGTAACGAACATGAATTTGAGTAAACTCCGAGAGACAGTGGAGGACAGGAAGGCCTGGCGTGCTATGGTCTATGGGGTCACGAAGAGTCGGACACGACTAAACGACTGAACAACAACAAAAAATAGGCCAGGGTGTAACTTTCTTGAACTAAACAAGGGGGAAAGTTCACTTCTCTGTGCACGATTTTGGCAAGGCCTTCCACAATGTGGCACCCCCCACTCCCTAGATCAGCCTTTTTCAACCTTTTGACCCTGGAGGAACCCTTGAAATATTTTTCAGGCCTCGAAGAACCCCTGCACATTCAGGCTCAAATATAGGCCAGGAGTTATAAAATTATTATATTTGTTTCATGTGTAGGCCTGTATATATGCATTAACAGCGTTCTTGAACTAAAAATAAAGAATGAAATTTACCTCTTTAATGTGAAGTTGCCCGAATTTGGAATAATTTTTTTAATAAATCGTGATCTCCCAGTGAACCCCTAGTGACCTCTCGTGGAACCCTGGTTGAGAAACCCTGCCCTAGATATACTGGGTGAAGTCCCATAACCCCTAGATGGCATCCTGAAGCCAACATATATACCAGCTTGCCCACCACAGAGAAAAAAATAGCTTAGTCTTTTAACTCCAGAATGCTATTTCTTAGAGACTCCAGAGACCAAGTGTGATATAATGACTGTGGGCATGAACCATTAAACAAGAAGTTCCCAGTTCAATTGTTGCCTGAAACATGGGCTCATTAAGTGGCTTAGGCATACCACTATTGCCTTTGCAAACCCCAGCCCATTCTTGATACTGGAACAATACTTCATGGGTGTCCTAGGAAAGTTTCTGTGATGTGCAATACAATTTGAATATTTGAAATGGCAATATTATTTTGATGATCTCTGACACATCCTAAGGCAGTCCTGAGAAAGAGAAATACTGCTTCTCAAGCTTTTCCAATTGGATTAGAATGAGCACACATTCAAGACACCAGTCCCCAAGGATATGTCAATGCAGGTCAAGCAACAAAAGAGACAACTCTTTTTACATTGCCATTTTGGGCTGTTGAAGAAAATGCCCTTTGCAACCCTATTTGCCATCAGAAATTGGCATTTTGTCAACAGTGGGTTTTAACCCATTTCCCAATTGTTTTGCAGGTTCTTAAACATATTTTTTCTAAATCTGGACCAGAAATTGAGTCAACAATGCTGTAGAAATGTTTTCCAGGCACTAGGTAAGGATATACCAGATAAACTCGCAGATACGTCCATCCGTGGATAAGCTGACTCTCGCATTTTTAACCAAAATACTGTGAAAAATGTGCCACCCGCAGATAAGTCAACCCTTGAAATTTTCATATGTTTTAATTTCCACAATTGGCTTATCTGCAGGTGGCAATTTTTTTGTGGTATTTTGGTTAAAAATTCAAGGGTTGGCTTATCCATGGATGGGCTTATACACGAGTATATACGGGATATACGGGTACTTTTAAAAAGTATTACCGTATATACTCATGGAAAAGCCTGTCCGTGGATAAGCCGAACCCAATTTTGGGGGTGTATTTTGGCACCTAAAATTCTTATCCACAAGTATATACGGTATGTCTACAACCACCTTTTTAACAAGGAAAGAAAAGTAAGATTTCCAGCAAGCTGGATTCTTTAGGAATCGTGGAGCCTCATATCCCTACAGCTGTCATCTTTGTCTTCAGTGAGGAGATCAGTTTCTACAGTACTGAAATGCGAGAGCCACATAAAGGCACCTGAGACCTACAGCCAAAGTCAGTCCATAAAAGGCCAATTTCAAACAATGTTGACTTTATGGGTGGGATGACATCAGGAGGGCACAAATTGGAAGAGAGTTCTTCAGTGTGTTGTGCTATGCAGGGTACTGATTCCCTTCTGAGCTCTCAGCTTGCTTCCACGTAAACATGGGAGATGGTTACCGCACGGTGCCAGTGCATTCTTTAAATCTGGTTAGATGACTGTGGGTTTTATCACAGGACCAATGTAGGTGCCAAGATTTGAGTGCCTGCGTGTGAAGAATAAACAGCCCCCATGGCATTGGAGAAAATTGCATTCAGTCGCAGTCGAGAACTTAATAGAGCACTACTCTCTTCAGGGGCCCCTAACTTCGTGATGCAGTGACTTGTACTTTGGCAGAAGATCACTTTCAGCACCAATGATTAGAATTGTTTCCCTTCCACTATTCCCATGTTCCCATGGGCATTTTCTGGTCCCCTGTCAAGATGACAGGATATCAAGATGACAGGATGACAGGAGGGGCGCGGTGGCTCAGCGGTTAAGACGCCAGGATTGTCGAATGGAAGATCGCACATTCGGAGGTTCAAATCCCTAGTCCCATGTGACAGAGTGAGCTCCCGCACTAGCCCCAGCTCTTTCCAACCTAGCAATTCGAAAGCATGCAAATGCAAGTAGATGAATAGGTACCACTTCGGTGGGTCGGTAACAGCATTCCGCACGCGTCATGCTGGCCACAAGACCGTGGAAGCGTCTTCGGACAACTCTGGCTCTTCGGCTAACAAACGGAGATGAGCACCGGCCCCTAGAGTCGGCCACGACTGCACAAATGTGCGGGGGGAACCTTTACCTTTTTATCAAGATGACAGTTGTTTTTCATGCAATTTATGATGATTAACCTGGGGGTCCTTGAGGATTCTCAGCTCCTGCTGGATGCAAGCTATGGTCAGGAGGGGGTTTGCCCAGATTTGGCTGTTGCACTAATTATGACATTTCCTGGAGCTGTCAGTCACTCATGCTTTCATCACCTCATGGGTGGACTACTGTACTGCACTCCAGATGGGGCTGCCTTTGAATACCACCCAGAAACTGCAACTTGTGCCAAATGCAGGGGCCTGCATCTTAACTGACACAATTCAGTATTGTCATATAATGCCAATATTGTGGGAACTGCATTGGTTGCTGTTTGTTTTTGTTTTGTTTTTTTTCCACTGAGTGCAATTCAAGGTCCTGATGATTACCTTTAAAGCCTGTCATGCTGTGGACTGCTGCTGCTGGCTTGTGCAGAGAGCCAATTGTTAAATTTTATGGAATTTTGCAAGCAGGTGGAAAGCAGAGCTCAGCCACCACGCCCAGCAAGCTGATTGGCTGTTTGGCGGCTAGTGGTGCAGTGGCAGGAATGGAGCCAGCAGAGGGGGTTGTTAAACATTTACCAGCACACCACAGCCCAGATGGCTTGGGGGCTGGCGACCTCTGAGACCGCTTACTCCAAATAGAATCTGCAGGCCTGTGGACAGTTCCCAACCTTTGAGAGGCACAATGAGAGGTGACTCAGAGGCCAACATTCTCTGCAGGAGCTCCCTTCCTGTGGAATACCATCTCACCAATATAAGAACTGCTTTTTTTTTTTAATCCGTTCAATCGTGTCCAATTCTCGGAGACTGCCTGGGCAAGTCCCTGCAGTTTTCTTGGCAAGGTTTTTCAGAAGTGGTTTGCCCTTGCCTCCTTCCTAGGGCTGAGAGAAAGTGACTGGCCCCAGGTCACCCAGCAGGCTTCGTGCCTAAGGTGGGACTAGAACTCACGGTCTCCCAGTTTCTAGCCTGGTGCTTTAACCACTACACCAAACTGGCTCTCAATAAGAACTGCACCCTCACTTTTAATATCCAGAAAACTTTTGAAAATATACCTTTTTTCAATCCACAGTTGGGAAACTAGAATGAGACTAGATGTGTGATGAGTGTCCCTTTTTCTGATGATTTACAGGGCTAGATGTAGGATAATAACATAAATGTCATTGCATTTTATTGCTTATATATTTACAATTTTGATTATTGCATTATTATGTGTTTGTATGTTGCTGCTTAGAGTCAAAATGATTGAAGAAGCATAAAAACATGTGTATTGAATCAATAAATTATAAAAAATTAGGTTGTTAATATCAATACCACTGAAGATACAGATATGTGTGGCACATTATACAACTTTCCCTAACACTGGTGGCACTCAGAATGTAACACAGAGCATGCATCTAAATGATTTTATTCTCAAAAGATTTGAACACTGATGTCACTGTCACTATGCCTTTCATTTCCCTCCCTGGCAAGAGTCAATAAAACCTTTTCTAAAATAAATTACAATTCAGGTATAGGAAATGTGAAGTTAAGGTAAGAACTGAGATACTAAGTTTTCCTGGCTGTCCACAGCCTTGTAGCCTCACTCCTCCAAACTTTCAGTGCTCTGGACTGGCAGGTATTTTCATTCTCCTTCCATCCCACTGTATAAAACTGGAGAGCAGAGAGGAGAGTAAACGAGAGTTCCAAGGTCAATGATACATGTATTATTTTGGATGGAGACTAACATTTCTGGTCCTTTATAATGCACAAGGAAACTAGGTTCCTTCTCTGGAAGCCTGCACCTGGCCAACCATAGTCAAGGTCTCAGGGGGGTTGCTAGCTATACAATTGCATCCTTGCAAAGAATGCAGCAGTTTTGCTTACTATGGGAACACGCAGTGAAGCACCACCAGGAAATGGGCTGCATCACACCTGGACGCCTTGCTTGAGCACAGAACCAGGTCTTCAAGGCCTTTCGGAAGGCCAGCAAGTCCTAGATGAGCAGAACATCGGCCTATTGTAGAACAGAGGAAACAAGCCCTACTTATAGAAATGCATCAGACCCAGGGTTTAAATTCTAAGGCTTTTTCTCCTTCCTTTTTGAATCAATAGATTTTTAGTTGTTCTTTTCCCAGCCTGAAGGTCAAGATCTCTTTGGTGATTGCGTAACTATTCTGTCTTGCTTTATTTCCTGCATTGCAGTTTCAGCAGTTACACCAATGTTTTCTGATGCCTCATCCCTTCCTGTTCTTTGCTTCATCTTCCTCTCCCATTCTTCTCTGCTCAGTCTTCCAAGTACTGAGATCTCCTTCGTTATCTCCTTCTACCTTACTTCTGTTTCAATGAATGCTGGGTAAGAGAAACCGAAGGAGCTGCATTGCAGCAACATAAAGCCAGGGGAATTTCCTTGCTTTAGAATTCCCATCCACCATTTCCAGCCTCTCGGTACCCTGCCTATTCTATATTTCTTTCTAGCCTGTGCAAAGGCTGTCGCACCTGAAGTTGCTCTTCCTTTTCTGTAATTGATCCCACAGCTTGACAGCTTGAGCACAGCCCCTCAATGACCCCCACCTCTTTAAACAAGGTTGCAAGTGGTGGCCAAATAACTTGTAAGCCAGGAATTGGCAATCCATGGTGGATTGTAGATATGCTCTATTGCTAAACAGACTTCAGCCACAGTAATATCAAGAATGGATCACTCTATCCCCAACTGATGTCCAATTTCCTGGTAGTAGACATGGTTGCCAGCCACCCAATAGCTATGGTTACCTGCTTCACCATGGAAACCAAAGTGAATATGGCTTCAAGTACCATCAATTCAGGCTGCAGTATAGAACATGTCCAGTAATAGCTCCATTTCAATCTAACTCCCAAGCCAAAGAAATTGGAAATCTCTTCTTCAAGAGGATTTGGAGAGGAAGTAGAAATGTATGAGGAAAAAGCAGAATCTGCAGCAGGAAGACAAAACAGCATGGGCTTGAGAGTTTCCAAAAGTGTTCTGACAATATCCACCTACATCCACAATCACTTTCATTTATTCTGACCACAGAGAGGGAAGGAAAATGCAGCACCAAAGAACCTTCACACGATGTGCTAGGAATTTAAGGTGTCAAGAAATGGCAAATTGATAAGAAGGTGATCTAGTTAGGGCAGCACGGTGAACTGGAAATCCATGTGGAAGATCCCTGATCATAGTTTGTTAAGTTCTTCCCCTACTATCAGATTAATGCTATGCTATTTTCTAGACAATTGCTTGTGTGATGTCATGTTCTCAAGGAAGGGAGCAGTTGTAGTCCACTTTTAGGGCCTTGGAAGATAACAGGTCTTTACATAAGACCCTTGATTGATTTTTGCACTGGGTACTGTCATTATGCAGGTGAAACCTAATAAATTCAAATTCATATTCATTTTGAAATTAAAGACCCAGAAGTCAAAGTCACTGTACCAGAACCAAATCTCATTTCTGAACCCGCAGTAATACAGGACAAAGGTTCCAGCAGATCACATTTACAAGGTCTAGTAAAAAGAAAGTGACATTAACCCAAATATGCACATTTTGGGGGCATCTGTTGCAAATGATAATGTTGTCTTCCAGTGAGTCTGTTCCTGATCAATGAGCCCCTGAAGGGAGTTGATTTGGAGAGACTACATAGTGGGGATGCTGTTCAAGCTAGACCTTATTTTAGATGCCTCGGTGACACAGGCCAAACAAACTGCCTTTCACCAGCTTCAGCTAATGCATCAGCTGTCACCACTCCTGAATATAGATATCCTGGCGAGATATCCATGACCTGACAACAGCCAGATTAGACTACTGTGATGTTTTGCATTAGGGCTGCCTTTGAAGTGACCCAGACAACATCTAATACAGGCTAGCTATGTAAGCATAGTGGGAAGGATTACATGGAATTGTGAAATGGTGGCTGGATTACGAACAGGAACTAGATGTGTGGAATATACTGTTCGTTATAGACTGGCCTAAGACTTTCAGTTGAACACAAATAGCTTAAGGTTTTTTGTTTTGCAATGACTAAATATATACATTGCTAAAAATTCTTAGTTTGCCATTCCTACCAGCAGGCCTCATTCCCCATCTCATTCTTGTTTCTATTCTTTCTGGCTCTTCTTTGCAATCTAAGACGTTGGCTCCTCCTCTTCATTGACTGGGGTCACATTTCACCACCCTTACATTGCCAAGATTGAAGTAGCTCCAGAGGCTACCGGTGCAATTCTAAGCATACTTTAACATCTGCTTTTCAGCTTTAAAGCCAGATATAACATGCCTCTGAAGGGCTGTCATATTATTTGCCTGCTTGCTAAAATCATCGGTGAGGGTCTTTCTCTGGATTCTACTGCATGTGAAGCAGCAGCACGTGGTGTCAGCTGATAAGAGGATGGTCTTGTGTCTTGGTGCTTGAAATATATATCATGCTGCTCAGGAAAACCTGTTTGGTTCTAGTTTTCTTTAGTTTCAAATGCCAGATTAAGGTGATTTTTTAAACCTATGTTTTTATGAAGTAGGGATATTTTTTGTCACCCATTGCTGCTTCTGAATTTATATCCAGTAGGGTTGTAATACAGTTTCACTTTGGTTTTCCATTTACTGTTTGTTGATTTATCATTTTGTAGCTTGTTATTTTATGTGTCATTAAACTGAAAACTGCCTTTCAGATTAAACGGAAAGAACTTGAATTTGTAATGGTTTCTAACTACTTTCCTCTAACTCTGGGCTTTGTCATGCATTTAATATAGGAATGCCACCAGCAATATGCTTTAAGGTATTTCCTCCTCTGTACAAGGTAATGCTTTAGCATCCTGGAAATTTACTTAAAATACAAGTATATCTTTGTGTAGTATCTAGAACAGAAATAATCTAAATTTGAAATTCTTCAATCTTTGTCAAGACCAACCAAAAATGTTCAACATTCTGGATAAGTGTTCAAGATATCTTCATTACACTAGATGTTCCAAAATAAAGCAAGGATTGAGAAACTGACAGTGTTAAAGTTGTAAATTCTGCATGATTCAGAATCTTTAAAAAATGGTGAGGCTGAGGTGATGCAGACTTAAATGGCTGTGATGCTTCATTAATTTTTTTCTTCCTTTTCTAGTCCATTTAAGGCATTTCCCATGGTGTCTTCATGGTTTTTTCTCCTCTCTTCCCCAACATCCTACTTGACCTGGAGATCTTGAAAACATGCTCATAATTTTTCATGCATTTTGAGTAAATTCTAAGTAAAGACATCACATGGACTTTGATGTTATTATTTTATTATTATTATTTATTACATTTATATCCCGCCCATCTCCCCCACAAGGAGGGACCCTGGGCGGTTCACAGCAAGGTTTAAAATCAATTAAAACAATAAATATCAATAATAAACACTATCTATCTATCTATCATCTATCTATCTATCTATCTATCTATCTATCTATCTATCTATCTATCTATCTATCTATCATCTCATACAATTCGATCCAGGAATGGTAGTTCTCATCCCACCGGTCGATAAGGCTGGTCAGGGCAGATCTAAGGGACCAGCCAACCCCAAAACTGGCTATGTTGTTTTTTCTTATGGTCTAAATTAACTTACAATAATATGTGTTGACCAGAGTACCCATACAGCTTTTCCTTCTAACCTTGGAATTCCCCAAACTTGTTCCATCAACTTATTTTTCAGCCCATTGAGGCAAAGAAGTGGAGTCAAGCATCTACAATTCACTAAGCCTATGATGAACTCAAACCTTTGTTCTTGTGATGGAATGTATCCCTGAAGGGGTGTGTGTGATGTGATGGATTTTGGGCCAGAGGAAGGAGGGAGTGCATTCCAAGGAGATAAGCATTCTCACAGCCTTGAGAGCCTT
This sequence comes from Charina bottae, assembly GCA_023362775.1. Lineage (NCBI taxonomy): Eukaryota > Metazoa > Chordata > Lepidosauria > Squamata > Charinaidae > Charina > Charina bottae. The sequence goes on along the minus strand of JALMGJ010000003.1, from coordinate 28,356,497 downwards.
GGTTGGCAGACTAAGAGAGTTAGAGTAGCCCTGCCTTAGAGTTCCTGGGGTATTTACCCTTAGGTCAGTTAGGATAGGTTTAGTCTGGCAAGATTCTGTTTTATGGTAAGAACAATAAAGATCTAGAGTTGGAATACCAGCTCAACGTGGTTTTTGTTTGATCCCCTGACAGTTCTTGACAGTTAACAATTACCAGATAAAAAATAGGAACAATTGAAACAATTATAATTTATTTTATTTATCTTATTTATACCCCGCCTATCCCCTCCCTAATGGAGGGCTCTAGGCGGCTTACAATCACGTACTTCAATTTTATACAATCATATCATACAATACCCGCGCGATTAGGGAGGGGGTGAGGGAACCGGCTCTTCTTTTCCAGGCATTGGAACTACAAGTCCCAGAATGCCTCGCTTTTGGAGCCGGCTGCTGACATCCCGGAAGTTGTAACTGGGGTCCGTCGTCCTCTGCCGCCGTCCTCAGCCACCATTCCGGCTTCTCCAGATCTCCAGATCTCCGTCTCCGTCTTCGGCTCCGAGGCGACTCCCCGACAGGATGCCAGCATATTGCCCCACGTGAGTGGTACCCATTTATCTACTTGCTTATTTAGCTTTCAAATTGCTGGGTTGGCAGAGAGCTGGGGCTAGTGACGAGAACTCACCTCGCCATGCGGATTCGAACTGCCGACCTTATGGTCGGCAGACTAACAGCTCAACGGTTTAACCCGCTGAGCTACTGCGCCCTATTATCCCTAAATAGACCTGCTATTTAGGGATAATAATTCAATGAGAAAAGATAAACTTAAATGTACCACGACAGAAAGCTTAGATCAAGGGTCGGAAATGGCGGCTCGCGAGCCAGATGCGGCTCTTTGGCCCCTTGAGTGTGGCTCTTCCGCAGCTGAACTCACCCCCGCCCCTTCCACGTGATAGGCTCCCGCCCGCAAACCCCGCCCCCTGGCTCTCGCACTGAGCGAGGCCCGGCGCGGCAGGGAGGCAGCGCCATCTCCAGCCGCAGCAGCCCCTGCGCGGAGAGAGGCAAGCAGGCAGATAAGCGGGCAGGCCTCGTTTCCCGCCCCCATCATCATCTTCGCTCAACGCGGGCGGGCGGAAGCAGCCGAGGGGGGCGGGCCCGGCGGCGGAGGCCAGGGCTGCCCGCTTACCTGCCTGCCTGCTTCTCTCCGCGAGGCCCCCGATCCGGCTTGGACCCTGGGAAGGCAGCGGGGGGCCTCGCGGAGGGAGGCAAGCAGGCAGGTAAGCGGGCAGGCCTCGTTTCCCACCCTCCATCGTCTTCTTTCTTCCACGCGGGCGGGCGGAAGCGGCCAAGGGGGGCGGGCCCAGCGACGGAGGCCAGGGCTGCCCGCTTACCTGCCTGCCTGCTTCTCTCCGCGAGGCCCCCGATCCGGCCTGGACCCTGGGAAGGCAGCGGGGGGCCTCGCGGAGGGAGGCAAGCAGGCAGGTAAGCGGGCAGGCCTCGTTTCCCACCCTCCATCGTCTTCTTTCTTCCACGCGGGCGGGCGGAAGCGGCCGAGGGGGGCGGGCCCGGCGGCGGAGGCCAGGGCTGCCCGCTTACCTGCCTGCCTGCTTCTCTCCGCGAGGCCCCCGATCCGGCTTGGACCCTGGGAAGGCAGCGGGGGGCCTCGCGGAGGGAGGCAAGCAGGCAGGTAAGCGGGCAGGCCTCGTTTCCCACCCTCCATCGTCTTCTTTCTTCCACGCGGGCGGGCGGAAGCGGCCGAGGGGGGCGGGCCCGGCGACGGAGGCCAGGGCTGCCCGCTTACCTGCCTGCCTGCTTCTCTCCGCGAGGCCCCCGATCCGGCTTGGACCCTGGGAAGGCAGCGGGGGGCCTCACGGAGGGAGGCAAGCAGGCAGGTAAGTGGGCAGGCCTCGTTTCCCACCCTCCATCGTCTTCTTTCTTCCACGCGGGCGGGCGAAGAGCGGCCGTGGGGGGGGGCAGGCGGCGACGACAAGCGGCGCGCTTCAGGCTTTCAGCGCTGGAAGGCGGCCTCCTTCCAGCGCTGAAAGCCTGAAGCGTGTCGTTTGTCGTCGCCGCCCCCCCCCCCCACGGCCGCTCTTCGCCACAGATCCCGCCGGAGCTGATCTCCCTGGACCCCGGGCAGCTGGGCCGGGTGGACACCCTCTCCCGCCCGCAAACCCCGCCCCCTTCCACGTGATTGGCCCCCGCCCGCAAACCTCGCCCCCTTCCATGCGAATGGCCCCCGCCCGCAAACCCCGCCCCCTTCCACGTGATTGGCCCCCTCCCGCAAACCCCGCCCCCTGGCTCTCTAGCATTTCAAAATGTGCACGAGCATGTCAAAATGGCTCCCGGCATAAAAAGTTTGCCGACCCCTGGCTTAGATGATGCAAGTAGAGCTAGGAACTAGTTACGTTCAGTATGAGAAGGATCCATTGAGGAATCTAAGTTAATTTCACTCAAACTCAAATCAAGCGTTATATTTTCTATAGACGTACTATTACAAAGTATCAAACTGCCATCTTCAGATAATTGCACTTATTCACTAAACTGTAAGAGCAACTAATAAAACAATTTCAAAAATGCTTTTGTCCTATAGAGAATCAAGCCACTGTCCCATCCAACCCAATTCATTCTAAATGGCAAGGATTCTGCAAAGTCTCAGGAGTGGCCATTCCAAGGCCTGACACAGAAATGCTATGAAATAAACATTATAACCTGTATAAAAAGTGAGCATTGTACTATGTTATGGGTGCTTCTCCTAAATTGTTTCTTGAATATCCAGATAGCAGTTGTTCACCTATTGACCAACCTTTAATTTATCTCTCCTCCTCCTTTTCCTCCTGTTAGCACTGCTCTGAGGTATAGAGAATATCTCAACCCCTTGAAATGCCTTTAAATTGTACCTACTAACTGATACACTTGTTTAGATCCCTATACTTCGCATCCATTTCAGTGGGCTGACATTTTCAATGAGGTTCAACATTCCTAAAAAACAAGATAGAATCATCTGCATGATCCATTTCAGAGTCCTGGCAATTTTAGCATGTTCCCCTTAGCTTTAGCTGCCTCTGCCAAAGGTCCTTTACAGCCAGTGCCTCAGCTCCAAAAGCAATCCAATACATTGACTTCCACTAGCAGCCAGCTGGAGGCCTTTTGTAATCAGGAACTGGAGATCTAGAGTAGACAGATGACTAATTTACAACACTGTGTAGATGGATTAGGCAGCAGTCTGTTGAACATTTGTCAAGATAATTTGGTTTCCATGGAAACAGTTTGTCACAGAGGTTCACATGACAGTGATGGGAAATTTAAACAGGTGCTTGTCTTCAGGCTGGATGGGCCCACAGGCAATGGAAATTGGAACTCTATCCAGTTAAACTTCTTGAGTATACTAGATAATATCTGGCTGTCAGCTGAAGGCTGTCCAGTCTTACATTTACTGCATCGACAGGAGACAAACAGTTTTCAAGATAATCACCTCTTGTCCAGTACAGAACTCTGCTCGGTATCTTCATATGGCAATTTTACTTATAACATTTTTAACAAGTCTGCTAGATTAAACCTGAGAGCTACCCACTTTGGGTTCATTATAACTTGATTAAAACTCTGGAACCAACTTGATAAGAAGCTTGGCAAAACATTTTGCATTAACCTAGAAAGCTCAGGTCTTAGACTGCAGTAAGTCTTACAGAATGTGAGCTGCTAGATCAAAACAAAGATTCTTTCAGTACATGACCTCATCTGCTTAAATGAATCAAAAGATGCATTTCTAAAACCACTTGGCTTGATAGCTCAGATCTAAGGTCTTGCAAATAGACACCGCAAAGGCTGTCCAGTTCTGAATTTACATTTTACAAAGTGCTGCTTTATACAATATAACTAAATAGGTGTCTATAATGGGTTCATGAAGCTTCTAGAGAAAGTGTGTGCTTCATATGTATTTAGGAATATGATTTAAATCAATTTATCTAGTAAAATAGATACTGTAAGTCCTCAACTGGTCCCATCAACTTGTCTTTCAGCCAGTTGAGGCAAAGAAGTGGAGCCAAGCATCTGCAATTCACTTAGCTTATGATGAAGGCAAGCCTTTCTTTCTAATAACCATTTCAGATTAAGAACAGGACCGGTGGACATGCGTATTAGGGAAGAAGTACATGTGTACTGGGGAAGAGGTTCTACTGAATGTAATGGGATTTATTTCTGAATGACTATACATAAGATTGTGCTGTAAACCACTCTTTTGATGTCAGTTTTCTCCAGTTTTTTAAACATCTCCTATAATATTTTTCCAGATACTTGTTGTCAGGAAGCAATCTGTTCACTGTGATTTGTCAAGTACTGTGACTGACCCATATTAATTTATAAATTATCCATACTCATTTACTCAGAAAGAAAACACATACATGTTGACTCCTTATATAGATTACGTGTACTCAAACCATAACCTTTTCCCATAAATATTTCTAAACAAAACTTTATTATGCTTAAAGGTAAAGGTAAAGGTTCCCCCCGCACAGTTGTGCAGTTGTGTCCAACTCTAGGGGCCGGTGCTCATCTCCGTTTGTTAGCCGAGGAGCCAGCGTTGTCCGAAGACGCTTCCGCGGTCATGTGGCCGGCATGACGCGCGTGGAACGCTGTTACCTTCCCACGGAAGTGGTACCTATTCATCTACTTGCATTTGCATGCTTTCAAATTGCTAGGTTGGCAAGAGCTGGGGCGAGTGCGGGAGCTCACTCCATCACGCGGGGCTAGGGATTCGAACCTCCGAACTTGCGATCTTCTGATCGACAAGCCTGGCGTCTTACCTGCTGAGCCACCATGCCCCCTTATTATGCTTAAGCTAGACCAAAATACACTGACTTTAGGAGTTGGCAATGCCTATTTTCAAATGAAATCCCTAAAATGCCCAAGTTCTGCATAGGACTCTTTTTCACTGAAGTGGTTAAATATTTGTTTGGATTGTTTTACCTACCAGTGAGAGCTAAGTTATTGAGTTGGGATGGAAGTGAAACAAGCCAGAAAAAGTAGAATGTCAGGCCTATGCTGTGCAAATGCTTTGACTGGAAACAGTGAAGGAGAAAGAGCAAAGCTATGAATCAGAATAGCAACTGCCAAGAGCAGAAGTAAAAAAAAACAGCATATAACAGTATATAAGATCTTTGCAGCTGGTTATTGATTTTCTTTCTGACCTGAAACAGTCATGGCTTTAGATCAGAGATAGGCATTTGGGACATCTAGAATTTTGAGAGAAGGTGGTGGGTGAAGTTACAAAATGGATGCCATCGCCCATTTACCAGAATGTGCACTAGCTACTCAGAACACTTTCTGATACCAGTGGGACTTTTGTCCCCCTGCAAGTAAATATAACACAAGGGGCATTATTGTTATTATAATTGTTGTTTTTAAAAGTCAAATGGGACGAGAAAGGGTGATATAATGGGCTGTGAGAATAACCTTGGGAGACAGGAGGAAGAGCTGCAGCCTAGACAACAGTTTGACAAATGAAATCTGAATCCATAGCAGGAATGTAATTTGAGTAAGCGTCTCAGAATTGACCCTCCCTAGTTCTCTGGAATGTAAAGGCAGGGAGAGGGGAAGCGCCTTCAGACTGGCAAGGTTAATGTCAGCACTTCAAGATCGTCCAGACCAGGAAACCAAAATCATAAATACTAATACTACTTTTATTGTAAGTTTACATTAACAGAATCCTGCAAGTTTTACATCTTTTTTTAAAATAAAACCAAAAACTGTGAGAGAAGTGCAGTTACAAGATTTTATGAAAGAGCTGTACTTCCAATGGTACAACTCATTATCAATGTTAGTGGCATTAGTCATGGCACAATGAGGAGCCCTATGTTTATAGGAGATACTCTTCTGCTAGAGACTTCTGCAATTGCCTCTGAGAGAATCATCTCATTCACATGCATAGTATCCAGCTGGATCAGCAGAAGGAGGGAAGAGGGGAGCAAGGGGTCTTCTGTCATTGTTTATTCTGCCCTTGTATCCTACAGTAGACAAGGAGAGGGAAATGGGTTGGGGAGTTAAGGAGCAGCAGAGACAGATAATGGCTTGAAGCATTTCCTGGATCCCTATTTTTCTTCAGGAAAACCAATAAGATTCATCTACCAGCCTAATTTTTAAAAAATCAGCATTTGCCCATCTATCCTGATAATAGGCTCTTTCAGTACCTAAACCATAAAGAAGAGACTGCCTGTTGCATCTCAGTAGGACTTACTCATTTGGATGTAAAAAAAAAAAGGTTCAATGAGTATAGCTTGTAGAATCTTGTACTGGTCAGTGACCGTAATAAACCAGAATGAATGAATGAATGAATGAATGAATGAATGAATGAATGAATGAATGAATGAATGAATTTGGATGTACCTCCTCAGTCGTCTTAGGGCTGAGTGATTCCAGTATGTCATCTCTGCATAATATGAAAATTAATCATTCTAATTTGTTAACACAGAATTATGCCTACTGGCCAAAGATTTCCAACTTCTTTAAGAAAGGGACATGCCCAAGATAATGATGTGCATATCCACATGGATTTTGGACATTTGAAGGGAAAATGGTTTTTATTATTTTCATATCCTAAAAAGAAAAATCTTTTCAGGTGTCCTTCTGTTTTAATGCAGAGGAAGAATAGGAAACATGTTATATATCATGAGACAGTCATCAGTATTTTAATTTATTTCATGAAAGAGATGTCCTTCAATGTGTTAAAACTGGCAATCTTATATGAGAACGATAAGGATGCAGTTCTCTAAAACCTAGCACCTGAAAAATAACTATTTCATATCTCTGAGCAAGAACTCTGACCTCAGAGAAGTCCCCCAAGTAGGAAGCTATGTAAAAAGAGGATTCGCCTTGATTGCTTCAAGACACTGTTGTGTCTTTTACCTGAGAGTCTCCACAGAAGGTCACATCCCAGTAGTGTGATAAAAATAAGGATTGTACTCTCTGCAAAAGAATTAAAGCCAGTATCAATACATATAAGAAAAGAGAGCTCAAGATACCGTTATCTGGAAGTGAGAAAAGCACGTCCACATCTTATCAGAAACCTGGCACGCCAAAATGAAAGTTGGGAAGGGGGGGAACAAGAAGGGGACTCCAGAGGAATGAGGATACCACCTGGAGTAATAAGCACTTAAAGTGGCAGCTTCTAAATCAGTGTTGTACAAGGCAATTTAGCCCAGCAACTGGCCAAATATAAAAGACCTGAAACAAAAGATCCCAGCGGAGCTTCTCTGTCTGGACTGAGTGCTTGGCCGGCTCTAGGTTGCAAGAGTTAGAATGAATGAATGAGAGTGAAAGTGTGGGTGATAAACGTTCTAATGCAATAAAGCCTAGTCACACTTGGAACTCTTGTGCTTATAACTTGCTAACAGATCTTAGCTGTTTCTCCAATTGGTGCCTAGGAATTCTAAAATTCAGAAGACAGAAGGAAAAATTAGGGAAAGAACTTCCACTGAGTGGTGTATGTGTGTTTTTCCTAAATAAATTTCCCCATTTATCAGAACTGTACAACAGGGGTCCCCAACCTGTGGGCCACGGCCAACCCTGCCCCCCGGTGCGTGCGATTGGCTCCCGCCTGCAAACCCCACCCCCCGGTGTGTGCGATTGGCTCCCGCCTGCAAACCCACCCACCCCGGTCTGTGGAAAAATTGTCTTCCACGACCGGTCCCTGGTGCCAAAAAGGTTGGGTACCCTGCTGTACAAGATGAGTTCTTTCAAGAGAGCCCAGTAATGGTTATGTGTGAACTATTAATCAAAGGAAGCGGGAGGAGTTTGAGTTTAGTAAAAAAATCATTACGAACATTAGCCCATAAAGTTGCTCAAAGAAATGAGAGAAAGGAAAGTGATTGCACTTAAGTAGGACTTATAAAACTATGGGGCCACTTAGAATTCAGTAGGAAAGTTCACCAAATAAGTTCAGCCACGAGTTCCTAACAAAAGTTCCCTCAAAGTAAAAAAGTGTTGTATACTTCATGTTCTAAGAACTTAAGAAGGGAATAAGAAGAAATGAAAACTTTCTAGTAGGGATACTTTTAAAAACATTAAGATGAATGGTAAAAAATCTGCAATAGTGACCAGTAATGCTTCCCACAAACTTGTGTTCCTATCTGAAAGCAACCTGGCATATATTTACAGCAGTCAAAATTTGTAATGATCCTTAAACTCAGAGGATTGGAGTGGTAAGTGGCCACCACTGAAGAAAAGAGTAAAAACTCATTAGGTCAAACAAAGGACAGCAGCTGAAAAAGGAGGAAAAAATCCATAAGGAATACATTCAAACAAAAGTGATAATCAGAAGCATGAGACACCTAAGCTGATTTGCAACATGGGAACTCAAAAATAGATGTTAGTCATTTGCAGAAGAAACAGGCCCTAAGCCTTCAGAGGAAGAGAAAGAAATGCTGCAGAACAGAAGACAGGATAGTGAATTCCCTGATGGGCAGAGGGGGTACAGCCACAAGAAGACAAAGTGAAGAGTTTTAGTAATTGATGACTTACTACTAAGAGGAACAAAAAATGTATGCTGACTGGACCAATGGTATTATGAGGTGTGCTGTCTACTTATCATTTCATGAAATCTGCTTACAACCATGTCATTATGGACTTAGAATATCTAGGAAAGAAGTTCAAGGTTTTATGGGCTCAGGTGTCCTTCTCCTCGATCCTTCCAGTTTATGGAAGATGACTAGAAAAGAAAAGAAGAATCCTGCATGGGTAAGCCTGGTGAAGCAAACAATGTCAATAGGAATGATCTGGTTTCTGGAACCACAGTCTGAGTTATCTGGATGATAGACTGATGCCATGAGATGACTTGCACCTTACAAGGACTGATGAAAATGTGTTTGGCTAAAAAATGGTGAGTTTGATCAGGAGAGCTTTAAACTAAATCCCATGGAAGCTGGAGAAGAAAAGGACTTCAGATAAAGAGTTGTGTGCTATTTTAAAAAAGTGGAAGTGTTGTTGTAGTACAGCCTATTAAATCATTCAGCAAAAACTCATAAAGAACATTAGTCCATAAAGTTCATGGCCTAATGATGCTCATCATATGGGAAATATTTAAGATGAGCTTCAACTCTTAGTACCAGAAAGTAAATATGATTTAATAGGTATAATAGAAACCTGGTGGAATGACTTCAATGATTTGAAACATAGCAACTAAAGGATACAATTTATTCCAAAGAAACAGAAGAAATAAAAGTCAGAAGGACGTATACCACCTCTGCAGAAATCCAAATGAATGAACTTGGCCATAACATAGATGACATCTGGTCTAAAAAAAGTTGAAGAACAAATAAAGGCAATACTTTTGTCAACATCTACCAAACATGTAGAACATATGGATGAGACTTTCCAAAAGCAAATTATGGATCTTTTTAAAAAGTATGAAATAATACTTTAATCAATCTGGAATCTCTTGGGAGACAAACTTTGCCAAGCACGATCCTTCTAGGAAATTCATAGAATCACAAAATGTAAGAAAGTACCTTGGAGATAATTTAGTCCAACCTGCTGCCTAAGTACAGGAATCCACCATTATAGCACCCTTGACACATGACCATCTAGCCCATGTTTAAATAGTTCCAGCAAAGGAGAGTCTACCACTTCCTGAAGCTATTATTTCAAGTTGAACAACTTACCATTAGGAAATTCTTCCTGTTTCCTTGTAATTTGAAACCATTGTTTCTTTTTGTCTTGTGGAATAACACTGAACAAGTCAACCATGTCTTCTACAAGACTGCTCTTCAGATCCCTGAAAACAGCAATCAAGTTTCCCTGCAGGCTAAACATTCCTGAAACCTTCAGATGTTCATCTTATTTTTCTTCCAGGTTTGGTTTTTTTCTTTGGTTTAGTTTGTTAGTATCCTTCCTAAAATGTCCCTAGAACAGGATGAAATATTCTAGGTGTGGTCTGACTTGATGCAGCCTAGGATTATGTTTGCTTTTTTTCAACTGCATCACATTATTGGCTCATATTCAGCTTGGGGTACAGTGACCATGTAATGCTGGAGTTCTTGATCTTAAAGGAAACTTAAGCTGCTTATTGTTGAACATGTATCTTGAATTTCAAAAAAAGTGGCTTTTAATAAACTTAGAGAATGATAATTAAGATTCCTTGACAAGAAAAACAACTTGGAAAAATAATCCAAGGTAGGTAACAGCATTCCGCGCGCGTCATGCCGGCCACATGACCGCAGAAGCGTCTTTGGACAGTGCTGGCTCTTCAGCTAAGAAACGGAGATGAGCACCGCCCCCTAGAGTCAGACACGACTGTGCAGGGGAAAACCTTTACCTTTACCTAGGTGGGAGTGTAGTTGACATTTCCACTGTGAATTCAGCAAAGCATTTGACAAAGTATCCCCCAACATTCTGAATAGCAAACTAATTAAGTATGATCCACATGGCATGACAATAAAGTGGATATACAGTTTACTTGAAAATCACGCTTAAAGCATACGATTGATTTAGCAATGGCTTCTCATTAACTGGAGTTTACTATTAAGTAGGGGTGCCACTAGTTTCAGTCCTGGACCCTGGACCCTTCATGAAAAAGTGAAAGGAATGTTGAGCAAATCTGCAGATGATGCAAAACTGGTGAGATTTTTAATATCCTAGCAGTAAAATAGAAAATAATCTTGTAAGGTTGGAGAAATGTGCTGAAAAGAACAGTATGAATGAAATATAATGGGAACAGATGCAAAATCAGACAGTTAGGACATAGAAATCAAATTTGTGTACTTAAAAAGGGGAAAACCTGGCTTGTGACAGTGCTTGTGAAAAATATCTTGGATAAATAGTTGATCACACTTTCAACACAATAGTGTGCAATGTTCCTGCAAAAAGGCAAGTGCAATTTTAGGTTATATCTAAATGGAGGCAGGGTTTCTAAATTAAGGATTCAGACCAACTGGAACAGGTTTAAAGAAGGGCAGTAAGGATGATCAGGGTGTAGTAGAAAGCAAGTCCTGTAAAGAAAAATTTAAGGAATTGGGTATATTTAACCTTGAAAAGAGAAGATTGAAGGGAGGTATTTGTCATTTTCTTCAAATACCTGAAAGGATGTAATAGACCAGTTCATTATAATTCCAGAGTGCAGAACAAAAGATAATAGATTTAACCTACAGGAAAGCAGATTCAACTGGATATTAGAAGAAAAGCAGTTTCTAATAGTAAGAGCAGTTCATCAGTGTACCCAATTATCCCAGAAGTGGTAAGTTCTCATTCATTGGGTTTATCCAAGCAGATACTAGATGCCATCTGTCAGGGATGCTTTAATTTGGACTCCTGCCCTGAGGAGGAGGTTAGACCCCATGGCCTAATGGCTCTTTCCCACCATAGGAGTCTATAAATGATCCCGTTGCCATATTCAGTGAACACAACTGTTGCTGCGTTTCACGAAACCTGTCAGCTATGGGACAAAGGGTGATAGGATAGCCAAACTCCACCTGTGAGCTTTTGGTAGTCCATCTCATTTCCAATCCTTCCACATTTTTTTACACATCACAAAATAGAAATAGAAACCTGGAAGGCAGAAAGGGTTTAATTCATAAAGGTGAATGTGCACATAGACTTCTCAGCACTCTAACTTCTCACTGGCTGATTCACAGCAGTGCATAGAAGCTACCTCAATTAAACATTCATTTTATTTGATGTGATGTCAGTGATTCAAAGTCTCTGATCGGGGTGTTTCATCTGTAATGTCTGTTTTCAACATGCACATCTGAGCATCACTTTATGCACCACCGCAGCTCAGTAGCATTACGTTTCCAGTAGAGAAATTGGATCCCTTATGAACTATTTTTAATAATACTGTACAAGCACAAGTAAACCAAAAGTAAAGCCAAAAAAAACCCAAAATCAAAAGCCATGGGTCCTATTCTCTAAATCTTGCAGGCTTTTTTTTACTTTACTTTATTTTGTATTTATTTTCATGCATGTATGTTATTCAAAGACAATTGATTTCAGTAGCCATAATAAATTTAATACTCATGTTTCCGAGCTCTTTTTTTCCTCATTTGCTTGATTTTTTTAAAAAAAAGAAAGAAAGAAAAGATGGGGCAAACATCTAACTGAAGACAATCTTCAAATAGTTTAACCTTGCTGAATTGAAGAAAATGGAGAAGATCAAAGTTAGTGCCATCTTTTTCAAAGGTGAGAAGGTCACATCTGAAATGATCAGAGAAAATGGAAATAAAAGGCAGTGGCACAGGCCTATAGCTAGTAGAGTACTTCATTTTCATGCAATACTGCTTGTTTCAAACCTTTCCCCTTTATATGAAATGGCCTTGTGCTATTTGCAAAATATGACGACTTGCAGGCAGGAAAAGTAAAGAGCAGCAAGTGCAGGAAGGGAGAGAGGATGTACAATATTGTAAAGGACTGTGATGTCAGCAGCAAAGCAAGATGAGTCATGGCAAGCTCCGCCCCACAGTGACATCACTGTGCAAGCTGTTGCTTTACATGCCTGAGTCATAAGGCTGCAGGGAGGGTGGGGCTTGGATAGTGATGACACTGCACATGCTCAGACTCCACAAAAGCTGGCCCTTTTGGCTTGTGTTTGGCTGACAGTTGCCAATTCTGCCACTATTTGCCAATTCTGCTTCTTGCAAGCAAAACTAATTAAATTAAAGCACTTTTATCCCTGACCTCTGCTTGGATTTTTTTTTTAAAAAAATGGGGGGAATCGAGTTACACAAATTGCTTTCCCTGGCTAAAGTGCAGACACACCTGTGAAGGACTAAGATTTGAAAATTAGTGATAATAGCTCACTTTTTAAAGTAAGAACTGGATTACTGAGGGAGATGGAGGGAATAACCCTAACCCTTTTCACCATTAATGTGATGTTAGCAGATGGCATGAGTGAGGGTATTTCTTTATTTTAAAAGCAAACCCTTGGTTCTTTGGATGAGAGAAGAGCTGCATTTAGCTGCTGTTTTTCCTCTATTCTCCCCCCTCCCCCCGCTTTATAAAACTGTTCATATATTGATTTGCCCTGAGATAATGTATCGCAATGAATTGCAGCTGCCCAATTTTTTTCCCCCTTCAAATGGTGCTGTTTCTCTAGAGGAAAAACAAAATAAGAAAAATAAGCAATTTCCAGTACCCAGTGAGGGGAGGTTGGTGAAAAAGAAATACAAAGGGGGGAAGCTTTTAAAGCTTTAAAGATATGGCAACCTGCAAAAAGCTTTTTGGGCAAAGTCTTCTTTCTTTACTCGATTTTGTCTAAGTAGATGAAAGCTAGATGGAGGGGAAGAAATTCCAGATGGAATATACCACTCACCGTTCGCAAAGGACTCAACAGGCCCTGAACAAAATGATCCCTTAATGGTTGGAAGTGGCAAGTGGAGACTTAATATCCATTCCTCCTGATAAAATTTCTAGGCATGTTATTGCTAGATAACAAAGCTGAAAGCAGACTATTTTTATCTTCCTCCCTCCTCCCCGGCAAATACATTACTTTTTGGCGCTTCGTATAGTCATATATTAGAATTTTCAAATGCCTCAGGAAAGCACAGACCGTTTGCTCCATCTATTTGGGGGCTCTCCAAAGACAAATACAGTCCATTGCTAAGCCAGCCTTTCTCACAAGGAAGTTCCACTGTTCAGTGAGATGTCACAGCTTTGTGACAGTGCTCAGAATGGCAAGTACATACTGGCAATCCATAATTCTGAGTAATATCAAGACTATGCTTAGCAGTTACCTATTATGCTTTTTTGAGATTTCTGTTCCATGCTCACAAGGTATTTGTTACTTCACAGCAGTGGCCAGATGTTAAATTGCAACTCCTTCCCACAAAATAAATGAATCCATGTCAAAGGTAACCATTTTCTGAGTATTGAGAAACCACAGGCTCTTACTCATAAGACATGCCATATAAATCTGTCCACACCACACTGGGGAACAGGTACTCAGCCTTTCAACTTTTCTCATTTCCCACTGTATTTGCAATCATATCTGTTTTCAATGTGGTAGAATAATGAAATATGAAAAACTTTAAAATTATCTGATCACATGGCTGTAATAACTCACCTCCACCTTAAAGCACAATTCCTATTGCAAAACAGTCTTCTGGGGCCAAGAACATAGCACATGCTCCTTTCTCCTTTCTCTCTGCTCTACTAAAACACTCCTATTTCCAAATCACCAAGAAGAAATTCAGATAACACACTGAAGCCTCATCGACTTCTTTACCAGCTCATTCAAGAGAAATTATCTCCCATTGATAGCTAGCGTTTGCACATTCTGAAACAAAATATTGCAAAATCAATGGGTAGTGAAAGCTTCTTGAAATAACTTTGATCATCGTGTGAAAACATGAACTTGGAACTTCAGTAGAACTTCTTGGGTTCTGTTTTAGAAGAGCAGGATACTGAAAGCTGCAGACAGCAGAACCAAGGATGGGCATTTTCAGCTAGTGCTTCATTCTTCTACAACATCTATGATAAGTGGAATTGGAGTTCAGTCATTTTCTAATTATGTTGTTCCTTTCTGAACTTGTATTTGTTATGGACTACAAACTCTGATGATCTCATAAAAGACTGTGACCACAAATCCAAGTGTCTGCCTCCATACTTGTATTTCATAGAGAGATGAGTCTTGCAGTAATGAATTTATCTGGTGTAATGGATACTAGTTTCACAGCATTGTTCTGCTTTTGGAGAACTTGCCATACACAAGTAAGTATGCTGCTATTATAAATTCAGACACATACAATACTAACATAGCTCATTGAGCCTTACACCATCATGAAATGTCACAGTTATAAATAGCACGATCATATTTGTTATTTGCTGGCAAATAATAGTTAATCAAGAAAAGTTAATCAAATACATTCCTGAAAAATGCAACAATCAAAATATAGCACTCACATACTCTTACAGACAGACAACACAGACACACACACACCTAATTCATGGCAGTATGAATACAAAATGTCAATGATTTTTCATCTTTAATACCTAAGGGATTTATAAGCATATTGCCTCAATAAAATCTGATTCCGCAGTATAGTGTGAAGCTCAGATATGCATATTTAATTACTCAGAAAGTAATTTATTTGTACAGATGGTGGTATTAGGGGTCTTACTTCAATTTAAATTACTTCTGTTGTGAAGAAATGTTATTTTGCTATGAATCCTTACACAAAGAATGCACTTTTATCACAGATAAGGAAGAGTGTAGTGTTGTAATTAATAAACATGATTAATCTGTTACACTGATATGAAGTTGAACATGATACAAAGAGATTGATGAAAGACAAATATAGAGGTCCTTTAATTTCAGAGCTGTGATCATTTGAAATATTGTAGTAAGAAATTATTACTACTTAGATCAGAAAGGGAGAATATGTTTCCACTAGGAAAGATGAGAATTTTGAACAAGATGGCATACATAGACATATGCAAACAAAACTGATAGATCTCTCTATCCATCATCTATTGCACTTTATGAGAGTGATTTTACCTGATAGAATAAATCTAAAAGAAGGATCCTAGAACCTAGATTATGTCATCTTGGTTCAAGGGTAAATTCGACATTCACATTTGCTACCCAGATAATTTGCTGTGTATTTTACAATACTTCTGTAGCCCCTTGTCCCCCAAGACTCGATCTGCATTTTGCCTGAAAAAAAGGCTAGCTTCTGCAATGTATCTACTTAGGGGAAAATAGGTGGCAAATATACATTAGTTTTCTACCATTTGTGTGCCAAAAGCGTGACATTTTCAACCAGTTCCAATCTCACTAAGTCTCCAAAGTACACCCATCAGACCTGTCCAAGTGATGTGTGTGAAGGAAAGAAGCTAAAAGTAAGGATGGATTTTTGCTTTGCTTTGTACACTTCTGTAAAAGTGGTTTTTTAAAAACAATAGGGGCCCCCTTTCCAACCTATTTTCTTGTTTTCCCTCCTCATGTCTTCTTTTGATTTTGCCCCTATGTGACAGAATGCTAGCCAACCACAAGAAGCTAAAGCAGGAAGTAAGTGGCTGTCCACAAGCAGTTGCTAAGGGAAATACTTACCCAAGTGGGAGAGATGCAGTTTGAAAAAAGAGGACAGAAGGACACTCCATACATGGAGAAGGGGGGTAAAGGAACAAGAAGAGGCATGAGTTTAAAACTGATGTTGCACACTGAGATTAAAAAGAGAAACACTCAGAAATGTGGAAGGAAGAAGGAAGATTTGTTCTCTTCATCTCCCAGGACAGACCACTACATTCCTGTTTTCCCCAACAACTTCTCAGAGAGACTGACAACATTTCCAAATAAGAGTTAACTCCAAAAGGATTTTGCCAGCAGTAGTGAGCCTTCACCCAAAACTTCATTAAAGGAAACCACCTTTTCAGAATTTTCGATAGTTATAACACTCATTGAAGTACTGTAAAATTCACTGTAGGAATAAAACTATAGATATCCAGCCAGCTATTAGTACTTATTAAGTCCAAATCCTATACACTAGGATTCCAGCTTCACAAAGCTTCGAAGGGATGCTTGATTTCAATGAAGTTTAGAGCGAAGTGCCCCTTCCAAGCTGCTTTATGAACCCGTTCTTGATGTAAATGCTTTGCATCTCTCGGAGCCTCCCATCCTGCACTTCCAGAAGCATTTTCCAGCTCTTGGAATCAGCTAATGGAAGTGCTGGAACAGGTTTCAGTGTAGGTGCAATGCATGGGCTTTGGGAGTTAACAGAGTGGGCGGGGGAGTGGGGTGGGTGGATACCAACACAGGGGGAATAAGTACAGGGGTTGAGAAGGTTGGAGATCCAGGAAAAAGCTGTGTGGGGATTCAGTGAGCAGCAGAAAGGGGGCGGGGGGAAGGTGGTGCTTTCTACTTCTGTTAGAGCCAAGCCCAATTGGACCTCAGCATTCACAGGATAGGTGTTTGTTCTTGTTTGGGGGGGGGGTTTCCCTGACATTTGTGCAGAATGAATTATTTTTTTTTTAATTTTAAATAAATTTTATTAAACATCATTAACATAGACATACATCAACGTTAATACAATACAACATGCAACACTACAATACATACAGCAATATTATACATTATACAATGTATTGTATAATTTCTAAGTATATACATTAATATATTAGATACCTTTAAATATATTACAGCTCTGCCCTCTACCCTTTCTTCTTGTTATCTCTTCTTTACCCCTTCTTCATAATCTGTATTCTTTTCTTTCTTCCATACCTCTAACCTCTTCAGTCAAACCAAAACATTCTAATTGACTTTCTTCTCAACCTTTAACCCTTTACCTCCTACTCCTCTCAACGTACTTGTACCTTCTAAGATCTCATCTTTCCCTTCTTTCCTTTCTCTTCTTTCTTTAATCCCCTAATTCTCTATTTCTTTCTTTCTTATAATTTAGCTATTACCAAACAACATAAAACAGAAACAACAAAACAACAAAATAAAATGTACTTCCTACTTTCTCATCAAAAATTTCTACAATAGGTTCTATATGTTATATAATTTACTATTTATACAATTCTATATCTTGTTTACATTGAGTTTACTATTTGTATTTTTTGAGTTTTTTCTATGTATCTATAAAATGGGTCCCAACATAAGTTAAATTCTTCTTGGTTCTTGTCATTTAATAAATCTGTTAATTTTGCCATCTGAACTAAGTCCATTGTTTTTAATAACCATTCCTCAATTGTAGGTATACATTCCTCTTTCCAGTGTCTAGCAAATATAATTCTAGGTGCGGTTATTAAATAAAATAGTAATTTTCCATATTTCTTGTGTATCTCAGGTTTTAAAAATCCTAATAAATACATGTCTGGTTCAATAATTAAATCTTGTTCCAATGAATTATTTTTCTGAAGGATTCAGGAATGGCAGGGGAAGTCCACTTGGGCCCTGTTTCTTCTTTCTTCCTATGCTCATTTAACTGTTGTGGAAATGGGAATCATCAAAGCCACTAGGAAAGATGTGCTGGAAAATTATTGGGGATAATTTCCAGTTGACTGTGTGCTCAGCACACCCTCAATCGTTCCAAGACAATCCCTATATCCAGATCAGAACATGGCCACTCAATACAGCTCCCAAAATACGATATATATGTAATTATTTAGTGAACATCAGCAAACATCAAAAACAGTTAACTGGCAAAATGGGATGAAACACTGACCAAAGAAGAGAGAGACACACACACACGAACAATAGGCAAGAATTAAAGAGGGCAGAGGACTTAGCAGTCCACATGATCGATGTATCTGTATATCTCTATCAATCTATAAATCTATTTAGAGTCAACACCAACATAATCAATATCAATCTATATATCAAAAGGCACAGAACTTTCCCGAGCCCCTGGAAACAATATTGTGGGTAGTAAGCAAGGGCAGTCCCAAAGGGAGAGGCTGTTGGTTATTCTAGCCTTAATCCTTTTATGTACATAACAGCGGCAGAATAGAGATGGGACACCAGGTGATCTCTCTTCTATTCTGCACCACGAAGGAAACACTTTGATGGAGGAGGAGGAGGATTTATCCAGTGCGAAAGAGGAGAGCCCTTGGGCTACTGGGAGTGAGCATTTTTTTTATTCTGAAAAGGTGGGGGGGAGGCCCAGATATATAGAGACTTCCTCTCCCAATGAATTCTCAATGGCATCTGTATCTTCCCTTTCCCATTTGCGTTTCTTGGAATTCTCCCTTCTATTTTCACAAACCAGGTGAATTCAGAGTGGAGTAAATCCTTCATCACAGTACTTCATTTGGGGTTTTTGCTCATGATCTTTATACTCTGGGTATACTCTGGGAAGTGAGTACATTTTCTATATGAGACATGGGTTTGCACTGTGTAGTTTGGGTAAAGTGTTCTCCACCCGTAGTTGCATTTCTGTGAAATGAGTGTTTCTTTGAGCAAAAAGTTAATCGAGCTTTCAAAGGAATAGGTTTGGGTTCTGGGGTGTTCCAGAGCTGGTTCCATGCAACACACATAAAAAACAAGAGGAGCTTCAATTGCACCATCATGACCCCCCCCTTTTTTTTAACCACTTTTTTTAATTGCACCCTGCAGACACCCCTGCCTTCAGTATTTCTTCCATTTGCTCAGTGATTGGGAGTGGGGCAGGGTCATAATTTCATGCAAGATTGTCAGTAATCAACTTTATGTTTCCTTCCTTCTTTTCTTTCTTTTTGTGTGGTGAGGAGGGATCTCCAGCTGTGATCTGGTTAACAAAATTATAGGAGGTCATCCTTTCTCCCATCATATTTTTATATACCTAGGAAGGTACTGTAATGCTATGTGGCAATGACCTTGGGGGACAGGAGGAAGAGCCGCAGACTAGACAACCATCATGCAAAAGGTATCTCAGTCCACAGAAGCAGAGGGGACGTGGGAAGCGTCTCAGAAGGGACCCTCCCTAGTTTTGCAGAGAGTAAAAGGAGAGGAGGGGAGGAATACTTTCAGACTTGCAAGATTCTGTGCATGTAACCTTACAATAAAGGTAGAGCTAGTTTTCATTGTTGTGCATCTTGTCTGGACTACCCCAAAGGGCTAACGGGGTGGGGGTGGGGGAGTGGGAGGAGTCTGACTGTTGATGCTTTATATTCTTCTCTTTCTGTTTATCTTGGGCAGCTCTCTCTTTAATGGGAATTTAGCTGAATACTAGTAATTTGTTAAAGGAGACATGCACAGGTACAGCTGCTGTCTGAAGTGATCAATACAGAGATAGATTTGGAATATGAAAGCAGCCTTGCTCCTACTTGGGCCCAAATCTGCTTCTCCCTCTGGTTGCAAAGCGCCAACAGACGGATAAGTTTACAATCTGTCACCACGACTCCGACGGAACAGTGTGGTTATCCTCATTCCATTTAACAAGCCTTCCCTTTAAATGCCATCAAAGGAGATCGCCTAAAACAGAGAGTAGCTTATTGCATTAATTCTTTTCCCTGCCTGTTATTGCCTTTACGGGAGAAAAGCAATGGTTATGCAGAACAAAATTGTTTTCCCATTTTAAAAAAGCCATCTTGAAAAGTATTCTTGTGTGTTTGCCACGCTCTCAAAATTGAGCATTTTCCCCCCTTCTATTTAATGTTGCATCCTGTATCTCAGAGGTAGGATAAGACCACGTTTCACTGCAGTTGCTATGGTAAGTGTTCATGTTTTATTGAACAGTAAATGGACACATCCCCTAAATGACTCCCATATGGCCCTAACATAAACAGCCTACTTGTTTGGTTTGATTTTTTTTTTCTTTTTCTAGTTTTCCCACTCCCTATTTTTTTAAAATAAAGAATATGGATTTTGCGCCAAAGAAAATCTTTCTCTTTTTAATCGTACATTCTTAAAACTATGTGAATGCTTTACAAAAAAATATTTTTGAAAAACTGTGAATGGGATCTGCTGAGACACTAACTAGACACAAATCCCACTGAAAAGTAATTACAGGGAAAAAAGGAAAACATTTTGGTACTCCAGGGACAAAAGATGGTTGCTTATTATTTTTTTGTACTCAGGTTTTTGTTGTTTATTCGTTCAGTCGCTTCCGACTCTTCGTGACTTCATGAACCAGCCCATGCCAGAGCTTCCTGTCGGCCGTCGCCATCCCCAGCTCCCCCAAGGTCGAGTCCGTCACCTCCAGAATATCATCCATCCACCTTGCCCTTGGTCGGCCCCTCTTCCTTTTGCCTTCCACTTTCCCTAGCATCAGCATCTTCTCCAGGGTATCCTGTCTTCTCATTATGTGGCCAAAGTACTTCAGTTTTGCCTTTAATATCATTCCCTCAAGTGAGCAGTCTAGCTTTATTTCCTAGGGTATGGACTGGTTTGGTCTTCTTGCAGTCCAAGGCACTCTCAGAATTTTCCTCCAACACCACAGTTCAAAAGCATCTACCTTCCTTCGCTCAGCCTTCCTTATGGTCCAGCTCTCGCAGCCATAGGTTGCTACGGGGAATACCATTGCTTTAACTATGCGGACCTTTGACTTTGTCAGTGTGATGTCTCTGCTCTTAACTATTTTATCAAGATTTGTCATTGCTCTCCTCCCAAGAAGTAGACGTCTTCTGATTTCCTGGTGGACCTTGACGCTCGGCATAACAGTCTCCAGCAGTCTGGTGCGGCTCCTGGGATGCACTCCCCCTCCCATCGCTTTCCAAGCTGACACGTATCTCTGAAGTACATGGCAGGATTCAAACTAGAACCCTGACACTTGGCTGCAGTCAGTGTCTGCAGTAATCTTTGCGCCTAGAAATACAAAGTCTGTCACTGCCTCCACTTTTTCTCCCTCTATTTGCCAGTTATCAATCAAGCTGGTTGCCATAATCTTGGTTTTTTTGAGGTTTAACTGCAACCCAGCTTTTGCACTTTCTTCTTTCACCTTAGTGCGCCAAAAAAAAAAAATGGTTATATAGACTTCTTTTATATGACCTGGGTTATACAACCAGATGTGCAAGATATCCATGTGTAGAGCTGAGGATATTCCAATAAGAAAGTCTTCCTTCCTTCTTATAATCACATCTTCCCTACTAGCACTGAAACAATCATTCCCAGTAAACTGGGCAATGAATCACATTGTTGTAGGTGGAAAACATACAAACACAATGTGCCTGTTTGTTTATAGAGTTTGTATACCTCTTCAGTCCTAAAAAGGCTCTAAGAAGTAGACGGAATGTCTCTTGCTTCTTGATGCAGAAATCTCTAGAGTTCATAATAATATAATGGAGAAGGATCATATCAAAAATTCCTTTCTAAAAGTACATAAAGAGTTGGGTATTGGTAATATATAGCTTTTTTCCCAAGGTGAGGTCTATAGTTGCCTAGGTGACCTTTCTGGGAGTTGATTCAACAGAGTAGTTTGTCTATTTGCCCTGATCTCCCATGAACTATCTTTTGGAAACAGCTCATTTACCACAATTTTTTTCCAGCCAGCATGGAATATATCAGATAATCCTTCTATGGGCTATTTAATCTCCAAGCCATTATTTTAACTAATATGTGGGTTTTCAGCTAGATCTCAGGCATTAAATAACTATTGCTCTCCTCCATGAAGACTGTAGCATGTGGAAGGCCTGCAACCATGGAACCATTCCTTCCTCATTCCTGGGGCTTCAGTGATGACTAAGCTGTAAGGCAACTAGTAGATGATTCTCTACTAGGCAAAAGGCTTTTAGATATTCCTGAAGAATGACAGCATTCTAACTATGGGTAAGAAACAGAACTATGGCTTTCTCCTTCAGTCCCCATCATTGGAAATTGAGGGGGACCATCTGAAGGGAAGTTATAAATTGTATTTGAATGTGCTTACAATTTATTTATTTAGTTAGTTAGTTAGTTACTTGTTTGTTTGTTTGTTTGTTTTCTATCCCGCCTTTATTATTTTTATAAATAACTCAAGGTGGCGAACATGCCTAAAACTCCTTCCTCTTCCTATTTTCCCCACAACAACAACCCTGTGAGGTGAGTTGGGCTGAGAGAGAGTGACTGGATTTGCTGGGCTGGGAACTCTGATTGCACAGGATTCTTAAGTGCACAAAGCATTATGACCATATTCAGCTAAATGCCATTCCAACTTGTCTTTGGATATTCCAGGTCACTCTATAGGGGTAAGTACTTGAGGAGGTGTTCCTGGTGCCTACATCCCCATCCCCATCTTCCATACATCTCTGAAATCAAATAGGCTGCAATCCTGTAACTCAGGAGTAAGCTTTTTAAAATTTGATGGGACCTCTGAGTAGTTCTGAGTAGAATTTTTAATATCTTAAAATTGGTACAACATTAATATTGTTTTTCTTATTTGTCTGCTTCCTTAAACAAACCAGTCCTCCCTTAATTGTTTATTTAATGTTATTCTATTCCTTTCTGAAAATTATATTTGAAGCCAAGAATAATAAATTTATAGATAATTTTCTTTTGTCTGTATTTGCCTTTAAGTTGGTAGTTACTATTGTTTCTGACTAAAACAATGGCACATTGCCACTCTTGTACATTTCTTTGATTAAGTTAAATAGAAGTGTTTTGGAGTGATTTTTTAAAAATAAATTTAGCTGGGATATTATTTATCCCTGGTGATTAATTTCTTTTCAGGTCTTCTAACACTCTGTCAAATTCTGATCTAAAAATAAGCAATCATCTTCTGCCTTTCCCCACCTCTTATTTTCTTTCCAGTATGTCATCTGAAAAGGTCTTAATTTCTCAAAATATTCTTCTTTCATCAGTATTCTCATTTTTTGTCAACAAGTCTTTTTTTCAGTTGTAGAGGTCCATTCCATACTTTCATTAAAACAGAAATGATGTCTATCTATTCCATATTAATTAATTCTCTGTAGTGCCATGCAATCCTTCAAGCTATCTCTCTCAGTCTTCTGTTTTCTTTCCTAATAATTGTATTGTTAAAACTTTCTGCTATCTCTTCACTACTCCGGAGTTTTTGAACTTTTTCTTTGCTTTATCAAATCAATTCTTTTTTTCTGTTCCTCGTGCCTTCTTTGGCTCTTTCTTTTCAGTTCCTTTGATTCATCTGTTGTATTTATCAATATTTTTTCATCTTGTTCCATATTAAGTCAGTGTTATGAAAACCTTGCTTTTTTCCCCCTGCATTCTAATCTATTTGATTTTATACATTTGAATCCTTCATTGTTGATGACATTTGTGCTCATTTTTAAGAAACACCTTTATTGAATTTTTTTAAATCATAGGGCCAAACTGCCATTACAAATATACAGGAACCATGTATCATGAGCAACCTTGTTTAATTGTGTTTTATTGAATAAAGTGCAGTTGGCCAGGTTCACACAATACACTACCAGTAAAGCTATGAGATCTCTCAGATGATAGTGCTCTCCAGCCACTGGGGCAACCTGACAACCCACCTGCCAATCATATAACATCAGATATTGTGATCTAGGTTTGTGCTATTTTATTTTACCCTTGACTGAGTAAAGCTCAAAATGCCCAGTGAATGCTGTTTCAGAAGTAGCAACCCATTTTTACCTTGAACTTCAAGAGGCAACAGAAACTTTTCCCAGAGCCATTGCTGCTGAACTGAAGTGACTGTTCATGAACATGGATGCAGAGACAGTGGGGAAAACGTTTCAGCTATGTAAGCCCCATGAAGATGTAACTGTTAATGATTCAAAGAGGTTTGTACTCATGAGTGTTTGCAGAAGGCCAGTGTGGTCAGATGACAAAATATGTATAAGTATGGATCTGGTATGTAGATGACACCTTCATCATAATAAAAAAGGAACAACTGGAGGAAACACATGAAACCATCAACAACATCTTCAGTGGAATAAAATTCACAAGGGAAGCAGAAAACAACAGCACACTACCCTTCTTGGACATCCTCATCAGTAGAGGAAATGATGGCATTCTAGAAACACAAGTCTACCAGAAATCTACCCACACTAACCAAGCGCTCCATTACCAAAGCAACAACCCAACTTCCCACAAGAGAAGCTATGTAAGAACATTATTCAGATGAGCACTAATGCACTGCAGCAACCCAGAACACCAGAAAAAGGAAACAGATTGTCTATACAGCATCTTCCAGCAAAATGGATACCCACTCAACTTTATCAAAAAGTGCCTGACCAACCAACCCACTACAACACAACCAACAGAAGCTATGAAAAGGATTACACTGCCATACCTCAGAAACATCTCAGAAACTACCAATAGACTGTTACAACCACATGACATCACCATAGCACATAAACCAACCAAAACCCTTCAGAACATCTTAAGTAACCCAAAAGACCCAGTAGCCCAAGAAGAAAAAACAGGATTTTTTTCTTGTAGCAGCCACTATGTAGGACAGACAGGCAGAAGACTAGCAGAGCGCATTCACAAACACCAACTAGCAGTCAGAAGACACAATGAAAACTCCTTAATCTCACAACACATGGACAGACTCAACCATACTTTCAACTGGGAAACTGTGAGCATCTTAAACCAAGCCAAATCCAAAAACGCTAGAGAATTCCTGGAAATTGGCACTCAGACAAAGCAGCCATCAACAGACACATAGAGGTAAACAACATTTACATACCATTCATAAGAGACAATAGAAAAGCCAAAAGACCAGAACACCTCCTTGCCAGCAATCAACACCCAGATATGCAAATATTAACACCAGGATTAGCACCAGAGGAACAATCAAACAGCACAATATACCCTAAACAAGGAACTATTAACTAAATCAATCAACCAAGCAGCAAAGAACAGCCCAATCAAGGAACTCCTAAGGAGAGAACAACACCTCCACCAACACAAGCAGGACAAGCCATGGTATATAAACAGAGAGCAAGTCCCACTCCCTTTTCACACTGAAGATGTTGCCTAGTCTGACAATGAAACATCTGCAAGAAAACAACAAGGCTCAGAGAGCACCAATGACTCCACAGTTCAACCCTGAGCTACAAATATTCTCTTCAATATTTTCTTCTTCTTTTTTTAAAGAATTGACCTTGCACAGCTTCTTCCGAATTTGCCCATAGGTGTGTTTGTTTATTTATTTATTGCAAAAAAGGGAAATATTCACAAAATATAGCTGAAAGAGAATGCTTGTGTGAGGGATTGGGGATGGGGGTGGAAGCTGCAAAGTAATGGAAAGCAAATCAGACATAAACAATCAGGAGATAGAAGGGGAGTATGTTGATAACTTATCTTATTAATGTCAACTCAGCCTAGGTGATAAGAAACCTGGGAAGAAGTGTTTCAAATCATTGAAAGAGACTCCACCATAATGAGCTCACTGTACATAAGGGTAGGAAAATCCACTTCCAGTTTCCAAGATTCTTTATTTACTCCAGGACAAGCATTAAAAATACCTTACCAAAGTGTATGTAATTCTTGTTTCCTTGATCTTGCCCAGCATTGTGAGACTTGACAGCTAGCATTTATTTTTTTTGAATGGGAGGAAGGAATGTTTGTCCAGTGACAAACTCCGTACAACCTGATGATACAGGAAGCAGCACTTGGTTCTTGGCCAACTTGAAAGTATGCCACACAAGCATTGATTGATTGACAGCTCTCAGTATTCAAATACTGGCTAGAAAGGACAAGCAAAGTTTGGCTGATGCTTCTCTGTGAGCCCAATCCCAAATTTATAGACATGGCATGTTCATATGTCTTGATGTCCAAATAGATCTGCAAATGGGTAAAACAGCCTGGATCGGTTTCAGGTACATTTTAAACTGGATTGGAGAATAACTGGGAGGCAAGAAGTCAGTCATCTAGAAGATTTCCATGGTATACAGATCTTAATGTCTGGGTATGTGCAACATACCAAATCCAAACTAACAAACTGCACCATGGCTTAGCATCACAATGCATGAATCAAGCCTTAGTGCTATAACTCTTTCAAATGCAATGAAGCCCACATAGAGCTTCTAGAATGGTTTAATTGTCTCCTTGCCAGGCACTGTCCATTTATAATGGCCTCAACTTGTTTTTCATGCTAGGGGAAAAAGAAATTATCTTTATTCATCCATGCAGGGCTTTTTTTAAGAATCTGAGCAGCCCAGGAGCAGGCAGTTCATTTGAGATTTTTCCTTCATCTCACTGCTTCCTATGTTAATACAATTTGGTAATCCATTGAAGTCAATGGCCCAGAAACCTGTGTGGAAAACTCAAATACTGAATAAGTCTGGGGATTGTATTTCAGCAGTTTACTTTTACTGTCTTGAACTAAAAGTATTAATTTACTTGGTCTTTTCAAGGACTGAGCCATACTTTGGATGGAATAGTCTTTTTGTATAGGATCTGGAAGAGTTGTTCATCCCAAAAGCTTGCATCTATGGATGGGCCAGGGATAGGGAATGTATTCTCAGTAGACAAAACATTGGTAAGGAAAAAATGGTCTCCCTCTGTAGTAGTTCTCTATTTACTCTGGAACGTTCCTCCAGCTGCTTAGCATTCAGGATACTGAGGAAAGAATCAGAGAATTACTGTAAATGCAATATAGCTTTGTCCATAATACATTTTTCATCATTAAACAGTAGTTGCTGTGTGTATCTGCTTCTCCTGGCTATAGTGTTATAGCATCACAATTTCAAACTTTTGACTTAACGGCCATATGTTAATGGGTATTGCTTCATTGACTTGAAAATATAGCAAGCATGTCCAGCTGCAGTTGTGGTGGTGCCTCTTGCCCATCTTGCTGGTTAGCCTGCATTTGATATTATTGAGTTCCTAAATTAATCTCTATTGCGTAATCAATTTTCTGTCTTCTTCCTTCTCCTAGTCTTTCCTTGGTATATCTTCTTCTATGAGTCTTAAAGAACATGTTTGTTATTGCTAAAATGCATGGTTTTATCAGGCAATCTCCCCACTCTCATTTCTTTTACTAAGCCCAATTAATCTGCATCTCTCCCATCTCTCTGCCTTCACCAGCCCTGGCATTCCCACCTCCTGTTTAAGATCCAGTTATCTTTGACTTTCATTTTATCAATCAGTTCTTCTGTTTACTTAGAAACAAACTTAAACAGGATTTTCAAGTAAAATCTTAAACTGATCTGGGATAGATTGAGGAGCTCAAGCTTGTTAAGGATGATGTTGAAAGGCTGGTATTTCTTATCTAAAGCAATAAGTTTTAGAGTTGACTTGTTTTAAAAGCTGATAGACAAACTCTTATTAGAAGACAAGGATTCTGGATAATGATGCCACTGGTTTTTCATCAGCCTCCTGTGTCCAAAGTAGCTACACCCATGCCTTTTGTTTGTTTGTTTGTATAGGGGCGTGTATATAGTTTGTTTGTATAGGGGCGTGGTGGCTCAGCGGGTAAGACGCCAGGCTTGTCGATCGGAAGATCGGAAGATCGCAAGTTCGGAGGTTCGAATCCCTAGCCCTGTGTGTGGGGTGAGCTCCCACACTAGTTCCAGCTCTTGCCAACCTAGCAATTCGAAAGCATGCAAATGCAAGTAGATGAATAGGTACCACTTCGGTGGGTAGGTAACAGCATTCCACGCGTGTCATGCGGCCACATGACTGTGGAAGCGTCTTCAGACAACGCTGGCTCTTCGGCTAACAAACGGAGATGAGCACCGGCCCCTAGAGTCAGACACGACTGCACAAATGTGCGAGGGGAACCTTTACCTTTACCTTTACCTTTGTTTGTTTGTTTGTTTAAACAATTTATTTAACCACCTATCTTATGAAGGTGATTCTGGGTGGTGTACCAATACCAAACACCCCTCCCCCCCCAGTAACACAGTTCATTAAATCAATATTCAAAAACCCTGTTTTAATGCATGCCTGGGTTCCAAAAACTATAACCTTTCAAATGACTAGGACAAAACAATCATACCACTTCTTTCTCCATTCCTATTCTGTCAGTACTTTTTAAGATCATCCACCTCAAGAATGCACAAAGTGAATCAACAGGCCCACGTAGCTCTCTAAAAGTCACCCCAGAATTGTAATCAAACTTAGTGGAGGAGACAATTTGTGGGGAAGAATCATATTAAGTGTAGACCGTAACAGCTCTATCAAAAAAACTGGACAGATTTGTTTATTTGTTTGTTTGTTTATTGCATCCCACACACAGTTGCATCCAGTCAAAATTAAAGTTTCCCCAGATTGGCTGATAACCCTTTCAGCCTGCTGTTTTCTTTAAAGAACAGAACCCTACCTTATACTCCGTGATGACTCCCTGCATCTGAATCACTGATGGGGGAAGAATGAACAGTTTCAAAACATTTACACATCACGTTAGTTCTGAAAAAAATATAACGGTGCAACTGATGGTCACAGATTAGCCTATATAATTATAATAAAAGTGCTTGTAGATTTGTGAGATTCTTTTCTAATAATCTATGAAGGTTAGGACAGAATAGGTGTCAAATGCCTTCTGCGAAGTTCATCTGGTGAAATGATTGCAAATGTAATAATGCTATGCTACTGACTTAAGCATAGTTTCCTATAAGTTGCTGCAGCTGACCTGTACTTTCCTCCTACATGTTGCCGGCACTATTAAAATGTTGCATATGAATGTAAATGAAGCTCACAGATTGTATGATCCAGGTGTCCCTTGGATGCCTGTAGGCTATCACAGGTTCCATATGTGAAGTAATTATGTTCATTGAAGAAAAGAATAAATGCTGTCAAATTGTGTACACTGGAGAAAAGGTAGCTGTTACATTTCAGTAGTTGCCGGAGCACTGCCCCAGACACTAGCAAGGTCCCTCAGAAAATAAACCAGTAACAGTAAGTAATACACTGAATATCATATTTAAAAGAATGATATGCTTTTCAATACATATTACATGATAGAAGGATACTTGGTGATATTTCCTGCTGTGGATTTTGATTTAATACACCATGTTTATTTGCTCAGATACTGGATGTTGCATCCAGTGGAGCTGGGCAGATCTTCAAAGTGGCATTTTGCTTTGACAAAGGCAGTAGTGAAGCACTCCCTCCAAGGAGCACAACACAGCTTCCTCACTCAGAATGAAGCAAAACAGCCCCTTCCCTTTCCTTGTTACCAGCACTTATGACTGCCAGAGAGCAGGTTTTCTTGTTGGAGCAATGGCAATGTGACCTGAGGGGAGAGTTACACCTATCCCCATTGTCATGGTCAGATCACACCCTGGTGGCCCTGAGATTCTCTTATGCCGCCCCCCTCCGCAGGGAGGCTGGACCCATTCGATTGGCCCACCCCCGGTGACTGATGGACCCAGTAGGGTTTCAATATACTAGTCTTCCGTACAATATCCATATGTGTATGCCTAGATACATAGGCTGAGTCAGTAACTCATGTATTCTTAAATTGCCCATTATACCAACCATGGCGTCTGGCACTCATAAGTCCAATTGCCAGAAATGTTACTTGCCTTTCTGATCAAGAGCTTATAATCTTTCTTCTGCAAGACCTAACTTGGACAATCTCTAAAAAGGCAGCCACGTTTCTAATTATAGCTATAGCTTGCAGATGTCAGTTGGTACCTTCTTTTCCTTATTAATTATTTCATGTTTGGCATTTCTGTATTTTAAATTTCATACCTATATTCTATTGGTTTGGGATTATAACTAAATAAATATTGTGCTTTTCCACCAAAGAATGGTACTCTACTCAAGATGATTAACAATAATGAAAATAGAGCTGTGAAAAGTTTTGAAGGAGCATTTTGGTTTGAGTGCCCAAAGCTAAAAGTAGATTATCCCTGGATTCAGTTGCCCCTTGAAACCACATCTACTCCATCGTGTGGGGTTTCAGGCTGAGTTTGTTTTTCCTCATCCAGACCTGAACAGCTTCCAGACACCAGGTTGGGCCCTTCACTGCACCTCTAGCCCAGCCAAAGATGAAAATGTGTAATTAGGTATCATCTGTATGATGAAGATACCTCACCCAATAGATGCCCTCACTTTGGAGCTTCATGTAGATGTTGCACGGCAGAGAAAAAAGGGCTGAGCCCTGTGATACCCCACAGCAGAAAGACCTAGTGCTTTACTTCTTCTCCCCCTAATATTACCACCTTGAACCCTATGCAAAGTGCCTCAACAACAGAGATTGCAGTCACTTTGTACAAGCTTAAAAGAAATGTAAAAATAGCACCATTAACAACATATCAATAAAACAGAACATCCCTACCCAGCTCAGCTGCCAATCCAACTCACATGTCAAATAATATACCCAAATAAAAATATTAAAAAGAGGGAGTTAGATCTCAAGTTGATAGATCTCATCAGTAAGGAATTACAAAGCTTGCAAGGTCCAATCTTATGTTCATATCAAATCTGCTTCGATTGATGATAGGATTGAAGGAGGAGACTAGATTTATTCAGAAAACCAATTTTTTCTTTCACCTCTGATGACATTTGCACTTACCAGGGGTTGAAAATTAAATGAAACCATAATCCCCTCCATGTGTTTGTGTTATGAAGGTATGGAGTATGTTCTGTGAATCTGAGACTTTTTCTGTATCATGCCCACAAAGTCATCAGGAGTTGAGGTTGACTTGAAGGTGACTTCATCCTTCTTACCGTAGACTTCCATTCAAATACACAAATCTGAGAGGCTACAGCTCCCTGGGGTTTGTGCAACATGAGGGGCAAGGTTAAAAGCATGCTTCCTAACTCCTTCAAATATTTTTGTCCATTCATCTGAATAACATGTAAGGGGGAGGTTATGTTGTTTGAAGGTCCAGGACACAATGCAGCCTATCTGAATGTATCTGGTAGTGTAAAGGTAGTGGGAGAATAAAGAAAAACAATCTTGTCTTGGTTTTACCAAAATGGTATAGATTATCAAGTTCTTTTGCTCCTGATTTATTTTCATGAAAAGAGTGACTAGAAGATTACATTCACAGCCAAGCTGAGGTTTGGTCAAATGTTGGTAACATCATTTATTTGCCACTCCTTCAAGAATCTATTATCATGGCTTGTTTTGACATAAAACATAAGATATATGACCAGTTGGGAGGCTGAAGCCTTAATACCCATTACAAGGTGATAAATATTAACATGCACTACAAGTTAAGTCCTCAAATGGCATAAACCTCAGCCCCTAATAAAGAAATTCCTTCAATTGATAGGCCCAGTGGTGTTTAGAAAAGAAAGTTATTATCTTTTTGTTTCTGTGAGATATGACTTATGTATAATGAAATCATCAACAGAGATGTTGACAGTCCTCAGCCTTCTTAAGATATTTTTTTTTGCACTAAATGGAACAGAGGAAAAAACAAAACACCAGTAAGAAATTTTCAAAGCATTAAGAAAGATAGCGAACTGGGGATTTAGCAGAAAAAGCAAGTTCCATTTTTCCAGACTGCAGTGATTTGCTTTTGGAGAACGAGAAGGTCTCACCTGAATCCTGCTACCAATGATTCCAGATATTGCACACTTGCAATATTTTTTATTGGTGTAGTAGGAAATCTCACCTATGAACATGCCAACAATTGGAGAGGATCCAACAAGCATTTTATTAAAGCTAGCAAGTTACAGTGAGTTATTGGTCTCCTGCTGTTAAGTGAGGAGCACCAGAGACTAAGTCAACAGACTTCTTACATAGAGTTACAAAGATTGAAGATGAGCATATGTATCATTTGACCATTGACAAACACTGTTTTTTACAACTAATAAGGAGTACAGATGGGTACACAGGAATCTGGGCATCCCTTTGTCTGGAAAGAGAACACTTTATAATGTGGGGTATTTAGCCTTTTAGAAATGTGAATGCCAATCAAGCTGATAGTTTGACCCTGGATCCCACTTTGAATAGAGAGAATTGTAAATAGAGCCATTATCCGTATCCTTGAGAATGTTGCACTTTATGGAGACATTCCATTTATGAATCAAAGGCCATTCTTTGATGTAAACAAAGGTTACAATTCTGGGAGGCTATATGTCATGAGGGAGTAGTTGTAGCATGTATATGAGAAAGATGGTTTTGCAATTAAGGCTATTGTGGCTAGATGCATTGACTTTTACATTAAACAGGCAAGCAAAGGCAGAGATATTCAGAGACCACTGATGATCTTGGCATGAGTATATAGGAGCATGCAGAACAATAAACATTCCTTCCACATTAGATTCTTTGAAACCAACTAGACTGGGATCTTTCTCAAGACTAGGCTGTGTCTAGGCTTTTCAGCAATACCTAAAGTACCTACCTTCAGAGAATCTGTTATTAAGCACTGGGATGAGTGCCAGGAACAGATGTTTTGGCAAGCAGAATTTACTATTGTACGGTTTAGTACATGGGCAGGAATCTGGCTAATTGAGCACAACACAAGCATTCTTATTAACTGCTCCAAGGATGAAATTAAGCAACATTTCCTCACTCTAGAACAGTAGATCACCTGTGTTTTCATTCTCATTTCATGGGACAAGGTAATTTACCTTGAGTCTACCACGGTAGAAATGGGCGGGGATAAATCCAAATAATTAATTAATAAATAAATAAATAAATAAATAAATAAATAAATAAATAAATAAATTTCCTAAGGATCTTCTTATTTTCTTTGGATGTAGAGAGCTCTGAAGGTCCAAAGAAGTGGTAGGAAACTTGTACAGTGTATGGAAATCTGAGCCCAAGAAGAGTCACACTGAATCAGATGAACAATTCATGCAATTCTACAACTAGTCTGTGAAAAATTCTAGCTACTGATTTTTCCCTGTTATTGATGTTTGCAAACCAGCAGTGATGCGATGCAAAGTTCCCAAACCTCTGGCTTCACCAGCCCCAGAAAACTTTCTTGCATTTTAACTCCCTGACTTCAGAGAGGAGTAAAACCCACATTCCAATGAATTCATCCTGAGTTTGTTGGTGTTTGTTTTCATATTGCAAGAATTTCCTACCATGCCCCCCAGCTTCTAGCTAGTATTTTATTCACTCCAATAAAAGGGAAAGCCCTTCTGCAATTTTGCCAGCAAGCTACTCAGACAGGATTTGCTTCCATGCAGTACGCTCAGGATTTGCTGGGATAACATATTTCAGAGCTCATTAGAATGCTGTCTTCACAAGGTTTGTTCTGAAATGCTGATTTGGCATCATGATGAAGAAAAGGCTTTTGAGACTTCTCAGTGCATTTGTCAGTCATTTAAAAATTTATCTGCCCTTGTAACCTCACCCATAGCTGCCTATCAAGAATAAATGCATGAAATATAGATGGATTTATTTCGCTTTTTGTGAAGGAAGGTAGAAGGGGCCTTTATTCATGGAGAACTGGAAACTCTGGTGCAGTCACACTCAGTGATTGGCCCGTTCGAAACAGAAGGCGCGCAGCACTGATTGGCAGGCATTGGGCTTTTCTGTGCTCCAATTTTAAGCTGCTAGACTCCCATGCCTAAATCAGCTGGAAAGGAAGCCAGCATAAGTAATCCCTTTCTGGATTTCAAGCCCTTCCTCTGCTTTGGCCATGGTGATAGCCAAGTGTTCTGCCCAGACCACATCATCCCCAATTGGAGGATTACCCTGCAAGTCCTTTCCTTCCCGTGGATGGGCCTTTGAGGACATTTAGTTCCTCTGGAATGAATGCTCCTCCACTGATTCCCTCTTATACTTGCACCCATCAGTGGACTGGTTTAAAGATTCCTGTCTCTTGAGCTACAAGGGGAAACTGGCACAATTCTTGTCAATTTCATCTGAAATAAAAGAAGAAAGCTTCACCTAGTTGCATCAGTGAACTTGTAAAAAAAAAGGCAGCCTTCTTTAATTGGTCCACCAATGAACCTGTAAAACAAAAACTGAACTTTTCACTGGTCCACCAATGAACTTGGGTTGTTTGTTGTTGTTGTTGTTTTAGATCCTGTGTTTCACTGATGCAGCAGCCCAGGATGAAATGGCCATTGTGAGTAGCAACCAGTGACTGGAGCGGAAGGAGACTTCCTGCCACAGTGCACACTAGCCAAGTGGAGCATAATCAATTGCTTATAAGGAAGTATAGCACAGAACGCAGACCACACAGCACTGCTTGTGTTGGTAGAAGTCAGAAAAAATTTATTCTGATGCAGATTAAAGAAAGTTCAGTGGAGGTTGCCTTCCTGGTGGATTTGGGTGGGTTGAGGATGACATTGTGCATTTTTGTCCTCAAGACATAGTTAGTGTGGGCCACCCTCACGCCATGGCCAGCAGGATGTGTGGATCAGCCCATTCATTGCACTCAGCTATTAATTAGTCCAATAGCTTCTGGAATAGAATTACCTATCAAATCCAAAACTCCACCATCAGATATTCAGAAAATCCCTCTGTAGATATTTCTTGATTGTATATAGATGCTCTATTCAAGCTCTAGACTCACAAGCATACAGTCTGAAAGGGTTTGTAATCTGCAGAAAGTGAGGACAATGTGGATAAAACATTGGTTGAGCTTAAAGTACACTGGAAATAATTATCAAATAGGTAATCATGTGATATGACTGCAATAGTGGTTAGTCAGCTGATTTGAAGAAACTCATCAGTCAAACAACACCCCCTCCAGCCTTTTGCTCCACAGAGAGAGGGGGGAGGGGGGGAGAATCAGGTATGGTACCTTGGGTTCCAAAACAAAGGCAGGGGAAAAAAAGTAATAAAGAAATAAATGTCATCATATGTTCACACCCTGCTTATGAAGTATATTTGGAGGCATCCATTATATCCCAGAATATATTATATTATGATATGATATATACGATATACGATATATGATATTATTATTTGGAATTACATATTTCAAGACGCAAGTCCACCAAATCATTTTACATTTTCAGTGTACAACTCCATGCAAGTGGTCACAGAGTATAAATACTGTTTCCAGGAGTAGGTCACTTCCCACTGGTAAGCTTTATAACCCAGGCTTCAAACCACTGCCCTAATTCAGCTGGAGGGCATTTGCTCAGCTCAGCCTGCTGAACTACATGGGAGAACCAGTGGGACTCTGAGTAGACCCACTGCTCCTAATGATCCTTTTCCTGCAATCTTGTGCTTCTGTACCTCTCAGATTTCTGACTCTTAACCTGATGTCACTATCATTCACATAGCCTCGTGAATTGCTCTGGAGAGTTCAGATCACAATCTGGAACCATAGGTCCCTCAATAGCAGGTGTCAATTCCTCCAGCTTGCTCTAGTGGCCTCCAATGTCTCTGTGATGGACTTCAGTAACGCTGCTGGTTCTCAGGAAGGAGGGAGCACATTCCAAGGAGGGGAGCAAGAGAAGAGAAAACACAGTCCAGAGATGGAACATGGGAAGACTAAGAGGTTCAGAATAGCCCTGCCCTAGAGCCTTCCCAGGTTATTTTCCCTTAGGTTAGGTAGAGTAACTTTAGTCTGGAAAGATTCTGTCCATATGGTGTGAGGGTTTGATCCTTTGACTGGCAAACGAAGCTCTGACACACACTCGATAGGATATGTAAAAGCTTTATTTACAGCGAGCAATCTGGTTCCACGTCAATGAACCAAGTGAAGCATCGATACAAGACCTTACAGTTTAATAGGTTTCAGTCTCCCCCCTCCCATAGAATGCATTTATCAGTTTCGTTCCCTCTGTCTCGTACCCTCTCTTCCGCGACTCGTCGCTGTCTGGCAAAGGTGCTGAATGCCTTCGCCTAATCCACACTGTGCGATGATTGCCTGTCTGGCTGCTTGCTGTTACATTCTTTCTATTGATAGCTTTTGGCATCCTGGCTGAGGGATATGTTTATGTGATTTAACTATCATGTCAGGGTGACATGGATGCCATCATGACATACGGTGTGAGCAAATAAAGAACTGAAGTTTGGCTGGATTGATTCTTTGTCATTCTTGGGCTGGGCCTGGCAGTCTCACCCGACTTATCCTCAAGCTCTAAAGATTAGTCTTCCATGGAGGCTCTCATTTTCTATAGGTCAGCCAAAAAATATTGGTAAAGATTGTTGCGGGAGAGGGAGGGTTTTTATTTAATCCCTCTCCCCAGTGTTTCTTACTGAGATTGGCATTCTCTTCAAATAATAGCAATGAGGAGGAAACAGTGATTTTGGCTGCAACAGGATTACTGATGGGGTAGTGATCACTCATTCATTGCAGCAATCCTAATTAGAGCCACTTCTTTCCCAACAGTTCTAATCTGATCCTGACCCTCCCACCTCAACACTTGGTGATTCCTGCAGGCCAAATTGCTCTATCACTATTGTTCTGAGAAAGACTGAAGAGGTTTTACCTGTGGCCAATGCTGTTGAAAAAGGCTGTATAATATACAGTAAATGGATAATTCTGCTGATATATGTGATTTGATGAGTTAATAAATGTCCAATAAGGTTCTACCAGGATTGAACCAGGCTTTTACACACACACACACACACATATACACACCTCTGCAAAAAGTTTCCCATACACTTTTTAAATTGTAAAAGTAGCCTAAGAATAACTGGCAATGAGAAAACAACTTAAACTAGAAGCATATTAAGCCACCTAGGAAAAGAAGCTAGATGCAGGAGCATAGAAGAAGCATATGCAGGTCATAGAAATGTAATAGATAGAAGATAGATAGATAGATAGATAGATAGATAGATAGACAGACAGACAGACAGACAGACAGACAGACAGACAGACTGCACAAAGCTTTGATTCAAAGGTGAATCATTTGAATCTCCAAATGGAATCAACTTTCTGAACTGCACTGGTGATTCAGAGCAAATCAGATGTTCCTTTTTAAAGAATTAAATCAACTTTCCAGGTCAAAGCTGATTCACATACCCCTAATCAAGAGCCATAGTGCCCTTACCAATCATCAGTTTTCCCCAGTAGTCACCTGCCAGGCTTCTGACTGGGCCTGAAATAAAATTGAAAATTAACGAAATTGGCAGAACACCAAATTTATATAATCCGGCTGTCAATTCCCAGTTAGCAGTTTTGAATTTTGCATGGATTTCACTGTAATCTTTGGTTCTCAATGCAAAGATGACATATTCATTGTTCTATATCTACAATACAGAAAACATGCAGGTTGACACAATTATCAAATATACTTACATACACAAAGACATAAATATTGCAAATAGGTTGATAGGATGGTGCAGTTCTAAATGAATGTAGCATGGAAAATGACAATTCAGAGTTACATACTTCTGAATACTACTTCTACTTGGGTAGAAACTTGTATACATCTACACTTACTCTGTATAATAATAGTATTAAGCTCATGTGATGTGTAACAATATTGGAAACTGCATACATACTATAGGGATCATTTTTCTCAAAACTCTGATAGGCAAAAAGCTTTTTTTAAAAGGGGATGAGGAAGAAGAGGAAAGGCTTCATATATTCTTTGTTAAGTGATTGTAGCAGTCATGGGATTAACAAACATCAGCCAAGTTGTGGAGAGTACACCCTGGATGGTTTCACCAATATCCTATGTAACATCTTATCAAGGCATCTGTAAGATTTCTGTTGGGCATGCACAGATGGTCACTACATTACCAAGTTCATTCTGCTGCTATCACCATATGAAGTCTCTTTTTCATCGTTCATCCTGCAGTGTTAATGAAAAGCTAGGGAATTTTAAGTTCTTCACCCTCCAACCAGGTTGCAATGAGTGTAAAAATATTCACTCCATGCACATGAAATGAAAGAAGCCTGCAAATTGTAGCCACAGGATATGTGTGGACAAGTCTTTCTTTTTATATATTCTTTTAAAGTTGATCATGTTTGATTAATTCTAATGACAATAAAGCTTGGCTCAAAATTACCGTATTTTCCGGCGTATAAGACGACTTTTTAACCCAGGAAAATCTTCTCAAAAGTCGGGGGTCGTCTTATACGCCGGGTGTCATCTTATACGCCGGAAAATACGGTATTCGCCGTTTAAGACCTCTCCTGGCCAAGTGCAGCCGCTCGCCGGAACGCAGCCCCCAGGGAAGAGCAGGAGGACGAGCGCGGGAGAAACGCGGGGAGGGGGGAGCGAGCTCCGTTCCCTCGGAGCAGCCTTGGGAAGGGAGGGGGCAAAACGCAGTGGCTCCACGACGGGCTCCAAAGTCGCCCACAACGCTCAACGGGCGCCTCGCTTCGCCTCGCCTCGCCTTCCCTTCCCCTCCCAGCCGCGCTTTAAATGGAGCGGGGCCCAGAATTGGCCGCGTTTCGGGAAGCCTGGTAGGAAACGCGTTGTGGGCGACTTTGGAGCCCGTCGTGGAGCCAAACGGCGAGTACCGTATTTTCCGGCGTATATCCCAAACTCTATATTTTAAATGGAAAAGTTGGGGGTCGTCTTATACGCCCAGTCGTCTTATACGCCGGAAAATACGGTATGTTATAGAAGGGAAGGAGAACATTTATTCACCAGGCTGCAAGCCCCATGGAATTAAAACGTTCAAGAGGAAAGCACGAACAAAAGACACAAATCTGAATTACACCTTGTCTTGCCTTTAGAAGTTGCAGGCAGGCTTTCTAAATAAATCCTTAATAGCTGCTTTTAGTTTGCCATTCTTTTCCAATCAAACATTTCTTCGCATTTGCAAGTAGGTGGTTCACTTGTTGAGAGCCTTCATCTAACCAGGTGGAATTCACAGCTCAGCTATGGAAGGATTTGACAGATTATTCTTTAGTAGGTGATGAAGGCTGAATCTTCTTCTGGTCCAAAAAAAAAAAAGGTAAACTCTTGTTTCTTTATTGTAACTGAGAGAAAATGTGAGCAGCTATCCATAGCTTGTCCTGCTCCCAACTTTGGGTTTGTTCATACAGACACTTGCTTCTTATGAAAACTGTAGAGAACTGTTCTGCATTCAGTATGAGTATAAAAGTTCATCTTGGAGTGCTGCTATATATTATATATAATATAATATAATATAATATAATATAATATAATATAATATAATATATATATTGATATAGCAGCACTCCAAGAAACTCGAAGAGCAGGAGAAGGACAGTTGAAGGAAGAAAAAGGAGGTTATACCTTCTTTTGGAAAGGACTGCCTGAACAAGAACAACGAATACATGGGGTAGGCTTTGCTATCAAAAACGACATTGTGAAGCTCTTGTCAGAAGTTCCCACTGGGATTAACGAACGACTCTCAACTCTCCGAATAAAACTCGCCAAAAACCAACAGGCAACTATCCTAAGTGCTTACGCACCAACACTAGATGCAGATGAGGATATCAAGGAAAAATTTTATACCCAGCTGGACACCATCTTATCAGAGATACCAAAGGAGGATAAAATTATCCTCCTGGGCGATTTCAATGCAAGAGTTGGGCGTGATTTTGATTTGTGCCCAGGGATCATTGGGAAAGAAGGAGTTGACAACAGCAACACGAATGGAATCTTACTTCTGACTAAATGTGCAGAGCATAACCTTGTCATTACTAACACACTCTTTCGCCAGAAAAATAAATTTAAAACATCATGGAAGCACCCACGGTCGAAGCACTGGCATCTTTTAGATTATGTAATTGTCCGTGCTAGAGATCGCCGTGATGTACTTCTCACCAGAGCCATGACGAGCGCCGATGACTGCTGGACAGACGATCGATTAATTCGATCCACGATGGCCATAAAGATTGTCCCTCATCGTAGGCTCCAAGGAAGAAAACCAAGGCGTAAAATGAATACACTGGCCCTTCAAGATCCTATTAAACGAGCTTGCTTTCAATCAACTCTCAAGGAACATCTGCCTATGGAACTTCCTGAAAATGTTGAGGAACACTGGGTTAAATTGAAGACTTCTATTATTTCAGCCTGTGAACAAACTATCGGATACCAAACTAAGAGACATCAGGACTGGTTTGATGAGAACGATAGTGAGATTGAACATATTATTGACAAGAAAAGGAAAGCCTTCCGGATATGGCAAAAAAGATATTAACTGTGCCGTTAAGAAAAAAATCTACGCCAGTGCAAAGGCAGAAGTCCAAAGAAGAACTAGAAAACTTAAGAACATATGGTGGATAAAAAAAGCCCAAAAAACCCAACATTTTGCAGATGCGCATGATGCATGGGGCTTTTTTAATACCATAAAGGCCATCTATGGACCAACAAACCATGGTACAAATCCCTTACGCTCAGTAGGTGGTGCTAAACTTCTAAAGGACAAAGAGTCTATTGCACTGTGCTGGAAAGAGCATTACTACAATCTCCTTAATCGTCACTCTACTGTGGCTGATGAAGTCTTCTTGCAAATCCCGCAAAAACAAATAAGAAATGAGCTTGCAGTACCCCCTAGTTTGGAGGAAGTCAGCAAAGCCACTAAACAAATGAAAAATAACAAAGCTAGTGGACCTGATGGGATTCCTGCTGAAGTCTTTAAAGAAGGCGGGCCTGAACTTACACAACAACTTCATAAGCTCATCAAAAAAATCTGGATGAGGGAGGAGATTCCAGCAGAGTTTAGGGATGCCATAATTATCACTCTCTTTAAAAAGGGTAATAGAACAGACTGTGGAAACTATCGAGGCATCTCCCTTCTAGCCACAGCAGGCAAAATCCTGGCAAAGATCATTGCAAACCGTCTCCTATCTGTATCAGAAGACATCCTCCCTGAAACGCAAAATGGCTTCCGCCCTTCCAGGGGAACAGTGGATATGATCTTCACTGCACGACAGCTTCAAGAAAAATGCAAGGAGCAAAACCGCCCTCTGTACATGGCGTTTATTGATCTGACTAAAGCTTTTGATACTGTAAATCGTACTGCTCTCTGGACCATCCTTCTGAAAATCGGATGCCCTGATAAATTTGTGAACATCTTGCGGTTACTCCATGACGACATGATGGCAACAATCCTGAATAACAATGGCTCTCAAAGCGATCCATTTAAAGTGGAATCCGGCGTTAAACAGGGATGTGTTATTGCTCCAACCTTATTCGCTATCTTCATCGCTATGATTATGCACCTTGTTGAAGAGAAACTTCCTACTGGTGTAGAAATTATATATCGAACAGATGGAAAGCTTTTTAATCTTAGTAGGCTGAAAGCAAAAAATAAGGTAATTGCAACTTCTGTTATAGAACTTCAATATGCTGATGATAACGTAGTCTGTGCACACTCCGAGGAAGATCTTCAAACTATCCTAAACAATTTTGCAGAAGCATATGAAAAGCTCGGCCTCTCGATTAACATTAAAAAACCAAAGTGCTTTACCAGCAAGTTCCATCCAATCCCTCTGCAGCGCCATCAATCCAGCTTAAAGGTGTGTCACTAGAAAATGTCGATCACTTTTCTTATCTCGGCAGCCATCTATCTACAAAAGCCGACATCGACGCTGAAATTCAGCATCGCCTGAGCTCTGCGAGTGTAGCTTTCTCCCAAATGAAGCGTAGAGTGTTTGAGGATCGGGACATTCGCAGGGAGACCAAAATGCTTGTTTACAAAGCCATTGTACTACCAACCCTTCTGTACGCCTGTGAAACATGGACCCTCTACAAACGCCACCTCCAGCTTCTTGAAAGATTCCATCAACGCTGCCTCCGAAAAATTCTGCAAATTACTTGGGAAGATAGGCGGACTAATGTTAGCGTATTAGAAGAAGCGAAAACCACCAGCATTGAAACAATGATCATCCAACATCAACTTCGCTGGACCGGTCATGTTGTTCGAATGCCTGACCATTGTCTTCCAAAGCAGCTACTTTACTCCCAACTTAAGAATGGAAAACGGAATATTGGTGGACAGCAAAAGAGATTCAAAGATACTCTCAAAGCTAATTTTAAAAAATGTAATATCAGCATTGAGAAGTGGGAAGCCCTAACTCATGAGCGTTTCAATTGGAGGTCATCCTTTATTAATGGCGCTATGGACTTTGAAGAAGCAGGAGTACAGGGCGAAAAGGAGAAAAGAGCTAAAAGGAAGGCACGTCAGGCAAACCCTTATCATGACCGTCTCCCACCCGGAAACCTATGCCCTCATTGTGGGAGGTTGTGCGGATCCAGAATTGGCCTTTATAGCCACTTATGGATCCACCGTTAAAATTTTACCTTTGGAAGACAATCTTACTCGGCTACGAGTGATCGCCAATGATGAATGATGAAAAGTTCATCATCAAATATAGCATGTTTGTTTCATGCAC
Organism: Charina bottae; assembly: GCA_023362775.1. Classification (NCBI taxonomy): domain Eukaryota; kingdom Metazoa; phylum Chordata; class Lepidosauria; order Squamata; family Charinaidae; genus Charina; species Charina bottae. Next base: position 28,314,107 of record JALMGJ010000003.1, on the reverse strand, counting down.
TCTTATAAAATGGAAGCCATTTTTTTCATTGTGTGAATCAGCCTAAAAGGTGTACAGGCAAGTTGCCAGTTGGCCAAACTATGCTTTACATGTTCAATTCAAATAAGAGAGATCCTTCTCCTGTGCTGATTAGAGATTATCTAAAACCATTCACTACCCAAATGAAGCTGCTGCTATATTACAGTGGCATCAATCATGCAAGTGATTAATACCCTGAGATACCTATATGCTTGCTAACATTGTGAGCAGTAGAACATCCTTAAAAAGGTAAAGGTTCCCCCCGCACATTTGTGCAGTCGTGTCCGGCTCTAGGGGCCAGTGCTCATCTCCGTTTGTTAGCTAAAGAGCCAGTGTTGTCCGAAGACGCTTCCACGGTCATGTGGCCGCATGACGTGCGCGGAACGCTGTTACCTACCCACCAAAGTGGTACCTATTTATCTACTTGCATTTGCAATCTTTCAAATTGCTAGGTTGGCAAGAGCTGGAGCTAGTGCGGGAGCTCACTCCGCACGCAGGGCTAGAGATTCGAACCTCCGAACTTGCGATCTTCCAATCGACAAGCCTGGTGACTTACCCGTTGAGCCACCACGCCCCTTAGAACATCCTTAGACCTGCTTTAATCAGCAAGGAATAACAGAAAAGGCAAGAATCTTGTCAGTCAGTGAACATCCAAAAGAGTTTACTCTGGAGTAGCTGGTGGATTGGTGCTAAAGTATGGGGAGGAGCCATAGAAAGATGTATTCTGTGGGACAGGGTCAACAGGTTGGAGGCTTACTGCATAGGCAAAGGGCAGTATGGAAATATACCAAAAAAGTAGAACAGTGTTTCTCAAACTTTGTGACACCTAAAAGGATAAATTCATTTGTATAACCTCTCCTCAAGAATAAAAAGTAATTGTTTCATTGGGTTTAGGGCTGGGCAAGAAATAAATATACCACTTTTAATAATTACATTTTAATCTATGTATCAAATAAAGCAATGATAGAACTTTACAACTTCATAAAATGAGGCCATTTAATTGGAAACCCACCCACCCCACAAAAACCAATAAAGATTGAACCTATATTTTTAATGGGAAGAATGAAGTTGCATACTTTCATTTAATGCCTGAAATCTGAGTTCCATTTTGAAGACAGCCATTCTCACTCACCAAAGTCAGGGGGGAAAGCAAAGGAAGTGTCCTTCTCTAAAATCAGCTTCTTTTAAACTGCTCTTAAAATGGTAACACTTGTGAAACACTGGCAGGCTGTACAATGCTTTTGGTGCTTTCTCTCCCTCAGTGCAGCCCATCCCTTTTTCCCTTCCAGAGAGGTGTTTATAAATCTCTTCCGCTACTCTTGCCATTGCTTCCTGGCTGTAGTCTTCCTCCCTCCTTCCTTCCTTCCCCTCTGGAATAATCCCCTCTGCAGAGAAAGCCTGCAGAAAGATGATCAAAGCTTTGCATAGAAGCCTTGTGTCCCTATACCTACTGCCCCAAAGCATGCTGTTGCGCCCTCTACTGGAAGGCAAATATGTTGTCTTAAAAAAAAACAAGGTCACATAAGCTTCATATAGGACTCTGGGACCATAGTGTTGCTTTGCATGTAGTATTTGTTTCATCAAACAGGTAAGCCTGGTTTGGGGACCTTCTATCCACCATCCTGCAATCCCCCCAGAAGGTCTTGACTGAGAAATGTTGAGACCCCATATTTTTTTCCTTGTCTGCTGCACTTATACTCTGCTTTTATCTGGGTCTCACACTCAGCCTTGAATAGAGGTCTTGCTGACACCTCACTTAACCCAAGTAAATTGTTCCAGAGTATAGAATATTGCTGCTTGTGGATGGATGGATGGATAGATACATGGATGGTAGGAGATTTTGTCAGATTGCCTTTCTTTTTGATTAGGGGTTGTATTATATGATGTACTTCCTGCTTTGCAAGTCTTTTTATATTATTATCATGATTCCTCCCATCCCTAAAAGGAAATCAGCTGTCATTTTCTAGCAGTTCACAATGGTTAAACAATTGCTTGTGTGCAGTATGTGGGAGGTGGAATGTAATGGAGCAATAAGAGAAGTGCATTCTAGTTCACAGCATTGACAGCAACTGTAATATGTGACTTTTGGGGATGCTGTGTGGCAGTAACAGAGTTCAGATTATCTCCTGCTATTTGCTAGAGAAATGGTGATAGGTGTAAGAAACAACAGAAGGAAGAACATGAATTAAGGGGGTGATGGTAGCAAAGATACACTGTTGTTGTCGTGGTTTGTTTAATTAATGGGATGATGTACTATAAAAGTAATGTTCTTAGTTACGTATATTAATACCAACACCCAACTCACCATGTGAATTGACCTTTGCATATCACTATCCCTTTTCGTTTACCAACATGGCATTTACTCCATGAAGAGAAGTTTTAATTCAATGCTTTTGCATATCCAGCTGGCTAAAATATATGCTAAATTGACATTTACAATAATCTCTGAAACTCCCCACCTTCCCTGAAAAAAAAGGGGAAGAAATAATACATTGAACTACTTTCATACGATTTAAATTTGAGATTCTGAAAATGCTTTTTTTGGAAACCATTTAAAATAATAGCCAGATATTTGGTGGACATTCAGGTTACCGGGTAATGATAATAGGACCTTTTCCAATGACTGAGTAATTACTTTCTTACTGTGCTCAGAGTGAGTTTGAACTATCTGTCTTGTTCACAATTTAAACCTGCAGCACATGAGCAAAGGGGCACTCAGTCTGACATTCTACATTCCAAACTAGCTTCATATAAAGAGGAGGGAAACTGCTCGCCGTTCAGTATTGCTAATCTTTGAAGAAAAAGAAAGGTGAAGCAATGCTAGAAATGACAGACATACTCTCATAATTGCCACTTTCCCATTTTTCGAAACTTAAACATTACACGCTATACTTTACCAGTAGACATGTTTTTGCATGCAGTTTATCTAATAGCCATTTTTCCATATATATATATTTTTGGGGGGATGTTATTTTCTTTCCTAGGTACATTTTGCACAGCATGCATATCCTTTTCCACAATACACATTTTTGTATGCATTTTTTAAATTGGGGAAATACATCACCAAATTAGAGTAAATGGAACTCCCCAACTGACTTCCATATATGGCAGGGCTTTCCAAACTTTTGCCGTTGGCGACACACCAACGGCCGGCCCACAAAAACCTGGAAGCGTCACCGCCAGTGCGGCGTGCAAAAACCTGGAAGCACCGACAGCGATGCTTCCGGGTTGCCGCGGTGGTGGCAGCAGCTGCCCCTTCGAAAGAGCAGACTCCAGGGACCCTGAAAATGCCCTCGGTTCCAGCAGGGAGGTAAAAAGCCTTGCTGCGTGCGCGCACGCTACCAGAATTCCCGGCGCACAGCTGATCGGCGCAGGGGGGCCGGGGTGGAAATTCTCCACGCTGATCAGCTGTGCGCCGGGAAGCCCGGCAGCATGCATGCATGTGCGCACGGCGAGGCTTTTCGCCTCCCTGCCGGAATCGAGGGCATTTTCAGGGTCCCTTGAGCCTGCCGTTTCGAAGGGGCAGGCTCCGGGGACCCTGAAAATGCCCTCGGTTCCGGCAGGGAAGCAAAAATCACACGCGCATGCTGCCGGGCTTCCCGGCGCACAGGTGATCGGCGCGGAGAATTTCCACCCCGGGCAGCCAGCAGCGCGTGCACGCGATTTTCGCCTCCCTGCCAGAACCAAGGGCATTTTCATCAGCGCTTCCGGGTCATCACGCGACACACTTGGGGCCCCCAGGCAACACAGTATTGTGTCGTGACACACAGTTTGGAAAGCCCTGATATATGGATATGAAAGTGTCACAGATAGAATTCTGATCCTAGAGGAGATCATCCTAAGCACAAGGCTTTGAATTATGTTAGTTCACACATTTTCAGGATGCAATTTGGAGAGCACACCCTCTCTTTCCAAACAGAACGTTAATACAGCAGGAGCCATTGCTGCAGTAGAACACTTCTTCCTCAAACGTCCATCTTCATGTTTTCCCCTGTGGGAGAGATTCAGAGATTGATCCTGCCTCTGCAGGTTGATGTGTTACAGTACACTTGAGGAGCAATTGTTTGATTCTAAGGCCAAGTAGGTTAGGTACAGTTATAAAGAAATAGATTAGATCCAGATCTAGTCTTATTTAGAGAGCATTCCCATCCGAATGGGGGGAAAGACTTAACTCATAAACTTGCAGTGGCATGAGGATTCTCTGTCCTTCTGCATTCTCCTGCAAAAAAAGGATCACCTGACCAAACAATAGACAGATGGCCATACAGCCTTGCATGGTCAGGGGATCATTCTGTGAAAGAAGCTTCAGGAGGAAGAAATCCATGCATGTCACTGCAGTCGATTGAGCATTGGTTTCTTTACCAGAAGGCAATTGAATAAAGTAAAACCTTTCCTTTCTTGTGCATGATATGCAAGACATTTTCATTTCCTTCAGAAAACAGCAGCAAACAACCAGACACAAGTTGGCAGAATTTGCTTACCAAATATGCAAATCATATAGGAGCAAAAGATATTTGTTAACTCATTCTCTTTGTCTGAATTATGAATTAGGCTGTTAGACCCAAGTTCAGACTTCAAGGCAAACAAACCAGCTTATGCATATTAAACATTATGGCCCTTACCTTCATAGATACCCAGTCATCTTTTGGGATACTGATCTTAATGTCTGATTTTGAGGAGGATATATTCAACTGCCTTGTCAAATATTTCTAATATCAGAGTATCATGGGCTATACACAGTTAAAACTTTGGTTCTTTATTTCACACCTACAGTAAGTGCATTAAAATTTCAGCAACCTCATCACTGATATTTTTTAATGGCCCTATGGTGCCAATAGCGATCTTCAATAACACTACTATTGTTGGCTCTAGATCTGCTCTACTTGTGCAGCCTAAATAAATGGGTTTTTTTTATCCGTTCAATCGTGTCCGATTTTCAGAGACTGCCTGAACAAGTCCCTGAAGTTTTCTTGGCAAGATTTTTCAGAAGTGGTTTGCCATTGCTTCCTTCCTAGGGCTGAGAGAGAGTGACTGGCCCAAGGTCACCCAGCTGGCTTTGTGCCTAAGGCAGGACTAGAACAACCGCCCAGGGTCCCTCCTTGTGGGGGAGATGGGCGGGATATAAATGAAATAAATAAATAAATAAACAAACAAACAAACAAACAAACAAAGTCTCCCGGTTTCCAACCTGATGCCTTAACCACTACACCAAACTGGCTCTCTAAATAAATGTATTATTTATTTATTTGAGTTGGGGAGGACTGAAATTATAAATAAACTGAAATTATAAATAAACATTATTTTGCAGACTTCACCCCCACCCCCAGATCTACCCCAAAATTTTCTGAGGAATTGGTACTTTTACAATAGTAATTGTGGAGTCCTTGGTGCTCTCTGAGCTTGGTTGTTTGCTTGCAGACATTTCATTATCTGACTAGATAACACTGATTGTGAGCACTGTGAGTGAGCACTGATCATGTTACCTAGTTGGGTAATGAAATGTCTGCAAGCAAACAACCAAGCTCAGAGAGCACCAAGGACTCCACAGTTCAACCCTGAGCTACAGATATTCTCTTCTATTGGAACAATAGTAATTATAAAGCAATGACAAGGTGACTTTAAATGAAACAATCCTCTTCTCAATATGGAATGTTGTAAACCACTATTATTTAAGCAAATGCCATGCAATTTTGTCCTGGTTTAAGAAGAACATTGTCACACAATGACCATTGTTTGCCCTAACCCCAATAAGTGTTCTTTCACAGAATGATCACAGTGGTTTGAATAGGATTTCTATTTATGTTCATCTCTTAAATTGTTTCAGCGTTGCAAAGTTCAATTGGAGCAAAACCCCTTCTCTCCATTTACAGTTTAAACGAGCCTGGATGAAAACAAAAGGCCTTCTTCTAAAATAGTTAATTTTAGAATAGGAAACACTACTTACCCTAGTCTGTAGAAATGACAGCTGCTCCATCAATTTAAATAATGTAATTTACACATTTCATTTCTCAAATATGGAAGGCAAAGTAAGTTTGCAAGTAAATCAAACTGAATACCTCCACCTAACTCCCTATAAAAATATGTACTGATAACCTATCAGCAGTTATACTGGCAATTATGTATGCCCTATAATTTGGTCTTTATTCTAGCTGGTAGGTTTGAAAAATAACACTTTACTTACAAAGAACCTTTCTCCTTTTAAATAATGAAAAAAAATCCATGGTTGTCAGCATATCTTGACATTTAGGATGCCTGCCTGTCTCTACTGGAGTCAGATGTGAAAATAAATAGATATTAAACTGTCAGTCAATGAAATTACAAAGTCAAGGAGTGCTCATGCAGAGTTCCTGTGTGTTCTCTTTGATGGACACAGGTGTTTGTTATGAAATCCAACAGGGCCTTCAAGTGTAGACCAGACCTTCTTGGATTAGTGACAGCAAGTGGGAAGAACTTCCCTGCGTCATTTAGGTGACCAAAGGAAAATACTAACTCCACATTTCCCAAAAAGCCATTTCAAAGTTCTTCTCTGTTTAAAAAAAATATGTGAGGAGCCTGCAAGTGTAAAGAAAGTAGCACCTACCTTTGGGAAGTGGTGCAGTGCACTTCTTAAAGAACGAAGGGTACTCCTCATGGGCCTTCCACACTAATGTGATTCAAATGCCAGAAATGTACATCATTTATTTATTATTCATCAGGCACTTAAAGTCAATCATCCTTCACTAATAAACATTAACAGTATTAAAAATTAATGGCCATCTCCCAGTCTGCTGAGACAGATCCGGTTTGGCTTGTTTGAGGCGTATTGGACCAAAGTATCTTGCATTCTTTTCCGCTGGTATTGCTGTCACTCTCACAGTCTGACTATGGCAATCAGCTAGTGAGTGACAGACCCCCCTCGCCCAGAAGGTGTATTTCTTTCTCTCTTCAGCTTTCCTTTCCACTGAGCTTGCTCTCGTGTTTTTATTTATTCCTTTTCATAAGATCTATTTTACTCTCACTAATAATAAAAAAAAATCTCTAAGTGGCTTACATCTAATGTACCTTCTTCCCTGCTATATCCCCTATGTGACTAAGAGTAAGCCTGTGGGGGAGAGAATTACAGTTCCTCCCCTAAACAAATAGAAAGCCCAGAAAACAAACCTTAATTCTGCCATGCTTTCTCATCATACAAGTTGATTTCTTATATATCTCGCCCAGCTCCCAAAAACAAAAGGACTCATTGACAGGGTAGGAAGACACTTCATAAAAAGAACTCATCAAACAAACTCTCTTTGTCCAACCCCAACAATAAAAAATCCCAACAATGTTGTAAGAGACAAAGAAAGAAAGGAAGTCATGCATCTGCCCATGCCTCCCGACATTCCTAACATGCCTTCCTCCAGAGCTAGATGGAAAAGCTCTCCTGAAAGCCAGGAGAGAAAGCGTAGACTGGATCTGAGTAGGCAGGAAGTTCCAAAGCCCAGGGGCCGTGATAGAAAATCCCTTTTTCCTGAATCCCACCAGATGGAATTCTTGAATAGACAGGTCCTGGAGAAAGTTGACCCTGTTTAATCTGATCAGGGTGAATATGGGTGAAGTTTTCTATTTGCTCAGTGTTGAAATGTTCTGCCTCTCGTCCTTCTTCTATCTGGGAATAGAAAATATTATTTGCTCACCTGCACATCTTCAGAATTATTAAGTGAATTGCTACTTCAGTTCCAAAACTTGATCCCAAAGATAGGCAACAACAGGTAGAGTGCTGCTCCATGTTAAGCAAACAGGGACACATGCAGGCACACACAATACTAACTGCTCTGAAGAAGGACATATCAGAATAATGATATTATTACTGTATAATAATTATTGTGCATATAATCTATACCACCTCAAATCCCATTATTCTGCTTTATTGTGGCCAGGGGGTTTGGGGGGGAAGGTAATGGGATTGTTCCTGGGAGGGATGAACAAAGAACACCAGGAGTATATACAAGAATATGTATTCCCAGCAGGGTCACCCAAGGCATGAAGGTCATCCTGTGAGTATGACCTTGGAAGATGGGGGCGGGGAGAGAAATGCTGCCTAGGGAACAATCTGATAAAAGGGGGAGGAGCCCACAACTGAGTAACGGGAAGAGAAAGAAACTTAGAAAGGACCCACCCTAACTAATCAGGTGGTAAAAAGGGACTGGCAGGAGATTTGTACTTTCAGACTTGCAAGATTGATGCCAGCCTCCCACGTAGACCAGACACGAAACACAACTATATGAACTAATTCTACTTTATTGTAAGGCTACATTAACAGAATCTTGCAAGTCTGAAAGTACAAATCTCCCGCCATCCCTTTTTACCATCTGATTAGTTAGAGTGGATCCTTTCTAAGCTTCTTTCTCCTCCTGTTACTCAGTTGCGGGCTCCTCCCCCTTTTATCTGATCATTCCCTAGGCAGCATCTCGTCCCCCTGTCTTCCAAGGTCATTCTCACATTCCATTACATCCTGGCAGTTGCCCACTAAAGCAAGCAGGCACCTATATTGGGCAGTAGTAATATAGGAAGATGCTGGAGGCAGATGTTCCTTTTATTGACAACAGCAAAGGCATCATTTCATACAGCATGGGAGAAGACAGTGGTAAACCACTCCTGTATTTTTACCAAGAAAACCAAATGGATATACAACGTAATGATGATACAGAGCCGGATGATGGTCTTCTCAGGTTAGATGGTACTCAACATGCAACTGAGGAAGAGCTGAGGATATTTTGGGGTACAAATGGTGTTCGTGATGTGGCTACATTAAAGCCTTTGGGAGTTTTAGTTACTGAAATTACCATACAGGAAAAGAAAATCCGAAGTTGCAAAGACAGAATCACAGTGGGAACATAGAATATAAGGAGCATGAACATAGGAAAGCTCAACACAGTGAAAGATGAAATGTATTGACTACACATTGACATCTTAGGCATCAGCAAACTGAAATGGACTAGAAGTGGACAATTTCTGTCAGAAGATATTATTGTTTACTACTCTGGACACAAAAACGAAAAAAGGAACAGCATTACTTTATAGCAAGGAAAGATATAGCAAAGGCAGTTTGGGCACAATGCAGTCAGTGACTGACTACTATCAATAGACTTTGCTGATAACACTTTAATATTGTGGTTATCCAAGTTTATGCTCCAACCACTGCTGCAGATGAATAGGAGGTTGATGTATGTTATGGTCAAGTTCAATCCTAAATAGACAAAACATGCAAGCAATATGTCCAGCTTGTGGTTAGAGACTGGAACGCCAACATTGGAAATAGTATGGAGGAAAACATAGTTGGACTGTATGCCCTAGGAAACAGAAATGAAGCAGGAGAACATCTGTTTCTGCTAATCCAATGATTTCTTCATTACTATCACATTCTTCAGACAACCAAAATGACCAGTTGAACCATAAGTCTGGGAAACTCCACCACCAACCCTGAGACGGCCTCCAGCAGCTCAGGCAGGGAGGTTGCTACGCAGCAGGGAGGCTGGTACAGTAGCAATACTCCCAACTGCTCTCGGGTACCCAACTTGAAAAACAGGGTCTCACAACCGGCCACTTGTGGAGCAGTGCCCCTGAAGGCCACTAGAGATTCCCGGATGACAACAGCCACCCCTCTTCCCATGACCAGGAATCTCGGCTGATGCCATACTCCAAACCTGTCCGGGCACATCTCTGAAAGGGGAACCCCTCCCTCCGGGCCCAGCCAGGTTTCAGTAATACATGCCACGTCTGCCCCCTCCTCCGTGATCAAATCACATATGAGGGGGGCCTTGTTGTTAACAGACCTGGCGTTAAGAAACAGCAGCCGGAGACCAGAGCCCCCATGAGTCTGCAGTCCAGGGCCTAGGTCTGAGCACGGAGGGTCGGAACATGCCACTGGTAATAAACACCAGGGGCATCTTCCCTGAAGGTGGCCCACCCTCCGGCTCCCATCATAGCATCCCTGACCCATCACCATATCATGGAAACTAGTCAAGCTCAAGTGGAAAAAAATACCAGTCAGTTTCCATGATATGGTGATGGGTCAGGGATGCTATGATGGGAGCCGGAGGGTGGGCCATCTTCAGGGAAGACGCCTGGAGGGAGGGGTGCCCCTTTCAGAGATGTGCCCAGCCAGGTTTCGAGTATGGCACCAGCCGAGATTCCAGGGCAGGGGAGAAGGGGTGGCTGTTGTCATCTGGGAATCTCTAGTGGCCTTCAGGGGCACTGCTCCACAAGTGGCCAGTTGTGAGACCCTGTTTTTCAAGTTGGGTACCCGAGAGCAGTTGGGAGTATTGCTACTGTACCAGTCTCCCTGCTGCATAGCAACCTCCCTGCCTGAGCTGCTGGAGGCCATCTCGGGGTTGGCGGTGGAGTTTCCCAGACTTATGGTTCTGGGGGACTTCAACTTGCCATCCCTGGGGCATGCCTCGGAGGTGGCTCAGGAGTTCATGGCCACCATGGCAGCCATGGGCCTGTTTCAGATTATCTGGGACCCGACTCGAGACAGTGGCCTCACACTGGACTTAGTTTTCTTGTCGGAGCAGTGGCAATGTGATCTGAGGGGAGAGTTACATCTATCCCCTTTGTCATGGTCAGATAACACCCTGGTGACCTTGAGATTCTCCTATGCTGCCCCTCTCCTCAGGGAGGCTGGACCTATTCGACTGGTCCACCCCAGGCGACTGATGGACCCAGTAGGGTTTCAGAGGGAGCTGGGGGTTATACCCGAGGATCTGCTGCATGGTCCAGCAGAGGCCCTGGCTACTGCCTGGAATAGGGAGATGGCCAGGGCCTTGGACAGGATCGCACCTGTGCGACCTCTCTTATCCCATTGAACCCAACACTCCCCGTGGTTTACGGAGGAGCTAAGGGTTCTGAAGAGGATTAAGAGATGTCTAGAGTGTCGCTGGAGGAAGACAAAGACCGAACTCAAACAAACACAAGCTAGAGCCGCGGTTAAGGCCTACCTTGTGGCGGTAAGAGTGGTGAAACATCAGTGTTTCTCCGCTCTTATTGCATCCACAGAATGCCGCCTGGCGACCCTGTTCAAAATCACCTGATCCCTTTTGGGGAAAGGGGGTTCAGAAATCCATCTACAGGGCCGTGCTGAGGAGTTTTCTGGGCATCTGCAGGATAAAATCGCTTGGATTTGCTCCAACTTGGACTCCAAGCATGAGATAGGGTCTGTGGAGATGCCTGAGGTACATACTTACCCAGTTATCTGGGAACAGTTTGATCCTGTTGGACCCGAGGAAGTGGATAGGATCCTCTGGACTGTAAATGCCACCACTTGCCAACTAGATCCATGTCCCTCCTGGCTGGTGAAGGCAGCTCGGGAGGTGACGTGTGGTTGGGTCCAGACAATGGTAAATACATCCTTGTGAGAGGGGGTGTTTCCAGCTGCCTTTAAATAAGTGCAGGTGCTCCCCCTCCTCAAGAAACCATCTCTGGACCCTACCATCCTGGACAATTTTCGTCCAGTCTCCCACCTCCCCTTTTTGGGGAAGGTGGTTGAGAAAGTGGTGTCATTGCAGCTCCAGAGGGTTCTGGATGAAACGGATTCTCTAGACCCCTTCCAGTCAGGGTTCAGGCCTGGATATGGGACAGAAACAGCATTGGTCACACTTATGGATGATCTCTGGCGGGAGCGGGATGGGGGCAGTGCATCCATCCTGGCTCTTCTTGACCTCTCAGCAGCTTTCAATACCATCGACCATGGTATCCTTTTGGGGTGACTCAGGGAGTTGGGGGTGGGCGGCATGATTTTGCGCTGGTTCACCTCCTTCCTCCAGAGCCAGTCCCAATCGGTGTTGATAGGGGGTGAGAGATCGGGCCCGTGGGCCCTCCTTTATGGGGTGCCACAGGGTTCAGTACTCTCTCTGCTCCTTTTTAACATTTACATGAAACCACTGGGTGAGACAATGCAAAGAAATCGAGGAAAACAATAGAATGGGGAAGACTAGAGATCTCTTCAAGAAAATCGGAGATATCAAGGGAACGTTTTGTGCAAAGATGGGCATGATAAAGGACAAAAAAGGCAGGGACCTAACAGAAGCAGAAGAGATTAAGAAGAGGTGGCAAGAATACACAGAAGAACTATACAAGAAAGATCTTAATATCCCTGATAAATACGATGGTGTGGTCACTGACCTTGAGCCGGACATCCTAGAGAGTGAAGTCAAGTGGGCCTTAGGAAGCATTACTAACAACAAAGCTAGCGGAGAAGACAGTATCCCAGCTGAGCTATTTAAAATCCTAAAAGATGATGCTGTTAAAGTGCTGCACTCAATATGCCAACAAATTTGGAAAACTCAACAGTGGCCACAGGATTGGAAAAGGTCAGTTTACGTTCCAATTCCAAAGAAAGGCAATGCCAAAGAATGTTCAAACTACTGTACAATTGCGCTCATTTCACATGCTAGCAAGGTTATGCTCAAAATCCTACAAGCTAGGCTTCAGCAGTATGTGAACCGAGAACTACCAGAAGTGCAAGCTGGGTTTCGAAGAGGCAGAGGAACTAGAGATCAGATTGCCAACATTCGCTGGATCATGGAAAAAGCAAGAGAGTTCCAGAAAAACATCTACTTCTGCTTCATTGACTACGCTAAAGCCTTTGATTGTGTGGATCACAACAAACTGTGGCAAAGTCTTAAAGAGATGGGAGTAACAGACCACCTTACCTGTCTCCTGAGAAACCTGTATGTGGGTCAAGAAGCAACAGTTAGAACCGGACATGGAACAACTGACTGGTTCAAAATTGGGAAAGGAGTACGACAAGGCTGTATATTATCACCCTGCTTATTTAACTTATATGCAGAGTACATCATGAGAAATGCCGGGCTGGATGAATCACAAGCCGGAGTTAAGATTGCCGGGAGAAATATCAACAACCTCAGATATGCAGACGATACCACCCTAATGGCAGAAAGTGAAGAGGAACTAAAGAGCCTCTTGATGAGGGTGAAAGAGGAGAGTGCAAAAGCTGGCTTGAAACTCAACATTAAAAAAACCCAGATCATGGCATCTGGTCCCATCACTTCCTGGCAAATAGAAGGGGAAGAAATGGAAGCAGTGACAGATTTTATTTTCTTGGGCTCCAAGATCACCATAGATGGTGACTGCAGCCATGAAATTAAAAGACGCTTGCTCCTTGGGAGGAAAGCTATGGCAAACCTAGACAGCATATTAAAAAGCAGAGACATCACCTTGCCGACAAAGGTCCGTATAGTTAAAACTATGGTTTTTCCAGTAGTAATGTATGGCTGTGAGAGTTGGACCATAAGGAAGGGTGAGCGCCGAAGAATTGATGCTTTCGAACTGTGGTGCTGGAGAAGACTCTTGAGAGTCCCTTGGACTGCAAGGAGGTCAAACCAGTCAATCCTAAAGGAAATCAACCCTGACTGCTCATTGGAAGGACAGATGCTGAAGCTGAAGATCAAATACTTTGGCCACCTAATGCGAAGAGAGGACTCACTGGAAAAGACCCTGATGCTGGGAAAGACTGAAGGCAAAAGGAGAAGGGGACGGCAGAGGATGAGATGGTTAGATAGCATCACTGATGTAATGAACATGAATTTGAGTAAACTCCGGGAGACAGTGGAGGACAGGAAGGCCTGGCGTGCTATGGTCCATGAGGTCACGAAGAGTTGGACACAACTAAACGACTGAACAACAACAAGAACTGGGTGAGATCATGCATCTCCATGGGATGAGGTATCATCAATATGCTGATGATACTCAATTATACATCTCCATCCTGGGGGAAGTAAGTGATGCCGTGACTGCCCTCTCTGGGTGCCTGGTGGCTGTGGGGGTCTGGATGGGGAACAACAGGCTTCAGATCCCTGGTAAGATGGAGTGGGTGTGGTTTAATGGCCCCTCAATATCCAGGAATTTGCCATCTTTAGCTCTGGATGGGGTCGCACTGCCCCTGACAGGCTCGGTGCAGAATCTGGGGGTCCTCCTGGACTCACAACTCCTGCTCGAAGAGCAGGTGGCAGTCGTGGCCAGGAGGGCCTTTGCTCAACTTCATGTTGTGTGCCACTTATGCCCTTTCCTGAATCGAGAGGCCCTTCGAGCGGTCACTCATGCCCTGGTCATCTCCCATATAGACTATTGTAATGTGCTCTACATGGGGCTACCCTTGAAGAGTATCCAGAAGCTACAACAGATCCAGAATGCGTCCGCACAGATGATTTTAGTTGCCCCAAGATCGGCAAACGTAACACCTTTGCTACGCAAGCTGCACTGGGTTCCAGTCTGCTTCCGGGTCCAATTCAAGGTGTTGGTTATTACCTTTAAAGCCCTACATGGCATGGGTCCAGGCTACCTAAAGGACTGTCTCATCCCCATTAGATCGACCCGCCCCACCCAGTCATGCAAAGAGGGCATGCTACGGACCCCGTCTGTAAGAGAAATCCGTCTGGTGGGGTCCAGGAAGCGGGTCTTCTCTGCAGTGGCTCCCACCCTCTGGAACATTCTTCCCCCAGAGTTGAGGCAAGCCCCCTCTCTCCTGGACTTCTGTAGAAAACTGAAGACCTGGTTTTGCCATCGTGCCTGGGGCGGGGAGGGGAATAGTCACTCTTGGGGATGGCTGGTGCCCTAAACCGGCTCTTTACACACTCATGGACCAGAATAGAACTTACCACCATCTGGATTTTATTGTATTTTATATTTTTTAGCTTCTATTTGTATTATTGATAGTTTTATTGAATTTTAAATTTTGATTTTATTGTAAACCACCCAGGGTCCCTCCTTGAGGGGAGATGGGCGGTGATAGAAATTTGATAAAATAAATAAATAAATAAATGTACCCACCAAGGAGAACACCAGGAATCAAAGACCACATAACAGAAGAAACAAAACTGATGCCAGAATGGTGGAAATTACCAAGAAGAGAAGAGAAGCCAAAGCCAAAAAGACAAAGATCTGAGGAAATAACAAAGAATTACAGAACGCTGCTAGAAAACACAAGAAGCAGTATTAGAACATACATAAAGGCATCAAAGATGGAAACAGACAGGGATGGAACTAGGATCTGTGTCATCCGGGGCAAACATGGATTCTACATGGGTTATTTTGTCATTTTGGCGCCCCCTAGGTGTCATTTTGGTGCGCCCCCCCAGCGCGGCACCCAGGGCACATGCCCCACTTGCCCCCCCCCCACTTGCGGCCCTGGAAACAGACACAAAACAAAGAAAGGAAAGTCTTCCAAAAGATCTCTGAACTCAGGAGAAAGTTTAACCTCAAATTGATAGGCTAAGGATGCCAATGGATAGATAGTAACTGATTCCAAGCAGATAAAACAAAGATGAAGGAGTATACTGAAATTCTGCAAAGCAGAGCTATCCAAGATATCTTACAAGATATTCCCTATTTACAAGAACCTGTAGTACTAGAAGATAAAGTTAGATCAGCCTTCTGATCATTACCAAATCAGAAAGCCACAGGAATAGATGCAATATCTACAGGTTACAGCAATAAGTTCAGCAACAGAAGAAGGACCAGTAAAGGTTCTAACCAAACTATGCTAGCAAATATGGAAAACAACACAGTGACTACCAAATTGGAAGAGGCCAATCTACCTACGAATACCAGAGAAAGGAGACTTAACAGAGTATGCAAACTATTATTCAATATCCTTAATTTTATTTATTTATTTAAATTTATTAGCTGCCCAACTCCAATGGACTCTAATTTTACATGTGTTAACCCTTTGAGGTAGGCCAGGTCAGGAAAGAGACACCACAGAAACTACTGCAACTCTACTATTATATAGTATAATAACAGAATCTTGAAAGCCTGACAGATTTTCCTTTTCTCTCCCTCCTATACCAAAGAAAAACAAGGCAGGCCAAACTTGATTTTTTTCCTCACTTATTCCTCCCTGCCAGGGCTAAGCTGAGATTTTTCTAAGAGCTGCCACATATTTTCTTCACAGCTATTTCTGTACTCTTTTACAATAGCCAGTAAAATAATCTTTAGGCTCATCCAACGCAGATTAGAATCCTACATAGAAAGGAAGATGCCAGATGTTCAAGCTGGTTTTAGAAAAGGCCAAGGAACAAGAGACATTATTGCTGATGCACACTAGGTAATTGAGAAAGCCAAAGACTACCAAAGTCAATATGTGCTTCATCGATTATAGAAAGGCTTTTGTCAAGCTGTGGCATGTCCTTAGGAAAATGGGATCCCAGAGCGTATCATTGTCTTCACGCAAAGCCTATATGCCGGACAGGAAGCCACAGTCTGAACAGAACATGGTGAAACAGACTGCTTCCAGGTTGGCAAAGGAGTGAGAAAAGGCTGTATACTCTCTCCTTATTTATTCAACCTATACGCTGAATATTTATTGAGGGAGGCTCAATTGGAAGAAGATGAGAGTGGTTATAAAATTGGAGGAAAATACATCAATAACCTGCACCATGCTGATGACACTGCTCTGATAGCTGAAAATGCAAATGATGTGGAAGCTCTAGTCATGAAAGTCAAGGAGCACAGTGAAGAAATGAGACTAAGATTAAAGAAGATTAAACTAATGACAATAGGTACAGCAATCAGCCTTAGAATTGACGATGAAAATATTGAAGTGGTGGATAGCTTCTGCCTTTTAGGATCAACCATCAACAGTAAAGAAACAAGCAGTTAAGAAATATGCTGTAGACTAGTGCTTGGTAGCAATGAAGGCTGTGGATTAAGATATTCAGATGCTGGGATGTGTCCGTACTTACAAAGATCGGAATTGTGCTGGCAATGGTTTTCCCCGTGTGACTCTATGGAAGCAAAAGTTGGACTTGAAGAAGCAAAATAAAAAGAGTACTGATGTTTTTGAACTTGGGTGTTGGAGAAAACTTCTGAGAATACCATGCATAACCAAGAAAAAAAAATGGATCATAGAACAAATCAATCCACAGTTCTCACTCAAGGCACAAATGACCAGGCTCAAATAATCATATTTTGGACACATTATGTGAAGACTGAGTTCTCTTGAGAAGTCTGGGAAAGGTGGAAGAAAAGAGAGCAGAAGATGACCAGAAGTAAGGTGGATGGACCTAATTACAGCAGTGATGGGTACACCATGGTAGATCTGAAGCCTGGGGGCAGATCATCCTGGAGAAGGTCTATGTGGTCACTAAAAACTGACACCAACTTGATGACATATAATCAATATAATATATTATTATATAAATATATATCATATGCAATTATATACTAATAGAAAGAGCTTTTAATCTATAATGTTAAATTGCTGTTAAGTAACAGATTTCAGGGTGGGTGGATAGGTTATGGATTTTATGCCCTGGTTATATAATTTTATTTCTCATACTGTAAACCACCAGGAATCTTTTTTGGGAATCTGGCAGTATCTAAATACTGCAAATAAATAAATAAGGGTTGGGAAGCTTTATTTCTAATTTTCATTCTATTTCCTAAGTGCAAAGAGAGCATTTAAATATATAATGATACATCTGCATTTTTAAATGCTACAATTCCTACAAGGTTATATCACATCATTTTGATAAATATGGAATCTCCAGGGGTACATCTGCAAAGTATTTTGGGAAAAGAAGGAAGAAGCAGCTGCAAATCAGCATGCCTCAAATACAGTTTCCATGAAACTAAAGATAGGTTTGCCCTACATATATCAAATAAATACAGCTGCATTCTCTATGTAATACAAATCCATCCACTTCCAATCAGAGTCTGGTATGTGACTCCTATTCCATACTAGCAAACTACAGTATATGTTTGTTCTGTTATTGCAGTACAACTCTAAATACATGCAACATAAACACTTTCTCCAGTCAGCCTCACACTACAAAGAGAAAAGTTACTTGGAAACTAGGACAAGCATTGATCCTTATGTCACAGAAACTAGACAATAATACACCAGGTAAATAAATAATACCCCACCGTTCTGTCAGCCTCCACTCTAGACTTCAGATTGTCAGATTTAAGTTGAAGATATAAAAATGGTGCCTTGTCAGGTTCCCTGCATAATCAAGGTGATTTTACATTATGCTATTTATTTTGTGCATTTATATCCCAAATTTCCTCCAATGAGTTACCAGGAGAACATATGAAGATGCCCTCCACTTTCCATTATATCCTTATGAAAATCCTATGAGGAATTTTACGTGTGTATTAACCAATATCTACCATTTTCTGGGCAATTAAAATGAAAGAACAACACAAAAACAACTAGGCTGAGATATAGTGACAGGTCCAATATTATCACTGAAATATAGCAACCTTCCTTATACCAAATCACACCACTGATCCATTTAAACCAATATTGTCCAGTTTGATTGACAGTGACTCACCAGGTTTTCAGGCAGGAATTTTCCCAGCCTTACCTGGATGTGCCTGGGAGGGAACACAAGTCTTTCTGTCTGTGATGCAGCTATTGTACTGCTGTGCTACAACCCTTCTCTTTCCAAGAGATTCATGTCTGTGGAGTCCTTGGTGCTCTCTCAGCCTTGTTGTTTTCTTGCAGACGTTTCATTGCCAGGCTAGGCAACATCTTCAGTGCGAAAAGGGAGTGGGACTTGCTCTCTGTTTATATGCCCTGGCTTGTCCTGCTTGTGTTGGTGGGAGTGTTGTACTGTCCTTGGTAGTTCCTTGATTGGGCTGTTGTTTGCTGCTTGGTTGATTGACTGAGTTAATAGTTCCTTGATTAGGGTCTATTGTGTTGTTTGATTGCTCCTCTTGTGGTAATCTTGGTGTTAATCTTTGCCTATCTGGGTGTTGATTGCTGGCAAGGAGGTGTTCTGGTTTTCTGGCTTTTCTGTTGTCTCTTATGAATGGTATGTAAATGTTGTTTACCTCTATGTGTCTGTTGATGGCCGCTTTGTCTGAGTGCCAAGCTTCCAGGAATTCTCTATTCATGTCTAAATGAGAATTTAACTTGGATTTCCCCACAACTTGCTTGATTCTCCAACCGCAATTTCAGTGGGCCTCATCATACATGCTTTCAGCTTTCTACCTGTTTTGAAAATACATTCTGATGAATGAATGGACGCCAGCATTTAAATGATATGACACTTTTTATATTCTTCTGAAATAAATGGTCTCTATGGAATTACAAATAGCACCATAAATACAGTATAACATAAATAAATGACCAATAAACATTTCATTGCAACAACACAGTCAACCTTATTGGTAATATCCAGCTGAAAATTCAACTGAAAATGTATTAGTCAAGATTCCAGCCTGAGAAAAGAAGAGCTAGCAAGGTTATTTTAAAAAAAAAAAACAAATTACTCATATGAGCAATTTCAATACAATATGTAAAACTAAACTAGGATTTAAGGTTTGGTTATTGACTGGGTAACAGCAACACTTGGCAAGCCATGAGAGGAATTAATCATCTCTTAGCAGCTTACAATAATATATTTTTGCGCCAAATCACTTCCCATAAAAATACAGTGACTGCTAGAACCAGGAAAAATATGGCAAATTAATTGGAGTACCACCACTATCTTCTCTCTCTTTTTCTTTATTGACAAAGCCCATGATAGATAGTCTGTTTATATTTTAAGAATACAGTGAGATGGTTGGTCTAAAACCAGAATACTGTGATTCATTAAATAACTGTAGTTTAGGCCATGAGTTTGAAACTGTTTCTCAGATGATGCTGAACCCTCAGCCCCTTTGGCTGAGGAGAAGCAATACGAAGCTGGGGAAAGAGGACAATGAAAACTCACCACAACCTTCCTGTTGCCTTTGTCATTCCAAATTTCCACCAGCATTGTAAATTTAAAAGGAGGGGGGTATGCTGGTAAAGACATTCCCTGATTGGAAGCTTCAGCTGTCACTCATAAAAATGATTCTTTCTCCTTAGCATTTTCTTTTCAGGGGGATTTTCTCTGTGGAATGTTCAAAAATATATCTGCTTGGGGTTTACATAATACTGAATACTATGAAAAACATTGAAAAGCTCCAAACCTCTGAGACAGGGCTCAGCCCATCGATTTTGGACAAGAGCTGCTTTATTTTAGAAACAGTTTGGTGCCAGTATCTGAAGAAGATACATCCCCTCACTTACAGGTCAGTTAAATTCCTATGTTAGTCTAGTTGCTAGAGATGTAAAACAAGTTGTCACTATTTTTCTTTCTCTCAAAACACTGTGATTTGCCAAAATAGGGTTTGCATGGAGTCTACTGCTATCCACAATTCTGAGCTTTAGAAATGTGCAAAAATTAACATGCATTTGATAACTTTAAAAATAATCAGCTTACACTTAGGAAAATTGCATTTTAAAAAGCATGCTAGGCCTTTACTGTGTGCTTCTATGAAGCAGATAGAAGGGACATTGGATTTATACACACACATGCATTCACGCACACGCTCAGGTGGTTGCATAGAAATAGAATATAAAGTGCATAGAAACATAGTAGGTTAAGTTGTGGAAAAATCCATACAATAGCAACTATAGATTTTCTAGGTGTTAGAAAATCTTAGAAAAGAAATGGAAGAGAATGTAAAACCACGTGGCCCAGACACCATTCTGATTTTCATCAATCTGCTCATCTCCAAGTTCAACAGTGTTAGATACAGATGCTTGATTGCTGCCTGTTACCCAGCCCAACAATATCTTTAAAGAGCAGGCACTATTTCTCAGCCTAAGTACTTTACAGGGTTTTTGTAAGGACAAAATGGATGAGAGATAAACTGGGCACACTATTCTGAATTATTGTAAGAAAGGTAAAATAAACCTCTTGAAGTTCCAGGAGAAATATACCCACTTCTGTTTCTTATAGTCTTGATATTGTTTGCCTTTCAGAAGGAATGCTTGCACTGTTTCATTTTTGGGTGGTTCCATCAGATTGGGAATTAGGATCTATTTTCCTCTCTGGCTTACAATATATCGTGCTACTGATAATATTGTAATGGTATGTGAGAATGACCTTGGGAGACAGGAGGGAGAGCTGCAGACTGGACAACTGGTGTGTAAAGGACATCTCAGCCCACGGAAGGAGGGAGGGTGTGAGAAATGTTTCAGAAGGGACCCGCCCTAGTTTTCTGGAGAGTAAAAGGAGAGGAGGGGAGAAATACTTTCAGTCTTGCAAGATTCTCTTAATGTAACCTTACAATAAAGATAGAGCTAGTCATCCTCGTCATGCTTCTTGTCTGGACTACTTCACACGGCTAACAGATATGGACTAACTGACAGGTTAATTTAGCACGATGCCCATCAAGTTACCTCCCACATTTTAAGGGTTAAACAGCGTGGTATATAGTATTAAATTTATTTATTTATTTATTTATTCAACTTATATGACAGCCCATCTCCCCCCATGGGGAACTCTGGGCGGTTCACAACAAATAAGTTAAAATAAATTCTAAAAATATATAAAACCACAATATAAACAGTACAATAAATAATTATAAAATCCAGATGGACAAGGTATTCATTAAAAGAAGGACATTAAAATTAGGGGATTAGCCATCTCCATGAGGAACTATCCCTTCCTCCTTCCCATGCCAGGCGGCAGAACCAGGTCTTCAGCTCTTTCCTAAAGGTCGGGAGGGAGGAAATCTGTCTCAACGCTGGGGGCAAGATGTTCCCTAGAGTGGGCGCATAAATGCATAGCTTGCAGCTATATATCATATAGTATTAAATGCATAGCTTGCAGCTGCTTTGCTCCCCACTCCCCATCCTCCAAATGTTATCTTGTTGCTCTGGACTTAAACAATATTTCATCCCCTTTTGCCTAGCTAATGGTTCCTGCATATCTCCATCTAGGTCATCTTCCTTACTCTCTACAATACCATAAGATTACACTGTTCTTCCATATTCCCTTCCATACCTACGCTATTCTTGAAGAACAGTTTCCTAACTTGTTTTGTTTCTCATACATCCTCCTTTGGCTCAGCTGTCGTATCCAAATTATTTTTATAAGGACTTGGGGATTTGTTCCGATATATATGATGATATAAGAGCATCATTACTCAAATCTTAAAAGACAACAGCTAATAAAAATGTTAACAAGGTTTCCCTGATGCAGGGCTGTCTTTTTTTGTACCATAGTTCCATCTGCTAAAACAAATGGTACTTTAAAAAATATATGACATTCATTCCCTGGATTTACCTATGAGAAAGTCAAAGATGTTTTCATCTCGGAAAGTAAAATTTGATTAAAGTATTGAATGGGCATGGAGAGAGAGAGGGAGAGAGAGAACAACAAACTGGACATTGATGCTGCAGTTCTAGGTACGCATTATACTCATGTGCACAGACACACATACTGTACAGTTACATACTGTATGTGCCTCCATACAAATGTTAAAATGCTTTTTATATAAATAAAAATATAATAAAAATATAAAATAATAAGATTAAACATGTTAAAGCATATAAAATGTATCAGCCACAAGAAGTGGAGCAGTGCCATTTTGAGTTGTCATATACCAAAGTGAATAACAACATTTTCAACTTGCACCTACTGTATATTGTAATAACTTGTCTTAGGGCTGACTTGCATTGCCTGGCTGCCCCATCACAAGCAGGGATCAACAAACTTTTTCTGGAAGGCAGGAATAGGTATCATTGTCCTCTGCTCACCCCCAGCCACCTCGAACCCACCAGTTTTACATCAAAAGTAGTGTTTCCCAGCTTGCACTGCCGCAAGGTGTGCTATCTGGTTTGTCTGCTGCACATTTCTTCCTTCTAGGAAGACCCTGCACTTGGACTGGTTATCATGCTCAGGGGCAGGAACGTCCCTCCCCCTCCCATCCCTGGCTATTGCCCTCCACAGCTGTTTTATCTTAGGCTGCTGAACTGAATCCCCTTCCCAGGGCTTAAAGCACTTTCTTTTGGTCTGGTGCTTATATATACTTTTTGAAGAATGTAATGTTGTTTACAAAGTTAACCAAAAAAAGGTAATAAAAATGCACACATGTACATACACCAGGCTTTTAAAAATTTCTATTATTAATCTGTCCACCAGTGCACCATTAATAAACCTCAAGTGATGGCAGAAACAATGAAATCGTGCAACAGTGAAATGATTTTTTAAAAAGCCTAGTATGAGTGAGTAGCTCAGGGAAGGAAAAATAGTAATAAAACAAAATTCTGCCAGGTTCAAACCCTCTGTATGTTAGGGAAATGTTATAACCATGATATAACTGTGACATTACTGTAACAGCAGCTGCAGCAGACATGAAGGAGGCAAGCCTGAGAAAATGCAAGAAAGGAAATTCTATTTTAAAGCTGGTGGCTGTGCTTGTATATATGGTATGGGTGCCTTTTGACCCTTGAACTCTGTAAACAGCATTATGTTTTTGAAAAACTTTATATGTCCAGTAGGACCTGCTCATAGAAAGGAAATCAATCGGCAATTGCTTTCCGGACACAGATAATCAGGAAGGCACAGCAGCAGGAGAATTGTCCAATGGGGGATCAAGGTAGCCAGTAGTCCAGACTGTATACCTGACAAGCCAATGCCCACAGCATCCCAATCCAGGCAGGATTTTCTTTAATCATCTTAGGATCCAACTGGCATCAGCCAGGGACAGGAGAAGCTTAATGCTACAGTGCAGAAGTTAGTGCCCTTACAGTACCCCTATTTGAATTAACATGAATTCCAGAGTGGCCCTATACCATTTGAACCTTTTAGATCTCTTGATAGCTTTCAGTACTACCACGCATGGTATCCTTCTGGACAGCCTGTGTGGGTTGGGAGTTAGAGCTAGAGTTAGAGTTCTTTGCTCTACAGTGGTTCCACTCCTTCTAAGGCAAGTGGTTCAAGATGGTGCCAGTCTAGGAGCAGAGGTCCTACAGTTTGTTGCCCACTTCTGAGGTGCTGCGGGGCTTGGCTCTCCCACCTTTATTTAACAAACATATAAAAAAGTTGAAAGAAGGTCTCCATCTGGGCAGGATGCAGTATCATCCCTACAAGACAGAGGTGCTGCTCATGTAGATGTCATCTTGCACTCTTCCTGGTCCCGTAATAACTCTGGATGGTCAAGTCACGGACCTGAAGGAGCAAGTTGGTGTCTTGAGGGGTCATGCTAGACTCAAGGCTAAAGTTACACAGGCCGATGAAGGCTATGGATTGGGTGGGGGGCCTTTGCCCAGTTTTGGTGGGTATGCCAGTTGTGGCCCTTCCTAGCAAGATGCCCCAACAATGATTACCCATGTCCTAATCACAACTCCTATTGACCACTGCAGTGTGCTTGACATTGATGATTATCTAGAAGCTGCAATTGGTACAATTGGTACAAAATTTGCTGGCAAGTGAGAGCCACCAGGGCTATTTAAGCAATGCAATACATTGATTATTGATACGTTTCTGAGTACAATTCTGTGTTGATCATACCCTATAACAGAGCTTTCCAAACTGTGTGTGGCGACACAAAAGTGTGTCGCCACACACAGTCTGGTGTGTTGCCACACAACCCGGAAGCGCTGATCATCATCAGCGCTTCCGGGTTTTCCCGCGGCGACACACCAACGGCGCTGCACAAAAACCAAAAGCGGCAGCAGCGCTTCCGGGTTTTTGCGCGCTGCCGGCACTTCCGGGTTTTCCCGCGGCGACACACCAACGGCGGTTGGTGTGTCGCCGCGGGAAAACTTTGGAAAGCCCTGCCCTATAAAGTCATTAATGGCTTGGGATCTAGGCATCTAAAGTACTGCCAACTCCAGTTGGAACTGACCTGCTCGGCACATTTAGCGAGGTTAGGGCCACCCTCAAAGGAGATCGAAGGAGAGGATGGAAGAAGATGCTGTTTATAATTTTGTGAACCTCCAGGAGTTTTCAGAAGTTGGCGTTATAGAAATAAATTTGCTAGCTGAGGCAGAGAATGCTATCATTCCCACTTAATCAGGTTGCTTAATACCCAGATACGGCTAAATGATTTTGGTATGGGTGACAGAAAGTCCAACAAGCGAGCTTCTCCATGTTTGGCAGTAAACAACAACAATATAATAAATGAGTCAATAACAGACTGATACCTAGTATGACATAAAACCTGCTGCCTGTGGCAACTGCCTGAACCTAATCCTATCTTAGCAGAGGGCTGGTCCTGATTGCCCTGCGTGGGTAGGATTAGTGTCACCCTGATACAAGCCATCTTCCTCTGACAATGCAGCTTCTAAAGTGAAGGTCCTGAACTCTCTGTGATTTAACATTTCTGCCAGGTGAAAGCAACTTGCTTAAGTATCTCCTCCTCCCTGCATCTCTTGTTCTCTGTGCATTTGCAAAACGCTCAGGCACACATCACTCAGTAGGGGACTGTCCTTATGATTCATTGGCTTGGGCTTCCTATGGAGTTTACACGATGTCAACTAGCCCCATACAGTTTTGTATCCATTACAGACAGGACAGGCAAAAGGGCTTCTCAAGAAGCCAAGCACCTCACTGATAATTGCTCCCCATCTCTTTGCTCGTTTTACAACCACAAAAAAAGCAACCAAACAAAGCAACAGCCCCAGCACGGGCAACGCTTTGCATGCAGGCACGGCATGATGTGGAAAAATGATCCAACCTGTCTGAGTTAAATAAGGGAAGGTGCATTTAGAGCAAAGCTCCTTTGGACAAGTGGTTCAATAACTAGTTTACCGGGACCAAGGCCCATGGCTAATGAGAGAATAAAGAATTATTCTTGTCAAGTGGGGAAAAGCTGGTGCCCCAGTTTGGTGCTAAATAATTACATTCATTATGTTTCAAACAGCCCTGCAAGTGGTCTTTTGCACTAGTAAATTCATTAGCAAAGCTAATAGGCAACCTTCTACAGGGGCAAATTTAAACAATTCCAGTAGAATGGATAGCAAAAGCAGGGAAACGCAGCACAGAATCTGGACAGCCAAAGCCAGTTTGCAGGGTAATTGAATTTATTGTCTCATCAGCTTTAAGGGCTTCCTTCTCTTGGGCCTGAAACAAGAGGAAGGGAAGCCAAAGGACATTCAGACAATTAGATTTGTGGCTATTTTTCCACACTTTTCTCAAGCTACCTATCCTGAATGGTGACACAGTGGTGAAAGCTGTCAAAGCCACAAATGTTGCAACAAATCAAATTCACAGGGAAGAAAATATTCCCCAAACATGTTAAATTAGTCTCAATTTGTGACACAAAGTTAGCCACAAAGTGACATCTTCAAGTTTGGGAGCTAATTATGGAGGGGGAAGAATGCTAGAAACAAATCCAGGGCAGAACCCATGAATTCTGTTAGCTTGGCTCTTAAAAGCTTCCCTTTCATTTGTTGCTTCAAGGACAAAGTAAAGCCTACCCCACAACTCTGCCCCACCCACTTGGGTAATTGGCATTTTGTGACCTTCAACCTCTACAAAAAGTTATACCCAGCCCTGGCCCTCTGAAGGTTGATGTAAAAGTGCCTCTTAAGGGGAAGAGTTTCATTCCTCCATGTTGGGATTATGTCAGATTTGTCAAGCTTCTCAAAAAATGGCAATATAAAAATATTCTGGGCAAGGGACACAGAGATCCTGGCATCATTATTGTCACTAATACCATTTATACTGGGAATACAGGAGCTATAGTGCATTTTGAATGAAAGCCGGTGAAAAAGGTGTATTACACATGTATGGAACTAGAGTCTGTATGAGAATATTTACATATACCTTCTTAATGCTGAAATAAATTGGACTGAATTAATTCCACTGCTGATCCTGCAGTCAATAATTCCATTTCTAACGTAGAGAGAGAAAGAGAGTAGTGAAAGGATAGCAGAAAGGTCAGTTCAGCTATGAATGTCATAGGGAATTATATCAGAGGACTTTCACATGTAAGAAATTCACTGCTGGGAAAGAAGTTGAAAGAAGGCCCACAAGCTATGATGCCCTTTGGCTTTATTTCATCCTGATCTTCTCCAGAAGAGATTTAGTCAATGAATTACCTGGTGATAGCATCTTAGTCAAAGGATGTTCTATTGAACATAGGAGAACCAGATAGACAGCTGAGATCTTGACTTTTTCTATGTCCTAAACTGCTGAAAGGTTTTTCAACTAGCTATTGAACAGTGTTACGTGATACTTTTATGGAAGTGAAGGTTTTTGTGGCAGTGGACATGTTCTAACAATGTTAGTTTGAGGACAATGACTTTGGAATAGTTGCTATTTTACTACCTTACAACTGTCCCTTGGGTTTTTTTCCTAGTAAAACTTATCTTCCATAAGCTATGTAATTTTTTAAAAGAGAGATGAGGTGAAAATTCACAGCAGAAGTTTTCAAGTGGACTCCTTTGAAAAGGGCTTCTGCCTTGATTCTCCTTTTTTCCTTCCCCATCCCTAAGGGGAAAAGCTTTATTTTGGATGAGGAAGATAAATAGCAGAGCTTCACCTTCCTACTGGAAATGAAACCAGTAACATTGTTGGCTCTCAGGCAAAAGAGAGGTCAAAATACAATTCTTGGGATCCAGAAAACAAGCTATCACAGGGTTTGTCATTCTGGATCAGCCTTTCCCCAACCTATGTTTCATCCAGCTGTGTGGACTTCAATTCTCAGCAAAGCTAAGGTCTCTTAGATCTCTATAAGGCAGTGTTTCTCAACCTTGGCAACTTTAAGATGTGTGGACTTCAACTCCCAGAATTCCCCAGCCAGCCAGTCCACACATCTTAAAGTTGCCAAGGTTGAGAAACACTGCTGTAAAGTCTCTCCCCCATTCTGGACTATGCCCAGATTGGGGAAAGCTATTCTGGACAGCTGGCAAACTTTCCTGAACAAGGTGAAATGTGGAACCAGGAACTACACACAGATTAACAAAACTGTACATCATAATGGTATTTTTTTTCACCAAAAAACTTTTTAAACGTAATTATGGAGATATCATCATTGTACATGTTTGTAAAGTATCCTCCTTTTTGTGTGTCTAGCAACTCCTTTTCTCCTTTGCCTTGGCTTTCAGCTCAGGATTGAATGTTAGGTTCATTGGTTTGGGACCCTGAAGTAAATCCAACATAATTTTTTTCCTGCTAATGGAATCAGGAAAATGTATGATTTTCCATCTCCCCTGTATAGCCTTTGCATGCTCCCAAATCCACTCTGGAGGGTTAGGTGACCCTCCAAAACAGTTCTGTAGGTGATGCAAAAGGGAGCAGAGTAGAGAAATTCTTGTCATGCTCCTGCAATATTGTATTTCATCCTGAAGTTGAATCTTCATCCTGAAGATGAGATGTAACTGCTAAATAAATAAAAACGATAGAAGTAACAGTCAGTGTAAGTAAAAGCACTAGGCTAGTAGCATTAGCTTTGTGCCTTTGCTTTGGGATTATAACACATTCTGTAAATAGAACAATATAAAAACAAAATGTGATTGCTAATAAAGACTGTTCAATGAGATTATTTACAGAAACACTGCAGTTATTATGTAATCAGACTTATGTGCAAAGTCATCCTGAATTAACAGGGGTTTGTTCCTTCATATGTTATGGCTTTGTTTTTATTAAAAGAGCAAAGTTAAGGAATGTTCTTTGTTAAGGATTCACCTAAAAGTCTCAAGCCACCCATTAGAGCTGAAACGAATGTTGTATCACTCCAAGTTCTCTTCGCTGACAACCTGGCAAAACATTTATAGTTTCATTGTTCATTAATAGGTCCCAGACCAATATTTTGGAAAGAGTCGCTTCTTCTACAAAGGAATAACTTAAATTATTTGATGTATTATTGGGTTTACCTGGTTTAATTTATATGTTAATAGTAGTGAAGGAGGATGGTGGATATTGTCACTTCATGTAGACACATGTATTAATTTGTAAAGTCTACTTTGTTGATGATGTACTTTATGTGAACAAAAATATCTTAGTGACCTACAGTAAGTAGATAAGGGATTTTGACATCCAACAGTTTGACAATAATAAACACATTTCAACTCCTTCATTCTGCAGATACTTCTAACACTTTGCACTGCTCCAGGATCAGTTGGGTTTGGCAGCTGAGCCCATTTGTTTTCAGCCCATCTGAGATGCATCTGAACATCATAGAAGGCACTCTTTCTGTATGCAGGGCTGAAATTCTGCAGAGCTTAGGGTCTGGTCATTTCTCCTCTGGCATGAACTCTTGTTTCATCCCACTTCCTGAGTCTTGGGGTAAAGCTAGCTTCTTTTATCCCTTCCTAGAAGTGAGAATGGGATTCTTTCATAGGTCATTTAAATGCAGCAAAAGGATAGTGCTTGCTGATTTTACAGCTCTCCCGAGAGCAACCATTAAGACAATGATGATGATTTTGCAAATCACTGATAAATGCACATAACAGTAACTAAGATGTGGATATGAGGGCAGAACGCTGATTGAATGCTGTTCTTTGCCCTCTCCTATTGATCAGCTAGAGCAGTGTTTCTCAACCTTCGCAACTTTAAGATATGTGGACTTCAGCTCCCAGAATTCCCCAGTCAGCAGCTGGATGGGGAATTCTGGGAGTTGGAGTCCACATATCTTAAAGTTGCGAAGGTTGAGAAACACTGAGCTAGAGGGAACACTGAACATTTTGAGGCTGACAGATGAATGCAGGTCAGCTTCAAAATGCTTTTGAGGGATTGGGGAGTGAAGACAGTAGCAGTGTGGGAACAGTGTGGTACTACTAAAATGAAGAAACTTTGAGATAACTGGAAGTGGGATTTTGTATGGAAGGAGTGTGAGCTTAGTTTCATTTAATTCTAAATGTATATTTTTGCATTAATGCCAGTTGGTAAATTTCAATATTTGATAATTCCTACTATCGTGATTTGGTTTAAGGGAAAAAAAGGAAATACAGGTTTCCTTCACATTATGTCAGTTTGCTTTATGTTTTATATGGATCTGCTATCATGCAGTTGACCATTCTCATCCAAGAATTTGCTTAATGTGAGAAAATGAGCTACGATATAATTCGTGCCAGCACAATCAATTTGCGCCAAAGGTCTAAAAACATGCTAAGACTTCTTCCCGCCAAAACCCCTTTCTGCCCTCACTCACAATGAAGTTGGTGAAGTATCCTCAGCACTAGGATGAGATTTAACCCTGGGGCAAATCGACTGGGCACAACATAATAAACAATGCTAGTAAAAATCACAGTGATAACCACATACATTAGAAATCCAGCAGTAGGAAAGATGGAGAAAATGTTTTACAATGCTATACATAGAACACAAGAGAAGGAAAGAAACATGGATATGTTATATAATGATTATGTACAAGGCTCTTAAAATTTAGGAACACTCCTCAGCAGGCACTCTGAGGAAGAAAACCAAGAAGACTCTGAAGCAAATGGAGGTAAAGCAACGTGGGCGTTTCAGGTTGGTCTTGGTAGGCAAAGAACTGCTGTTGCTTCACAAAGCAGTTTTGAGAAGGTGCTTTACTTGAAGTTTCATCCAAGTTCCTTGGAAGCTTTGCACAGCTCTACTTTTTAAAACCTTTAGTTAATTAATTAGATTCAGTTCAGTGGAGTGTAATTCTTTCACTGGTTGACAGTACAGCATGTGCCCTATTGACTCTGCTAAAAATAATTGTCAAATATAATTGCAGTTAAGTTTTTCCCCCTGAGTTGAACCTATTGAAGGTTTCACTAAAGAGACAAACTCTCCACGGACACTGAGCAAGACTCCAATGTGGAACATTTCTCCTGTATGTTGAAAACCTTTTTTTCCTTACTCTCCTCTTTTCACCTGCTGGCTGAATAATTGTTTATTTATTACCAGCTTTCTTGTTTTTAGTATTTTAATCTGTTTCCTTTTTTTTATTTATTTGCCTTATATCCCATTTTTAGGTCAGGATCTCAAGATGTTGTACATAGTGTTCCGGCCACCCATTTTCCCCACAAGAGCAACCTTGTCAGGTGCTGTGATGGAATGTCTAACACAGGGCTTTCCAAAGTTTTCCCACGGCAACACACCAACGGCGGTTGGTGTGTCGCCGTGGGAAAACCCGGAAGCGCTGATGATGATCAGCGCTTCCGGGTTGTGTGGCGACACACCAGACTGTGTGTGGCGACACACTTTTGTGTCGCGACACACAGTTTGGAAAGCTCTGGTCTAACAGATCCTGGGAACATGGAGAAGGGAACCTGACCACAATAGGAGAAAGCAGGGCCATTACAAAAAAGATTCCTGAGTCCAGGGGAGGAGGGAAATATGACAAAGAAATTAATTCAGCCTTAATTACAATAGGTATAAGCTGAGCTGGAGAATTCCTTTGGAATGGCTTTCAAGATTCTATGATACCCTACTTGGAATGAAAATCTTTCCAGAAATCCAAGTGTTTGCCAGCCACGAAGGGCTTGACAGATAGGTTGGGCCTCCCAGGTACCTGACTAACATCTTAACTATTACATTGTGTTTGTGTTAATTACTTTGATATTTCTTTTAATGAAAAGCATATATAAGTCCCAGGAGAAAGGAGAGGGAGGAAGGAAAGAAGGAGCCAGAATTCACAAGATGCCAACTTTCATGAATGATTAAGGCTTTAAAAAAAAGGATAGTCCTTAAAATATTTGCACATTTACTTGCTTGTGCTTACAGGCATAGAACCCAAATGGCGAAGGTGGGCTGTTCCTTTGGTGAATCCACAGTGGCTCTGCTGCCTTGGTTCTGCAATGGTGGCAGATGTCCAGTGAGAAAGAACTAGCCCTGGACTGCTGGCTTTTTTCCATGCCAGCAGTGGCAAGGAACAGGTGCAGGCATTGCTATTGAGCCTTGTATGTAACATACTGTACGTGCTTCTTCTTTGTCCGGATAGAAAAAGCAAAGAGAAGCAGGTCAGTGCAATGGGTTTGCTCCCGCTTCCCACACTGCCCATCCAATTGAGTACAGCTTTTCCAATTTCAAAGTGAACATATAATCATATAAACTTGCCTTATGCTGAACCACAACTTTGATCCATCTAGGATAACGCTGTTTCTTTGGACTTGCAGTATGCCATGGTTCAAGCCCTGCTTCCTGTGATCCTTTAACTGAGGATGATGGCCTTGAAACGGGGTCTTTGTGAAGAATGACCCTATTCTTTACTACTAGTTCTTTTTAAAGTATTCAGTGGGCTTACAGTCAGATCCATGAACTACTGTATTCTACAGCCTCAGGGATATTATGATATTTAAGACATTTTAGACAACCTAAAATAAGTGATCTTTATGAAATCATGAGACATCTTGCCAGAATAAAATCTGCCTGCCCAGTTTGATCATCACAAGAGGGCCTGGTGAGATTCTCACTACCCACTTGTGAGGTATAGATAAGACAGCAGGACTTCTCAATAGTATCCCCTGCTTTATGGAATTCTCTTCTTCCGGGGGTTTGTGCAGCTCAAACCCTCTTGCCTTTTCATAAACAGGTTAAAATGATCTTATTCTATCATGCTTTTGGCCCAAGATGACTGTAGGTGCCATGATGGCTTTTAATAGGAATGTTATTAGTAAAAAGGGCGAAAGATTTACTGTATATGATCTGAAGAGAATGTTATTAGTGTGGTTTGTTTCAATTATATTGGTATAGTTCTAGCATTTGCCACCCAGGATCTGTTGAAAGTGGGACAGCTTAGAAATGCTCTAAGTTATAGGTATAGATATAGGTATAGGTGTATGTGTGTGAACCAGTTTGGTCTAGTGGTTAAGGCACCAGGCTAGAAACCGGGAGACTGTGAGTTCTAGTCCTGCCTTAGGCATGAAGCCAGCTGGGTGACCTTGGGCCAGTGACTTTCTCTCAGCCCTAGGAAGGAGGCAAGGGCATACCACTTCCAAAAAACCTTGCCAAGAAAACTGCAGGGACTAGGCCAGGCAGTCTCTGAGAATCGGACACGATTGAATGGATTTAAAAAAAGGTGTATGTATAGGTATAGAGACCCAGTTTGGTGCAGTGGCTAAGGTGCTAGACTAGAAACCAGGAGACCATGAGTTCTAGCCCTCCCCTAGATACAAAGTTGGCTGGGTGACTTTGGGCCAATCCAAGGCTGCAACTTGGGGGGGCAAGTGGGGTATGTGCCCCAGGCGCCGCGCTGGGGGGGGGGCGCCAAAATGACAAAACAGTATTTGTATGCTGACTGTTTCCTGGCACTTGAATACCATGTGTCATGTTGACAGTGATCGCCGATAGGGCGCAGCATGCGCTAAACTCGGGTGAAGTATCCTGCAGATACTGGGGGTAGTAGTAGGTGGTGTACTGGGGGTACATCTGCTGTTTCCATAGTTTGCCCATGAAGCTGAAATAAGAGAGCCCGCAGCGCAGGGATGAGAGAAGGCACTTGACCGGGGGAGGGGGAAGGAAAGCGACGGTGAGAGGGAGTGGGCTCTCGCTCTTCCTCTCCTGCACGCACCTGCTTGCTTTCTGGCTCCTTCGCGCTCTCCCCAATTGTCCCCGGCTTTGCTTCTTTTTTCCCGACGGCGACAGTCTCTGCACTCCTCCTTTCTCTGCTGAGCCCAGTCCTTCTCTCCTTCCTCCTCCAACCTTCAGAAGGTGGTGGCAGCAGGAGCAGCAGCAAGAGAAGGAAGCTGCAGAGGGCACCAAGGAGAAGAGTGCTCACTCACTCGCCCAACTGCCCCCTCCCTGCCTGGGGACTCGTGCGGGAACGAGCATGCGCCCACTGCAAGAGCTTTCCCTCGCCCAGCTCAGGTGCCATGAGAGAGCAGCACCCAGCCAGTTCCAAGCGCTGCCTGGAAAGCAGTCAAGACAAGTGCGAACTGCGGATGCAGCAAAAGACTCCTTGCCAGCCAGGGGCGAAAGAAAGCAGGAGGTGGGGGGAGAGGGAGACCAGAGCGGTGGAGGGAGGGAGGGAGGGAGGGAGGGGGAGAGGGAGGGAGAAGCAGGCCAGGGAGGCAAGAGGGGAGCGGCGCACACAAGCGGGGCAGCGCCTCGTCCCTCGTCTGGGCTCCGGGGGTGGGATGGGCTTCTACGAGAAGGGAGTTGTGGGAAACTGCTGCGGCAAACACGGGAGAGCAGATCTGGGGAGAGAGGTGTGAATACTTTGGCGGGGGTGGGCATCGGCACGGCGCAGGAGGACTCAGAGGCCCCGCGATGAGGGACAGACCTTTAAGCTATTAAATTTAAGAAAATTACAAACTGATTTAAAATCAGTTTTATTAATTTAATGTATAATAGAATAAAACTTGCTAACACTTCCCTCACCAACCCATGGGGAATCCATGTTTGCCCCGGGTGACACAGACCCTAGTTGCGGGCCTGGGCCAATCACTCTCCCTCAGCCTAACAGGGTTGCTGTTGTGGGGAAAATAGGAGGTGGGAGCATTATACACCTCCTTGTATGGTACAAAAATAAAGGTAGGATATACATCTAATAATATTAGTATAGCTAATACAGAGCAAAATTCAAGATGGTGGTCATAACCAAGCAAACAAAACCCGGTGGGGTTTTGTTTTCTTTTAACATGTAAAAAAGAGGCTGAACTTCAATTGTGTGGTTATGGTTGCTGTCATTTTTGATCCCACCCTGTTGATGCATGACCCTAATAGATAGATACATGATTGGAGTATCTTTTACATCAGGATGAGTTTACCATTATCAGATGTGGTCCTTTCAGATCAAAAAAATAAAGCTAGCCCCGCAGAATAGAACAGCATGTCCCAGAACATAACTCCAATACACTTCTGTCATCTTGCAGCCATAACACTCAAAATCTCTACAGTTAGTAGAATAGAAATACTGCTAATAAATACATAAAATGAAGCCCCTAGAAATTCCAAAGAAGTTTTAATTTAAAATTATCCAAGAAAGAGATAGGAAAAAAAAGAGGGAAGAAATGCCAAGCATCTAGAAGACAGATCTAAGGACAATAGCTAATCATTTGTGAGCTAAAATAATTGTAGAATTTCCAAATCTACAGATTGTATATTTCTGAATGATGGGCTGTGTGGTCAACCTGAAGGGGAAGGTGCACATGCTTTATTTATAAACTTCTCAGAGGCATCTGGCTAACCATTGTTGTTAATGAAATTCTAAACTAAATGGACCTCTGGCTTGATCTGGTAGAATTATTCTTACATGCTTATATAAGTAATTTCTAATGCGCATCAGTGGGGATTTTCATTTGAAACCAGCAAGGCCAATTTCATCTCCAATTTGGCATAGAATGAAATTACATTCTTACTCCCTAGAACATACATCTCCGGGCAGCCCCAGTATAACTTCCAAAATCTCTGAATACAGAGGAAAATAGAGCTAATTGCATTTGCACAAAAGCACTTCTAGAGGTGTATGAACACATTTCCCTCTGTGCTTTTCTGCCAGAGAAAGGAGAATATTGGAGTTCTTAAGCCTATTTCTGGTGCCTCACTGTCTACCTGCAAAGTATGCCTGAGAAATAAATCACCTCCCTGGCAGACAAATACTTGGGCTAATTGGGTGATCATTGCACAAAGAATGTGTAGCATCTATTACAGAATGTGATGTTTTGTCAAGGCAAGAAACAGGTTGTCTTCCCATTTTGTCATGGTTTGCTTAAAAAAGAAAGAAAGAAAAGAATGAGAGTACAACACACTGGCGTGGTTGCCAAGAATATGATGACTTAATATACCTTCTTCTGAAAGGAAGTGCAATTGTTGTTTACCACATTTATTGACAATCTGTGAAAGGAGACCCAGAATCAGTATAGTTACCAGTGCACCAATTGTGCATGTTAACGCCAGCTTTAGGACCAAATATTACTCTACAGTTGAACATCGTCCAAGGTTTTCATTACCGACATAAGAGTGAACAAGTCTGTAGCTTGAATCATGTCAACTGGATTTCTATTTTCTCAGTGGAAACGTTTCGCTCCTTATCCAAGAAGCTTCTTCAGTCTGAGCAAAGTTTGTAAGGGAATCCTTAAATATGTTTCTAGGGTGGCTGTGTGACATGATTCAATCTACAGACAATTCCACCTGGATGACTGAGAACCTTCATCGACAAAGAGTGAACAAGACAACTTTCCTGGCTGTGGACTGATCTGCCATACAAAGTAAGAACAAAGTTGTATCTACAAGAACAAGGCATGGCTTTGACATATTGCATGCACTGCCGTGTGGCATGCGCAAACCATTCTTCTTGCTAGGGAAAACTAGCGGTGGTGTTTCCCAGCTTACCCAATTAAAATCCTATAATGATTTACACACTTCATCCCTGGAAAAGGAAGGAATTCATCCTATGCTAACCTCCTCTTTAATCTTCAAAGAATAATTATTGATTACCTCCCTTGAACTGGTGCCAGCTGAGGCTTAGGAGTTTTATTTGGTGTTTACTTTAGAAAACCATCATTTCCTGGCAAATAACATACTGCTTCCTTAGATCCCCATTTGCAATTAGGTAATCCAGCCAATCCAGCAACACGCCCACATCCACTGCAACTATACTACAGTACATTATGCTGGGCAGCTATTCCACTAACAAGCATTCCTTTCCACCCAATTCCCCTTCCACAGGAACCAAGTGAATGGCCCTGCAGATACTGTTTTCTGCTCCCTGGTTTTGCATAAACCAACTAACAGCTCTCAGGCTTGATGCTAATTTTTTTTTTAATGAGCAAGCTTATTTATTTTTCAATGAACTCAGTGAATATTAGAGTAAGTGGATTTGTTTATCATTGGGAGCATGAAGAAAAACAGGCACGCCTCATAATCTTATCCGATGATGAATGATTTATCAGGCAGAACATGAATCTGTTTCTAACTGAGTCTATTTTCTTGTTTATGCTTGTAGAACAGATACAATTTAATGAAGAATATAAAGTACTTAAAAATCTGTCTACCATTAATAGTTTAATTAAACTGACATGTACTTCAAAAACCAGACAGAAACATTAATTTGGGCTATAAAAGGGCATGGCATTATTAAAGCACAATTAAAGGCAACATTCAGTTACAATTAAGGCTACAACAATTTAATTATTTCACATGTGATTGGCACCCCGGGCTTCCTTCAACACCTGAAGGTGAGGGAGTTCTTCATGCCAGCCATAAAACTGCCGTGTATTTCCGCAAAGGCCAGATTAACAGGCATGGAGACCCTTAAATGAATCATGTTCTCTGCCCTGTCATAGGAGAATAACTAAGCTCAGAAAAGGTGTGAAGGCATTCTGCACAGGGACAGACAAGAGAAAGCTACAGGAAAACCATGGCACAGAAGTAATGTATTAATATATGCCCCAAATCATTTCCTTGCTGCTATTTAACTAATGGGGGCTGGTGCATCAGGACATGATAAAGCAAATCTTTTCCTCTTGCCAATATTTAAATTTAAATTTAAATAAACTGTAGGGGAATTAAATAAACTGTAGTTATTTTAGTGTAAGACACAAACAGTCCATAGTATGTTGGGATAGGACAAAAGACCCAACCTCTGGCTATGGGGAGTGTCGGTGCACATAGGCTTACAAGACAGAGCTATGGATTGTAATGATGGCATAGTTAAAGGATGCTCTTCAATGCATAATATGTAAGCTTATTACAAGCCAAGTTCAAAGCCACCCCAAATTTGGGTCTACCCTAGGGCTGCCATATCTGAGCTGCAAAACTCCAGATGACCACTAGATGTGTCCTGACTTTGAGTGAAGGAACACGCTGAGACTTGGTGTACAGGCTCTAGTGTTTTATTGTTCTACTCTGCTAGACAGAATCCAGCTAAACTAAAATGAACTAGTAATGCTCAGAGAAAAGGCCCAAGAAATTAGGGCGGTGCCTTCTTCAGCCTCTTGCGAGTAAAGCAAAGCGATTCAGTACTACACATGTTTATCCCCCTGGAGGGAGCTCCCTCCTTCTTCACCAGTTATCTCCCTGACAAGATGACAGCAAAGAGGTACAGAATCTGTTTCTCATTGTTGCCTAGATTTTTGCAGCCTAGATTTAGTACTCCTACCTAGCTATAATAGCCTAATTGCCAGCCACCTTTCCTTATCTCTTCCTCCTTTCCAAGTAAAGTTATAGCATAGAAAAGAAACAATGACTAGGTTTACAGATTGTGCTAAGCCCCAATGTGTTTAACCAAGATTTGATGACTAAGCCACAATTGGTTGGTTTGATACATCATGCCAAACATAAACTATGATTTATAAATTACAATGTAGGATTGACACATGATGCTAAGCTATAAACAAGCAAAACACATTATGTTTTTTTGAACTTAGCCATCAATAGCCAAGAGGTATTTTAAAATATACATTGCATACATCCTGGCAACACTTCTGAGCGTTCAGAAGCATCTACAGTATAGTGTAAAACTAGAGTCATCAACCTTTTGGGAATTTTGAGAGCATATGAAGGGCATTCTCTTTTGCTGCCTACCCCTCTCCTTCCACAGGATGCTTTCAGCTACCTTTGCCCCTTTTCTGGGCAAGTGGGCATATGGGAAAATGACTTGATGTTTCCAACCTGTCTTGAACAGCTTCAAGAAAGTTCTTAATTTACTGTATTCCTATTGTTCTTTGAGAAAACTAGGGAAAGTCAATTAACTTATAAGGACTTAGGGAAGGGAAAGGATAAAGTTACCAATCAACTTTGTAGGGGGCTTTGTAGGACTACAAATCTAGTTCCTCCCCACCCACCCACCGACTTTGCTTTGACTGACCTAGCAAATGATGTAATCAAGAGAAGAGATGGGTAATGTGACTCAATTGAACCTTCTGGATTTTTCAGTGGCTTTTGAATTAATCCCGGCACTTTTTTGTACTATCTTGGTGAACTGTGCGTTAGAAATACTGTTGGTCCAGCTGATATTTTTTTAAATGGGTAGATTCTGTAGGATAGCACTGATGGTCTTCTGTTTGGCTGAATATTGTTAAGATGTGGCATGATGCAATCCAGTTCTATCTCTTATGGTAATATCTAGAGTTCTTTCAATCTGGATTCAGAGCCAGCCATGAGACAGAAATTATATTTTACAAGATGACAGCAAAGAGGTACAGAATCTGTTGATAGACCTTTATCAGGACCTGGATGAGAGGGAGTGTGGTTCTGCTCCTTTATGAGTGGTCAGTATCAATAGGTGGCAGTGGGAAAGGAGGAAGTCTTGAACCAGTGTTTGTAAGCTGAATGGGACAATATAAGTTGAAGTTGAACCCCTAACAAGATAGAGTTACTATTTGTGCAAGGGATCTCCCTCTGATCTGGTGATAATTCTGGACAGGAATGGACTCCTCTGGAAACAGCAGACCTATAACTTGCAGATCCTCCTGGACTTATGACTAGTCTGACCATACGTCCCACTTTGAACGGGACAGTCCCGTTTTTTTACCTTTTCCGGACCGTACTGTTGTTTCCTTAAAAAACACAATTTCGTGCCGTTTTTTTAAGGGATGGAGTGCGTGCACATGCTGGCATGCGTGCCTGTGTGCGCGCGTGCCGGCATGCGTGCCTGTGTGCGTGCGCGCATGCCGATGTGCCAGCACACACACGTGCACGCGTTAGAGTCCCGTTTCCGTCTCAGGGAAATATGGTCAGCCTACTTATGACTATTGATAGCTAGGCAGGTAGAGGCCATGGCCGGTGTGTGTGTGTGTGTGTGTGTGTGCATGCGTGCTTCGGCCCAGTTCCTACTGATGCACAAATTGTTGCCCTACCTGGAGTGGGAGACTCTAGCACGGGTGCATAACACACCCTCTTATCGCCATCCAGTTTCTGAAGTCTATTCAAAAACTGCAATTGGTCCAAAATGCACCTATCTCAGAATTATCATAGTCATATAAGATCTCTGTTATGGCCATCACTTTGGTTAGCAGTAGGCTTTATGTACAATTCAAAATGCTTGGGCCAAGGTACTTATAGCTATATGGCTTGGTACCTAGAGATTTATTATTTGAATTTATCCCCGCCCATCTCTACCATGGTAGACTCTTTACAAGACTGTCTTCTCCATGTGGAAGTAGGCCAAAAAACCCATCCAAGTGAAATACACGCCATAAAAATCTGTTAATAGTCCCCTAGATTTGTGAGGTAAAAGGGGAGGGAGACTGCAAGCAAAGTTCTCTGTACTGAGGAATGGCCTCCCTCTTGAAATTAGGCTGGAATCTCAATGCTGTTGTAGATTGAACTGTCCTGAGGGATATTTGGAAAGTGAGAACTGTCACCATTCTGCTCATTGCTTATCTGAACTATTTGTATTTTACTGGGCGATTTCATCTTGATTTTATTGTCCCTGAGTATAATGTTATATATTGTACACTGCTAGGTGTTGCTTGAAGTCCAGTAGTATGAAAATACAATAAATAAATGAATAAATAAAATCTATGCGAAGATGTTATCCGACAGGAAATTTGACACTGGATATCATCTCTAAGCTGATGTTCTAAGCTTAGTCTTTCTCATCAAAGGGCTCAGTAGAAGCTGTGAAAATACATCTGTCTGAACAAAAGTAATAGGCTGAAATATGGCTTATAAACTGAAGCTGGATCCCAATAAGATGAACGTTAATTTGTGGATGATAGTTCCCAGATTCAGGAATTGGGCAGATATACTTTTTTGAATGGGTGAGAATAGCTTGAGAATAGTCCTCAATTTATCTTTGCCCAGAGTACAATTTGTCTTTGTCCCTGGAGCGCCAAGTAATCATATGACCCAGAGTGTCTTTGGCCAGCTTTGGCTTTCCTTCCCGCTATTATTTTTTCCTGGGATGAATAGCCTGTCTATAGCATGTACATATGTATTAGTAACTTCTCATCTAGATCACTGTTGTGCACACTACATTAAGTCCTAATGATTTGGGGCATCAATATACCCAATATCAATATATACCTGCTTAAGATTTATCAAGTAGGTGATTCTTTACATTCCAGAATTGGGAACAGCACATCATATGGGTATGTGGATAAGGCCTTATCAACAGTGGCACCTTAATTTTGGAATCCTCTTTCCTGAACACTTACTTTAGCTAGTGCTAACAATTCAAAGTCTTATTAAATTGTATTGTCGAAGGCTTTCACGGCCGGAGTTCAATGGCTGTTGTGGGTCTTCCGGGCTGTGTGGCCGTGTTCTGGAAGTTGTGGTTCCTAACGTTTCGCCAGCATCTGTGGCCAGCATCTTCAGAGGGCAGGAGCACAGAGATTTTGCTTCTATCTGTGCTCCTGCCCTCTGAAGATGCTGGCCACAGATGCTGGCGAAACGTTAGGAACCACAACTTCCAGAACACGGCCACACAGCCCGGAAGACCCACAACAGCCATCTTATTAAATTATTTATACAACCACGATAAATGAGTTCTGTTCTTCTTCCATATAGCTTAATGAGCCTTGCTCTGCCACAATCCAAGGCATTGCAAATGCAAGTCCTGTTTGCCTGTGATCAATCCCACTTAAATTCACCCTGCACTTTTCCAGGGGAGATAGAAGAGGAAGACAGACAGAGAGAATGCCAATGCTAGAAACAAAATTCTTACTAATTCTTCACCTTCACTTCCCTTAAAAGGAGGGTTTTGCATTTGTTCAGGCCGTTTGTTTACAGCTGCTCTATTCTTTAAAAAAAGAACTGTAGTACAACTACTAATACTACTACTACCACCACTACTACTACTACTACTACTAAAAAAGAACTGTGAGGAACCACATGTTTGTTCTGTGCCTGAGGTGATAGAAAAGCAAAACCTGATCCTCCAGCCACATCCAGCAGGAGTTCCTTTGCATTTTCTTTTAAGTTGTTGTTGCTGCTTTGTAGCTGCTAACAGGAGAGCACCAGAGATTCAGCTCAATGCTGGTGTAGGGTCTTCTCCACACCTGAGAGAACTCACTGTGTTTCAGCTGGCTTTAGTGTTGCATTTTTTATAATGGCTACTCTTGTTGGGAGTTGATTGTTCTCATTTTTCTTGGAATGGCTGCTGTTGACTTATCTGATTGTATTCCACTCCAAGATCAGCTATATCGGGCTGACTTGAAAAGATTTTACTTAATAAACAAATCAAATTGTTTTATTTTCTATTTTGGAACACAATTAACTATGATCCAAAGGTAGCAGATTCTCTGCCTTCGATCTCTATCTTGTTTATGTAGCACACATTTCACTCACAAATTACTAGACACATCTCTAATCAGATGTTTTCATCTACAAAGCTCTGTGATATTGAAATGCAGGTGTTTTATGAAATATATTGTACAGAATCAGAGGATGTGAGTTGCATCTCTGCGCTTAACAATATTTTGCCTGATAAAAAAAAAATGGAGTTCACAACAAGGTTCTTCAAAGTAAGAAAAAAGGTGGCATTTAAAAAAACCTATGGGCCATCACTGATGTATGTTAAAACAGGCATTTATGGAACTCTGGTTAGATGTTTCTGGTTTTAGAAGTGCAGTGAATATCACAACAGAAGATTATCAGGTGCTAATTAAAGCTTTTTTCACTCTACAAAGCTCCAATGAAATGCAGTTGTGCCCTTTTTTGGACAGAACAAAGCTTCTGGAGAGAACATCGCTGCTGTGTATCACTCCATTATCTAATCAGCTTTTGAAACACAGTCGTGGGCTGTAGATGGCATTGCTATTATGTTAATTCACTGGACTTGAAATATCTTGTTCATTCCTTTGTGTAGTTAACATAGGATTAGCTACGGTTTGGTTTGGTTTTGTTTTCTCTTCTCAGCCCAATCTCTTTTTTCTAACAGTTTTGTTTTTGCTGTATGTATACTGTTTGATTTTCACTTTCAACATTTCCACACATTATTCATACTATTTCCCCCCATATCATTGATAGAGCTGAGTATATTCTCTGAAGCTCCCTTTTCTATTTTCTTGTAATGTATTGAAATTGATATCTGTACCTGTGTTGCTGTTACAAATTTTAGAAAGAAAAACAATTAAAGAGCAACTCTCTTTGGGAACTTCTTTAGCTTTTCACTTTGCCAGCAAAGAAGTAGGTACAAATATAAATCCCCACCCACAAACAACAGAGACTAGAGTTTCAGATTCCTGTGCATCCATCAAATTCATTTCAAACTAATTGGTGGCTATGTATTTCTGCACAGATGCGTTGCTTGCATTGCCTAGATATGTGTGCAGTACTAACAAATCTATAAACAACACACCTTGCTGGGCTCTAGAAGAAAAAGCTCAAACTTTTTATTA
This sequence comes from Charina bottae, assembly GCA_023362775.1. Classification (NCBI taxonomy): domain Eukaryota; kingdom Metazoa; phylum Chordata; class Lepidosauria; order Squamata; family Charinaidae; genus Charina; species Charina bottae. The sequence continues at coordinate 28,271,143 of JALMGJ010000003.1, read as the reverse complement.
ACCATATATATTTTAGAATGTAAAAACTGTGATGTTTGGCTCTATAGAAAATTATTTTTTGTCATATACATTTTCCAAATATGCTCTGTTTTATGTGCTATTTTTGTCTTTTCAGAATTAGAACTACTGAATTCAATCCAGTTTTTAAAAGTTGACCATTTGATGAATTAGGCCATCAGTAATAGAAATGTTCTAATAGTCTTCCTTTTCTCAACATTCTCATGCAAGCTCCAAAATAATTATCAACAGTTTTATTAAGCATTTCAAGCCAACAGAGCAAGATAAAAATTAGGGAGAACAAGGAGAAGAATGTGAATAACATTAAGAGTGTGATGAATTTTGCCTGATAGTAGATCAACCAGACAAAATTTCCATTTCAGAACCAGCTCCTAAGCACTCAGCAGTGGTGAAAGGAACCTAAAAGGAGAAACATCCAGGTCTACTACAGAGACACTCAGAAATGAATATGAAAGCAGGGTAGAAAATTGTTTTCTACAAGGTGAGAATATGAAACCATACTAATATTGTTTTCTCTAATTTGACCATGATTCCACAGAATCTCAGGAATTCTCCCCCATCACCTAAAACATGGTTTAAAACTAAAACAGAAGATCCCAGGAGCTGAACCTGGGAACTTCCACCTGAAATATTATGCTCTGCTTAGATCTGATCTCAACCAAACTGTAAGGGTACAGAAAGAAAAGTTTGGCTTAATCTTCTACTTAGAACTGCTGTCAGAAAGAGAGATCTTCTGTCTAGATCAGGGATGGGGACCTATGGCCCATCAAATACTGCTGAATGCCAATTTGCATTAATCTCAGGCAATGCAGTTGTAATGGAATTTGTAATCTGACATCATCCAATGAAATAAATACACTCTTGCCTAAGAATCAATAAGGGTTAAATCAGTGGAACCAAATTGGAGTAATCATGCACAGAACTCTTTGAACATGTCCTTTTTGGTTGGACCTTATTTCTAAGCACAACAGAATATTGTATGTATATTCAAAGAGAGAACATTTACTGCCTTTGTTTTAAGATAAAAACCAAATTGTACCTCATGTTATTTGAAAGTCCAAGCTTAAAAAAGAAAGAGAGAAAAAAAGAGACCTTCAGCAAATCCTCCCGTGTTTCGCTTTTACAGACAAGCTCTCAGAAATTAACAACGCAGCTACAGGACACAAGTCTAAAATCTGGTGGAAGACATTTGCTACATAAATTTATAGAATTAAGGCAGAAAATGGACTGGTTAAAATATGACATTATATTCATAGCTGCAAAATGATTGGATTCATGCCTCATCAAAATTACATTGTAGAAATTGAATGTAGTATGATTAGGCATTATTTTAGCCACTACATTACAATACAATTTAAAATAAAATGGTTCTTCATATCATACTGGTATCAGTGTTTTAAATAACAAAGGGGATCTATTTAAATAAAGGAAAGGATTAGCATTTAGTTTCAATCAGTATGAGCAATGCAGTACCAGTTGGTGTCTCAAAGATTCAGGATTTTATTAATATTCCAGAGATGCATTTGTGTTGCCTCTGGGTACACTGAAAAGCCACTTAAACTGCACTTAAAGCAGCACTACAGGATCAAATTGATGTGCATCAACCATTTACAATAAAACTTGATTATTATAAAGGCATACATATTTGCATAATTACATGTTTGATTTTTTTTTTCTTTTACAATGCAGCGTACACTACAAAATGTTGCTTTCGTGTAGGAAGACCTCATCAGAAAGCACCATCTGCTGTGGCTCTCAATGCACTGCAATGTTTGAAAAATTCGGAAGGTAGCATTTGGAGAATCAAAAGGAAAACGTGAGTTTTTGTCTGAACAGGAGGCCGGGTGCTGCTGGCTGGGTGGTGGCAGGATTGGGAGGAGGGGGCTGTTTTGGAGAGTGTGCCGTGTTGAAACAACATTCACTGAAGAGGGAGGAAGCAACATCTTTGACGCTAGTGCAAAACATTTAGTCTTTGGCACGGAGAGAGCATTTTGCATCAGAATATTTAATTGGCATTCTTGACATGATGGCTTAAGCCAGAGCAGAAGAAAGGGAGATTTGCCACTACCACAGATGAAATACTTTTTTTTTCTGGAGAATGTGGCAGGAAGAGATGATTTTGTCAAATTCAGCCAAATCCTCTATTTTGTCTTAAACAAAAACACAGGGGATAATATTCACATTAATAAAATGAACAATAAAATGAAGTAAGTATTCCCCATTAATATTCACATTTTATTGTCACACCCCAGAAGGCAGAGAAACACAGAGTAGTGGAATAGCAGACGGGGGGTTGTTCAAAGAGTGGATTTCTTCCTCCATTATCATCATTCTATGCTACAATTCAGGTAGCATTGTTCTGTTTATTAGCTGGGAAGAAAGATGTGTAGGATAGCACTGTTAAGAGCATTTGGGGCAGAAAGCATACTTGGTCTATCAAACTGAGGCCAATACTAATTCATGTTTTTTCTCATTTTATTTCACAAGCCTGCTCTCTTTGCAGCTGAATTTCCCATTTTTGCTCCTGGTGCAACTCTTTTGTTTAAGTTTTGTTTAAAGTGCTCAGCATGCTTTGTCACAGTCAACTTGTACATAACAACATTGGGAGACTGTTCTGCCCAGAGTGGGTTTCTGCAAAGACTGTACTTCATCAAACCTCAGTCCTATCACATGCGGTAGCATCTACCTTCTTGGAGGTTAAAAAGTAAAGTTTCCCCCCCACATTTGTGCAGTCGTGTCCGACTCTAGGGGCCGGTGCTCATCTCCGTTTGTTAGCCGAAGATCCAGCATTGTCCGAAGACGCTTCCATGGTCATGTGGCCGGCATGACGCGCGCGGAATACTGTTACCTACCCACCGAAGTGGTACCTATTAATCTTGGAGGTTACACCCTCTATAATTAATGTAATAGTTCATTTCTCACAGAAGGCATATACCTGAGCAGTGACAAACATTTATCTTTTATCACATTTATTTAAGATAAATGTGTGGATAGCAGGCTGGACCAAATCAGATAAGGCAACAGAGGCAACAACTTGCAGTGTCCCTTGGGAGGCTTTTGAACTTGGGGATCTTAAGGAAGTAGACAGGGCTGTTTATAATGTCAGCTCTGCCACGTGTAGACTGGACCTCTGCCCCATCTGGCTGATGAAGGCTGCCAAGGAGAGGAAAAGAAGTTGGATCCAGCTGGCAATTAGTGCCTGGTTGAGAGAGGGTTCCAGCCACTTTGAAAGGGGAGATATTGGTCTGCCTCATGCTTAAGAGGCCAGCTTTGGAACCATTTCTATTAGACAGCTACTGTCTTATCTCCAACCTACTCTTTTTGTGGCAGGTTGTTGAGCAAGTAGTGGGGTAACAATTATGAAAAGCCCTGGAGAATATGGAGTATCTGGATCCTGGCAATCTAGATTCAGGCCCTGGCCCAGGACAGAAATCATACCGGTCCTTCTCATGGATGACTTGTGGTGGGGCTTGGAGGAACCATCCTTAACCTGCTGGACCTCTCAGCAGCCTTCAGTATTGTCAACCAGTATCATTTCTGGGTTGACAGTAATGGGTAGGGTTAGCCCTGTGAGGTAGTTCAGACAAGAAGCACAACCAGGGGTACTAGCTCTATCTTTATTGTTAGGTTATCTTTTACATGCCAGTTATCTAGTCTGTGGCTCTCCCTCCTGTCTCCTAAGGTTATTCCCACATACCAGTACAGGTTAGGGATCAAAGGCACATTTCTAACAATGGCTCTGCTCCTACCTGAGTGGGGAGGCCCACTCAATGGTGGCAAGAATGGAGAGGTCTGGCTGTTGGTTCCTGACTGATTCCCCCTGTTGCCACTCAGGGTCAACTCAGCTTGCTGTGAATCCAGCTCACATGTCTCTCTCTCTCTCTCTCTCTCTCTCTCTCTCTCTCTCTCTCTCTGTGTGTGTGTGTGTGTGTGTGTGTGTGTGTGAGGGGGGTACCTTTTACCACCACAGAAGGCATTCTGTGTGGGGGTTCCCTTGCTCTGGAATGGCTTGCCCACCCCTGACAAGGATGGTCCCTACTCTTATGGACTTCTGAAGGCTAGTGAAAACATGGCTTTTGATGGGCATTTGGAGGCCATGTGTCTACAGTCATTGGAACCAGAATTGTTCTTATTGTAGTCTAAGTATTTTTGTTGTTTTTTTATATTATCATGTCTTACATTTGTACACCGCCTAGAGTCCTTTGGTGAGTATAAGTACTTTGATTAGTATGTGTATAAGATTTTAGTCCTTCACTAAAATCTTATACACATATACAAAGATATACTGTATATCTCCCTGTTAAGATTACCATTATCCAAAATCTGGCTTAACTTTAAACTCACCATAACTATTTACTTTTGACATTAATGTTTATCTATATTTAGCCAAGTCATTCAAAGCTGTGATTCTCCAAATGCTGCTGAACAACTTCAGGATCCCTCATCAATACTTCTAGTTTAAAATCCTATATTTAAAATTAGGTTTAGAAAGTATATTCAAATTTAGGATCAATGTATTTTCCTTTCCCTCTTTTCTTTTAATCTAGGCTGTCAGTTAATTTCATGTTGCATTTATATGTCTAAGTAACCCTGACAAAGGGGCGTGGTGGCTCAGCAGTTAAGATGCCAGGCTTATCGATTGGAAGGTTGCAAGTTCGGCGGTTCAAGACCCGAGCACCGCGTGATGGAGTGAGCTCCCACACTAGCTCCAGCTCTTGCCAACCTAGCAATTCGAAAGCATGCAAATGCAAGTAGATGAATAGGTACCACTTCGGTGGGTAGGTAACAGCGTTCCGTGTGCGTCATGCGGCCACATGACCATGGAAGCGTCTTCGGACAACGCTGGCTCTTCGGCTAACAAATGGAGATGAGCACCAGCCCCTAGAGTCGGACACGACTGCACAAATGTGCGGGGGGAACCTTTACCTTTACCTTAACCCTGACAAAGATATGGCATGGTTCCCTAAGATTTTCCTAAGAGATTTCACCCTTTTGCCAGCAAAAATTGGCTTACTCAAAATTTATTGATCCCCCTGAGATTCCTGGAATCTAACCATCTATTTTGCCATGACTTCCAGTTGTCTGCATAGGACTCCCCAATACACTTGATGTTTGTGCAGCCTGACTCATTCCATCAAATACAGCAATCAACCAAGTGGCTGGAGGAAATGAAAAGGCACATGGGAAAGATTTAAAAGATAATTAATATCACCTCTATAAGCACCAAAGAGAGTAGGACTTTCATTAACAGAACGTTGTTTGGGGGAAAATAGGAAGTGACAGTTGAGGTAAGGAAATGCCGAGAAAGCTGGAAACAGCAAAGATGGGCATTCCTAAATGTTTGTGGAGCTGGGGAGGTTTTATTGTATGTCTTTTTAATTTATTCCATTTTATTTTATTTTGGTCTGCAGAATTTGTCAGATCCTCTTTTGGATAGTTGAATGAAAAGGCAAAAGAAAAAAACAACAAGCTTACAGGTCTTCTCCAAGGATAGGACACTCCTGTAGTTCAGATATAGAGTGAGGGCTTCCTATCTTTGTCCAGAAAACCTGAGAAAAGACCCTGTCATTTGACCCACCATTTCAGATGCACATGACCAGTTGCACTATCCTTCTTTGTGGCCATAAATGTGGCCAGAGGAGAGGACTAGTAGCACAGAGGGAACTGTGAAGCCAGGACATTTCATTTCTGTTACGACAGACCATTGCTTGCCATTATTTTCTGATGAAATTCTTTCCCTGTAGAAAGATGTCCGAAAGCTCTCTCAGAACTTTTGGGTCAAAGAAAGATTCATCAGGTCATTCAGAACTGGACTGGAAATAGAACTTTGCACCAGTTTCAAAGCCCCCGTGAATTTGTTGCTTTGTCCGCAGCAACATAACGCCCAGAGTCGCTTTTAGTGAGATGGGCGGTGACAAAATATGAAATATAAATAAACAAATAAATAACCCAGATGGCAGTAGTGAAAATCAGGTCATTCATCTTCTCTCCAATAAAATCAGAGAGAGTTTGTTTTGTACTACATGGCCTTCAGCAATAACAACAATAGAGTTGAATGAAGTGAAATCTCCTCTTGGTTTAAGAACCTTTTTTTAAGGGGGCAAGACAAGGGAGCAATTGCCACAGGACCCACACAAGGAGCCACGCCCCTGGATTTCTGTGTCTGAAATCAACAGAGGGGTTAATAATTTAAATTCAGGGCAATAAAACTAATCAGATAAAAAATAATCACAGGAGTTATTTCAGTGCTGTGTTTTGGGTTTCCCTACATGCTTCTGATCACTGGTCCATTAATTTCAATTATAAAAAGGAAGAAAAAAACACACTGACATACGATTTGTGTACATTGGGGACTAATGTTCTGCTCCTTGGCCTCTCAGAGTTTTGCCAATGTACAGTAGTTGCTAGATATGTTCAAGACAGACATCATTCAAGGTGCTTAAGTTTGGATTCCTAAATGGCCCCTTCAAACTCTATGAGTCTATAATGCCATTATTACAGAATTCAAATTATAGAATTCAGGTGCAAGTGGGTATGCTAGTCCATTGCTGTCCCAGTTCTTTCAGACACTCTGTTGAACATAAGCAGGGCTTGAGCCAGGGCAAATTGGATGTGGTCATTGGGGAGATGTCAAGATTAAATATAGACATTTTAGGTGTCAGTGAACTGAAATGGACTGGGATGGGCCACTTCACATCAGATGACCACCAGATCTACTACTGTGGACAACAGGACCACAGAAGAAATGGAGTAGCCTTCATAATTAATAATAAAGTGGCTAAAGCAGTGCTTGGATACAATCCAAAAAACGATAGAATGATCTCAATTCGAATTCAGGGTAAGCCATTTAACATCACAGTGATCTAAATATACACCCCAACCACAGATGCTGAAGAAGCAGAAGTAGATCAGTTCTATGAGGATCTGCAGCACCTACTGGATAATACACCAAAAAGAGATGTTATTTTCATTACAGGAGACTGGAATGCTAAGGTGGGAAGTCAAACGACACCTGGAATTACAGGCAAGCATGGTCTGGGAGAACAAAATGAAGCAGGACATAGGCTGATAGAATTTTGCCAAGACAACTCACTGTGCATAACAAACACTCTCTTCCAACAACCTAAAAGACAACTTTATACATGGACTTCACCAGATGGTCGACACCAAAATCAGATTGACTACATCCTTTGCAGCCAAAGGTGGCGGACATCTATACAGTCGGTAAAAACAAGACCTGGAGCTGACTGTAGTTCAGATCACGAACTTCTTATTGCAAAATTTAGAATCAGACTAAAGAGAATAGGGAAGACCCACAGATCAGTTAGATATGAGCTCACTAATATTCCTAAGGAATATGCAGTGGAGGTGAAGAATAGATTTAAGGGACTAGATTTAGTAGATAGGGTCCCAGAAGAACTATGGACAGAAGTTCGCAACATTGTTCAGGAGGCGGCAACAAAAAACGTCCCAAAGAAAAAGAAAACCAAGAAGGCAAGATGGCTGTCTGCTGAGACACTGGAAGTAGCCCAAGAAAGAAGGAAAGCAAAAGGCAACAGTGATAGGGGGAGATATGCCCAATTAAATGCAAAATTCCAGAGGTTAGCCAGAAGAGATAAGGAATTATTTTTAAACAAGCAATGAGTGGAAGTGGAAGAAGACAATAGAATAGGAAGGACAAGAGACCTCTTCCAGAAAATTAGAAACATCGGAGGTAAATTCCAGGCAAAATGGGTATGATCAAAAACAAAGATGGTAAGGACCTAACAGAAGCAGAAGAGATCAAGAAAAGGTGGCAAGAATATACGGAAGATCTGTATAGGAAGGATAATAATATTGGAGATAGCTTTGACGGTGTGGTCAGTGAGTTAGAGCCAGACATCCTGAAGAGTGAGGTTGAATGGGCCTTAAGAAGCATTGCTAATAACAAGGCAGCAGGAGACGACGGTATCCCAGCTGAACTGTTTAAAATCTTGCAAGATGATGCTGTCAAGGTGATGCATGCTAGATGCCAGCAAATTTGGAAAACACAAGAATGGCCATCAGATTGGAAAAAATCAACTTATATCCCCATACCAAAAAAGGGAAGCACTAAAGAATGTTCAAACTATCGAACAGTGGCACTTATTTCACATGCCAGTAGGGTAATGCTCAAGATCTTGCAAGGTAGACTCCAGCAATTCATGGAGCGAGAATTGCCAGATGTACAAGCTGGGTTTAGGAAAGGTATTAGGCATGTTCACCACCTTGAGTTGACCGCTGGGTGAGGTCATCCGACACCATGGGATGAGGTATCATCAATATGCTGATGATACTCAATTGTATATCTCCATCCCAAGTGGATGGAGAACTAGAGACCAAATTGCCAATATCCGCTGGATAATGGAGAAAGCCAGGGAGTTTCAGAAAAACGTCTATTTCTGTTTTATTGACTATTCTAAAGCCTTTGACTGTGTGGATCATAACAAATTGTGGCAAGTTCTTGGTGGTATGGGGATACCAAGTCATCTTGTTTGCCTCCTGAGGAATCTGTATAACGACCAAGTAGCAACGGTAAGAACAGAGCACGGAACAACGGACTGGTTTAAGATTGGGAAAGGAGTACGGCAGGGCTGTATACTCTCACCCTACCTATTCAACCTGTACACAGAACACATCATGCGACGTGCTGGGCTTGAGGAATCCAAGGCTGGAGTTAAAATCGCTGGAAGAAACATTAACAATCTCAGATATGCAGATGATACCACTTTGACGGCTGAAAGCGAGGAGGAGTTGAGGAGCCTTATGACAAAGGTGAAAGAAGAAAGCGCAAAAGCTGGGTTGCAGTTAAACCTCAAAAAAACCAAGATTATGGCAACCAGCTTGATTGATAACTGGCAAATAGAGGGAGAAAAAGTGGAGGCAGTGACAGACTTTGTATTTCTAGGCGCAAAGATTACTGCAGACGCTGACTGCAGCCAGGAAATCAGAAGACGTCTACTTCTTGGGAGGAGAGCAATGGCAAATCTTGATAAAATAGTTAAGAGCAGAGACATCACACTGACAACAAAGGTCCGCATACTTAAAGCAATGGTATTCCCTGTAGTAACCTATGGCTGCGAGAGCTGGACCATAAGGAAGGCTGAGCGAAGGAAGATAGATGCTTTTGAACTGTGGTGTTGGAGGAAAATTCTAAGAGTGCCTTGGACTGCAAGAAGATCAAACTAGTCCATACTCCAGGAAATAAAGCCAGACTGCTCACTTGAGGGAATGATATTAAAGGCAAAACTGAAGTGCTTTGGCCACATAATGAGAAGACAGGATACCCTGGAGAAGAAGCTGATGCTAGGGAAAGTGGAAGGCCAAAGGAAGAGGGGCCGACCAAGGGCAAGATGGATGGATGATATTCTGGAGGTGACAGACTCAACCATGGAGGAGCTGGGGATGGTGACGGCCGACAGGAAGCTCTGGTGTGGGCTGGTCCATGAAGTCACGAAGAGTCGGAAGCGACTGAACGAATAAACAACAAAAAATCTGTAAAATAAGTAGTATTTCATTCATATGACCAGTTGTTTTTTATTTCTATTTATTTTGAGCTATATATGTAAAAGTAAGAAATTAATTTTCATTTATAAAGGGAAACCCTATTAAAAACAGTTGGTCCCTGATGCAATGCTGACTCATACTTCTGAGTAGACTTGTATACGTTCATAGTGTGCATAGAAAATTTCAAAATTTCAAAAACAAAAAATAAACTTCTCAAAAGCCAGAAAATAAATTAATGTCTTCCATTTTAAGTTCATTCAGACATGGCTGAGTAAATATAATTTTAAGACTTACTCTGTTTATTATATTCATGACTTTTATGGCTAATTTTAAAACTCTGCTGACTGTGGGATCCAAAGCGATCAAGGATGAGTCAGCCTATTATTTCTCATATTTTTGCAGACAAGGGCAGTTCATCTTTGTTGTCACCCTGAAAAATGCTCTAAACTCTTTGTTTAAAGAAAATGGATGGTTGCTAGCCACAGATTTGTATGCAGTGAAAATGTACATTTGCTAATGAATGTATGAATTCTAGCTGGATTCCAACACTCTTTAAAAAATGTATACTTTTGCAGATTATACACATAAGTATATATCCAATAAAATTGCCACTGTAGCTCAATGCATTGTTAATGGTATTGACTCTTCTTCACACATGTACAAGGGAAATAAAAAATTAATCAGTGCAGAATATAAAATAAGTGTGATAAGTCCTAGGTAGACCTAGTTCCTGAGCATGGAAAAGAGCTCTGTCCTTCAGATGGTAAGGTAGAAATAATCCAATGAAAAAGGCCCCACAGCCAACGTCTTGACAGGAGAATGAAACAGAGGAATGCTTTGAAGCCATGCAGCCCAGCAGTTGCATGCAAATACAGGCAGGTTTTAAATTAGTAATGTTGAAGACCTAGTTAAAATGGACAGTGCACACTGCGGTAAGCTTTTTAAAGACAGCTAACGAAAACAAAGTAACAGTTTATGCTTTCAAGCCAGTGATTCCTAGAAGATACAATAATTATCTCCAGTCTAATATAGAGAAAGAGAAATAGATGGATGTATTTGCACATCTTTCTACAGAAACATTTGGGGAGGAAACTTTATTCCTATTCCCAACCTCAGTAGGTGCATATTGCAAACATATTCGGGACAATACTGTGAAAACAAGGTTTTAGACCTCTGCTTAGGGTACAGTCCTTGAATTTTTGAGACAGGGTCTCCAGAGGGCAGACAGGCTTCCCTTCTCAAAGAGATTCCCTCCCTCTCCACCAGCTTCTAAAGCTGACTTTCTGAGATCGGTAATTATCTTGTTCTGATAAAAGTTCATTAAGGAGCAGATTGAAATAAAATTGGCCAAGCTTCTCTCAGCAATTCTCCACACTCCCCATACTCCCATCATCCTACCATGAGGAAAAAAAAACCCTACATCTGGATTAATATATTATCCAATTAATCCAATTTAGGAGAACTGTGAGTTCAAAATGATATAATTCCAAATTGTATGTGTAAAGGTGGGACTGTTTCCATGTTAGCTGGCCTCACCCATTCATTCTGTTGACATCCACAAGTTTTCCAGCATATTTAGTGGAAGTCTATAGCATACTGACTGTTCTCATCATATTAATCCATAACATTACAGCACAGTCATAGATTAATCAGCCAATTTTGCCTTCTTCCACTAATTGCAGTTAAACACATGATAGCGAGGACCTTGCAATGTCTGCCTGCCATGAAGCTGGTATAAATATGGAATTGCTATATAGAGAGAGACCATATGGCCAAAAAAATTGATAATAATTCTAACTGAAAATAGAAGCATGTTTGAAAAAACAGGGATTCAAACCCAATCCTTTGACAGCTAAAAATCCAAACCCCTTTCAGTAGATGGAAGAATCCATTGAGTTAGATTTCTCTGACACTGGTTCTTTTTCAAGTCTCAAGTTCTTTCCATCCCAGTTTTCAAGAAATTTGCTATTTGGTGTAAGTTTTTAAAAATGGAACCTTACCATCTGTACTATGCAACTGGAGTGTACAAATCTGAAAGCATAAAGCAAGGGATGCTGACCACTTTTGGGATAGGAGTACATTTGAAACTTGGAGAGCACATTATGAGCTCCCTCACAAAATGGCTGCCATGATGGGCCTGGCCAAAACTGCTATATCAAAAGGCAAACTGGTGAGATTTCTAGTATAATCTATTACTACAGCTAGTACAATTCCCCCCACCCCCCGGGGCAAAAGAGTACAGTTTCAAACAAAGCATGGAGCGGCACCCAGCCATCACTTTATTTTCAGAGAATGCCTGTGGAGTCTATGTGGAGCTTAGAGATATCTTTAGAAATAAAGGTCATGCTTGAAGTGGTACAGAGCCCCCCCGGTCTCCCCCACCCCCCTGCGGCAACCCTGTTCTCCTCACCTGGAACTCCCGCTGCTTCCTGCTTAATGACCCGTGTGTCTTGGAGTTACAACGGCAACCGGGACTGCTGGGATTGTCATTGCTAAACGATGCAGTCACATGACATTGCACTTTATGACCGCATTGCTTAGCAACGGCAATCCTGGTCCCAATTGCCATTGTAACCTGAGATACATAGATACTGTACTGTTTGTTTTGTTTTTTGCCTTTGAGTCAGACTTGACTCCTGATGATTACATGGGCAAGTTTCCTTAGTAATATTTTCTGAAGTGGTTTGCCACTGCCTTCTTCTCTAGGGCTGAGAGAGAGTGACTGGCCCAAAGTTACACAGTTGGCTTCTGTGCCTTAGGCAGGATTGCAATCAAATTTCCTCAGTCCCAGCCCAGCACCTTAGCCATTAGACCAGACTGGTTCTTGCCCATCCCTCCATCCATCCCTCCCAATAGATAAAATCATGGGAGAGGGAGTTGGACTGGAATCAAGAGAAGTACCTCCAGGTGCATTGGCAGCTAGGACACTACATTGGAGGCCTTCTGCCTAAGGCCTACTGAAAAATGTTCAGCCTAGGATCACCAGGAGGCTGTGCCACTCAGCACAATTCCCATTCCTGGTTTATCAATGCATAAGGGCAACATAACTAAAGTAACCAGAATAAGGGAGCAACTTCCACATTACAAATGATAAAAACAGTTTTTCAAGTTGTGCAAGAACAAAAAAAAAAGACTTTTCAAAAGGCTAGGTTTCAGCACCATTCCATTAAACTGATTGGCAGCAGTTTCAGGTAAAACATAACAACATATTTCTTCAAACATAGTGTATTGAGTTATGAAATTAATTGCCAAAGGTAGCTGCAGTTTTCTTCGATATGGCATCAGCTGCAATAACAGGGCTGGGAGCATCTTTTGATGGAAGACATCATCAGAAAAGAGGGAAAGCAGGAAGAACAGGGAGATTTCTTCAGCCTAGACAGAGTTATGCAGCAATTACTAAAGAAGTTTTAGCTTTGTAAATAAAATTTAAAAGGTAAAGGTTCCCCCCGCACATTTATGCAGTTGTGTCCGACTCTAGGGGCCGGTGCTCATCTCCGTTTGTTAGCCGAAGAGCCAGCGTTGTCCGAAGACGCTTCCACGGTCATGTGGCGGGCATGATGCACGCAGAACGCTGTTACCTACCCACCGAAGTGGTACCTATTCATCTACTTGCATTTGCATGCTTTCGAATTGCTAGGTTGGCAAGAACTGGGGCTAGTGCGGGAGCTCACTCCGTCACACGGGGCTAGGGATTCGAACCTCCGAACTTGCGATCTTCCGATCGACAAGCCTGGCATCTTACCCGCTGAGCCACCATGCCCCTTATAATAAAATAAAATTAAAATTAAAATAAAATTAGTTGGGGTTTAAATTGTGCCTGGTATTTCACACAAGAGAAGTTGTAAGGGTCATAAGCATATAATGGTTTGGAAAATGATGAGTCAAAAAAGCCTACCAGTTGGTATTAGTTGTGAAGCTACAGTAGTCCTGGGGAGGACAATTTATGAAGCCCTGCAGCATATTTTTTTTGCTCCCTGAGATTACAATCATCATTTGATTGAAAACCTTTTGAATAAAGGGAGCACCATTTTCAGCAAAAGTTGTAAAATAGTGAGATGAAGCCTACACTAGGCTTAAACACCTATTTTCCTTTTTCTAAAAAAAGGAAAAGTATAAAAATATAAGAATCACTTAAAATTAACATTAAAGCATATGAAAAATTATTTAGGGACCAGTAAGAAAAAGATCAGGACCAGCAATAATAATAGCACATTTCAAAAGGCTAATACATAAGCCATTACTAAATGCTAGCTTTCTAAGAAAAATATGCTATAGAAGAGAATATCTGTAGCTCAAGACATTTCATTACCCGATTAGGTAACATCATCAGTGCACTGAGCACTGATGATGTTACCTTGTAGGGTAATGAAATGTCTGCAAGCAAACAACCAAGCTCAGAGAGCACCAAGGACTCCACGAAATATGTTATTTTGGGCAAAGCCCTCTGAAGTACATGTTTTCCATTGTTAACTCTGGATGCAGACCTCACAAGCAGCTTTTTTAGTCAACATCCAGAAAAATTCATATACTGTAGAACACATGGACACACATGTACAAACATTTACACACAATGCAAAGAGAGTAAGGCTCACACATTTTTCTCAGCTTCTTCTCCCAACCATGCACTGAAAGCTCTCCATATGAAGGGGCTCACAAAATAGGTGCTATTTTAGTGCTGTTGGCTGCCCCTATAAGCATATTTATTGTAACTGTTATTGGGTACTTGCATTGAGTTTTAACTTTGTTAGCTACCCAGAGTCGCCATTGTGAGATGGATGGCCATATAAATTAATTAATTGGGGTGGCATTGGATTGAAACTGAAGACTTAGAATTTAGGAATCGATATGTGGTAAACAAGCTCACTCATTGCTATATTATTTTTTATTTTATTTTACTTCTTTTCAAGTTTTCACTAAAGAAGTAAATGTATTTTCTGTGGTGAAATGAACTTTGTCTCATAACTTTTTTGAAATATGGACTTTAACTATTCCGTACACTGAAGCAAGAAGAAGATAAGCCCATAGTATTGCTCCTAAAATGAAGTAATTGTTTGCTGTGAGACTTCCCACTCCCAGCAGAAACTGGGAAGAGGTCTATTGTTTGGCATGTAACCTGTAAAGAAGGGCAATAAAATAGCAAAAAAATACTAAAGTGTGACCACACTGAAATGGTTCTTAAAATGCCAGGGAAAATAAGAGGTCTTCAGTAGGTACCACAAAAGCCATCCTTTAAGTGAGAAGTGAGACCATCCCACAGATGGTCAGCACCATCAAAAAGACTCTTTCTCACACCGTAACCTTTTCCCACTGAGGAGGCATCTGAAGAAGGGCCTCAAGTACTGTACTTAGGATCCTAATAGATAAATATGGAAGGAAATGCTCCTTCAAGCTGCCTGTGCTTAAGGTTATTTAGGTCTTTATGAATCAATACCAATAGTTTGATTTGGACAAGGAGTCAGTAGGAAAGAATTGGAGTGCTATAATCTTACCAACTTGACCCAATTGGCAGTTTAGTTCCCCTTTTTGAGCAGTTTCTGTATCATTTTCAGAGAGCCTCACTTACAATTCTTTGCAATGGACCTAACAGGAGGTTTTCAGAGCATGAATAACTACGGCAGATCCATCTTTTTCCACCTTCTATCTATATACCTAGGATATTATGCTAAGCCAATAAAAGGTGGCCTGAACCACTGAGCCTCCTGTGACAATGCGGAGCCCAAGAGTATTTCCAAACAACACACCCTACTGAGGGAATACAACCCCTTCCAGAACAGGATGAAAGCCACAGATTATTTGTTTAGTGAAATTATCAGTCCAAAAGACGCAAACTTCAAAAATGCCTTTAAATAACACATAAATGTAAGACTATAAATGTGAATGGGAGCATTAACTACAGTTGCACACCCTTAATTATAGCTATTGTTTACATTAACACGCTGCTTCTGGAAGCCTGATTTAGAGTGTATAGTAAGAACAAATTTCAGTAGATATTAGGAACAATAAACTTACTCACAAAATGAGAATAAAATGGACTTCTCTGCATTGGAACTTTGCAGTGTGATTGTTTTTCCTCTCTTTCTTTAATTTACTGAGTATACAACTTGACAACGTTTGCCACTAAGAATGCAAGCACCACAGATTGAACAGCTCTGGTATGCTACTTAATGCCAATAACTTTGGGGTCAATCGTGATGGACGAAAGCATTCTTGCTAATCAGTCAGGAAGATTTCATGTGTCTTTCTCAGACCAGAGAAAGAAGATGAGAAATGATGGGCTATCTAGGCCTAAAATATTGTTCTCATATTTTATACACAACATTTTGTTCTGCAGACAGTTCAAACTGTGCAAAAAAGAAAGGCAGCGATCAAGAAGCACCACCTGATTCAATGATTTATAATCTCATTGTTGTCTTGGGATTGAGTGAAAGCTTTTTCCCCCCGCCCGCCAGCACGTTTTATTGAAATTTCAGACTTTTAAGACTCAAGGCTATAAAGACAACTTTTTTTTAATGGATGGTTTATAAATAGGAACTCTGAAAAGGGATTATTTCCTTCCTTTTTTTTTCCTCAGGTGGATTTTTTGTCATAATTTATTCAGAAGAAGACCTGCATTATATATAGTGATTCATTTATGCACTGGGAAATGGATAAATATTCTGAAGAAGAAGATGGGAAAGCCTGGAGTGCTATTTTACCAAAGAACAGGAAAGTCTGTCTTCCTGAACAATCCTGTGAAATGCTTTCTGCATATTCTAACTATGGTGGGCTCAGTTACAGTATATGACCCTTAGTCCTACTGCATGTCTTTTCCAGGAAAACAAGCAATAGGGATGACCCAAGACACTTTCTCCTGAGGTAGCGCAGTAAGTATAAGGTTTCATTTACCTAAATCAAACCAAGCAGGCTATTTTGCTAAACAAGATAGAAAACCACACAGCAATTTCCCCATCTCTAGCAGTAAAAATAAAATTACAAAGCAAGTAACAATATGTTGTCCTTTCAGGACATTCAAGATCTTACTCTTCCAAAGGATAGGGTTTGAAGGGTTTATGAGCAATTAGTCCTAAATAGGAATTACATATGAACATTAATGTTTAAAAGCAAAGTTGGCCTTTGCTTTTTCATATTGATTAAATTTAACAGTCAAGTCCCCTTCAAGTCAAACTTGACTCCTGGTGACTTAATGGACACGCCCATGAACTTTTCCTGACATCAGTATGGGAATGGTTTGCATTGCCTTCTTCCAAAATGTTTTTCAGCTTCCATGATGATTGTCTACCTACAACCCTGATATTTCCTGGAGGCTCTTATGCAACTACTAGGCAGGTTCACCCTGTTTAGCTATCAAGCTTAGGGCAAGATTGGCCAGATACTCTTACCTGCTCAGCCATTTCTCCAGAAGATGGGAACAAAATTGCAAATAATGTTGGGGAAATTGTATTGTGTCTCAAAAATATCCCCTGTGCCTGCTGCCATTCTTTAAGTCTGACAAGCCTGCTAACTGGCCATAAGGCTTGAGCCATTCACTTTGTGCTTTGGGCCTTATAACACATCACTGTCTCAAATCCCTTGGCAAGTTCTCAGTGAGACAAGTGGCCTTCAGGCCAAAAGGTTTCCTGCCCCTTAACATTTCCCCCTACTATCCAGTTAAATGTTTAAATCAGGGACCATTTTGTATGATAAAGAAATATGTTGTATCCATTGTTCAATATTCTTGATAGAACTGTGAGCTATCTTTCTCAAAAACTCTTTGTTTGGGTTTATTTATTATAACTGATGCTCATTCTTTCTTCCATTAAGTTTAGGGCAGCTAAAACTTAGGGCGGTCTTTCCCCCTCCCTTTACCTCCACAACCTTTTGACATAGTTTAAGCTGAGAAAGGGACAACATCTGGGCAATATCCAATTAACTTCTTAACTGAAAGAGATTTGAATCTAGGTCCTAAAATGGGGTTCTTATCTGCTCTGTTAGCAAAGAGAAATCTATACTCCTCTAGATGTTGCTGAACTGTAAGTCTCATCAGTCTTAGCCAGCAGAAGCAACCACACGATGCTACAACTTGTAGTTCAGCAATAGGTTTCCAAGCCTGCACTATACAGTTCACTGAGATCTGATTTCTTTGGATTGTACAAAATGACCAGTAACATTTAACTTGCCTCATTTAGTGTTTAAATATCATAAACAGTTGCTATACTCAATGATTTTGGGTATTTCATGGCACCCTTCTTTTTCTTTAGCCCATTGAGGCTCTCTGCTTGAAAGAGCCAACTTTGTGGCTTGTGCCCGATAAATTAACAGTAACAAGAAAAACTTTTTAAAATAATATTTTCTACTGTGTATCTAAGAGAATGTCTACTCTCTCTGATTCTTTCCAATTCAGGCAGGTCTTCCATAGGAATTTCTGCATCCCTTGCTTTTATCATAGTCAAGTTGATGTGATAGCTAAGGTATCATCCATTTTAGAGAAATATAAATTTGGAGAGATCTAGTTGGCATCACCATCCATGGAAAATAGCATTTGTGGGTGCTGGGTGGTTATTATCTACTTTAGCTGTTACTTTTATTACAAATTAATTATGCCTCTTTTTTTTTAATTCAAGCGATGGCATCCTTGATTATTTTGTTTTGGACTGAATTTATTTTCAGTGTTGTTATGCACTTCCTTTCTGAGTTCAAAAGCTAACCCGGATGCTTTCATCTGGTTCATAGTCAAAAATCTAGGCACTCTGGCCTAGGATCTTGTTTTTTTGCCTGGGGAATTCAGGAGGAAAGAATTCTACAGAATAGTAAAAGGTTTTTTTTCTCTCCTTTTCTTCCACCTGAAACTTGAGTGTTGGGTGAGAAGATTTTTTTAAATTTTATGGCAAGCATGCTCCTGGCTCCAAACCTACTTCTAGGATATAAGGTTTCAAGCAGGCCAATTTCTTCTTCCAAGTTGTCTTCTTAATGTACAATTTAATATATTTTATTAGTATATTTCAGCATTGTCAGTGTGTACAGAAATCCTTATTTTCTTACCATGGGGGTGTAGGTACTGACCTTCCCCATTTTTATGTTACTTGGTGTTAAGTTAGATGACATAAACTTTATTTGAAGGAGTGCATCTTATTTTCTACTATCTGAACCTTCAAAAGTATGTTGCCAAAAATGGACCTATTTAAAACAGGTTGCCTTAATAAGCTTTGCAGATTTGGGCCCTTTGGAATCCTTGGGGATGCTATCTGCTATATGGAATATAAAAAAACACATATTTTTTTTGTGCCTTTATACTTCGAGTCAGGAAGTCAAACCGCAAGCATTGCAGAGCTTTTTCATTTTGGCTGCTTTCCAAGATATGGTTTCTTCTCCTGACAAGAAAATAAACAAACCAGAGGCAACTTCTGCGTGTCTGCCCTTACCAGCCACAATTCCCTGGCTGATTAAAAAAACAGAAAGAAAGAAATCTACATTGCAGCGTAGCTGTATGCAACATTTTACCCTTAATTCTCCCCTGCAGAATTTAGATGATTTGGAAAGAAAGCCCTATTAAATCAAGCTACTAGGTCTGTTTGTTTATACAGTTTTCTATTAGCTCTTTGTGACTGATAAAACAAATACAGTTTGGGGCATTCTCTAGCTTTCATTGTTTCAAACAGCACTAAAGTCTTTAAAAATGACCATGATTCCAAGCCCCCTTCTTTCCATTTTATTATCAGATGTCTGACTGTGGGTGTTACAGTGTGCAGCTGAACCTTTTTAGAAGGATAAATACATATGGCAAGACAGGGGGGAACTTTTTAAAAAACAGCCTTCCTTGGATATGCGCCTGAATTCATTTACAACTGTTGCTGTTTTAAATACTTCAGGCAGAATAAGTGGATGGCACTAAACAGCTTAGCTGCAATTATTATGGAATGTCTGAGGTATAATTTCCCCTGCGGTTTTGTTAGGCGTACAAAATTCATAATTCTGATTTGTGGCAGGTACTTATTACCCATCACAGGTGGGGATATGCAAATATTATTCTAGTAAGGGTGAGCAGCCTTTATTTCAGTATTCAGCTATTAACGAGATTTGTGAGTCTGCTACTCTGGGGCCATTTAATTAATTAGATGGTACAGATAAAATATAAATTGTTTTGCATGCTACACAATTTGAGTTTTAGAATATATGAAATACTGTTAAATGAACTTAGTATGGACCGATTTCTTCACTAAAGGCTCACTAGAGATATAATTTCTCACCATTGCTTTTGTCCATAATAATTCTATTCCAGATCCTAACACTGTTGCAGAGTTTGTAAATAGCAGCTTAATAATAATGCTCAAAGCATTAATCACTTTATCTTCTCGATATATACTCTGAATGAAAGCAATGGCCATGCTTGCTTCTGCAAACAAACAAACAAACCATATCTGCATATTTCAGAAATGTTTTGTAGCTTCCAGCAAAGGACAGATACCAGTTCTTCAGAATCAAACTCAAAGATTTCTTTTCTTGGGGGGGGGGATGTTATTGTTTCAGTTAATGACAGGGAAGGCCCAAACCTATTAACTACAGTCATTCAAATAGCCATCCTAATAGCAACAATAATATGCCAATATTAATCTATCCAATTTCCAATTGCTTTAAGACAGCTCCATATATTGACTCTTAGCTCCGTGTTGTTCTAACATTATATTCTTTACCACATTCCTCCACCAAATTTTTTTGACTGGACCAGTTCAACAATAGGAAGCTTAAGACTACCTGAGGCTATATTTACACCACAGCGTTGAGGTTAAATCAGGAACAGACCCTTGGGCCTTTCTCATCTTAATCAAGAATGTTGGAGGGCAATGAAAACATTAGAGGAGGTGGGTAAAGGAGGTAGTAACTGTTGTGGGTCTTCCGGGCTGTGTGGCCGTGTTCTGGAAGTTGTGGTTCCTAACGTTTCGCCAGCATCTGTGGCCAGCATCTTCAGAGGGCAGGAGCACAGATAGAAGCAAAATCTCTGTGCCCAGGTAGAGTGGCAATGTTCTATTTATAGAGCTAAATTATAGGAGATTAGGTGGGGTTTTTTGTTGTGTTGAAATGTTAACGAGTGGCTGATGAGCGTGATTAGCATGTTCATTGTGAGAAGTATTCCCAGGTCCTGGTGGTTGGACTGAGTTCGTTGACCTTTTGAAGGCTGTGTTTTTCAGGACTGGTAGCCAGGTTTTGCTAATTTTTAAACTTTCTTCTTTTTTATTGTAACTGTGCTGGTGTTTGTGAATTTCAATGGCTTCTCTGTATAATCTGGTGTAGTGGCTTTTGGTGTTGTCCAGTATTTAGCTCTATAAATAGAACATTGCCACTCTACCTGGGCACAGAGATTTTGCTTCTATCTGTGCTCCTGCCCTCTGAAGATGCTGGCCACAGATGCTGGCGAAACGTTAGGAACCACAACTTCCAGAACACGGCCACACAGCCCGGAAGACCCACAACAGCCATTGAACTCCGGCCGTGAAAGCCTTCGACAATACATCGAGGTAGTAACTTTTTGAGAATTCCTGAATATTTCCTAGAAAGACTGTGAAGACATACTTTAGGCAACTGTGGCTGTAACAATTTGGATCAGACTGTAACAAATGTACTGTCAAATGTTGATTAATTTCAGGCAGGAGGGACTGAGGAAGCTTTTAGGTGAAGGAAGTAGGTTTATTGAACTTAACATGTTTCAAAAACTTATTCAGGGAAAGTTTGGGGGACCATCACCTTTGGCCTCCAGGTGTGTTGCAAAAGGTCTGCAACAGATGTAGAGGGTCAGTTTTATTTCTGAGCACCTCAAGGCTTCTTTTCCCTGCTAATGTACTACTTTAACATCCATTCCAAAATGATGACTCAAGAAGACACATAAAGAGCCCAAAGATACTTTGGAGTCTCTCCAAATCACTTCCCAGTCCATTTCAGTAGATATGCAAAGCCAATATATTTTGCCATCAAGGTCAGATGCCAAGTCTTAGATGTTGCCATTCACTCTTGGTTGGGACAAATGAAAGACACCATTAAGAAGGCAGAAGTATTTTAGCAACCGTGAGCAAGTTCCACACCAATTCAAGTGCAGCTCTTACAGATAAGTTGACTGTCTAATAAACAACTCCCCTACTCATTGTCTGCAATATGAATTTGCCTTTAACATGGCTCATTTCCTGCCTTCTGCCTTCTGCCTCTTTCTCTGCCTTTCCTGTGTCACCAACAATATACCTTGGAAGACATATTTCTTAAGACAGGATCCAATATAACCTTTTCCCCACAGACTTTACAGTTTATTCAATTGGGATCATTCTGGTGAGAATTAAATATCCTTTTCCAGAAGCCACTGACATATCATACTAAGGCCAGACACAATTTCTTGGGGTGCAGGGATATTGTTGTTGTTGTTATTGTTATTGTTATTGTTTTATTTAAAAAGGGAAATACATCTACTACTACTACAAAATGCTGTAATGGTTATATGGATATAAAAAGCCCTACATACATTAAAATAAACGTAACAGAAGGAAAGAAAAAAAGAACTAATTGAAAAAGATCCATATACTCCCTCGATATCTATATATTCCCTCGGTATCATTATTGAGTTAATTCAATCTTTAAGCTTGTTATTAAATCTAGACTATGCAGAAACATGTTGCTTCATTTCTCATTTTTAGAATATAAAGATATTCTTGAATTGTAGGGATGTCTATGCCTATAGCAGCACTATAGGGTTGCCATACAATCACTAATTGCTGTCCTCCCCACAAAAACAGCAACTTCCATTTTTACCTTCACTAGGAAAAATGTGATATACTATATAGTTCTTGGTGTATCAAACATGTCACCAGCTCTTCTCATCTCCTATAACTACTGCCAAGTGCAGCCAGGAACTCTGTCATTAGTGTTTGCCAATATTATGCCACCAGAAGATTTGAACTTCTGCTTTCACCTTCACAATATTTTGGTCAAGGTTTTCCTTCCTTCCTTCCTTCCTTCCTTCCTTCCTTCCTTCCTTCCTTCCTTCCTTCCTTCCTTCCTTCCTTCTTCAGTGATGGACATGTGACATGGTCTTCCTTCCTTCCTTCCTTCCTTCCCCCTCCCTCCCTATAAGAATTGTTCCATAATTTGTGCAAGCAAAATATTCTGTTTCTCATTCAGACTGTACACATGATTTTAATATTTCCTTTTTGTCTAGCCGAGTATCCTAATCTGTCTCAGAGCTCATACCATATTTGTTTCTCTTTCTTGACGTCTAAGGTAAAGGTAAAGGTTCCCCCCGCACGTTTGTGCAGTCATGTCCAACTCTAGGGGCCGGTGCTCATCTCCGTTTGTTAGCCGAAGAGCCAGCGTTGTCCGAAGACGCTTCCACGGTCATGTGGCCACATGACATGCGCGGAACGCTGTTACCTACCCACCGAAGTGGTACCTATTTATCTACTTGCATTTGCATGCTTTCAAATTGCTAGGTGGGCAAGAGCTGGAGCTAGTGCGGGAGCTCACTCCGCACGCAGGGCTAGGGATTCGAACCTCCGAACTTGCGATCTTCCGATCGACAAGCCTGGCGTCTTACCCACTGAACCACCATGCCCCTGATGTCTGGTCAACCCTTAAGTCCACACTTCCAGGCCAGCCATTCGTTACGTGAATTCCTGGCAGGTTTTTTCCTGATCCTCTATAAGGCCTGCCTTTCTGTCTCATTTTCCTCCTGTTTTGATGAAATATATGAAACCAGAGCAGAAGTCAACCTATATCTTAAATACCGAACCGTCAAATCAATTTATAACCCACATGCTCTGAAAATGCAATAGTGAGTATTCAGGGAATGTACCCTTTCAGAATGCAATCGAATATAACACATGTGTACTGTAAATGCCCCTGGTTAAAAATGCTCCTTTTCCTACAGAAGTCAGGGGAAAGGAGTTGAGTTTCGTCCTATGAGATACTCCTGTATTACCTGCCTTTTCTAAATGGTGACTGTTAGCACACTAGCAAGGTTGCAGGTATCTCAAAAGGCAAACACATTTTTTTCTATCCATTTCTGCACTTTTACATTCGTTCTTTTTTCTTTCTTTCTTTCTTTCTTTCTTTCTTTCTTTCTTTCTTTCTTTCTTTCTTTCTTTCTTTCTTTCTTTCTCTTTCTTTCTTTCTTTCTTTCTTTCTTTCTTTCTTTTCTTATATGTTTTACTTATACTCTGAAATTTAATAAAGTTTCTTATTTAAAAAAAGGCAAACTACTTTTATTTTCTTCTCCTTCCCTAATTACCCTTTCGGCTTCTGTTCGTTATATGTCTCAATATATGTATATATATCATAGAGCTGGCCACTATGATGTTCCCTTCCAACTTTTAGAATAACCAAAGAGAATAATTACTGTACATCATGTTAGTTTTACCCATCATTTAAGGTACATATCCCTTAACTATAGCCATCCTTACAGCTGAACTGGGTAACTGAATATAAGAACTGAATACAAGCCTTCTCACTGTTAAGAATTAGAAATGAAGATCTCTGTATTCACTAATGAAGGTCAGGAATGCGCTTCACAGTGGCAAATGTTAACACGCAGCAGGGATTGTTATATATCGATTTACCTGGAACATGATTTAAGCCATGCCTGTTAGCTGTGGTAGTTAAGAATTATGGGAATTGAAGACCAACATACCTGAAAGGCATCAGACAGAAAAAAGATACTTCTGTTACCTTGCTAGAACCTTTGGCATTACACCAAACATATACTTTTCAAGTAAGTAAGGTACCCCAGTAAAATATCTCAAAAATATTAATACAACTGATTTATTATGGGCCATCAAGTCAGTGACAATTCTTAGTGATCTGAAGGGTCTCACCTGTGATCTTAATAATCAGAGAATTAAGTCAGGCCCTAGACTATTTAACCAGTGTTGGCCTTTCAATTCTGGGCCATACATGAGTTGGCAACCTAGCTGCTGCACCTTGAACCAACTGAAGATATTTAAAGACTATCTTCATAAAAGGCATTTCAATAATCTAAATGTGTAACCAAGGCATGGATAATTCTGGTGCACTGAGGTATGGTTGTAACTAGGGCCATAAACATAACTGTACAAATGCACTACTTACCATTGCTACCACCTGAAAATCCATGGACAGCAGAGGGTCAACAAATATATCCAGCTTCAGAGCATGATCTTTGAGAAACAATGCAACCTCTTCCAGGCAAACTGAATCCCAATTCTTAAACCAGATTCTCTACTGACAACAGCACCTCTGCCTTGCCTGGATTTAATCTCAGATTTTTCTCCCTCAAACGGCTCATCACCAACCCCAGATAATGTCAGCCACTTCCATTTGCAATATTGCAAAGGAGTGTTATTTGAACATTGCTCTAACAACAGAGAGGCAGCATGCTGGAAATGTTGGCAGATCAGCAGGTCTCTGGAATCCAGACTCTTTTTGTCGTGTGTGTGTGTGTGTGTGCGTGCACGCACCTTTGAGTCAGTGTTGAATCCTGGTAACTGCCTGGATGAGTCCCTGCAGTTTTCTTGGCAAGATTTCAGAAGTGGTTTGCCATTGCCTCCTTCCTAGGGATGAGAGAGAGGGACTGGCCCAAGGTCACCCAGCTGGATTTGTGCCTAAGACAGGACTAGAACTCACGGTCTCCCAGTTTCTAGCCTGCTGCCTTAACCACTATACCAAACTGCCTCTCCCAAACTCTTTTAGGTGTATTTTTTTTCTCTGATGAAGCAAGCATTAAATCACCATTTTCTGCTGGCCAAGTAAACTAGCATATAATTATGATGGAGCCATCCTTGGATGATAAACATTGAAGATTGTGCAACCAAGATAGTCTTCATTGACTTAATAAATTAAAAGGAAATCTCTGTTGATCTCAGAGTATATTTTTGGTGGCATTTGCCACTGTAAGACTAACTATGTTCGTGAAATCCTTATGGGCCTTGAAAAACTAGAGCCTTTATCTGGAACCTTTTCATTTGGGTTTCAGGCCAGGACATAATGTGGAGATAACATTGATCATGTTGTTGGTAATCTCTGGCAGAACCTGGATGGTGGTGTTGCAACTGTT
Organism: Charina bottae; assembly: GCA_023362775.1. NCBI lineage: Eukaryota > Metazoa > Chordata > Lepidosauria > Squamata > Charinaidae > Charina > Charina bottae. Next base: position 28,245,561 of record JALMGJ010000003.1, on the reverse strand, counting down.
CTGGTTCTTTTTGATCTCTCAGCAACCTTTGATACTATCTGTATCTATCATCTGTCTATCATCCAGTGATGTCTCTGTCTCTGTCTCTGTCTCTGTCTCATTTATACAGTTATCCAATTCTAAACGCTGAAGATAATCAGTTGTATATTTTGACCCAGGCTGTCCAAGTGATGCTGAAGGACTTGTCCCATGCTGAAGATTGTTGGGGTCTGGATGGGGAGGAAGAGGCTGATAAGACTTAATGACTGTGTGTTTCTAATTCTCCTGGTCCCATGGATTTTCCATCTTTAGTTCTGAATGGAGCACCACTTCCTGGATAGAACTGGTGCACAATATGGATGTTCTCCTGGACTCTAAGCTCCTGTTCAAAGAGCAGGTGGCTGCTGTAGCCAGGGGGGACTTTGTGGAATGCTCTCTTCAAGAAGGCTCACCTAATGTCCTCATGGCAGCAGGTCAGGACTCTCTTCTGAGGCCTATACATTCAATATGATCTGTTTTCTCATCTCAGCTGTTAAGTTTTTAAGTGGCTCCTACCGATTATGCTGCAGTTGCTATTTTGTATATATCTTATGTTTTTAATTATTTTATTATGTTTTGACATTGATAAGCCACCCTGGGAATTTATTATAGGATGGAGTATAAGTCCACATATATCAAGTGCATCTGTATGACTATTAATACTTACAGTATCTAGAAGGAGGGGTATCCAGAAAATAGAATTGCATGTGGTTTGAAACATGAGAGTGAGAGTGCCTCACAATATGACAGCTGAAGGATGAGCACAAAAGAAACAATGAAAATATTGTCTTGGCAGAGAAGCATACTTTAATCAAGCAAGCTGCAGCGATATTTTGTCATGTTTATTACCAACACTTATGCACATTTTATAAAGTCACATTGTTTAGTCACAGAATAATTGTATTCATGCAGTGTGCAATAACATTTTCCCTTACATTCATTTAATATCATCCTTTAAAGAAAAGAAAAATAACCAGGGCTATGAGATGCCACTGCACGTTTGTCAGAACCGGAGTGTTCCAGAGGCAATAGTTAATGGCATCTGGATCATCCTCCTGACATGGATTCTGTAGTTAGTTAGTAGAGAGCAGAACAGCATTAGAAACAGAGCTGCAAGGACATGGGGGGACAACTGCATTCCGCAGTTTTGTTTGGAGAAACTTTATCGTGGCCTGGCTCCAGCTGGGGAGATCAAAGGCGAGGTGAAACAGAGAGGGCCATTGGGGCCTGGTAGTCGTGACAACAAAGGACTGGTAGTCAGGGCAACAACGAAGGAGGGGAGAGGAAAGTTTCCTCCAACTGTTTTTTTCCAACTGTTTTAGCGCCAAGCCACATTCCTGCCTTTAGGCAGATTGATGGTCATTTCTCCTTCATTAAAGAATCTACGTATATCCGAATGGCATGTACTGTGGATTACTGAGAGTAAGGGTGCAAGGGCCACGATCCTGACAACGTTTGTATAGAACATAATGTTTCCACGGTAGCACTAATGTCCTTTTTTTTTTTTTTGCCCAAAGCTATTGCTAGCATGCTGGCTGGGGGAATTCTGGGAGTTGAAGTCCACCCATCTTAAAGTGGTTGGGGTTGAGAAACACTGGTCTAGAATAATTACGGAGATAGGCCTCCTGTCTCACTTTACTCTGATCCCAAATGCCATTATTTTAAATTTCAGTTAATATACACTTTTTCTTTCTTTTGGGGGATACATCTCTGGTACAAACTATGCTTAAGAACTTTGTTTTCAGCCTCTTTATAATAGCTCCATAACTACTTTAGAGTTTTGTGCTGCCAGATTTTATTGCGGTATATTTCTATGTTTGGATAAGCCACCCAAAGCTATTGGGATGGGGCAGCAATTAATTCATTAAGTAAATAAATAATGAATAAATTGGGTATCCATTGATCACATAAACAATATTGCTGTGGTGAATCGATCACAGAACTACCATGGGTAAGCAAAATTCTATAAAATTATTTTAATGATTATTTCCTCTTCCAGAACCAGCATTATTCCAGGGTTTTCTGTAGGGAAGGAATGCTGGAGGGATTGTCTATGAAGGTTCTCAGTCATCCAGGTGGAATTGTCTGTAGCTTGAATCATGTCAACTGGATTTCTATTTTCTTAGTGGAAACGTTTCGCTCCTTATCCAAGGAGCTTCTTCAGTCTGAGCAAAGTTGGTAAGGGAATCCTTAAATATGTTGCTGTGTGACCTTACACCTGGGGCTAGGTCTTGATTGTTTTCCTTCCAAGGGGGAAATGATGACCATCAGAAGGTCTTCTACAATTGTCAACACTTATTTTAAACAAGAAAATAAATCTCATCCTACTTCTGCCACGGATGAGATTTATTTTCTTGTTTAAAATAAGTGTTGACAATTGTAGAAGACCTTCTGATGGTCATCATTTCCCCCTTGGAAGGAAAACAATCAAGACCTAGCCCCAGGTGTAAGGTCACACAGCAACATATTTAAGGATTCCCTTAAATATGTATATTTAATGAGAATATTCTCATCCTACTTCTGCCACCTCCAGCAAAGGAGATCGTTACCTTGTCGTGGTGCTGGAGCTTGAGCACCTCAATGAAACCATGAGCTAAACCGTGAAGGGACACCCAAGACGGGAAGGTCGTGGCAGAGAGGTCAGACTAAATACGATCCCTGGGGAAGGTAATGGCAACCCACCCCAGTATTCTTGCCATGAAAACTAAATGGATCAGTACAACCAAAGATATGTCGGTATACCATCGGAAGATGGGACTCCCAGGTCGGAAGATGGTCAAAATGCTACTGGGGAGGAACAGAGGATACATTCAACTAGCCCCAGATGTGATGACGCAGCTAGCTCAAAGCCGAAAGGACGGCTAGCGGCCGACGGTGCTGGTGGTGAACGACGAATCCGATGTTCTAAAGATCAACACACCATAGGAACCTGGAATGTAAGATCTATGAGCCAGGGCAAATTGGATGTGGTTATTGGTGAGATGTCAAGATTAAATATAGACATTTTAGGTGTCAGTGAACTGAAATGGACTGGGATGGGCCACTTCACATCAGATGACCACCAGATCTACTACTGTGGACAAGAGGACAACAGAAGAAATGGAGTAGCCTTCATAATTAATAATAAAGTGGCTAAAGCAGTGCTTGGATACAATCCAAAAAACGATAGAATGATCTCAATTCGAATTCAGGGTAAGCCATTTAACATCACAGTGATCCAGATATACGCCCCAACCACAGATGCTGAAGAAGCAGACGTAGATCAGTTCTATGAGGATCTGCAGCACCTACTGGATAATACACCAAAAAGAGATGTTATTTTCATTACAGGAGACTGGAATGCTAAGGTGGGTAGTCAGACGACACCTGGAATTACAGGCAAGCATGGTCTGGGAGAACAAAATGAAGCAGGACATAGGCTGATAGAATTTTGCCAAGACAACTCACTGTGCATAACAAACACTCTCTTCCAACAACCTAAAAGACAACTTTATACATGGACTTCACCAGATGGTCGACACCGAAATCAGATTGACTACATCCTTTGCAGCCAAAGGTGGCGGACATCTATACAGTCGGTAAAAACAAGACCTGGAGCTGACTGTAGTTCAGATCACGAACTTCTTATTGCAAAATTTAGAATCAGACTAAAGAGAATAGGGAAGACCCACAGATCAGTTAGATATGAGCTCACTAATATTCCTAAGGAATATGCAGTGGAGGTGAAGAATAGATTTAAGGGACTAGATTTAGTAGATAGGGTCCCGGAAGAACTATGGACAGAAGTTCGCGACATTGTTCAGGAGGCGGCAACAAAAAACATCCCAAAGAAAAAGAAAACCAAGAAGGCAAGATGGCTGTCTGCTGAGACACTGGAAGTAGCCCAAGAAAGAAGGAAAGCAAAAGGCAACAGTGACAGGGGGAGATATGCCCAATTAAATGCAAAATTCCAGAGGTTAGCCAGAAGAGATAAGGAATTATTTTTAAACAAGCAATGTGCAGAAGTGGAAGAAGACAATAGAATAGGAAGGACAAGAGACCTCTTCCAGAAAATTAGAAACATCGGAGGTAAATTCCAGGCAAAAATGGGTATGATCAAAAACAAAGATGGTAAGGACCTAACAGAAGCAGAAGAGATCAAGAAAAGGTGGCAAGAATATACGGAAGATCTGTATAGGAAGGATAATAATATTGGAGATAGCTTTGACGGTGTGGTCAGTGAGTTAGAGCCAGACATCCTGAAGAGTGAGGTTGAATGGGCCTTAAGAAGCATTGCTAATAACAAGGCAGCAGGAGACGACGGTATCCCAGCTGAACTGTTTAAAATCTTGCAAGATGATGCTGTCAAGGTGATGCATGCCATATGCCAGCAAATTTGGAAAACACAAGAATGGCCATCAGATTGGAAAAAATCAACTTATATCCCCATACCAAAAAAGGGAAGCACTAAAGAATGTTCAAACTATCGAACAGTGGCACTTATTTCACATGCCAGTAAGGTAATGCTCAAGATCTTGCAAGGTAGACTCCAGCAATTCATGGAGCGAGAATTGCCAGATGTACAAGCTGGGTTTAGAAAAGGCAGAGGAACTAGAGACCAAATTGCCAATATCCGCTGGATAATGGAGAAAGCCAGGGAATTTCAGAAAAACATCTATTTCTGTTTTATTGACTATTCTAAAGCCTTTGACTGTGTGGATCATAACAAATTGTGGCAAGTTCTTGGTGGTATGGGGATACCAAGTCATCTTGTCTGCCTCCTGAGGAATCTGTATAACGACCAAGTAGCAACGGTAAGAACAGAGCACGGAACAACAGACTGGTTTAAGATTGGGAAAGGAGTACGGCAGGGTTGTATACTCTCACCCTACCTATTCAACCTGTACGCAGAACACATCATGCGACATGCTGGGCTTGAGGAATCCAAGGCTGGAGTTAAAATCGCTGGAAGAAACATTAACAATCTCAGATATGCAGATGATACCACTTTGATGGCTGAAAGCGAGGAGGAGTTGAGGAGCCTTATGACGAAGGTGAAAGAAGAAAGTGCAAAAGCTGGGTTGCAGTTAAACCTCAAAAAAAACAAGATTATGGCAACGAGCTTGATTGATGACTGGCAAATAGAGGGAGAAAAAGTGGAGGCAGTGACAGACTTTGTATTTCTAGGCGCAAAGATTACTGCAGACGCTGACTGCAGCCAGGAAATCAGAAGACGTCTACTTCTTGGGAGGAGAGCAATGGCAAATCTTGATAAAATAGTTAAGAGCAGAGACATCACATTGACAACAAAGGTCCGCATAGTTAAAGCAATGGTATTCCCTGTAGTAACCTATGGCTGCGAGAGCTGGACCATAAGGAAGGCTGAGCGAAGGAAGATAGATGCTTTTGAACTGTGGTGTTGGAGGAAAATTCTGAGAGTGCCTTGGACTGCAAGAAGATCAAACCAGTCCATACTCCAGGAAATCAGGCCAGACTGCTCACTTGAGGGAATGATATTAAAGGCAAAACTGAAGTACTTTGGCCACATAATGAGAAGACAGGATACCCTGGAGAAGAAGCTGATGCTAGGGAAAGTGGAAGGCAAAAGGAAGAGGGGCCGACCAAGGGCAAGATGGATGGATGGTATTCTGGAGGTGACGGACTCAACCATTGGGGAGCTGGGGATGGTGACGGCCGACAGAAAGCTCTGGCGTGGACTGGTCCATGAGGTCACGAAGAGTCGGAAACGACTGAACGAATAAACAACAAAACTTCTGCCACAAACACTGAGTCACACCAGAAATACATTTTTCAGAGGCTTTTCTTCTAACCCTCTGACAAAATAGCACTTCTCAAACTTTCTCCTTCCTTACCGCCATATGCATATATAGTCTTAAACAAAAGTTCTCAACTGAGAAAGTTTAGTTCAAGCCTAATGTTTCTCTCCACATTTCAAATGAGTCTTGAAGACTTATCAGTGCCTCTTGATAAATGGTGGCAGCAAATTAAGGCTGTGGCATGAAATTTCATAGACACAAGAGAAAATATTTTGAGGAGAGGAAGGAAACGTCTTTGCTTAAATGAAATGCCTTGGTCACAATGGAATACCACACTCCAACTTTGTATCAAAAGAGTTTGTAAAATACATTTAATCTTCATGAAATCCATGGACTTTTTTTTGTAAGGTTTCTGTAAGGAACCTCTCCTGTTTGCCCCTTTCCTGTTTGTTCCAATGAACTATGTTCCATGACAAACACTGTATAGTATTTTGGAAGTGTAATCGTCAAATGATTTCATCCTCTTGTCTGAATGTCAGCACATGTCCTATTGGCATGATCTGTGTAGTTTGGCATGGGCAGACGGTGGCATGACATCATTACTTTCTATAATATTACACAGAGGTAGTTACAAACTTGTCCAAAACTCTTCCTGTTCTCTTTTAAACCATTCATGGCTGCTGCGATCCTAGACCTGCTTTCCTAGAATAGTAAGTTCAATGGGGCTTCATTCTCTGAGAGAGACATGTCTGGGGTTGTATAGTTAAACATAGGCAGGATGATGGTTAGATTAGAGCATTGTTTCTCAACCTTGGCAACTTTAAGCATGCTGGCTGAGAAATTCTGGGAGTTGAAGTCCACACATCTTTAAGTTGTCAAGGTTGAGAAACACTGGGTTAGAGAAATCAAATAGGATTCTTTAATAATGTTGTGTCATATCCTTGACACTCCCTTAAATGGGCAAATAAGCAGACTCCTGGTGCATAACATAACAGATGTATATTCAGTTATACATCTCAACCCCAGGCTGACCAAATGATGTTATCAAGATTTTGTCTTACTGCCTGCAGGCTGTGAATCTGGTTGGGGAGGAATAGGCTTAAACTCAACCCTGACAAGACAGAATGGCTGTGGGTTCTTGGTTCTTCTGGTATCTGGGATTTACTATCTTTAGTTCTGGATGGGATTGCATTTCCCCAGTCAGACCTGGTGCACAATTTGGGGCTCCTTGTGGATCATCAGCTCCTGCTCAAAGCCCAGGTGACAGCTATGGCCAGGAGACCCTTTGCCCAGAGTCATTTGGTGTGCAATTGCACCTTTTCCTGTACTGGGACTCCCTCCTCACAGTCATTCATGCATTAATTGATATTTGAACAATTGCAATGTGCTGTACATGGAGTGCCCTTAAAGGCCATGCAGAAGCTGCAACTGGAGCATGCCTTGGTATGCCCATGTGACACGTCTGCTGCTTGCTGGTGTGCTTCCAGATGCAATTCAAGGAATTGGTTGTGACATATAAAGCCCTTCATAGCACAGAGCCTTGTTTGTCAAGGGACTGCCTTTCTCCCATTGTTTCTGCCTACCCGGTAAGATCCAGCAAAGTGGCCATGCTCTGGATCCCATCCTTGACACAATGTCACCTGATGGATCCTAGGAAGCATGCCTTCTCTCCCGCGCACCATTCTTCTGGAACGGCATCCCTCCAGAGGTTTGTGTTGCCCCAGTCCTGCCATCCTTTAAGCAAGCCTGGCTTTTTCTCCAGGCCCTGAGATGAGAAATTATTTTGGGATATATTTTTATTATCAGGACTGGCTGCTTTTGTGGTTTTGTCATTTTTGTCTGATCTTGCTGCCTCCAGAGTGAGCTGAGTTGGTGGATCTATAAACTTGATGAAATATATTTGACTAAACAAACAAACTGCTCCTCCATTTCTAAAATCACTGAAAACATTACAGTGCTGTTGGTGGGAAGGCACCCAACTCCTTCTGGTGTTATGTGTTCGGGCCCTTTACCCCATCCTGATCCCAGGCATCTCTTCTAATGATCACACAGACTGCATCTTTGCAACCCAGGACAGGAAACCAATACCATTTCTGCCACGGCAGAAGCTGCCTCAGTTGCTGTGTGAAGGAAAGGTTGAGACTACAATAGGATAAAGCTATTTCTTACTCTGGTGCATTTGGTCATGCCTTTGCTAATCAGTGGAAGCCGCAACTTCATCCCTGAGCCTATCTGCAGCCCCATTTGGAAGTAGACTTTGTAAACCTTTGCATATTATCTCTTTGTAATGTTGTACATTATATATAGGGGCGTGGTGGCTCAGCGGGTAAGACGCCAGGCTTGTCGATTGGAAGATCGCACGTTCAGAGGTTCGAATCCCTAGCCCCGCGTGACGGAGTGAGCTCCCGCACTCACCCCAGCTCTTGCCAAACTAGCAATTCGAAAGCATGCAAATGCAAGTAGATTAACAGGTACCACTTCGGTGTGAAGGTAACAGCGTTCCGCGTGCGACATGCTGGCCACATGACCGCTGAAGCGTCTTCGGACAACGCTGGCTCTTCGGCTAACAAACGGAGATGAGCACCGGCCCCTAGAGTCGGACACGACTGCACAAATGTGCGGGGGGAACCTTTACCTTTTAATGTTATACAGTACTTTCTACAACTAAAGTAAGGAGGAGAAGATTTTCTCCATTACAATTCCTTTCTAGTTCCATGGGCTTACTCTGCTCAATATTCTTGAATCCCAATTTATCTTGTAGAATTTCCAGAAACTCTGACAGCTTTCGGTTCTTTCAGCATGTTTTGCATCGTTCTTTTCCATTTACATTACAGATGCCCGTTTAATGGCAACCAACTGTAAACCTCACTCATCTACTAACAGTCCCTAGGGCTGCAGTCAGCATAATCATAAAACCATATCATATAATCAATAAAACATACAAGTATAATGAGCAAGCAATTTCTAAAAGCAGTAACAAAGAACGTATAATCTTAATAACAAATTTGGATATCGTACTCCAGTGTTTAAGAACAGAAAGCAGCATTCAGCATTATTTTAATGTAAATAATTTTGGAAAACAACTGCGAAGAAATAAAATACTGTACAATACGTTACATTAAAAAAATGAAAACATAACAAAGGTAAAATGTTATACATTAAAATTAGTACCATAAATTTAGACATTATACCTTTAAATGCCTTCTGAAATAAAAGTATTTTCAGTTTCCCAAGGATTTCCTTGGTGATTTTTCACTGGGAGAGGCTTCTAGAATCATGGTCTCACCACAAAGAAGATGCTGACTTGTATCAATGAAGATGTGTGTCTTGATAAATGCACTGGAAAAAAAAAAGGGGGGGGGTTGCAAAAGTGTCTTCACATTTTTTTTCTCTGTAGTGTTTGTGGCAGCAGGTCCACTCTTTCTTATATATTTGAGCAGGCTTCCTCAATCTTGGTTCTGTTCAGATATGTAGCCAATATCCTGGCTGTATCTTATTGATTAGATATCAATTCCATATCAAGTTTCTCTGTCTCTATCATCACTACAATACCCATAAAAACTGAGATAGGTCCATAGGATCTCACTGTAGAAGTATCCAAAAACTTTGAGAGCGATTCATTTTTCTTTCTCAGGTTAGCTCTCGCCTCTATCATGTCTGCAGTTCAATAGGGGTGCAGGCTCAATATCACTTAATGCGGATCGATTATCTCTTAACACACATTAACCTTTTGTACTCACACAGCCAGTGTTAAAGGGATGGATTTTCCACACACTTTCTGTACAAGATTATGAGCAGAATGTGTCTGGGTGTGGGAGGAGTGGGTATGTAGCACACAGTAATAATTTCTGGATATTGGACTGACCCTTCGTTCCAACTTTACTAACCATTTTGTTATTTTGATTGTAGTTTATTCTTCATGTGCCAGCAAGACAAGAGTAATGAATGATTACTCTGCCAATTTCATTTTCCCTAGAGTTTTCATTTTACTCAATACAAGTATTTCTGACCCAATTCTGCAACCATTTCTGCATCAATCTGTATTTGTGTAACATTTCTTCCCATAGAGGTGCATCTTCATAAAGTACTTTTTCCCCAAATCATGCCCACTTTTTGCAAGCAATGTTTCCACAATAAAATGGATCATTATGATTTTTATATAAAATTTTGGGCATTTTCCCCTAATGCACACATTTTATTTTTTTATTTTTATTTATTTATCAAATTTCGTCACTGCCCATCTCCCTCAAAAGAGGGAAATTTTATGCATATTAATTACAAAAATCTGAAAATTTTGGATTTAGCATGCAGGTTGGGCTCTCTTCTAGTCTGGAATCCATCTTTTGTCTAAAAATGATGGTGGGCTGATTTTTATTCCTTCACCCCTAAGAACTAATCTGAATATCCAACCTCAACTAACCTAACCTTCATTAGGATGCTTTTGGGGGTGGGGGCTGGGAAAGCTGGGAATCTCTCTTTAGAAAGCACATCGCCAGAGTGTCAGATACGCAGCACAACATGTGTCTAGCACATTAGTGATAAGGAGTTTGAGATTGTCCCTTGTTCCGCAAAAGAGCCAGTTTGGTCTAGTGGATAAGGTGCTGGGCTAGAAACCAGGAGACCATGAGTTCTAGTCCCCCCTTAGGCATGAAAGCCGGCTGGGTGACCTTGGGCCAGTCCCTCTCTCTCAGCCCAACTCACCTCACAGGGTTGTTGTTGTGGGGAAAATAGGAGGAGGGAGGCGTATTAGGTATGTTCACCGCCTTGAGTTATTTATAAAAATAATAAAGACGGGATAAAAATTAAATACTATTTAATAAAAATTAAAAATGAAAGACTTAAAGACTTGGGCACAGAGAGAATCTTCTAGCTGTGCTCCTGTCCTCTGATGATGCCAGCCACAGCTACTGGCGAAATGTTAGGAACCAAATCTGCCAGAACATGGCCACACAGCCCGGAAAACCCACAACCACCATCAAAAATTAAATAAATAAATAAAATAAAAAAGAGTTCTTTTTCTCCACCCCAAATCACTAAGTAAGAAACAATCTATGTGACTGACTCTGTGCAAGGTTTAGGCAACATGCAGCAAAGAGATTTATTTTTAAACCTTCTTGAAAGATACCCCATTTGTGTCAATGGGCTGGAGTCAGATTCATTTTCAGGCAGCCTGGCTTTGGCCAATTGCCCCAAATTTTAAAAAAAAGCTGCAGAAAGGGAAAGGCTCTGTTTCCCTGCCTGTCTGTATTTACATTAGCAGCACAAAACAAAAAAGATGATGGCAGTGTTGGTTCAAAGTTAACATGGTATGGCATACTGATCACACCTCCAGGCCATTTTGCAGGGATCATTCCAGTGATGTAATGAAGACACACTGTTCATCCCCAGATCCTCCAGCGTTTTAAGATGCAAGTGTTAAGCACACTTCAGTCGCCCATCTGAATGTGTGAAGATGTGAACTGGGTAGAGAAGGGGAAATACACCCTGCTGTTGCTCTCTAGTTCCTCTCACCTCCAGGCATTCAGCAGGAGGCTCAAAAGAGGAGCTGTTCTGCTCCCATTGGCTTCCCTGCAAGTACAGATCTCCACGCAGTCTGGGAGCCTGCTTTCTTAAAGTCTTGGACTGCGCATGAGTGAAGCTCAAATACTTTGGCCACCTAATGCGAAGAGAGGACTCACTGGAAAAGACCCTGATGCTGGGAAAGACTGAAGGCAAAAGGAGAAGGGGACGGCAGAGGGTGAGATGGTTAGATAGCATCACCGATGTAATGAACATGAGTAAACTCCGAGAGACAGTGGAGGACAGGAAGGCCTGGCCTGCTATGGTCCATGAGGTCACGAAGAGTCAGACACGACTAAATGACTGAACAACAACAAAAATAGCTCCTTCTCCTAGCATGAAGGCTAGGAAGAAGAGAGGGTGGAACTTGGGGAGGGGGTGCTCATTCTCTATGCAGCTTCAAGCCATTGTTTGTTTGTGAGTCATGCTTTAAGCCCCCCCCCCCCTATAATCAAACCCATATAAAGCACCACCATGGCTAGTGAGTCTGGACAAATCCATATTCTGTGTTTAACAAGCCTGTCTATGCCTAAAGACTTGCTCTCATGAACTGAATGGTTTTAGAGATCTTCCTGTTTGAAGTCCCCAAGAAATCAATGCATCAAATGCTCTTTCATCAGGCAGACAGCCTGTACTAATTGTATAATTTCATTACATTTTATGGCCAGTCAGGGCTGTTGGCTTCACGTGTAATGCAAAACGAGACTAAACAAAAGCATGTTGAGCTTGCCTAAATAAACAGCATAGTACAAGGGTCGGCAAACTTTTTGAGCCGAGAGCCATTTTGGTATGCTCGTGCACATTTTGAAGTGCTCGAGAGCCAGGGGGCGGGGTTTGCGGGCGGGAGCCAATCGCGTGGAAGGGGGCGCTTTGGCGCGCGCTGATTGGTGGAGGCTCAGAAGGAAGGGCGCTGCCACCAATCAGCATCTCCGTTTCTTCTCCAGGGTTCTTCTCCTGTAGAAGAAACAGGGACGCTGATTGGTGGAGGCTCAGAAGGAAGGGCGCTGCCACCAATCAGCATCTCCGTTTCTTCTCCAGGGTTCTTCTCCTGTAGAAGAAACAGGGACGCTGATTGGTGGAGGCTCAGAAGGAAGGGCGCTGCCACCAATCAGCATCTCCGTTTCTTCTCCAGGGTTCTTCTCCTGTAGAAGAAACAGGGACGCTGATTGGTGGAGGCTCAGAAGGAAGGGCGCTGCCACCAATCAGCATCTCCGTTTCTTCTCCAGGGTTCTTCTCCTGTAGAAGAAACAGGGACGCTGATTGGTGGAGGCTCAGAAGGAAGGGCGCTGCCACCAATCAGCGTCTCCGTTTCTTCTCCAGGGTTCTTCTCCTGGAGAAGAAACAGGGATGCTGATTGGTGGGGGCGCCCTTCCTTCTGAGCCTCCACCAATCAGCGTCTCTGTCTCAGCGTCTTCTCCAGGGTTCGCGCCGCTTCCGGAGACCGGCTTTCTGATGTCGGTCGGCAAAGATGGAAAAAGAGCCAGCGTCAGGAGGCCAAAGAGCCAGATCTGGCTCGCGAGCCGCCAATTCCGACCCTTGGCATAGTATATCATGCAATTAAGAAGCCAGCTGAGAATTACACTATTTAATAATTATTTAATAATGATTTAAAGCTGTGGTTAGATATGCCTTGTTACCGGTTTAGTCAGAAAAGTTGATTCGCTAAGGCAGAAGGGAAGTCTTTTCAGAGTTCTTTTTGCTGAGCACCCAACATGATATATGAAATGATAATACAAGATGTCAATTCCACTAAGTGTAATAAATGTACTTACAGTAATTAAGAGAGAGAGAGAGAGATGTTGGAGGAAAGTAACTGCTGCTGACTCAGCTGCTTCCATGGGCCAAAGGTCTAGTGCCTTTTCTCAGAATAATGCACAGATACAATATTCCACAAGCTATGGATATTCAGAGGGATTGGACTATGCCATCCCTCAACCCTCAGTCTGCATAAGTAATGCTGGCCAAACACATCTGCAGGGCACTAGGTTGGAGAAAGCTAATATACTGCACATGACTATGTTTGAAAGCAAGCATGTGAGCCAATGCTTCATGTTACTGACATAAAACTGCACTTTATCCTAGGACAGAAGACCAGTTCTTCCACCCCAAAAAGGAAGCAAAGATGTTGTGATCAGCCAGCAGGAGTAAGACCTCACTGCATAGATCAACCCACCCCATATATGGCTTTCATATATTGTCTTCATCATCCCATCCCATACATTGCCTTCATATAATACCATTGCCATTATTATCAAGCCCAAGATCCTTTGATGACTGAAACACCAATAAACAAAGGTACTCTGAATATTAAGAGCTGGAGTAACTGATTTTACTTAGGGTTAGATTTATATTCCACCATTTCTCCAAGAGCTCAAGTCAGCTTACATGGAGATCTCCATTTTATTCCCACAACAACAATTCTGTGAGATAAGCTGGGCTGAGAGGGGGAGTGATTGACCCACAGCCACACAGTGAATTTTCATGGCTGAGGATAGACTTGAACTGGGTCTCTTCAATCCTAGTCCATCACCTTAACCAATGCACCACACTGGTTCTCAAGGCAGTTTTAAAAGAGTAAGACTAGGAAACTGATCCAAATCATCTAACCGTGGATGAATCCAAATGATTGCCTAATCTTATCTGAGGTCCTGCTGGGTTAACTGCTTGGAATGGGAGGATAATCCGAGCCATCCATACTACAGTTCCAAACATCCTTGAGCAAAGAGTACAATGGAGTAAGCTCTGAGGAGTTGAAGGTATGAAGGTATGCTGAGATCATCACGAGAAACCCTGTCATCAGAATCTGCAACATTGGCAAGCATCTAAGATAGCACCTTCTCAGTGGCACCTGTTGAGTGAAATTCCCTTCCAACATACAGTTGTCTCCATCTGTTGTATTTTAAAGCAGATTTTTAAAACTCTTTTTAACTGAAAAAAACAGAGGGAGAGATTGCATTTCTTACTGCTGAGTTGTTCTTAAATGCAAACATTAAGATCTTATATATTTTTCTATTGATAGGCAAGGGTATGTTTTACACTGTTGGGAAGACTGCGGTCATGAAAACAGAGGAGAGTTGCATCTAGTAACAAATACTGTAAATAACCTAACTCGCACCGGCCTCAGAGACATTAAAACGTTGCTCTCCTTTTCACCTTCTCTAAAAATAGCAGGTTTTGCTCCCTGTTGTCCCTATTCCACCTTGCTTGTAAGGCTTTGCCTCACTCTGGAATCCTGACACTAACAGGGTCAGCAGCAGGCTGATCCACGCAGCAGGAAAGCAGCTTGACCGAGACAGCAACACAGCCAGGTGGCCAAACGCGGATGGGTTTAAAACGGAACAGCCATGGATTGCTATGTCTCCCAGCTGCATATTCAATTATTCCTCTTTGCCTAGCCTGGTTTAAAATGCAGAGGCATTATAATTCCATCATGGGCCTGTTCCCTAGTGCCATACTTTTTCAAAACAGCCGAAGTAACAGCATTATAAGGACCAAGAATCAAATTCATTCTTTTGAAATGACATTACATTTTTCCAAATGTCAGAAGAGAACACGGACAGTCTGTCTCCTCTCCTTCCTTGCCCCAACCTCTTCCTTCCCTCGGGAGCTCTCCTTTCCTTTTTTTTCTTTCCTTTTTTTCATTGTCTGCTTTTCACTTTCTTGCTTTCGTGCAGATATTCTCAGCTACTCTGGGACCCCTGGATGCTGAAGTCCACCAAACCCTGAAGGGAATAAGACAGTGCCCAGTTCTGCTCAAGGACAGAATTGGTTGGTGGTTTTGCTCTCCTTGGTTCTTTCTCTTAATTCTCCCTGGCCCCCACTCTTCTGCAAAGCTGACATTTCCCATTTATACTCAGCATTCTTTTTATTGCTATTTAAGCTGGCTGCCATTCCTTTTGTCTCCCTTCCTCCATACTGCTCTGCATCAGGACTAAAAGGAGAGAGAGATGTTTTCATTTGAAATCATCTCTCCACTGATATTATCTGTAATGATTGATGGTCAATAGCTGGATGGTTTTTAATAGTCCTGGTGTAGGTCAGGCAGCTGCAGCAGACCAACCACAGCATGGTATTGCTACCACCATCCTGTGACACATAATTCATGCTAATGCACAAGGGCATATTGTTAGGAGCCTAGGTTGATGGTGAGATTATTAAGCAGCCTTCCATATTAAGAAGAATTAATGGTGATTCCCATTAATGCATAACAGCCTTTGCATATATTTTGGCCTCTCGATTTTTCACCAGCTGTCAAGATTCCAAGCAAAACCACACAAAGTGAAAGCTTGCTTTTCCATGACCAGCTTTTTAAGCTAGTACCATCCTACGGTTTTTTTGTGTGCTTACTACATTTCCCGCTCCCATTCAGTTCTACTGATTCTCTGAATTATTGCTGCTTTGATACCCAGTTGAAAATAAGAAAGGGCTCCTTTCTGGCTGGGGAATTCTGGGAGTTGAAGTCCACTTCTTAACGTTGCTGAAGTTGAGAAACACTGACCTGGGCAATATGACAACTATGGTTAAGTTATGGGACTGTACTAACCATTTCATTGCCTACCTGCAGTATATAACATGCCAGGATTTCCCCCAATTGAATAGTGTTGCACTGTTACATATAACTGGATGAACAAAAGGTGGATGGGAGCCTTCATCCATATTTGTATCCAAGCAATAAACTCCCCAAAATAGCAAATAATGATTCATGTCTGCATGTGTTTAGAGTGCTTTGTATGCATTATAAAGTTTAAATACACACAAAAGTCTTGTAAGGCTCACATGGGAACAGCGTATAGCCCACAGAGTTGTCTCAGAATGAAGAATCCATTAGTGGCAATGTGACGAGGAGAATATTTTAGTTTCACCAGAGCCAGGGCTATTGCTAATTTTCCCTTTTAACGCTCCTCCAACCACCAAGTGGGAGTGGGAATGCCACCAAGTGGTGGGAATACCAAGCACAATATGGTAATTTTCTCCCATGCCCATCCAATATAGAGCCTGTCAGCCCCTTGGGGTAGACCAGATCAGGAAACAGACTTCACAGGAAGACTAGAACTCTGTTTTATTGAGACAGGCTGTAATAAAGCCTGATTGTGCTTTACCTCCCCTCCCTCTGATCTCCCAGTGAATCAGGGAGGAGCCTGCCTGAGTCTCTTCCAAATGCTATCTTGTTTCCCAGGACTTAAGGAATGTTTCAGTCCTCTATCACAATTCTTGCCTATTTCCCTCAAGGTCATCTCGACTGAGCCACACTCAGAAGTTCCAAATCCTTTTTCTCATTGCTCACGTTCTGCAGACCAAGAGAGCAGTGGCATACCGGATAATGTATCCAGTCAGTCACCTACTTGTAGAAGTGGTCAAGAACTGCAGCTTTTCTATATGCTGTTGTCTTTTCACACCTCCAATTTAACAAACAGCTGTTTGTTAAGTTGGAGAAAAAGATTGAAGCCCCAATTGAATCAAACCCATTCTAGCTGAAACCCCACATTATTCAGGTCTCCCTAGTATCTGTCAACTACACAGCATGAAGGGGGCAAGTGCAAGGTGCAGTAGAAAGAGGGCTGTTTGTCTAGGAGTATACATCTATAGAGCTAGCTTGGTCCAGTGTTTAAGGTGCTGGACTAAGAGGAGTGGGGAAACCTAAGTTCTACCCCTACCCTAGGCGTAGAAGGCAGCTGTGTGACTTTGGGCCAGTCATCCTCTCTCAGCCTAGGAAAAAGGCAACGGCAAACCACTTCCCCAAATGTTGCCTAGAACACTGTATGGATTTTTCCATGTAATCAGCTGGAGTCAATTCTGACTCCAAGGCCAAAAAAAGAAAACATCTGCATTCAAACATTGACCCATGGCCAGTTAATGCTTGTGATTCTAAACAGCACATAAGTTGTCTCTGTCTGTTGGAAGATAAGTTAGTATAATCCATAGCTTTCCAAACTGTGTGTCGCAACATTTTAGTGTGTCGCAACACACAGTTTAGTGTGTCACGACACAACCCGGAAGCGGCGGCGGGGGCATGCATGGTGGTGGCCCAGGGGCGCGCGCAGCGGCGGTGTGTACAGTGGCGGCGGCAGCCGTGCGCCATCAGCGCTTCCATGTTTTAGCGGAAAACGAGGCCGCTGCCACGCGCCCCCACACGCCGCCACCGTGCATGACCCGCCGCCACCACTGCCGCCGTTGGTGTGTCGCCAACGGCAGCAGTTTGGAAAGCACTGGTATAATCATTTCCCATTCTTCAGAAAGGGGGATAGAGATGTTCAATCCATGATGTCTGCCACATCAGCTATTCTAACTGAACCAGTGGAACCAACACATGGGCTGGATAGTGGAAGGGTGTGACCTTGGCAATAGAAATGTGTGGCCTTTACCTGTAACGTTCAACTTGTTTCATCCTGTGAAAGAGGGAAGTGTACCTTGGCAAAGGAGAAGGCATATCTGATGAGTGGCCCCGAAGTTACAAATGTACTATTTCAGCTCAGTACTACTTTGGGCAAACTTGATATAGGAGGTTATCAGAGATTTACTGTATAACCCTTCCGTATGTTCTTTTTGGGTGCATAAGCGACAGGAGCAAATCATCAGCAAAGCAGATTCAGTGGAAGAGGAAACTCTAATGAAAGGAAGATAGTATTGCCTAAAGGGCAAATTTGCAGGAAGTAAACTTTATTATTTTTTCTCTTTTTTTGAGAAAAGAGAGGCAGGGAATGGAATTTAATGAAATAACAGAGATACCCTTAACACTTCATTGTTTTGAGCAGTAAACACTGCTTTTGCTATATAATTTCCATTTTTATCTAACAACAATGACAATATATGTACTAGATTGTAATTACAATGTACTCTGCATGGTGTCCACATACTCAGCTCTGATTTTCTGTCCAATTTATGTGCTGTTGACAATTAAGCATCTCAGGACCACAAAATAAACAAACAAATACATGCATATACACACATAAATATCCAACAGCTAAGTGATATCAAGTACTTTGTTTTTAATCTACCAGAAGTTGCTCTCTCAACAGTTGTATTATTGAAGAATTACATTTTAATTCCTTTTCACGCTGTGTCTGGCTGGCCATTTGGATTAAGGGAACGCAGTGTTAAGGTTTTATGCCTTTACTGTGCTTCTGCCCATAGAAATTTAGAAATTACCGACATAAAGAATCTAGGCTGATGACGGTCAGAAAGTAAGCCAAACTACTTCATAGCAAGGGTCCTGTGGCTCATCCATGAACTCTTCTTCTCCTTCTCCTTTTTCCCTGTTCCACTGCTTTTGTCATGTATATGAAAATCATTATGCAGTTTAGAAAACAGGAGATGAAGTGAAAGAGGGAGATCAGGGACCTGCAATACATTAATATTCCACCAGCATCAAAGATATTTCCCTTGAGGGTCTCCTACAGGCCACACTGTTATTACAGTGCCTATCCATTATCTTGCGCTGTACTTGGTATTAAGACAATAATGGAGAAAATAGGATTATGTGCAGATGATAGGAAATGGGAAAGCAATTCAGAAAGATAGGAAATGAATGGAGACAGGACTCTTTTATCAAAGGCTGAGGCACTTCCTATAGGGTAAAAGAGAAGATGTAAGCCAAAATGAAACCTGTAAGGGCTGGGCAGGTTGGAAAAAAAAAAGAATGTTTCCATATCATCCTACGAGTTTCACCTTTTTGACAGAGACTATCACCATACCCTTTTCCAATAATAAGGTGGCTGTGCCTTGGGAGATGATTTGTTTCATTCTCAAATCTCAAAGGAACGAAGGAACCAGCGCTGGCTTTACAGAGGTGGCTGTAAATGGCGAATAACCTTTAAACTAATGCCGAGACGTGAATCATCCTGCAAGCCATCAGCCACACCACCATTGACTCCTCTGCTCCTCCACTCTTCAGAAACGGTGGTAGGGGTATTCATGCGGGGGCGGGGCGGGGGGGGGCGTTCAACATCATCAGAGTGGTGGCACCTGAATAGTGGGCAGTTAGGAAAGAACGATAAAAACCATTTTTTCCGCTTCTGATGTTTTTCATGTTATTGTTGCCAGTGCTATAGAATCAGGGTGATCAAGGGTTTGAAACTAAAATAAAAGGTGCTGTGCAGTGTATAGTTTCCAGTGAAAATTTAGCAGTGGAAGTGGAATGAAACAGAGAAGAAACACATGGAAGCAGACAGTATGTCTATGAAGGTTCTCAGTCATCCAGGTGGAATTGTCTGTAGCTTGAATCATGTCAACTGGATTTCTATTTTCTCAGTGGAAACGTTTCGCTCCTTATCCAAGGAGCTTCTTCAGTCTGCTTCTTCAGGAACCAGACACTAGCTTTCTAAAAACTCATAAGAATATCTCAATATCAGACATGTGATCTATTCAGAAAACAGGATTCTAAGGACGTTGCAATATATTACCTGTAGAACTCAATTACATTATCCACAGAATCTTTCAATGTAGCTTTCGTTGGATTGTCCTTTTTAGCAGATGGGAATATTTGCTCCCCATATAAGAAAAACAGTGAATGGAAGAAATTGAAACATCATGAAGAAAGTCAGAGAAAACTTTTCTTCCTTCTGCATTAGTTGTCTACATGCAGTAAGTTTATGAAAACTAATTCAGACTTGCAATGGCCTCCTTTTCAGTCTGCAGAAATAATGCCCAGCAAAAGTTGTACAGCTGATCATGCCCTTCAGCTCTGCAATGAATGTCCTGGAGATTCCTGAGCATTCATACTCTTAGCGTTTCGCAGATCTGGAATAATTGGTAGATATATCTGACATTACGAAATCAGAGGGACCATTCTGAAAGTTTGCATTATTTCACAGCTAATAAATTAACCAAAGCTAATGAGTTTGTTTGGAGAGCAAGGAAGGGCAGTATCGTCTTTCAGTGTGATGAAACACAGACAGGACCAGATTGTGTCATTTACGGACATCTTTCTGGCTCACTTCTTCCTTTCTTTTTAATTAGAACAAAAGCAAGTACACATTTCGTGACAAGCAATGCTGCTCCAACAGACGTGTTCCCTCACACAACAGTGTTTTGTTTTAATGGTGCTCATTCTTGACTTTAATTATATTCAAGTGCAACCAAACTGAGATTAACAGTGTGACAGAATTCTAAAAACAAAACAGAAGGGAGAACAAGAAAACACACCCGATTGAAAACAACAGAAACAACAACAGAAAGGATGCATATGAGACAATGGATCTAGCCAGCAATGTTCTGAAATCTGTATTCTCACACAGCATCCTTCCGTGTGCCCATTTCAGCATCCAAAGCTACGTTCCCAGGTGGTCTTTAAAAAAATGTCCTTCAAGCAAAACTGTCTTTATCTGTCCAAGAGGGAAAAGAAGATGGGGAAGCTGGAAAACTTCATTACAGATTGCCATGCTGGCAAAAGTTGAACCACAGCAGACAGATAAGTAGGGGGACATATTTGGGCATAATAGGAAATTGGAAAGTCATCAACCAAGAGGTCACTTCTGTCGTTCCCTTCTTTCACACGCTTGGTACTTCTGTTGGTCCTTCTGTTTCAACCATGGCTCCATACTGCTCTCTACTGTTTTTTTGGCAGTGCCAATGAGTTGATGCTGAGAAATTTCTTGCATCTATAACTTGAAATGTTTACCCATCCTCATTTAGCTTCTGGATTTATCCAGTCAATTCTGGTTAAAACAAAGCCGGGAGCGGGGGTGGGGGATCTGAGCCCAGCTGTTAATTTTGTTGAGGTGCTGATTTTTTTTTCCTGTAGACATTTCGCAGGTCCTGACTAACAATGCCAGATGCCTCTTAATTTAAGAGAATCTTCTCCAATTCAAAAAAAGTGTTGAATCTTATTCCACGAGAGATTCCAGGCAATGGCTTTTCAAAAACCTCACTCCCACTGTAAAAACAAACAGGAGCTGGGATACTTGGGTTCGGCTTCCTTTGGAAAAGAGACTTTTGATGCTTTGGCGCTATTTGGCTTATTTAAAATTGGAGCTTTTCTTTGGCTCTCTTTTTGGACATGTTGCAGATGAGGCTTTTACTGTGCAATTGCCCTGCCTCGTTTAGGGAACTTTACATGATACCTTCTGGGTTTTCTTACCATGTTTTCACTCTTTTCTTTTCTTACCAGAGGAGGAAAAAAAAATCTGTAAATGAAGAAAATGTTTCTTTTCCAGCCTCATTTACCTTTTAGAAAGCAATCCCCAGGATGCCACTTAAATACGGGCCTTGGCCCTAATCCCAGGCTTAACCTCAACCCTCCCTCCAAACAGAATGTTTAAAAGGATTCTGTCCTTGGCAAGTTCAAGTAAGGTAGGGCGCGATTAGCTGCGTTTGGAGTGCAGAGCAGATATAGGACTGATAGCCAGGATGAGGGGACTCAGGAGTGACCAGATGAAATAGTGCATGGAGAAAGCACCGTTGTTGGCAGATCATCCCCTCTGATGCTTCTCTGCCCTAGGCGGTGGGGGGGGGGGCAGGATTTGGAAATGCTCCTCAGCCATGTAACAAGGCATTCCAACCTTAAGACAATATGTCATACCTGAAAATAAAGACTGCAGTGTCTGTTACAAGCAGAAAGCAATCAAAACCTTATATAGCTGGGAAAGATGGAAGGAAAGAGAAGAACTGACTGAGAACCTTCATCGACAAAGAGAAGAAAAGGAAGACCAGCAGCAAGTCTCACTCAGTTACAGTGGCAGTGGGAGCACCCTTGGGAGACTTGAAAGAACAGATTAGGGAATAGATCATCATGGAGAAGATCTACCTATGTAGTTGCTAGGAGTTGAAAATGACTTGATGGCACATAATCAATCAATCAATCAATCAATCTATAGGATTCCTAAATTCATACTACTTTAAAGTAGGGATGTTTGGATCAATCTAAATCTGGTACATGCCAGTGTTACAGGTTTTTCATAGCATTTGATTCGGTCAAATTTTGGCAAAAAGAAAAAAAAACTTGAAAATCTACACCCCTTAGCATTCTCAATATTCTTTTATATTGCAAGTTCTGAATGCAACTCTCCCTAACACATGCTTTTTAAAATGTAACTGTATTGATATATATTGCATTGATACTTTGTTTTTAAAAAGAATTACTCCTAATATTTTAATAAAAGCTTACCAAATTTAGACTCATTTTTATATGCAACCTTCATAAATTACAGATTTTAATATGAATTTGACTTAACTGCTTGCTCAAGTACAGTTTAATCTTTTTGTACCAGCTTAAGATATACTCATTCAGATAGATTTTTGGTTAATCTGATTTTAGCATTTTCCTTTATTATGTTGTCGTTATAGCTGTTATCAGTGTTTGTGTGAAGATGGATAAGCATTAAGCCCTGTTCAATACATGTCTATGCTTCAGAGTTTATTCCTGCAAACTGTGCCAGTTGTCTGCAAATGAAATCTATGGTGGATTTCTTCAACAAGCCTATCTTAAAATAACTGCAAGCACAACCTGAACATGTTAAAATTATTGTGCTTGGATTTTACAGTCAAGTTTCTCAAATGTGATTCTTCCTAATGGGACAACAGGACTGCAGTGGGGAGAGTAAAGATGCACCCCATCTTTGTGAAGGGGCATAGTAGCCATAGCCTGGAGGTATCTAGTCATTTGCTTCGAGCAGCATAATAAGTGGAGTCAGCAGCATTTGTGGAAGAAGAGGTCCAAAAAGGCAAGATGGAAGGTGCAGCAACATGATCCAAGCCCTGCCCTTTTGATGCATCTGCATGCATGACGATCTTTAAAATCCAGAGTGCAAACTGCAAGATCTCCTTTCGGTGTTTTATTTTGATTTCCAGATGCCGATACCATCACCGCAAAACCAAAACAATGTGTGGCTTGGTGTGTTCAACACTCAGCTGGTCTGCTGCTTTCCAACAACAAAGAAGTAGGAAGTTGAAGATCACAAATGGTTAAGAATTGCCTCCAAGGATAACATGAGCCTGAATGTTCAGGGTAAGCATCAAAATACATAGAATAGGATAGTTTCTGTTCTTAAATATCCAGATTTTGGTGTTAATCGCAGAGGTACTTGGGGAACCTGACTTGGGATTGTTGGCCTGTTAATAGCGTGTTTGATCCTGTGTAAAGGATATTAACTTATATTTCAGCTCTTGGGAAAGCAGGGAAACCAGCATTCCTATCTTTTATCATAAAGTAGAGATGAAATAAATGCTGCTAAGCCCCAACATTCATTGGACTAGGTGTGTCATGGGGGGCTCGGGCTCGGAGTCCATGGGGGGTTTGGGCTCAGAGTCAGAGTCAGACGACGAGGACGGGCGGCCAGCCTCTGACGTAGAGATGGAGGGCGAGCAGACAGCTCTAGATAAACGGCCGCCTGAGCAGTCAGAGGAGGCAGGGCTGGTCAGAAAGCAGCAGGCACAGGCGCCGCTGATTAGTGAGGATGAAGACTCAGAGCTGCCACCCCCTCCCAGTGCTTGAGAAAGGAGACTGGAAAGGAAAGAGGAACAGCGGAGGCCGGCGAGGCTACACACGAGAAAGTAGCCCTGCCCTCCTAAATAAGCTCCACCCAGCTCTGCCTCTATAAAAAGGGAGCCGCAAGTCCAGACCGTTCATTGGAGTCAACCGTCCGCTTACCGGACTCCATGTGACCTGACTCTTGACTCTTGGACTCGCTTGACTAATCTTGTTTTGAAAGTGAAACTCCCTTAAGGCAAGCTCGTGGGACTTTTGGGGCTTGTTTCTTTAGAGTGTGTGCGTTTGCACTCACACTTCCTTGCTGCCTGTTTGTTACCTCACAAGTTTACCTCACAAGTTTCTCAGTAAAGTTTTACAACTGCCTCCCTGGTGTATTGCATGTGATTGGGCTGGGACAGGACAAGGTGTAGTCAACTCATAGCCCTGCACAGAGCCCTGCATTCAGGGCTGACTGCCAAACTGGCATTTTCTCCATTCTTTCTTGAGGCATAAGAAGGAATTGCTTCTCACCCTCCATCCAGAAATGAGGAATAACCAAGCAGCTACTATATAAGCAACAGCTGTTTGAGTCTGATTTTTAAAGAATTCCCTAAAGAAACAGCAGAAGCCAGTTGAAAAGGAACATTTCAGTAAACCACTGCACTTTGTGTCTCCGTGCAGAAACCAGCATAGTGCAGTGGTTGCTATATTAGATGGGGGAAATCTGGATTCAGATTTTCATTCAGCCATTGGTAAGTATAAAACCCCCAAGCTGGGATCTGTCAGCCTAATTTATTTAGCAGTCTGTCGTGAGCTTAGGAGGTAATGCCAGGCAAATATCCTGTATTTTTTTCCTGTCAGGTCTCTCTTAATTTGATGGAAGAGATCTATCTATCTATCTATGAAGGTTCTCAGTCATCCAGGTGGAATTGTCTGTAGCTTGAATCATGTCAACTGGATTTCTATTTTCTCAGTGGAAACGTTTCGCTCCTTGGATATGTGGAAATCCTTGGATTTCCACTGAGAAAATAGAAATCCAGTTGACATGATTCAAGCTACAGACATTGATGGAAGAGAATTTGCTTTTGAGATTCCTTCCAAAGGAGGAGAACATTCTGGAGCAATTCTGTATGGTGTTCTTCACTTATTTAATTGAAAGAAAGCCAAGAGGTGGGTGGAAAGGTCCTCTTTTTCATTGTCTAATCATCTCTCCCGCATTCTTTAGCCTTCCTGCCTTCCCACACTTTGGTTAACTGTTAAGGGAAGACAACACAAGCTTCCCCCTGCCCTGGGTTTTTTTGGAAGCAGCGCAACTGACACCTATAAAGAGGAGCTCTGGCCTTGAGGACATTTGGAGAAAACCAACCACTCAATTTCTTTGCCCACCAATGTGCAAGAGAATTTTATGGAATCGTAGAATCATTGAATTGGAAGAGGTCATTTAGGTCACTGAGTGTCCAATCCAACTCAATGGATCCCCAATAGATGGCTTTTGAAAGATTGTGTGTCCAGTTGTAATAAAAGGTAAAAAGTTGTGCATACTTCCTTATGATAAATGTAAGATTATAATGTTAAACGTCAATCTATCCCTCATGGAACAGTAAAATGATCTCTCTAGAACTCTTTGGATCATTCTCATATTCTCCTCTGTTAAAGAGATACCTACTAAATAATTGAGAGACAAACAACTACATATGTTAATTGTGTTGTTAGAGTTTTCAAAAAAATTAATTCAGGGCAGTAATTTTCACTGAGACTATGATACATAGGGATAGGAAGTTCACCTCTGTCCAATGGGGATTTTGATGAAGGGCATCTCTGCATACACTGCATGAGTGAAAGAAAACATCCATGGACGTCAGTGGAAGATTTAAACTAAAACTAACTGCAGTATATGTCTTGGGGGATGGTATTTTCCATGGGATCATAGCTGGGAAGGCTAAATCACACCTTCCTACAAACTGCTAGCTCAATTAATATTCCCCCTCCCAGGCCAGTGTAAATTCAAAATAAAATATGCAGATGCTAACCATGCAAACAATTAAACACATACTTTCTCTTTGAGAGGCAATATGTCAGGTTACTATATTTTGATTAACTAATGTAGGAGAGTAAAAAAAAATAGCTGGATTATGCTAGGAAACATTCCTCACACCAAATAGTTAGTTACCCCTTCTCTCAAGGATTATATAATAATTTACTACTGCTTTCTTCCCATTCTGCCATATGAGAAATGTGTACTTCTTTCACTAGGGATTCTCCCTGGCCAAAGTGTTTGGTTGGTGGGTGATATTATGGGCATCATTCCCATGTCAAATCAGCATGACTGGAAGAAATACAGGCATAAAAGGGTGACCATTTTTGCATAAGTTCATGAATAATTAAATAATTTCTAAATAATTTCCCCAGGGCTGATTTGGTCATCACACCCACTCACCTTGGCCAGAACAGTTGGCTACATTGCTTAGAAATTCTCCCAAGTTTAATTCCAGCACATTTGGAAGGTAGAGAAGGCTGGCTGACATCACAATAAATCTGTTGGTCTTTAGGTAGCACAAAGAAGGTCAGTTGCTTTGCTGAACAGTGTCAACACAGTTAGCTCTTTCTCAGTGTAAACAAGTAAATCCTTAATAGGCAAAGACAACTGCTTTTATATCATCAACGTCAAAGTCATGCATAATTTTAAGAAAGGCTAGGATCCCCCCGACTCACATTCTATGACATGTATTTTATACAGATACAGAATACCTGAAGTGTTTCCATGGAGTTACCGTCCTTTAATTATCTTCAACCTTTCAGTTCATTTGCCTGCCCTCCTTGTCTTGCATTATAACAAAAGGTGTGATTAAACTTGTTAATAAAAGATGAGCTGCCCCTATACTAAAGCAGACAAAACTCCACAAATAGGCCCAGAATGCTCAGTTTCTGCTTCTGCATTCCACCATCATACAAAGTAAACACTTTTCCATACTTTTTCAAGTATTTCCACACATTTCCATTCTTTTCCATTTTCCATTATGGTTAATGCTTCACTTCCAGTTTTTCTGACTTACTAATTTCTGCCTCCCTCTTTTCTTTTTTCTTTTATTGGCACTGAAGAATACAAACACTGACCCAGCATTTTCAAAACAGAGTGTCTAATTTTTTTGTTCAGTTCTCTGCTGTGCAAAACTGTATCCGAGTTCATACTTCATGTTAAGCTATGATATGTTTCCCCGTGGTTTATTGAATAACCCACCTTGGCTGGATTTGCACCAAGACTAAGTCAAAACCATACATGCACACTCTTGTACACTATAATGTGCAAACCAGGTCAGGAATTCAGTTGTTAAAAAGTGAAACAGAGTAATTGAAGGAGGACCTTTGGATGATCACAGGATAAAAGGGATACTCAATGACTGTGTGAAAACTGCAGAGTAACTGAATTAATCCTTTGCATCTGCCTTTACTATAGAAGATAGAGGACAGATAAGCAAGCTTATGCTGACTCCCTCAGGAAAGAAAGTGAAACAATTAGGCAACTTTAGGTAACCAGAGAAGATATTCTAGGACATCTTGAGGAACTATATACCAGGAGAACACCAGCTCCTGATAGCATTCATCTGAGAGCTCTCAAAGAACCCACATTTGACATTGCTGACCTCCTGAAAAAAAAAAGGATCTTATCTCTGAAAACAGGCTCAGTACCAGATAACCAATGTGATATGCAGCCAAAATTATACCACTTTTTAAAAAGGGGCCCAGAAGAATTCTAGAAATCTAGAAAGTTATAGGCCATCCAACCTAATATCTGATCAAGGCAAATTGGTGGAAATCATTTTGAAAAGGAAAAAAAACTTAAACTTATAGAGCAGAGCTTTCCAAACTGTGTGTCGGGACACGTTAGTGTGTCAGCTGCAGTGTCTGGGTGTGTCGCGGCTGCTGCTGCCTCCAAACCTGCCCTGCCAGGATTCCGTGCAGGTCCTAGTGCCTGCCTTCTGCCCTGCTGTAAGTGTGTCACGAAATGATGCCCTGCTGTATGAGTGTGTCGCGAAATGATGCATGTCTAAAAAGTGTGTCACCAACATGAAAAGTTTGGAAAGCTCTGTTATAGAGGAATAAGCTTTGCTAAAGGAAAATCAGCATGGATTCTGCAAAGGTAAAACCTGCCTCACTAATCTTCCAGATGTATTTTTGAAAATGACAAGAGGCAGCATGTGGGTGGAGACACTGTCAATATTGTATAATTTTATTCTCAAAAAGCTTTTTACAAAATTCATCATCAAAGGCTCTTGAGTAAACCAAGCAGAAATGGGATAAAAGAAGCTGCCCTTCTGTGGGTTGTTAAGTGATTAAAAAAAGAAGCAAAGAATAGGAATAAATGGTCAATTTTCTTAATGAAGTAAAGTAAGAAGCTGATTCCCTCAAGGAATTGGGACAGGTGCTTCTTAACTTTTTCATAGATGATCTCAACTTAAGAACAATGAGCTGACCAAATTTGCAGATTATACCAAACTGTATTAAGTGCAGTAAAAACCAAATGTGATGGCTATAAGCCCCAGAAGGGTCTAATTAATTTGGGTAAATGTCAACCAAATAGCAAAGGTGGTTCAGTTTAAATAGGCATAAATGTACATTGAGGCCACAAAGACTAACTTCCCATGTACATTGATGGGGTTTAAGCTATCAGTAACAAACCAGGAAAAAGTTTGTTTGTTTGTTTGTTTGTTTGTTTGTTTGTTTGTTTTCTATCCCGCCTTTATTATTTTTATAAATAACTCAAGGCGGGGAACATACCTCATACTCCTTCCTCCTCCTATTTTCCCCACAACAACAACCCTGTGCGGTGAGTTGGGCTGAGAGAGAGTTAGACTGAATAGCTCAATGAAGATATCATTTCAGCACGTGGCAGCAGTGAAAGATTTAGTGAAGACTTCTTAGAACAAAGAAAAGAAGGTACTTTTTACACTGTGCTTAAATAACTTGTGGAATTTAGAATGTGTTGATAGCTACTTACATGGATGGCTTTAAAAGGACAAATATTGTGGACTATTAGTCTAGAATTCTTAATGTTAGTTTTGGGTTGGGAGTAGCATGCCTCCAAATGATCGTTGCAGGGAAATAACAGCAGGAAAGGGTTATGTCTCATTTCCTGCTTATGAACACTCCAGAGATATCTGGTTGGCCACTGTGAGAAGCCAGATTCTGGACTGAGATGGGCCTTGGTCTGATTCAGTAAGTCTATTTTAACAATTCCATGAAATTGTTTCATTGATTTTGTGGATTGTCTGCATGTATACTCAGGAATAGGTCCTACTGAATCCAAGGGAGATCATTCCTGACCAAAAAAGTATAGAACCTGAAATTTAGCTTTTCTAACTTACAAATTGCAACAACAATAATAATAATGAAAATCCTGGGGCCAAATAAATAAGAATTAAGCAGTTCTCCCCCTGCTGATAGTTTTTTTTTTCCAAAGAAGGACTTTTTAATATTAGTTTTTAAGAATGAAGAGATCCTTAATGATTTCTAAACCTTATTTTATATATAAGGTACATTTAAATCCTGGAAGCATACAGGTATATAAAAATTAAGCCAATTTTGCACTGCAAATTGCACTTCAATGCATACTTTTCCAATAGAAGGCCCTATGGAACACATTACTGAACATTACAGAGTACAAGAATGTGTGAATTAATCAAAAGCCGATTCAAATAAACAGAGCCAGAGAAAAAGCCAACTCTCCCAGAGATCTTTTACATCATAACTGATTATCCTTCCTTGTGCTCCACAAGGTCTGAGATTAGGAACAACACCAGCAAAGGGTGATATATGAGGCTAGGAAGGAGAAGAAAAGTGGGAGTGAGGATTCAGTTCTGGGGAGAAATGGATGTTGGGTGCGATAAGGAAGATGTCAAGTGCAGGACTGAGACTTGCTATAAGCACCTGGATTACTTTGGACTAATGGAGTGTTTTGGAGATTTATCAGGGATCTCTCCCCACAGTACATGCAACAGGGACTCCGGAAAGAATGCCTGACATTTCTTTCCTTTGTCTAAAGGCCATCGCGAAAAGAGAAAGTTGCAAAGTTCTAAAACAGACCCCAGTAGCATGACCTGCTTGAGGAAACTGAGCAGAGGTGAAATAACTTTATAAAACCCCCATGCACTTTTTTTCCTCAAGGACCAGTTGGGAAAAAGTCATAGGGAGGTCCAGCAGGCAAAGATATTGTCTGACACAGATGGTATGCCACTCCCACAGTTTAACCTGTAGCATCCCTGCCCTGTGACAGAAATAAAGGGGGCGATCACAGAAACAGAAATGGGACACTGCTCACTTTAAGGCATAGCTTTCCAAAGTGTGTGTCGTGACACACTACTGTGTCACCTGCGGTGTCCTGGTGTGTCACGCAAAAACCCAGAAATGCTGATGGGGGAACCGAAAGAAGCAGCACCCCCACCAATCAGTGCTGCTGCTGCCGCCGCCGCCATTGGTGTGTGTCACCAACATGAAAAGTTTGGAAAGCTCTGCTTTAAGGAATGACTTTGTGTAGCAGCCAAATGATGTTTTGCTGGAGCAAAAGAGCAATGTCAATCTCTCGTCCATTCCAAGGGCCGTACAGTGCAATGCTAAGAGGCTGAGCTATAAAAAAAATAGTGAAGTCAGGTCAAAAAGTTACTTTTGATTTCATTATGTGTACATTGAACTGAATTTTAGTTAGTATAATTTCTCTTTTCTGCCACATTAACCATTACAGGCTTTCAGTGACTGCATACATTCTGGACCATCAGATTGCACAGTTCCTCTACATAGCATGAGGCTTATGGTTGCAACTGAGCCCTGGATTGAGGCTAAGAAGGAAAACACTGGAGGGAAATGGAATTCAGCTGACCTTTGCTTGCTATAACCTGAAAAGGTATTTTGGCAGAAGTAAACGGATTGGCAGGGAGGATGGCTATATTAACTTGCCCTGCTGCATTGTAAAGCTCTCTTTAACCATTCTGGGCATCAAACTACATGAGAATTCCTGAGCGGGTCATTTGTTTCTTTGTTTTAAAAGAAAGAAAAGTTGGACCAAAGATTACTAGTTACCTCCACACATTTATTTCTCAGAAGTCAGCAAGTAAGTTTTCTCAGTTCTTTGCGAGCTCCATCATATAAGGATGCTTTCACTTAGTGGAAAGTTGGTCCTTTGTACTGGCGGAGACTGTGAAATGCGAATGTCATCGCCTCTTGCTAAGCGTGAAAGCAGCGGTATTGTCAGATGTAAACAATTGCTCTAGAATCCTCTCTTCTCTCTTGCTTGCTTTTTCTTCCTATAGCCCAAATCACTCTCTTGTTTGTCCAGCTAATGAGAGGAGAGCTCCCATTATTGGGTGAACTCTGCACACAAGCATCACATATTTGAACAATGAACTCAGTCAAGCATGTAACACATCCATAGAGGATTACAGGCATTCACACTGTTTACAAGAAACTAACATGTTCTGGTGGATGCATGCAAGGAAAAGAATAATCCACCATAATCGACACAACCAAGAATTAACTAAATATATCATCTCGGTGCTAGATGCGTTCTCCAGAAATAAATGAAGAACAATATAATGGCATTTTTCCATTTTTAGCATGTGCTTGGAGTTTAAAAAAGGAGCCGAGTAGGTTTGGAAATGAACTGCTTTAATCCCTATTAAGCATCATGACTTAAAAGCCTTTTGTATTTTTAGCTAATGTCACCTAATACATTGGAAATATTTTTAAATTTTTCCTCCTTTTGTTGAGCATCATTTATTTCACTATAGCTACAGCTAATTAAGCCCACAATAAAGTTAATGTCATTAATAACTCTTTTAACAGAAGATTTACATCCCAACCCAAACTCATTATTTGGACATCATATAAGTCACACTAATTTCAAGATTTACATTCAAACGACATATTTCCAAGAAGAGATTTAATCTCATCTTTGTTTTCATTCTTTTCATCTATGAATTAAAATCCACACATTCTGTCTCAGGATCAAGTGAAAAACAGAACTATTCTAGGACTGTAGAGGGTTTATTTCCCCCTACAGCTAATAAAACCCCTGCAGCAGCTCCAGACCTGCCCATCCACATGACATTGACACGGGCTGAGAGCAGATCTTTTCACACTTTTTTGAAATGGGAGCAAAACTGCCTTTTTTCCCCACAGCACTGCAGCCGGACAGTCTGTTTTTCGATTCAGCAGGCATTCCTGTTCACCCTGCTTCCAAGCAACTCTTCCTTGGCTTATGCAGCAACCCATTCATGTTAGGGAAAGGAAGGAGAATGGAGGGGATGAAAAGCGATAGCAAGCATCGGGAGTATTTGGAGGAGAGCTGAAACTGGTGGCCAAGGGGGGAGCCACAAAGGTGCCAGTCAAGCACCTCCTGTCCCATGTTGCTCCGTGGATAACTGCTTGGCTTTGGTGGCTGAACCCCTTCCACTGCAGCTGCTGCCCCAACTTCTGCTGCCAAGAATCTGGCATAAAACCAGTCATTTCACTCTTAAGTGCACAAAGAGTCAGGATTGGTCATCTATAAAACATGCCCTCCTTCACCCACTGTTACCAGCTCTTGGGGAAAAGCCTAGCTGGAAAATACCACAATTTCACCCTGTTACCTTTGCAGCGCTCAATCAGATTCTAATGATGGGAAACTCAGTGGGTAGTCATTGATTGGATGATGACTTTTGCACCTCCTCTTGGTCAGCTGGCTCCTACTGGTCCTATTGGTCACACTGATTGTCTCATGGTGATTTCTGTGTGCTTCCAACTTTCAAGGTTGGCAGCAGTGAAGGCAACTGCACCGTCAGCTTCCAAATTCTTTGGAGAGTTTTGGAAATGGAGTGGAAACAAGGCAATGTGGAAGAGCCTTAGACCAATGAAATTGAAGGAGCAGGAACATTAGGAGAAAGGAACCATATAATGCTAGATCTTTGATTTGGGGGAAAACTAAAGCTGAGTGATGTCAAACAGGAACCTCAGAGCTCAAGAGTTTAATAAACTCAGACAAAAGGCAAGTAGGACTCTTGGCAGGAGAAACTAGTGAGAAAAGCAGCTCAGCTGGTTTGGAGTTCATAAAAGTACAACACTAAAGACCAATTGCAAAAAAAATTAAAACAGAGTGGAAGGCAGCATAAGAAGCCAAAGTAGCTATAGAAGAAGCTTAATGAAAATAAAACAGAACAAAACAAATAGGGGGTGGAAAGAGGGATCAGCTACCAAAAGACAACATGGATTGAGTGGTAGAGATGATGTCAGTAAAGCTAAAATTCTAAAAAGAATGAGCTCAGGCTGGCAAGCCATGCAAAAATCAACAAAAGGGTTTCTTCAAGAATCTTCTTTTGTAGATTCAAAAGATGGAGCACAACACTGAGGAAAAAGATCACCCTTTCTTGCAAGCAATGATCATTGGGTTCCATTCCTAGGAGGAAGAGGAACAAGAACGAAAGGACTTTTATTAGAGTTGTGTCTTGGGGAGCGGAAAATTCTAAGACTGTGATTCACTGGTGGGTTTCTAGGGCCACAGAGGGTGGATCCAATTATTTTTATTTCATGAGGGGAGGGAGGACTGCAAAGGAGAGAGCAGTATTGGGAAACACCCTTGATTTCCCATGCTAATGAGTGGTGGGGGATGAGGTGTGTGCCTTTAATCTAGAACTGGGAAGTCTGTGATTTCTCCCCCAGCCACATCGTTGCAATTTCCCTACTGGGTCTGCTGCTGGGTGGTTGCAAAGGCTGAGTCCTCACTGTCGGGTGTTAGTTTTGTCCTGGTGAGGGATACTTCTTTTCTTCTGTCCGGACAAAATTAAGGGGCTTTGTTTTAGGACAGGAATAGCCTCTTCAGCTTTGATGGCATTAGGTAAAGGAGGGAGGGGAGCCAGGGCTTGGCCCCGATCTTGTCTCTGAGTTTAGAGTTTGGCGCTGATCTAGTTTCTGGGGTCCTGGGAGGGATCCTCCACTTCTGCTTTGCACAATCGTGAAAAGAAAAGATTCAGTGGTCTGGCTACTCCAGAAGATGGCAAAATGTTAACAGGTAACAAAGAAAAAGCAGAGCTAGTACATTCATATTTGGCAGAGCTTTCCAAACTGTGTGTCAGGACACGTTAGTGTGTCGCGGCTGCTGCTGCCTCCGAGCCCTGCCAGGATTCCGCGCAGGTCCTAGTGCCTGCCTTGTGCCTCGCTGCCTCCAAACCTGCCCTGCCAGGATTCCGCGCAGGTCCTAGTGCCTGCCTTGTGCCTCGCTGCCTCCAAACCTGCTGTGATTCCGCACAGGTCCTAGTGCCTGCCTTGTGCCCTGCTGTAAGTGTGTCGCGAAATGAAGCATGTCTAAAAAATATGTCACCAACATGAAAAGTTTGGAAAGCTCTGATATTTGGGCTCAGTTTTCTCTAACAAGAGGGCATGTGTTCTACCAGGCAGCTGTGAAGAGCAAGTGGAAGGGCGAGGATGAAGCTAGCAACTGATAGAACCGCCCAGAGTCCCCTTGTGGGAGTTCGGCGGTGATAAATCTAATAAATAAATAAATAAAATAAAATAAATAAATAAATGTGGTGAGGGAGACTTCTGGTGGGGTCATGGCAGACTGAACACCTGTGCCCACGAGCAGGTGGAGCTGACAATGCAGCAGGTTTTTCGGGCTCAGGCAGGTTTTCCTAAAGCCCAGGTGTATTTTCCGGAAAAAGGAAAACACCTGGAATCACCCCGTCTGTCATCCGGACAGCTGCTTGCAGCCAGAAGATTGCAAACAGCGTTCGCATTTGACTGGTAAAAGCTAGCTGGGAGGCTATAAGGTAAAGGTAAAGGTTTTCCCCGCACATTTGTGCAGTCGTGTCCGACTCTAGGGGCCGGTGCTCATCTCCGTTTGTTAGCCAAAGAGCCAGCGTTGTCCGAAGACGTTTCCACGGTCATGTGGGCACATGACACGCGCGGAACGCTGTTACCTACCCACCGAAGTGGTACCTATTCATCTACTTGCATTTGCTTGCTTTCGAATTGCTAGGTTGGCAAGAGCTGGAGCTAGTGCGGGAGCTCACTCCGCACGCAGGGCTAGGGATTCGAACCTCCGAACTTGCGATCTTCCGATCAACAAGCCTGGCGTCTTACCCGCTGAGTCACCATTTTCCAAGCTGCGCTGCAGCCTTAAAGGTACATTAAGACCAGCCACCCCATTTCTAAATCACCCAATTTATATTTCTTTTTTTATATATTTTTGGGATTACTTTTTTTTAAAAAAATTCATTTTACATTTTGGACCTTGCTTTCCATCCAAATATTAAGGAGTATTGAGAGTAAATAATTGTCTCCCTGTTATTATTTTTGTACTAAATTTGAAGATATTAGCATTTTCCTACACGTTGAATCGGCTGATTTGAACCTTCATCTTTCTGCTTCTACTTTCGCTGGGGAACCGTCTACATATCTCACTTTTGCTTGTGTAAACATATTTCGGAATTCTTTCATATCTTTGACTTTCGCTGGTTAAGCTCCTGTTGTTGTTCAGTCATTTAGTCATGTCCAACTCTTCGTGACCTCATAGACCATAGCACGCCAGGCCTTCCTGTCCTCCACTGTCTCTCGGAGTTTACTCAAATTCATGTTCATTACATCGGTGATGCTATCTGACCATCTTATCCTCTGCCATCCCCTTCTCCTTTTGCCTTCAGACTTTCCCAGCATCAGGGTCTTTTCCAGTGAGTCCTCTCTTTGCATTAGGTGGCCAAAGTATTTGAGCTTCAGCTTCAGTATCAGTCCTTCCAATGAGCAGTCAGGGTTGATTTCCTTTAGGATTGACTGATTTGACCTCCTTGCAGTCCAAGGGACTCTTAAGAGTCTTCTCCAGCACCACAGTTCGAAAGCATCAATTCTTCGGCGCTCAGCCTTCCTTATGGTCCAACTCTCACAGCCATACATTACTGCTGGGGAAACCATAGCTTTGTCGGCAAGGTGATGTCTCTGCTTTTTAATATGCTGTCTAGGTTTACCATAGCTTTTCTCCCAAGGAGCAAGCGTCTTTTAATTTCATGGCTGCAGTCACCATCTGCGGTGATCTTGGAGCCCAAGAAAATAAAATCTGTCACTGCTTCCATTTCTTCCCCTTCTATTTGCCAGGAAGTGGTGGGACCAGATGCCATGATCTGAATTTTCTTAATGTTGAGTTTCAAGCCAGCTTTTGCACTCTCCTCTTTTACCCTCATCAAGAGGCTCTTTAGTTCCTCTTCACTTTCTGCCATTAGGGTAGTATTGTCTGCATATCTGAGGTTGTTGATATTTCTCCTGGCAATCTTAACTCTGGCTTGTGATTCATCCAGCCCGGCATTTCTCATGATGTACTCTGCATATAAGTTAAATAAGCAGGGTGATAATATACAGCCTTGTTGTACTCCTTTCCCAATTTTGAACCAATCAACTACGTGAGACATTGAGGATTTTAAACAGATGTTCTCTGACTTCCACCAAGATTTTAAACAGATTCTTTCTGACTCCTACCAAGTTTATATGGAAGATATTCAGGACATTGTGGAAAATATGAGGTCTAAAATGTGTCATTTGGTTGTGGATGTCATGGATGAAACTGAGGAATTTAAGTGACAGAAATGTTTCTTCTAAGAGGGAGATCAAGATTTCTATTGAAATGCTGGATGAAGATTGGATAGTCGAGTTGGAGAAATTTAAGGGAGAGAGCGAGTTGCAAGCCATAAGTGAAATTGATTTTCTGGTGGAATGCCATGAAAAAGAAGGGGTTATTATGTATGGGAGGTTTCCTGAAGAGAAATCAGAGTTTTTGAGGGGGGCAGTTGGGCTGTTTGATCATTTTAAGAAAAAGGCTCTGTGTACATTGTGGGGATATGTAAATGCTCTGGTTTATTTTGAAGTGGGGAAAGGGTTAAAGAATATTTGTCTGGATTGTTTTTAACGTTTGGTTGATTTCATTTATCTTTAATGATTTGAATTAAGATTAATAAGGTATAATAAAAATGTCTACTTGGAGGGTTTTGGGTTTATTAAGATTGAGATCATTAAAACTGTTGTATTACTAAGTATAATGGCAGACAATTTATGTGCTTTTTAGTTTGATTTTTATTATAGTAGCCAGAAATGTATAGAATAGTAGTAGGAAGGGAATAATTAAATAGATGTTGTCTTTAGGGATGGGGAAGTTGTCTAGGAGGTTTATATGAATTTTTCTTTTTTTTTTCTTTTAATGTAAGCAGAGGGAGAAACTGTACTTATTGATTTTTATAATGTGCCAATGATTTACAGAAATAATGTGGTTTTGGTTTAATATAGAGTAAGGGGTTGACTGTGGAAATTTTTTGTATATCCTTGCTGTTAAAAGTCGGAAGTCCCCCTTCTTTGTAACTTTGAAAAATAAATTCTCTTGTGTTTTCACTCCTTTTTAGTTTTTTTTTCCTTTGTATTTTTTTGCTTTTCTGTAGCTTTTATCTTTGCTTGAAAATTAATAAAATTCTTATTAAAAAAAAAAAAGAAATGTGGTCAGGGAATACTTATTTAATTTGAATGAAGAATGTCACGCAGGAGAAGGTCGAGACCTGTTCTCAGAGGGCAGGATATGGAATAATTTAAGATACAAAAAGTCAGATTCCAGCTGAATGTTAGGAGCATTTCTAATAGTAAGAGCGTTCAACAGTGGAGCCAGATACTCAGAGATGGATGTGTTCAGAGGCTAGATAGATGCTTTCTTTGAATTCTTATATGGTATAGAGGGTTGGACAGAATGAAATCTACTCCACTTCACATAGTAGAGGCCAGTAACATCAAAGCAGCAGCGTCTGGAATGTTTGGTGGCCTAAAGTTGGGCAGGGGGATAGGGCCAGCTTTTCTGGCCAGCTCTTATTTTCTTTATATTATACAAAAATGGTTGACACACCCTTGGAATGATGCAAGAGCTCATCGCTATCATCTTCTTTCTTAGTATGACCTCCTGACCATGCACTGTTCAAGTCACCATGCATCCCTATCCCAATGATCCGATGATCCCGATCATTCTAAGAGAAAGGAAAAAGATGGCGACGTCTAATACCACTCTGATCATAAACAAGTTCCTTTTTAGAGATAGGCAGAGTGAACATTGGAATTGGGTGGCCAATAAATATAACAACAGCAACAGCAAGAGAGCCCACTGTCAGTCCAAAAGGGAAAGTGACCTTCTCCTTTCCAATGAGATTTTGGTTATTCCCTGGAAAGAGGCAATCATTGCAGAGGGTGATAGTTCCTGAAAATTCTAGGACCTGATTCAGGCTAGCATGAATATAAATTGATTTATTGCAATTAGGCCAAGGGCCACATGCAATCTAAGTGGCACAGATGACCCACCCCTAGGCTAAATTACTAAGAAGAATTCAGCTACTTTTGAATGTCTAGACAATACTGACTACACACATCTTTGTATTGTCAAATAAAAGTTGTTGTTGTTGTTGTTATTATTGTTGTTGTTATTATTATTATTATTATTATTATTATAATACATGAATGAACATTGTATACAGAAAGCTCTGGCGTGGACTGGTCCATGAAGTCACGAAGAGTCGGAAACGACTGAACGAATAAACAACAAACTCCATAGTAATAACATTTCTTCCACCTGAAAATTGGGCAGAATCAAACCAGACAGTGCTCTGCTATAATATAAGGAAGAGTTCCAATATATTATCTTTGAAACAGGATGACTCCTGAAGTGATCACTGCTGTGCACACAGGTCAAACATTTCCTACGCAGAAGAAATGTAGACAAAGCTTTCTTGTAGACAAAGCCCAGCATGAAACACAGCCGCACTCCTGGGTAGCTGAATAATAGAGAACTCTAGGAATGGCAAGCACACAACACACACACAACATTATCTCCCACAGATATGCTTGTGATCATTTTCACCACGCAGGCAACCCCTCACCGCAAATGTTGATTCAGGCACAAGCCCTCGATTCGTCCTTGCACTGCAGCTATTATCTCATGACCTTTCCAGAAATTCCAAATAAATGTTCCAAATAACTAGAATGAGATTTTCTCTCCCTGAGGCTGTAGATAAAAAAAAAACCAAGAGTGAGCATATGATGCAGATGTTGGGTGATGTGTGTCTCACCTCCCTCATGACTTTATTGTAGAGCATATTTTTTCAACTCCCCCAAGAACCACCTGAGGGGGTTGGCCCAGCCATCTTCCACTGCAGTGCCCTTACTCCCCCCAAACTCTCCTGGGATGTGGAAAAATGAAGAGAAATCATTGGAAAAGTGGACACTGTGGGGAAGGAAAGAAGATCTCTGGTTACAAAGTTGATATTGAAATGGGAGTGGGGAGTGGCAGAAGGGATGGACAATTTGCTGTGGGAACCGATAATTTGTGGCAGACCGGTTTTGGAAGAGACATTAGATAGGACATAAGTAAGCAAGAAAGCAGGAAAGGATTTTGGTGAAGAACAGTGATTATTACATACATATTAGCAAAGAAGTAGGAAGGTGATTATTTTATAAAAAGAAGGGTGCTAGGTTTCCTCCCTATATGGTTCTGCATGTACCTCTTGATGTTTGTGTGTGTATGTGTGTGCATGTGTGTGCGTGCATGCGCACAGGCACAGGCACAGGCATGTTCATGCTTGCATGGATAGTGAATGGGCCAAACAGACGTTGAAGATCTCACTCATCGGTAGTAGAAAGGAAAATGTACTTGCCACATCCTTAGAGGCACTTGCATTCACACATTCCATTGGAACCCAATGGTCAACATTTTTATACACTCATTTTAAAATATCTATCTCTTGCCTTCTGGAGGAGGACCGCCTTAATATATTGAACAACCTAACTCTCACAGGGGTCCCATAACTACTGTCCGATACCCACAGGACAACGTGCCTGCAGCAGGAAAGTTGCAGAACGTGCAGAATCTAATAGTGTAGTTGGGAATCCTGCATGACAAAAAGGTGATGCAGGAATGGTTTCTATGAACAAACTGCTTGCGCTGCTCACAATTATGGAGGTGTCCTCTTCAAGAG
This sequence comes from Charina bottae, assembly GCA_023362775.1. Taxonomy (NCBI): domain Eukaryota; kingdom Metazoa; phylum Chordata; class Lepidosauria; order Squamata; family Charinaidae; genus Charina; species Charina bottae. Next base: position 28,205,821 of record JALMGJ010000003.1, on the reverse strand, counting down.
AGTGATTTATTTGAATTAAAAAAAAGAGGCTTGAAATCCAGCGTTTCAGCTCATAAGTTCCAATCAGTGTGTAAAACAACCCTCTTTCCTTTCCAGGCCTCCCAAACTCAGTTTGACCGAGTTCACTCCAACCAGCCCACCCAAGGATGCTTGTGAGATCTTGTGGAAGGTTCAGGTAAGATCTTAAGAGAAGCAAATACTTATGGCAACTAGTAGAAGGGTACCCTGGAAAATCAATGAAGATACTTATTCTCTTTGACTAAGAGGTTGTGTGTATGATGTCTATGTGAGTTTGTTGCAGTGTTCATTGGAAAATCACACAAGAAATCTCTCTTCAGGATTACCTACTTGTATGTGTATACACACATGTATACACATCCAAATCGTATGCTTTCATATGATGTTTGGGCTTGTAGTTGTTTATATTTTCCCCCCAGTTTTAGTTCCTGTTTTATAAAAATAAGAGAAGAAATAGAAGGCTCTCCACAGCCTTGGGATATGGGATGCAGCTTTTTGTTGAATGAATTAGGAGATGTCTCCAGGCCAACATATATTTTATTTATTTTATTTAGAAAAGTTATGAGGCCACCCTTCTTAAATACATAATTCTGGGCTGCTAACAACCAATCCTCCCACACCCCAAAGAGCCCTGTAACCGGACAAAGTTAAAATAAAATAATTCAGCATAACAAAAAAAGCTGAAGCACCATGAAGTTTCTGGGCCCTCCGTATCGCAGGGGGGAGGCTGTTCTGATATTTTCTTCTGTATCAAATGAGACCACTGCTGCATCTTTTTTAGACCTGACCAGTTAACATTTGCAAATGGAGAATTTTGAGCAGAGAAGTGGAAAGCAAAACAAACCAGTAGGAATTGCATTCAAGTTTCCCTAGTCATCACTTCTATAATTCCCCACTCTCAGAGAATCCCTTAACTAGTGTTAAACTGGTTTCCATTTTGCATTGCAGAAATGGAAGAGAGGGGTGGTAAGAGCCACCTTCACCGGTTAGCAGAATAAGATAGATCAGGGGCTTGGCCATCATCAAGTGATCCATGCATAATACACTAGGTTGCCACTTAGCACACACGGTGTCTTTATTCACATGAAGATTTATCTGTGCAATGTCAGAAAAATCTCTGACCACTCTCTTTCTTGCTTGCTGATACTGCAATTGAATTCATTACACCTATACTTCCAGAAGCCTTGGTAAATGGGCAGGCTAGCCATGGGAGAATTTTGAAAACGATGCTCTCTTTTAGAACTCATACAGTGGTGATATATACACAGAGCTTCAATCTGAACCATTACTGCACACCATCTCTCTCCCCCACACACCTTTTATAATAATCCATTAAATGCTTTCAACTATGGAGAAAGAATGGCAACCTGTAGATCTGAATGGTGCCCAGATGACCTATAAAATACATACTGCTTTGCTGCCTGAGTTGTTACAGCTCTCAGCTCTAATGGATGGTATTGTTATTTTACCATCTAGACAACCACACACATCAATTATGCATTCTTCTATGCTGTGATTCTTTTTTCTAAATATCATTAAAAAATGAGGGAGATAATGTTTTAACTCTGAAGTCTGCTTTTAATTCTACATGTTTGGGGAACAGCATTTTAGTCTTGTATTTAAGAATAATTTGGTGCCTAATGGCAAATGCTACACCATGATGGCCTCTTCTTCTTAGAGAAGCCATCTCTACAGTCTCACCTGGGGTACAATGGTTGAAGGTGCCATATCCAGATTGGGTGTTCAGTGTCACTTTTTGCATTTTGCATGGTTTGTTGGTGCAATGCACACCAATTTATAATACTTTTCGAAATATGTTTGAGGTTACAGTCATATAACCCCATCTTCGTGTGAGATGGGCGGTGATGAAATTCAATAAATAAATAAATAAAGTATTGTGATTTCTTCAAAATCATGGCCCATAGGATGAGGATCTGATGACCTTGAGCAAGCACAGCTCCTCTCAGCTATTCATAATGCAGCCCCCCCCCCATTTTTTTCCCCTACACTTCCACAACAGACTGGAAAAAACTGGGACTATTTTGAAGAGTCAACATTAATGCAACTGTTAAAGCAGCCACCACCTTTTTCTTTTAGGCTCATGTGGAAATTGGAAAACAGAGAAGAGGGGTTGCTGTCATGATTAGCATTTTGGTAAATATTTTTTTGAAATGAATTTTTAGAATAAAATATCAATTTAAATAACAGCAAAAATTTGCATCAACCAGAATGAACTATTTCCCTAACACAGAGACCTCGTTTATGCAGCTTTTCCTGATACACATGTTTTAATATACATTTCTGTAGCACCCTTTCTTTATGAAAATTTGTCCTCTCTTCATGTCCCCAGTGCAATCCTTCAACGCATTTTTTTCTAATGTCAGATCTTTTTAAAATGTAAATACCCCTAACATACGTATAAAAACAATACAAACACTCCCAACATGTAGGATTATTCTAATCTATCATTCAGAAATACATTCTGGGGATGCAACTTAGATCAAAGGAAGATGGATGATAACACACTCCTTTCAATGCTGCTGCTTGTGCTGCAGAAGCATTTATTTTGGCAGATTGAGTAATTCCACTCCCATGAAAATGGGAGTTTTCTTTTATACCCCTAATGTAACCCCATTGGCCCCCTTTTTTGATCACCTGAGACATGCCCTATAATCCTTAGAATACCTTATTAGTAAAATCTAACCAGAACAAATATCAGAATAGAAGCTCCCTCTTCTGGCAAGATGTCAGGTCCTATTCACTTGCCAGAGTCCCTGACCTTTCAGCTTTTTGCAGCAAAAGTATCAGATTCTACCTCTGTGATACTTTAAAGACTAACCCACATGTTATTATAACATCCATGTTCATAGTTCCCAGTCTACTTCATCAGCCACTGAATGAAGTATTGAGAAAGATGTGATTAATACACACACACACACTTACTTTGGAGGGTGGGAGAGGGGATGTGGGAATCCTACAAGGCCAGGCATATCTTGAATAGTTCACCAGTGCAATATCTGTGTCACACCCAAATACTATTTTGTTAATGATTACAATCTGTCTCTCTTCACTCTTAAAATGCATCTGTGTTTAACATTACATCCTCCCTTCTCCCTCTCGCAAAAATATATATATATTAATAGTTATACGTTTTTCAGGATTATGATCCACAGAAACGTGTGTAGTAATAAATAAATAAACTCCCCATGCTGGCTTGTGTAGTAATAAATAAATAAACTCCCCATGCTGGCTGGGGAATTCTGGAAGTTGAAGTCCACACATCTTAAAGTTGCCAAGGTTGAGAAACACTGGTTTATAAGGTGTTGCAAACCCCTTTGACGTTCATTAAAATAGCTAACTGTTTCCAACCTTCTTTAGACTTCACAGCCAAAAGTAGCTACCAAAATCCCTATACTGTTTTGTTTAGTATATTCATGCAAATGAACAAGAAGCCAAGTTTAGGTCATACAATTTTCCTATTTTGAGATCACAATACCAATGAAAATCAGCAAGTTTATCCTCTGCTACGTTTAACACACATGATTTCCCATGAATTGTTTTCTGAACTACCCACTTCCAAAAGCATTAGCCCTAAAAGCACAGCCCCTCCTTCTCATATCAACAGTTATATCTTCTCCCATAAATATATATAAATAAATTAATATGAATACATAAATGTATAATACATTTACAGTGTATCTCCTGGCCACAAAAAAACATTTATCTTGGCTCTCCTGAATTATTGCAAATTGATAAAATGGGAAGAGCCTAAACCACTGCTGCCCAGAGTCCACTGGAGTTGGGCAGCCAATACATATGAATGAATGAATGAATGAATGAATGAATGAATGAATGAATGAATGAACGAACGAACTTTGCAGGTTTCTTTGAAAGAAAATTGGTATATAGAAGAAGCACATGGAAATTAAGAGACAGTGGCTGCTGAACTGCTAGTTTCAAGCCTGGGAATTCATGTCACCTATTTGAAAAGCCAAGCCTAATGAACAAATCTCACAATAAAACTAATAAATTGTGATCACAGTGGGATATAGCTGAATAAGTCACTCATAATACAGGAAAATGTTTGTTTTGAGCTGCTTTTTTTTAAAATTACCTTATAAGCAAGTCTATATAAATGCAAATGCTGTTCCTATAGATATAATTTCATAAAACAAAAGTCTTCACTCTCTTTAGCAGTGAAATTCAAATGGCAAGTGTGACAAGCTAAGAAAAATGAATGCAGTTAACTTCAGCCATCCCAGCTCATCTGAAAGCTTATGTCAGTTTCTAAATAAGCTTTTCATTTTTTATTCAGTCTGCTGATCTTTGTTGATTTACAGCATGAATAAGCATGGAACATTGCACCTTGTATAGTATATTTTCAACCCACCTCTACACACACACACACACACACACACACACACACACACAAACACACACAAAATAATAAAACATTTAGAGTAGATAACATCAAGCTTCCTAGTGGCTGTGACTTATTATAGCAATGAAGTGCCATGTTAAACAACTCATCGGCATGGTGGCAGAAGGCTCGGCATAAGCACTCTAAATAATTTGGTTCTATCTAAGAAAGGAGGCTTCCAAAATATATTCAACCTTGATAATAAACCATAATTGGATGCAATTTGCTCTAACCAACCACTTCACCCAGGTGGGAACATTTTTTGTTCAAATTTCACCAATGAACAGAGCAAAGGAGAATGTGTGAGTCTTCTTCACATGTATATTCACATCCAATTTTCCAAGTGATGTGGGGGAGTTAAAAGCAAACTCCAATTTCCTTTAGAAGAGGAGAAGAATGGAGATGTAGAGTTTCTTTGCAAACATCATCCATTCATTTACAAATGTGCAGATGGTGCAAGCACCATAAATCTGCAGCGGTGAGGGAGTACAAGGGATGTTGGGAGGAAAAGGAGAAATGAAATGGGACACATTCAACAAAGTGAGAGACCTGAAAGATGGACAAACTTTCTTCAGAGGCAAACATCAAGGTGGTTACTTACTAGAACCCACAGCAAATGATTATTTTTTTAAATGGGAAGCTGCTAATTCAGCAGTTACAACATGTAGGACAAATTAACAGCAGAAGAGCCCTGCTAATGTTCTATTTGGTTTAAGTTCCTGATGAACCACACAGCTCAAGAATGCCTGCAAGCAAATGAACACTTGCGTCCTCCCATCCTTACCCTTGTTCAGTATTTGCTCTTCAGAATTGAGACCCATAAATGAAACCATCATTTATGCAGTTGATAGCCTTTATTTTCAGTGACTTTGTTTAATGCTCCTGAATTAATCCTCTGAAATGAACTGCCAAAAAAAAATCAGGCTCACATGCAACCAAGAACATATAAATATAAGAATCCAATCATTTATAAGCCTAGTATCCTGTTCCATAAAGTAATCCCACAAGAAGAACAAGCAGATTTCTAAAGATCAGGTTTGAAAACTGGGGTGGACAACTTGAAGCCCTGTGGCTACGTGTTGCTCTTAGCCTAAATTCAGAACTCCTCTGTGCTGATCCATTCAACTCTGACAGCAACAAGCAGTTCCTTCCTGGCAGCCTGCTATCTGGGGATAGGAAGAGAAGAAGAAGTATCAAAGAGGAAAAGAAAAAATGTGTGGCCTCTCCCACTTGTGCCACTGGCTGCACCTATCCCTTACAACAGGCCCACTCAACCATTGGCATGCAGCCCTCAGCAGAGAGGATAGAAGAGTGGTCCTTCTATCTCCTGCGATGTATAACATTCTTATTACTGGGGTGACTGTAGTCTGTGCAATGCCATCCATGCCAATATTGGTGAACAAATCAAGAGCCAGTTCTCTATCCTCACAGTTTCAGATAAAGAAGTGGTGGTGGTTGGGGAGAATGACTAGCTGAGAGGCATACCTCAAAGGATGTATGGCAAGAACTTCCTCCTGAAATTTAAGGTCCATCAATTATTAATCTGGAGCTACTGAAAGTTTTGTCCTCTACATCCAGTTCAGGTCCATCATCTCGTATGGAACTGATGAGAAACCAGTGTATTTTCTTGACACTTTCTGGGTCCTAAAAGCATTTGTCAAAGCCTCTTTGACATAGAAGCTGATATCCTGCAAAATCCTTAGGAATTTACATAGATTAATATAATCTTCTACAGATTGCAGAAGTGCCCCACTAGGGAGCAGAGTGTGCTAGATAACACCCATGGATAATGCTGGCAAAAATGTCTCCAAAATGATTGAGTATCTGACCCTGACATTCAGCTGCACTAGCCAAGCTGTCATCACCAAGGAACTGATGGAGATCATCTCCAGTTCTGTAGCTCTGCACTAAAGGCTAATCTGGAAAGTGAGCGTTGTCCAAAGTCAATAGATTAAAAAACCATGTCTGTCCTTTCTCAAGAGACTGAGCATTAGTCAATGAAAAATGTCAGGCAGGGAATCCCAAATGTCTGTAAACTGTATTACCATGAAGTCCAACAGGGACAACCAGATCGCCAGTGTGAAGTATGACTTAAAGGCTCAACTGGGACAGAAAACCACTGAGTCGCTATCTCTCAGTCCATCCTATCTCACAGGGCTCCTGTTGTGAGGATAACATTAGAGGCAGGACTGCTAAGGGTTCTACCTGGAGCTCCACTGGGATATAAATTTAACAAAAAGACTCACAACTCAGCTCTTAAATTTAGTATTTAGACTTAGACCTTTAGTTTTGGTGATCAGAACTCAACTCATAGGATGCTCCCACCAGCAGAAGGGGAATGACATACTTTTTGCTATATTTTGCTTCCTGCTTACAGCTCCTCCTATGTCCACAAAATATCAGCTCTCAAGATGCTTAAAAGGGGAGAATCAGGGGATGTTGACTTCCCCCTCTTCCTACCACAGGAATTTTCTAACGGACAAAGGTGCCTGCTACCTGGTCAAAGAAAAACTACTCAGAATTTAAGTTGAAGCCCATACGTGCCTCTTCTCAGATCCTTAAAATAACCATGCAATACCTGATCCCAAATGTTATACATGTTACATTTAAAATTGCTTCTTTGATAATAATACCTAGTTATTTCTTTATAAATTCAGAAGAGAAATAATAATTCACTACTATTTGCTGACTGATTAGATAACAAAGGTTGTACAAACCTGGTCATTTCCAGCCCTCTTTTTCAGTAATTTAAGCTATTTTGAAGTTGCTTGTATAAGATGTGATAAAGCTCCACAGGCTCACAAATAATCTTTCCATGACTTTGATTTTACAGGTTGTTTTTTTAAAATTATAACACTATATAAATGATGGCAGCGTGCGACAAAGTAAGGCACACATTTTCCTATGTGGTTTTTATTTCTCTTGCAAATTTGCAAAGAAATGAAGGTCATGCACTTTTTAAGGTTAAACCAGTTTGGGTGGCAAAATTAAGCAGATGTGTAACTCTCTCCCATGGAAACCAATGGGCCTTGGAAATGATTAACTTTGGTTCACAGTAAAGGGCATAACTAAACCAAAGAGCTTATTAAAAGCATACTGATTTTATATCAATTTAACAGACATGATTCTCCTCTCAGTATCTTAGGAACTGTAACTTTATGTGCGTGTTGAGAATTCTTTGCTAGACTTCCCTGCCTCCTGATATGCATGAATCTTTTGGACCAGGTTAAAATTTGATCTTGTCTGCAACATGTTTCCAGCAGGTATTAAGGTTTCGTTTTCATGGCTGGCAGCCATTTATAGACCTTTCCTCCATGAATTTATCTAATCCCATTTAAAACCATTTTAAGCGAATGCCCATTGGACAGCCATTTTTATCAATTACCCATGAGTGATATGAAAAAAATAAAATCATACCCAAACAATTGAATCCACATTGGGATAGTGCTTTACTCGCTCTGAGTCTTGCTGCTCTCCACTGTCGCCCTGATATGACCAGAGAGCTACACTGCAGCTCATCAATCCAGAGATGCACATTGATTTCGGGAGCCAACAAATACGTGGGCAGCCTTAGGTCGGTTAGACTGGACAGCATCTTTGATGAAGCAGATGTTCTACATTGCAGATATACAACCTGCATGGTGGAGACTCATATGTGGACTCTTATATCCCCACAGGTTTGTGTTGATGAATTTTAGCAGCATTGACATACACTGCTGCCACCTCACCTTTCCTCTTCTTCCTTCCTTATTGTCTGCTTTGTTCTACTGCTATTGCTTCTCTGAACTGTCTCCCATCTCCAACGGTCCCTGCCATAGCTTCTCACTTTCCTTCCTCCCAAGCAATATACTGCCATCTTTCTTACCTTCTCCTTTACAAACCTTCCTCTTTGCTCTCCACATTCTTTTTTTTTAAAATCTTGTCTCCACTGTCAAAATCCTGATGGGCCCCTGTCCTTTGTAACGTGGTCCTGTCCCCTTCACACTCTGGCACCTTATTCAAAGGTGCTTATACAGCCCTTGGCCTGCCCTTGTTCTAGAGGCAAGCCAGGCCAAGCTTCCTGGAATGCTATACAGTACCAGATAATGATTAATTTAGATGTAATGTTACACCATTATTTGACAAGATTGAACCTGGGAAAGTGTCTGTCTAATGCATTTCCCTCCTTTTTCAGTGAAACTGCTACAAAGGAATCAGAAACATCTGCTTCCATTTCAATGAACCATGATTTTTTATTGGCTAGGTTTTCAATTTCTCTAAGCCATGTTGGCTTGTTTCGTTATTGCTTGGCTCGTGTTCAAACTAGGCCACTTCGTTTCAAAGCATATTCATTCATTTTGGCTTGCTCCTCAACTCATTATTAATGGTTATCTAATGGAACAGACATTAATTGCATTTTTTTTTTTAAAAAGTAGAGCTTTCAGATTGCTACATCAAATGAAGAGCAAAGAGGATGTGCTCAGAAAGGAAAGTGGCTGCAATCACCTACCTGGCACAGAAAGTTGGGAGAACAGGGAAATTTTCAGGGTGGGGGTCATGGTAGCTGGCACTTCAGACCGGACTTCTGGGAAGATGCTGCTAAAGCACCCCAATCCAGACCGATGGCTAGAGTCCAGCCTCTAACAGGGCAGGAACACCTTAAGGATGCAGTGCAGAAAAGCTCTTAATATGGGACAAATTAGAGAAAGCAATGGGTGGATTGTCCTGCCTTCATTTCCCATTGAGTGTCCCTTGTTGGCAAAGGAAACACCCACTCTCCTTAATGTGTGACAGGGCAAGGAAGAATGAGTGAAGACAGCAAATTTAGCCACCTCAAACTGTCTAACAGGTTTCATAACTGTGAGCTGTCAGGTCATTTCTGAGCATGGGTTTAGCACTTTTTTGAAAGAGCATTAATACCATATCTCAAATTAGACTGCAGGAATAGAGGAGTTGCAGGATGCATTGGGGGCACCCTCCCACCTCATCTCACACCTCTCTTCTGTGTCTCTGGCCTTTCAGCTGGACTAAGAATTACATGGAAGGGCAGTGAATGAAACAAGCCAGCTTCAGTTTCAACTAGCACTGTGAAGAAACTGCAATGTTGGCAGTGAGTAACCGTTGCTGGCAGCCCCAGAAAGTAGCTGTAGAGAGTAAGGAAGATGACCTTGATGGAGCTATGCAGACTCTGTTGCCAAGACAATGGGGGCTAAATCACTTTTTAAGTCCAGAGGGTCCAAATAACATTTGGAAGTGGCTCAAGCAGAAGCCTCCCTAATTCACTGAACTATAAGGAGGAGGACTGTAGCTTGAATCAATTTTCTCAGTGGAAACGTTTCGCTCCTTATCCAAGGAGCTTCTTCAGTCTGAGCAAAGTTGGTAAGGGAATCCTAAATATGTTTCTAGGTGGCTGTGTGACCTAGCACCTGGGGCTAGGTCATGGTTATTTTGAGATGTTATTTCTAAGTCCCTTTATCATCTAAAGGAGGGACTTAGAAATAACATCTCAAAATAACCATGACCTAGCCCCTGGTGCAAGGTCACACAGCCACCTAGAAACATATTTAAGGATTCCCTTACTAACTTTGCTCAGACTGAAGAAGCTCCTTGGATAAGGAGCGAAACGTTTCCACTGAGAAAATAGAAATCCAGTTGACATGATTCAAGCTACAGGCAATTCCACCTGGATGACTGAGAACCTTCATAGATATAAGGAGGAGGAAGAAGAGGTACAGCACCATCAGACTTGCAAGATTATGTTGTTACAGGTAGTCCTTGGTTAACAACTGCCCTGTTTAGCAACTGTTCAAAGTTACAATGGCGCTGAAAAAGTAACTTTACGATCGGTCCTCAAACTTATGACAGTCACAGTGCCCCATGTTCATGTGATTGCCATTTGCAAGCTTCATACCCAGCTTCCAACAAGCAAAGTCAATGGAGAAGCTGGCAGTAAAATTGTGGTCAAATGATGTCTCACTGAACGAGCACGGGTGATTCACTTAACGACTGCAAAACTGATGCTGTTAAGTCTGGCATTGTCACATGATGTTTCACTTAACAACCATGTCACTTAGCAATGAAGTTGCAGGTCCCAATTGTTGTCATTAAATGAGGATTATCTGTATATCCGATCTCAATAAAAGTAGCTGTTGACATCCTGTGGAGTTGATCTCATGGTCCAGTCTACCTAGTGGGGATGCCAGTAGCCTGTGGATGCGAGAGGTAGAGGGACAGAAGGATGAGACAGGGGTGCAAAAGTATGGCCTGGAGGCCATAGGTTGCTCACCAGCATTTATTTTGTGGTCCTTTCAGTTTGGAAGCAAGGGAGAAACATTTTCCTCACTTTTGGTGGTGGTTCTAGAGATTGGCCAAACTTAAGTTCAGCAATTCTGAGGTAAAATGAACAGCCATTCCAATGAAATCAGAGACGAGCTTACCCACTTCTGCTACAAATTGTGGTAGGATCTGCTGCAACTTTAAACTGCTACAACTCCAGACTTGAGCAGACTTTAATCCTACTGGCTCTAGTTGGGCTAACTGAATGCCAGCAGCAAACCTCAAGAATGAAATTATAGATGGTGAAATGTTACAGAAACGCTACAGAGATTGTATATCCTTGGACATTGCTTGGATACTCCATGGGGAGACATCTGAATCCAAGTAGTACCCAAACACTCCAGGGTAACCCAAGGAGAGATTCAGTGAAGGGGAAGGAAAAAGCAAAGAACCACTCTGTATCTACGGGATTTTGTTCCATCACATACAGAGTACTTTTAATATTCAGTGCTTATAGAAAATGCTGTTCCTGGAACACTTTGATTCAAATACTCCAAATCTTTAATGGAATTTCCTATTTCCTCTACAGCTGCCAAGCTGCTGAGTTTTGTAGACATCCTCCCAGCAGACAGAAAAGAAATAAAAATCTGAATCTACTATAGCTCTCCAGAAGCTGGGCTACAAAAGAAAACCTTAGGAGGTCTCAGTACTTAACCATATGTGAAATCAAATGAACAAGCTACTAGCATTAGCTATGAACATACAGTGATAAGGTGAGGATGCATTTCAGATCAGTCACCTCCTGGTGTTTCCATTATGGAAGTGGTTGCCACTGCCTTCTACCAACCAGAAGGAAGTCAACGGTCATGGGATTCTCCAGTCATGGGATTCTCCAGGGGTTCCCACATACAAGTACTAACCAAGGCTGACCCTACTTAGCTCCTGAGATTCGCCAAGGTCAGTTAGGTGTTGCTGCCTGCTGAGGCTATTAGACCAGCTAGGAAATGGAAACACAATATTCAGCAGCTACCTGTTATAATCCATAAAAATAGCCCCACTAATGCCTGCAGGTTTCAAAAGTGGACATAAATGGAGCTATTTACTAGGACTCCATTATACTCTTTCACAGGTAATGTGACTGATTCTTTTTATAAAATTTTCACTCAAGTTAGCAGCCCCTGTATGTTCAAAGGCAACTGGGAAATATTACAAGTCTCGAACTTTACTCATTGTTATTCTGGAAAAGGCAGATTCTTTTTTGATGCAACTTTTCTTACAACAGTGTACACTAAGGAAGGCAGGAAGTTTCCTCAGTAGAGAGCTGTAAGATATACAGACGTAGCAAGCTAGAGATAATTTGTTCTACAAATTTGTGAGTGGGTCCTCATCCCCATAAGATGCTTCAGATTCAATAATGCATGCTATGAACAGATGGCCAGAATATCAATCACTTGGTCTGTTGTTTCATTAGAATGAACACTGGACTAAAGCCCTTGACAATGACCGGATCAGGAAGCTTCCTTTTCAAGCTGCCACACCTGTGGAGCAGAACAAGTTCTGATGAATGTCCTCAAGAGAAATGTCACTGTACATCTATAGAATGGGCATACTTTGGCTAAAACTAAATCCATCCTTGGCTGGTTTTAGCTCTTTGCATGATATGTTCCCCTCCATAGAGGGGACTGCCATGAGAACATAACCCGTAAACTGCCATGAGAATACAACCATGTCTTTGTTTTTTTTTGTTTTTTACTTATTTATGAATTACAAGTACTGCTGGGCTGCTTCAATAAAGCTGATTTAAGTGGCTTACAAAAAAACCCAAAACATATATAACAAATACAAATATTACAATGCAAATTAACCATCATTCAATTAAGTATAACATTAATCCTGAGAAAGCCACAATAAACAGTGCCATACACATCTTAAGAATATACCTATTGTGTCCTTAACCGCTGAATGCATACTATAACATGCTATATTTTGGTTTTCAATATTTATAGTTTATATCTTGGGGTTTGCAAATCACTCTATAAGCTTTAGAGAAAAATGCTATACACACTTTTTAAAATAAATAAGTGTGATGTTCTATAATTACAGAGAGATTCTTCCACAGCTTTCAAAAATACTTAAGTATTTAGCAAAGAAAACCAGCTTTGCATTTTCCCACTGCAGAGCTTGAATTGGCAACAGTCTGTTCAATGCTTCTGACAACCCAACCATATCACATCTGTTTCCTTTTCCTAAATTCCCACATCAGGTGAGGCACAAACACTTGAAGAGACTTTCAGCTTGGACTTCCAGTGGGGACATGGTGGACTGAACAGCTGTGCCCGCGGGCTCAGCGGGCAGAACTGACAATGCGGCAGTTTTTTGGGGCTCAGGCAGGTTTTCCTGAAGCCCAGGAGTGTTTTTCTGGAAAAATGAAAACATCTGGAATCACCCCATATGTCCACCGGATAGCTGCTTGCAGCCAGAAGATCGCAAACAGCGTTCACATTCGACCAGTAAGAGCTAGCTGGGAGGCTGGGACGTCACCATTTTCCAAGCTGCTCTGTAGCCTTAAAGGAACACTAAGACCGGCCACCCCATTTCTAAATCACCCAATTTATATTTCTTTTAAGTACGTGTACCCTAAGAGAGGCTTTCTACAGCAAGGAGAAGCAGGTTCTCTTGGTGCTTATCATTATTTTGGGGATCAATTTTTTTAAAAAAATCTTTTAAAGTTTTGGACTTTGTTTTCCATCCAAATATTAAGGAGTATTGAGAGTAAATAATTGTCTCCCTGTTATTATTTTTGTACTAAATTTGAAGATATTGGCATTTTCCTACATGTTGAATTGGCTGTTTTGAACTTTCAGTTTTCTGCTTCTACTTTCCCTGGGGAACTGTCTGCATATCTCACTTTTGCTTATGTAAACACATTCCGGAATTCTTTCATATCTTTGACTTTCACTGGTTAAGCTCGTAGGGGGCACCATAATCTACTGCTTGAGACATGAAGGATTTTAAACAGACTTTCTCCGACTTCCAAGAAGATTTTAAACAGATTCTTTCTGATTCCTACCAAGTTTTTATGCAAGGCATTCAGGACATTGTGGAAAACATGAGGTCTAAAATGTGTCGCCTGGTTGGGGATGTCATGGATGAAACTGAGGAATTTAACAGCGACAGAAATGTCTCTTCTAAGAGTGAGATTGGGACTTCTGTTGAAATGCTGGATGAAGATTGGATAGTCGAGTTGGAGAAATTTAAGGGAGAGAGCGAGTTGCGAGCCATAAGTGAAATTGATCTTCTGATGGAACACCATGGGAAAGAAGGGGTTATTATGTATTGGAGGTCTCCTGAAGAGAAGTCAGATTTTTGAGGGGGGCAGTTGGGCCATTCGATTTTTTAAAGAAAAAAGCTCTGTGCACATTGTGGGAATGCTCTGGTTTATTTTGAAGTGGGATAAAGGTCTAAGAATATTTATCTGGATTGCTTTTAGGGTTTGGCTGATTTCATTTATCTTTAACGATTTGGATTAAGATTATTAAGGTATAATAAAAAATAATAAATGTCTGGTTTTGGGTTTAATATGATTAATATTATGAAAATTGTTGTATTATCAAGTACAGTGGCAGACAATTTATATGTTTTTTAGTTTGATCTTTATTATAGTAGACAGGAATGTATAGAATGGTAGTAGGAAGGAAATAAATAAATAAATAAATGTTATCTTTGGGGGGGAAGTTGATTAGGAGGTTTATATTTTTTTCTTTTCTTTTAATATAAGGGGAGGAAGCAACTGTATTTAGTGATTTTTATAATGTGCCAATGGAATGATTTATAGAAATAATGTGATTTTGGTTTAATATGGAGTGAGGGATTGATTATGGAAAATTGTTGTGTATCCTTGCTGTTAAAAGTCAGAAGTCACCTCTTTTTATAATTTTGAAAAAGTTTCTCTTGTGTTTCTACACTTTTTTAGTTTTTTTTCTTTGTAGTTTTTTGTTTTTCTGTAGCTTTTATCTTTGCTTGAAACCTAATAAAATTCTTATAAAAAAGAGACTTTCAGCTTAAAACAGGGCCTAACAAAGCAAACTAAATCTCTCCCTTGGATTAATAGTCATAATAACCACAGGGGGAATCTTTCCCCACCACAGTGTTCTCCTGAACAATATTAAGGCTTTTTGATCATTTATAAAAACTTGTCTGTTGCCTTTCAGCCAAATGTGACTCAAGGCAGATCACAATTTTAAAAGAAACAACATATTCCGAGTACTGTACAGGAAAGATCACATAGGCTACACGATGTAGTACTCATGTAGTGATGAAAACTTATCACAACCTGCATAAGTACTCAGCAGTAAAGGAAAAGAGACCCAATGTTGTGTAGTAGTTAAGGTCTTGAACCGAGACCAGAGAGTAGGGCTGTGCAGCAGGTTTCTTTATGTTTTTATTTGCTGGCTGAACAGTCGAGAAAATTATAGGTGGGCAACCTAACTATCTCCAGCAAAGGAGATCGTTACCTTGTCGTGGTGCTGGAGCTTGAGCACCTCAATGAAACCATGAGCTAAACCGTGAAGGGACACCCAAGACGGGAAGGTCATGGCAGAGAGGTCAGACTAAATACAATCCCTGGGGAAGGTAATGGCAACCCACCCCAGTATTCTTGCCATGAAAACTAAATGGATCAGTACAACCAAAGATATGTCGGTATACCATCGGAAGATGGGACTCCCAGGTCGGAAGATGGTCAAAATGCTACTGGGGAGGAACAGAGGATTACATTCCAGAACCTGGAATGTAAGATCTATGAGCCAGGGCAAATTGGATGTGGTTATTGGTGAGATGTCAAGATTAAATATAGACATTTTAGGTGTCAGTGAACTGAAATGGACTGGAATGGGCCACTTCACATCAGATGACCACCAGATCTACTACTGTGGACAAGAGGACCACAGAAGAAATGGAGTAGCCTTCATAATTAATAATAAAGTGGCTAAAGCAGTGCTTGGATACAATCCAAAAAACGATAGAATGATCTCAATTCAAATTCAGGGTAAGCCATTTAACATCACAGTGATCCAAATATACGCCCCAACCACAGATGCTGAAGAAGCAGAAGTAGATCAGTTCTATGAGGATCTGCAGCACCTACTAGATAATACACCAAAAAGAGATGTTATTTTCATTACAGGAGACTGGAATGCTAAGGTGGGTAGTCAGACGACACCTGGAATTACAGGCAAGCATGGTCTGGGAGAACAAAATGAAGCAGGACATAGGCTGATAGAATTTTGCCAAGACAACTCACTGTGCATAACAAACACTCTCTTCCAACAACCTAAAAGACGACTTTATACATGGACTTCACCAGATGGTCGACACCAAAATCAGATTGACTACATCCTTTGCAGCCAACGGTGGCGGACATCTATACAGTCGGTAAAAACAAGACCTGGAGCTGACTGTAGTTCAGATCACGAACTTCTTATTGCAAAATTTAGAATCAGACTAAAGAGAATAGGGAAGACCCACAGATCAGTTAGATATGAGCTCACTAATATTCCTAAGGAATATACAGTGGAGGTGAAGAATAGATTTAAGGGACTAGATTTAGTAGATAGGGTCCCAGAAGAACTATGGACAGAAGTTCGCAACATTGTTCAGGAGGCGGCAACAAAAAATGTCCCAAAGAAAAAGAAAACCAAGAAGGCAAGATGGCTGTCTGCTGAAACACTGGAAGTAGCCCAAGAAAGAAGGAAAGCAAAAGGCAACAGTGATAGGGGGAGATATGCCCAATTAAATGCAAAATTCCAGAGGTTAGCCAGAAGAGATAAGGAATTATTTTTAAACAAGCAATGTGCGGAAGTGGAAGAAGACAATAGAATAGGAAGGACAAGAGACCTCTTCCAGAAAATTAGAAACATCGGAGGTAAATTCCAGGCAAAAATGGGTATGATCAAAAACAAAGATGGTAAGGACCTAACAGAAGCAGAAGAGATCAAGAAAAGGTGGCAAGAATACACGGAAGATCTGTATAGGAAGGATAATAATATTGGAGATAGCTTTGACGGTGTGGTCAGTGAGTTAGAGCCAGACATCCTGAAGAGTGAGGTTGAATGGGCCTTAAGAAGCATTGCTAATAACAAGGCAGCAGGAGACGATGGTATCCCAGCTGAACTGTTTAAAATCTTGCAAGATGATGCTGTCAGGGTGATGCATGCCATATGCCAGCAAATTTGGAAAACACAAGAATGGCCATCAGATTGGAAAAAATCAACTTATATCCCCATACCAAAAAAGGGAAGCACTAAAGAATGTTCAAACTATCGAACAGTGGCACTTATTTCACATGCCAGTAAGGTAATGCTCAAGATCTTGCAGGGTAGACTCCAGCAATTCATGGAGCGAGAATTGCCAGATGTACAAGCTGGGTTTAGAAAAGGCAGAGGAACTAGAGACCAAATTGCCAATATCCGCTGGATAATGGAGAAAGCCAGGGAATTTCAGAAAAACATCTATTTCTGTTTTATTGACTATTCTAAAGCCTTTGACTGTGTGGATCATAACAAATTGTGGCAAGTTCTTGGTGGTATGGGGATACCAAGTCATCTTGTCTGCCTCCTGAGGAATCTGTATAACAACCAAGTAGCAACGGTAAGAACAGAGCATGGAACAACGGACTGGTTTAAGATTGGGAAAGGAGTACGGCAGGGTTGTATACTCTCACCCTACCTATTCAACCTGTACGCAGAACACATCATGCGACATGCTGGGCTTGAGGAATCCAAGGCTGGAGTTAAAATCGCTGGAAGAAACATTAACAATCTCAGATATGCAGATGATACCACTTTGATGGCTGAAAGCGAGGAGGAGTTGAGGAGCCTTATGACGAAGGTGAAAGAAGAAAGTGCAAAAGCTGGGTTGCAGTTAAACCTCAAAAAAACCAAGATTATGGCAACGAGCTTGATTGATGACTGGCAAATAGAGGGAGAAAAAGTGGAGGCAGTGACAGACTTTGTATTTCTAGGCGCAAAGATTACTGCAGACGCTGACTGCAGCCAGGAAATCAGAAGACGTCTACTTCTTGGGAGGAGAGCAATGGCAAATCTTGATAAAATAGTTAAGAGCAGAGACATCACACTGACAACAAAGGTCCGCATAGTTAAAGCAATGGTATTCCCTGTAGTAACCTATGGCTGCGAGAGCTGGACCATAAGGAAGGCTGAGCGAAGGAAGATAGATGCTTTTGAAGTGTGGTGTTGGAGGAAAATTCTGAGAGTGCCTTGGACTGCAAGAAGATCAAACCAGTCCATACTCCAGGAAATAAAGCCAGACTGCTCACTTGAGGGAATGATATTAAAGGCAAAACTGAAGTACTTTGGCCACATAATGAGAAGACAGGATACCCTGGAGAAGAAGCTGATGCTAGGGAAAGTGGAAGGCAAAAGGAAGAGGGGCCGACCAAGGGCAAGATGGATGGATGGTATTCTGGAGGTGACGGACTCAACCATGGGGGAGCTGGGGATAGTGACAGCCGACAGGAAGCTCTGGCGTGGACTGGTCCATGAAGTCACGAAGAGTCGGAAACGACTGAACGAATAAACAACAACAAAAAACCTAACTATAGGCTGGGTTGGTTGGGTGCCTGGGTGCTAAATGCAGCCCTTGCAGACTTTTCTCAGTGGGTAATATTTCAACAGTAGAGCACAGTCTGTTGTTTTCCATTATCTTGGTAAGTCCTTTAAGCTAGTTTTCTTCAGCCTGAGGTCCTGCAGATGCGTTGGATTTCAATTCCATAATTCCCCAAGCATCATGTCCTAAAGTGTTAGCCCTTTAAGGAAGTCCAGGCAGGAAACCAAAACCATGAGTACTAACACTACCTTTATTGTAAGGTTACAGTAACAGAATCTTACAAGTCTGAAAGCGCTTCCCCTCTCCCTTGCCTTTACTTTCCAGAAAACTAGGGAGGGTCCCTTCTGAGACGCTTTCTCCACCCCCATCCCTGCTGTGGGCTGAGATATCTCTTGTCCAACCATTGCCCTAGCTGCAGCTCTTCCTCCTGTCTCCCAAGGTTATTCTCACAGCCCATTACGTCAAGCCATTAGGTTGGCAAAGCTTGCCTAGGGCAGCTGTTTTTCTACTTACAGCAAAGGTAAGGTTATTAAAGTAGTTAATTAGCTGAAGTCAGGATGACCACATGTGGGTTGCAAAAATCCAGATACCCATTTAATGGCAGCAAAAAGATGGGCCCTCTGAAATGAGGTCCCCCTGAGACCTGTGGCTCCCATCCTGATGGTATTCTCGAAGGCCTTAAAGACCTGACTGTTCTCCTGGGCCTTGGGATAGGCTGGATGGAGCTTCTTGCGGGATGTGTTTTTATTTATTTATCTATTTATGGCCACCCATCTCAAATACATGATTCTAACAATATTTAAAATAGTAGTTTTATAGATGTTTTCCTGTTCAGTGACCAAATTTGCATCTTGTTGTTCATTTTGCATTGTGTTATTTTATTTTTATTCTGTCTTGCTATATTGTGAGCTGCCCAGAGTCGCTGGGAGCCAGACGGCACCTAAATTGAATAAATAAATAAATACGTTAAAAAGAAACCTGTATCTAAGATCACACTGACAACAGAGGTCCGCATAGTTAAAGCAATAGTATTCCTCATAGTAACCTATGGCTGCCAGAGCTGGACTATAAGGAAGGCTGAGCGAAGGAAGATAGATGCTTTTGAACTGTGGTGTTGGAGGAAAATTCTGAGAGCGCCTTGGACTGCAAGAAGACCAAACCAGTCCATACCCCAGGAAATAAAGCCAGACTGCTCACTTGAGGGAATGATATTAAAGGCAAAACTGAAGTACTTTGGCCACATAATGAGAAGACAGGATACCCTGGAGAAGATGCTGATGCATCCCCAGCTCCCCCATGGTTGAGTCTGTCACCTCCAGAATATCATCCATCCATCTTGCCCTTGGTCGGCCCCTCTTCCTTTTGCCTTCCACTTTCCCCAGCATCAGCATCTTCTCCAGGGTATCCTGTTTTCTCAAAAGAAAATATTGTACTTTTCTTGTATTTAAAGTGTTGTCCTGTTTTTGTTGTTATTATTGTTATTGTTGTTATTGTTCTGTTCTAACTGTTTGTAAGCCACCCAGAGTCATCCATATGAGATGGGCAGCTATATAAATTTCAAGTATAAAAACATAAAATCATTTTTGTTGGCAAACGATAATCAATCACATTCACATTTAACCAAAATATTGTATATCCGTTGCCTTGCCACCCCATTTCCCGGCTTCTCATCCTTCCATCCGGTTGCCTTCTCTCTCCCTATACTTCCAATGGCAGTCTTTAAAGAAAGGCTTTCGTTTTGTGCTATTGGGGAGCTTCTTTCAGATTCATCTCTGCAGATGCAGCCGTGTCTCCTGCTGCTTAAATTGACACTTCTGAAGGAAGCAGCCTTGGAGGGACCAACTAGGGCTGTCGCTTCCAGAAGTGTCAATTTGGTTCAGGCCGGGATGGTGTCACAGCTGCAAAAGAAGAAAAGAGGCATTAAAAAAACCCTTAGAAAAACAGTTGTATAAGATCAGACAGAAAGGAAGACTTTGGGGAGGGGGGGATGACAAAAGAAGATCCAGGAAAAGGGAGAGAAAGGCAAGAAAAGAGGTGAAAAGGAATGGCAAGCAGAAACAGCCCACAGTGCAAAGAATGATGCAATGAATTATCAGTAGGACAAAGTGCTCAGTAAAAGTTGATATACCAGGAAACGTAGCAGTCCACTGGAATTACATTTGCCCCTTTTAAGGTCCATCATAATAAGGACCTGTGAACAAGACCTACTCCGATTAGGCTCGCTTCTTTAACAGGGCTGAGGTTCAGGGAATGTGTGCATGTGCCTAAGGAGGCTGGTATTACCAAATATGTGTCTTGAATATCTTCTGAGCTACAGATATTATGCACTCTTATGCATATGTGAGCCAAATCCATGCATCGTTTTATAATATTATTATTATGGTTGGTCGCACAGTCAGCCAGATGTTTAGACTGGATTTGGCATTTTTGTCCACCTATCGAGTTCTTCCCAAGGACCTGGGATAGGCAGATGTTCATCATCGTCATCATCATCCAATTTGGCCATGTTTGAACTCTCTGGGAAGCAGCCATCTGTGTATACTGTGAGGCCTAACAGTCTAGTTCAATTAATATGACATACACAATGTCACACTTTCTACTTTGTCATTAATAACTCCATTTCTTTGGGATGACTTAAACAGTAGCAAACTCCAGGAATGGGTAGTTCATATATTGCCCTTTTTAGTGAATTTGCAAGCATTGGAATCTATAAGCCCCATGCCTTTTCTATGTGCCAGAGCTCAGAGAAAATTTATTGCTTGAAATGCGTCTCAGGATGTGCTCACACGGTGTTAAGAGCAATATAAAACTGACCTCAACCTGCACAAAATCCACTCTCTACAACCAAACCCTGTCCTACAACAGAAGAACATAGCTTAAAGATTTGCACCAGAAGGTTCTCAAACTTACCGTACTCACCCAACAAAATGAAAAAGCAGACCAAAGTCAGATTGGTATTAAGAAATGATTTCCTACAGGGTAGGCCTGGAAGAGAAGACAACAGAAAGCAACTTATCTTTTCTTATAGTTCTCATCAAAATCCAGACAAAACTCCCTGAGCTCCAACCCCCCCTTGTACAATTTCTCTTCCATTTCACAACCTTTGGAAATAGGTGGAGGCTACGGAGCCTGGTGGAGGCTGTGGAGGCGACGGAGCCTGGTAACGACCAGCAGAGCTGCTGGAGTTGCCGGGGCTTGCGGCCCGGTGGGGCTCGACGGAGCCAGGTGGAGGCTGCGGAGCCTGGTGGAGGCCTCGGAGACGGCGGAGCCTGGCGACCAGCGGAGCTGCCAGAGTCGCGGACCAGTGTGGCTGGACGGTTGACGGTTGGGGGAACCGGTGGCCTGCCCAGACGGAGCGGCGTTGTGCAACGAAGTCCAATGGGCCCGTCAGACCTGGGGGGCCCTATGACGGGGTGGATGGTTGTGGAGGCTTTGACCTCAGCAACCACAAAAAGGACGCCTACAGCGGCCAGTAGAGGCCAATTAGATCTGGCTCAAAGAGCCGGCTCAGTGACCCCACAAAGACTGAAGAACTTGGGGAACTTGAGAACTGTGGAGCCGGGGCCTGTGGAGGCCGGTGGAGGCCTGTGGAGGCCTATAGAGACCATTGGAGGCCGGCTGGCACTGGAATCGGTGGTGGACTTGAAATCTGGCCCTGGAATTGGGGTGCCCCAAAAAAAGACGGACTCATTTTATTTTATTGTTATCTGGACTCCACTATTGAAACCAAGATCGTTCAATAGTTGTTGCTTGCGAGTCATTTGAAGGACGACCACCCCTGTTGTCAGGGCGGCAGAAATCCCGGGGTCTCTTGTGTGAGTGTGGTTTCCCCCCCCCCGTGAGTGGGAGGCGCGGGTGGGGGGCCTAGGATTGTATGTGTGTGAGAGAGTACCTATCCCTGAGTGAGAGACAGGGTAAGTAGGAGTGACTGTTTGCCCCCTTGTGGCTAGTGAGAGAGGCCACAGGGGGCATAGGTTATATAAATTTAATTAATTAAATAATTTTAAATTTAATTAAATAATTAAATAGTGGTTGGATGATGAATGGAAGGGGCGGTTGGGGCTTACCAGCGCCGAGAGCTTCGGTTGGTTGCGCTGGTGGCCTACGACTGCCCAGGAGGATTGAGAGTGGAAGGATGGATGCATGGAAGAGACCCCTGCCTAGTTCCAGGTTTTCGAGGGATTCGGGAGTGGAGGCGACCGGATCAGGAAACTCTGGGGACTATAATGTGGGCAATCCGATCGAGGTGGTGACGGGCAGGAGATATTGTGACGGGAACCAGAGGACAGGCCATCTTCGGGGAAGGCGCCCCCGGTGTTTAGTACCGGTGGTGCGTTCCGGTCCTCCGAGTTCAACCCCAGGTTCTGAACAGCGGATCCTTGAGGGCCCCGGCTTCCGGCTGCTGCTACTCAACGCCAGGTCAGTAAACAACAAAGCCCCTCTCATAAGTGAATTGATCACGGAGAGAGGGGCTGACCTGGCATGTATTACTGAGACCTGGCTGGGCCCAGAGGGAGGGGTAGCCCTCTCGGAGATGTGCACGGCCGGATTTCAGGTGTGGCACCAGCCGAGAGACCGGGGTAGGGGAGGAGGGGTGGCAGTTATCATCAGAGAGTCTCTGGTGGCTTTCAGGGGCCTTGCTCCACAAGTGTCCGGATGTGAGACCGTTTTTCAAGTTGGGTGCCCGAGAACAGTTGGGAGTGTTGCTATTGTACCAGCCTCCCTGCTGCGTAGCAACCTCCCTGTCTGAGCTGCTGGAGGCCGTCTCAGGGTTGGTGGTGGAGTTCCCCAAGCTTATGGTCTTGGGGGATTTTAACCTGCTGTCCCTGGGACGTGCCTCGGAAGTGGCTTGGGAGTTCATGGCTACCATGGCAGCCATGGGCCTGTCCCAGATTATTTGGGACCCGACTCGAGACAGTGGACTCACTCCGGATTTGGTTTTCTTGTCAGAGCAATGGCAAAGTGACCTGAGGGGAAAGTTAGAACTATCCCCATTGTCATGGTCAGATCACGTCCTGATATCCCTAGGATTCTCTTATGCCGCCCCACTCCGCAGGGAGGCAGGATCTATTCGATTGGTCCGCCCCCAGTGACTTATGGATCCATTGAGGTTTCAGAGGGAGCTGGGGGTAATACCCGAGGATCTGCTGCACGGTCCAGCGGAGGCATTGGCCGCAATCTGGAATAAGGAAGCGGCCGGTGCCTTGGACAGGATCGCGCTGATGCGACCTCTCCAACCCCATTCGACCCGTCACTCCCCGTGGTTTACGGAGGAGTTGAGGGTCTTGAAGAGGGTGAAGAGACGTCTAGAGCGCCGCTGGAGAAAGACGAAGACGGAACTCGACCAAACACAATCTAGAGCCGCTATTAGGGCCTACCCTGTGGCGGTAAGAGCGGCGAAACGTGATTATTTCTCCGCTCTTATTGTGTCCGCAGAATGCCGTCCGACGGCCCTGTTTAAGATTACTCGATCCCTCTTAGGTAGGGTGGTAGTGACCACCCACCTACAGGGCCGTGCGGAAGAATTTTCTGAGCATCTGCAGGATAAAATCGCTCGGATTCGGTCTAAGTTGGACTCCATGCGTGGAATGCAGTCTGGGGAGATGCTGGGAGAGCGGTCTTGCCCTGTTATCTGGGAACGATTCGATCCTGTTGGACCTAAGGAAGTGGACAGGATCCTTCGAATTGTTAATTCCACCACATGTCATTTAGATCCCTGCCCTTCCTGGCTGGTAAAATCGGCCAGGGAGGTGACAGGTGGATGGGTCCAGGCTATGATTAACACATCCTTGTTGGAGGGGGTGGTTCCAACGGCCTTCAAGGAGGCATTGGTACACCCCCTCCTCAAGGAGCCATCCCTGGACCCTACCATCCTGGACAATTTTCGTCCAGTCTCCCACATTCCCTTTTTGGGAAAGGTGGTTGAGAAAGTGGTGGCGTTGCAACTTCAAAGGACCCTGGATGAAGCAGATTATCTAGACCCTTTTCAGTCAGGTTTCAGGCCGGGACATGGGATGGAGACTGCATTGGTCGCGCTTACGGATGATCTCTGGCGGGAGCGGGATGGAGGTAGTGCATCCATCCTTGCTCTCTTAGATCTCTCAGTGGCTTTCGATAACATTGACCATGGTATCCTTTTGGGGCGGCTTAGGGAGTTGGGGGTGGGCGGCGTAGTTTTGCACTGGTTCACCTCCTTCCTCCAGGGCCGCTCCCAGTCGGTGGTGGTAGGGGAGGAGAGATCTGGCCCGCAACCGCTCCTATGTGGGGTGCCGCAGGGGTCGGTTCTCTCTCCTCTCCTATTTAACATCTACATGAAACCGCTGGGTGAGGTCATCCGACACCATGGGATGAGGTATCATCAGTATGCGGATGATACTCAATTGTATATCTCCATCCCTGGTGAGGTAAGTGATGCAGTGTCCACCCTGTCCCAGTGCCTGGGGGCTGTGATGGCCTGGATGGGGAACAACAGGCTTCAGTTGAACCCTGGTAAGACCGAGTGGCTGTGGATTGATGGCTTAGCATCTTCTGGGAAATTATCATCTTTGGTTCTCGATGGGGTAGCACTACCCCGTTCGGAACCCGTGCGTAATCTGGGGGTCCTTCTAGACTCACGACTCCTGCTCAAAGAGCAGGTGGCAGTCGTGGCTAGGAGGGCTTTCACACAACTTCGGTTAGTGCGCCAGTTACGCCCATTCCTGGATCGTGACGCCCTCCGTACAGTCACTCATGCTCTCGTCATCTCCCATGTAGATTATTGCAATGCGCTCTACATGGGGCTACCCTTGAAGACTATCCGGAAGCTACAGCTGGTGCAGAATGCAGCCGCGTGGGCAGTTTTAGGTGCGTCAAGATCCGCACATGTAACACCGCTGCTCCGCAAGCTGCATTGGGTGCCAGTTTGCTTCCGGGTACAATTCAAGGTGTTGGTTATCACCTTTAAAGCCCTACATGGCATGGGGCCAGAATACCTGAGGGACCGTCTTATCCCCATGTTATCGACCCGCCCCACCCGGTCATTCAGAGAGGGCCTGCTACGAACCCCATCAATTAAAGAGTGTCATCTGATGGGGTCTAGGAGGCTGGCCTTCTCTGTGACAGCGCCCACACTATGGAACATCTTGCCCCCAGAGTTGAGACAGATCTCCTCCCTCCTGACCTTTAGGAAAGAGCTGAAGACCTGGTTCTGCCGCCTGGCATGGGAAGGAGGAAGGGATAGTTCCTCATGGGGGTGGCTAATCCCCTAATTTTATAACTGTCCTTCTTTTAATTATTCCATTACCATCTGGATTTTCAATTTAATTTATATTTATTGTATAATTGAGATTTTAAACCTTATTTTAACTTGTTTATTGTGAACCGCCCAGAGTTCCCCATGGGGAGAGATGGGCGGTTATAGAAATTAATTAAATAAATAAATAAATAAATAAGGCTAGCCTTTGCTCCCAGCTTCAAATAGACACTCAGGCCACATTGGCATACCCAATTATTCTTTACTACTGACCACTGTTAATAAGATAATACATTCTTCCTTTTACATTTCATTTCTCTCTGAGCCAAGTCTCTACCACCACCACATGTGTTGAAGTACCTGTAACTCAGAATTCATCATGCATCTAATCAGGGTTTCTCAACCAGGGCTCTTTGGAATCCTAGGGTTCCGTGAGAGGTCATTAGGGTTTCCTTGGGAGATCACAATTTATTTTAAAAAATTATTTCAAATTTGGGCAACTTCACATTAAAGAGGTAAGTTTCATTCTTTGTTTTTAGTTTAAGAACACTGTTAATACAGGCCTACACATGAAACGAATATAATAATTTTGTAACTTCTGGCCTATATTTGAGCCTGAATGTGCAGGGGTTCCCTGAGGCCTGAAAAATATTTCAAGGGTTCCTCCAGTGTCAAAAGGTTGGGAAAGGCTGCATCTGATGATTTAGTGCAGCAAATCTTGTACTGTAATAAATCTGTTGAGGGTTTTTTTGTGAATATCCCTGTTTCTTTGCCAGCCAATTTTACCACTACTACAAAAATGTTTATTTGCCCACTTAAACAGTGTCTAAAGCCCAACTGTTGTGAGACTGGAGCAACAAAGAATAGTAGGAAATTATATTGATGAAACAACAGCCACAGTGGCCAACATACAGTGATATAATTAGGATTTTCATTTAAAATTAAATATTTTAATTCTCCACAAAATTAAATATTCATACTATTTTAATAGAAAGTTTCTGTCCTCATTGCATAATATGGGGTGATCCATGGTCCGCATGTCCTGGTTGTTGTTGTTCATTCATTCAGTCGCTTCTGACTTTTCATAGACCAGCCCACGCCAGAGCTTCCTGTCGGCCATTGCAATCAAACACAAAATAAGAATTACACAGCAATATATTGAATTATATCAACCATGAAATCTAACCATTTAAAACTGTCCCAAAAGATCTCAGTTTTTACCACTTTCCTAAATATCTAGAAAGAAGGCATCATGTGAATCTCTGGAAGGAGGCTGGACCCTCCCTTCAAATCTCTCAATGCAGGAAACGCTCAGCATCCTCATCAGGACATGTGGACCAGATGCAGGGCTGGAGTAAGGCCAACTGATGCCCTAAGCAGAGCCCAACAATGGTACCCCTCGGCCCTTCCACTGCTTAACTGACAAGACATTATGACTCAGTAAGTGCTGAAAACTAAAGTTGAGTGTGTCAGTGAAGAGTTAAGGGCATGATATCTAGGGGAAAAAACTCTGTGGTGCCCCCCTTTCCTCAGTGCCCTAAGCATGTGCTTATTTTGCTTAACACATGACTGTTCCAAGGCTGACCAGATGGGTAGGTTGGAGCAGAAGGTCCTGAAGATACCCTGGCACCAAGCCATATAAGGCTTTAAGGTCAAAACCAGCACTTTGAATTATAGTACCTGGAAGCCTATAGCAGCTGATGCATAGCACTGGAGTCACATGCAAATAGAGGCTCTTACCCACCAAAAGGCTGTGACTGCATTTTGCACCAGCTACAGCTTCTAAGTATCTTCAAAGTTACAGTCCCACGTAGAGCACATTGCAGTAACCTATACAGGAAATGACAAGGACATGAGTGACTTTCCACCAGGACCGGCTGCAACTGGTAACCAGCCATAGCTGGCAGTAGCAGTCGTATACTTTAAACTATATGCACTTTGTAAATGTTTTTTTCCCCTGAATACTTAACATCTGAACAGATTCTTCCTTTAACTCTAAAGCTTGCGTCTCTAGCATTTTGAATTTTAGGTAGCCCATTGAAAGAAACAGCTTTACTTGTTCTGATAGATATACAAGCAAATAATGCTAATTAATGCATACATTTATACAGTGTTAAAAGGGTATAATTTTAAACTTTGAGGATATTTATTTTAAACACTTTGACATTTGTATTTGATTATAGCATATTCAAATCAGTCCCACTTCCTGTAATTATGTGCAGGACCAGAGTGTAAAAGAGTAACCTTACATCAGCTTGTAAGAGTGCAACCTCTTTTTAAAAATTATTTTTAACCCTTGTTTCTAATCATTGTCTGACTCTTTCTAGATTCCTGCAAATGAAAAGCATATTAAAAGGTGCTTAAAGTATATATAATTTTCTTTTAACTATGGAAAATTATGATATCTAGCCTCCTAGCCTTTCTTTTAATAGACATAATGGGGAGTAGTTCAAAGAGCAGTAAGTAAGGTGGAAATATTTTACACTAAATGCTTGGTCAAGTTAAGGTACATTAAACTTGCTGAATGTGCTGGTTCAGAATGGTAGTTATGAGCAACATCACAGCCTGTTATTCACATGCTGAGAAGAGTGGGGTGGGGAGAGGAGAGGAGAGGAGAGGAGAGGAGAGGAGAGGAGAGGAGAGGAGAGGAGAGGAGAGGAGAGGAGAAGAAAAATAACAGCCACTTGTTTCAGGAGAATGAACCACAGAAGGCATTGTGCGAAATTAGCAAGTGAAGCTACAGTAGCAGCAAGGAAATCATTCTTCTTAACATTACATAGCCCTAGCACTGGACTCACTCTTAGGAAACAGAAAATTATACAAATAAAAAAAGAAAGAGGGAAGACCTGGAATGAGAAGAGAATGCTGTTTTTTCAGTGTTTCTTATTTATTTTTTTAAATCACAGCTGTACCTCTTAGATTTTTAAGTGTTAATGCAGTCACCTCACAGGGTTGCTGTTGTGGGGGAAATAGGAGGCAGGAATATTGGGTATGTTTGCCGCCTTGAGTTGACACACAGACACACAGACTCTCTCTCTCTCTCTCTGTCTCTCTCTCTCTCTCTCTCTATATATATATATATAGAGAGAGAGAGAGAGAGGGAGGGAGGGAGGGAGGGAGGGGGGCAGGATAAAAATCTAATCATCGCCATCACCATCATCATCCTAGTGCTCTCCAGCCATGATGTTCAAACTACATCTGTCAGAATTCCCTAATGAATGGTGACATCCCACTCTGCATCTTTAATCCTATGGAATGCTCAGGGCTTTGGGAATAGAGACTGCCAGCAAAGGACTCACTCTTTTTGGCTTATCTACACAGCTTGGATGCCCCATCACCAGAACATTCCTAATCTCCAATTCACCATCAAAGTGACTTCAGGGTGTGTGTTTTTCCTGAAGAAGGAAAAGACAAGAGCTGACATGATGAGGACCTTCTCTCTGTACCTGGCAAGCAGGACATAAGAATGAGCCCAATGACATCAATCCATTCTATAAATTGGCTGGGAATGTGAAAGACCTGTTTCAGACTTGGCAATAGTAATCTGGATAAAAAAAAATGGTCTGATTTGATATAATAATGCTGCCTGTATGCTCCTAATGTTCACTGCAGCTACTGATCCATTGTCCAGCCGCAAGGAAAATAATACAACAGAGTCTTGAATCATTGAGTTGAACTGTGCAGCTGTGCTGCTGCTGAACAGCCTATAGAATCCCCAACAGGTAAGTGCCAATAGTTGTCAGTAATGAAGCAGGGTGCATTCCACACTATTATATGTTGTATAATTCCTACTGTATAATTTCACAGTGTGGACTATATTTAATAGCTAAACTATAAGCTATCTTTGCTGCATAATTCAGGCCTTGAGTGCAGGGCTTTCCTTTTGCACAAACTGCCATATTGGGAAATCCAGGTAAGACTTTAGGGTAGAGGATGACCTTCTGCATCTCCCTGCACTTCTGACCTGGATCAGGAATCCTATACATCTGTAATTTGCTCTGCCAAAAGGAAAAAAAATGTTGAAATGAACCAATCCTTAAGGCAACACCTATTACAGGTGAAAGGTAAAGGTTCCCCCCGCACATTTGTGCAGTCGTGTCCGACTCTAGGGGTCAGTGCTCATCTCCGTTTGTTAGCCAAAGAGCCAGCATTGTCCGAAGACGCTTCCACGGTCATGTGGCCGGCATGACGCACGCGGAACGCTGTTACCTACCCACCAAAGTGGTACCTGTTAATCTACTTGCATTTGCATGCTTTCGAATTGCTAGGTTGGCAAGAGCTGGGGCGAGTGCGGGAGCTCACTCCGCACGCAGGGCTAGGGATTCGAACCTCCGAACTTGCGATCTTCCGATCGACAAGCGTGGCGTCTTACCCGCTGAGCCACCACGCCCCTTATACCTATTACAGACCCAATACTATATTGCTGATTTGAACTGAAACGAGGGCAAAGCTGCACAACCCTCTATCATCAAATTATAATGTTTTGCACTGGCAATTCATAAACAAAACCCACATCCTGCATTCAAAGATACAGCTACATAGCCAAGGTAACAAGTAGCCCTAAGTGAAAGATACATACTGTAGCTGAAATGATTTCTTCCTGGTCACTGGAAAAAATATGGCTTTGAGAAGTGGATGCTATGCCCTAGGCAACAGTCTGATAAGACACAGCTCAGTGCGCAGGTGGGGGGAAAGCATGGGAAGCATTTCAGAAGGGACCCTCCCTAGTTTTCCAGAGACTAAAAAGAGAGGAGGGGAGAGATACTTTCAGTCTTGCAAGATTCTTTTTAATGTAACCTTACAATAAAGATAATGCTGATGTTCCTGGTTGTGCTTCTTGTCCGGACTACCTCGAAGGGCTAACGGCAAGTCTCCTGCAGAAATGCCCCTCCTGTCCTGTCCTTCCATGGCCATTTTGCCTCTGGCTGTGAGAGAGACCTGCCAAAAAGGCCTGGTCTTGTTTTCCTTTTTACACTAGAATATTGAACTCCTCCTTGATTGATAGATTTGCCAGCCAGGAATCCTGCTATTGTATATTTATTACGTCCATGTGTTGAGGAGATCATAAAGTAGGAGTTGCAGGTAAGGTACGCAGAAATACAGACCCATCTGAAATGTGGGGTGGGAGAGAGAGAAGAGGCTGTTTGCCTCACCGAAACAGTCTGAGGGGGAAACTGGCTTGAGAAAGGCAAGAAATATCCAGAGGCACAACAGCACTGAAAGCTCCTTGGTTCAGGCTGCTCTGCTTTCTGTTTCACAAACAGCTCTTCCAATCGTTCAGGCAGACTTTTGGCAGAGGGTTTGTTTGACATAGTTCCATAGATCTTCTGTTTCTTTGATAGGGCTATCAGTCCTGGGAGATGGATAGTACTGTCAGAAGAAGCATGCAGCAAATGAAATTTGTGGGTAAATAAATAATAAAAATCAAGACTCGAAACCCCCCCCCACCCCCCACCCCCTACACACACATTCAAGAGAGCAAGTGATGGTTGGTTTTCCTGTTGGCAGGAGATGCTGGCTGGGAGGCGAAAGGATGGCACGGAATCTACCAGCTACCGTTCTGAAACTACCCTGCGTTAAATTGTATAAAGAACCCCATGCCTACATAAATCTATATCCAGCTTGAAAATCTCTGGCAAACTAAAGCTTAGTCCAATATCACAGATTGTATTGATCACAACATTCTTCTTTAAAATGATCGTGATTATTAATCGAAATGACTTGAAAAAGAAGTTCAGTCTCATTGACAGCTTATGGAGGAATGTAAACTAGTGTTGAATCAAAACATTTTTGTTTGGTTTTTTAATGTCAATAAGTATTTCGTCTCTGGTGATCTTCAGCACTCGGTGCTGACTCAGTCATGATGTTTCATTCCTCTTTCATATTCTTTATTCTTCTTTGTCTGGAAGGACTGAATTGCTCTGTTCATTTCAGGCATAAAGTTAAAAATCAGTGACTGTCACTGATCCTTCCTGTGTCAACATTATCATTTAATCCCACGGGCTGGCTAGTATGACCCATGCAATTTGATCAATGCAGCCACAATGCCAGAAATGAAGATACCCCCGCCATTTTAAATGGTTTCCTTGTCATCAGGGTTTAGTATTTGCTGCAGAAACAATCACACAGTTTCACTGCTGTTCCATATTCCTTATCCTTTGATTGATGGTTTTCATCATGAAGTTCATATTCTTTAGTACTATGATGATTTTCATCTTGATTTGTCGATATTTGTCTATACTCCTATTATGAATACTGTATCATCACAGGTCATTGTAAAGAAATCATTTTACTTTTTTACCACTAATGAGAAGAACAATTGGTTGGTTTGGTTTCCACTTTTCCTCTCAGAAAAGCCCAGAGTGGTTTACAAAAGAGGATGGGGAAGAAGAGAGGCCTTAAACAAAAGCCCTCAAAATAAAACTAACAATGCTCAGAAAATCAAGAAACACAACATTTAAGTACAGTACAAAGTTCATTTGAAACAGGGTAAAGTATCCAATCTCCTTCAAGTTGAGCCCATGACCACCATGCAGTTTTCTCGGGAGGACTGTGGAAATGTTTTGCCATTACCTTCTCACAGATGTTCTTTTCTTTTCTTTTCTTTTCTTTTCTTTTCTTTTCTTTTCTTTTCTTTTCTTTTCTTTTCTTTTTTTCTTTTCTTTTCTTTTCTTTTCTTTTCTTTTCTTTTCTTTTCTTTTCTTTTCTTTTCTTTTCTTTTCTTTTCTTTTCTTTTCTTTTCTCTTCTCTTTCTTCCAAGTCTAGCCTACAGGCTTGATATTCCATGAAGATCTCCTATGCAAGTCCACCAAGGCCTAGTCCTGCTTAGCTTCCAAACCCAGACATGGGCCACGGGTTGCCACATACCGAGGATGTCAACGCAGAAAAGCAAAATAAATAACAGATACAGTTTAAGATATTTGTCTGGTCCTAGTGCCATTTTTAATCCTGTAAATGCCTGATTGAACAAGCATTTCTTCAACTATTTTATGAAAGAAGACACTTCGGGGGCCATCATTTGGGCCAGAGAGTTGTTATTGTGGTAATGACACTAAGAAGTCCCTACTCCTGGCCACTATAGGTAAAGGTAAAGGTCCCCCCCCCCGCACATTTGTGCAGACGTGTCCGACTCTAGGGGCCGGTGCTCATCTCCGTTTGTTAGCCGAAGAGCCAGCGTTGTCCGAAGACGCTTCCGCGGTCATGTGGCCGGCATGACGTGCACGGAACGCTGTTACCTTCCCACCGAAGTGGTACCTATTTATCTACTTGCTCCTGGCCACTATACAGAGAGTCAAATCCACCAAAAAGCCTTAGGAAAGCCTCTCCAGCAGATCTTCATGTACAAAGTGTATTGTATTGGGAGAAACAGTCATTTAAGTACATGGGCCATAAATAATTTGGGATTTTGTAAGCTAATAGCAATACTTTAAATTGGGCCCTGTAGTTCGCAGATAACCGGTGCAACACTCTCAGGACGGGTATTATGTGGTACTTTTCAGCCAGTGTGCTTAATAATTGAGAAGCAGGTTCCGCATTAATACAGTAGCAGTTTCCAGCTCAAGTTGAGGGTAGCCCCACACACTGTGCATATGGGGCCAAAGAAAGTAAAAGCAAAGGGGTGGTGGTGGTAAATGGCTTTTGGAAAGAATAACAACAAGAGAAGTAAAAGTACAGCTTCAGAAGTTGAATTTTCAGTGTTGTCTTTTTTATAAAATATTTTTTCTGTAATTTGTTCAGTTCTATCAAATATACTGATTTCAGAGAGAGCATCAGATTAGAGGGTGGTGAGCACAGATATAATAAAAGGAGATTTTGAAATAATAGTTGCTCCTCATGGCATGCTAGTCGAAAAAAATATATTTGAAAATTAAGTTTGAATCTAATCATGTTGACCTCAATGATGACATTGAGGGTTTTTTTTCATAGCTCACCATGAAACCATTGGGAAATTCTCAAGATAAGTAAGTAGAATAATATACAAAGAGCAGGCCTCACAAATAATCTTACTTTTATACAATTCTTTTTTTCCCTTTCAGATCACAAAATAGGAAATAGGCAATCCATAGACCAGATGAAAGAAAATCAATAAGCATGTAAAGTGAACCAAGATACTGTGAAAAGACTGAGGGAAGGAAACTATCATATTTGAAAGTTTGATTCAGGTGGGATATTCTTTTTATAACAAGTTTACTTTAGATGCTCTGGAGTTTCAAATAGCATAGCCATTTCCTTAGGCTCTATGGACATCTGAAATCAATCTGACAACCGGCTTTGAAATTTTCCTTTAGTGACATACTGTCATGTCTCCAGGCAATCTAACACAATTTAGGAATGTGTTTAAACCATCAATGAAATCTAACTATAAATGTACATGGTGTTTATGTTTTGATGAGTCTTGTTGCTGTCCCTAGTAAGTGGAATAAAGAGAACATTTGGGAATCAGTGTGGGGGAAGCGGTTTTGTTGCTTAAGCGATAATCTGAGGCCCTGTCCACTTGAGATTATTGCCATTCAGAACATTGTAGGGCATTGAAAATAGAGGTAATGAAGAATCTTGGTATCTACTCCAGAGGAAACAGTGAAAGATCATTTTATAGCATTTCCTATAGAGCTGTAGGGTAAGCAATCTCCCATTGGTGAGAACTCCTGCTTCACCCCATATCCTGGGTCTTGTGACCAGGTGGCAAGGCATCATTACGCCTGTGTCTGCCTGTATAAGATCTGATGGTCGGCAGTTCTAATCCCCGCGTGGCGAGGTGAGCTCTCGTCATTCACCCCAGCTTCTGCCAACCCAGCAATTCGAAAGCTAATTAAGGCGAGTAGACTAATTGGGTACCACTTACGTGGGGAAAATGTGCTGCATCCTGTCGGGGAGCCGTTCCACCGGAGGGGAAAAAAAAGATGGAGAAAAAGATCGGAGGAAGACTGAAATGCTGCCGGTGAGCACAGACAGACCCGGAAGTGACATCAACAGGACGTCAGCAGCCGGCTCAAGGCATCCTGGGAATTGTAGTCCAGAGCCTTAAGAGCCGGTTCCCTTACCCCCTCTCCTGGTACGCGGGTAAAATTACACTTAGGTGATAAATGTATGTATAAAGATAAATGTATATAGACATGTATGTAAGCCACCTAGAGTCCTCCGTTAGGGAGGGGATAGGCGGGGTATAAATACCACTATAAATAAATAAATAAATAAATAAATAAATAAATAAATAAATAAATAAATAATTCAGGTAATCCCCAAAACGAGTCTAAAGGAAACAAGGGCAGGGAGAACATCTAAACATGTTGTGTCAGAAAAATGGCCATCCTCTGTCAACAGCTTTGGTGATGTAGAAGAAAGGGCACTGGTTTGGTAAATACTGTTACCCTTCCTTCCTAAAGTGTCTCTGGGAATATTTGTCTTTTTTTTCAGGAAACAAATTGTCATTCCAGAAATTGGATTGGAAAATGTCTAGCTGCTATCACTACCTCTTCGGCACATTAAAGATGGCTATTTCTGTTTTGGCTGAATGCCTATCCTTTTTGCATCTCTACAGGAACTTACATAGCCTATCAAACCATTGATAGATTCATGCGTTCACTCATAAATACCCTCTATCAGTTGGGTACAGTGGGAAGAAAGTCATTCCAAATTGTAAACGACTTGAGCCCTTAAAAGCACTGTCCATATGAGTAGTTGGTCAAGATAAATTAGGAGAAAATGGAAGCATATTATAAAAGGTCATTTTATTTTCCTGCCTACCAGTGTATGTTCTCCCTCAGTAAAGGAGACCAAAATGCTATGCATGGCTTGTGTTTTGTTTCATTCCATATTTCCCAAGACTAAAGGAGACATTTCTCTCTTCTAATATGTAGTGAGGTGCCCTAACAGGCATACATCCAATTATAATAAGACCATTCATTTCAATGGGGTTTTGCATTTAAAAGAGAAACACTAACCCTTGGGAGAATCTTTTCTGCACACTGCCAATACAGGGCTGTTTTCATTTGCACATTGTGGCAGCGTTGCATGCTAACAAGCCACAGGTGTACATTCTAGGAGCCAATGAAAAAGGGAACTCTGAGATGAATGCAAATCAATCCCTCTATATAATGCAAATTAATCTCAAGATGTGTTCGTAATTTTTTTCCCCGTTGTGCTCAACTTCCTACGTATTCCTCATGACTTTTATTTTAAAAATGTCATTGTTTTTATGTATGGTTTGAACCAAATCATAGATCAACTTAGCTAAAGACTAGTCTAATTTAAATGCTTTGTAAATGGTCAGGCAATAGCTCCCCACCCCTATTTCATAAGAAAATATAACCGTATTCAGTGAACATTTATATCATAAATAAATGTTTTGCTGCAATTCTGTAAACTGATTTGGATCGCCTGTGGAAAAAAGTAGCCCATAATTGTAAAATATAAACAAATAGGAAAGGTTCTACTGAGACTAAGCTTGGAGTCATATTTTTGAGTGCAAAACATGTCCTCTGCTATTTAGCAATGACTCCCTTTAAATAAAGAAATATACATAGATCCAATTCGATCTTGAGTTTG
Source organism: Charina bottae (assembly GCA_023362775.1). Lineage (NCBI taxonomy): Eukaryota > Metazoa > Chordata > Lepidosauria > Squamata > Charinaidae > Charina > Charina bottae. The sequence goes on along the minus strand of JALMGJ010000003.1, from coordinate 28,169,726 downwards.
GCAAGATAGATGCCATCCTGCCCCTGAAGCCCTCCAGAAGCTATGGGGTATCTGTTTAAAACAGAGCTTTCCAAACTGTGTGTCACCACACAACCCGGAAGCGCTGATCATCATCAGCACTTCCGGGTTTTCCCGCGGCAACACACCAACGGCGGCGCGCAAAAATCCGAAAGCGGCAGCAGCGCTTCCGGGTTTTTGCACACTGCCGCAACGGCGGCACTTCCGGGTTTTCCCGTTGCGACACACCAACAGCGGTTGGTGTGTCGCCGCGGGAAAACTTTGGAAAGCCCTGGTTTAAAAGGTCTACCCATTTTTTAAACCTATAAAACATTGAAGTAACTCCCCTTTCCATTTTGTTTGCTTGATGGATCTATTTCCCACAATGCTCTTGCCACCATAGAAACCAGTACCCTGAAAGTGCTCCATGTGCTCCTGATGGAAAAAAAATCTGGATAGAGGAAAGGAGATTGCCTATTAACCCTTCAAATATGGAGACATTTCTAACTCCAAGTTTCATGTTTGTGCATGTTGTGTGTGAGATAGAGAACCGTTGAGACATCTTGGGTTCACCTGAACAACAAGCTTTGTGCTAGAGGAGATTTTGTTTTCTCTAGCTAAAGAAGTAATATGATTTGCCTAGATTAGGTGTTTTGCCTTGCCTTGCAACTTCATTGTAGCTTAACCTAGCACCTGCAAAAGGTGAAAGAGACTTTAGTGCATACATAGTACCTGTGTAGAAGCTTCTGATTATGCAGAGCTAAATACTGGAGGGTTCAGAAGCAAGGCAAAGTGAACTAACATATCTGCTTTGATTTGTTTTGAGAAGCTAAATGGCTTTGTTACATCACAAAAAGCTTTGAGAGGGTGCTTTGCTCAAATCCTCCTCAAAGTGAAGTACCCGCTCAAAAATCTGCACGGCCTATCTAATACTTTTCCTTGAGGGCAGTGTCAGATATTTAGCTCCTGGTTGACCTATGAAAGGGTCAGAGGATTGTGGTAGTGCGGTATGAACTCTTGTCAGCTTATTTTGATACCAAATTAATTATGAGCTTTTTTGGTGGCTGTTATGGATGTAGGCAGATCAGATGTCTTTCTGGAAGAAAGAAGCACATGCTCCCATCTCTATTTCAGAATAGAAATGGCTGGGAGGTACTCTGCATGTTCCAGAACTACCTCCTGATATTTTATGTTCTGTTACTCGGCAAGTGGGAAGACATGAAAGCGGTGGGTATTAGTCTTAAGGGGGGAATGTGCTGTTAGTGAGCCCTGTGGTTGGTCAATCCAAACCTGCTAATCCATAAGTAAAAATGTGAAGCTGAGAGAAAGAGAATAAGATAGCAATTCAGAGAAGCAATTGTTATTATGAAATAACAGTTATATAGAAAAGCTAAACACCTGACCTAGCTGCATTTTAAATAAAACTATGAAAGGCTCTATAGTCTGCTATACCACACAGAGCTTGGAATGGTCCAATGTAGGATATCTGGTCCCTTTCTTTCTTTCCTGTGTGTGTGTGTGCGTATGTGTGTATGTGCACATAAAGATGAACTGTGACCCCTTGGAATGTCTTCCACAAGGTCAATATTCCCTCTTTTAGGGGGGGAAAGGCTGTTGGGTGAGTCTTTGCTCTCTCCAGAAGCCAAAGCACAAATGGCCTCCCCTCCCCCTCCCCCAGAATCCCATGACTGGATGGAAGAGGTCAGCGGGCCAATTGGAGCCCTGTAGGTCACCAACCTAGAGTCCCTTGGACTTCAAGGAGGTCAAATCAGTAAATCCTAAAGGAAATCAACCCTGACTGCTCATTGGAAGGACAGATACTGAAGCTGAAGCTCAAATACTTTGGCCACCTAATGCAAAGAGAGGACTCACTGGAAAAGACCCTGATGCTGGGAAAGACTGAAGGCAAAAGGAGAAGGGGACGGCAGAGGATGAGATGGTTAGATAGCATCACCGATGTAAAGAACATGAATTTGAGTAAACTCCGGGAGACAGTGGAGGACAGGAAGGCCTGGCGTGCTATGGTCCATGAGGTCACGAAGAGTCGGACACAACTTAACGACTGAAGAACAACAACAACAAGGTCACCAACCTCCCACAGGTTCCCTTTCTTTGTGTCACAGAATGCTTGCACAGAGAAGGGCTTGTTGTCATGCTCCTTTGATCCAACGTTTTCAAAACATCAGATCAACTTGCATGCATGAATGTATTAACCCAGGTTGAGAGATGCAAGTTGCATTCCAGAGCTGTGAAACCACCTTGTTTGGGTTATCAGTAGCCAAGGACACTTGAGCAGCTAGAAACATCTGCTATGCTGTGGAAGGCTGAGAAAGAACTGCCTGGCACACGAACGGGGGTTGCGTGCTTTCCAGGGCGGATTTCAGAACTTTGAGAGGGAGGGAATTTTAAACTGTTCAAACGTATAACCTGGGAGAAAACCGCGGGTTTTTTCATTCGCAACTTTCTCTGTACTGTAGTAACCTAGCATTAAATAGATTTTCCAAGTAAAAGCTTGTGGATCAAATTTAATTGCAACTTAGGTTCTGCAACCATTACACTTGTTCTGTTTTCCAGTGGAAAACATTAGTTTCCCTCTGGATTGCCTTAATCAGGTTTCAGATTGCCCCAGAGACAGACTGGCACCAAAATGAAAGCCCCACTGTGAGGACACATATTCATCTAATGGTAAGTGGCACCACAAATGTGTTGATGAGTCCTACATCTATTGGTGGCCAACAAATGGAGAAGGTGCAATCAGGCAATACATATGGAAGTGCCTTTCCTAGGCAGAAATCTGGTCAGGTGTTTCTGAACTACTATTCAGTACTTCTCTCAATGCTGGCTCTGTTGGTCAGGACTACTGGGTAGTTTTTCCACCAGTATCTAAAGGATCACAACCTCCCTTCCCTACATTAATAGGTCCAATACAAAAGAGTGGAGAATGAACAGAGCAATTACTTTGGGGGAGGCGAGATAGTTTTTCTGGCTTAGACTGTTATAATTCTAGCAGGCTTACAGAGTTACAGAAAAATAAGCTTTTTTTGAGAGGGGAGAAGCTTGAGACCATTGGAAAGAAGACAGAATCAAGATGGGGAAACTAATTCCTCTGTAAGGATTGTTAGAGATATCGGGTTTCAACCAAGCACGTCTCACATAAGCTTAAAGGAGGAGGCAGCCTCTGCTGTAACCTAATCTTACTTGCTTTGTGTGGGAGGGGCTAAATCCCATTTTCCTGTTCCTGTTCCTGTTCCCTTCTCTTCTTCTCTTTCCTTTTTGAATCTCCTACCAAGGAGGATGGTCAGCTATGGCTGTCCACGTTGCTCACACTTCCATTCAGGTGGGCCACATTAAGAAGCATGTGGGTCTCGTCAGAACCTATTGCTCGCACGCATGGACCGTTTCTACTAAGAAACTGTGAGTTACAATAAAACTTTAAGCTCTTTTTATGTTTATTTATTTATTTATTTATTTATTTAATTTATTTAATTTATATAACCACCCATCTCCCCCAACGGGGAACTCTGGGCGGTTTACAATAAAATAGATAAAAATATAAAATATGAAATATAAAACTAACAATTTACACAATTAATATAATAAATGGTTGTAAAATCCAAGTGGGAAACAATGTTAATAAAAGAAGGGCGTTATACAATTATAAAATTAAGGGGTTAACCACCCCCATGAGGAACTATCGTTTCCTCCCTCCCATGCCAGGAGGCAGAACCAGGTCTTCAGTTCTTTCCTAAAGGTCGGGAGGGAGGAGATCTGTCTCAACTCTGGGGGCAAGATGTTCCATAGTGTGGGCACTGTCACAGAGAAGTCCCGCCTCCTAGACCCCATCAGATGACACTCTTTAATTGATGGGGTTCGTAGCAGGCCCTCTCTGAATGACCGGGTGGGGCGGGTCGATAACATGGGGATAAGACGGTCCCTCAGGTATTCTGGCCCCATGCCATGTAGGGCTTTAAAGGTGATAACCAACACCTTGAATTGTACCCGGAAGCAAACTGGCACCCAATGCAGCTTGCGGAGCAGCGGTGTTACATGTGCGGATCTTGACGCACCTAAAACTGCCCGCGCGGCTGCATTCTGCACCAGCTGTAGCTTCCGGTTAGTCTTCAAGGGTAGCCCCATGTAGAGCGCATTGCAATAATCTACATGGGAGATGACGAGAGCATGAGTGACTGTTCGGAGGGCATCGCGATCCAGGAATGGGCGTAACTGTCGCACCAGCCGAAGCTGTGCAAAAGCCCTCCTAGCCACGACTGCCACCTGCTCTTCAAGCAGGAGTCATGAGTCTAGAAGGACCCCCAACTTCCGCACCGGTTCCAAATGGGGCAGTGCTACCCCATCGAGAACCAAAGATGGTAATTTCCCAGAAGACGCTAAGCCATCAATCCACAGCCACTCGGTCTTACCAGGGTTCAACTGAAGCCTGTTGTTCCCCATCCAGGCCCTCACAGCCCCCAGGCACTGGGACAGGGCAGTCACTGCATCACTTACTTCACCTGGGATGGAGATATACAGTTGAGTATCATCTGCATACTGATGATACCTCATCCCATGGTGTCGGATGACCTCGCCCAGCGGTTTCATGTAGATGTTGAATAGGAGAGGAGAGAGAACCGAACCCTGTGGCACCCCACACAGGAGTGGTCACGGGGGGGGGTCTCTCCTCCCCTACCACCACCGACTGGGAACGGCCCTGGAGGAATGAGGTGAACCAGCACAAAACTACGCCACCCACCCCCAACTCCCTAAGCCACCCCAAAAGGATACCATGGTCGATGGTATCGAAAGCCACTGAGAGATCTAAGAGAGCCAGGATGGATGCACTACCTCCATCCCTCTCCCGCCAGAGATCATCCGTAAGCGCGACCAATGCAGTCTCCGTCCCAAATCCCGGCCTGAAACCTGACTGGAAAGGGTCTAGATAATCCGCTTCATCCAGGGTCCTCTGAAGCTGCAACGCCACCACCTTCTCAACCACCTTTCCCAAAAAGGGAAGGTGGGAGACTGGACAAAAATTGTCCAGAATGGTAGGGTCTAGGGATGGCTTCTTGAGGAGGGGGTGCACCAACGCCTCCTTGAAGGCTGTCGGAAACACCCCCTCCAACAAGGATGTATTAATCATTGCCTGGACCCATCCACATGTCACCTCCCTGGCCGATTTTACTAGCCAGGAAGGGCAAGGATCTAAATGACATGTGGTGGAATTAACAGTTTGGAGGATCTTGTCCACTTCCTTAGGTCTAAAAGGATCAAATTGTTCCCAGATAATAGGGCAAGACCACTCTCCCGGCATCTCCCCAGACTGCATTTCACTCATGGAGTCCAACTTAGACCGAATCCGAGCGATTTTATCCTGCTTGGAAAATTCTTCCACACGGCCCTGTAGGTGGGTGGTCAGCTCCACCCTACCTAAGAGAGATCTAGTAATCTTAAAGAGGGCCGTCGGACAGCATTCTGCAGATGCAATAAGAGCGGAGAAATATTCACGTTTCGCCGCTCTTACCACCACAAGGTAGGCCTTAATAGCGGCTCTAGCTTGTGTTCGGTCCGATTCAGCCTTCGTCTTTCTCCAGCGGCACTCTAGACGTCTCTTCACCCTCTTCAAGGCCCTCAACTCCTCCGTAAACCACGGGGAGTGACGGGTCGAATGGGGTTGGAGAGGTCGCATCGGCGCAGTCCTGTCCAAGGCTCTGGCCACTGCCCTATTCCACGATGCGGCCAGTGCCTCCGCTGGACCGTGCAGCAGATCATCGGGTATTACCCCCAGCTCCCTCTGAAACCTCATTGGGTCCATAAGTCACCAGGGGTGGACCAATTGAATAGGTCCTGCCTCCCTGCGGAGTGGGGCGGCATAAGAGAATCCTAGGGATATCAGGACGTGATCTGACCATGACAACGGGGATAGTTCTAACTTTCCCCTCAGATCACTTTGCCATTGATCAGACAAGAAAATCAAGTCCGGAGTGAGTTCACTGTCTCGAGTTGGGTCCCAAATAATCTGGGACAGGCCCATGGCTGCCATGGTAGTCATGAACTCCCGAGCCGCGTCCGAGGCACGCCCCGGGGATGGCAGATTAAAATCCCCCAGGACCATCAGCCTGGGGAACTCCACTGCCAACCCCAAGACGGCCTCCAGCAGCTCAGGCAGGGAGGTTGCTACGCAGCAGGGAGGCTGGTACAGTAGCAACACTCCCAACTGTTCTCGAGCACCCAACTTGAAGAACAGGGTCTCACATCCGGACACTTGTGGAGCAAGGCCCCTGAAAGCCACCAAAGACTCTCTGATGATAACTGCCACCCCTACCCCAGTGTCTCGGCTGGTGCCACACCTGAAACCCGGCTGGGCACATTTCCGAGAGGGCTACCCCTCCCTCTGGGCCCAGCCAGGTCTCAGTAATACATGCCAGGTCAGCCCCCCTCTCCATGATTAATTCACTTATGAGAGGGGCTTTGTTATTTACTGACCTGGCATTGAGCAGCAGCAGTCGAAAACCGGGGCCCTCAAGGATCCGCTGTTCAGAACCTGGGGTTGAACTCGGAGGACCGGAACACACCACCAGTACTAAACACCGCGGGCGCCTTCCCCGTAGATGGCTTGTCCTCTGGTTCCCGTCATAATATACCCTGCCCGTCATCACCTCAATCAATTTACCCACTGCATAGCCCCCAGAGTTTCCTAGCCCAGTCGCCTCCACTCCCGAGCCCTCGGAAAACCTGGGTTTGGGCAAGGGTCCCTTTCCACATTCATCCATCCTCTCACCCCCAATCTCTCCTGGGCTACAGTAAGGCTCCCAGCGCACCAGCTCACGCTCTTGGCGCTGGTAAGCCTCACCACCCCACACACTCCATACACACTCACTGTGCCCCTCTGTGGCCTCTCTTACTGGTCACAGAAGGGGCCATACAGCCACTCCTACCTACCCTGTCTCTCACTCAGGGATAGGCACTCTCCCACACTCATACAGTCCTGGACCCCCCTCGTGACTCTCACTCACAGGGGGGAACCCCACAATCACACAGGGACCCTACACCCCTCTGCCTCCCTAAAAAAATGGGGATGGCCAACCCTCCCCTTCATCCACCAAGCCGTTGCGATGTTAAAAATCCACAGTGTCAGAGTCCACGATGTCAAAATCAGCAGGGATATTATTCCAGACCATTCCGCCTGGGTCTCTAGTGCTGTCCAACTAATACCCCATACACCCCCACAACTCTTCATATGGGGTGTATCTGGTCTACCAGCATCCATTAAGAACTCCAGAGATCGTCCAGGCTCAACCGTTGTATAGTCAGCCTGTATTCCGGAGTCCATTACGACACCGGGGGACATGCCACGCCCCCAAAGATTGTCCACCGGGGCGACCAATCCCCCGGATCACCACGCTCCACACAACTCCAGTCCCCACTTTCAACTCCGTCCCGGGACTTGCCACACCCCAAGATTGTATATCAGGCGGTCAATCTTGAGCTTACTGTATTCGCTGTGCTCCCCACAACTCTAGCTCACACTCAGCTCTGTCACCGGGCCTCGCCACGCCCCCAAAGATTGTCTATCGGGTTAGTCTTGAGCTCGCTGTATTGTGCACCCCGTAATTCCAGTCCACACGCGCAGCTCTGTCACAGCTCCAGCCAAGCGGTCTCAAAAACAGGCCTGGGAACACCCACGGCCTCGCGTGGTAGGCTCCACCAGGTTCTGCTGGGCTCCGTCGGATTCTGCCGCAACCACCCGGCTCCGCGTCACAGAGACCCCCCAGGATTCTGCCAACTCCGCCACAACACTCTGTCCGAGGAAGTCCATCTGCCCCAAACACAGCTGTAAGTTCTCTACACCCAAAGATAGAATTCAGGGGTATAGAGAAAAGTTTGGAGGGGTTACAAACTGTTCAAGGAGTCTTCCTCCTGGAGTAGCAGCCGGCAGCGGCTTGCGGTCGCCATCTTGGATTTCAATCCGACATCGTTACTTTACATTAATGTGTGAAGTGTGCTTATTTTGTGTTTTGAACTGATTAAGCCTTGTGCAAGTTTATGGGAACGCTTCTGCTCTGCTATAAACCAATTAGAAGCTGTGTGGAGTTCTGGTATTACCATTCCAGAATTCCTACAGGATTCAGGAGATAGATTGGCCAGAAACAAAGGGTATGAAACCATTGGGAAGGTACCTTTCTTGGCATACCCTAACACCAGCATATGTACAGAAGATAATTTGATCAGTATCATTTGCCACTAATCCAACAAGATAGACAAGTGCAAATCCCCTCCTCTCGTGACACTTTCAAAGAGAATGAAACCAAAGGGGAATCATCCTCTTATGCAGCCTTTCCCAACCTGGGCACCTTCCACATGTGTAGACTGATTCCTAGAATTCTCAGAAATAGTCATGCTGGCTTGAGAATTCTGGGAGTTGAAGTCCAGATATAGCAGCATGCAAAGTCAGCAGCCGGCTCAAGGCATCCTGGGAATTGTAGTCCAGAGCCTTAGAAGAGCCGGTTCCCTTACCCCCTCTCCTGGAGCGCAGGTGAATTACACACTTGGTGATATTGTATAATGTATAATGATAAAAATGTATATATAGATATGTATGTAAGCCGCCTAGAGTCCTCCGTTAGGGAGGGGATAGACAGGGTATAAATAACACTATAAATAAATAAATAAATAAATAAATAAATAAATAAATAAATAAATAAATAAATAAATAAATAAAGTTGGGGAGGGCTGCTCTTGTATAGTCATGCCAAAATTGCAAATTATGCCTCTTAGCTGTTATACCTGGGCCTCACTAGTCATTCTTCTCTATTGGAGGACAGAATTATATGCAGTATTGGGGCTATCCGGTCCTCCAGAACTTGCCTTCTGCTCTTGAATACAGTGAAAGGTGCTATCACATAACTAGTATGAAATTAGATGTCACGTAGAAAACCAGTCAGTTTTGGAAAATGGACCAAGAATGTGAAAGGTTGACCCAGGCCTGGTTTTGTATGTGCTGTTTGCCAATCCAGGATAGGAGAAAATATATGGCATCAATAGAATTATGAGGGAGACGGGTGGATTGCATTTTACTATAGTTCTTGTCTTTGATTCCTACCTGAACATATAGATCAAGTGGAGCTTTCATTCTTCCCAATGTATCCAAGGACTTTGGTTTACTCACTATATTTTTCCTTCATTCTGAAACAAGGTGATATGAACACCTTGCTTAGGATGGAGAATTTTAGACCATCAGTGACATTCTCCCATTTTTCAAAAGCAGTCATGCCACCATAGTATCTTCTTTTAACTTCTATGTCTCTGCATCTATACACCTCTGAATTACAAACTTTAAAGGTAAAACCCACCAAGAAAGAAGGGAATCATGAAACGATGCTGTAATTTCCTAAAAAGCACAAAATGAGACCATCAACCAGAAAATGGCTCCTGATTTTTTTTCTCTCTCCAGCATATACCTTACTGTTAAGACCAGGACTAAAACACGAAAGATGACTCACAAATTTGACAGGCTATCCATTTTTCAAATGACTTCCAAATATAACTGAGAATGGGAACATTTTATTGCTTTTTGTTAAAGAAATCCTTGAATTCTTATGGCTAAAGGACAAAAGCAAACATGTGATTTTTAGTGATCATTCCAAACAAGGAATCAATATGGGCTTAATTCAGTAACATAAAAGAGGCAACAAAACCAATTTTTATGTTCGGCATGACATTGTAAAATAAAATATAATAACATCTGATTGAAAGTTCTCTGCCTTTCAGAAGAGGAGATATAAAGAGGCAGGAGAAAAGATATAGATATAGATAAATGAAAAATATATGGGGAGAAAAAAGCAATGATGCAGAAGGAACGTAAAGAAATAGAAAACTATCACAGGATGAGAAAGCAGCAAGATAGACAAAGCAGGCAAATACTAGGAAATAGAATAGTTTACTTTTTATATGTCTTCAGTACTAAAAGAAAGACCACTTTCACTAAATATTGGTTGTGACTGAGTAGATATAATGTCAGTGTAAGTTTGCCAAAAAAACAAAGCCAACCCTACTATTAGAAAGAGTAAAATAGTCAATGTAGGCATATGATTTTGGTGTCATAAAAGGACAGCAGATTTTTATTTATTTTTATTGTGTCTTAACTTCTAAGGAGACATACTTGTAACATTTTTGGCTACAGGGCACAAAAATAATTTCCTCCTCTACGCTGGGCAGGTACCAATTGCTATCCTGTTCAAGCAATAAAATGCCTTGTGCTAGATCAAGCTGAAGAGTCCTTTTAATCCAAAATTTGCTTTAAAGTTTCCATCTTATGATCTGAAATGCCTCTGTCCTGGCAGAGGAGCGATAACAACTCATGCAGAAGGGGAACTCTGCATATCCTTCACCATCTTATCACTTTACATGCATTGCGAGGCTGAATCTGAGTTTCAAAAAATAATTTCCATGATGGAAAATTGCTGTAAGAGAGTTATATGATAACATTTTACCTTTTTTTAAAAAAAGCATATTAATATTTTTATAAAGAAATAAAAATGAAAATAAAAAGGTAAAGGTTCCCCACGCACATTTGTGCAGTCGTGTCCGACTCTAGGGCCTGGTGCTCATCTCCGTTTGTTAGCCGAAGAGCCAGCACTGTCTGAAGACGCTTCCACGGTCATGTGGCCGGCATGACGCGCGTGGAACGCTGTTACCATCCCACCGAAGTGGTACCTATTCATCTACTTGCATTTGCATGCTTTCGAATTGCTAGGTTGGCAAGAGCTGGGGCGAGTGCGGGAGCTCACTCCGTCATGCGGGGCTAGGGATTCGAACCTCCAAACTTGCGATCTTCCGATCAACAAGCCTGGCGTCTTACCCACTGAGCCACCACGCCTCTTAAAATGAAAATAGCAAAATATTAAAATCATACTTTTCCAATTCAATTAATAAATAAAATTTCAAGTACCTTTATTTTATTGATTCCAATCAACATTTATTTCAGTGTTATTCATCCCTTCTATTAAATAGTGCAATTATGCATGTGTGTACAGATTCTTTGACTAATTTAGCCTGAGCAGCTATTATTCTAAGGAAAAAAAACTTAATTTGAGGAAATAGAAGAAACAGAAGCCATGCTACCTCAATTATTGATCTTTTGAGCAGATTTGAGACAAATATAATAGTGGCTTTCCTGCTAATGAAACAAAAAAATTTTTAGTGATTTGCTGCCTTAATCGTGGCTGTTACATTCTAAAATGTCAGTGCCAAGAAAGAGTGTTTAGCACTGGTCTTGTTGTCCTTTCCAAAATCACAACAATGCACAGACACCCCAAGCGATGGAAGAAATAGAGGTTGATATTATAGAAAATTATAAGAAAAATTCAAGCCTTGAAAAAAATAAACCAGCCCTGTGTCGATCAATTTCACGGAGTTTGTCACATGTTTGTGTACAATAGAGCCACATGTGTGCTACCTTGGATTCCATCTGCATAAATAAGTTCCAAATTGTTAAGATGTCCCTTTCGTTGTTCTCGTGCTCAAGGACATTTGTTCAAAACGTACTATTCCTCCTACTCCCAAAGCAATAGCAGAGCACTGAAGGGCCAGAGCTATGAATTAAACTCTGAGAACACAAATACCAGAGGATTAGCCTTCAAATGTGGAGGGAGGGAGAGAGGATCAGATGGGAAAGAACATAGAAACAGTTTGCTTTTAGCTTGTAAATAACAGCTTTCCTTGATCAAGGAAGCCTTAATTATCATGCAATTTGTTCAAGGAATACAACTTAAACGATGCCACTAAATTTCATACAAGTTCCTCAAATTGCTTGCTCAGAAATACACATTTTAAAACTTAATTCAGGGCCCACGTGCTCTTTTGTTTCTGGACTTGCAACAGCTACAGGATGTTCATCTTTGTTTTAGCATTCCTGTAACAAAGCCTCTTAGCGCTTGACTTATGAGTAGCATTATTATTTCGCTTCAATCTTCTCTGTTCACAACACTAGTTATTGTATGCCTGGGCCTTGTCCCTTTGACTTATATCTTTTTCAAATGACTGTTTTCCTGGATTGTAGTACTTCAGGCTACAGTGATGAGGTGAGGGAGGTAGGAGGCTCCTGGCATATAGATAAACAGCATCTTTGTTGAAATGCTAATTTTTATGTGCAAGAATGTTTTTCTTTGGCAGCTGTGAGGATGGAAAGCATTCAAACTTAACACTCTGTCTCACCCTTGCCTGCACCCAGAAGTGGCCCTGCTGATGGAAACGCTATGTCATTTGATCCTGCAGGTTGTACTAAGTACTAAGTATTGAATCTCCAAACCACTTCCATTCTTAGAGCCAGATCTACTTATTTTCCTACAAAAATATGTATGGCTGTTGTGGGTCTTCCGGGCTGTGTGGCCGTGTTCTGGAAGTTGTGGTTCCTAACGTTTCGCCAGCATCTGTGGCCAGCATCTTCAGAGGGCAGGAGCACAGATAGAAGCAAAATCTCTATCTGTGCTCCTGCCCTCTGAAGATGCTGGCCACAGATGCTGGCGAAACGTTAGGAACCACAACTTCCAGAACACGGCCACACAGCCCGGAAGACCCACAACAGCCATTGAACTCCGGCCGTGAAAGCCTTCGACAATACACAAAAATATGTATCTCCCTTTCTAAAATAGTCATACCCACATACACTATTAAATATTGATCAGACGCATAAACTAAGCTGAAGCCAATTCATGGGGCTAACAACTCATCCAAGAGTTTGTATGTAATGCATATATGTTTAATATATTCAAGACAGGGTGTGTATGATGATGATGATGATGATGATGATGAGTATAATTTATCTTCCCGCAGGAAAAATATATTAAACATCAACAGTTCACTGAGGATGTAAAAGGAAATAAGAGATGTCAGGAACAAACATATGAGAGACACTGATTTGTGCCTAATACAGAGCTTTCCAAACTGTGTGTCGGGACATGTTAGTGTGTCGGCTGCAGTGTCTGGGTGTGTCGCAACTGCTGCTGCCTCCGAGCCCTGCCAGGATTCCACACAGGTCCTAGTGCCTGCCTTGTGCCCTGCTGTAAGAGTGTGTTGCGAAATGATGCATGTCTAAAAAGTGTGTCACCAACATGAAAAGTTTGGAAAGCTCTGGCCTAATGTTTAAGAAGAAGTTTCATTTAAAACTCTTCCCATCTTCCCAGAGCCAACAAGATTTTAAGGAAAAAGTCATAAATGTGTTCTTTATCAAAAGTATTTTCATTTCCCTTCTTTTTTTTCTTCTCATTCACAGGTACCCACTTCACCTTCAATCTTTTCCTGTTACTACTTTTTGATGCCTTCTATTAAAGGTAGGTGGTAGAATTTTGAGTTTCTTTTAAAATTTCAATACTGTCTCATATTGCATCCGCTGTTGCTACCCAACTTCTATCAGCACCATCATAATGTTCCTGGGCAAATTTTCAGGTGCTGGGGACATTAAAAAACAGAAAACAAAAACTGTTTTAGCCACTAGAAGCTACTGTGAATGGAACAATAATGTAATTATATCCCTGGAGCAGGAAGAGGATCATTTTTCAGTCTACTTTTCTCTTTGAGAGGCGGAGAAAGAAAGAAAAATTTATAGGTTCATTGAATTTACTGGAAGTTTAACATATCTCTATCCATTAGGTTCCTGTTAGATGGGAAACTGCGCCATTCCATTTTGGAAATCTGGGGATCTTAACAGTGCCTACAAAATCTTGAATTAACAAGAAGGATGAATAACCCTAAATAAACTAAGAATATGATTCTTCAGTACACTTTATGCCAGATATTTTAGATACGTTACTGTGAAGATGAGGTATCACAGGCATTCATCTCTGCAGAATTCGGAGAACAGCTAGATTAGATTAGAACATGGCACTCCACACCATACTTTTATTTCTATGTGCAGGCTGATCATTGCAGTGGACTCATGCCCTGGAGTTCATTTTCCCCCAGAATCTCCCCACGTAAATAAATGGAAGCAATGTATGCAAATATAAGCAAACCAAAACCACATATTTTATTTGATAATGTTCATTACTAAAGCGAAAGGACTGTCAGGATTCCAGTGAGCACCACCATGTAGTGCTCCTTATAAAGCATTTCAGAGCCATTACAACCACATGGGGAGAATGGTTTTCTACTGTGTCCAGCAAATATTTCCTTAACTTGCATATGGCACAGTAAAGTTCACTTAACTGCATGGCCATATCTATAGGTCAGAGGTAGGTACCATTTTTTCAGCCTGCAGAACACATTGAGATCTTGTCACCAAATTCAGCAGCAAAAAGAACAATTTTCAGTGCCAACTTTTTTCTGGTTTTTGACAGAACGAGGAACCAAATAGGCTTCAGTAAGACTCCACAAGGTCCATTAAACTTTAGGCGAGGCATTTATGTGGCCCCTATATTCTCCCTAAATATTCCGAGAGCTGAAATTCCAATCCACACACTCTGATTATATCGTTGTACAAATAGTCATACTTCCAGTTGCCCTCTGGAACCAAAAAGGAAGAAGATAAACACATGGTCCCTGGTGACTCAAAGTTGCATGCTTTTGCTACATTTGATCACTAATCATTCAGATGGATACTTACATACCACCCAGAGAAAATACTTTACCAGTGAAAGAAGACAAAAGATAACTTCTGTCTTCTTTGATGCAAAATTAAAAATAATTTCTATATTTTAAGAAAGACTACCTTCCATCTCTATAAAATAAGGCAGATTATGTCCAGGTGAATTGCATACCTCTCAGTCAACCATCCAGGTTCAGCTAACTCTTGATGGGCAACATCAAAGCCTCTGCATTCTGTTCTTGTTTTAAAAAAATCAACAAGATTTGCGATAGAAAACCCTTCATAGGGAACTCTCCTGTCTAATGTAGAACATATGGTCATCATATAGCAAATAATCAGGCTAATCTAGCTATGTTTGAAGAGGCTTGAGAAGAAGTCAGTGTGCCTAGAGGAAATATTTGTACTGTCCTAAATAGCTGCTTTAGCACACATCTTCATATTTATTTATATCTTAATAAACATAGTCTCACACAATCATGAGCAGCAATAGACCAGAGTTCCCTTCATAAGTACCTTGCTTTTATTGGAAATTAATGAAAATGTTCTACAAATCTAGGTTGATCACAGGTGTTCCTTCTGTCTTAATTAATTTGAGATAGATACAGTAATTGTTTGTTTTAAAGGCTGATCTCACAATATTTTCCCCTTAATCTTCCCAGGGCATAGCCAAGTGAACAAACATAGTAGCTGTGTTCACAAACACCCTTAGCTTGGTGACTGAAATATTATGTATTTGTACGCCGCTATACACTCCTACCCAAAGCTGCACTCCAAAAGTAGGGAATTAAAAAATAACAATTTATATTAATTGAATAGCTACTAATTAAAATTAATTGCCAATAAGGTAAGTTACCCTATTTATAAAATTAATCAAGTCCCATCTATATATATAGCATTCTCTTTTCCACTGACAAACCAAGGTCACAGAAACATAGTAGATACAGACAGAATACAAGGAGATGGAGGACTGCACTAGGAAGGGAAGGGAGAAACTGGATTGAGACAAAGAAGTCAGTGGTCAGAGAAAGCAATGAGAGGAAGGCTTGTTTAGGTATTACAGAAAGGGTTAAATCCAGCTGGAAGAGGACTTCTCCAAAGCAAGAGCTAATCTTCAGACTTATTTTTAAAGATATCTATGATTTGCAACAACATATCTATCTAATTTGTTTCTCCTGTCCAGGCCTTTGTTTGTTTACCATACATGGGTAATTTACTTGGAGAAAAGGCTGCTATTCCTACTATTGGGTAAAAGCAGTACATAGATCATAAACTAAACTAATGAGCTGGGTTTGGCCAACACGCTAAACTTCAGTGAAAATTTATCATTCAACTAACCTTGTTTAGCATGTTGTACAATGCAGGCTGCAAAGTCTTTAACTGACCTATGAAGTGCGTTGTGTGAACCCTGCCAATACATGAATTATGGCTAACAGCAAATCTCATGATCACACATCTACTCCCTCTCACAACTGTGATCTTTGGAGCTACTCATGACATTGTACATTATCATATGTTTTAAAATGCCAAACAATGTCATTTCCTAAGCAACACCATAAGGTAAAGGTAAAGGTTCCCCCCGCACATTTGTGCAGTCGTGTCCGACTCTAGGGGCCGGTGCTCATCTACATTTCTTAGCCAAAGAGCCAGCATTGTCCGAAGACGCTTCCATGGTCATGTGGCCGCGCGGAACGCTGTTACCTTCCCACCGAAGTGGTACCTTGCTAGGTTGGCAAGAGCTGGGGCTAGTGCGGGAGCTCACTCCACACGCAGGGCTAAGGATTTGAACCTCCGAACTTGCGATCGACAAGCCTGGCGTCTTACCCGCTGAGCCACCACACATTCCTAATTCAGAAATTGTCCTGGACATTAAAGCACCTTCTTGGCAGTAAATCCTGGACATAATCATCTTTGTTCTTAGAGCATTTCTGGTGATAAATTAGTACATTATCTTTTTTAAAAGTATTTCATTTCATTTGGTACTTGCTCTGAAAGCCCCTGATTACTGACACTGGCATGGAAGCATAATATTTTATTTTTAAATACAGTAATCAGAGCCAGGTGGCTAAATATTCCTATAGCACTTTTAGAAGCCCAGTTTTAGCTTTCATTCCATGACACTTTGAAACCAGTCCTGAGGCCTCCATAGCAGATCCTCCCTGAATTGCTCTTCTTGATGGGTCCTATTTCAGCCTTGCCACTAACTCCCTAATCTAAAAAAAGAGAGAGAAAAGGGAAGGAAGAGGATTCCTTCTATAGAGGAAGCACACATTGCAAGGATGTCATTTGGTAGCACCTGTAGCACAGCTATGGGAAGAGGCTACTTCCCTGTTCCTTTTATATGGAATATTTGGACACAGTGGTCATCAGCCTCTTCAAATCCCCTGGTGCCCCCTCCCCCCCTTTAAAAAAATAACAATAAAAGTAATATCTCAAGACTTGGCAGTCTTACAAGATTTTAACCAATTTAATTGCATTTTGTTTTCATTGGGGGCCTGTGTGGGTCGTTTTAGCAAGCAGTGGACACTCTGGCATTCACAGGCGTAGCCTTACCAGACCCTGTTGTAGACCACCCTCATATATTTGATACACCCCATCATTACCACAGGCTGCAGATGGCCTTGGATGGAGATGGGGAAGGTCTTCCTCAGTTTTCAGAACTGTCAAAGTACATATTATGGATTCCCATCTTGGGTATGTGGGCAAAATTAAGAGCAATTCACAGGATTCGCTGCAAAAGTGACAGCCAGTATGCACTTTTTCAGAGCATTTTGAACCAGATGTCTGCCCCCCCCCTCCAATATTTAAGCATCCATTTTCAATCCTGGGAGAAGTAAATGCATTTATAATTATAACAGTAGTTCACTCTGCCAAATGCAAATCAACATAGTAGCTTACAGAAGAAAAAGGATCTTGTTTTAAATCACTATTTTTAAAAGATCATCAACCTGAGAAATTATGGCTGTTGTGGGTCTTCCGGGCTGTGTGGCCGTGTTCTGGAAGTTGTGGTTCCTAACGTTTCGCCAGCATCTGTGGCCGGCATCTTCAGAGGGCACTCTTGCCACTCTACCTGGGCACAGAGAGTTCGCTTCTGTCTGTGCTCCTGCCCTCTGAAGATGCCATCCACAGATGCTGGCGAAATGTTAGGAACCACAACTTCCAGAACACGGCCACACAGCCCGGAAGACCCACAACAGCCATCGAACTCCGGCCGTGAAAGCCTTCAACAATACAATGAGAAATTATCTTCAAGATCTTCTTTAAAAAAATGCTGTTTATGCCAAATTGCATTTTAACTCAGTAGACTATTTGGAGATAATTCACCAATTATTTATGTATATATTGTTTAATCATAATCTATTACACTTGTTGAATGATGTATTTTTTGCTTATTGAATGCTTAAGATCAAAGGCATTCTTGTATCTGAGTTCCATTCTCCAACTTGGTAATCTTCAAAAATGTTTAACTACAACTCCCAAAATTCCTACTCAATCCAATCCAATGAATTTAGGGCATAGGTTGGAAATATTGATCTAGATCTAACTTTGCTGGGCAGCTTATATTTTTGTGAGAACTTTCATCTATTGCCCATCTTCCAAACCTGAGTGTCCTCTATCAAACCACAGAACAGACTATACATGCTCTAAAATCCTCATCGATCACTGGTTCATCAAGGAAAATATTTTAAAGGACATGGAAATCTACCTAGTTCTCTTACGGGGCTGAAAATAACTGTTGTTTAAATGCCTACTTTTTATTACAACCTGTAACAAAATCAAGACGGTATCAGTGATATTTTTTTTTAATAATCATGTTGCTTCAAATTGGCTATAATAATAGGGCAATCATGCATCACAGTTGTGTTCCAACAGAACTATTAGTCTCTGTATTATGTTCCTGTAATTACAGCCTAATGCTTTACACTATTAGAGCACTACTAAATATTTTACTAAACTGAATGGAGTACATAAAAATTAATTTAAATGGCCCCAAGCTTTGAGGCAATGCATTCAGTGATGCAAATGTGCCTAATTTTGTTTTCTTTTTCCATGCAAAAAGGGAGAAGGAGATCAAAGCACTAAAACAAATTTAACCAAAAGTATAATTAATGCTAAAAAGGGACTCAAATTACATTTACAGGACAATCCCATACATGTTTACTCAAAGGAAGTTCCCCCAAATTCAGTGAGATTTAGCCCCCAATAAATCACTATAGGTTGCAGCTTGCCTAGAATAAAGATGTCATCTGTTATAGAATGGGTTTTAAAAATAGAAATTAAATTGTTCAAAAGAATTACAGCTAGTCTTCGCTTAATGACCGTTCGAAGTTACAATGGCCTTGGAAAGGATGCTTTACGGCCTGTAAAGCACTTCCAACTATCGCAAAATGTCACGCGCGCACCCCCACAGTCACGTGATCGCAATCTGGGTGCTTGGAAACCTGCTCGCACTTATGACTGGTTGCCAAGTGCCCCACGATCATGTGATCGCCATTTGCAATCTTCTCTGCTGGCTTCCCCAGAAAGTCAAAGGGGAAGCCGGCAGGGAAGGTTGCAAGTTGCTGCTACCTGCCGAGAAGACTCTCTCTCATCTCTGGGGACTGTTTAAGAGCTCCCTGCTGAAGGATTCCAGCTCCGTGCAAGCAGGCACAAAGGATTTAGCGAAATCCTTCGTGCCTGCTTGCACGGAGCTGGAATCTTAAGGGATTTCACCCACCCCCCAGAAGCACCCCACACTCCTTACCTTACTGCGCTGCCTCTCCACTCAGGGACTGAGAATCCTTTGGCAGGGAGCTCTTGAAACACCCCCGGAGACAAGAGGGAGCCGAGATCCAAGCAGGCTTCTCAGCTCCTGAGGGGAGAGACACTTGCGCCTGGCCTGCATTGGGCCTCCCAGGGGCTCCCCCCCGAGGCACCTCACACTCCTTACCTGGGACTGTCTGCTTAATGACCCATGGGATCGCTTAACAACCCCAACCGGGAGTGCTGATATTGTGGTCATTGAGCGAAGCAGTCATGTGCCATCTCGCTTAACGACAGCTTCACTCAACGACCGAGATTCCGGTCCCAATTGTGGTCATTAATTGAGGGCTACGTGTAACAGCATTAACACCATATATACTTACCTATCCCAAGGCTTACACCTTACAAAACCATATTAAAAAAAATAATTTATTTGTTATTTATTTATTATTTGAATTTATCCCCGCCCATCTCTACCATGGTAGACTCTGGGCGGTTTACAATCAGAATATATAAAAAGTTTAAAAGACTATACATTTGAAAGCTACTATATAATAGTATATAATAAACACTTGATGCAGATTAGGTATTAATCATTGTTTGAATGATTGCTGCTCATTGCTGCTGTACTTCCCTCTTTCCTGTTCATGCTAAACATCCAACAAACAGGGAAGAATTATTATATAAACTGATTATGTGACTATGGATACTATCCTGTGGTCCCTTTAAGGAGATCTAGCAGCTATTGAGTTGTGTTAATATCCCCAGATAATATCCCATGGAAAGAGAGAGTTTCACAGCTCCATTTTCCCCCCTCTGGATATTCAGCTGCTATGACTGCCCAGTTGCACCTCTGGGTGCTATTTTAGAAGCAGACTGGGTGGTTTGAGATCCACCCAATCTGCTCCCCTCCTTTCTTGGAAATGTGTTACATCAGGAGGGTGGGGATGACGTCAGCTAAGTAGTTCTTTAGTTTTCCTTCCACTGAAACCAGTGGGAGGGAAAGCCAACATAAAAAGTAGTATCTGCAAAAGGAGAGAAGGAATGGAAAAATCTACCTTCCCCCTTCTGCCCTAGTGATATTATTTCCACCCTGGATTTTCATTCTCCCCATCACCACAGGACTCACTGTCAAGGAATTCATGCAACTTCCTTTGTAGTAATAATCGCAAAATGGTTTACAGTGTAATTAAAAACAAAACTATAATTATATAATATAACCCAATTAATAGCCATAGTTGATTAAAAGACCAATTTAGCAATTAAAGCAAAATTAATTGGAAGACAGGGATTCTAAATTGCAAGCTCCACCAATACAATCGTTTATCATCTATTGACTCCAGGTATGATGGTGGGATCCCTGGAGAGTCATCTGTGTAAACTCAGAAAAAAAAAATCACAAGCTAATTATTATGGCTCCTGTACATATCAGACCTTTAAAAAAACAGCACTATTATGTATAAATATATTTTCATTCAAAA
The DNA here is from genome assembly GCA_023362775.1 of Charina bottae. NCBI lineage: Eukaryota > Metazoa > Chordata > Lepidosauria > Squamata > Charinaidae > Charina > Charina bottae. Next base: position 28,148,930 of record JALMGJ010000003.1, on the reverse strand, counting down.
TAATCTTAGACAACCTGTAAGAAAAGTGGGTTTATCTGGGAATAATGGTATCTAGAGAGCCAGTTTGGTGTAGTGGTTAAAGGCACCAGGCTAGAAACTGGGAGATTGTGAGATGTAGTCCTGCTTTGGGCACAGAGCCAGTTGGGTGACTTGGGCCCCTCTGTCTCTGCCCTAGAAAGGAGGCAATGGCCAACCACTTCTGAAAAACCTTGCCAAGGAAACTGTAGGGCAGGGCTTTCCAAAGTGCCGCCGCTGGCGACACACCAGTGGTGGTGGCGGCGGCAGTGCGGCGGTGGCGGCGGCAGCGCGGCGGTGGCGCGCGCGCACACGGCGGCGGCACAGGGGGGCGTGCGGCGGCGCGCGCGTGCACGGCGGCGGTGGCAGCCTCCGCTAAAATGCGGAAGCACTGATCCCGCGCCGCTGCCGCTGCCGCCGTGCACGCACGCACCGCTGCTTCCGGGTGGTGTGGCGACACACCACGCTGTGTGTCGCGACACACTTTTGTGTCGCAACACACAGTTTGGAAAGCTCTACTGTAGGGACTTGTCCAGTTAGTCACCAGGAGTGAAGACTGACTTGAAGGCACAGCAACAACCACAAAAAAGATGTCTAGGAATGCAGCCTTAGAAACTTACTTGCTTTTCTACACAGCCATTGTGTAGAATCATTGTACTCAATTTTATAGTTTGAAAAGTAATTGAAAGATAACTTTTGCATAGCTAACATGACAAAATCATTCCAAAAAAAATCCCTCTTCAATCCCCAACCCCTATAAAAACACAATAAAGTGTATTGAAAGCCTAGATTCCAATTTCAGCCTGCCCTACTAGGAATTTTATGTTGATGGTCAGATATATTGACAGCTCTGTTTGGTTTGGGTAAGCTGTTTTGTTTTGTTTTGTTTTGTTTTTTTCTCCTGCTGCACAAAATACAATCTTTTGATCAGGTTGGAGTGAGGCAGGATGCAACAGCAATAGAGTTCATGTCCCATCTCAAGTGGCTGTGATTTGTGAGCAATTCTTGTGAAATCCTGGCATCCCTGTTTGCAGCTGCTGCATCCAAAAGGCCCACAGAGCATTAAGGCAAATAGCCAGCAGGATGGGCTGCTGCCACAAGCTGAAATTAAACTATAGCTCAGTGAATATCCCCCTTGGCAATAAGTGTAAATTATTTTGATTCACAGTAGCTATAATTAAAATGCTCCCTTGTAATAAATAATTCAATTAGAATTAGAGTTATGAGTGACAAAACAATATGGATGGCAGAATTGTAGGCTAATGGTAAAGGGAGCTGGAATACATGGAGGAGGCAGATAGAGCAGTGAAATGGGAACCTCTCTGGAATACTCTTGAGACTATTAATAGTATTGCTGTGCAGATGCATTCCCCCTAATTTTTTCCCTACCACTTCTCATTTAACTATATAAAAGAGAAGTAGATTTCTAAATTTCTTTCAATGTCAGTTAAATTGTCACAGGTGGAATGCTTTTGCACTTACCCTACGAGCAGTTAATGGGCTGCACATAGGAATGTCTTGCCTTCATTGGGTGCATCACCTCTTCAGCAGCCTGCAGCTTCCCAGAATCCCAAGAGAAGGCATCCAGAGGGAATTCCACTCAATCGGCTTTTTCCAGATTGGGAACTATGAGCAACCAGGGAGGCTTTCAGAGGGAAGGAAAGGTGTATCATAGAAAGCAAAAACATCAGCATTAGCCTCTGAACTTAGAAACCCATCAAGAGAAAATTAAAAGAAATGCTCAAATAGACTAAGTCAGAAAACAGAAGCCTCTTTTGGAGGGGAATAAAATATTTGAGAAACTTGATCAAATCCTAACATAGCATTAATTAACTAACCCATTCAGTTTCAAGCTCCTTAATCCTGTTCCAAAGAAAATGGCAGAAAACATCACCTATGATCTCCAAAATCAGAGGATGTATGCCTATTGATACCAGTTGCTGGGAAGAGGTTCTGTTGAAGTATTCTGCAAACAGAGAAAGGAGATGGGATATGTGCTTCACCCTCTCCACTTAAAACTCTTTATGTTGATAGGGAAACTGAAATAAATTTAGAAACTGCAAAGCACTATTAACTACATCTAGCTAAACAGGCTATAGTTTCACTACAGACCTTTCCTGTCAACATGGAAAAATAGAGGAGGTAGAGTGTGCCTCCTGTGTTTCTTTAAATTTTAGATTTGCTGAATACCTAAATAGAGCTAGGATGAGAAGTTTGTTGCCCAGATTTCTTATTCTTCAAAACAACTGGCCTTCGGTCTCATCCAACAGGGTTCTTGTTATATTATGTCAAATGACCATTTACATTGCAAGACAGATGGAATTTCATCCCCATCTACAGCCTACAGCATTGATGGAAATAGCAATGGATGCCCGATATATAGATGAGCACTTTTTATAAGAATTTTATTAAGTTTCAAGCAAAGATGAAAGCTACAGAAAAACAAAAAACTACAAAGAAAAAAAGAAAAAACTAAAAAAGTGAAGAAACACAAGAGAAAATTTTTCAAAATTATAAAAAGAGGTGACTTCTGACTTTTAACAGCAAGAATATACAACAATTTTCCATAATCAATCCCTCACTCTATATTAAACCAAAATCACATTATTTCTATAAATCATTCCATTGGCACATTATAAAAATCACTAAATACAGTTGCTCCCTCCTCTTATATTAATACATACATACATACATACATACATACATACATACATACATACCCTAATCAACTTCCCCCCCAAAGATAACATTTGTTTAATTATTTCCTTCCTACTACTATTCTATACATTCCTGTCTACTATAATAAAGATCAAACTAAAAAACATATAAATTGTCTGCCATTGTACTTGATAATACAACAATTTTAATTATCTTAATCATATTAAACCCAAAACCAGACATTTATTATTTTTATTATACCTTAATAATCTTAATCCAAATTGATAAAGATAAATGAAATCAGCCAAACCCTAAAAGCAATCCAGATAAATATTCTTAGACCCTTATCCCACTTCAAAATAAACCAGAGCATTTACATATCCCCACAATGCACACAGAACTTTTTTCTTTAAAAAAATCGAACAGCCCAACTGCCCCCCTCAAAAACTCTGACTTCTCTTCAGGAGACCTCCCATATATAATAACCACTTATTTTCCATGGCGTTCCATCAGAAGATCAATTTCACTTATGGCTTGCAACTCGATCTCTCCCTTTAATTTCTTCAACTCAACTATCCAATCTTCATCCAGCATTTCAACAGAAGTCCCAATCTCACTCTTAGAAGAGACATTTCTGTTGCTGTTAAATTCCTCAGTTTCATCCACGACATCCCCAACCAGACAACACATTTTAGACCTCATATTTTCCACAATGTCCTGAATGCCTTGCATAAAAACTTGGTAGGAATCAGAAAGAATCTGTTTAAAATCTTGGTGGAAGTCAGAGAAAATCTGTTTAAAATCCTCCATGTCTCAAGCAGTAGATTATGGCGCCCCCTAGGATCTTAACCAGTGAAAGTCGAAGATATGAAAGAATTCCGGAATGTGTTTACATAAGCAAAAGTGAGATATGCAGACAGTTCCCCAGGGAAAGTAGAAGCAGAAAACTGAAAGTTCAAAACAGCCAATTCAACATGTAGGAAAATGCTAATATCTTCAAATTTAGTACAAAAATAATAACAGGGAGACAATTATTTACTCTAAATACTCCTTAATATTTGGATGGAAAACAAAGTCCAAAACTTTAAAAGATTTTTTTAAAAAAATTGATCCCAAAAATAACGATAAGCACCAAGAGAACCTGCTTCTCCTTGCTGTAGAAAGCCTCTCTTAGGGCACGCGTACTTAAAAGAAATATAAATTGGGTGATTTAGAAATGGGGTGGCCGGTCTTAGAGTCCCTTTAAGGCTACAGCACGGCATGGAAATGGTGACATCCCAGACTCCTGGCTAGCTTTTACCAGTCAAACGCGAACGCTGTTTGTGATCTTCTGGCTGCAAGCAGCCGTCCGGAGGACAGATGGGGTGATTCCAGGTGTTTTCCTTTTTCTGGAAAAACACTCCTGGGCTTCAGGAAAAACCTGCCTGAGCCCGAAAAAACTGCTGCATTGTCAGTTCTGCCTGCTGAGCCCGCAGCACAGCTGTTCAGTCTGCCATGTCCCCACCGGAAGTCCTATACAGATGCGCATTCATATCATAGGAAAACCTCTTTATACCTTGTTTGATCATTGTTCCTCTAGAAGTTCATCAGTTAAGTGCAGACTCTGCATTAACTAACTGTAGGCTCTAGTGTTTTGGGGAGTTCTTTGTTGCATCCTACTCTTGAGTTGCCAGAAATGGAACCTGGGTCTTCTACATTCAAAGCATCTACTGTACCACTGAACTCAAAGTCTAGCACCTACCAAGGATCCCACATGCCTGCTTTTGCTAACAGTTTTTCACAAATATATACAGTACAGTATCTACAGTAGCTAAGAAGAGCTAAAAGTGGAAGATAATTTCTGAAAAGGCCACAGCTGAAAAACATCTGGATGCATCCCCACATGCCTATGCTTACCTGTCCCCCAATTAATAGGATGGATGTGTCTTGACATAGTGAAGGATTCACTTCCTCAAGAGCCACATGCAACCCTAAATCCTTTTCTGTTTCTCCCAGACTTCATATTGTCAAATTTCAGGAGGTAACCACCATGAATGGTGGTGCAATTTACTGCCATTGTTGTTTAAGGAAACAACTTAAAACCAGTGTATATGCTTCTTTTTATACTTACCACATCAAAGAAGAACAATAGTTTCCCTCCCAATTACCAAAACAGCCACTCACCTACCCAAAAATTCCAATTCCCCTTCTTTACTGATATCCTCACATCACTGCTCTGCCTACTATGTAGGCTGACCATATTTCCTTGAGGCAAAAACGGGCGTGCAGGGGGGGCGTGCGTGTGTGGGGGTGTGCACGCATGTGTGGCGTAGGGGGGTGGGGCATGGGAGCGTGCACGCACATGCAGGGGGCATGCAGGGGTGTGTGTGTGCACGTGGGCGGGGCATGCGGGGGGCGGAGGTGTGTGCACACACGTGCGGGTGTGGGGGGGCGCATGCGCGCGCATGCAGGGGGCAGGGGGCATGCGGGGGCGTGCATGCGTAGCAACTTTCAAAAACAGGACAAATTGGCATTTTTTCTTCAAAAGACAGGATGGTCAAGAATTGTTTGAAAAACGGGACTGTCCTGTTCAAAACAGGACGTATGGTCAGCCTACTACTGTGGCCCCCCTCTGACCTTAAAAATGAAAAGCACAGCCAAGTGTTGTCCAACCCAACTCTGGAGCCTGCTTGATTCATTATTCTTAGTATTATTATTATCCCATAGTAAGGCTATGGGAAGCAAAGGCAGACAGATGATGACCTATCTGTAGCTCCACTAACAGTTTAACAAGAGGCATACAACAGTGCTTTCTTAACCACTATACTGCATTAGCCTAGAGTCAGACATGGGGCAGACTTAATAAATGACAATTTTTGTGCTACTTTAATTGAAATAAGCACTGTAAATTAATTACTTTGAATAAATCTCTAACTTCTTTCCATTTCACAGCACACTAAAAATACTTAAAAGTAATATTTAGCATTAAAATGCTATCTCTATCAAGGGCTGATCATTTGCGAATTGAATAAAACTTAAGAAAGAGAGATCATTTTTCACCTTTCTCTCTCTCTCTTTGGTGTTTATATTAATTATCTAAAAGGGAATACAAAAATCTAAGCTCATGGAAAAATGAAAGGCAGCATTCAGCAATAATGTTTCCTAGAGATGTGCATGCTTCAAAAAAGAATCCAAAAGCCAGGCTCCTTCAATGAGTAGCAGAAAGAGGCTTGCTGGTGTGAAACCTGAAGTCTTCCTTCCACATTACAGTACTTCTGAAGCCCACACAGCCCTAAAGTTTCCTAACTGATAAATGTACACCCAAATAAATAAAAGGAATTTAGTTTGTATACTGAGGCATGTGGGGGGGGAGAGTAATGGTTCCCTTTTGCAACATCTGGACCTACATTATCTTGTGTATTATGTATGTATTTATTTATTTATCCCAATCTTCAGCCAAAAAGATTAACCAAGCCTTTTCAATGACTAAAAGGAGTCCTTGCCCTCAGTCTTACAAAGTAAAAGACATAACAAGGAAAGAAAAGGATATGGGCTGCAAGAGGAAAACAGGATGTTAGAATCAAGGAATTCACTCACTGATTGCCAACATTATTCACTCTCCCCCTTAACACACACGCATACACATTCTTTTCATTTTCATTAAAAATATTTTAATTTGCTAGTAAATGTTACAGTATTCTTCCTTTAAACGGTGTTCTAATGGCACCCAATTACTTTGGATCAAATAAGTCTATGCATAAAATCAAATATACAAGCCAATATAGGATGGATGAATGCATTTCTTTTCATTCTACAAAGACATTTCTGCTGCTGACACATTGCTGCAAAAACCAATAGTATTTCCTGTCTGTAAAAAAAACAAGTGCTGTTAGTTTCAAGCAGGATAAGTTGGCCATGAAGATATATTAAGTCACAACAGAGTAGAAAATATTATCCTCAGTTTCTCCATCTGATTGGATGTGTGAAGTGGTTAAGGTGCTGGGCTAGAAACCAGGAGTCTGTGAGTTCTAGTCCCGCCTTAGGCATGAAAGCCGGTTGGGTGACCTTGGGCCAGTCACTCCCTCTCAGCCCAACTCACCTCACAGGCTTGTTGTTGTGGGGAAAATAGGAGGAGGAAGGAGTATTAGGTATGTTCGCTGCCTTGGGTTATTTATAAAAATAATAAAGGCGGGATAAAAATTAAATAAATAAATAAATAAACTTATTTGGGCTAATCACCCTTGTGGGTCAAACAGAAAAAAAAGTGTCTGTTTTAGCAGGAAGACCAACCGCAATGCTATTCTGAAAAGAACAAATACCCATTTTAAGAGGGTTGAGCAAAATTTGTGGAAGAAATCTTCCTGCATCAAAATATTGTATTTTCAGGTAAGAAAATGCAAACTGGGCTCCAGTCTAATTTCAATATTGTATGATGGCACACCCAGGCTGAGACAAGAAATGCAACTTGTTAAGGATGCTATAGTCCAGCTTCAGTTCCCCAGGGGGAATCTCCTGGGCAAAGGAAGTGACCACTGCCTAAATTTCAGTTCATTAGGAACTTGTGACCAATGGGGCCATCAGTGTTGGACCATTCAGCACAGTTAGAGACCCCAGTGTGGAGGGCCCACTATTTCTGGTCACCATTTTAAAAAAAGGTTACTTCCTTCTACTTGAATGCCTCCTCCCTGTCCTAGGAATATTTTGGAGAAATGAAGATATCAGTAAAAGGTGCCAGTGTGCTGTCTGCTAAGGGGAAGGGAGAAATGAGAGATCTGAGAGGCAAAGAGAGAAAAGATCAGTGGAGGGTGGAAACTAAGTTTGAAAAAGTTGCAATAAAAATGCCAAGGATTATGGGGGATCCCAGAGGACAACTTGTCCAGAGCTTCTGGACTCTGGGAATATTCTGTTAACAAACTGCTCTAATAATGTCTGCCATATTATTTACCAGAGGTGCAGTTCTTCCTATGAAGGTAGCTAGTGGCATACATCCCACAAAACGGATAAGTGGCAAAGGTCTGTGGCCACACCTGGACAGAAGCAGGTGTAAATAAATACAAGTTTCACGGGGCTCAAGGTAACTACTCCCCACCACCACCACCACCCCGGCTAATGTTATGTTAATTGTAGCACAGCTTTGACTCAGAGGAACATGCAAGTTTCATTTCAAAAGGGCTTATACTACACCCACACACCTATTTTCAGAAAGCAGGACATTCATCATTTCAGCAACCTCTGTCAGGCAGTTATATGGGAAGGGAAGGGAAGGGAAGGGAAGGGAAGGGAGGGAAGGGAAGGGAAGGGAAGGGAAGGGAAGGGAAGGGAAGGGAAGGGAAGGGAAGGGAAGGGAAGGGAAGGGAAGGGAAGGGAAGGGAAGGGGAGCACAAGCTGTTCTAGAGTCATCATCATCAACATATGTAATGACAAGCATGAGAAGTAATATCTCCAAATAATAAGTACAGTACAGTACACTGTGGACTGTATGGCTTTTGACTCAAGCAGACCACTGATTTCAGAGATGCAGTCAAGTACTTACTATTTGATTATTTTCTCCCCAAAGCCCTTGTGAGATGGTATCTCTTTTTAATAAACAGAAAGTACACCTGATCTCCCAAAACCATATTGGTTAATTGTGTATGAGAATGAAAAGCTGCAAAACCAATTTACAGGTTCTTTGCTCTGCAAAGTGATGGGTGCGCAATAGTCTTGGGGAGCTGTTCTGGGTACCATATTAAATGTTTTTATTCATCTAGGTTTCCATATAAATATAATAAACAGGAGGAATAGTATAAAGACAGAGATTAAGCTTTTTGCCTTTTTTTTCTTCCTCTCTAGCTGTCTCCTGAGCACACATAAAATCCCTTCTCTTCCCCACTGGCCCTCTCCTCTTCCCACCCTACCATTAGGCAGAGTGAGTCTCAGGCAGCTGGTTTGGGATGTCACAAAAAAGCAGCAATTTTTCAGTTATTTAATGTGTTATTATTGTGTTTTTCCATCCCCAGGTGCCAAAGTAATTTGACCAGACTCAGTTATTATGCTTCTACCTACTCCATTGGCAAGGAGAGAGTAGCAGTGGATGATAATTCAGCTGATTTAAGTCCTTGCTATATCTGCTGGAGTGCAGATTGGAATCTATGGGAAGCATAATTTCTGCTCATAGCACCAACAGGAGAAAAATCCTCCTTCTCCCTTCTATTTCCTCCCATCTCATCCTGTTTTTCTTGTGTATGTCAAGTTTAAGGGCAAAGACTAGTAATACTGTAAACCAATCTACAAAATCTTTTATTTAAGGAGCAGCATACAATGCTTTAAATAAAGGGAATGCTTTTATATGTGGAGTCCTTGGTGCTCTCTGAGCCTTGTTGTTTTCTTGCAGACGTTTCATTGCCAGACTAGGCAACATCTTCAGTGCAACACTGAAGTGTGACAATGCAGTCAATATGTATGACAATATATAGTCCAGGGGGCATGGTGGCTAAGCGGGTAAGACGCCAGGCTTGTCGATCGGAAGATCGCAAGTTCGGAGGTTCGAATCCCTAGCCCTGCGTGCAGAGTGAGTTCCCGCACTAGCTCCAGCTCTTGCCAACCTAGCAATTCAAAAGCATGCAAATGCAAGTAGATGAATAGGTACCACTTCGGTGGGTAGGTAACAGCGTTCCATGCGCGTCATGCGGCCACATGACCGTGGAAATGTCTTTGGACAACGCTGGCTCTTCGGCTAACAAACGGAGATGAGCACCGGCCCCTAGAGTCGGACACGACTGCACAAATGTGCGGGGGGTACCTTTACCTTTTATGCTGAAACACTTTGTGCATGCCTAGAGCAGATTGCACAATGCAAAACTCAGCACAATTCTCTGGAAACATTGTGTGGCATGGCTTTGCTGAGCCATGAACTGTAGAATCTCTGTGGCCGTCAACTGTAAGTTTTGCTAACTCAATCAAAGAGCCCTTCAGAAGGCTCCTCCCTGAATAATTTCAAGGTTGTCACAGTTTATAAAAGAAGAAGTCCAGCATGGAAGCTGAAAAAGGGCAACCTATCCAATAATCAGGTGCCAAAGAGGATGGGACTCCAGACCTTTAACATTTAAGGACAATAATTTCACTTTATTAAAATTATCTTCTTTCTGAATATTTGGGGAAATGTTACATTTTCTCTTGAAGTAAATTATGGAGCATAATGGTTATGAGATACCTGAAGCACACCAGGGGCTCATTATTCAATGAATTTATGAATAAATAGGATAAATCAGCCTGACTGAGGAGGAGGAGGATTAGGCCAGAGAGAACTTAATATGTGTATCTTAAATGGTAGTAAGTAGTGAAGTAGTTGGGACTATAGTTCCATTTTGTTTCCCTCCATCACTTACTTAATTCAAACTTGTCATAAATCCTTAAGGAGCTATTAGCTAAGGCGGTTCAATACATTTTGCTGAAGACATATCTACTCTTTACCTAAAATGTTAGCCCAAGGGCCGAACTCCCCTACAAATGTCTCTCCCAGGCATAAGAACACAGTAAAACATTCAGATAACTATATGCTGCCTGATGCTCAGAATCTAGTTCCCACCATCTTCCCTAAAGTGCCGGTTTGGTCTAGTGGTTAAGGCAACGGGCTAGAAACCAGGAGACTGAGAGTTCTAGTCCCGCCTTAGGCATGAAAGCCGGCTGGGTGACCTTGGGCCAATCACTCTCTCTCAGCCCTAGGAAGGAGCCAATGGCAAACCAGGAGACTGAGAGTTCTAGTCCCACCTTAGGCACGAAAGCCAGCCGGGTGACCTTGGGCCAGTCACTCTCTCTCCGCCCAACTCACCTCACAGGGTTGTTGTTGTGGGGAAAATAGGTGGAAGGAGTATTAGGTATGTTTGCCGCCTTGAGTTATTTATAAAAATAATAAAGGCGGGATATAAAATAAATAAAATAAATAAATAAAAATAAATTGTGTCTAAGACTTTGTGAAATTAATGTAGTCCACAGATGGTGCTATCGAAGAAGCAATTCTGCCAAAGTAAGAAAGAGCCTAGGGCATTAGCAAAAGAGCACCCTCACATGATAAGTCACACACAGTAAAAATAAAATACAATCTAGAACCAGCTCTGACAGACAGAGACCTTGTAAAAATAAATCCTATCACTCTGAGAGTAGGCTGGAACATTCATTTACAGTCGGTGGTGCAGTTTCACAGTAGACAATTTGAAAATACAAAAAATGAAACTCACCTTAGAACTCAGAAAAACAAGTCTTTTCCAAAGATTTCTGGAGATTTATTTATTTATTCCTCATTTTTATATACAGTAGCTGCCCGCCTCACAAAATGTGACTCTGGGCGGCGCAGTTTCACAGTTCCTATAGCAATACCGTGGAGAAACTGCCTCCATTGGGGTTTCCATTGGTTCATGACTACCCCTCATTAGGCTCATTTCAATTAAAGCCAATTGAAATGTATATTAGTTGAGGAGGGAGGTTAATTAAACTTTTAATGTAATGGTTTACAAGACCAAATAATTTTTATTCTATATTAGATGGGGAGGGAGGATAACTAAGCATTTAATGTAATGGTTTACAAGACCAAGTAATTTTTCATTATAGTGTGTGGTCATCTCTGGAAGCTAACTCAAGGGTTAACTTCTGAGCAAAAATAGTAGTAGTAGTAGCAGTAGAGGTATTTCTTGTTTATTGCTATGTTATCTCTTTGAATTATATCTTTGTTATGTTGCTTTTATGCATAAGCCACCTGGATTCAATGGGAGTTGGGCAGCGTCTGAGCCAGAGCTTTCCAAGCTATGTGTCGCGACACAAAAGTGTGTCGCCACACACAGTCTGGTGTGTCGCCACACAACCTGGAAGCGCTGATCATCATCAGCGCTTCCGGGTTTTCCCGTGGCGACACACCAACGGCGGCGCGCAAAAACCCAAAAGCGGCAGCAGCGCTTCCAGGTTTTTGCGCGCTGCCGCAAGGGCGGCACTTCTGGGTTTTCCCGCGGCGACACACCAACGGCGGTTGGTGTGTCGCCGTGGGAAAACTTTGGAAAGCCCTGGTCTAAGCTGAAATAAATAAATAAATAAATAAATAAATAAAAGAAGTTAGTGAGATACTGTTCTTCTTGAAAGAGCTCAGAACACTGCCTAATTGGTTCATAAGACTCTTGAGTGTTTCTGCCTAGGAAGTGTGAGTCCCTATTATCAAGTTAAACTGGACAATAGTTATGTTTGAAATCCACCCACCTTGCCTTATTCTCTCACTCTGCCTTTGCACAGCCAACACTAGAATATGGCCCTCAACGTTTATGAATAGGGCCATCAGGCTGAAAAGTTCCCTGTCATGGGTTTAAAGAAATATACTTAAACCCAAGCTGAGGGCCATTTTTGAAACAGAATTCCTCTGAGAATAGAAGACAAGATCAAGAATGGAACCAGAGAAAAAAAATCTGAGAGAAAAGGGGAGAAGGTCCTGAAAGAAAGGAAGAAAGAGAGGGAGGGAGGGAGAGAGGGAGGACACACGGGCTGAGGTTGTCCAAGCAATCCACTCTCATGTACAAGATTACAAATTTATTCTAGCCTTACCCAACCTGGATGTTTCCCAGATGGGTGGCCCATGACCACTGCTGGCTTATTTCCATAAGGAGCATAATCACACTCAATGTTTTGCTACTTGAAAGTTTTATTAATTTAAAATATTCCTAAATCAGTTTTCATTAAAATGTTATGCAGTGTATAGCATTCCGTGCTAGATACAAGAAAGCAATTACATTAAAATATTGTAATAGTCAACATACTACTTACACCCTGAAATATGTCTCCTTTCAAGCCCAATGATGGCAGCAACAATGATGGAGAAAGGAAATTAAAAGGAGATCATCAGCACAGGCTGGGGTAGATCCACAGAGAGATTACTCTTCAGTTATAATGTCATGCATGACAGATCTTTCTGGTAGGGATCTTAACAATGCACTCTCTGTATTTAAACAGAGGTTATCAAATGAAATAAATTGGAGGCCAATAATTCCAACAATATCTTCATCGTAGCCTAGTAAAAGCTTGGAAATACTGCTTGCTTCTCAATGGGAGAAGCTCATTTAAGGGTTCGTTGCCCTTTTTATAGCTGCTGGCAGCCATAATGGATGACAGCCCGCCTAGATGCGCAAAGAATTTCAGGACAGGTGGCAAGATGACACCTTGACTCTCAGATACAAATGCTAAGAAAGCACTCAGCTCCGCAGCGGCTATCCAAGATGGAAGATTGGAAGCTTTGGGCCATTTAATCAGAGGGGGCTTTAAATTGTGGCTTTGCAATTAAACACAGAGTACTCATGCAGTTGTAATTCATTGCATCACTCTTGCGCCAGGCTGTCCTGCAGACAAAAGCTGTCGGGTGCCTAAGAGTGAAGAAATAGGAAAGGATAATGTTCTAGGGGGCCTGGAGGTCTATGTAATGCTTTACGATGCTGAAAATACCCCTGGGACCTGTTCTGCTATCTTGTAATTATGCACACATAGTCTGATTTATGTTCCATGTCTCCCAGCAGTACCGGCATGCACTCTGCTTCCTTGCCCTATTTGTGCATAAAATACTTGGTGCCATAATATCGTAAAATAGGGTACAGGCTCATTGCACGAGTTACTATCAGATTCATGTGAGCAAAGGGTATAATAATCTAATGATCCTTTTCAGCTAGGATAAATATGCACAATTTTGCCTTCAACACAGAGTCACTGTGAAGCCTTTCCTACTGGTGCCTTTGAGAAATGTCACTTTGTGATGATAGATCTTTAATTCACCAACCTTCTTCACACGATGATTATAGGTTTGGGACAAAGAAATAAAGAAACAAATATGGTGGAAGGCTCATGCATGTGCATAGATGTCCATTATTTTATTTCAAGCCACAGAGTGCATTGTCCTTGGTTTCAGAGAACAGGGTCTAGCTCACACCTTACAGAAGGGAAATTAAGTGCTCTGCTATAAAATGCCACTGGAACCAGGAGCATGACTAAGTGACCTGAGCCTCTGAAGGAATATAACTGCATTCTGAAGAAAACAACTGTGGGGGAAAGTGCAAGTATCATCTTCAAAATCAGTTCCTGGAACCAACAATTTTCATTCATATGCCATATTTCCTGAAGTGCACACATCCTTGAGAAACTATGACAAGAAGTCCTTTCAGACCCTCTCACTCAGAGCTTTGGGTAGTTAGAAATTACCTGAGTGGTCTTTATATTAGCACCTAAATGTCAATCTCATTTCCACTTTTGTAACCTGAAAATAGCACTAAAACTGTGGAAAACAATTATTTGCTCTGAAGTTAGAGTGGGAGTTGTTTTTCTTTTTCTTTTCCCCACCTAACGCTTTTTAGATTGTTAGATTACAATTCCCATTCTTTGCAGTCACTGGTCAAACTGACTGATTAGGATGGGAGCTGTAGTCTAACATTTATTTTTAAGTGTCTCTGTATGGAAAATGGATCTATGCTGTTTTTCCAGCTGGTCTCTACATAACTCGAAAACAGAATGTATTGATTTTAGACTACATTGCTCATATTGAAAACTTCATGACTAACTTAAGTCCCACTGATGTCAGCTGGAATTCAGTGAAAGTAAATTAAGGTAAGGTAATGTTTCCCCTTCCAGTCGTATACAGCTCTAGGGGGTGGCACTCATCTCCGATTCTCGGCCGAGGGAGCCAGCGTTGTCCATAGACGCTTCCGTGGTCATGTGGCCAGCATGACTAGACGCCAAGGCGCACGGAACGCTGTTACCTTCCCACCGGAGTGGTACCTATTTATCTACTTGCATTTTTACGTGCTTTCTAACTGCTAGGTTGGCAGGAGCTGGGCAAGAACGGGAGCTCACCCCGTTACGTGGTGCTTCCGGGTCTCGAACTGCCGAGCTGCCATCCTTTCGTTCGACAGTCGGTAGTCTTAACCGTTATGCCACTGCACCACCCAAAAGTAAATTAGCTAGATGCTTTTCTGTTTTCAGTTGACAATAGCATGGAGCAGAATATCTTGTAAATTAGGAGAAATTAAACAAATAATACAAAAGTTACATGAAACCCCATTCTTCTCTGAGTGAAGACTGATCAAAGATAGAGTACAGTAGACCGGTACACTAGATCAGGGGTACCCAACTTTTTGGCAGCAGGGACTGGTCATGGAAGACAATTTTTCCATGGACCTGGGGGGCGGGGTTTGCAGGCAGGAGCCAATTGCATGGACTGGAGGGTGGGGTTTGCAGGCAGGAACCAATCACATGGACCAGATTCTGAGCAGTTTACAATAATAAACATGCATGAAAAACCTAGTGTAAAACATTACCTAACATCGACCTTCCGTAAAATCATGATTATCTAAAAATAAGCCCCTCTCAAAGCCCACACATCAAACAAAAACAACAAATGACAGCCAAGGCCACCATTAATGGTGAAATACCCAGAAGGCCAGGAGCACAGGGAAAATGTCAAAGATGGATCCAGAACTTCTCCAGCTGATTAATGAGACAGTACCTGGGGGAGATACCCTTCTTGGCAGTTTTATGTCTGCCCTTTAACTTCCTTCAATATTGCTTGCAACTAAAATTCTTCCCTAAGTGTCCTGTGAATCTTTCTTATACATTCCAAACCATCTACCAGGACCCTTGGACCAACTCACAACCATCTTTGGACTAAATTGCTGCCACTGAATCCTGAGAATGAACTACCCACAGACAGCACTAGTAAAAAGTGGCTATTAATCTCAGACACTCTCCCCTACTTCATCTGGCTTCCCTTGGCATTAGATCTGGTTTACCAAGTTTCTAGAGCAGAGCTTTCAAAACTGTGTGTCGCAACAGATCTGCCAGAGAACTGCCAATGGAAGGACTTGAAAAAGGAACAGGGCTGTCAGGGAAGAAGTGAACTTTTCCAAAGGCCACAACTTATGCTCAGGAGCATCTGGTGGGTATAACCTGGCCATTGTGAGAATGTCCCACCCTTGCTTTATATGATTCATTGGCTCTACTACATGATGGAAGAATTAATCGGGGATTTTTTTTCTTGTTTGTAGTAATGCAAACTTTAAAAAATATATATCTGCTATGCAGTATTTTTACAGGAGATTTAATAAAATGGTAAGATGGGATGGAAAGTATCGGTATTCTTTTTATGAAACAATTTACCTCCTTTAGCAACTTTGTTTTAAAATTATGAATCAATTAACTTTTAAAGCATACAAATGAACAGCTGCTAACACATAGAGCAGGGGTAAAGCAAAGGTTAACAGAGTTCTTTAGCAGTGAAAGGTCATATTGATCACAGCACCGATTGTTTTAGTTAATAAAGACATAGGGGAGTAACCCTTCTAATGAAAAGATGAAATGGAAATACATTATATAATAATTATTTATTTATTTACAGTATATATCACATTTATATCACCGCCCATCTCCCCCACAAGGAGGGACCCTGGGCAGATGATGATGATGATGATGATGATGATGATGATTCTGTAACTACTTAATTTCTACTCCCATTGTCAGGTTCCCATGGTTCCAAAACCAAATGAACACAAAGCAAGTTACAAATTTAATCAATGAAATTTGATTTCTAAAAAAGTAACTGCAAGTCACCCTTACTGCATTACTATCATGCAGCTTTTCCCTGTGTTGATAATCATGTTCTACACCTTGTGGAATCCTGATCTGTTCACCCCAACCTGGTTTCAAACTTCAAATGAATAGCTCCTTGATCCCTAACTCTTACATGAGATACCTCTCGACACATGGAATACTGTAGGTCACAACATTAAAATATGAAAATAAACATCTACATGCAGTGGCCATTCTGGCTGAGGGATTATGAGAACTGAAGAAAAGACACTTGAAGGATACCAGGTTGGGAAAATTACTCTTATGGGTATAAAGGGACCTCCACAAGAATCCTTGATCCTAGTAAAATGCAATACACTTGTGAGAGAGGTAAGACTACTACTGGCTTCTTATAAAAGGTATCTCAGTATCTGTCACACTATAATTTAGAGGTTAAAACATGCTGAAAGCAGGTTTAAAAAGTCTTCCCTTGGCTTTGGAAAGACCAATGTGCTAGTGGAGTCTTTACAGGTAGTCCTCGTTTAGTGACCACAATTGGGACTGGCAATTCAGTTGTTAAGCAAAGCAGTCGCTAAGTGAAACTGCAACTGTGCTTATGATCTTACTTCAGCTTTCCTTTGCTTTACAGACCTGTGAAGGTTGTAAATGCAAGGACTGATCACTACTTTTTCATCACTGCCGTAACTGTGAATGGTCACTAAATGAGGCAGTCACTAAATGAGGACTACCTGAATTTGAAAGGAACTCTATAAGTAGTTACCACAAGTATTTTTTCAGTAGGCATCTGCTATATCTCACATGAGGGGGATACCCCAAAGTCACCTTCAAATACAACCTAGATTGTTTTACTTCTTTACTTTACTTCTCATTTGTGTTCCATATTTATACAAAAAATTGGGATATCCCCATGATCTGAACTCACAGCAAGGAGGCTGCATGTGTAACTTATTATAGATAAGGCAACAAACATGATTTCTGAGATTTTTGCTTTTAAATAAGCATCTTGAGTGTTAGAATTTCGTTATTATTTATCTTTGTAAGTCGCTTGGAGGCATTTTTCTCCTGAAATCTGGGGGGGGGGGAATCTTATAAATAAATTAATAACATTTACCCTAACAACCTTTTTTAGCCCCAAACTTATAAACTGATACTGTTTTTTCTTTTCTGTATTTGTAGATAGAAATAGCTTCTGATGCTTGATCAACACTAGCATCAGTATATTATAAAATCAGAAAGATCTCTCAAATAATAATGAAAATGTTTTTAATTGATACTCTTATTACTATATGCTTTTAATTGCTATTTTAATTGCTTATTTGTCTGTTTCTTAGTAGGTCTTATTGTGTCTTCAGCAGGTGGCGGCATCTCGCCAGTCCTGGGAGCTAAGCAGAATGGGCCCCATTTAGTCCTTGGGTGAGGAACCCCTAGGGATTCTGTTAACTAGACTGGAAACTCAGAATAGCACCCTAGAAGGCGGCACTGGCAAATCAATTCTGTAACTGTCAAGAATCTATTAGGTGCAGTCACCAGTAGCCAACCTTATCTCAAGTTTCTCCTTACCTTTCCATCTTCTTGGAGAAGGCCATATTGCGTACCAAGTGCTCCTCTGTGTAGTCCCAGCCAGAACTTCCTAGATTTATATAAGCAGATATGTGGCAGGAAGCCAACCTTCATTCTCACTGTGCAAACTTAAGGCACATGACACCTGCACCTCCTACTCAAATCCCGGAGATGACTACAGCAGTTGGATCGGGGCACAACAACCACAAGTATCAAAACTCATGTGGTGACATCCACAGGTATCAAAACACTTCCATGGCTGCTTCTTTTAATCAGAGGGATAGAAAAGGGATTCAGCTGACTTATCAGGAGCAGCAAGAAAGAAACAACAGCATAATCAAAGAACGCATCTGAACCGCTATTCTGAACTTCATTCAGCCTGTAATGAAGAATAAAAGTCGGAACTAGTGGAATAAGCTGTCCCAACACAACTTCAGAAGTTATTGTAACCCGCCCAGAGTCCCTTGTATGGGAGATGGGCGGGGAATAAATTAAATAAATAATAATAATAATAATAATAATAATAACAACAACAACAACAACAACAACAACTGATGGAAGAAAGCAGCGAGAAATTATATGAGCAGACCTGGATACTATCTGAAGCAAGCAAATGTTTGTTTTCTAAGCTATCAATTGGCAAAGTGCTATAAAGCCATAGGAAACTTTTGGGGCAATTGGTGACCAATTCAGATTTCAAAATGTAACAGTGCTGCATATTCAGGGAGTGGAACATATTCTCATTGTCTGAAAGGAAGAAACTTTCAAACTTCAGAATTTGCATATAAAAGCAAGTGCAAAACCTCCAGCTAGAAGTGCATTCTGCCCTTAGCACAACTTTCAGTTGATTGACATTTGAAATAAGTATAGTGTCTTTATTGCCTGCTGAAGCTGTATCTTTCAAAGAACTCAGAGGAAAAATCCTTACCGTTATAGAAATTTAACTCTTTAAAGTTATTTGAGAGAGAGACAGAGAGAGAGAGAGAGAGAGAGAGAGAGAGAGAGAGAGAGAGAGGGAGAGAGAGAGACCAGGGATCACTGCACTGTTCATCACCAGGCAAGGAAATAATACACACAGTTTACTTACATTATTGTTAGATGCAGTGCCAATCAAAAATGCAACCTTTGCTGTTCAGAGTTTAGAAGCTCCTACCAGAAGCTCAAATGGCTGGAAGATTAGCCAGAAATCTGACAGAAAAATTCCCTGAGAGAAAAGCATGGCTGCTGGGAGATAAAGATTTAGGAACCCTTTGAGAATTTCTTGAAATTCAGATGAAAGGAAACTGAGGACCTGAAAATGAAATGCGGGAATAGCATCCAGGTAATTTTTAAGAGAGGCAATAGCAAAGCTGTTATGCAACTGTGAATGGCTGCGACATCAGTAGTCCAGGAAGCATTGTGGCAGATCTGAAACATTATGTAGGAGTGTCAACGTGGCATCTTTGTGTTCAACAGGGCTGTGCAAAGCTTTAAGATGTGCCTTGCTTCCACACTGCTTTGAGTGAAGCAACATGATCTCTGTACTTCAAGATGCCATGTTGCTTCTCTTGGCATCACTTCTGAGACTTCCCTGGCACATCCAGTAGCCAGAAAAGGCCTTTGTGTATGCAGAAGTCTCTTCAAGCTCCTGGACATGGCAGAGGAAACCACAGAAATGAAAACAAAATGTCTGACTGAGGGGAAACACCTTTCCTCCCTGGCACGAACCAGCATCTCACAGAGGCTTAGAGTGAGGGTTATGTGATTCCTAATTGGTTAGGATTCTTCTTGGAAGCAGAAAGAACAACCAAGTAAGCAGAAGCTTTGAGGGAAAAGTATGTTTTCACATTTAAGATTCTTTCAGGAAAGGTTTCTTCATTTGAAACACTTCTTTTAACACAAAAATTAAAACAGGTGAGCATGTAGCCCAACCCTGGTTAAAATCTGTTTTTCTGAGGTGTGGGATGTTGCTGAGATAATATTGAACCATCAGATTTTATCAGCAGAACACACCGTATCTTTGGATATTACGCTTTTGATCCCATGAGTTGGCCTGTTGCAATTGTCCTCGCTAAATTGGAATTAAGTCTCAAGTGGCACAACAGAATTCAATTCTAAAGGAAACATTCATAGCATCGGGCTGGAAATATAATGTGTGAACCAGAAGAAATTAGCAGCAGGCAGAATTCTCCCAGTTCGCTCATTATAACATATTTCTCGATCATGAACTGGGATCAAGCAAAGTAATTTGCATGAAAAAAACAAAAACAAAAACAAAACTGGAGGATTATATTAACTCTAGTTTTTTTATTTTGCTTGGCAATCTACCCCAGCAGATTGTTGAAAGGGGAGGACTGCATTAGAGCAAGGGCAAAATGTAAAAGTTAGTCTCTACAATTCAAGAAGCACTTATCTTTCAAAATATACTTATGAACAAATAGCAACGATTTTTGCAAAGAATCTACAAAGCCAAAGAAAATTGTGATTTTATATGTTAAGGGAAGGATCATTAGGAAAGAATCAGAATATGTTAAGGGGAAAGGCAATAACTGAAAATTACAGAAAGACATAGTAAGGAAGACCAAAAGGCAATATAATACATCACCAGAATTAATAATATCTCAAAAGCCTGGGCAATGTCACCCTTTTCTTTCTTTCTTTCTTTCTTTCCTTTTTTATCCTCTGCAGTAGAGCCAAATCTGTAATCAGCATAATTTACATTTTCAGGAATTCTACATTTTACCAGACATTGCGAATCAAGTCAAACACCAGCAAGGAAACATTCCTTCAGGTTGACTTTAACGGCTAAAGGAGCAACATGAACAGGAGGCAATGGTATTACACTTCACATAAAATGTTAATTCTTTAAATAAATGCAAGTGATTGAAAATGGGCTTCTAAAGTTGAACTTGATTCGTCCATAAATGTGCTGCTTTGGTAATAACATTGGCAGCACAAAAATGAATCACATTTAAAATGGCTTAATTTGCCAAATTGGAATAAGATTTAAAACTATATAGCACTGCAAATAGTCCTTTGGGAATGTGTCTGCTGGCTTGTAGGGAGGCAATTGTTGCTGGAGAAAATAAGGAGTAAGCAGATAAAGAAGAATAGTGCATGGACAATTTTAACTGAGCCATGAAAAATTGGGAAATTTATGGGCTAAAGCTACTTTCAGGTCCACATATAGAACTCCCAAAGGTCACGTAATACATTAGTGCTGAGTAATTGGTCCAACCAGTAGCAAATGTGACATATCTTCGTGCCTCTTTAGCTTTCTGCCAATGTTCATTCTTGCCACTAATTTAAGACTAGCCTCCTTTCCTGAGACCAAAACTCTGAGAAGCCATGCTTCACATTGCAATGAGAGATGGGACTGAAGTCCTAGATGGGAAGGACTATAGGCAACTAGAAAAAGCACACTACTGGGATAAAGAGTTATATTTGGGAAAGTAGGAATTACAGCTGTCCACCAACTCGGTATGAATCCCAGAACTTCATGTGAATCCAAGCAATTCAGGATACAGTAGTTTTTAACTCACTCAAGGCATTAACTGAACAATGCCATTGTTGAATAATGAAGTGACTCAAACAGAGAACAGAAAATTCTATTAATTGAGATCTAGCATGTTACCATTTCAGCCTGATTTCCTTCCTCAGATAATAGGGGTACATATTCAACCCATTTCATCCTGTTGACTATTATTGTGAAGAACAGATAAGGCCAGACACATAGAGCTCCAATCATTAACTATCAACATTTTGCTTGCATCACAAATGAGGTAATCTGAGGATCGTATCAAAAGGTTGGTGCACTCATCTTGCAAAAGTTCAGGCATGAAAGCATCACATAACTGAGGAGATTGACACTGCCTGGCTTAAGAATATCCTGATAGAAACAAAACAAATATGACAAAACTTTGCAAGCCATTATTTTGTATTTTAATGAAGCAAAGAAAAAACGATTGCATACCTAAACATGGTTAGCATGATTGTTTCAATAATTATAAGCATTTCCCAAGGACAACAACAGTTACAAACTGCTTGATAGGGAGGTCTGATAATGAATTCTTCCCAAGAGAGAAAGCAATTCCTCTAAGCAATAAAAAAAATGTCCCTAAGAAAACTTGCTGTCATAAATCAGGTATTTCTCATTACAAAAACAGGAAAATATACATCAGCTTCCAAGCAATTGCTTCTAAAATTACAAATCCTGGTGGGCAGTTGTATTAACAGGGTAACCTTCACAATTGCCATGGCTTGTGGAAAACAGTATCAGTCGTCATAGCCTAGTAAAAATAGACATCTAAAATAGGAGAGTCATGAAGGGCTTATTGCAAAGAGAGTATTTACCGGAGAGAGGAGGTAGAAGGTTAAATTGCTGATAGAGAAGGAAGGTAGAATTGGGTGATCTGAGAAGAAAGAAGTAGAGACCCCATGTAAGAAGTATTTGTTCTAAGAAGCCTCCTCTCATCTCCAATTAAGTGTTGGAACTTTAAAGATATGACTATTAGTAATTCTGGAACTTGTAGGTCCAATGCATTGGTAAACTTCAAGATGGGAAAAGCTGGTGTTAGTGAAAAGCTACTGCTGCTTTATTAACAAGGAATCAGATTTCAGGAACTCCATCTTCTAGATCAAATCTTGAGTGAGAGAGATGTCCCCCTTCTAAAACATTTGGGGGTAACTATAATGTTGCCTTCTGTAATGATAAGATTCATGCCTGGATTCCCAAGGCCTTCCAAACTCTGCATTTCTGTCTGAATTTGGTGTGCTGATGTCTAAGAATCTCCTTGATTCCTTATTGTAATAGTATTGTGAATGTTTTATCAAGATGCTAACCCACTGCATTCAACCCACTTGACTAATGATACTGTGGTGGAATATCTGGATTGAGTCCCTCTTATGAAGAACCATAAGAACCTTATGAAGATGTTTTTCCCCATCTGAGGAACCATAGCTAACTCTGCTGCATTCTTGATGTTATTTTATGGAATGAAACAGATTGTTGGAGATTCTTAGATTGTTTTTTTTTCATGTATCATGTTTGTACTAACCCTTTGTTCAATTCTGTCATTTAGTTTCCTGAAATAATTTTCTAAATGCTCTAAACTATAGACGTTAGTATCATAGGACATTGTCACTCTACAACTGAAAAAGCCCTGCCCTTTGTCATTACCATTTCTCGTCTCGTTTCCATTTCTAGAATGACCTTTCTAGATACCTCTGTGGTAGAATTTTTGTCAGGAGACCAAGACTTCCCTCCTTCTCATGCATCTCAGGCATAAAAGCATTTTTAGTGTTTTTGTAGCTCTTCAGCCAGTTACATTATTCTTATTGTGTTGTTTTTCTTTATTTTAATTGCATTTTTGTTTTGCTTTGCTTTGTTTTGTTCATACATACAGTATAACACCACTAGATAAGTGTGTGTGTATACATACTGTATATACATACATACATTTATTTATTTATATGTATATAGATATACATTACACGGTCACTAAACAAGACAGTTGCTAAACAAGGACTACCTGTATATACACAGTCTAAGAGGCAAGGATACATGCAGCTCTCAAAAGTATTTAGATATTGGTCAAAGAATGTGAACAACTGCCATTGAGGGAGCAGATAGGGAAAATGATAACATAATGGAGGCAATCATATTAATTATATTTAATTAATTTTAATTAAATGCAAATGATATGAACTCAAATATTTGTGAGTTAAATATTTGTGTTAAGACCCATCTATCTTCTTTCTCTGGCTTTCAGCGTGGTTCTGGTATTGCTGCTAAAAAGGTTATGGTTGGGACCAAGGGTTGCCCATGACTTGAACATAGTTGGAGATCCCTGGCTGTATCAAGTTGGTCATGAATACACAGAGGTGATGCCAGGCTTCTAGAAGCTGCCATAGGTATTTTCTAGAACTGGATTATCCCAAAACATTTCCTTATGCTTTCTTTTCAGCACACTGAAGGAAAAAAGTAACAATCCTTTTCTAGGAAAACGCTATTTCAGTTTTGGAACCATGATCTTTGTTCAATTTCCTTAGGATTTCAAATTCAGAGATAACCTCCTGCAGCTCATTTTGGTTTCAAAGTTACAATATCCTGTAGCACTACAGAGATAATTAACTACTCCCAAAGTTATACTATCTGGTATTAACACTATAAGCGTCAAGCTGCTCTATATTAAAAGCCATCAAGTGTCCTTTAAGCAAAGCTATTACACAGGACAGCTGAGATAACAGGGCATGTCAAATGGAAATTTACAAAATGTCAGCACGTCACTGTCTGGTCATTTTTAACGACAAGGTCCAGATGGTCAATGAGATGGCTTGAGATTATAATCCATGTGCATCCAAGATTTTGCTGGATGGGGACAATGTGGCAGTTTGTTTTAGACAACATTCTTATTACGTAGCTCTTTAGTTTTGCATGTTAAATACTAACCAGTGGATGATTTTTAACAAATGTCTTTAAAGAAACTCAAAAATATTGATCAAGAGATACTTTTAAAACATATTTTACCTGCCAAAATTAACTCCATTGTTCTTGTAAAGACCACACTGCCCCTTATCAATTTCCTATTGTTGTGTCAGTCTTCCATAACTGGCTATGCTGTCTGGGAATTATTTAATTTATTATGCAGTTATATGGCCATCCATCTTGCAGTCAACTCTGAGCAGTGAACAACATAAAACCATACATAGGAACAATAGAAAAATGATAAGAACAGTAAGGCTAGGTAAAAACTCCTTAACCGAGCAAACCAAACACAGATGGGTGATGAACTTTCAACAGAGCTGGAGGATGAGAGTTGAGGAAGTCTAGTCTCTATGAAAAGAATGCTTGTGCAAGTCATCGTTTTGCTAGTTATTGTTATCTGTTGATACATACTCCTTCCTCAAAGGGAGTTCCTCCTCCTCCTCTATTACTACTACTGCTATTTTGAGTTGTATCCAACCTTTCTGTCCATAAATCCAACCTAAATCTAGCACATAAGGTGAAAGTGTACATACAAGTATACAGTTTCTGAACTATAGCAAGCTATGAGTCCCAACACCCCTTACTGTTGGCCATGCAATATCTGGAAGGCTGCAATTTCCCTACTTTAAAAAAAATGCTCAAAATAAAATAAAATACATACATACATGTATTCATACTGTCCAGAGTCATGTATTTGAGATTGGCAGCCGTATAAGTCAAAATATATACATACATACATACAAACATACAGTACATACATACATACTTGTTTCATGTTCTGAAAGGTCCATGCAAGTGACACAATTTCATATGAGACACAATTTGATAGGCAACATAGGACTATGTTTGTCCCTGGTGGTACACTAAGCCAAGAGCAGGTAAGGCTGCTACATGCAGATGCCCAAAGAATTATTCCTCTGTCTTTTAAACATATGTAACTATTGTATCTCCTTGATTTTCTTCAGAAACTGCAACCAAGCAAGAAGCTATCTTGGCTGAGAAATAAAGCCTTATCTCTTCTCCACTCTGCACTCTCCTGCTATACATACCCAACAAAGAATCCCCTTCTATAGTCGTCCCACCAGAAACTTGAGAAATTGCGGGGTCTTGTGGGTTGGATATTCTGCCTGTTAAAAACATACATTGTACATTGTCCTAAACAGAAAGCCAAAGCATCCTTTTTAAATGCTCAGCACTGTTGATACTTCCAACAAGTGGTTTTGGTATTGGATTTGGTCTTATCTGTTTCTAACAGACAGTCACTTGCATTGGAAATTTGACCTGAAATAAAAATTCAGCCCCAAGTATCTGCTGTCAATTGTGCAGAAAATAGGAGATGACAGCAAAGTCACTTCTGCATGCTGAATTAGATCTCTTTCCAACATATCCTAATGTCATTATTAGCACTCAAATGCACTGTGTCAAAATGTGTCTGCATAGGGAAATGGACCAGGCCCATCAAATTTATCTTTTAGTCTAAATGACAGCCTACTTTTCATTCAAGGTTCCAGAGACTTTTACCAATAAAATAAATAAATAAATTACACTTTGCAGTGAAGCTGCTTATGAACGAATCTTTTTTTTAAAAAAAAAAGGCTTTCCAAATATGATCAGAAGTGATTCATTAAATGAATTGTGCTGTAAGATTTCAGAGAAATGGTACCACTGCTAACAATATTTTAATTCATTAAAATATTAATCCACAATTCATGGGATTGGATCACCACTCCAGGACTTAAAATATGTGATTTCTGAATTGTAATCCCAATCTCCAAATGAAGAATTTAGTGTATTTATTTTAAATCTGTTGAATGGCCATAGTCCAGCAATTCTGATGTACAAGAAAATGCTTTTTGTTTTGGCATATTTGCAAGCTTCCATATGCAAATGTGGCTCTCTCCATTTTCTTCAAATAATTCAGAAAATACAGCAATGGAGGTTATTCCTTTCCTAACTTCCATGTGCATATCAGGCACTCTCAGAGCTTTGAAACATGCTCAGGGTATCTTGAGAAAGGTGGAGGGGGGAGAAAAAAACACACAGTGGTGTTTAAAAGTTTGTGAATCCTTTTGAATTTTCAATATTTCTGCATAAATATTACCTAAAATGTGATCTGTTATCCACACAAGTCCTAAAACTAAATAAAGAGAACCCAATTAAACAAATGAGTGAAAAATATTATATGTGTTCATTTATTTATTGAGGAAAATGTATTGGTGGTGGCTTGTAGAAAAACCCGTAGTAGGAAGGAGAAGGGAATGAAAATACTCTGTTCAGTGTTTTGTTAGTGTACTTTGATTTAGAGTTACCTTTGCAATCAGTCTCCATTTATCATCTCAACCACAAACTTTTGGCTGATTGACTAAATGATGGGAAGACCAAAGGAGAGAAAGAGATTCTCTTCATCAGTTAAAATAAAGGATAGGGCAAGAGAAGGCTCTTCCCCTAATACTATGTCCAATTCTAGGTACTACATTTAAATGAGATTCAGAAAAAATGGAATTGATGTAGAGAAAGGCAATGAGGATGATCAAGAGACTGGAATCTAAGATTCTTAGAATTCTTAGAAACTAAGGAAACTCTATGTTTATCCTTGAGAAAGAAAATTGAAGGGGGACATAATACTTTTCTACTTCCCGGAGTTATGGAATTATTAACTAAAAATAGATCTTTATGATGGTTGGCTAAGAATAAAATTATATTTCAACCCGAAAAGTATCTATCAATGAGTATTCCACAAACTTTAAGAAGGGCCTATTCTAGAGCTAGATTTGAGTTGCTGGATTCCATGGCCAAATATGGGCGTTTCCACCACTTGCCATATCATATATGCAACTGCATATGCGGTTCTCCAACCATTGAAAATATTTTTCATATTTTGTTGAATTGCCAATTATATGCATCCATTAGGCATAAATATCTATCATCCTTATTAGAAAGAACAGCACACTGGGATCCAAACTACAGTCTTATTTCCTCCTGGGCTCAAATGTGCATATTGTATGTAGGACTGCTAAGTTTATAACTAAGGCAACAGTCATTAGAACTCAATACATTGAACAAATTGGGGTATCCTGTAAGGGAGATTCATATATCTGATTTCTGACTCCATGTATTATCACATATGTATTTTATTATTGTATTTTTATCTTTGTATTGTATTGTATTGTATTGTATTGTATTGTATTGTATTGTATTGTATTGTATGTTATTGATAAGGTCACAGGACTAATCAATTAATAAACTACTACTACTATTACTTCCTGGAGTTGTGTCATGTAGAAGAAGAGCAAGTCACCCAGAATTGAGGATAACAGGTTACAGGAAGGCTGATCCCCACTGAATATCATGACAAACTCCCCAACAGTTCAACCATGGAACCAATTTCCAAAGGAGTTATCACCTTCCTTCACTGCATGTGTTATGCAGAAGCTAAGTAGCCATGTTTTGGATGCTTGCTTTGGATTCCCACTCTGAACAGGGGCTGTGCTCATTAGCCCAGTCAATGTCTAAGATCCTGCAATAGTGTAAATTGTACTTTTTAAAGATTATTGGGAATCAGAGAATATGGTAGAAATGGTCTCAGCAAATACAGTATGTATGTTCAGAGACAAAAATAGAAGATAAAATGTGATGGGTCACGCCAGACTCAGATTTAGGGCTGAAATCTATCTTGGAAAAGACTGAAATCAGTATTACTGTCATCTGGAAGAAGAGCTAGAACAACATCTAGGTGAGAAAAGAAATCACCTCTCCTGCCCCACTTTTCCTAGAGACTTGGAACTAGTAGCCTATCATGGTCAGGTGATGGAAGCAACTTGGGCTGAGCCTGTGAGTAGCTGTGCCCTGACACGTTTTCAATTAAGAAAAGAGAAAAAAGAGAAGCACACAGGCCTGAATGGGATAGTTTGGGCAATTTTTTCAAACATTAGTGATGGGACTTGTTTTCTTAAGCCTGAACTAGAAACGAGTCAAAATGGACTGTCTTCTGGATATATACAGGGTGTACCAAAAATCAGGCCCCATAGGCCAATCGCAATATGTTTTATTGATTTTTTTAGAGAAAACTTTACTGTACTTAGGAATGTTCAACGGTCACGCATCAAGCAAGTACTGTAAGGAAGTGTTTAGAAGAAAATGGCAACCAATTTGTACCTTTAATGCAATTTATATAATACATTGTCTGTGAGGCCTGACTTTTGGTACATGCCATGCAATTCGAATCAGGCCACTTCCATAGTTGAAGACCTCTCCATTTGGGCAGTGTATGCAGATAATATATGGGAATCATTTAAGCACAGAATAAATGCTCAGAACTATTTTTATGAGAAAGGAGAGTCTGTCTTTCTTTGTAAGTCCCTTTAATGTAATCCCCCATGTGATTCCCCCTCTGCCCATATAATCCCCCCAGAATCAGCAGTGTGGAGATAAAGTGGGAGGAGAAGGAGGAGAAGGCCTTTAAAATCTGGCTGATGTTTTTTCCAGGCCTTTAAGCTGATTCTTTTCCTTTATATTTCTACTGCTCAGTAAAGCCACCACCCTGTCATATCCTCACTGGAAAGATTCAATTCTCAATGGAAAAGATGTAAACATATTCTTGAAAGATCGTGATTATTGGCTTTGGTTTCTAGAGTTCCTACAGTGTTTTATACATATTTTATCACAACATTTCCATTTTAAAAATAATGTTAACCCAGAGTGAAGCACTTTTAAATTATTTTAATTTAAAAGTGCTCCACTCTGGGTCAACATTATTATAATTTGAAAATGTGGGTGATATATATTCTTAATATTTCCTCATTCCAATCTATTTATTTACTTTATGTCCAGCCTTCTTGTCAATGTATTAAATATTCTCAGATTACATAAAAGCAAAAGCAGATGTTTTAAGAAATAAACATTAACTAGAGGCAGTACAAATCAAACTTGGGCTACACTACACTCAGTTGTTCTCATAGCTTTGATAACTATGACTCAACTTGACAGTCCTGATGGGCTACAAGGCAAACTGTAAAAATTAGATAGACAAATAAATATCTCATTATATTATGTGGCCCAATATCCAAATGGAAAGGACAATAAAAAGAAAATTGAATAGTGAAAATAAAAGGATTTCCAATTGTAACTGATAGCATTTGCTCAAAAATGTTCATTATACGACAGAAGAAATCAACTTAAGCAGGATAAAATCAACTTAAGCAGGTTATTCCATTTAGGAATAACCATTCCTAAATGTCAATGTAGCAGTCTTTAAGGTAATGGAAAACATTATTATTATCCATCTGATGAATGTATGTGAAATATTTGAAGTAAAATGTAGTACAAATTAAGAACTTTTAAATACCACAGATGTTATGCATATATTCATACCCATATTGCTGTACCCTTTTTAGGATAAGCTATCCCAGTAATAATGTATGGCTGTGAGAGTTGGACCATAAGGAAGGCTGAGCGCCGAATAATTGATGCTTTCAAACTGTGGTGCTGGAGAAGACTCTTAAGAGTCCCTTGGACTGCAAGGAGGTCAAATCAGTCAATCCTAAAGGAAATCAACCCTGACTGCTCATTGGAAGGACAGATACTGAAGCTGAAGCTCAAATACTTTGGCCACCTAATGCGAAGAGAGGACTCACTGGAAAAGACCCTGATGCTGGGAAAGACTGAAGGCAAAAGGAGAAGGGGACGGCAGAGGATGAGATGGTTAGATAGCATCACCGATGTAAAGAACATGAATTTGAGTAAACTCCGGGAGACAGTGGAGGACAGGAAGGCCTGGCGTGCTATGGTCCATGGGGTCACGAAGAGTCGGACACGACTAAACAACTGAACAACAACAACAATATCATGACAGAGTAGAAAACAAATGGGAAACAGTAAGAAAAGAAAAGAAAAGAAAAGAAAAGAAAAGAAAAGAAAAGATTAAAGACTTAAGAGAAAGAGAAGGAAATATAGCTAAAACAGGGTTCACTATATGTCTCCATACTTTTCTGTCCTTCCAAACCATCCTTGCAATCTACCACATCCATATACTCCAGCATACATTGCCTTCTGTTCTTTAATTTTTCTTACTTCTCTCTTTGTGAGATTCTCCTTAACTCCATCCAACCACAACTTCCCTGGTCTTCTCAACCCATTATTCTTCCTTCAAATATCTCTTTGATTATTTGATCCTCATTCTTCTCTTCTTTCATACTGTCACTCACTTGTATATTCAATCCACATTCATTCATCAAACTATCTATTCTTGTTCTATCACTCACTTCTTAAGTAACCCATTCCCACTGCATTCAACTATTTTTATGTTTCTCCTGACATAGCCACCTCTCACTTCCAAATAAAAAAATGGTAAGTAGTGCACTTTTAAACAGAGCCACTGTCACTTCTTTTGACAAACATTCATTTTTTTCTACCAGCTTTTGCACATCTTGACATTTTTCCATTCATTTTTCCATCTTTAGTAAGTGTTCTACAAAGCTACATAAACTTATCTACTTACTCTGGTTTTTCACTATTTATGTATAACTTTCAATTGTTCACTCCATTTTCCCGCAAACACAACAACCTTAGTCTTTGACACATTAATTTTCAGTTCTATACTCCTTGCTGCATCATATAATCTAGGCAACATTCTTTGCAATCATTTGGGTTCAACACAGTATCTTCTGTATATAAAATATACATATATTCACATCCTCAGCCAACACACCTCTAACATCACAACCATTCCTTATATATTTATAAATAAATTAAACAACAAAAAGCACATCACATTTCTGTTTTACTCCTGCTCAAGGTTGAAATATTCACTAAGCATTCCATTTATTCTCGTACAAGCATTACTCTCATAATATACCGTCCTTAATTACACTCCGCAAGCAACCTTCAATTCCGTATCTGCACAAAACGTTCCATAATTTTCTAACTCAATAAACATACAATAAATTTTCTCACATTCACACATTGTTCAATGACCAACCAAAGAGCAAAAATCTAATCTGCACAATTCCTGCCTGGGATAAAGGTGCACTGTATGTCCTAAATTTTACTCACTGTCACCTGTCAAACTCTTTCAATGTGAATTCTGCTGGATATTTTCCCAGGTACACTTAACAAAATAATCACCCTGTGGTGTTTCCATTTACTCTTGTTAACTTTTCTTTTATTTCAGAGAACAATGCTGTCATTCTTCCAGGCCCAGTACAGATGCAGTTTTCACACAAACATTAAACAAATTGCACAAAATCTACATAAGGATAACACATCCATATTTTAATTTCTCCAAGTACACCATCAATACCTGCATCTATCAAAATTCTCACGGCTTTTAAAACTTTATTATCAATTCTTTTCCTTGGGCACTGTCATATATACTGTTCATTTCAATTTCAGTATTAGAGATACCACTGTGGAGTCCTTGGTGCTCTCTGAGCCTTGTTGTTTTCTTGCAGACGTTTCATTGCCAAGCTAGGCAACATCTTCAGTGCGAAAAGGGAGTGGGATTTGCTCTCTGTTTATATACCCTGGCTTGTCCTGCCTGTGTTGGTGGGGGTGTTGTACTCTCCTTGGTAGTTCCTTGGTTGGGCTGTTGTTTGCTGCTTGGTTGATTGACTGAGTTAATAGTTCCTTGATTAGGGTCTATTGTGTTGTTTGATTGCTCCTTTGGTGCTAATCTTGGTGTTAATCTTTGCCTATCTGGGTGTTGATTGCTGGCAAGGAGGTGTTCTGGTCTTCTGGCTTTTCTATTGTCTCTTATGAATGGTATGTAAATGTTGTTTACCTCTATGTGTCTGTTGATGGCTGCTTTGTCTGAGTGCCAGGCTTCCAGGAATTCTCTAGCATTTTTGGATTTGGTTTGGTTTAAGATGCTCACAATTTCCCATTTGAAAGTATGGTTAAGTCTGTCCATGTGTTGTGAGATTAAGGAGTTTTCATTATGTCTTCTGACTGCTAGTTGGTGTTCGTGGATGTGTTCTGCTATTCTCCTGCCAGTCTGTCCTACATAGTGGCTGCTACAGTCCTTACACTGTATGTTGTAGATAACTCCTGTTTTTTCTTTTTGGGCTACTGGGTCTTTTGGGTTACTTACGATGTTCTGAAGGGTTTTGGTTGGTTTATGTGCTATGGTGATGCCATGTGGTTGTAACAGTCTATAGAGATAACAGTCTATAGCAGAGCTTTCCAAACTGGGTGTTGGGATACGTTAGTGTGTTGGCTGCAGTGTCTGGGTGTGTCGCAGCTGCTGCTGCCTCCTGGCTTCCACACAGGTTCTAGTGCCTGCCTTCTGCCTTGCTGCCTCCAAACCTGCCCTGCCAGGATTCCGCACAGGTCCTAGTGCCTGCCTTGTGCCTTGCTGCCTCCAAACATGCCCTGCCAGGATTCCGCGCAGGTCCTAGTGCCGGCCTTGTGCTTTGCTGCCTCCAAACCTTCTGTGATTCCGCACAGGTCCTAGTGCCTGCCTTGTGCCCTGCTGTAAGAGTGTGTCGCGAAATGATGCATGTCTAAAAAGTGTGTCACCAACATGAAAATTTTGGAAAGCTCTGGTCTATAGAGATAACAGAGGTAACAGTCTATAGAGATACCACTATTATTCTCATAAACATATCTAAAATATTTCCAGCATTCCCTCAACTAAAATTAAATATGAAGAAGACTGAAGTAATGACAACAGGTACAAAAACCAGCCTGAGAATTGACAATGAAGATATTGAAGTGGTGGATATCTTCTGCCTTTTAAGGTCAACAGTCAACAGCAGAGGAACAAGCAGCAAGTAATATGTTGCAGATATGTTCCCTGTGACACTTTATGGAAGTGAAAGTTGAACTTTGAAGAAGCAGGATAGAAAAAATATTAAAGCTTTTGATCTTTGGTATTGGAGAAGACTCCTGAGAATACCGTGGACCGCCAAGAAAACAAACAAATGGGTCATTGAATAAATCAACTCAGAGTTCTTACTAGAGGAACAAATGAAAAGCTTCAAATTATCTTACTTCAGACACATTATGCGAAGACTTAGCCCTCTGAAGAAGGCTCTAATGCTGGGAAAGATGGAAGGAAAGAGAAAAAGAGGACAACCAGCAGCAAAGGAGATGGAGTCAGTTACAATGGCAATGGGTGCACCATTGGAAGACTTGAAGGGCCAGGTTAGGGACAGATTGTCACGGAGAAAATCTTTGTGGTTGCTAAGAGTCAACACTAACTTGATTGCACATCATTATCATCAAGCGGTAAAAAATATGATGGTGTTTTAGGATGTGTATTGTAACCTATATAGCAAAGTCAAAATGTGTCCGGTAAACCAATCCACTTTTTAAAATGTTGGGATAATCATGTACCACTGTTGGACTATAAAGATGATCTCAGCATTCTCTAATAGCGTCTCATCTGATCCACATCTATTACAAACCTTGATCTATTTTAATTTCCTTCAAGGTAAACCAACCTTGTTTTCTTCCTTTGCCTTCAAATATATTGCTGCCTGTGACTTTTACTCTTTCAGATTATTGCTTGTAGCTGTCCAAATGAGTCCAAGACTATTCTTTTTTTGTTGCCCTTCCTCATGTATATGTCACTGCCAACTTCATATTCTCCATCACAACTCAGCTCTTCCATGAAGCCTGTGACCTAACTCAGTACTTGAATGGTAGAGAGAAACATAGGACTTCAACAGCTTAATAATATTCCACAAGATCTTTACCATGTTGAAATCTTCAAACATTTAAAATATTATAATGGTCCAAGTGTTTTATTTTCCTCATAGCCAGTATTATAAGCTGCTCAAAAAAATAAAGGGAACACTGAAATAAGACATCCTAGATCTGAATGAATGAAATATTCGTATTAATTACTTTGTTCATTACATAGTTGAATGTGCTGACAACAAAATCACACAAAAAGCAATGGAAATCAAATGTAAGCAACCCCTGGAGGTCTGGATGTGGAGTTACACTCAAAAATTAAAGTGGAAAAGAACACTACAGGCTGATCCAACGTTGATGTAATGTCCTTAAAACAAGTCAAAATGAGGCTCAGTACTGTGTGTGGCCTCCACGTGCCTGTATGACCTCCCTACAATGCCTGGGCATGCTCCTGATGAGGGGGCGGATGGTCTCCTGAGGGATCTCCTCCCACACCTGGACTAAAGCATCCCCCAACTCCTGGACAGTCTGTGGTGCAACGTGGCGTTGGTGGATGGAGCGAGACATGATGTCCTAGATGTGCTCAATTGGATTCAGGTCTGGGGAACAGGTGGGCCAGTCCATAGCATCAATGCCTTCATCTTGCAGGAACTGCTGGCACACTCCAGCCACATGAGGTCTAGCATTGTCTTGCATTAGGAGGAACCCAGGGCCAACCGCACCAGCATATGGTCTCACAAGGGGTCTGAGGATCTCATCTCGGTACCTAATGGCAGTCAGGCTACCTCTGGCGAGCACATGGAGGGCTGTGCGGCCCCCTAAAGAAATGCCACCCCACACCATTACTGACCCACTGCCAAACCGGTCATGCTGGAGGATGTTGCAGGCAGCAGAACGTTCTCCACAGCGTCTCCAGACCCTGTCACGTCTGTCACATGTGTTCAGTGTGAACCTGCTTTCATCTGTGAAGAGCACAGGGCGCCAGTGGCGAAGTTGCCAATCTTGTGTTCTCTGGCAAATGCCAAACGTCCTGCACGGTGTTGGGCTGTAAGCACAACCCCCACCTGTGGACGTCGGGCCCTCATACCACCCTCATGGAGTCTGTTTCTGACCGTTTGAGCAGCCACACGCACATTTGTGGCCCACTGGAGGTCATTTTGCAGGGCTCTGGCAGTGCTCCTCCTGTCCCTCCTTGCACAAAGGCGGAGGTAGCGGTCCTGCTGCTGGGTTGTTGCCCTCCTACGGCCTCCTCCACGTCTCCTGATGTACTGACCTGTCTCCTGGTAGCGCCTCCATGCTCTGGACACTACGCTGACAGACACAGCAAACCTTCTTGCCACAGCTTGCATTGATGTGCCATCCTGGATGAGCTGCACTACCTGAGCCACTTGTGTGGGTTGTAGACTCCGTCTCATGCTACCACTAGAGTGGAAGCACCGCCAGCATTCAAAAGTGACCAAACCATCAGCCAGAAAGCATAGGAACTGAGAAGTGGTCTGTGGTCACCACCTGCAGATCCACTCCTTTATTGGGGATGTCTTGCTAACTCCCTATGCTTTCCGCCTGTTGTCTTTTCCATGTGCACAACAGCATGTGAAATTGATTGTCAATCAGTGTTGCTACCTAAGTGGACAGTTTGATTTCACAGAAGTGTGATTGACTTGGACTTACATTGTGTTGTTTCAGTGTTCCCTTTATTTTTTTGAGCAGTGTATTTAAGCTATGGTAGTAAAGAGATCCTATCTGACTGTTACTGTGGCTTTGTTATTGGAATTGCGAATTTGTATTTTTTAACTTGATTAATGGATAAGGCATATGAGCCACTCAGAATCACTTGACTGAAATATAAGTAAATAAATACATAAAGGGCAAACGGGGGATATAATAAACTAAAATGTATATGATGGCTGGGTTCACAGAACAATTGGGCCACAGCATGGCTAGTTTGTGGTTCAGTGTCTTGTGCAAAGTCAGGAACTGGATTAATCCCAGAAAACCATGGGCAAATATTATGTTATATAAAAACAGCCATTGACAAAGCTTTTCTGGTGGAAGAGTTTCACAAAACAAATTCAAGGCTGGATCCTCTGAAATCAATACTGAACGTGTTGTCTCCATCTTAAAAATTTGTTCCAGTGTGGACAAAGAAATAAGCCACAACATCTGGCTAGGCCATTGGATATAGCTTGCTAAGCTAAATAAACCCAGAACCAATACAACAAAGTTCATCTTCAGTTTGGCAGATGAAAAATAAGAATGGAGATCAATAGCTATTCAAAATCTGACATTAAGGATATCTGAAATAGGTTCAGATGAATGATGTGCTGAACATTGTTTCCATGTCCTTACGAACATTCCTGATTTGATGGAAAACATATATATATTTTTTAATCTTCAAAGAAGAATCTATTGCATACTGTACATTTCCTTGGGTGCAACATGAAGTTCTTATATGAAATGTAAGCTGGGGGGAGTGTTTACCTCTTCTTCAGCATCTTTAGATCCTAAGGGAAGATGTTATGAGGAAGAAAACTCCTTCAATATTTTTCCCCAAACTAGGAAATTAAAGCAGACACAAAGCATGTGGAATGCTGACAAAGAGTAAACCAGAAAATGGAACCCAAACCCCAGCATCTGTTATCACCTCTCAGTGATAATGTAAGCTCAATAACAAGCCACATCAATAGAAGTGCTAAGGCACCCTGAACATGAATTAGACAAATTGATGCAGAGAAAGAAAACTTTCAGGAGACTAGAGGCCAATTTTCCACAGTGTAAGTTCAGCCAACTTGAAGTGCAGTTAGATACTAATATTTTCCACTGTTATCTTTTCCGAATTCTGGAGGATTCCACGGGTGTCACCTTCAATGGCAGCAGCGCCGAGGGGCAATTAAGTATTGTCACTAAAGCTACAGCAGCACTTTTGTCAGTATGAGTTAAAATATCCAGCTTCTGATAAGTGGCTCTGCATGGTGCAGCAATGATTAGAATCAGATAAACTATGAATCATTCAGCTTTAAGATGGGAAATGGGGAGACTTATGTGGCTTTGTGTTGACTGCTACTGCTGCTTTATGTAGATCAAATTGAACCTCAAAGCATGGTGCTAGATCAAAGCCATACTAGGAAATGATGCTCTGGAAGAATGATTTGAATATCAGGTTTTATGCCTCCAGCTAATTAATATGCTTGATGACTATTTCAACTATTGCTAAGAAGTTTCATGGAGGTTTAGTCACTGTAAAGCTAAAAAACCAAACTGATACTGGCTCCTCACTTAGGAAAATGACCATTCTTTCTTTTATATCTATTTTATTAAATATGTACCTTCCATTTCCACAAAAATAGTTCTAAGGCTATTACACTACTGCATCATGTGCACCATGTTTTTGGACATGGGTCCAATTAATATCCATTGAAGACCGATGATTTTTGTAAGAAGATAAAGCACCTTATTTGCCAGGACTGGGTCTTAAAACTCACTATCTTTACTACTGGCCATGCAGGTAGGAACTTCTGGAAATTGTAGTTAACCAAAATCTGGAAGGCCAGAAATTACATAACCTTTAATAATGCTTTAAAGGCTATAATTTGCCATTTGGAAGATTGCCTGCTTCCCCGTGTTCAATATTCATAAATAAATGTACTATTAGCCCACCCCCCATGTGCATAAAATTCTTTTCACATGGCAAAAATTCTAAATGAATCTCTTTAACTTTAGTTGGCTTGAAAAAGTTTGGAGTATAGCACCATTTACCAAACAGACCAGATTTCCAAATTACCAATTGAAAGTTGTCAGTACATGTTGTCAACACAATCTATGAAAAGCAATGTGCAGCATCAAATTTGTGTACTTCCATTTACACAAAGACATCTTGCTGAAATAACCTGAGTAATTAAAAGGAGGCTGAATGACATACAAAATCTGCATATACTTTCCCTCAGTCTGGTGAAGCCAGAAAGAATTCTTGATAAACTCAAGGGTTTTTTTTCCTTTACAAACACCATCTGATTAAAAAATATATTTTGCTAAATTTCTCAACACATATTTTTACAAGAAGAACTAAATACAGCTTAGTGAAGAATGGGAACTCCTCCCAGTCCTTGAGTCCTAGGTCCCAACTCATTCAACTGGTGGGTATGGTAAGAGGCTTATTATTATTGTTATTAATAGTATTATATTTCACATAGCCAATGAACCAAGAAGCAAGCCTACTCCAGAATAGATTCCTCCCTCTTAACTTTTAATCATAAATACAGTATTGGCTATCTCAGCACTAATATCTGGCGTTGCAGGAAAGCTAGCTATGTTTGCTTTTTTCCAGGGTTCCCAACTCTGAATCCAGGTGAAATAGGGAACTCACTTAATCCGAATTCTGGGTAACATCAGTATCTAAATACTCCTTAAGCACAATTATGAATTCATTCCAAGGATGGGAGAAGCTACCGGATAGAATGCACAGAAACTGTCCTAGGCTTGAGGAATTTACCATTCTTCAGCTTCAATATTCAATCTAAATTGGGGGATTTGCAACACACTGGGGAATGTAAATATATTATTTCCAACAAAATATGCAAGGTTACAGGAATAGCAGATTAAAAAATACATTTTTTTTTACTTTATAATAATAGGAATTCCACTTAGAAGTACCTGCTGTTTGTCTCATGTTTTAGTCAAGATCAGAGATGAACAACTTTCAATACCAGTGACCACACCTTTTTAGAGGGGGAACTGAGCTGAACAGTGGGAAGGGCAATGACATGATGATGTCACCAAAATAGACAGGGTTTCTGAGAGATTTTTTAAAAGGCTCCTTTGGGGTTTGTTTTCTGTTGTTATTGCCTTGCTTTTGTTATTTTGGGGCTGATTAAAGCAGAATAAAGTTTTGCACACACTTCAAACCCTTCAAAAAGGAGGAAACTGTATTTGCATTTCTTTGGTAGTTGGATGCCAAACTTCAGCAGCAGGATTTCAGAGGGTCATATGGTGTCAGGGAGATAACTGGTGAAGAAGGAGGGGGCTCCCTCCAGGGGGGTAAACGCATGTGCAGTATTGAATCGCTTTGCTTTCATCGTAAGAGGCTGAAGAAGGCACCACCCTAATTTATTGGGCCCTTTCTCTGAGCATTACTAGTTCATTTTAGTTTAGCTGGATTCTGTCTAGCAGAGTAGAACAATAAAACACTAGAGCCTGTACACCAAGTCTCAGCGTGTTCCTTCACTCGAAGTCAGTGGGCAGCAAAAAGAGTTTGGGTCACTACTAGGGCATAGATTCCTCAACCCTGATCATCACCAACCTATTCTGGTTTTGAGCCAGTCATAGCTTCTCTTTCAGTCTGATGCTGCATGGAATTTTGGAACTGTACAGTGATCATGATTAATCTCTACCAGACATCCTCAACACTGAAATCTAGTTCTCACATCAGAATAATATATACTTCTATTATTACCATGTCAAAGACTATGGAAGAGAGAAACCCCAGCCTCTGCTTAATAGTACTGGAAACTTCTTCAATTCCCTGAAGAATCATTACAACCATGGTTCGGCATTTATATGTTCCCCATCTTTCTCTGAGAACAATTTTGAATTTCATAGCATCTGGCACCTGCCACATTTGTCTACCTGAAATGTGAGTGATGATTATATTTACCCAAGCTGCCAAAGCAATTCAATTAGATAGCATATTAGCACTCCTTTACCATTCTGGGTCAACAGAACTTTTCTATAGGTAAAAAAGGGGGGAAATCATCAACAGGAAAAAAAACCTTGGCAATTTTTTTCCTCCCAGCAACAATTTAAGAATGGACTCCTAGTGGATAAGTTAACAAGGTAGATAGAAAGATGTAAGAGAGGCAGAGAGAAATTTCTTATACCTACCCATACTACAATACAGAAAACAACAAGCCAGATGGGAGAATAGAGTTTAACTTGGAGAGACTGAAAAACCTGCCAAGATTACTGTTTTTGCAGCAAGTTTTTGTTTATCTCTGCCCAAAAATCTATCATTTATTTCAAGCTCCTTAAGGCAGAAACAGCCTTTTGTTCTTCTTGTTGTTCCATCCTACTATTCTACAGATTGCAAGTTAGGGGCTGAAACTATTTTTTTCTGCCATAAAATGACTTGCTCAGAAAAATTCAGTTTTCATGGCAAAGTTGTTCCCCAAGAACATTTGGCTGTGTCCTGCAGAACGGTGCAAAAATTATACATTTATGTATCACATGCACATTACATATAAACAAAAAATGGAGCAATATCAAATGAAAGGGTAAGATTGATATATTTCTTACAATCTGAACATTCATTATTTTGCTTCTCATTAAAGCATTTGGGCTATTAAGAGTCTAAAGAGTATGCAGGTCACCAGTTGGCCATCTCTGGTTTCAAAGAGCCATCATTTTCTTTCCTTAGATTTTTCTCCTGCAAAGAAGTACAGTATATATTCGCATAAGATATTACATGAATGTACACCTGCCCATACTGACTCCAAGAATTAAATAGTGGGTGAAGAATCATTCAGGCTAAGTTGTGATTACATGCATGGCTTTCATTTCCCAACTTTTCTCCCTGGTAATCTGACAATGGAGAGATATCTCAGCTTTTGTATTTTGCCTCCTGCATCTCTTGATGACTTATGATTTGTTTGATCCTCACCATCATTATTATAGGAGGAGGGGGGGCAGAGAAGGCAGCAGACCAGTAGGAATATTGTGTGATAAGATACATGCTGAGATTTATGTTCATCCATCTGCAAACAAGCTAGCTGGAGAAGAACTGGGAGATGAGGAAATCTTTGCCATCTATATATTTCCGTCTCTCTAAATAAACCATCTAGTATATTAGCAGCTTCTTGTCTGTGCTTCTGCACACCAAGACATTTTTTTTTCAATCTTGACACAATACCTATATCAGTTTCAAAGAGATCTAGGCAACTGGGAAGTATTTTTGCATTTTTATTTCCAACTGAATCTTATGGTTTATATTGCTGTGATTTTTCCCATAGCACCACACACAAAACTTTCATTATTGCAGCTGTTTGGGAGCCAAATACAGGTTAGTGATATGTTAAAAGAGGAACCTGAATCATAATAGAGTGTTAGGAACTGACTAGGAACCTATATCAGAAGCTATTTTCAATTCACAGGGATATTATGTCCCTTCTTTTCAGTGCTAACTAAATTTTGGCAAGCAAATTAAAGATTCTGTATCAAAAGCAAATATCTGGGGAAACAATACCAACAGAAGAAGCAAGGTAAGTTTCTCTTGCATTTGGAGCTTAGAAGCATGCAACTTGCTTAGCATACCTACTCTGACTCTGATCACAGATGAAGTAGAAACGAACAAGTGATTCATGGCAAAGATAAGCAAATACTAGTATTTTTTGCTTTTGAGGGGGGCAATGGGGGCCCCATGTAAAGTTCAGTATTTGAAACAATCAGATGAATTAATAATTCAAGACAAAGAAACTAATCAGTTAAGACAATAATCCTAACAATTTGTTTCATTATTTTGGGTATCCTAGGCACTCCCATTTACTTGTTCATTAACTTCAATGTATAAAGAAAGAGAGAAAAACCTTAACATTAGTATGTTATATATGGAAGAAAGAGGAGTACATAAGTACATTCTGCTCCTGGACCTCAAAGTCCTAAAAACGTCCATCTTGCTTATCCTGATTTCTGACCTCATTTTGATTTCATGAGTCCAGGTGGTAGTTTCTGCCTCACTGAGAGAAACAGTGGCCCCAGATGCCTTGAATCAAGTGGTTATGAAACCCTCAGTGGACCTGGAAGATTGTAAAAGCCGTTGCTCAAATGCAAATACTACCATTTTGGGTTTTGGTGCTTGAGAAAGTAGCACTAAAGTAGTAACAATCTGCTCCCCCAGCTCCTTGAAAGAATCAAGATTATCTAGATTCACTTCAATCCAACGCTTCAAGTTCTCAGTTCAAGTTCTTGGAGGCCCTAATGGATTAATTTGCATCAAGAGAAAGACAGGAAAAGTATAAGCTTTTCTTGACTTCCTGAGGAATGTTAATACCGCTGATAATGTTATTAGTACCCTTCTCTAGCACAGCTCTGTGGGTTGTGGGTTGAAGGACACAGAGATCAGCACATTTCTCTCATATCTTTCAGAATGTAGAAGCAAAGAACCATTATTCATTATTCAACCTAATGGCATTTGAGCTACAAGGTCCATATTTCCATCTTATCCTTTATATTTTTAACATCATATGGAACCACTGGTCATGTGAGGGTTTGAAATTAATTGCCATCAGTATTCTGATGATGACCAGCTTTATTGCTTGGTATTATCACAACTAATGTCTGTAGGAAGAGAGCTATGTTAATCTATGGTTGTGAAAAAAATCAGAAGAAATCTGAGAGCACCTTTTCCAACTAACTCATTTTATTAAAAAGCATAAGCTTTCATGAGCATCCCATGAAGCGAACTGCAGCTCACAAAAGCTTATGCCTTTTAATAAAACTTGGCAGGCAGAAAAGTTGCTTCTAGACTCCTTTTAATTTTTTTTTTTACAT
The DNA here is from genome assembly GCA_023362775.1 of Charina bottae. NCBI lineage: Eukaryota > Metazoa > Chordata > Lepidosauria > Squamata > Charinaidae > Charina > Charina bottae. The sequence continues at coordinate 28,106,500 of JALMGJ010000003.1, read as the reverse complement.
CTGTGCACAGTAAAGGGTGGATAAAAGTCAGGAAACTGACTTGCTGTACTCTCAATCAACAGGGACATTGTAGACTGATGAACTGGTTCTAGATTCAAGAGCCAACTGTTCTAGAAGGAGCTGCACTTCTCTGAAATAAGGAATACAAATTGGGCGCCCTTGGAAACACAGTATCTCAGAGCACCTACCCCAGAATAGGTTCCTGAACTATAGTCTGTTCTGGATAGAGATAGCCTTGCCATAGTTCATGTTCTGGTAACATAAAGATGAATTGCACTCTCTAGTATTAACCATACTGCTGAGCTATGCTTCATTCTAAACAATGTCCCTATTGGCTTTTGGCTAGAATGTGCAGGTGTTTCTAGTGAGCATACTGTATAGAACAACTTTCCACAAGCTGATACCCTCCAGATATGTTTGAACCATAATGTCCAGAATCCCAGCCAATAGCCATGGCTAGGAGTTCCAGGAGAAGCTGGAGGCTTGATATAGAGTTTATTAATTAATAGAGAAGAATAAGACTTGTGGGAAATATTAGATTCATGCTGAACCATAACAGAGTTTTACAGTATATTCTGCCTGAGCAAACTAACCTCAAGCCATGTGAGTCATTTTACTGTTTGCTTCAACTGCATTCCATTTTGTCATGCTAATGCACAGCTAACTTTAGATTAGTTTGGTATTATCAGCTAAAGAGGTGTCATGATTTAACTTCCGTAGTATGGGGAAAAAATAAGCAAAAGAGTTCAATTTATCACCTTAAGAGAACAACTGCAAAGGTTGTTTTTTTTTTTTTTGGTTCTTCCAATTGTCAATGCACTCATAATATCAAAACTTTTAAAAGAATGAAGTTACATCCTGGAAGAAAGAAATCAGATCATCCTTTGCAACTTAGGACAAGATGCTAGATATAAGCTACTTGTGTTCCTAATTCTCCACTTAACTTCTGTGTTTTATCATTATGTGCTCAGAGTGATAATGGACAGGGTTTTTTAATTTTTTTAAGGATTTGCCATTTCTAACATAAAGTGATAATCTGTTGACAGATTTTCTTGCATCTGTCCCTGAACACTTATTCTGAAACATTTTAAGTTCTTAACTTCGCCTTTCAAATGAGCAGATTACTGTAGGCCCTAAAGGGAAGGAACATTTACTTAATGGTAAGCCCTTTTACCAGGGTGGGGGATTGGCGGGGCTGGAATACTATAGTGTATCCTCAAAGGCATTTGTTGAACCATTACAATAATGGTTTACAGCTATTAAATAAATTGCAGCTCCACTTTCAAATTCCACTTATAAAGAAAAAGCAACGTGCATTAATTAAAAAAAATCACACACAACTAAAATCTTGACTAAAAAAGATTAGGGAGAGATAAACTGTCAACTACCAATTGACCAAAATAATACAATAACATTTTAAAAGATTTAACAGATGAAGCAGCAATTTAGTTCCTCTCATTATTTTAGATCTAAATGGCAGATGCATCCTGGGGTTTTTTTCCTATGAATATTTAGCATGAGATAGTTTAATTGGATAAACAGATTTCCCCTCCCCCAACAAAAGAAAGAAAAAGGACAAACTGATATGCCTCCATGCAGTGACACTAGAACCTTCTGAGTTGCATTTAACCACAGCAGCGTTTCAAAGTTCTTTTCTCTCCTAATAGCGTAGTCTCCAAGGTAAAGCATACACACAGCCACCAAATACATGATGAGTTGTCTGCCACCAGCCCCTCTGGCATCATAGTTTACATATACTGGGTTGCCATTGCATATGGCCAGTTTCCATGTCCGCACTGTACGGGGAAGAAATACAGCTCAGAAGAAGCACTTCTTTCACAAGGCAAAAAACCCAGGTTGGATTTCTGGCATCTCCGTAGGCAACAGGTGATGGAGCTGAACTTTGCTTAGAATGCTATGGATATTCTGAGTGGCTGATAGCTTATCTGATCTGTATCTTTAAAGCTGGAGAAGAGAGGGAGTTGAAATTCAGGAAAGGATCCGTCCCAGTTCATACATACTCCACCTTTGTCATATAGCTGTAGGTGCTTTATTGTGGAAAATATCTTCAATGGCAACCCTCTGCTGAGGACAATGGCATGCCTCTAGATTGAAGGTTATCTCCTTTTAACTACCAGTTCTAAAGGAACCAAGGTATTCCTTTGAAGAAATGCAACATTCACTTTATATAACAATTATTTTGAGTGGTAACAAATAAAAATATTTACTCTTGGTCCCTTTAATGTCCTCAGGATCATCTCTTGATTATTTTAAAACAACTGTCTTTCTATTATATTTGTAAATTCATAGCAGCATTACTAAAATCCTAACCATTACTGATTGGTAATAAATGCAGAACAACACTGAACAGTACTTTCCCTTCTAAAAGAAACAATATCTGATAGGCCAGAAAGGGAAAGACCCTTGTTCACTGATGAGAGCAAAGGAAGTGACAGTGTTTAGACTCCAAAGGACGCTGCATCACATCTGCATCTAGTGGTTTAGCTACAGGATGGGCCCATCAGTTTCCAATGATCTTTATTCTTGTTTCTGAAATGAAGCTGTGATATTCACCAACCCACGTTTTTCTTACTCTTTCACTACCATTTCATTTCTCCTTTGGGATGCTAATATTTAAGTTAGCATCCATGGTAACATCATTGCTTTTCTTTAGAAAATCATTTAGAGGAAAACAACAGATTGAAATCCCACTGAGTAATTTTCACAGAAAGTGGATAAAACAAGGGAAGATGCAGCTACTAGCAAAGTTGCTCAGCCAAATGTCACCTGGCTTTCCAGAACCCCTACTGCTACTCTTTTATCAAAAAATATAGTCAGTTATAGGTCCAGGATATACTAGGAGCCCCAGGGTTATAAATATTTAGCATTCACTTGCTAGGTTGTTTCCTGCTCTTTGATAACAAGGAACAAAATTGCTTTTCTGTTGCATAAAGAATCTTTCAAATTCAATTGCTTATCTCCTCATTCATTCAAGAGCTGGAGACCTTAGATTTACAGGAACCAGAATCCATGATACAAATATAGTATAGCAAGCAGAGAACAGATCACTGAAAACTAACCAAAAACAGTCTATTGATTTTAAACTTCTGTATCAAGGTATTCTCCACTGGCCTCAGCTGCATCCAGGGCTATGAGAAATTCCAATTATCCGAATTTCTATATATGGGCTAAGCATTTAGTTATCAACATCCACCATAAAACATATTTTCAGCTGTTATTAAAGTACTATTACTATGTGGAATTGAATGTGTTTCTACTGAGAACTAAATGTCATTGAAGCAAGCAAAGCGGCGCCCTCCATAAGAAATTCCCTTTGCAGTTATGGATGGTATGCAGACTGTGATAGTGGCAGTGGGTCTGTCACGGCAGAATGCAAAATGAGCCTTCGCAAGGATCATTTTGATGAGTTCCCATGTCTGCTCCCATAAATAAGACACTATTTCAGCCTCCTTTTTTACACTCTCTAATGAGCTACTGTGATAATATTTGCCATACTAATTAATTGCTGCATATGAAGCAACAGTAAATACCTAAGGAATAGCATGGAAACTCTCCCAAAGACTTATTTTGAAGAGAAAACATTTAGTTATTTTTGTTGCCGTTGTTTTAACAGAAGATGCCAGACAATGAGCCAAAAAAGGTTTAGTCTTCTTTTTTATTTATGTATAAGTCACGCTCCAATATTTAATAAGGAAGGAAAGAAGTCCCAGGGGTGTGACTTCACCTGAATTTTCATGCCCATGCATGAGCACACACTTTCCCCAGCTTTATTCATATTTTACAAACACTCATGTTTTGTGTTAATTTTTGTATTCTAAATTGTGTTACGCAGTTTTGTTGCTCTGAATTTTTCAGAAACCACATCAAAGGAATGAAAACAGTGCAGGAACAGTAGAGGAGAAACTGAGCACATATTATCATTAACCCACAGGGAAATGCTACCAGCTACTTCAACACCATAGGATGCTATTAGGTGTGAGAAAGCACCAAAATTAATATCCATCATTTTACACAATAATTCCATGAGTCCATAAGCCTCAAGTTAAGACAAACAGAAAGCCAAGAGCTTCCTCCTGTATTGCATATTGGAGAATGATGGCTCTAGACCACAGGAATGTTCAATATCCTTCCTTCCTTCCTCCCTCCCTTCCTCCCTTCAGTGTATTCTGCAGAATCTGTGTTTTCCTTTTAAAGCCCACCTAATAGAGAGATGCTTTAGCTTATTTAATTCACAGTTGCTTTGGACTTGACTTGCAAGGCACATTAGCAGAGGAACATGTCATTCACTTTGTGTGAGGTGCGCTGTGTTTGTCCTCTTCATCTTTTTGTCTCTGCTTACTACAGCTAAATATATGGCCCATTGCGACTTTCGCTTCCGGGTGCTGGACTGAGTGGAGCGAAGAGCTGATAGCTCCGCGGTTTTCTGTCTGCGGCGAGAAAATCGCTGAAAAATCACCCTCGAAGAGAGGGTGGGCAGAAGATTTATCACAAGGGTCGTCGAACCTGCTGCTCTATCCTGACCCCTGTATACCCACTACAGGGGAAGAGAGATTTGAGTGGTAACAGACGACTGGAACTAACATGAAAGCTCTGCAGAAACCGTGAAACTAAATAAGTTAAGTAGCTCCTCATCCAGCCTTTTAGTTGCACTTTTTTTTTTTAATATTACTGGATTTATTAAGCACTAGGATTTATTTCTGGACTGTGATTTATAGATGCTGGTGTTTTATTTTTCTTTCTTGTCAGAGGAGTGTTTGAACGGTGGGTTTGGAAAGATAATTGACTCTGCCTGGAGTGAGCTGAGTGACTTTCTCTTTTGATTCTAAATATTTCTACTCTTGGTTTGCTTTCATCCTTATTGCAATTATAAGTATTTTTTTTTCCTTTGGGGACTAATTTGTCTGGATTTAAAGTTTTTATGGATAAATGAATTACTGATTTGATATTCTTTCTTCTACCTGTTTGGGATTTTTATTATGAAAGAACTCTTTTTGCTTTTCTCCATAAGTGTTTGAATATTTTTTGAATTATATAAGTCACTTTATAGAATTTTTATGAATGCCTTGGACTCCTTCTGTATATAAATTAGACGACTTATTCATGGTTGGACTGTGTGGATATAAGCTGCCGTGAGAAACCTTGGGATTGTTTATCTTTTTTGTTATTATTTTGACTACAATAAAACCTCTCTGTTCTTTTTTTATCTTTTATTTACTTGCTCTTACGCTTGGACATACAATTTTAATGGACTAGATTTTTTGCTATTCTGATAATTACATTTAAAGGACTATTTTTATTTTTAAAAGTTTTTTTATTCTCCTATTATTAAAGGGGGAGAAGAAGAGAGGTTCTTTGTCTTTGTCTTCCCCCTCTCCTCTCCTTTTTTTTTTTTTTTTTTTTTCCTTTTTTTCCTTCTTGCCTTTTCTCTCTTACAGGGAAACTATCTACATTATGACAATCATGGCATTAACACCTGGAGCGTCGGTGGAGCCTCTTCAGTCAGAGATGAGAAAACTTCTGGAAGTGATGACATCATTTAATAAAGAAATGAGAGAGAAGGAGTGCATTTTGAGACGGAGACAAGTTCCAGAACAGTTGAATGAAGATGTAGGAGAAAGGACTGTTTCTATATTAGATAAACCCTTGGAGATAAAAGAACAAGACCTAGATTTGGAAATAGATAAAATTTTTAGAGAACAGAAAGTGTTTAAAGAACAAAAGTTAAGGATAATTTTTACTTTAAAAGTTAAAACATTTTTAGAGAAATATAAGACAGACATGAGGGAGGCACCAGGAGAACGTAAGAAGCATTTCATAGAATAGAATAGAAGTAAAGGATAGAGATAAATGGCTGACCTATAAGGACTTTTTATTGTTAAAATTGATGGATTGGCAGAAAAGGATAAATTGACACGTTTATTAAAAGAAAATTCAATTATTACTCTTTTAAAGATTAGAAACTATTAATGGACTATTTGGAAAATGTTGGAGGGGCAGAGCTTATAAGAGGATTTGAAGATTAAATTATATATAAATTGATATATTAGATAAGAAATATTTTTTAATGTGATTTACAGATTTAGTATGTAAGATGCATTTTATAGAATAGAATAGAAGTAAGGAATAGAGATAAATGGTTGATTTATAAGGACTTTTTATTATTAGAATTGATGGATTGACAGAAAATGAGAGATTGATATGTTTATTAAAAGAAAATTTAAACTATTATTTTTTTAAGAGTAGAAACTAATAATGGACTATTTGGAAAATACTGGAGGGGCAAAGTCTATATGAGGATTTGAAGATTAAATCATATATAAACTGATATATTAGACAAGAAATGTTTTTTTAATGTCATGTATAGACCTAGCATGTATGACAAATTTTGTAAAGTATTGTGACCAGAGATTAATCGGAAGCTGACTACTTTCTATGTTTCATCTTTTTTCTTTTTTTTCTTTGCTTTACTACACCTTTTTTTCTTCTTTCTTTGATTTGTATTTCTGTTTCTCTTTCCGTTTCCAACTTTTAACTATGTATATTCAAAACCCAATAAAATATTTAAAAATATATATATATATATGGCCCATTGCCTCCCCAATATTCACAAATTTGTATATGAATGGCCTAATCCTAAGAAGTCCTGGAGATGTTCCTGGGAGGGATGAGCAAAGAACATCAGCGGTGTATACCAAGGGTATATATTCCCAGCAGGGTCATCCTAGGCATGAAGGTCATCCCAGCTAAAACAAGCAGGCACCTATAAAGGGCAACAGCGATATAGGAAGATACTGCAGGTGGATGAACACTTTAGTGACAATGGCAAAGGCATCAATTAATACTGCCTGGGAGAAGGCAATGGTAAACCACTCCTGTATTTTTACCAAGAAAACCATACGGATAGAAATATAAAATGATTGATGAGATAGTGCCAGATGATGGGCCCCTCAGGTCGGATGGCACTCAACATGCAACTGAGGAACAGCTGAGGATCTTTCAGAGTACTAATGGTGTGTATGAAATGTCTACACTAAAGCCTTTGGGACCTCTACTTGCTGATGTTGCCATACATGAAAAGAAAATCTGAAGCTGCAAAGACACAATTACGGTAGGAACATGAAACATAAGAAGCATGAACAAAGGGGTGAGACAAGGCTGTATATTCTTCTGAGAATTTTTTATTTATTTATTATTCAAATTTTGCTACCGCCCATCTCCCCCAAAAGAGGGACTCTGGGAGGTTTACAATAAATTTGACATTATAACAATAAACATAAAAATCATCTAAATTTTAAAAATGCAAACAAACGTCAATACTTGTATCTAATTTATTCTTAATGATAAATGTATACCCAAATGTATACTGTGGAAAGCCAAGAAAACAAATTGATCATTGAACAAATCAACCCAGAGTTCTTACTAGGGGGACAAATGACAAGCTTCAAATTATCCTACTTTGTACACATTATGTGAAGACCTAGCTCTCTGGAAAAGGCTCTAATACTGGGAAAGGTGGAAGGAAAGAGGACAACCAGCAGCAAGGTGGATAGACTCTGTTACAGTGGCGATGGGTGCACCATTAGAAGACTTGAAAGACCAGATTAGGGACAGATCATGATGGAGGAAATCTATCTATGTAGTCACTAAGAGCTGGCACTGACTTGATGACACATAATCATCATCATCAGTCCTAACCATGTGTCCTTACTTTTGTTTCCTCTTCTCCTTCCACCATACACACATATGAAAAACAAAAAATACTGTACCTTTTACTCCAGCATTTGCTGGCTCAAATAAATTGGCCACAATATAGGGACCATTCAATATAAGGGACAAAAATGTCTTTTATTCAGGTGATATTTAGAATAACCATTACTGTTTATATTGATACAGTATTCCCTGCTTCAATTAGAGTTACATTTTGCATTTTCGGTAGGAATTCAAGGCAGTTTACTTAGTTCCTTAGACTCCCAGTTTTATTACAACATGGTAACCAACAGGCCACACTCACTCTCAAAATCTAAACAAGGGGCTTTTCTTCGATTGTGGCTAATTACAGCATAAACGTATCCTGGCAACTTTTTTCTCTGCTATGTTCACATAAAGTTGCCTTCTTCCTGTCCTCAACCCATGAGTGAGACAGGTTTCAGTCATCTTTAAAAAAAAAAAAGTAGCTTTTTTTTAAAAAAAAAAGTTTTAAAAAAAGTTTAAAAAGTAGCTTTTTTTTCTTCTTCTGACCCTGTCCAAGGGCAATCTTAAAGGGTATAACTCTTTGCACAACTCCTTCTGATGTAATATTTATGACCTTTCCTGGAACAGAGACTCTTCTCTTCATCACTCATACTTAGTCACCTTGCATCTGTACCATTCCAAAATAATGTATTTATATTCCTTCAGTTGGAGATTATCATCTTCAGGGGCTTGGAGGCATTTTTCTTCCCAGTGGTGCTCCCCTTCTTTGGAATAGCCTTCTGTTTGATGTAGATAGCCTCTATCCTGATGGTTTTCAAAAACCGGACTTTTTCACCGGTCTTGGGTGCGGGAATGTTGTGAACTGTTCCCTCCTGTAATCTGGATATTAATGAATGTAGAATTTTATTTACCTCTGGCACTGTGATTTGTATGATATTATCTGTGTACCTTTTATGTATGTAAATAGAATGTGTGCGCTCCTCAGTCAGTTTCAGCTGGAGCAGCATATGAGCCCTATAAACAATCAATCTGTTTGGTTTTAGCACCTATTACTTTGGAAGAAAGTCAGGTGACTGTCTTGCCTTGCCACAGAGGAAAGATAGGAATTAGCAATGGGGATAGCAAATTTCATGCTGGTATGGTTTTCTGCCAATTCAGTGATGGTGGGATGATACAGCTGCTACAGCTGTTCAGATTCAAAAGGGAAAAGATACTTAGAGCACTCATGGACATGTGCATAATACCTGTTGGCAGCTCCTGAGGCCGTATTCTTCCTTTCTTGCAGGTCAGCTGTGAAGGGCAACTAGATGATCCTAGGAAAAGATACAGCTGCTTTAAGGATGTATTCCAAAACAGCTATTTGCCTCTGAATCCAAAGCATATCTGTATGGATGGCACTTCAACTCAGCAGTGGCAAAAGGCACATTGCTCAAATTTCTCTAGCTATCGTAGAAGTTGGTTCAATTGTCTCCTAGAAAATGGATAGGCAATCTGATGTTCATCATGTGGCCAATGGCAAATGAATCAGAATAATGCTTTAGGTATGCAGAAGATGCTAGGTTGCATAGTCCTCTCTGGAAACATATTTGGAAGGCTGCAAAAAGTTCTGCCCAAGTATTATGTATTTAATACCATAATAAACATAAATAAATGTACAGCAAGCAAAATCCCATTTTTAACATATTGTTGATTTTTTTAAAAAAAATCATCGAGCTACTAAATTAAAAACAAAGAAAAAGCAAAATTTATATGGACATTTACAAAAGGCGGTGGGGGTGGGGTAGAAGGAAGACCTGGAAATTCATTTCATGAAAACAATTGATCAGATTACTCAAAAGTCCTCTCCTTTGTCCCTTATTAAAAAGCAAACAAACTGAATTTTAAATGTTACAGATGACACACATCTGCTGTGGAACTGAGTCCCAATGTTGTATAACATTGGGTCTCAATTTTATTTTATTTATTTGTCTTATTTATACCCCGCCTATCCCCTCCCTACTGGAGGACTCTAGGCGGCTTACAACATTACATATCCAATCAATTATACATCATCATTACAATTACAATTTATACCGCGCGATAGGGAGAGAGGAAGGGAACCGGCTCTTCAGCTACAGGCATTGGACTGCAAGTCCCAGAATGCCTCGCTCCGCGCCGGCTGCTGACGTCCAGGAAGCTGGTATTTCCGGATCCGTCGTCCTCCGCCATCATCACCACTCTCCAGATCTTTCTTGGATCGAGGACGACCCTCCGATGGACGCCCGCAAATTGCCCCACGTGAGTGGTACCCATTTATCTACTTGCTATATTAGCTTTCGAATCGCTGGGTTGGCAGAGAGCTAGGGCTAGTGATGAGAGCTCACCTCGTCACGCAGTTTCGAACTGCCAACCTTATGGTCGGCAGTCTAACGGCTCAGTGGTTTAACCCGCTGAGCCACCGCGCCCCAATTCTTGATGTCTTGATAGATTCCGAATGTTGGAGAAACAGCTAAGTAGAATATATGCATCCTTAACAAGCAATGATGTAATGGATTTCATCCAAAAAGTGTTCATAGTAGGACATGTTCCACAATTTCATTTCCAACAAGACAGCTGCATCCAGTCCTCATTAAGCATTCTCTGAGGCAGTGTTTCTCAACCTTGGCAACTTCAAGATATGTGGACTTCAACTCCCAGAATTCTGGGAATTGAAGTCCACATGTCTTGATGTTGCCAAGGTTGAGAAACACTGCTCTGAGGTGTGCAATATACCTACATAAAAATTTCTGTAGCATTAATCTAATTTTAATATCAAATGATACTAATTTCACATTCTTTAAAACTTCCCAAAGTGACAAACAAACCAGTGTTATCTCTACTCCAGACTAAACTAGTGATTTACTGGGGCTAGGACCAGGCAAGAAACAAACACACCAACTGCCCTCAATAATTAAACTTCAATATACATACAAAGGGGGAAAAAACAACAGAACCCCACAACCTCAAAAAGCAAAACCTCCTTTTTGAAAAAAACAATAAAACAACCAAATTCAAAAGCATACTGTACCTCTCATGTTAAAGTTGTAAAAATTTAGAGAGATAGGTACGTAATAGAATAGTAAAACAATTATAAGGAAGGGTAGAAAAATAGTTAATGTACTAGAAAAAGATAAAAAAGATGAGGAATGGACTTTAGGAGGAAAGATGGAAAGTAGGAACTGGATATAAGATCAGAGAAGGATTGAGAAGAAGAGAGAAGGATGTAAGAAGAAAAAGGAAAGTAGGAAGAGGTTTAAAAATAAGGATTAGATATTAAGAAATGAATAGAAATGTTTGAAAAATGTGTATATACAGTACAACCTGTTATAATGTGACTAAATGTTATGTGTTATGTAAGTTTTTTTATGTTGAATGTAAATAAAATCATGTATTAAAAAAGAAAAAAGAAAGCATACTGTACCTCTCAGTGAGAGGGATGAGCACACCCAGCCCTGCACAGCCCCTGAAATCCTGCCCTACCTTTGAAATAGTCACTGTTACCGCCAACCCACACTCACCCTAGATCAGGATCCCCCAAAGTGGTCAATATCGATCCCCAAGGGTCGTGCAGGACATTCGGAGCATTGTGGGAAATATGTGGTCTGAAATGTGCCATTTGATTGGGGATGATGTAGATGAACCTGAAGAATCTAACTGCGAAGGAAGAGTGAGATTTCTCATTTCTCCCAAGAGTGAGATTCGGGCTTCTGTTGAAATCCTGGATGAAATTGGCAATGCTGAATTGAAGAACTTAAACGGAGAAATTGAGCTGCAAGATATGAGTAAATTTGACTTTCTGATGGAATGTTATGGAAAAGGAGGGGTTATTACGTACAGGAGGTTTTTTGAAGAGAAGTCTGTGTTTGTGAGGGGAGCAGTTGGGCTGTTTGATTTCTTTAAGAAAATAGCTCTGTGCCTATTATGGGGATATGTAAATGTCTTGGTTTGTTTTGAAGTGGGTTAAGGGACTAAAAATAGTTATCTGGATGGTTTTTTGGCTTTGGATGATTTTACTTATCATTAATGACTGGGATTATGATTATTAAGTTTTTTTCTTATTCATGTTTTTTGTATTCATGTATTATTAACTATAAAAAGTAAAGGTAAAGGTTCCCCCCGCACATTTGTGCAGTCGTGTCCGACTCTAGGGGCCGGTGCTCATCTCTGTTTCTTAGCCGAAGAGCCAGCGTTGTCCGAAGACACTTCCACGGTCATGTGGCCGCATGACATGCACGGAACGCTGTTATTACCATTATTAAACATAATGGTAGACAATTTACATGCTTTTCTATTTTTGATTTTTATTATAGTAGACAGGAATGTATAGAATAGTAGTAGGAAGGGAATAATTAAGTAATTGTTATTTTAGGGGGGGAAGTTGATTAGGTGATTTATACTTTTTTTTCTTTTAATATAAAGGGAGGGAGCAATGGTATTTAGTGATTTTTATAATGTGCTAAGGCAGAGCTTTCCGAACTGTGTGTGGCGACACAAAAGTGTGTCGCCACACACAGTCTGGTGTGTCGCCACACAACCCGGAAGCGCTGATTATCATCAGCGCTTCCGGGTTTTCCCGTGGCGACACACCAACGGCGGCGTGCAAAAACTGAAAGCGGCAGCAGCGGCAGCACTTCCACCGTGGCGACAAACCAACGGCGGCACTTTCGGGTTTTCCCGCAGCAACACACCAACGGCGGTTGGTGTGTCGCCACGGGAAAACTTTGGAAAGCCCTGTCCTAGATATTATAGAAGTACATAGTACATACAAGTACTATGCCTAAGAGGAACAAATTGCTCCAGATATTTATGTGATTTTAGTTTCTACTGAACATTCACCACAAAAAAATCTTGGATTTCAGGTAAGGTAAGGTGTCACAGCTTTTATCTGTTCAGACATTAGACAGAGGTTTACAAGTAAAATTTAAATCAGGCACTGCGGGAAAACTTTGGAAAGCCCTGTGCTAAGGGGTTGACTTGTAGAAATGATGTGATTTTGGTTTAATATAGAGTAAGGGATTGATTATGGGAAATTGCTGTATATACTTGATGTTTAAAGTCGAAAGTCACTTCTTTTTGTAATCTATCTAAAAAAAATTCTCTTGTGTTTTCACACTTTTAGTTCTTTTTTGTAGTTTTTTGTTTTTCTGTATCTTTTATCTTTTTTTGAAACTTAATAAAATTCTTTTTAAAAAATATAGATCCCCGAGGGTCGATGGGACAATCCAAGGTGTTAATAAATGTCTGGGGGGTCAAAAGGGGGTAAGTAAATATCTGAGGGTCAATTGGTGGTTGATAAATGATAGAAGGTCGATTGGGGTCTATTAATCTTTTGGGGTCTCTGTAGAGCTCCATGCCAGTCCCTAGGCCTGAAGGTGAGATGGCTAGTGGCGAGACAGTGTTACCCAGGGTTAGATGGTCAGCCCCCAGCAAGAGCAGCCTTGAGTTGTCATTATTATTATTATTATTATTATTATTATTATTATTATTACACAGTACTATTATAGTAGTAAATGTAAAGGTTCCCCCCGCACATTTGTGCAGTCGTGTCCGACTCTAGTGGTCGGTGCTCATCTCCATTTGTTAGCCAAAGAGCCAGCGTTGTCCGAAGACGCTACCATGATCATGTGGCTGCATGACACGTGCGGAACGCTGTTACCTACCCACTGAAGTGGTACCTATTCATCTACTTGCATTTGCATGCTTTCGAATTGCTAGGTTGTCAAGAGCTGGGGCGAGTGCGGGAACTCACTCTGCACGCAGGGCTAGGGATTCGAACCTCCGAACTTGCGATCTTCCGATCACAACCCTGGCGTCTTACCCGCTGAGCCACCACGCCCCTTTTTAATACTATTAAAGTAGTATTTATTAAATTATTTTCATATAATAAATGTTTGGGGGACGATGAACAATCTGAAACTTCATGAAGGGGTCAATGAGCTGAAAAGTTTGGGGACCCCTGCCCTAGATCAACATTTGCCCTCTTAAGTAGCAATCAGAGAAATCCTGACCCATTAACAGCCTGTCCACGCAGATCAGAAGCAAATTCCAATAGCAATATAGCCCTAGGCCCACAAGCTCCAGGAGCCCAAAGCTGGGTTGCTGCCCGTGCCAGAACTATGCATGACCATGCTCTGGGCTTTCCCTTCCCACTCATAAATTATACAGCCCCACATCATGGGTGCCTGAGGATGGATCCCTGCAAGACCACATCAGAGCCTTGGAATACTGTGATCTGGGCCCTGTCTACCCACCTACCCCCAATACCCTGACATGCACAGTGTGGATGCCTTGGACTAAATCCTTGAAAACCCATGAAGGAATCCTACCAGACCGTGCTCATACTCCACCTAGACCAAGGGTCGGAAATGGCGGCTCGCGAGCCAGATGCGGCTCTTTGGCCCCTTGAGTGTGGCTCTTCCGCAGCTGAACTCACCCCCGCCCCTTCCACGTGATTGGCCCCCGCCCGCAAACCCCACCCCCTGGCTCTCGCACTGAGCGAGGCCCGGCGCGGCAGGGAGGCAGCGCCATCTCCAGCCGCAGCAGCCCCTGCAGCCGCTCCTGCGCCGCCTCCGACAGCGCCGCGTCCCGGGCCAGCAGTGCCTCCCTGCCGTGGCTTATTGGGGTGGGTGGGAGGGCGTGGGGGAGCCACACAGGCGCCGAGGGGGGCGGGCCGGGCGCCCGCCCGCCTGCTTGCCTCCCTCCGCGAGGCCCCCCGCTGCCTTCCTGGGATCCGGGCGCGCTGGAGAGGTCCGCGGGGCAGCGTCGGGGCTTTCTCGCCCTCTCAAGGCTCGGCTGCTGCTCAGCTGGGGTGCAGCGGGACGGGAGCTCCGCCCGCGCGCCTTCCCTGGCCGGTCCTCATGGGCCGATCGCGTGGAAGGCGCACGGGCGGAGCTGCCTGTTTGGCACTCGGGCACTCCAGTAGCGCGGCCCCGCCGCCGCCCTTTCTCTCCGGCTTGGATCCCGGGAAGGCAGCAGGGGGCCTCGCGGAGGGAGGCAAGCAGGCAGGTAAGCGAGCGGGCGAGCGGGCGAGCGGGTGGGGAGGGCGGGCCTCGTTTCCCACCACCCATCATTTTCTTGGCTCGACGCGGGCGGCCAGACATGCCCCGCTCTGGAGGCCGGGCTCGCCGAGGAGGACCCCCGACCCTCCCAAACAGATTCGCCCTGCCACCCGCCCCAATAAGCCACGTGATTGGCTCCCGCCCACAAACCCCGCCCCCTTCCACGTGATTGGCCCCTGCCCGCAAACCCCACACCCTTCCACGTGATTGGCCCCCGCCCGCAAACCCTGCCCCCTGGCTCTCGAGCATTTCAAAATGTGCACGAGCATGTCAAAATGGCTCCCGGCATAAAAAGTTTGCCGACTCCTGACCTAGACAAAGACCTGTCCAAGCAGAATGGGAGCAAGATATGGCAATGACACTGCCCTGAGTATTCAAGCTGTGCACACACCCTCAATCTTGCTCACAACCCACTCTTTGAGATCCCCTGCAATATGCAATACTTTTAACCAAGGTATTGACATATTATGATACTCACAAGTTAGGAGTTAAATAAAACATGTCAATCCAGGCTTTAACACCTCGAGAAAAAAACATAATAAATCACAACCTACTTCAAAAACATCCGCATTTAAGAAATAAATAGGCCCATATTGGAACACACTGCAAGATCTTTAGCTTGCTAAGGAAGGAGTTGAAAGAGTTTCGGCATATACCTCCAATAAAAAAAGAGGTAAATGCTCAGTGAGCTTTGGACAAATCACAGAGAATCATCAGTGCTGTCTCCAATTTCATAGATTTAAATGTAGTCAAAATTTCTTGAAGAGAAAGAGGTGAAGAGAATTTACTAATTTGTAATAGTTGTGGAGGTCTTAAATTACTGTATAATATTCTTTTACATAAAGAGAAAAGGGGGCGTGGTGACTCAGCAGTTAAGACGCCAGGCTTGTCGATCGGAAGGTCGCACGTTAGGCGGTTCTAGACCCGAGCGCTGCGTGACGGAGTGAGCTCCCGCACTCGCCCCAGCTCTTGCCAACCTAGCAATTCGAAAGCATGCAAATGCAAGTAGATAAATAGGTACCACTTCGGTGGGAAGGTAACAGCGTTCCACGCGTGTCATGCCAGCCACATGACCATGGAAGCATCTTCGGACAACGCTGGCTCTTCAGCTAACGGAGCTAAGTGAGCTTCAGCTAACGGAGCTAACGGAGATGAGCACCGGCCCCTAGAGTCAGACATGACTGTGTGGGGGAACCTTTACTTTTACTTTACATAAAGAGAATATTGAGAAATTGGAACTATACCTTTAGAGATTTTTTTTAAAAAAATATATATTTGATTAGTTGTTCTAGAACAGGGCTTTCTAAACTGTGTGTCGCGACACATTACTTTGTCGCCTGGGGGCCCCAGGTGTGTCGTGTGACAACCCGGAAGCGCTGATGGCGTACCGCTGTCAGTATGTGCGGCAGTGCGCGCAGCAGCGGCGGGCGATTCCAGGTTGTCGCGCAACATACCAGCATGCCGCTGCTGCACTGCCGCTGCCGCCACAACACACAAAAACCAGAAAGCGTGGCAGCGGCAGCAACCCGGAAGTGCCAGCGGTGGCGCTTCCAGGGTTCTGCACACTGCGGCAGCGGCACTTCCGGGGTTTTGTGCACTGGCTGTTGGTGTGTCACCAACGGCAAAAGTTTGGAAAGCCCTGTTCTAGAATCTATATATATTTTCCCATCTATAACATGTGTAGAAGATAGTATTATCCTACTTGATTTGCTTTGGTTTAAAAGCAAATAGCTTACTAGATTTTCTTGTTTCCCAATATCATTGCCTGGTACAATGTGATAATATTTTGTTTCAGCTGTATACAATTGGTTAGTTTAAATTTAGCAGAGAACATGAATCTGTACTGCTCAGGAGGAATGAAATGCAAAACAATTAACAATTCTTTAATTTTTTCCTCTAGAGATTTAACTTTAATCATTGCTTCTTTTTATGAGAAGCATATGCAATAATAGAACTTGTAATAAATGATTTTTCTGCAAGGAAACTGGTGGAATTGAGTCCCAAATGATAGTTAAAAAAAAATCCCTACCATGTCCTGCTCCATCTGCTTAATAAAATCATTATCATTCAACAAAGAGTAATACATTCAAACATCATTTCAAAGATGTATGTAAATTACTGACCAATGATAGGGATGGGCCAAATATTCTATCCTCAAAATGGCTGTTTTGATTGTTCCAAGTGTGAAACAAACACATACCTTTTGAGAGTTTTGTTTTGAGCATCAAACAAAAGTGATCTAGCTGCTCCAAGCACTGCAACTGAGCTGTTGTCTTGGCCTGTGACCCTGCTCTTTTTCAAACTGTTTCTCTGCCAAGCCAAGCCACAGCAGAGATATGGATGCCCACATTGCTACTGGTTTAGACTGGACGGAGTGATACGAGAGCAGAGAGGAAAATAGCAGTCAAACACACTGCTGGTCACAGAAGTGTGGCTGCTCACAGCTGCACGCCTGCAAGTCTACTTGCTAAAGTTACTTTTAAAAAAAATGGGGAAGAAGTTAAGAGTTTGTGTGACAAGATGGGATGAGTTCCATATGTGTTGGGCTTCTTTTATTTTGCAAAGATGTGTATACACACATTAGTTTGCTCCACACACAGGCATTGCTAATGCTAAGATTGTGCAAATGTACAGCCATTAAACTTTAGTGTGCCTGTGCACTCTGTACACGCTCTTGGGTTTTGTATTGTTAATGTTATTTGTGCAGTTAAGAAACACAGCAGCCTTCCCCACTTTTCTGCAGGCAGAAGCCCAATGCACAAACAAAACCTTCAGGCAAAAGGAATACAAGTGAAGTGCAGAACAACTCCCAACGTCTAGATAAAATTGCAGATTATTTTTTTTAATCAAAACATTAGGGAAACTAATATGGGAAAATTGCTAATGGAAAAGCATGTTCAAGTGTTTAGCTGATATTTTTAGTTTGCCAATGATATGATTAAATTCTTAACTATTACATGATCTCCAATGTTTTGAATTGGTGTACAAATGTTGAAAAACAACTACATAGAGTTCTGCAAGCTGTAGGCAGACCATGTAAATTCAAGAATCCTAAACACTGATTTTCCAATCTAACAATTACAGTATTTTTTAAAAAACTACATTTTCATATTCCTTCATCAACTATTGGTTTGGGGAATCTACTAATCAAAATTCACTGACCCAACATAGCCAAGAGTGATATTGCCTTTTTCCACCTAAAGCCCAACTGTGCAGTAGTTGACATAACTTGTAATTTAACTGGTAGCAATGATATATGATATTTGCTGAGAGCCAGTGTAGTGTGGTGGCTAAGGTGTTCTACTAGGACCAGAGTCATCCAGGTTCAAGTCTACTCTTAGCCATGGATACTCACCAATAACTTGGCCCAATCTACTTCACAGAGTTGTTGTTGGGGGAGAAAATAAAAGGCGGGGGTCTTATATCTGTTGCCTTCAGCTCTCGGAGGAAAGGCAGGACATAATTCAAATAAATAAATAAATAAATATATGATTCCCATGACACTGCCAAATATAGCCAGTGGTAATTTTTACAGCATATGGGGAAAAATTATAAATTGCAAAATTATAATTATTCATTGCAACCTTTCTCAGGTATGATGAGGCCATACCTCATGTATGTGTGCGTGCGTGTGTGTATGTGTAGCCTATTAAAGCAGTTTTGAAGGACAATACAGTGTCAACCATAGAAATAAATGTCACCACAATATAAATGTTCTCTGCAGTGAAAAACTAGACATTTCTGTCACTTACTGAGGACATTATGTAAGGGTCACATCAGCAGGGCTATTTTCCATCATTAGAGTGAGCACAACTCTTGGAAACAGTAGCGATAAAAATAGAGGCTTCTAAGATTATAGCCATGCACTAACTGCATTTACATGTGTGCTCAGTCATGCTCAGTGACAGTTTATTATTATTTATTTCAATGTATTACTATCCTTTTATTTTTTTTCAGTTTGAGTAGCCAACCTACCCAAAGTACTCTTGTGAGCTAACACTCAAAAGAAAAATATACAAAATATATGTGCTGCAGTATGCATGCTTTCTGTCTCCATAATTCTCTCTCTTTTTTTGAGGTGTAGTAATAAGACAGAAATTCTTTAGTTAATCATAGTTTCCTATTAAATCCAAACTGGGGAACTATGATTGTCAGGCCTGAAGTAGCAAAGCTCTTAATCACAATCTAAAGTTAGCTTAAGATTTGGCTTGTTCCAAACCTGGTAAACATAGTTTACTTGCTTAAACAGAAAACTGTAGTTATTTGTTTATTTATTTATTTATCATCATATATTTATATCCCGCCCATCTCCCCCACAAGGAGGGACCCTGGGCGGTTATCTGAAGACTTCCAGATTTAATCAGGAAGAAAGGAGGCAAGATAGAAAAGGCACAAGTAGACGTGTCTGCAGGGTGCGGTCAAGAGAGTTAAGATGGCAAACCACAACAGTGTGATCAATGCAATGCACATAAAAAAACAGTATTACTTTGATCATGATGTTGTGGCTGCCAGATTGACCTTTTTGACCACACCCTGCGGACATCCCTGGGCACAAAACTCGATTATTTCTTGGCTTATTACACTAGGATGTGATAGTTTGAACATTGATAAAGTGACCAATAAATGAGACCACGTGGATAAATAAGCAGGACTATGCACATAGAGCATAGCTTTCCAAACTGTATGTCGCGACACAGTACTGTGTCGCCTGCGGGGCCCAGGTGTGCTGAGCAAAAACCTAGAAGCACTGATGGCACGCCACCAGGCTATCAGCGCTTCCAGGTTTTCGTGCGGCACACCAAGACACCACCGCTGCCGCCACCCCGCATAAAAACTCGAAAGCACCGCAGTGGCGGCAGACGAAAACCCAGAAGCGCCACCACTGTGGCAGCGCGCGAAAACCCAAAAGCGCTGTGGCAGCGCACGAAAACCCGGAAGCACCACAGTGGCGCTTCCAGGTTTTCGCCCACCGCCGCCGCGCTTCCGGGTTTTCACGTGCCGCTGTTGGTGTGTCACCAACTGAAAAGTTTGGAAAGCTCTGATATAGAGGATGCTCAATTTTCTAAAACGATTGAGAGTACCCCATGATTGCTCTGGGTTCTTTGGGGATTGTTACAACTGGTGAGACAGAATTAACATGAGACATGGCAAATCTGTCAGAATTCCTAGTTTGCACGTCATAGTAAACAAACCACAAAAAGCACACTTGTGTGTTCCTTATTGTTCCCAAAGATAGCAGAGGCTGAGCACTTTCCATCATGCTGCTGCTCCTTCTTTATGGTAAACTCAAATACTTCTGAATTCTGGCTTATTGCACCCAACTGTGTATAGGAAAGAGATTAATATGTATATGTGTGAATGCTTCCTTAGTTATTGCCAACATATTTATTAAAAATTATAGTCTCTTTCTTTCTAAAATAATAATATACTAGCTGACAAAAAAGGCAATTAAATGCATAAAACACAATTAAAAACAGTTCAAATTATAGCAGAAAACAGTCCAAAATACTAAAATCAGGTTCAGTAGAAAACTACTAATTTCTTTAGTAGTGAACTACCAATTAGAACAAACTACCAATTTATTTCTATTATAAGCTGCAGTCGGTAAACAGCAAGTTTAGCACTGATTACAAGAAGCAACAGAGAGAGAGAAAAATGTGCTAATGTAGCACAGGAACTTTGTTAGGGGACCTTTGGGCCAACAGCAGTAGATCCAAGAGACAAGAAATTACAAAGCAGCTTTCATTTGGAGCATTGTTAGAGGAGGTTGAAAATAGCCTCTTTTTTTTGTTCCCACAAAGGAACAACATGCACACATAAAATGGCTGCAGATGCGGCACCAACAAAAATGATGGCCGGCCCAGGGGTGGTGCTGGCTATGTCTATCAAGACATCCTTACAAGTATTCTTCTGCACGCCTACCATTTATAGTGAGCACTGGGTTTTAGAGCAAGGAGGCTACAGTATCATGGGTGTAACTCAGTGGTGAGTGTAAGAATTGGCTATATAGCATAGATAATGTGTAATGATTTCAACTGAATCTTTGCTAGTTAAGCAGACCAGAAAGTTGTGCATCACATAATCTAACTATGAAAATGGGAATGGAAGCGGGTTTGAGATAGAAATATTAGCGCAGGGGAGGTTCTCCCACTACTTTTTTTAATCTTAAAAAAGTCACAAAATTCCAGCACTCTGAGAAATTAAAATGGAACCTGCATCTGGAATGTTGCTTTATGACAGCATTCTGTTTGTTTAAAGTTATTTCCTTTTAAAATACAACATACCATAGCAACAGTTGTAGTTCTTTGGAGTGGGGTTACACCATGGTGGCCTTCAATCTACCCTGCTTGCCAAACCCTAAGAGCAAAACTAGGGGGGAGTAGAGAAAACATGATTGTAGAGTATTGTTTCCTATCTATTCCCAATTTACACACACTGATACACACACCATCCCCTTTTCCATTCAGTTAGGAGATCAGCTGTATTTTGGACAGACCAATCCCTGCAGTTTAGGCTCGCACTGCCACACATATTCTAGTTCTTGGCAACGCTCTGTGAGAACAAGTAATCTGCCACGATAATTATGACTTTGAACTCAATGGTGATTTAGAATCAAAGGGAAAAGTGCCATTGGTGGATTATCTTTTCTCCTCCCAAAATTGATAATCACTAAATTGGTTCTCAGAGGAGAAGTTGGGGATTAAAGAAATTACCTGAAATATAAATTTCTTTGCTTATATTCAAACACTTTGTTTGGCTAATGATACGGTTGCAGAAATACAGGCAAAGATGCATGCATCCACTCTCTGCTCTGCCCACATGAAGGCTGAATTGATATCTTTCATCTAAGTTATCAGTGAAGACAAAGTTGATGCCCCAGAGTTACTATAAACTCTAAAGCTCTGGACAAACAAGTCCATTTGTTTATCCCTTTCCTTACAAAGCAACTGTGTTTTTATTAAAGAGATCAATCACCAGCATACAGCTTAACAGCCTGAGCTATTCATGTATGGCTGGGGAAAAAAGAGAGAGAAGCCTGTTTTAAAACTACATAACTCACAAAGCACTGAAATGGCTATAAAATCACCTCTTCCTTTCCGAATAATGTATTTTTTAATTGTATAATTCCTTAAACAGGGAAAAGCCTCCTTCTAGGTATCCAGAGAACCTGAGATGAAGAAAGTAGCCCTCCAAAGACTCCAATTATTAACTGCAATTATTAGAATTGAGCCAAAAAATACACATATTTTTTAAATTGTATTAATAGCAAACCTTGTTATTTATATAGCACTATTCCTACATACTCCAAGGTTTCTCATACTGTTCCAGGGCCAAATCCTAGGGCCAATCAGATTTGTTTTACAAATGGTTTTCCTTCCATGCATACAAAAATGGATCTTTACATCAAGAAGGCACCTGGTTGAGGATAATGAAACTTACCCTATATTAGTTCTCCACATTCTGTCCCTTAGCATCCTGCCCAAATTATTATTTTGATGTCTGTCCCTAAAACAAACCAGAAACAAAGCATTGAAACTGACCCTGATACTAATACTGTAGCTTGCCTCATAAACTTTTTTTTAATTTGGAAAGATGGTATCACCATAAATTCCAGCAGGAGTGAATTACAGAGTTCTGCTGTACTGGCGAGATTTACATAACCAAGAATAACATTTAAAAAATCCATGTTAAAGAAAACGATTCTGGGAAAATTTATGTTGACAGCTATGTATTACAGGAGAAGCTGAATGCAAAAGCTCTGTATATTAAGGAAAACTGCAAACAGAAGCAGATAGATTTTTTAAAATCCATCTTATATAAAGAAATTTGAAAAGAAGCATAATACTGGCTACTTGGACAGTGTTAACAGAAGGAATTTATACTGATTTACATGCCTCTAACTTGCTTCCAGTTGCAGTCAATGTTCTTTCTAGCAAAAAGTGGTTTTTTTTAAATAAAACCTTTATAAACTGAGTGCTGAGGGGCACATAACAAAGATGAATACTGATAATAAACCGAAACAGGTAGATCAAATCAATTAGAGCCAGATCATTACAGTTGTTTTGAACTGGATAGATTTGCTTGCATGCATATCATGATCAACTTCTTGGATTGCCCTGGGCAGTGGCATATGGCCCATGAAGAACTGCCGTGTCTTTACAAAGACCTTCCATCAGACTTCTCACTGAGTTCCAGATGGCTTCTATTGTGGGACTCATAGTGGTTTTGTAGCATCTAACTTCCTTCTCAGCAGAAAGAGTATTAAGTTGATCAACAAGTTCCTTGCAAATGTTAAAAATGAAGCAGGACAAACTGAAGAAACCATCTTTCATCTCCTATCAGGGATTCCTGTTGATAGAGATGATAGCAATCTTTCCCAGGGAACATATGGCAACGTCTGTAGCCATCAGGCAACACTTCACAATGCTGTGACTCCAGGTGTCCCCAACTAGCCTTCCTGATTGCTACTAATTAGAGCAAAGGCAGGAGGTGCATTTACGTCTTGGAGAAGCTTAAAATTCCAAAGCACTTTTTGAAAGGCTAAGTAAATGAGAAAAGGCATTAAGATGTTATGATAATTTAAGATGCTTGATTCACTACCTTGTTGTGGTTTTTAATAAATGACTCTGCCTTTAGAGGTAAGGCATGTTTTAAACCCAGAAGGAGAAAGAGAGACTTAAGAAAATAACTACAACAAATTATCCTTGGAGATGCCAGCAAAGCCTGAAGAATATAAGGAGGCTTTAAAACAGCCTTTTATTATTCAGGTCCTGAAATGATCTATATCACTAATAAACTGCAGGACCAGTTCTATAATCAGGGAAGCCAGAAAATTGTATATATGATATCAAATTAAAGAGAAAATCGCTATGCTAGATTAGGTATTTAAGGTTTTATTCTACAAATGTCGTTCTTCATAGTGTCTATGGGAACTCTTTACTGAGATGGGCAATGGCGCTGTCTTTGAGATTCCGCTTATCTCAGTCAATACAATCTGACGCTGTTGAGATGGACCATCTGACCTTGCTCTTTAGGACTACCAAACACAACAGAAAGTGAAGGTTAAAAATAAAATTGTTCTCTAATCCACCTAACTGGTAACAAGAGTTTGCACTGGAGTAATAATCATTATTATTATGAATGTACAGTGAATATACACTGTATATATATATGTGTATACCTTATGAATATACAGTGGAGGTGAGGAATAGATTTAAAGGATTAGTAGACAGAGTGCCTGACGAACTATGGATGGAGGTTTGTAACATTGTACAGGAGGCAGCAACTAAAACCATCCCAAAGAAAAAGAAATGCAAGAAAGCAAAGTGGCTGACTGATGAGGCTTTACAAATAGCTGAGGAAAGAAGGGAAGCAAAAGGCAAGGGAGAAAGGGAAAGATATAAACAACTGAATGCAGAATTCCAGAGAATAGCAAGGAGAGATAAGAAGGCCTTCTTAAATGAACAATGCAAAGAAATCGAGGAAAACAATAGAATGGGGAAGACTAGAGATCTCTTCAATAAAATCGGAGATATCAAGGGAACGTTTTGTGCAAAGATGGGCATGATAAAGGACAAAAAAGGCAGGGACCTAACAGAAGCAGAAGAGATTAAGAAGAGGTGGCAAGAATACACAGAAGAACTATACAAGAAAGATCTTAATATCCCTGATAAATACGATGGTGTGGTCACTGACCTTGAGCCGGACATCCTAGAGAGTGAAGTCAAGTGGGCCTTAGGAAGCATTACTAACAACAAAGCTAGCGGAGAAGACAGTATCCCAGCTGAGCTATTTAAAATCCTAAAAGATGATGCTGTTAAAGTGCTGCACTCAATATGCCAACAAATTTGGAAAACTCAACAGTGGCCACAGGATTGGAAAAGGTCAGTTTACGTTCCAATTCCAAAGAAAGGCAATGCCAAAGAATGCTCAAACTACCGTACAATTGCACATGCCAGCAAGGTTATGCTCAAAATCCTACAAGCTAGGCTTCAGCAGTATGTGAACCGAGAACTACCAGAAGTGCAAGCTGGGTTTCGAAGAGGCAGAGGAACTAGAGATCAGATTGCCAACATTCGCTGGATCATGGAAAAAGCAAGAGAGTTCCAGAAAAACATCTACTTCTGCTTCATTGACTACGCTAAAGCCTTTGATTGTGTGGATCACAACAAACTGTGGCAAAGTCTTAAAGAGATGGGAGTACCAGACCACCTTACCTGTCTCCTGAGAAACCTGTATGCGGGTCAAGAAGCAACAGTTAGAACTGGACATGGAACAACTGACTGGTTCAAAATTGGGAAAGGAGTACGACAAGGCTGTATATTATCACCCTGCTTATTTAACTTATATGCAGAGTACATCATGAGAAATGCCGGGCTGGATGAATCACAAGCCGGAGTTAAGATTGCCGGGAGAAATATCAACAACCTCAGATATGCAGACGATACCACCCTAATGGCAGAAAGTGAAGAGGAACTAAAGAGCCTCTTGATGAGGGTGAAAGGAGAGAGTGAAAAAGCTGGCTTGAAACTCAACATTAAAAAAACCCAGATCATGGCATCTGGTCCCATCACTTCCTGGCAAATAGAAGGGGAGGAAATGGAAGCAGTGACAGATTTTATTTTCTTGGGCTCCAAGATCACCGCAGACGGTGACTGCAGCCATGAAATTAAAAGACGCTTGCTCCTTGGGAGGAAAGCTATGGCAAACCTAGACAGCATATTAAAAAGCAGAGACATCACCTTGCCGACAAAGGTCCGTATAGTTAAAGCTATGGTTTTTCCAGTAGCAATGTATGGCTGTGAGAGTTGGACCATAAGGAAGGCTGAGCGCCGAAGAATTGATGCTTTCGAACTGTGGTGCTGGAGAAGACTCTTGAGAGACCCTTGGACTGCAAGGAGGTCAAACCAGTCAATCCTAAAGGAAATCAACCCTGACTGCTCATTGGAAGGACAGATACTGAAGCTGAAGCTCAAATACTTTGGCCACCTAATGCGAAGAGAGGACTCACTGGAAAAGACCCTGATGCTGGGAAAGACTGAGGGCAAAAGGAGAAGGGGACAGCAGAGGATGAGATGGTTAGATAGCATCACCGATGTAATGAACATGAATTTGAGTAAACTCCGGGAGACAGTGGGGGACAGGAAGGCCTGGCGTGCTATGGTCCATGAGGTCACGAAGAGTCGGACACGACTAAACGACTGAACAACAACAAATGTATATGTGTATGTGTATGTGTATGGCCAGATCAGAAAACAAACCCTACACGGAGTACTGCAACTCTATTTTATTGTTGCAAGGTATAATACTGAAGCTGAAGCTCAAATACTTTGGCCACCTAATGCGAAGAGAGGACTCACTAGAAAAGACCCTGATGCTGGGAAAGACTGAAGGCAAAAGGAGAAGGGGACGGCAGAGGATGAGATGGTTAGATAGCATCACCGATGTAATGAACATGAATTTGAGTAAACTCCGAGAGACAGTGGAGGACAGGAAGGCCTGGCGTGCTATGGTCCATGAGGTCATGAAGAGTCGGACATGACTAAATGACTAAACAACAAATAATCATTCGTACAATGTATAAGGAAGCATTACCACTGTTTTGATAAACAAATGAAAAGGAAGCACAGCACGCTCATCTTTATATCCTATAAATATAGCCTTTCGCTTTTTGCTATGAACTGGCAGAATTATGTGAAGCTGAGATAAAACAGATGGGGTGAGCGGAACGTGGGGAAACAAAGCCTTGGATGGAGAGGTACAGGGCTGTAACTTCAATCCGTTCATTTTCTGCCAAAGCTTGAATCCTCTGCTGCTGAAGTCATTCACACACACTGATAATATGGGAACTGCTCCATCAGGCCAGCCCTTCCATTAGGCCAGGGCTTTCCAAAGTTTTTCCCGCGGCGACACACCAACCAGCGTTGGTGTGTCGCCACGGGAATACCCGGAAGTTCCGCTATTGCGGCAGCACGCAAAAACCTGGAAGCGCTGCTGCCGCTTTCAGGTTTTTGCGCGCCGCCGTTGGTGTGTCGCCGCGGGAAAACCCGGAAGCGCTGATGATGATCAGCGCTTCCGGGTTGTGTGGCGACACACCAGACTGTGTGTGGCGACACACTTTTGTGTCGCGACACACAGTTTGGAAAGCTCTGCATTAGGCAATGTGAGATGGTCTGCTCAGGCAGCTGATTTGAATTACTTTTCTCCTTTTACATGATATCCAGTCTACCTTGGGGTGTTGAGCAACATGATGAATAGATGGGACAACATGATTGGGGGCCAGTCAAGCTGTAAAATGCCTTGAGTTGGCTCTGCTACTACACATCATAAATAATTCAGGGTCTATCTATCTATCTATCTATCTATCTATCTATCTATCTATCTATCTATCTATCTATCATCGCTAAGAGCAGCCTCTAAGACTTAGGGTATGGGGTAAGGAGATTTAATCCTCCTAAATGTGTTCCACCTAGGATGGTTAACTAGAGCTTCCCCACATTCATCAGCTAAAGTTTGCTCACTGCCTCAGCCCACCACCTCCCCACATTCCTTGCCAGCCAGTTGACCAGTGATCGGTTGCTGTCAGAGCCTTTGCCTGCTTGTGCTCACTGCCAATCAGCTAGCCAGAGCAGAGCCATTTGCCAACTCAACTCCTGCTTCTCTGCATTCATCACCAGTCAGCTTGTTTATGAAAATAGATCAGTGGCTGTAAACTGGTTCCTTAAAGCATATAAGTGAAAATTCAAATTACAACACAGTACTTAAATTCAGAACACTGAACAGGTCTCAAGTGCAGTTACCAACAGTGAGTCCACACCAGTCCCAAAATAAACAATGATAGATTATGTATTTCTAAAAATACAATTTCACTGGGCTGCAGGGCCAGTTGTCCTTAATACATTAATACACAGAGATTCCTATTTAAGAACATTCTAGACCAACAAGATTGTGCTAAGAGTTACTATGGTATGGGCACATGAAAACGTTCAAGTAGTAAATAACTTCAATTTTCTTTAAAACAGTAAACTAAAATATATGCTCCAATATTGTATATTAAAAGCACAAACCATTTAAAACTGAAACAGTTTGAAGTTACAAAGATAACATCCCCAGTACAATTGAGTACGCCAAGTATTTTTAATCATGACCTGGAAAGAAAGATTAATGGGGAAGCTGACTTCAAGCATGTTGGAATAGGATTACTTCAGTCTAGGGGCAGAAAGCAACATAGAATCTGCTCCTGAGTATTCTGATTTGGACCTCTTCAAAGTTTAGATCCACTTCTGTACTAAACTGGGACAGATTACAGCAGATGAAATGCAATATTTTATTTATTTATTTATTTAATTTTATTTCTATAGCACAATTTACGTAATGCACACTTAAAGGCAGCATTCAATGTTCTTCCCATCTACGGAAGGGTTTGGACCTCTTCAGAAAAAAGGTTTTGGTATTTCATGAACCAAGGTACAGTATTTACTCAAAGCATCCAATTGAAGGCACAACTACAGATAAGATTCCTTAAGAAAGAGCTCACAAATAATACAGAAATTTAGGAGTTGGAACCAAGTAATAATTTAGGGTTCTATAGAAAAAGCAGCCCTTAAAACTAAGCTCAATAATTTGTTTCATTTCCCAGAATTGTTTGCACTAAGTTTACACACAGAGAGACTCTCACAATCTTTGGCTGAATGGACAAAGTCCAAAATTCAATGTGCCTTCTAAGTACAATTCAAAAAATGTTTTGAAGAAACAGTCTCATGCATATTACACCGCACAAAGCAAATCGAATGCTATATGAAAGTACATGTTAGATTAACAACAGCTATAATACAATACAATTGGGGTTAAGAAGCTGCCAAAATATGTAGCACACAAGTGCATATGTTTTTAGACACCATCACATAATTTCACACAATAGCACGGGAATCTTTTTTTTTAGTTATTGTTAATTTAGCCAGATCTAGTAAGGTCATTGGCATTCTATTCAATTCCAACTGCAAATCTTGAGATGTCATTTAAAAACACTATCATCTCATGATGTCATAGCCATTAGTTTTTATTTAATTAGGGAGTCCCACAAACTTCTATGGATGTCACACATGCCACAATCCCTATGTTGGCAAATTCTGATGTATCTGAAATAATTATTCCTATACATCCAGCCTTCATGAAATTCAATTTTCTCTGCTGTTGCGCTCATATCTGTTCCTAGATTGTATGGTAACATTATCTTATTCTTGTAAAAGCACTAAAGGTAAAGGTTCCCCCGCACAGTCGTGTCCAACTCTAGGGGCCGGTGCTCATCTCAGTTTGTTAGCCGAAGAGCCAGCGCTGTCCGAAGACGCTTCCACAGTCATGTGGCTGGCATGACGCGCACAGAATGCTGTTACCATCCCACTGAAGTGGTACCTATTTATCTACTTGCATTTGCATGCTTTCGAATTGCTAGTACAGATTAATTAAAACAAATTATCGCCTTCAACTTTTAAAAACTTGGACTTGGTCCCTACATTATTTTTTATGATGTACTGCTGCTATTCCTTATGACTCTATTTTAGTTTGGATTGATTGGTTGATTGATTGATTGATTGATTATGTGCCATCAACTCAGTGCCGACTCTTAACAACCACATAGATAGATTTTTTTCCATGTTGATCTGTCCCTAACCTGGTCCTTCAGGTCTTCCACAGTGGACCCATCACCACTGTAACTGAATTCACCCACCTTGCTCCTGGTCATCCTCTTCTCTTTCCTTCCACCTTTTCCAGCATTAGAGCTTTGTCCAGGAACTAGACTTTGCGTAATGTGTCCAAAATAGGACCATTTTAGCCTGATCATTTGTGCCTCGAGTGAGAACTCTGGGTTGATTTGTCCGATGATCCGTTTGTTTGGCTGTCTATGGTATTCTCAAAACCAGATCAACATCAACATTTACAGTGGAGAAATGACATCTATGGAGTATGTAACAAGGGCCATCATGGCAGCAATATTTATTTATTTTATTTATATTGATATTTATACCCCGCCTATCCCCTCCCTAATGGAGGACTCTAGGCGGCTTACATACATGTATACATTTCATTTTTATACATTACATCCATTAATTCGCGCGCTAAGGGAAGGGGTAAGGGAACCGACTCTTCCGTGGCTACTGGACTACATGTCCCACGATGCCTTGCGTCGGAGCCGGCTGCTGACGTCCTGTAGATGTTACTGCTTCGGGATCCGTCTTCGCCACCACCATTGAAGATCTTCCGTTCGGTGGCCGACTCCCGACAGGACGCCAGCAAATTTACCCACTTAAGGTGGTACCCTATTTATCTACTTGCCAAGCTTTCGAACTGTTGGGTCGACATATATAGTATGTCCCTTGAGCTTACCATTATTGTATAGAAGTCCCATGGAGGGCTGGCCATGCACTGGATCTAGGTGAAGCCAGACATTGTCATGAATTCAATAATTCAGAACAAAATATCTTTTACCCAAGGTGTTTAAATCCATCTAATCTGCCCTGTTTCAATTCAAAGTACTGCATGAAGCTCCACTTCCAATCTGTTTCTCTGTTGCTCTGGTGAACTGCAAAAGGGGCAGTTGTTTATGCAAACCATCACAGTACGGAGACAGAGAAGGGAGGAGGAAGAGGCTTGGATGCAAACTAGAGTGACCTTTGCAATCAGATCATCATTGGTCAGACCAATCATATCTTGGGGAAACTAGACAGATCTTGAAAAAGCAATTTTTAGTTCTACTATTCTCTCCAGTTTATTGTTATTCAGGTTTTGATTTTGATTTTTGATGCAACAGTCTCCTCTGTAGCCATCTTCAGGGAGTTCGTTAAAATGGAGCTCTTCCAGGGGACTTTTGGAACTAATTTGTTTTTTATTGTTTTGGTTCTTTGCTCTGTTTTTAATTTAACTTAAGATGATTATTATTACTATTATTAGTACTACTACTACTATCATGGATGTTTTAATTATTAAATATGGTTGCTATTTTGTTTCTAACTGCCAGGAGGTCTTAGAGTATAAATAAAATTTTGTGCACTGCCTTAAATAACTGGTTTTAAGAGTTAACCTCATATACATCTGCTTCAGTCCCCAATAATCAGCTCCATCATATTCAGAAATGGCATCTCTGGATTTACAAATATCTGTTCTCTTTGTACAACCTCCTCTCAGCTTTTCTAAATTTTACCCAAAGTTGTTCCTCACTATACAGAGGACTCTCTGCTGCCTATTCCATCCCCAAAATGAATTTGAGGCACTTTTTAAGGGAGTACAGCTTGAAATCTTGTGTTCTGATTTCTATGAGATTTGATGTGCTTCACTGACTCCTACTCCTGTGGCTTAATTTCACCATTAAAATTACTGGTGAAATGCAGAAATGTTACAGCAATTTGAGGTCTTTCCACTGTTGCACAGTAGAAGAATAGAATTCTGTTTTTTCTAAATTATGCTCCAGGAGCACCCATTCAGAGGAGGAGGAGGAGGAGGAGGAGGAGGAGGAGGAGGAGGAGGAGGAGGAGGAGGAGGAGGAGGAGGAGGAGGAGGAGGAGGAGGAGGAGGAGGAGTGCAGCAGCAGCCTGACCATAGTTTGCCTCATCTGGAATTTTTGCAGGCTAATCCCAGGTTTAGAAACAGGCTATAATGTGTGGTGATGGGATTTGATAATAAAGATGAATGATTCTGCACATGCTCAGAATTACTCTTTTCTAATTGTTGCTGTTATTACTTTACAAACTACCAAGGCTGGGCCTGGATATCAGACACTGGTTCAAGGCCCAAATTCATTATATTACACAAAAAGCCAAGAATCCATTATTAAATAGATTAACCTTTTATACATGTTAGCTGCCTTCTGTCCTCTGGCCAAAGATAATATCTTTTTCCTGGCCTCAGAATTCAGAAGAGGTCATTAAATTATAATCCAACTCTTTAGAAAAGGGCAAGAGATTCATCTCATGCTAGCTAGAAGACAATACTTCCACTTAACATTTTCAGTCCCTTGCATACATTCCTCAGAGAGACTAAATCTAAAGATGGAAAACTCTCAGCAGAGAATTATGAATAAAACTGTGATTATCCTTCTTTACTGTGTTTGATATAAAATAATTCAATTTATTACTCAGTTCTAAAGATAATATCTTGAAAATATAGCCACACCTTGGTAGTGGGACATTTCTCATGCTTCAAATGTAACATCGTTGGAGGATTCTCATGACTGGAGAACAACAATTAAAGGATACGACTTATTCAAAAGGAACAGAAGCAATAGAAAGGGAGGAGTTAAAGGTATGCACACCTGCATATAAATCTAAGGGACCCTAGTTAGTGCTACTGTTGACAGTATCTGGGATAAAATAAATGGAAGAAAAAATGAAAACAATGCTATTGTTAACATGTTATTGTTAGCATGGGGCCAGAGTACCTGAGGGACCGTCTCATCCCGATTACATCTGCCCGCCCCACCCGGTCATGCAGGGAGGGCATGCTTCGGACCCCATCAATGAAGGAATTTCATTTGGTGGGGTCCAGGAGACGTGCCTTCTCTGCAATAGCACCCGCCCTGTGGAATATCTTGCCCCCGGAGGTGAGACAGGCGCCTTCGCTCCTGGCCTTCAGGAAGTCTTTAAAGACCTGGTTCTGCCGCCTTGCTTGGGATGAAGGAGGTAATAGTTCCTCCTGGGGGTGGTTAGCCCCGTAATACCCTCCTCTTTTAAGATCTTCCCATCCTCTGGATTCTTATCTATTTATTATTATATTGTATTTTTAAGTGTATAGGTTTTTTAATATTAATATTAATGTTGTAAACTGCCCAGAGTCTACTGTTGTGGAGATGGGTAGTGATAAATTCGAATAATAAATAAATAAATAAATAAATAAATAAATAAACATCCATTCCCACCCACCAAGGGGGAAGTTGGGGGTGACACTTTCTAAAAGCAAATTGTAAATCTTTTTAAAAGGCATGAAGTGGCCTTGTTAGAAAACTTTATAATGACCTGTTGGAAGACCAACTCTGGCAAGCATGGTTATTCCAGGAAATTCCTAACTTAACTTGCTGACAGTCTTCACCTTTGGAGAATTAAGGAGATCAGACATTGTTGATCTCACCCTAACCAATGTAGAAGATTTAGTAGACAAGGTGGAAGTAGAGAGAATTTTCAGGGAAAGTTATCACATAATGCTGGAATTTTTTAGATTAAGAGAAACCAAAGCTGAAAATAGTGAAACGTGTCTCTTAAAGGAAATGAATTTTAATAAACTCAGAGCAATGATACGTAGGATTTCATGGCAGAAAGAAGCTAATGAGAAAAGGAACCAAGGGAAGTGATGAGCTCCCATTCACTGAATGTTTTCAGGCAGAGCCTGGACACCCATCTTTAAGGGGTACTTTAATTTTCATTTGTGCACTGAGTAGGGGATTGGAGTTGATGAGCAAAATGGCCCCTTCAGGTTATGATTCTATAGGTTTTTTTAATATATTTTTGTCCCAATAAGATTTAAGTCTGCGGAAGTGTGCTGAAACTACTGTAGGATTCAACTTTCCTCATACCAGTAGATAAATGGAATACAGATTGAATCCAAGGTTTACATAATTGTGTTTCCCCCAAACATTATAAAAAATCAGTGATATCTTAAAAAGTTAACACATTTATAATGGCATGAGCAAGCTAGCTCCTCTCATAAAAGCCATTCCACAGTAAACTTGATGGTTTCTGAAGGGCTACACGAAGAAAGACAACTGCAAGAAGCATTAATATAAACCATTTCAAAGGATTTACCTGCATAACTACTCTTCATCATTCATAGATTTTTTACAGAAGATTCAATTTTGTCCTCCATTTGTAACCCTTCCACCATTTCTGAACACTTTCTCAGATTTCTTTCTGGAGAAAATCCATTAAGAAGAAAAAGAATAACCACTCGATGTCTTTTGATTTATAGCACTAGGAACTCCATGAATTAAGCACCCTAACACAAGATTTTTCCGTTTTTCAACCAGTTGAAAATCGAACGACAGAAATACTGTACACCACGGTACATAGCTACATGCCTTGTGTCACCTCCAATCATGTAGGCTTTGCATGATGTTGCAGCACATCAAAAACCTGCAAAATATGTTTATCAGAGATGACAATGGCATGAGGGCATCAATCATGAGCATTAATACCTATTTCATATGACCTCCAAATTTCTCCAAAAAGAATATTTAACTATTTCCTGCTATGGATATTTGTATGGATTTTAGACATTTTCTAGGATAATTAGCTGGCCTTTTAGCAATTTGCAAACATAAATTTTATGACCATCTGGCTAATTTGAATGTTCTAAAATGTTAATTTTTACCAGATTTCTATTCTATTTCTTTATACATCATTTCATTTAGCACACATTAACAACAATCTTTTTTAGTTATGACTAAAAGAGGAGCCATTAAGTGTTTCCTCTTTTACCTTACAGGCTTTATTTGCTCTAATTTCCTGCTCAGTAATAGATTTGTATTTTTTAATTGCCATAACATTTCCATTCTTTCTTATAAAGCTTTTCCTCATTTCTCTACATCTTCCAGTGACATACTTTCATTTCCGAGTTCAGTTCCATTTGCTTTTTTATATCCTCCTATATAATTCAGCACTTGCCAGCAATACAACATTATGCTAAAAGGTGTTTTATTATATCATAATTTTATCAACACCTTATGTCCATTTTGTACCAGGTGTGCAATTTTACTTCTAATGTGGTCTTAAGGTTGTTAAATACAACTTAACCT
Organism: Charina bottae; assembly: GCA_023362775.1. Taxonomy (NCBI): domain Eukaryota; kingdom Metazoa; phylum Chordata; class Lepidosauria; order Squamata; family Charinaidae; genus Charina; species Charina bottae. The sequence continues at coordinate 28,071,934 of JALMGJ010000003.1, read as the reverse complement.
CACCAATTGGCTTCAGTTGGAGTTCTCATTTGCACCACTTGGTAGATGCAAATAATCTCTAATATTGCTGTAAATGAATGGGTAATTCAGATTAGAATCCTGATGTGGGTAGTGTAGGAATTCTAGGATGGTAGTACCAGAACTCCACGCAGCTTCTTATTAGTATATAGCAGAGTAGAAGCGTTCCCATAAACTTGCACAAGGCTTAATCAGTTCAAAACACAAAATAAACACACTTCACACGTTAATGTAAAGTTACATAAAAAAAGAGTTTACAGTTTTATTGTAACTCACAGTTCCATAGTAGAAACGGTCCATGCATGCAAGCAAGTGGTTCTGACCAAACCCACAGTCTTCATTAATGTGGCCTTGCTGTATGGAAGTATGAGAGACACACGGCAGCAGCCATAGCTGCCATGCTCCTTGGTAGGAGATCTGAGCAGAAAGAGGGAAGAGAAGGGAACAGGAAACAGGAAACTGGGATTCAGCCCCTCCCATACAGAGCAAGTAAGATCAGCAGAAGCTGCCTCCTCCTTCAAGCCTGTGTGTGAGACGTGCTTGGTTGAAACCCGATCTCTAACATTTTACACCATTTGTGTAATTTTTAGAGTAGGTTTCAAAAAGTAAATGAATAGGTAATTCAGATTAGAATCCTGATTTGGGTAGAACCCCCTATTTGTACTTGCATTGGAAGATTACAAAAAAATCCCATTGGTATAAATCAATATTTCCTCTCAGTGCAAAATAGTCAGGGAATGAGTCCCCTAATCCTGATCAGGACTGGTGAAATGGTGAAATAGTGCCCTGTACATGCTATTATTTACTCCAAAATGTTTCATGCATCTATTTTTACACAATTCAGAAGGGTCATTTTTTTGTTTCTGCCATTCACATGTCCACCACCGTTCATAAAGTCAGGCTCCTATTTTTAACTGAAAATTACAGTATATCAGTTTTGAACTATTTTGAATGGGTCCACAACTCTGTATGTGTATATCTCAGCAGATATCTCTCCACCCCCAAATACCAAGTGATTAAAAAACAAACCTAAGTTTCCAAAATAGCAAACCAGATACCTCATTTAAAGATTAATATCATATAATAGCCACTTTATCTGAGTAAACTCCAGGAGACAGTGGAGGACAGGAAGGCCTGGCGTGCTATGGTCCATGAGGTCACGAAGAGTCGGACACGACTAAACGACTGAACAACAGCAACAACAAATAGCCACTTTAATGACTAACAAATCTATCTCAGCACTGTAATATATCTGATGGAAAGATGAGGTTTCCTCTCCTCCCTGCATTAACTATGAATTGTGGGAGATTTTCATTCAATGATAAGAAGGCAGAATATGCAAATAACTGCAGATATTCCAGTTTTGTGTTCCTTTTTTGCTCTTTTCCTCCCAGTGCGGCTACTTGTTCCTCTCATCCCATTTCCATTTTTAAAAATTCCTTCTTTACTTACTGAATTTATATATCACCAGAATTAGGATCAATTCCCAGTTTACAACAGAACATACAGTAAAATCCATAATAAAAATGGTAAGTCAAGATTAAAATATACTAAATTGTACAAACCATAGTACCAAACCTTACTCACCAATAATAATCATTAGTTTTCAAATACCCTGTGGATTTGTTCCATCTTCAAGGTTTCAGCTGGAGCTAGTAACCTTCACCTAGCATGGTACCGAAGCTAGGCATAGCATAAGATTTTTTTTTCTGTGTTTACTTTTTTTTTCTGTCTACCCTTCCTTGTCAGGGGAATCAACATGAATTCAGAATTGTCTTCTTTTTGGTAATAATGGTATAAATCTCTGTACAGATTAAGTAGTATACATCCTACTTTGTCAATTGTATGGAGAATTCAATGGATGGATGGATGACAAACAGGTGTGTGCGTGTGTGTGTGTGTGTGTGTGTGTGTGTGTGTGTGTAAGACAGAGAGAGGGACTGACAGAGAGAAACTTGGGGGCAATAAATTACAGAATATGATGAGAAGGAAATTAACTATTGGAGGTACCAACAATACTTATCTACTGATGGTGGCATGAACCAAGGGCACTTTTCCATTGGCCAACAAATTAGCATATATAGTGTAGTAAAAATACTATCTTTCTGTGTAATCTATAAATAATAGAATTGGACTCTCAGCAATTCTAGCTCAACTGAATTCTGTCTCATCTCGTTGTCCATTGCAAGGTCGTAGTTATCCCAGATGATGTACTGTATAACAAAAGTAAGAAATAAGAAATTGTTACTACTCACATTTATAATCAGTCCTCAATCCTGTATTCTGTTCTAGAGGAATGGTCTGTGTTCACATTCTTCTCCCACTAGAGTGAATATGATACAACTGTTGGTTTGTTCAGATTTATGGCTGGATTTACTAAAGAACAATTGATCTCCTGATACTTCTACAATTTTAGGCCACTGGTGCTTGTAACAAAATGTTGGGAATTAAGATTCTAATGTAAATTTAGTCTAGACTGAATTCTATTTCCTCTTTGTTACAATCCTCACATCTTGACACACATGGTTAGGAAGAGTTTAACTTTATATTTTTTAAAATGTACTTGTTAAAACAGAAAGCTTTTGGCCATCTAATGAAACTTCTAAGAAACAAAACACATAATGTGCAAGCATTAATAGATAATGATTCCATCCAAATCTGATTTGACAAACTGAATGAAGCATGCTGCTAAAATAGTCGAAACAGTTATTTCTCATTCCCTTGTCATAACTATTCTTATTCCTCTCCCTTGCCAGAATATAAATCGTGGATCTTCACTTTTTCTTTTAGATTTTATTTTTGCATATGTAAGTTTTGTTTTTAATAGAAGTGTAGGTGTTTCTTGGCATTTCAACAGCAACAGCAGGGCTTGAACTTAAGGTCAAGCAAAAGGAACAGTGTGTGCTGTTTCCATGGAAACAGTACTAGAATAATATCAGGTACTAAGACACCAGGAATGGAGAAATAACATCACTTCATTATTTTAATAAACAAGCTCTATTGTAATAATTTAACTATATTTTACGCAAGGTTGTTCAAAATATGCCTTACATTCAAATATTGCATTTGTATTCACAGCTAGTGATAACAAAGAACAATGGCACTTAATATTGCTTTTTAGGGGACATCCAAATGTGCTGACCACCCACGTGGCTAAGGGGGCAATACAGTTTTCTTTGTACACAAGCCTGGCTCAACCACTAGACAGACTGAGACCGCTGCCTCAAGAAGTCAGGAGACTGGTCCTCATGAGGTTTTGAAGACCAGAGGGGGAAATGTAACCCCACCTTCGCCCCCGATGCTACTGAAAGCTTTCTGCTGTAGTCCACCCACACTGCAAGACGATGCCATGGTTAATGTGGGGGGAGAGGTCACCCCAAGCAGCAAAATGTCTTGAGCCAATCCTGAACAGGAGGGTCCCCTACTCCATGTGTGGGTGTGAACAAGGAGGAGGAGAAAAAGTGTGAGTTAGACCAATGCTTTCCTCTCTCCCCAACCGGCTTGCTTCTCACCAATGGTAGCAGAGAAGTGCAAATGTACAGCCTCTCTCATTGAATGCTGGCATGGGCCAAGAGGCGTAGATAAGTTAGACTTAACTAGATCAGGATTTCTCAACCTTGGCCACTTTAAGATGTCTGGACTTCAACTCCCAGAATTCCCCAGCCAGCATGCTAAGGTTGAGAAACACTGAACTACATCATAGCAAATTATATTAGCTAACTCAAGTAGATGGAGGGAGATTGAAATGTTTTTAATATGTTCAGTTCACTCTAGGAGCATAGACAGGGCAGGAAACTAGAGAGGAGCCAGCCCCCTCCCCAAAGGTTTGGATTGGGGGATTTTCTATAGAGCAACTAAGGCAACTAGATGACTCCATCCAGTCTTCTATATAGCTAGGCATTCAACCAGCCTTACAGGGTTGTTGTTATGAGGGAAAACAGGAAGCAGGGACAATGGCAGCTCCAGAAGAAAAGAGGCGTTAGAAATCTCATAAATAAATGATCATAAAATCCTTGGGGGCAAAAGCCCAGGGCAGGAGTAGAGCGAAGTGATGACAAGGCAGTCTATCATAATGTGAATACAGCAAGGGCTGAGCAGCTTCAGGACTACTGGTCAGAAGGAAATTAGGGGCACTTAAAAAGCTGATACCTGGTTTTTAAGGGACATCACAGATGTCAAGAGAAGTTTTCTTTGAACTGCAAACAGTTTTACAGAGGCAACTTTTCACAGGACCAGGACAGAAAGAGTTAAATCCCCCCTCCTGATGCCCACTACGCTTTTATGTGCTCAGGAAAAATGTGCATGTTAACTGTATTCAAGCCATTAATACTGTTTTGGTTCACAATGTCCCTATACCAATATTCCCAGAAACTAGGATTCAAATTGTTTACATCTCATTTCTGTGATACGTGTCCAGAGTGCTTTCTCAGAATAGCTGCTCTTATGATTCCGACCAATCATGTATTTCTGTCACAAACCTACGAACACCCTGCTGGGTAGCAGAAAACTTTATACAGCAGAAAAGAACACATGGAGAGAACAAACACTAAAGTTAGGAGTATAACTTTTATAAGGAAGTATTCCTGAGGCTGGCACTTGGGTGAAAGAGAAATCAAGCTAAGCTTCATTTAGGAAATAACATAGTGATAGGAAAGCTGGAAGCCAATCTACTGCTAAGAGCCTGCAGGTTGCTCCCCTCTATTAAGGAGCTTGAAATCTGAACCGCACATGTCAGTGTCAGAAGAGAAAGACACCTCTCTCTCAGCCCAACTCACCTCACAGGGTTGTTGTTGTGGGGAAAATAGGAGGAGGAAGGAGTATGAGGTATGTTTGCCACCTTGAGTAGAGAGCCAGTTTGGTCTAGTGGTTAAGGTGCTGGGCTAGAAACCAGGAGACTGAGAGTTCTAGTCCCGCCTTAGGCATGAAAGACAGCTGAGTGATCTTGGGCCAGTCACTCTCTCTCAGCCCAACTCACCTCACAGGGTTTGTTGTGGGGAAAAGAGGAGGTGGAAGGAGTATTAGGTATGTTTACCACCTTGAGTTATTTATAAAAATAATAAAGGCGGGATAGAAATTAAATAAATAAATAAACTGAATTGAAAGAGGAAGGAAGGGATGAAAGGCCTGGGAAGATTAGCCTAGCCTGTTACATAAAGACGTGTACAAAGGATGGACATAGTGGTGCAGAATCCCTCTGTTGACTCTCTCTATAGTGGGCAAGAGGTTTATAGGTGCAGAAAGCTGGTTCAGGCAAAGATGAATTCCAATACACTCCATACATCCAGAGAGTGAGGTCATACTTTTGTATAATGAGATTTTTCTCTGGAATTTCCTAGTTATTTTATTTCTTCCCTTTGCAAAATTAATTGTAGTATTTTTAATATTTCCCCTTTCTTTCACTGTTTCCAAATTTGTGCCAAATTTTTCCTTTCCATCCACCTCCTTCCCCACTTGCATTTTGTCTATTTAAGTTAAGAGCCTGAGGACAGAGACTTGCATTTCCCCCCACTTTTTTTTTTACACACATCTAGTGCCTGCTCAGTTATTTTGCAACATGCCAACGAATGCTAACCAAAAATATTCCCTTGGGTTCTCTTTTGTTGGCACTGTGATGCAGAAGCATGGCATCATGGTTTGGACACATTCCATCTTGCACAGTGTGTGAAAAACTTAACCAATATACTAATCTTGAGGAATGTAGATATGAAAGACAAAATTAATGGGATGCTATGTACAGATGGTATTGCAGAGGACGTAGTATACTGAATAAGTCCTGGTTTAACCATAACTAAAACACAACAGTCTCAGTCTCAAGAGCAGCTAGGCAGCATTTAATTTTCTGAATAAACATAGGGAAATGTTATTGCTATTAAAAATCAGTTGCTAAAAGAAAGGTTCAGTGACTGGAACATCAGAGATTGCTTTGTATCAACTCAAGACTACTGGTCCATTCAATTAACTATTTGTTTTTCCTTCTGAGGGCTTTGGTTGAACTAGATTCACAGATTCTGCTAAATCATACAGTGGTTTGCCTGGTCATGGCTTACTTTAAATTGAGCTATGATGGCTTAAAAATCATGATTTATGGCATGTTATGTGTAAACCAAGAGAGCCAGTTTGGCGCACTGGTTAAGGCATCAGGCTAGAAACTAGGAGACCTAAACCGGGAGACCGGGAGTTCTAGTCCTACCTTAGGCACAAAGCCAGCTGGGTGACCTTGGGCCAGTCACATTCTCTCAGCCCTAGGAAGCAGGCAATGGTAAACCACTTCCGAAATCTTGCCAAGAAAACTGCAGTGACTTGCCCAGGCAGTCACTAGGAGTCAACACTGACTCAAAGGCACAAGTGTGTGTGTGTGTGTGTGTGTGTGTAAACCATCCAATATGGCATATCCAACAAACAATGGTTAAGAGAGTAACTTAACACGATGAGTAGGCCTGTCACTACTGTGTGAAATGACCTTCCATCTTGCCTGACCTACAGCAGAGAAGCAGGAAGAGTCAGTATATTCAAATTAAAAATGTCAACTAATCAACAGCTAATCAGCAACACAGCTTCTTGTTAAACACTACCCTAACCAGATCTAAGTGGATCGTGAAGATTGCACCTTCCCAAAGAGGAAAAGGAGCTGCTATTAGAATCCAGGCCTGACAGGGGTGTCAGCAAGGAGTCAAAAAAGTCAAGATGGCAGCCACAGCCTGTAATCAAAACCCCACCCCGTTTTACATGCGCTGTGACACATGTAAAAAAGGGCGAGACAAGATGGTTGTGGCCACCATCTTGCCTTTTTTTAAGACAGAGGTCATACATGCTATAGCAGGGCTTTCCAAAGTGCCGCCGCTGGCAACACGCCAGCGGCGGTGCGGCGGCGGCGCGCACGGCGGCGGCACGCGGCGGCACGGCAGCGGCGCGCGTGCGCGGCGGTGGCGACGCAGGGGGGTGCGGCGGCGCGCGCACACGGCGGCGGCGCAGGGGGGTGCGGCGGCACGCGCACACGGTGGCGACGCAGGGGGTGCGGCGGCGCGCGCACACGGTGGCGACGCAGGGGGGTGCGGCGGCGCGCGCACACGGTGGCGACGCAGGGGGGTGCGGCGGCGCGCGCACACGGTGGCGACGCAGGGGGGTGCGGCGGCGCGCGCACACGGTGGCGACGCAGGGGGGTGCGGCGGCGCGCACGCACGGCAGCAGCGCAGGGGGCGTGCGGTGGCGCAGGGGGGCGTGCGGCGGTGCGCGCATGTATGGTGGCGGCGGCAGCAGCTGCCGCTGCCACCGTGCACGCGCGCGCCGCCGCTTCCGGGTGGTGTGGCGACACACCACGCTGTGTGTGGCGACACACTTTTGTGTCGCGACACACAGTTTGGAAAGCTCTGTGCTATAGTATTATCATCACTGACTCACAGCAGCTTACATGTAAGAATTTATCCTACACACACACCTGGGAAAAGTCAAGACTGAATGCAGAGTATGTGTCCTACTGTTGAGCTACAGTCTATCCCAATAACCATTTTCTAACAGTCCATTCTTTTTCATATTACTCCTCTACAGCTGCAGGGAAACCACACATACATACCATAATATACCTTTATCTCTAAAAATACTTACCTATTTTCTCATTTTTCCTCCTTGAGGTATTACTTCATTCCTATTCCCTGGGTAATTATTATGGGTCACCTTTATCTTGTCCTAAAAGGTAAACTATAATGTATTTTATGCTGTTGGAATGGCTGAGAATAATTAATGGCCTTATTACAGACAAAGGATAATGGCTTAAGCCAGAGAGTATGGATTCTGGGCTATTAATACCACTCATGGTGTATTTTATTTCCAAACTAGCAAAAGTTGCATTATTATGTTTCTAACTGAAGCAACTGGAAGCCTTTGCAAATGTTTCTTTCAGATTTAAGTTACAATTCTATACACACTTGCTGTAATTGAAGGTAAGTTTCTATTGAAATCCATAAAGCTTAACTTTTAAGTAGACATGCATAAGATTGCATTTCTAGTTTCTTTCCACTTGATATGAAACATCTGCTTAATTTTTTTCAATGTGTATTGTCATACCAATGGAAAGCATTCTGCTTAAAGGGCCAAAAAACATTGTAGAGTACCAATAAACTTCTGCAGCATCAAGTAGGTCTCCCTCCCTCCCGTTTAAGTTACTTAATGATCTTTATTAGACACACACAGTGTGTAACATGCAGAGACTTTCTGCAGCTGATAGAAATGGATATTACTAGTATTCTGTTTGTTCAAATGAGTCTCACAGTCTAATCAACTGGGCATTGACTCTAATTATTCGAGTTCTAGCCTTCTGTTGTTGTTGTTTCATTAGATTTATCTTCTGCTTTTCTTCCAGGAGCTCTCAGCATCATATACAGCACACCCTCTTCTCATTTTTCCCAGAACAGCAACATCCTGTGAAGCAGGCTGGTGTGAGAGAGACTGCCCCAATGTCACCCAGTGAGTTCCCATGGCTGAGAGAAGTCTTAAAATGGGCCTCCCTGATCCTAGTCCAACTACTATATCACCCTGCCTTATAGGAATCTTACATATGAGGAAAAATGCATGATCATCTAAGCTCCCATTTGTACTTGAGAACAGCTGTTATACTGCATATTTCCCCTTTTTTATGACCCTCAACCACTTTCTACACCAGACACATCCAATTGCAACTAATCAAGCTGTATTATAAGTTAAGAGATAAAATTGCATTGAAGGATTTCTTAAAAATTGCTTCAAAACTCCTGATCATAGGAACACTACTGTGCCAAAGCCTTAACAAAACAATAAAAAGTCATGAATTTGCTAATACAGGGACAAGCATGTCAGCCTGGATTTGAGTGATCTTATTTGAAAAGTAATTTGAAATTTCTTCACAGTGAGAAACACTTGACTCTGCCAGCAGATGCAAACAAGTGACATTATTCACACTGTAAATCATCCAGAACAGTTCCACTAATCAAAACCTGTGGTGCAGGAAAAGAGAATTTTCTTCACCTCTTGCACAGCTATGGCACCAGAATTTGGAGAGATTTCTTTTCTTTTCCCTTTTTTTCCTTTTAAAAATATAATATGTGGATTACAGTAATAGGAAGGAAAAGGTTTATTAGCTCAGAGGTCAAGCACATCCTTTGCAGGCAAACTGTACTAGGTATAATCCCTAGAACCTCCAGATCGGCCTTCAAACTTGGGAGAGCTTCTGTCAGTCAGGGTTGACATCTACTGGGATGGAATAGGATGACTCTTATTTCCCCAACATCTACATTATATTTCAGACATAATGTACCTGGGCCACAAAAATCCAGACAACCACTAGGAAACCCTCTAAAATCTAGATGGTTGTCTAGATTTTTGCAGCAGGTATATGTGCTTTGTTATCTACACAGCTGTAAATCAAAGATTTCATCCAACCTCTGTCCAGCTACTAAAAAATTAAATTGAAAAAAAAAGTTACACTGAAATAGGGCAATATATATAGAAACCTTGCAATTACTGAATAGGTAGCAAAAGCGGCTGTTTCAGAACCTGTTAGGAGAAGAGAGAATTGCTACTAGTACAATTCTAATTCTTCAGACAACAGTCACTGGCCATTGATAAATAACAGTTTGCAAAGCTATTTTGATTTCTTTATTGGTTTATTTAATGGGCACTCTTCTATACTTGACTTTTCCCCAAATCACAACACTAGTAATTATTCTGCATGAATAATAGCTGTTAAATAGAGCCAGGTCTTTTACAAAAGAATTCTGTTCAATAGCTCAGCTGTCTATCCTTCATTTGTCCAAAAGCATTCTAAACTTTTTCAGTATGTGTGCTATTAGTCAAGCAAAACCAAGCAGGCAATAGCCAAATATAAAAGAACAAGGAACAGTCAAATCTTAAAGTAACATTTCCCCTAACCAGATTGTAGAATTGAACCCACTTCTCATTCTGTGTTTTACTTGTTTCTTTTCCTCCAGGTCCCCCACCTCCACCACTCTCTCTGGGTTCAGTCTGAGCAAGTCCCAGACTTCTTTTAGAGAAATGGAAGATAACCTTCTCTGAGAATCCAGAACCACCCTGTCCCCAAATGCCCCATTATTTCTTTGTTTACATCTAGCCTTTTCTCATTCCACAGTCTGCGAAGGACCTAACTTCCCACTGTAGGCAATTGCTTTACCTTATACATGGTAGGCCCATCTATCCTGTGAGTCATAGAATGAGGCCCCCTCCTAACACTGCTGCTGTCAGCCATGCTTGCAGGCTCAGCTTTATATCAGCTGCCCCTCAAAAAGGGGAAATGTTGAATGGCTGCAATCAGGCAGAATGGCCCTTGCAGGCAATCCATCAGGAGCATATCAACAGAAATTGCACTGCCCCCACAGCCTACTTTGACGGAGCCTCAGCAACCATGCGGATGTCCTCCCACAATCTAATGTGGGGTAGTTGCAGGGCACTGATTGGTGAATTCCCTGCCACCCCTTTCCTTCCCACCTAGCAACACCCACCAGCACGAAAACCAGCCACCAATCACACTCTGTGTGTGGCTGGGGGCAGGGGGTCATTCAAGCCTTAATTTTTATTATTTACTGTACTGCATGCTTCTTCTGATAGGACTACTGATCTCCCAGGAGATCAATAGACCTATGAAACCATTTGCCATCTACAGCTTGTCTGAATTCCTGCAGATTGGAAGCAGAAGAATGCTGTTCTCCTTAGAGTGAAGATATACAGTGTGTGTGTGTGTGTGTGTGTGTGTGTGTGTGTGTGTGTGTGTATAAAAGCAGGTATAGTTTTCTAACTCTCACTGCACGCACACACACACGCACACCCCTTTGCATTTGTGCCAGCAACACCTTCTCTGCCCACAGCAGCCCTGTCATTTCTGGCAAGTGGATCTCAGAAGCTGTATCACAGGCAGCCTTGCTGATGGAAGAAGAAAAAAAGGAACAAAGCATGGAAAAATACAGTTTTTAAATGTGAAATGCTCACACACACACACCTCACAGCCATGTGCAATGGGGTCCCATGCAGAGAGAAAAGTGCTAAGAGCAACTTTTAAAGTTTGGGGGCAGGAGAGGAAGAAAAGCAGCAAGTAAGGCACCTCCTCCCTGTTCCTGAGTGTAAAAAATGAAGAATTGTGGTTTGTGTGTGTGTTAACCCAGGGAAAAATAAATACTGTGCTGCAGGTTTGGTTCAGTAAGAGAGAAAGTGTTTGGATCATCCAAGAGTGCCACTGGCGAGCTTCAACGGTATGTGTGTGTTAAGATTCCAGTATTAGAAGGAACACGTGCATCTCTCCACATCCATAGGCAATGGCTGTGCTCTAGAAGGATAAAAGAAGATACTAGCCATTAGTTAAGCTTTGCTTTCCGTTCAGACCAAAGGGAAACGCCAGAAATTTAATGTAATAATTTCCCACACACTCATGCACACACCCCTTTTAAAAACACACATATACAAAATTGAAATAAGTAATTTTTATTACTTAGGGCGTGCTTCTTGTGACAAGACCATCAATCTGGCAGAGCCATAGTCCTACCCAACCCTTTCACAAATGCTGCCATCTAGAGGTTGTCCAGGTAATCTGGATGACCTCTAGATGGCAGCATTAATAAAATCGTTTCTAAGGACTCTTGATCTCCTGGGAGATTAATAGTCCTGTCAGAGAAGCAGAAGATCGATATACTGATGTCAAACAACTCCCCACCTCCACCCCACAGCACACACACACACACACACAGTCTGCTTCAGTGATTGGAAGAGCTGATTTGAAATACAAAGCATAGAAGCCCAGACCAGAGCTATTGTGCCTCTGAGCGGTTCTTTCCCTCCTCCCTCCTAGAGCCAATTTCCCCTGCCCATCATTTTTTGTTAGGCAAAGTGCGTCTTCTCACCCACCTACACCCATTCCACATTTATATGTATACGTTTGTGCCACCTGCACTTTCCCTGTTTTATGATTTTCCCAGCACATACACCAGTATACATAATGCACACAAACACCAAATAGCAGGACTCTTATCAATCTCCTGGACGTTTGATATTCCAGTTTAAGGAGAAAAGACCAGGTGTCCAGTCTCTCTCACAGCCCAAGCCAACGGCCATAGAGGCACAGCATCCAGCATGCTGAGAAGGTGTTTCTGTAACAGGTCTGCTGGGCCAATTGGAGATGAGCAGATTGTGGTTCCTGCTGGCCTCGTTCCCAGGCTCATCTCCAAGGCATCCTAGAATGTCTGCACAAGACGTTTTGTGTCAGGAGAAGAAGGAAAACATCACTTCCACACTGGGACAACTACAGAAAGTCCCAGGCTGCCTCAGCAGTAGACTGGGAATCAGATGAAGGCAAGAGGACATGTCCCTCAAAAAACGTTGTGAAGTGTTTTCGAGCAAGCAGGACATGACAATGACCTCTAATTCTCCATGTCATGCTTTAGAGGGCTATGGACAGCAATATCTTCCTCAGTCCCAATTGGTTACTGTGTAAATGAATTCATAGGAGAGCCAGTTTGGTGTAAGGCACCAAGCTAGAAACCAGGAGACCTGCTGAGTGACCTGGAGCCAGTCACTCTCTCTCAGCCCTAGGAAGAAGGCAATGGCAAACCACTTCTGAAAATGTTGCCAAGAAAACTTCAAGGATTTCTCCAGGCAGTTGCCAGAACGTTTCATGTTGGCAACACACACCAACGGCGGTGGCAGTGCGGCCTGCGGTGTCCTGGTGTGTCGCGCGCAAACCCGGAAGCGCTGATGGAGGGAACCGGAGAAGCGGCACCCCCACCAATCAGCAGCGGCGGCGCTGATTGGCGGGGGTGCCGCTTCTTCCGGTTCCCCCCATCAGCGCTTCCGGGTTTGCGCGCGACACACCAGGACACCGCAGGCGACACAGTAGTGTGTCGCAACACACACTTTGGAAAGCTATGCATTACGTGATAAATAAACAGTTATAATTATCTATCTCCAGTAGTAGTATAAAGATAGCAAATTCCATTGTTCCATTCCCTTCCATTGACTTATATATTACTTACCATAGGAAGTTATTTCAGACACCATACTTAATGATCTTATTTGAAGGAGCCTTATTTAGTCCTAATATTTATTATTTCTCTAATATGCAAGTATAGTAAGACAGATTTGCTGCACATAGAAATTCTAAGTATTTATTTATTTATTTATTTATTTATACTGATATTTATACCCCGCCTATCCCCTCCCTAACGGAGGACTCTAGGCGGCTTCCATACATATACATGTTTCAATTATACAATTTATCAAATACAGTACATTAAACCGCGCGCGTAAGGGAAGGGGGTAAGCGAACCGACTCTTCTAAGGCTCCGGACTACATCTCCCAAGATGCCTTGAGCCGGCTGCTGACGTCCTTGTAGCTGTTACTTCCGGGTCCGTCGTAACCGCCGCCATTCGATCTTCCTCCGATCTTTTTTCCTCCAGTGGAACCGACTCCCGACAGGACGCCAGCAAATTTCCCCACTTAAGGTGGTACCCATTTATCTACTTGCTAAGTTTTCGAACTGTTGGGTTGACAGGAGCTGGGACAAGCAACGAGAGCTCACCTCGTTGTGCGGGGATTCGAACTGCCGACCTTCCGATTGGCAGTCTACAGCTCAGCGGTTTAACCCGCTGAGCCACCGCATCCCTAGTTGCACCAGAATCCTTGCCAGATGACTTCACTGTCTCCCACTTGCAGAGCCATTCAACCACAAAAGACACTGACACATTGGCAATCTGTCATCGGTGTGTGGCAACTTAAAAGCTGACTAAAGCCTTTCTCTCATGCACCCACCCACATTCACCCACTGGAGCTCACTTTAAGGAGAGCAACTGGTAGTGGTTCTTCCCACTAGGTGGTGACACTGGGTGGGCAGGGAAACAAATCCAAGGGAATCTACCAATTGCTGCCATTAAATTATCCCACCATAAGGCTATACGGTCAGGAGTATTTACAACCCTAATTATTAAGGTAGATTAGAGCTTGGCTGTAAAACAGCACTAGTCTGAGCCTGGAAGAATGCACATTACTATACCAAGGGTACCAACTCTGGACTGCACAAATCCAAAGAACCACTAGATGGCACTGAAAAGGTGCAGAAAACTCTCTTTGCTGTCATCTTGTGGTCATCCAATTTTTGTAGCCTTAGAAAAACCATATTCTGAGTTAAATAGCTTTAAATGTTTTCCTTTTGAAAATTGTCAGATTTCATAACCAAGGGTTCCTAGTGAAATGTGTCACTTTAAAATATAGTTGGCAAAAGGATATTGTTTAAACAGTTAACGCTGTCTGAACTAATCTTGTCTTTAAATTGGGATGTATTTCAGACCTTAATTACCGTATTCTCCAAGACTATGACAGATAATTTTCACCCTCTCTTCCTGATGGGCTTCTTGCCATAATAAAGCATGAGTTTTCTTTCAAAACTCATCTTAATGACTGCTACAGTTAACTCAACTGAGAGTGACTTCCACAATTCCATCACTTTTGACTCAAAGGACTTCTGTTCTACAAAGATAGTTCACTTTGGCCAAACTCAGGCAAAATATAAAAGAGAATATTCACAGCATAATGTAAAATGAGCATGCTCACAAATCCTCCAAACTGACAGAAAGCATAACAACGTGTAGAATGGGGATTCATTCCCACCAAGCTTGTTCTTGCATCTCTCCTCTCCTCGTCTCCCATCCAAGTAAAATTAAGAAAATATGCAAGAACTGTGTGTCTAAAAGAGAACCAGGCTGCAATACGTCTGTCTCAAACACTTGACCATGAGACATTATGTTAGGCTTATCTGATAATTTAGTTGTGAACCTGAGCTTACTGCACACTGTAGTGTGAAGGGTGTGCTGTCTCTGCTCTTTTTACACTGATTGTTTGGCACCAACCACTGCTTTCTTCTGGAGAAAATATCAGCTGAAAAAAGGGGCTTTTGATGTAACAAAGACAGAAAGGATTACCCCACCATTCCACTACCCAAACTCCAACCACTTCCTGTAAACCTCTGAACTATTAAAAAGCAATTGGAATTACTCACACATTTCATACATATTCAAAGTTATCTCATGTGCTGTTTTATTTGCAACCTGTTTAAGTTAAATAGGCAGAGAAATAAAGGCCCCCACAAAACTTCTACTATAATTCAGCAACTATATAGTGTACTTACTTTCCCTTAAATAACCTACAACTATTCCCATCTCTAGCTGTTTTACTATTTTGTTACTCAGGGCTGTTTCTGGTTTTAAATTTATTTTAAACAAACTAAAAATTTAGGAAAAGAAGAAACCCATCCATATCCTCCCCATCTAGAATATTACTGATTTTTATATAAATGCAAGCAGTCAGAATGAAAGAAAAAAGCATATTTTATTTTCCATGCAAACTTAAGTTTCAAATATAAAATGCAAGCTGTTTGCTGTGATAAACAAAGGAGGAGAGTAGAGAAACAATTCTCCCTTTTTAATTAATCAGTACATACAATAGAATTTAATGAACAAGATATCACTGCTTCCCTTAACTATCAGTTACTTGGTGCTCAAATGGCCCCCAAAGACCAAATATTTTCTCCTAATTGGTCCAATCAACAGGCATTTTTCACTTATTGGCCAAACACCAATTATTTCACATGACTGACTCAAAGGAAGGTAAGAGAAGAAAGCTGAAAATCTAAGGTCTGAAGCTAGGTCTGAAACACAAGGGAAAAAAATGTAGGGGAAGACAGGCACTACTATCAGGGAATCCGTAGAATTTGCCCTAAGCAGCTTCTGCCCTTAAACACAAATATGATGTAGATTTTAGGATATTTGGGTGATAGCTGGTATGCTCCCTAAATGTTAAGCATTAAGAGATAATGACATTAGAAACTGAAGGGCATCTCTTCTTTTTCTTCTCTTGCAACTCTTCCCTTCTTTTCTCTGTTGTAAGGTTAAGTAGAAATTGACCGGTCCCTCTTTCTTCCTTTTTGCAGTCCAAGGTATATGATACATACAAGTTCTTATTGCATTTGGGCACAGATGCACCAGAGGCAAAACCCCCTGCCTCTTCCTTTTCAATAAGCAGAACAGAAACTGGAATCGTGTTGTAGATTTCTGGATGGCTGCAGAAGATCTGCAAAGGTTTCTCATTCCTAATTATTACCAATAGCAGCAGCAGCAAGAACAGCAATGCCTGTGCTGTTGTTCATCTGAGCCGTGTGCCCAGATGTATTCTGGTTGCTAATTGTAGTCAGTGCACGAACTCCTTTAGACATCATTTTACACCTGTCTCTGGTGGGCAACTTTTGAGGTTCTAGCAAACAACCCCTAAAAGATCTCAGAAGTAAGAGGCGTATCTGCTTGTGCAGGCATTGAATCAGAGACTAGCGCCTTGTGTGGTACATTGCCAATGAACCTCTTTGTCCATGATGAATAATGAGGTGGTTGGTGGCCCATTTCTTCCACTATGCCATGATGCTGGGTTGGATACCAGTGGACCCAACAACTTCCATCCTACCCTCTTTCATTCTTCCTGGCCAGCATGGGCATCCACAGTGTCACTGTGCAAATAACAGAAATGATATAATTTGCATAATGACAGCATGATACATGTGACATCATTGTGATTTTTAACAGAGGCTTGTGCTGGGCCCCTACCACTCTCTTACCCTTTAGGTTGCCTAATTTTTATTTTAAAAAAGGATCTTTATATATATATATATATATATATATATATATATATATATATTTATTTATTTATTTATTTATTTATTTATTTATTTTGCTGGAAGTTTAATCTCCTATGTCTATGAAGGTTCTCAGTCATCCAGGTGGAATTGTCTGTAGCTTGAATCATGTCAACTGGATTTCTATTTTCTTAATGGAAACGTTTCGCTCCTTATCCAAGGGGCTTCTTCAGTCTGAGGAAAGTTGGTAAGGGAATCCTAAATATGTTCCTAGGTAGCTGTGTGACCTTACACCTGGGGCTAGGTCATGGTTATATTGAGATGTAATTTTTAAGTCCTTTTATCATCTAATGGAGGGTCGTTAAAAACACCATGCTGCTGTTGAGCTTCTGAAATGGTCTTAATCTTCCTAGGCACAGAAGACAACACGGGGAGGAAGATGGGGGAGAGTTTGTGCCTGAGGCCCCCACCTCTATTCAAGGAAGGATTTTCCAAGTTGGCATAAATGGATTCCTTGACCCCTCTCTCAAACCACCTATCTTCTCTGTCTAAAATGTGAACATTAATGTCCTCAAATGAGTGTCCTTTTTCTTTTAGATGAAGATAAACTGCTGACTCTGGTCCTGTGGTGTTATTTCTCCTGTGTTGTGCCATCCTCCTGTACATAGGTTGTTTGGTTTCTCCAATGTAGAGTTCAGAGCACTCCTCACTGCACTGGATTGCATAAATCTCCTACTAGCCTGAAGATGGTATTTGATTTTGCATACCAGTTTGATTGAACCTATTTCTGATTTTCCCTAATATATGTCCCTTTATGGCCATGGCTGTGTAGCCTTTCGTAAATTTTTGTTTCATATTCATATTTATTTAGGAAAAATCAAATATTTTCCTAGCATGCTCCTTTGTCCTGTTGGGATAAATTAAGATCTCTCCCTGCCCTCGATATTGTCTTCCCCCAGAACACTGTCTGCCCTCCATGTTGTATTCCCCCAGAACAGGTAAAGGAAGCCCAATTGTTAAAAGGTTACAAAATAGAATGAGTTTGATAATGCCAGAGATTAAGATGGAAAAGGAAGCCCAACTGCTCAGACAAAGGATTCCCTTCCGATTCAATTGGAAAGCTTGGAACACAAAAGGTCAGCTCATTCACAAAACTTAGCCAGCCCATTCAGGTAGACCTTCTTCCCCAGCCAAACAGATCTCCATAATCAAATAACAAAAGATTCCTTCCAAGGTGCACATTCCAAGTAGTAGACAAAGCCACAGCCCTCAGGGAACACCGACAGGAAACACAAACAGCAGGGGGCCCAACCACAGAGCACCTCCTCTCTGAAATCCGGCAAATTACACTTCTCTCAAGTTCCTAGGGGGCGGGAACACCTTTGCATAGCAATGACCAAGCTCTCCTATATAAATGGCCTGTGTGGGAAATACAGGTGTGGCCACCTTCCAACCAGCATATTCTGTACTCTGCATGTGCTCTTGGAAATAAACCGGCAAACCTCTGTTCCAGCAACTGCCTGCGTCTATTCATTCCCGGCTTGGGACGAACCTTGGTAAGATTACCTTCTAACAGTCCTATGAGACAGGTTCCTGAGAGGATGTATCATAAACCCTGGATATGAATCCTTGTAAATTGCTTCAAATCATTATAATCATTTAAAGATCATACCAAACCTATACTGAGTTTCTATCCATTATAGTCAAGAAAAGCAAAACTGACTTGTTCTTTGCTGATGAAGGCTTTCTCAGTTCCATGTTAGTTTTTCTGCCAATATTTAAAAATTTAGGTTCTCTCCTTAAAGTGAATAATAAGCCCTTGAAGGAAGTAAGAGCTAAAGCTTATATATTACATGAAGAACTGTACTATTTTCTCCTGTGGGTTTTTCAAGAAATACTCTAACAGGTTTCATCCTTGCATTTTAAAACTTATTTTCAGCTAAGGAAAGAAATCCAATAAGGTATTTCATTACATCTTTGGATAGTTTTGTTGTAATGACAGAGAAATTGCTTCAAATGTGTTTAGTTCACATCACTTTGTGCACTAGATTCTCTCAAGAAGCACTGGCTTAACATGATAGAAATAATAGAAGAGAGAATATTAAAGACAAATGGGGACATAAAATCCACCTGGGAAAAAAAACACCAATATTGTTTTAGCGATTACCCACCCATTTCTCTGATTGAATCAGAATTGCACAAAGCACTTTTTCTCTCCATAATTCATTATCATTACCTTGTCCCTAAAGTCTTTATGGCTTTATTTAGTGCTCAACCAGACATCCGATCAAAAATGAGCCCAAATGGAGAGGGGAAGGGAGGGACTCTCCAGATCTGGCCCCACAGATCAGAACAACATATCAGGATCCATTATCTAACATCTGCCCTGTTGGTTTTTTTTCCCCCTCAGCAAAGCTCAAGCCCGCCATTGTTTTAGCTGACTGTGCTTGACAGCCGAGATGAGTGATTAAAGTGACAGTCAGTGTTTCAATAGAGAGAATAGCCTGCTTTAGCTCAGGCCTGTCTACTCCAGTAAATCTTTGCTTTTATCAGCCCTGTGCAACTGGCTCATTTAGACCAGATCAGTGGCAGTCCATCTCTTTACAACCCCTTGTCAGTGACAGCCTTCAGGTGGCTGAGCATGCCAGGTTTCATCTGAATCAAACCCAAGTGCGAAAAGGGATTAACCTGCAAGATTGCGGCGGGCTCTTTTTTCAAGCCTCGTCTTTTCGACAGTGACAAGAAAAGCTCTAAACTCTATTATGCTGGGTAAACTTTTCCTTGTTTCCTTCATCCCACGCTTTGTTTGCATTCATTCTAACCAACTGACCTGGGTATTAAGTCTACTAGCAAGCAAGTCTTCACAACACCATGGGCCAGACAAACTTGTCCATTTATCCCTTAGACAAAGCATAATAAAAAAATATCCCTTCAACGGGGGGGGGGGGGGGGGAACTGTTCAGGAAATATATTTATAGTAAAATATAAGGCATTAAGCAACAGCTCATCTGCTATTCTACGATTAAGGAGCTTCCTATTTCTGAAGAAATGTAATGGAGATGTTCAAGGATGTTGCATATTGCTTTATGTTTTTAAATATTTAACATGCCTTGGGGGAGGGGCTTTCCCCCAAGGTGACTTGCATTTTTTTTAAAAAAAATAAATAAGTAAAATGAAGGACTGGGATTTAGTACACACAACCAATGGTGTAATACTATTCAAAGGAAACAAATACTTTTTTTTTTTCATTTAAAAAAAAATCAGAATTTTCTCCTGGCAGGCAGCTGGTTCTCTCAATATATGGCCTGATTCAGAATGGTTTATAGGAATATTGAAAGCTGCCTCAGACAGAAGTAGATCACTGCTTCATTGGGCGCGATAGGGATGATCAGTCTGTGGACTTACCTCAGCATAATTTAATGCCGTCCATGGGCTAAGTCGAAAATGCCTCTGCAAGGGATATACAGAGCTTTGAGAAGAGCAATTCTCCTCTCCCAGCAACACAGAAGGAGGAGGAGATGATAATGGTCTCCAATCCTGGAGATTATCCCTAGAAAGTATGGTCTTTAAGAGAACCATTCACTACCAAGTGGACTGCAAAAATATGGAAGATCACAACAGCAAAGACTTAGCCTTTTCTGTACATCTCTATTGCCACTTTGTGGTCATTCAGATTTTTACAGCCCATATGTGGTAACCCTACCATTCTCCCACTGAGTATGTGACCAGTGACAGGTCTTCAAGGAGTATTTCCTAGTTGGCTTTGCATGTACGTGCTGTCCAACAAATACAGTCCTTCCCTATCACTGAAGGATGCATATTAGTCCCGATTCTTTATTGTCTATGTTTATGTTTCAATCTTTACTACTCATTATGGCACTATAGAATCTTCTTTTATATCTATGGAAAGTTAAATAACTTGAACATTATTTCTTTACAGCATATCTTGTGAGGCTTCTAAAAGTGAACAGACGTATGTCCACCAGTGGAGTCAGGTGGGCTCTTCTGAACTATGTGGATTGGTGTAAGGTTCGCACCGCTTACCTGGCTGCCGGCCGACATGCTGGACTCCGAGTCGGAAGAGGAGCCAGTCTCCGGAAGCAGCAGGCTTGGCGCGAACCCAACTTAAGAAACGGAGACGCTGATTGGAAGAGGCTTGGAAGGAAGGATGCCTCCATCGATCAGCGCATGCTAGAGAAGAGCAGAAAGGCGGGCCGAGCAATGAGAAGCTCGATTGGTCCCTGCTCCCCAACGGTGCGAAAATCAAAATAAAAGGCTGGCGTGATGAACCGCGGTTGCCGGAGACAACCGATCCTACCCGCGACCTGGACCCTTGCCCGTGACCAATCCTCCCGCCATGTGGACTACCCAAGCCGAGCCTAGCCAAGAGCCTCGTACCAAGTCAATCCCAGCAACCAGCCTGATTGCCGCGGAGGAAACCAATTTAGGAGATAGATCCACCTACCTGTTGTCGCCAAGAGCCAAGCCACCTCCTGCCGCCGCACCTTCTTCCAGCGAACCTCCGGATCCTGGACGTCGCTCGGAGTACTCCCTGTCCCCTACGGAAGAGGCCACCACCGGGGTAAGCGCCGCTGCATTGCCTGCCCGTTCCGCTACTGCCCGCGCCCCGGATTCCCCGCTGATCTCCGAACCGGAGCAGTTTCTGCCCACGCCACCATCTCCAAGTGCCGCCTCCAGGTCGCCTTCAACCGGGAACGTAACCAGTCCTCAACTGAGTCCAGCCGACGCCAGTCATCAGTGGGCTGCTTTTGTCGGGCCCCGGTCTACCCAAACCCGCACCAGCCAAGCTAGCTCCACGCCCGCTGTTACCTTATCTGCCACCTCCGGATCGTCGTTGGCTGCAGCAGCGACCACAGAGCCTGCAAACCCTTTGGTCCTCCCTGTTGGACCAGGAGTGTCACCCGGACTTGTTGCTATCCAGCCTGCAGGGGAAGAAGAAGAGGGCAGTATAAACTGGGCTGCTTGTGTAACTGTGTAAATAAAGTTAATTCCAGTAACGCTTCCGTGTCTGTCTTAGTCGGAACAGGACAATTGGGCACGCTATTATAAAATTGTAGAGGAATCTACCAAATGCTTATTCAAGTTTGTGCAATTTTCTCCCAGTATCACAACACTTCATTTCCATTTTTACACTGACCTCACCAAATCATTAGATGTTTCCAAACAGGCTTTGATTGTACAATTGGCCCAAATCTGGTCACATAATTTTATTGGGGGTAGCAGATACTTCTGTTTTTTTTTTAATTTTCTTTACAAATAAAAATCCATTATGGAAGAAAATAAAGTGTACCTAACCTCTGGAAGAACCCATTTGGTTTTAAGATTGGATGGCTATTCTAAATTCGCCCGTTCCTATGGAATCACAGATACCCATTCTGTAAGTAAGTGGAATATCAGTTATAATCCATTTTTTATATATCATCAAACAATATTTTAGTTATTTAAATAAATTGCTTTTTAAATTTTTAATTACTTTTTAATCAATTAATAATTATTAATTTTAATAAACTGGTGCCATCCCTGTTGATTTTCCAGAAGTCCCTCAAAACCTGGTTATGTCATCAGGTCTGGGGGCCCCAGTGGACCAGCAAGGTACTGAGATGGCTCCATTGTTGTTGACATCTGCTGCCCATTCTTGGCCTTTAATTGAGAGCCAGTTTGGTCTAGTGCAGTGTTTCTCAACCTTGGCAACTTTAAGATGTGTGGACTTCAACTCCCAGAATTTCCCATCCAGCCATGTTTGAATAATGTACAACCACAACTCACAATTCAGTTTGAACATGCCTGCCAACAAAGTCATAGAAACCTGTTTTGAAATATGTTTTATATTATATCCAATTGGCATACATTGAGTCAAGGGGACACTGGTTCAGGTCTCCACAGTCAGAAGTTTGTGCCACAGTCCCAGAGCCTGGCAGAAATGACCGGATAAGTTATCAGTTACCAATCAGTTTATCAGTTAAACCAGATAAGTTATTAGTTAAATCAGATAAGCTATCGGTTAAATCAGATAAAAAAGTGCATCAGTGTACCATCTTTAAAGAAAAAAGTCATAGAAATTTAAGTAGCAAACTGTTCAGTTCCTTTTTTCATCAATTTGTACCTCTCCAGAGGCAGCATTTCATTGATATAATTGTCTTATATTCTCAGGTAATCATTTTATTTATAAAAGAAAAAAAATAAATAAAAAGCATGCCACATGTTGTCCACAGAGGACAGGTGGTAGCAGAAGAGGAGGTGAAGGTATATTTTGAAGCCCTTTTCTTTATGTATTAAAAGGTAAAGGTTCCCCCCGCACATTTGTGCAGTCATGTCCGACTCCAGGGGCCGGTGCTCATCTCCGTTTGTTAGCCGAAGAGCCGGCGTTGTCCGAAGACGCTTCCGTGGTCATGTGGCCGCATGACACGCATGGAACACTGTTACCTACCCACCAAAGTGGTACCTATTTATCTACTTGCGTTTGCATGCTTTCAAATTGCTAAGTTGGCAAGAGCTGGGGTGAGTGCGGGAGCTCACTCCATCACGCGGGGCTAGGGATTCGAACCTCCGAACTTGCAATCTTCTGATCACAAGCCTGGCATCTTACCCGCTGAACCACCACGCCCCCTCTTTCTGTATTATCCTTCTTTAAATGTTGTTTGGCAGGTCTTGATTAGTATCATATTAGTTTCTCTTCTAAGCAACAATCCATATATAGAAGTACAGCCTATAATAAGAAGGGCTATTTTTCAACACATGATAGAACATTTGAGATGTGGAGAGAAAAATAATGAAAATATGATAACTTTCGGTAAGCTGAATTTCTCTAACTAGCTAAATGAACTTAAAGTGATGCTTAGTTTCATAATTAGATAAAACTACTATTCAAAATTAGACAATACCCATTTACAGTTCAATAAACAATTTGTCATGCTTGCTCAAAGCATACCCTGATGTCAATGCAAACAGCATGTGTAGAGGTGATGAAATAAATTGGCCTCCCAAGTGATTACATTCAAGACAATGCAGGACTTTTCACTGGAATCCAAGAAGATGTTAATTTATACAGAATTTTTAAATGGCTTTTCATAAATGCTGTCAGTTCCAGAAATATCTCAACCTTTTTCTGACCTAAAAGAGAAGACTGGAATAAATGGTAGAATCCCATAAGTGTGGAAATATCATAATGACAGATATCAGGACATTAGGAACCTTTGAAATAAAGATAGGTATGGATGTGTAAAAGCCAAATAAGATTAAATCCACCGCGTCTGTTTGCATCTATGAATGAAGGAGGAGGGCAGACACTGAAATAAGCAAGGAAAAGAGGGAAAATCCCAGGTACCAATAAAAAATATATTTATTTTGCCCACACACATATTGGGGAGTAATTCTCATTGAACTCAACGGAATTTGCTTCAGCACAGGAATGCTTTCTGAATAAAGGAAATCAGGAGAAGACTATGCAGGTTTCTTGGGCTCAATTCTACACTCTTCCTTCCACTGAGTTCTGCCTTACCTACCAGAAATGTGGGGTTACAACTCCCATCATCCTTGACAATTGACGATGCTGTTTTTGAGTGAATGGGAGCTATGGAGGACAAATTATGCTCTAAATTGCTTACGGGGACAAAGAGCACATGTTTCTAAGAAGATTACTGATCTAGAAGAGACTTCCAAAGCATACTCTTTAACAATCACAACACCTTTAAAATCTAGGCCAAATTTGTTTTTACCACCATCACATTTGGGTAGTTGAAGCTGAATCATAGTTTTTGCAGCAGTTTTGAACCATGCCTTCTGAAATTCTAATAAGATCAAAAAGAATCACCAGGCTGTAGTTCCATTTTAATCAGTGATAATGAACCACCATCTTGGAGTGAAGAATTTTGCATATTTTAATTGGATCCAAGCTCACAACATGCACATTCTCCTAGTAAATATATACTAAGCTAATCCACATGTTGGACCAACAGATCTGCAATATCAAAATACCTATCACAGCTTGCAAAGGCTGGTTGGTGAGTTCACTTTTACGCATTTACTTACTAGATGTAGCAAAATGTAGGATGACTTTTCAAATATATACAGTATATATGTGCACAAAGAAAGGCACATATGATCTAAGATCTACTCTTTATGGTTTTATACAATAAACAATCTCAAAATGCAATAATCTTTATCAACACTTTACTGTCAATAGCAAAGAATCATCAATATTTCCACCCTATATTGAAATGATAAAAGAATGATAGAGCATATTAACTTCCGCGTTTCCCAAGGCAAAGGCTATACACAATGTTGCTATTTTCATGGAAAGTATTTGCCTAGCCTTAAGTCATAATGCCCCACTTTGGGCCATTAATTCATGTATATCTAACAAAATCAGGGAGAGTTTGTGACAGCATTTGTAAATTATAAATGACCAAGGAAATCATTACAAGGCGACAAGTCTGTCCTGTCATTTCCTGCATTGTTCATAATACATCATGCTGTGACATTTATAAAAATGAAAAACAAATAGAAATTAGATTTAAAATGATTAATCATATAAATATTATTGAACTATTTTTAAATTAACTGTTTAAAAATACATAATGTATTTGCTCTTAAAATGCCATTACTTTATTTTGTGGTTATTCATAAATTAACTATTGAACTAAAGTGGCTTTTTATTTTCAGATTTCAATAATTTCTTTAATGACTCGGAAGCATACAGTATATACCAAGGTCTTTCAGCTGTATTTTAGCTCCACCACCACCTCTGTTTCATCCAATTCTAGTCCTACCACCAGGCTTTCACATGTCAGCTTTTCTACAAAAGCATAACACACACTGTATATGGCATCTGCATAGATCCTATTAAATACTATCCTCACCTTAGAGTTTCCTTACTTTACCAGTGATGTAGATCTAGTAACTTTCAATCATGTTTTCCCAACACAGCTACCTTATAAGACACCTTATAAGTGGTCTAAGGACCACTGCATGTTATAGTACATGAGGAAATCCCATATTGCCTATAACAGCTGAAGGTTATTGCAGAATCTGGATTAATGCACTAACTAATGATCCAAAGTGCAGGAAGCCAGCTGATTGTCCCATCAGAAAAAAGTTACTGAGAATCATTCCCTAGTTATTCCAGTTACTCCTCATCCTCTAGTACCGATCATTCTAGAATCCCATCTAGAGACCTCTCAGGACCCCAATACACAGTCTCAGTGTTTAGAGAAGAATCTCGCATATATGTATTCCAAAATAATTTTGTTCAATGAGATGTACTCTCAGATTAGGGTATATAGAGATTGCAGAGAGTAAGTGAATATAACCTCACTGGCATGAAAGATTTATTATAATTAAAACATTTTTATCCCACTCTTCTGCCAGAAAGCGTTCCAGAGCGGCTTACGTAAGATCAAAAATAAACAAAATAAACTTTGCCTGAAGATCTATAATCTAAATGACACAAACTAAAAATAAAGTGATGGGAAGCTTAAACAAGCAAAAACAGAGCTCAGGTAAAAAATCTGAAAGTGGTAACATTCTTAAAATACCCATCTCTAATGAAAACAGCTGGGAGAGAGAAAGACCAAACTTTTTTTATTATTTTGTTAAAAGTAGAAAATTATGAATGTTGGATTTTTAGATTCTGGTATCTGAATAAGCAGACTGAATCCAATGTAGAAAGAAAAGTTGTACTTGCTTCAGAAACAAAACAAGCCTGACAGATTTAAAACAGTGCAATTCTCTGGTAGATCAGAGAAGGTCAGGCTTGAAAGCAACACCAAGAATAAAATACAATATACTCATCACAGAACTCACATAATAAGACCTGTAAGCTTCTTTAATTCTACCTGTTTGCTTTGCAACATGCATGTGAAGCAGATAATTAAGCATGCCATCTAGGTGACTCTTCCTATTATACACCTTTGCACTCTAAAGGTAAAGATGCCCTCAGGTCTAATTCAACTCCTTAAGACCACATCAATGCAATTTTCTTGGTAGCATTCCAGAAATTGTTTCCCATTGCTTTTCTCCAAGATACCTTTTCAACTTAACCGTCTGACCATATAGCTCTTGGAATTCCCTGGTATACTCCCATCAAAGTATCAGTCAAATCTGATTTTTAGCTAGAAGCATGCTGGCTGGGGAATTCTGGGAATTGAAGTCCACACATCTTAAAGTTGCTGAGGTTGAGAAACACTGGGGTATACACTTAACTGACAGTAGGTTCCATTGAACTCAGTGGGACTTATACTTCAGTAAGCGCAAATAGGATTACATTATGAGGGCCTTATTGATTTGACTCCAAATTTGGAACATAGATAACTACTATTTTAAAAGTTGAACTCCATTGAGCACAAAGTATTTCCTTGAAGAACTCCTTCTCTAGAATGAAGTCTGTTCACTTACAGCAAAGGTTATGAATACTTCCATTTAATTATATTATTTAAATTTCCTGATATAATTATTATCCTACCCACCGAACTGCAGCGGTAAACATGATGTCTGAGTTAACTGCCAACTAATGGGTAATAAAATGTCTGACCAATAATTTCATAGAGAAAGGTATGCAAGTAATTACTCTAATGTAGCATCAGGTAATCAGGTATTATCTTCATGTAAATTATGTAATGAAAGCTGAGTGCAAGGGGTAAAGTCTTGTGTACAATAAACTTGCATTTAATCCATTTTTATTGGTGGATTTTATTTATTTATTTATTATTTTGCTAGTCATTGACTGAATAAACAGTACTGGTACTGGTACTACATACTGTATTTCTTACTTAAAAATGAATGTGAGATTCAATATATATTTTGCACAACAGAAACACCTTCTATGGCACCTGAGTTTTGCAACACTATGCATAGAATGGCAGTATTGTAATTGGCTAGCCTGAAAGAGTAATGAACCTGTTAGTGACCACACAGATGTTTGTTTAATATACACAGAAAGCAATTAATTGTATTTTCAAAGGTGAAATTATTATTCAGATATGGACCCCACTCTAAGGACAGTTTTCTTACACTCCAACTGTAGATTGTGCTAGATTCTATACACGTATCTTCTTCCAACATGAGAAGCAGGATGTCTTTTTTTTTAATCTATTCAATCGTATCCAATTCTCGGAGACTGCCTGGACAAGTCCCTGCAGTTTTCTTGGCAAGATTTTTTCAGAAGTGGTTTGCCCTTGCTTGCTTCCTAGGGCTGAGAGAAAGTGACTGGCCCAAGATTACCCAGCTGGCTTTGTGCCTAAAGTGGGACTAGAACTCACGGTCTCCTGGTTTCTAGCCCAGTGCCTTAACCACTACACCAAACTGGCTCTCAAGCTAGTCTCAAGCTAAGGATATCTCTTAGCTTATACGTATATAAACAGAAGGCATTTTTAATACTGTACCAGCTTGACTTCTCAAAAGGGAGAAAAGTGTTTGTTTGTTAGAGTTTGTGTTATTAATTCTACTTCAAGAGAAATACTGAATATTGCTCTCTCTCTCTCTCTCTCTCTCTCTCTCTCTCTCTCGCTCTCGCTCTCGCTCTCGCTCTCGCTCTCCATGTATGTGTAGGGGGGAGTCAGGGTGGGAATTCGAATTAAGAAAAAAACAAGGGTTTAATGCAATATGCATGTATTCAGGAGCAAGTTCTGTTTTACTCAATGGAACAATATCCGAGTAGACATGCATTAGGATTATGCTTTAAAAAATTATTAGATTGTAACAGTTGTAAGAGTAGGAGGCTCATACAGTTTAAAATGCATGCAATCTGTTCACTGACACTTTTTATGGCTTCTGTGATGCCTCTGTTTATAGAACTGTGTTATTTTCAAATTACTGTTCAATCGGCAGTATTTGTATATCTTGCTCCAAAACCACTATTGTTTCAATTTCTCTTTCTTCTCCTTGGAGTCCTATTTGTTGTATCTGAAGCTGAACAGGTTTGGGTGCTTAATTATTATAGCGCAATTTGAGTATTTTTCCATGAAAATTATTTGCAGTAAGAAAAGTGGAGAATTGTCTGATGATTTGTGATCTATGCATAAATCAAAGGTGTCATACAAGATTATTTCACAGGGGTTTTTACGATTAGGAGACAGTCATTCTTATTCGTATGTCCCTAAAACACACACACGGACACAAACACAAGGAAAAAATACACACTGGAATCAGCAGGTAATATCATATGAGGCTAATTAAAAACATAAAACGCCGATCACAGTGGCTTTGTGAAATCTTCTGCAGTTCAAGCCAAATGAAAGTTAGGTGAACCAATTAGCACCTGAGTCACGTCTAGCTATTTCATTATCCATGTCCTGCAGCACGATAGCCCACTGAATACCGTTTTAAAGCTCTGCCGTGACAGCAGCAGGTTGAATATAATGAACAGTGTTAAAAATGGAGACGCACAAGACAAAGCTGAGGAAGAAGAAATTGCCTGGAAAACTGACTGGCTGTAATTATTGAATGCCAGTTCTGTCTCGGTTGGCTTTGAAACAAAGGTAGCTGCCTTCAGCAAATTACATTTTTCTTAACCAAAATGAAAGGAGGAGATGCAAATATTAGTAATACGCAGTTCTAACCAAAGTCACTGTCTGCTTTTATTAATTTTTTTTCTTTTAAGTTTGGAAGTCAGAAATATTTACAGAGCCACACCACACATTCACAAGAGGTCACGTTCTTTTAGGTTGAAAACTACTATGACGGCATTTTTCAAAAGAGGAGGAATTTATCCCAGGCCTGCATTACTTATTGATTTATTTGTTGGTTAGATTTATATCCCTCCTTATCGCAGCAGCTTTAAGACGTCATCCTTGGTTACAGTGACCACACGTCCTTTATTATAAAGGACGGTCCTTTTATTTCAGAAAGCTGCCCTTTCGAATTATTTAATTTAATTAATTATTTTCTCAGCTTTGCTCTTGAATTTTCTTTGTAAAGCAAAGTTATAAACATAAACAATTAATATTTTTTTATCCTTATGAACCTCTTTCAGTTTTGCCCCTTTTTCAGGTTACTCCTTTATTTTTTCCAAGACCATATGGCCACTGTATCCACAGTGCTCTTTCCTGCAGGAGTTACCAAGCAGGGGCAACCTTTAGCCTTGGGTATGGGATCAGACAGGAACTCAAGAAACTGCATGCTGCCTGGGATTGCTGCTGCTGCTGCTGCTGCTGCTGCTGCTGCTGCTGCTGCTGCTGCTGTAGTTATTTCATCCCGAGGGTTCAGCTGTTTTCTCACTTCTCATAAGAAAAATAAGCTCCATCTGAAGAATTATCTCCCAATATTTTCTCCTCCACAAAGCTAGGTTTCCTGTTGCGGTAGCAGAATGGATCGAAGGGCAACATATGTGCCATTGCCATTGCTAATGGTGGCCTCCACCTGATGAGAACTCACCTATCAGAGTTAGACAAGCTATATGCCTAGGCTGACCATACGTCCCGTTTTGAACGGGACAGTCCCGTTTTTTTAGCATTTTTCAACTGTCCCGTCGTTTTGATAAAAATCTCAATTTTGTCCCGTTTTTTAAACCCAGCAGGAATGGCACAGAAGGAGGATCCGAGCCGGAGCTGCTGATTGGAGGCAGCCTGGAAGAGGAAACCCTCCCGCCTATCAGAGCGCAGCAAAGGAGGGACCCGGGGGGCAGGGTTTGCAGACCCCAGCGTGGACTGGGGGTGGGGTTTCCAGGCGGAAGCCAATCGCGTGGACCGGGGGCGGGGACCCCTGTCTTTTTCATGAATATGGAATATTACATAAGACCCCGTCCCGTTTTGCCATCCTAATGTCCCGTTTTTGTCTCAAGGAAATATGGTCAGCCTATATATGCCTCCCTCCCTCAGAGGAACTCTGTGAAGCAACTTTCTACTGTGGAGGATTATGTTGCATTGTGCTTAATCTGTTGAGCACAACACGTGGCAATGAAGGGCAGAGATGTGGTACAGCATGCTGGAACCACTCGTTCTCTCTCTTCCAGAACTTTAATCTCTTCCTGACATCTTATTGACTCTTATTCCAATTCTGATGCCCTCTTTGATGTCTTCCAAGTTAACTCTACCTGGTCTGAGCTGCAGAAATCCAGAGAACCCCTGAAAGAATTCAGATTTTCTGTGTCTCTCTGCTGCCATCTAGTGATCCTTTAGGTTTTTGCAGCCCAGATCTGGAATTTCCATCCAAGCTACCAGACCTGGCATCGGGTTGTCATATGTCTGGGTGTTTTTAAAATGAGTCCCAGGATTACGCAAAATTAGCTTGAGATAAAGACCATATGGAGCCTAAGGGCTCATGCCAAAACCCATGGCTCATCCTTGAAAAGAGGAAGCTGCACCTAAGACCAGATTAAAAAATTTTATTTGGGACTTTAGGACTATTTATAAACTGTAGAGCTATGAGGTATGAAAACTTTCTCAAATGTGTTCCTTTAAATCAGACGTTGTCTGACACATTGAGGGAGACTTTAATCATTGTTAATTATCCAAAACCAAATGAGCATTTTTCAATGTAGTTGAAAAACAAGACTAATTGAGGGTGTTCTATTCAATTCTGTTTCTGCATAAGTCTTAATCTTGGGGGAGTTGGGCGGTCATATAAATTTAATAAATTTAATAAATAAATAAATAAATAAATAAATAAATAATCTCAGTTATGCTACTTTATGCATTGCCATAAAGAAGAAAATGCAGCATCAGAAAACCCAGGAAACGTAACATTTGCATGAAAGTATAGGTGTAGAGAAGGGGGCGTGGTGGCTCAGCGGGTAAGACGCCAGGCTTGTTGATCGTAAGATTGCAAGTTCGGAGGTTCGAATCCCTAGCCCTGCGTGCAGAGTGAGCTCCTGCACTAGCTCCAGCTCTTGCCAACCTAGCAATTCGAAAGCATGCAAATGCAAGTAGATTAATAGGTACCACTTCGGTGGGTAGGTAACAGCGTTCCGCGCGTGTCATGCGGCCACATGACCGTGGAAGCGTCTTCGGACAACGCTGGCTCTTTGGCTAACAAACGGAGATGAGCACCGGCCCCTAGAGTCGGACACGACTGCACAAATGTGCGGGGGGTACCTTTACCTTTTATAGGTGTAGAGAAGACTCTTAAGAGTCCCCTGGACTGCAAGGAGGTCAAACCAGTCGATCCTGAAGGAAATCAACCCTGACTGCTCATTGGAAGGACAGATGCTGAAGCTGAAGCTCAAATACTTTGGCCACCTAGTGCGAAGAGAGGACTCACTGGAAAAGACCCTGATGCTGGGAAAGACTGAAGGCAAAAGGAGAAGGGGACGGCAGAGGATGAGATGGTTAGATAGCATCACCGATGTAACGAACATGAATTTGAGTAAACTCCGGGAGACAGTGGAGGACAGGAACGCCTGGCATGCTATGGTCCATGAGGTCACGAAGAGTCGGACACGACTAAACGACTGAACATAGGTGTAGAAGTAAATCTAGAAAAAAAATACATGCTATATTGTATAGTAATGCAATGTTTCATGATAGTGAGGAACACGAGAAGACCTGTGCGCCAACTGCTATCCAATGCTGCTGTTGAAGATCACATTCAAAACACCTCCTCTCCCTTCTTACTGCAAATCTTTAAACCAGATCGCCCAGCCCTTCAAATAATGGATGTCTTCAGCAGAGGTCTCTCTTCTGTAAAGTAGACCCCATGGTTAATTGGTTCACCATCAAATTGGCAGAAAAAGGTCCAAATGTGCTTTTTAGTGTAGGTTTAACATCCTTAGTATTTCTCTTGCATCCATAGAAGTAAATTGTGCACACAGAATAACTATTTGATATTGGAAAAACTGAGGGAAAAAGTAAGAAGAGGGAAGATAATAAAAAATAGGAAATACAGTGAGGGATAAAATTGATGGGATAGCTTTATGGTAAGGGAGAGAAAGTTCAAATGGCATAGGAGAAGGAGAAGGAGTTTTAAATAAACACATGAAGCTATGCATATGTCAAGACTTCGTTATTTTCAATCAACTATTATTATATTATTATAAGAAAAATACAAAAAAATAAGGATTCTATCCTTTAGGAAGAAAGTGGCTTGGGTTTTATAAAAATAGGTGTCATAGATTTTTTTTCTGACCCATTTCATGGACTGTCTTGGATAGCATGAGGCACAAATGCAAAACTGGTAAAGTATTCCCATTTACATATTTCATTTCATACTTTTTAATTTAATTCTCTCATATGTTATTGCTTAACAAATTACCTTAAAGACAACCTATTTCAATATTTTATTATTTATTTATTTATTTATTTATTTATTTATTTATTTATTTATTTATTTATTTTCTATCCCACCTTTATTATTTTTATAAATAACTCAAGGCAGGGAACATACCTAATACTCCTTCCTCCTCCTATTTTCCCCACAACAACCACCCTGTGACGTGAGTTGGGCTGAGAGAGAGTGACTGGCCCAAGGTCACCCAGCCGGCTTTCATGCCTAAGGTGGGACTAGAACTCACAGACTCCTGGTTTCTAGCCCGTTGCCTTAACCACTAGACCAAACTGGCTCTCTTATTCATGTATTCTATCTATCTATCTATCTATCTATCTATCTATCTATCTATCTATCTATCTATCTATCTTATATGACTGCCCATCTCCCCCAATGGGGAACTCTGTAATGTATACTGTATTTTTATTCCCAATCCAAATTTATACTTGTATAAAAAAGTATATATATACTTTTATAGTGATTTTTTTAAAAGGAGGGGTTATGTAAATTGGCTTACACAGAGATGCTGTTAAAATAAAAAGCTTTCTTGTGAATTTGCTTTTTTTTACTTTCTATATCAGACAAACAGCAGTACCATAGGGACATTTACAACAGCAAAAAGGATTTAATTCTCACTAGCCACTTGTTGTAGCTGGAATAGTATTGTTGCAGCTGTTCCTGCCCAGAGCTTATGTCTACTAGCTCTGTGCAGAACATTCAAAACTTGTATATCACAATGCATGGGAACACAAAGCAAGTACTGCTTTTTAAATAATTAAAGCATCCACTTCTTTTATAAGGCTCACGTGGCTGCACATCACTTTTCTGGCAGTCCCAGAGAAGTGTCCCTATGCACACAACCTGAGGCAGCTTTCAAAGGACACAGGGGCTTTAACACTTTGAAGAGAGTGTCTCTTGAGTGCTAACACCCTATGCAAAGCATTTCTTTCAAGTGCTTTGCAGTCTTAATGTCTTCCATACTTACTCATTTATTTTATTTATTTATTTATTTATTTATTTATTTATTTATTTATTTATTTAATTAATTTATATGACCGCCCATCTCCCCTCATGGGGAACTCTGGGCGGTTATTTATTTACATTATCAAGGTTATGTTAGAGCTGTACACGCTTTGAAAATTATTCAAAAGAAGGGTCCTGGAACACACATGAGGACAAACATTTAAAATACAGCAATATTAAGCTAATGCCAGTCAAACTATTGCCCCAAATCCCAATTTTGCATGTACATTTTGTAGTTGGTTTGTTTATTTATTTATACATACCATTTATAACTTGCCTGACTCCCAACAAATCTGGGCAACTTACAATTAAAAATAAAAAAAAAATTACAAACACAAAAAGGAATCATAAACAGCCCCAGAAACAATATGTAACTAAGAAGTTTAATAGCTTCCTGAATGTCATCAGGGTGGGAGCCATCCAAATCTCTTGAGAGACATCATTCCAGAAGCAGGTGCCATGACAAAGAAGGTATGCTTCCTGGCCCCATGGGATGACATTGCTTAAGTGACGGAACCCAGAGCGTGCCCACTCTGCCTGATCACACCAGACAGGCAGAGACAATGGGAGACAGGCAGTCCCTCAGATAACCAGGCCCTATGCCATGAAGGGCTTTATAAGTAAAACCAGCAATTTGAATTGCACCCAGATGCCAAGTGGTAACCAGTGAAGCTCTCGGAGCAGTGGGATCACATGGGCATAATGAGGCATGCCCAACAATGCCTGTGCCAACACACTCTGGACAGTTGTAGTTTCCAAGTGGTCTTCAAGGGCAGCTCCAAGTACAATGCACTACAGTAATCCATTCATGAGGTGAGTAGGGTGTGACTAATTGTCTGATGGGCCTCACAGTCCAGGAAAGGGTGCAACTGGAGCACCAGGTATACCTGTGCAAGGCCCTCTTGCTGCCACCTGCTCTTGAAGCAGGAGCTGTGTGTCCTCAAGTCTTGAGATGACCTCAAGAATTGTGCACAAGTCTCAAATGGGGAAATACAACCCCATCTAAGACCAAAAATGGAAGATCCCCAGAGTAAGGGGGCCCAAATATCCGCAGCCATTTAGTCATGTCAGGATTGAGCCTGAGTCTATTCCTTCCCATCCAGACCCACATAGCCTCCCGACACTGAGACAAGACTTTGACAGCATCATTTGGTTGGCCCTGGGACCAAGATGTATAATCAGGTATCTCCTGATGATACCTGACTCCAAACAGATGGATAACTTCACCTAGTAGTTTCATGCAGATGTTAAACCCCACAAATAAGATATATAATGATGCAACCTCATTGGAAAACTGAATAGTTTTGGTAACTGCACTTCAGAAATACAAACTTCCAAAGGGTACTTTGATGCTTTGAAATTGTTCACATTTTGAAAAGTCTCAGCAACCTTAAGATGTATGGACTTCAACTTCAACCCATCCAGCATGGCCATTGCTAAGAATTCTGAGGCGTAATCCATACATCTTAATGTTGCTGAGGTTAGGAAACATTGTTCTAGTAGATTTCTTTAAAAGACAGAGAGCACACACAGGCATGTTGAAGGAGTGGTCCCAGGAGAGGAGCCCAGCTAAAGAATGCAATTTGCTGTTGCCATCCTAAACCTTCCAGAGTGAAGTGCTGTTCCTTTCAGAGAACTGCATTTCTTTTCCAGATTTTTATGGCTAAACAGATTTTTCCCTCTTATGACAGAGAATTTGAGGGGGAGGGGAGGGGAGGGGAGGGGAGGGGAGGGGAGGGGAGGGGAGGGGAGAGGAGAGGAGAGGAGAGGAGAGGAGAGGAGAGGAGAGGAGAGGAGAGGAGAGGAGAGGAGAGGAGAGGAGAGGAGAGGAGAGACATGATGGAGATATATTGATGTCAGTCAGTTTGTTTCTGAATCAATTCAAAATGTTGCATTTAAAGATCTAAATAGCCTTTGCCAGGGCACCTGATCTCTGTATTATCTCTCCAACAAAAGTAGCTATTCAGAAAATAGATTCTGAGCTGATAGCAGCAAAGTAATGCCTACTTGAGGCCAAGATATCAATGAAGAATTTCCATGACACCTTAGAAAAGGAACTAGTTGAAAACCTTCAGCGTGTTTAAAAATAAGAAGCTGAAAACCACAATGGGCAAGAAGACAGAATGCCCCATCTTCTTCTGGAAGAAGATAGGGCATTCTTTGAATCACATCATTATGACGGTACAGGACTACAACCTTCACAGGACAAATGCTTCCTTTCATCCACTTCTAGCACCTTTGCTCTATCACCGACACTTGATCAAAGCTTGATAACTCACTTGAGGAGACAGCCAAGTCTGCCACAATTCATAACTTTCTAGACAACTAAAATAGCCAACACCACTTTTATTTTTAAATGCTAGTGCTAAGAAAAACTGCAACATTTTTTCCCTCAGATTTTTTCTGTAAAGAAACGGAACGGTGCTGATATTCAGTTAGAGTAGCTTTCCTTCTTATATATTATTAGCTAAGAATAAAGTGATGCAGTAACTAAAGATTATTATTATTATTATTATTATTAATTGAACTTGCATGCCGCCTGACTCTCAATACACAGTAAATCCAAATTATTTAAAAATTAACTGATTTGCACATCCTTACTAAAAATACTAAGATAACTTTTGTCATTTTAGACAAGCTGATACATGAAAAATCCTTTATAATATAAAATAAAATAAATACCTTGTAAATTTGTAAATGACTTTATAGTATTTGCAAGCTAATTGGTGCTTTTTCCTCTGAATATGCTAAAGCATATTAAAGCATATGAAAATTGATTAATTCAGCAAGAAAATTACATAAGGTCTGGTATTGATCCTCAATATACAAGTGTACTAAAATTCTTGTAAAATAATTAGTTAGATGAACTAATTATTTCACTTTCATGTGTATAAATACGTGTTCTAAAATTTTTACTGTGCATTATATAGAATCTTACAACTAGATTCAAAAGCCAAGTTAGTCTTTTGCAGAAAACTATGAATAATCTCATGGCTCCTTAAAAGCTAACAAATTAATTAAGGCATAAGGATTTAGGACTGTAAGGCAAAGAAGAGAATTTGATTGATCTCACTGAAGAACTGAAGACTCATCATCATGCAGCGATTAGGCAAATCCTACCATTAGGTAGAATAAAGCCGTTGCTTCAAGTGAATGAAGCATGGGCATGGAAGAGGAAGTGATATCATACATACATCATGATGTCATCACACAAATTATACATCTTGTGTCATTTTGGACTTGACTTCATGATGCAACTGATGCAAATAAATAACTTGCATCATATGTCTGATGATGTCCTAATGCATGAAACAACATCATGTTGATGCATGCAACAACATTACAAAATTACTAGGGATGGGACAATTGTGAATTAGAGCCAAATTCACTTGCTGCCCTACCAACCATCTCCCAGAAAAAAGCACTTCCTTCTATCTCAAGTGTGCAGCTCTTCATAACAGCTGGCCACCTTGCATGCTGTGTTCTGAAGGGGTCTTCAGAATGAAGACTTGTGTTGTGGCCATGGCATCTGTCTGCACAGGCATCTCCTGTTACCATCTCATAATTCATTACTAGGCTGACCATATTTCCTTGAGACAAAAACAGGACATTGGGATGGCAAAAATGGGACAGGGTTAAACTTATGTAATATTCCGTATTCATGAAAAAGTAAGATTATAAAAAAAAAGTTTTAAAGAGTTTTTACGATCCATTTGCTGGTCCTTAAACAGATTACTGTATATAGAAAAATATTTTTGTTTTCATTAAAATGAAAAAGTTTTATTACATGAACATATTGAGCTAACAATTATTGTTCAGTGACAGAACTCATACAAAAAATTAGGTAGACGCAGAGGGGGACTGTATTTGACAGGAGGCGAATGGGGAAAGCACAGCTCACGGGCTTTGTAACATCACGGATTGCAGGAAGGAGGGGAGGGGGGAGAGAAGAGAGGCAGGGAAGGGAGGATTCAAAAACTCCACACCCGGCGAGGCTTCTCTTTCTTCTGCTTTCCCTCCTCCTCCTCCTGCTTTTTTTTCTCCCTCTTTCTCTCTCTCTCCCACAATCCCAAACAAAAGACTCTCTCTTGCCAACCTGGAGAAATAATCAGTTTCACTCTTGAAAAAAGGGGGCGGGATCACATCCTTAACACATTTTAATAAAACAGAGAGCAGAGAGCGACCAGCTAAGAGCAGAGCAGAGGCGGTGGCAAAGATCTCTCTCCCCATCTCTCTCTGTCTCCCTCCCTCTTTCTCTCTTTCCGCCTTCCTTGCCCCTCTCTAGTCTCATCCAACATCAGGCACTTCAATCAAGCACTTTTTAAATGATAATTGCATCTTGGCTGAATCAATCTTGCCATGCCTGATATTTTGCTAATTTTTTAAAAAAAATGGGACAAAATTGACATTTATATTAAAACGACGGGACGGTTGGGAAATGTGAAAAAAACGGTACTGTCCCATTTAAAACAGTACGTATGGTCAGCCTATTCATTACTCTAAGTGACATTCATAGGGAGGCAATCAGCTGATTGCAAGGGGCATGGTGGTTCAGCGGGTAAGACGCCAGGCTTGTCGATCGGAAGATCGCAAGTTCGGAGGTTCGAATCCCTAGTCCTGCGTGACGGAGTGAGCTCCCGCACCAGCCCCAGCTCTTGCCAACCTAGCAATTTGAAAGCATGCAAATGCAAGTAGATTAATAGGTACCACTTCAGTGGGTAAGTAACAGCGTTCTGCGTGCATAATGCTGGCCACATGACCGTGGAAGCGTCTTCGGACAACGCTGGCTCTTCGGCTAACAAACGGAGATGAGCACCGGCCCCAAGAGTCAGACACGACTGCACAAATGTGCGGGGGGAACCTTTACCTTTACCTTTACTTAATCAGCTGATTGGAAAATAAATGGCACCTTCCTACACCAGGGAAGGAGTGTGGGAAGTAGGAGAACTAATTGAACCAGCCCTGTTTAGAAAAGTTTAGAGCAAAGGAATATTTTTTTTTAAGTATCACATTTTTTCTTCTCATTTCTCCATCTTTAAGAAAAAAATGAAATAAATTTGCCATAATAAATAATAATAATTGGTGCATAAAGTATGCTTTCTTCCTCCACAGCAGAGAAACCACTGTTATGAACCAGGACTAGATGTATTGTTAGATGAAGTGAGAAAGCTATTTCAGCCTGCCGATTTGGGATGCCATGGAAGAAACTAGTTACCGAATTCAATATTATTGTATATTTATTGCTGGGGAATACCTTTGTGAGATATTTTTGCTAAAATGATTTGAATGGTCTTGGGTTTTAATTAAGCACAATAGCTTATCAGGGAATGGAATACATTTGGTGCTATATCTAATGTACTGTACCTAATGGGTAAGGAAGGGTATGGGTAAGGAAGGAAGTTCTCTTATACAGTAAAGCAAAAGCAAAAAATGATATGGTGTTTCAGTTCCACAAATGCTTTCTAAACATGGGGGTGAGGGGAGAGATCATTTTTAACATACATAAACTGCAACTAGTGATTTTTATTAATGACCTCCTGGCTGTATATAGGCAATTGAGGCCAGTCACAAAGACTGAAACAAAATGGGCAACTCCCCCATCTGTGAATAAACTGATA
This sequence comes from Charina bottae, assembly GCA_023362775.1. Classification (NCBI taxonomy): domain Eukaryota; kingdom Metazoa; phylum Chordata; class Lepidosauria; order Squamata; family Charinaidae; genus Charina; species Charina bottae. Next base: position 28,032,414 of record JALMGJ010000003.1, on the reverse strand, counting down.
ATTTGATGGTTTTATTTGATGAATTGTTTAAAGTGTAATTGCATGAGTTCCAATACTATTCCCGTTTCCACAGCTAATGAATATATAAAATATTTACTAGCCAGCTCCTGCAAAAATGACTCTCACATTATTCATAATATTTTTCATAAATTGCTCATGCCTCATTTTACGTGTTTTTTTTTTCTCAGCAACCCAACTTAATTTTCACCCACTGAGTATACATGTATTTCTCAACTGATTGATTCTGTACTGGTCAATTAAGTCAGCATTAATTCTTGGTTATCATTTTTACATAATCTAAATTTTCTGCATGCATTAAAACGTTCAGAAGAACCTATCATAGGAAGCACCTGATATTGACAAAGATATAAGGTAGTGCTACTGCTGAACTTAATTTTCTATAGGTTGGTTATCAAATACCAGTTCAAGTAAGAAAAAGGCAGTTTAATAAAGGTTACAAAATTTCTGAAGATATACTGACATTGCTTTCTCTCCCCACCCCCCATGCTCCTATTACTACTACAAACAAAATAGATCTGTACTGTATTCTCAGTTTGATTTCAGAGACAACTTACAGAATTATTGATGTTTAAAACTTCACTGAAACCACAAAAAATAGTTGGAAACTGCCACTCTGGTTATCTCTCACTGAATGTTACATCATCTTTCCCACCTCCCAGATTCTCTACATCTCCTAATAGCAGATGTGGGAATCTCAGTTGCTTCAGAGTACATCAGTGGTCCCCAACCTTTTTGGCACCAGGGACCAGTCGTGGAAGACAATTTTTCCACGGACTGGGGGGGCGGGGTTTGCAGGCAGGAGCCAATCACGCACACCAGGGGCGGGGTAATCGCACGCACTGGGGGCGGGGTTTGCAGGCGGGAGCCCCGCAGCCCACTTCCTAACAGGCCATGGCCCACAGGTTGGGGACCCCTGGAGTACATGATTATATACATACAGTAGACTATATGTGCATACAGTTAAATTTATATAAAGTTGTCATCAACTCTGATTAAACTAATAGAAGGTCAAACTGATTTTTCATTGTCTTCTGTTTGCCCACAGTGAAGTGGGCTAACTACTTCTTTTGCCTTTCCCTTCTCCTTTCTTTCCTTCTTTGCTAATGTTTCCCCATAGTGCTCCTTGAGGTGTAACCTTTAAAAAGTTTGGCACCGAGCTGGACGATCTCACCAAAAGAAGCATTACCACCAATCGAGATTCCCTTCCCCATGGTAAAGGTATAATCACACCCAAGAATTCCTCTCTTTTTTTGTATGATACTCCTGTTATATTCAAGAATAAAATTCCTCCACATTTTATTCTTTAATAGCCTGGAATGTCCACAAATGTCTTCTATGCTTTACAATGAGATCTGTTGAGAGTGTCAACAACTATCACATGGAGCAGTAAGGGGACTCACTAGACCAGAGCTTTCCAAACTGTGTGTCGGGACACGTTAGTGTGTCGGCTGCAGTGTCTGGGTGTGTTGCGGCTGCTGCTGCCTCCGAGCCCTGCCAGGATTCCACGCAGGTCCTAGTGCCTGCCTTGTGCCCTGCTGTAAGAGTGTGTCGCGAAATGATGCATGTCTAAAAAGTGTGTCACCAACATGAAAAGTTTGGAAAGCTCTGCAATGTTAGACAATGTTACTCAGATTCTTGACCAAGTTTTTTTTTTTACCAAGTTCCTTATCAAAGATTCCTAAGGAAATTGCTGTCATGGGATAAGGGGAAAAGTCCTCTTATAGAATGTCTTATACTGTAGTTGTTCTTTAAAGAACAAGAATATAGGACTAAATAAGCAGTTCTCACAACTGGAAGGCAATTAAGAGTAGAATCCGCACAAAATCTGTTTGGATAGCAGTGCTTTTAAACTGGTCCACATGTGATTTAGGATTAGGGATGAGCAGTAAGGTGGCCAAATTTTATCAAAGCATCAAGGTTAATTGAATTATAGGATATTTAGATTTTAAAAAATCACTGTCTGCATAAATCTGGCAGCTGGTCATAAGAGGCAAAAGATGCCATAGAGATGGCTGACAACAGACATCTTATAATAGACAATCAAACAAATGAATAGATGACAGTTATGATAATGACTACTGCTTAGGATGTTTATTTTTTACCTCCTACATCAGAGGCAATATTGTATACATCTTAGGGGGATGCTGAGTGGCAAACTGCTTACCGGCTTCTCAGAAGCTTCTGGCTGATTTCAGTGGGAACAGAGTACTAGATTAAATACAGCTTTCGTCTGATGATACTCTCTGTCAACTGACACTATACTAATATAATTTGGGATGACATGTAGGATTACTTTGCTGGCACCGACACAGCCCTAGTTTGGTTAAATTCAACATGGGACTTCCTTCATCGTCCCCCTAGCTGTTATACCTGCTGTTTCTCTGTCTTCTAAAAACCTACAAAGCTCACTAGACCCTAACAAAATAGGGGTACAATTGCATCAACTAAGAGTCCTTTCCTCTTTCCATAAGTCAACCAGGGCTTTGACAGAATCATAGTTTTGTTCAAAAGGAAAATTCTTCCAAGCCATCAGATATTTATCCAGCTCTATCAATTTCTGAAGACAAATAATCGGGAATCTCAGTGCCTAAGCATTACTTGAACAGCTCTTGGAAAATACATCTCTGCTATACAGCAAATTCCATCAAATTAAGCCTAGAATAATAACATTTAGTTATGTTCCCTACTAAGGGACCATCCGATCACCTTAGTAGCCTGTGCCTGTTTCCCCCATTAAAGTGATCTTTTAAAAAAGTTTATTTGGCTACATTTCCATGATCTTACAGATGCAAAATATTAAAAGTATGTAATTCATGGAATGTTAATTGAGGCAAGAAAAGCTTATTCCTCTTGACCTCTTAATTTATTGAGCTGTGCCATTAAATATTTATAATGCTAATGAGAAGGGGAGAAAAGTCTCATGTACTTTTAATGAAATCTTTTGTGTTTGTTTTAAAGAAAATATATATGAAATATGAGAATAGTGCTTCAAATAAAAGCAAAGGCAAAATAATCTCCTTCTTTCCCTTTTTTTAAAAGTCTCACAAAAGAAAATACAAAGTTAACACAAAAAAACCAAAACACACATTAAATGAAAAATCATGATTAACTTATTAAAGACTATTAAGTATGTAATTAGAAGGAGTCCATTACATTAAGATACCAATTTCTTTAAACTCTAAAATAATACCTACTGAAAGTTTAATTATTTAAACAAGAAAAGAAAAAGGCATGTTATCTTCCCTGACAAAGATTAAAATCAATTTAATTGGTTCTCTACTGCCTTGACATTATTCTCGCTGTGAGTCAAGCAACCAAAAAGAGAAATTAATATTGCAGCTGTTAATCAAGTGATATTTCTGCACTCCATCTTATTAAAGTAAAAAGGGCAGGAAAAATCCCTATTTCTGTTACTTTTGAATAAATTTGACTACATTTATTAAACAAATAATAATAAAACATAAAATATGCTATATTCAGTGTTTTTTGAAACAGAATATTTACATCAAATGGGAAAGGGAAAGTTGTAATGAAGATATTTGCTAACTAAATATCTTCTCCAAAGAATCAGCAGTAATTCCAAACCATTCAAAATTAGTTTAATTAATTCCAAATTAAATACATAATAACCCAGCCATTCAGATACTAAAGGGCATTCTAGAATTGACATTCTCAGAGCTATAAAAATAACTTAGTGTAAAAATAGCATGTCTGTAAATTGCTGTAATATGTTATTGTAGAAAATGATAACCACTTTTAGAGATTAAAAAAATAAACTATTCAAATTACAGAAGGCGTATGAAAGCAAGCAACACTGGAGCAAAGCTGCACAACCTGAGGGTATTATTGGTTGATTTTTTTTAAAAAAAATGTTTTATTCTTCCAGTCCCTTTGTTAAAGCCCAGCAAGTGAGTGAATATTCAGCAGTATCTACACTCAGCAAACTAATGTATCTGATTGTAAGAAAGTGGCATTTTGAAATATTTATGAGTGCTGAAATACAAACTGGTATGGGGCCTCATCATCTCTTATCAGCCCTTGTTAACTTTACAGATGATAAGACGCACCAGAATAACAGAGGTTGTCAAAACTAATAGATCTAAGGGACCCTACGCCAACAGGGTTTCATAAAGAGATTTCCAGGAAATTTTAACTCTTCCCTTCTCATTGTTTGGATTCTCATCGCTTGATCATCAAAACATTGAGATATTTTCTGCTGCCAGTATGTCTTAAAGTTGGTCTAGTGCAAGATTATTTCTTACATATGCAAGATTAAATGTATTATTAACATAAACAAAGCAGGGATAAGTAGGTGGAGGCACCACATCCAACATGCAGTATTCAAGGATCATGTCCATCCTGTTTTCAAGGATCACGCCCATCCAATTAGGCATTTCAGCCATTTTTTCATAGGATGAGGAATGTAGGGAAGAGACTTTGTAAATGATCCCCTCCTAGATGGAAAGGAACAGAGTCCCCTAGGACTTCAGCTGCTCCCTCCCTTGAGCCAGCCAAGGCAGGGACAAGAGGAAGTAGGCCACAAGAGGGGAAAAGCTCCCTTTGAAACCACTATTTTTATATACAACTGTACAAGACAGTATGTCGCCTGTTCAGGTCTTGACCAATTCTTCTGTTTGGCACCTATTTAAAAGCTGCTACATTTGAGTAAACTCTGGGTGACAGTGGAGGACAGGAAGGCCTGGCGTGCTATGGTCCATGAGGTCACGAAGAGTCGGACACAACTAAATGACTGAACAACAACAAACAACTGACGAGGAATTCAGAGAAAATGAAATAGGAGTTACCGTATGAATAATTAGAATTCCTTCCTAACTCTAAGGCTTGGAAATAAGGCTTCACTGATTCTTTAGAACTGTAAAAGGGTCAAGTATGAAACTAGCTTTACTAGCCTGTCATAAAAATATGATAGGACGAATCCCTCCAGAAGAACACAGGGCTTGGTGGGACTCCTTGTTTCACAGGAACAGGTAACACAAGATAAAGCCCTACATGGCATAGGGCTGTTGAAAACATCATACCCATCCACCAAATTGTTTCCTTCATGGTGCAAAATAGAGGAGGGATCACATGGTGTCCTACTTTCCATCTCTGTTCTGCCACCGTTATGTTCATAAATGGTTAAGGCTAAAATAACCAAGGGCCACTTCCTTTGGGACTGCCCTTGCTAACTACCACAGGATTGTTTCCAGGGGCTCGGGAATGTTCTATGTCTTTTGATATAGGTAGATATAGGTAATGTTTATCTCTTACTTGTTCATGTCTTACTTTCCCTGCTTTTTGCTTGCCTTTTGCCCTCTTTTGTCAGTTAAATGTTTTCTATGTTTGTTGTTATTTAATAAATAAACGTCTTTGCAAACAAGCTGCTGCTGAGCTGGTCTCTCTTTGTGCTTTCTGGGCCCATAACCTGTTGGTGTGTATGTTTTCTTGCACACGCAGAGTATCAGAAAGCGGTTAGCATTAAAGACCAATTAATGACGCCAGTCATTTGTAGTAAATTAGTTGCAGTTGTACTAGTTACTCATTCAAACAGATACTATTTACAGTTCTCTTCCAGATCCCTGGAAGTGTTACAATTCTTTCATCACTCACCAGAAAAGATAAGTAGCAGAAGCAAGCAGGAGTAGAAGCAAGCAGGCGTAGAAAACAGAAGCAGTGAGCAGGGCGGGGCAGGCAGGCAGGTTCTTTTATACTCTTCAACCTGGATCATGTGCTGCCTGACCTTTTAAAGTTTGCAGGTGCTTATCTAATAAGGCTTTATTGCTGTGACTTACTCCTCAAAGAATAATACACCAACAGTTTTGCTAGCTGAACTGTGTGGCATGCGTTCTTGCTCTGATATGGATATGGAGATTGACTGGGAGTACAAACTAAACAGGAAATTACCCACTGTAATTTCCCCAAAGCTTGATGGACCGTCCATCCCCCATGATTTCTGCCTGTCCTATGCAGTCAGACAAAAGTGGTGCACTTCAGGTCTTGTCCATGAAACAATGTCATCCATTGTTTGAGTGCAAGCAACTGTCCATTGTTAGATTTCTTGATTTTCAAATAAAAACTTGGTTTAAAAAAAAAAGAAATCAAAAAAGTCAAAAACAAACAATGAATTTTAAAAAAGACCAATTCTAATAAACTAATATAAACAGTAAGGAGATGCCATAGGAAGAGAACTTTAAAGGTCAAACTGTTGTAGCCATTTGGAACTTCTCGAAAAGGAAATAAAGGATAGCTTAGTTGCAAACAGTAGCAATAAGGAAGAAAGCTGGGCAACATCTAAATGAGCCAAGGGGTCTAAAGAAGCGAAGTCTAAAGAAGGTTGCTTATTGGAAATGGAAGGAAGGGCTAACAGCCAAGGAAGTCTACAGAGCTTCAGCTCAGAAATGTAGAAATGAGATCTGGAAGGCAAAGGCAGAAAGAGAGCTGAGGGTAGCAACAGAGCCAAAATCCATCAATAAGGTTTTTTTTTCTCAAATACATCAACAGCAGGAGGAAGACAAAAGAGGCAGCAGGCTCACTGCTTACTCCAAATGGAGAAATTTTAACAGATGACCAAAAGAAAACAGAGGAACATAACTCCTATTTTGCCTCTATCCTTATATCCAAAGGAAACAGTGATTTGAGTAGCATAAACTGGAAATGGACACAATAGGGGAGGCAACTTACAGATCAGTAACAACTTGATAAAGGATCTTCTGGCAAATTTGAATACCTTCTATCTCCAGACCTTTTGAAATACATCCTAGAGTACTGAAGGAATGGCTGAAGAGCTGTTGAGACCTTGGTCAATCATCTTTGAGATGTTCTATTGAATTGGGGAGGATCTAAGGGTGTGGCTAACATAACATCAGTACCTGGAAATATGTTAGAACAAATAATAAAGCAGACCTTTTGTAAGCATATTGAATTCAACCTTATGATTGCTAAGGGTCAGCTTTGTGTGTGTGTGTGTGTGTGTGCATGCGCACAGACACACATTTGAGTCAGTGTTGACTGCCTGGACTAGCAGTTTTCTTGGCTAGGTTTTTCAGAAGTGGTTTGCCATTGCCTGCTTCCCAGCGCTGAGAGAGAGTGACTGGCCCAAGCTGGCTTCATGCCTAAGGCAGGACTACAACTCACGGTCTCCCAGTTCCTAGCCTGGGTCCTCCAAGGGTCAGTATGGCTTTGTCAAAAAATAGGTCACATGAGACAAATCTCATTTCCTTCTTTTACAAGATAACCAGTTCAGTGGACAACAGTAATGCTGTGATTATAATCTATCTTGATTTCAGCAAAGCTTCTGACAAGATTCTACATGATATTCTAATTGACAAGCTGTTAAAGTGTAGTTTGGATGGCACTATAGTAAAGTGGGCCCACAACTAACTTGCTAATTGCAGTCAAAGAGTCAGCATTAACGGTCTACATGAAGTTGGAGAGAGATCAGCATCCGGTGGGGTCTCATAGGGAACTGTCATGCACCCAGTATTATTAGGGTGACCATACATCCCATTTTGAATGGGACAGTCCCGTTATTTTAGCATTTTTGAACCATACCGTCTTTTTGACAAAAATCTCAGTATTGTCCGGTTTTGGGAGACAGCCTGGAAAATGAAGCCCTCCCGCCTATCAGCGTGCAGCAAAGGAGGGTGGAGAGGCGGGCCGAACAGTGCGAGGCCCGATTGGTCAAGACGCACAAACAGCGCGAAATGCGAATAATAAAAGGGGCAGCGCAGCCAACATGCGCTGCCGGAGACACCCGTCTACACCGGTCTTCTACGTTGCCCTGGAAGCCCGGTTGTTTCGCCATGTGCGAGCCCATCGCCAGAACTAGCACCACAGTCCACCCCATTCCTGCCTCCTTACCTGATCCTGTCGGTGCCGCATGCTCCGAAGCCCTGCAGTGGTGAGTCCTGACCCTGAGCCTTGCCTCCTGACCAAAGATCCGGTCCCTGAATCCCATCCTTGCCTGCCGGGAGTTCCGCTGCCAAGCCTTGCCTCGCTGCCAAGAAGCCGGCGTCCAAACGCCCACTCAGCCTTTCCCCCTGGAATCCGCTGGGCTCTCCGCCGCTTTTGCCCGATTCGTGCGCTCCAGTCTTGCCGCCTCACCTCGCCACTGCTCTTGCAGCCGAGCCGAGCCTCACGGCCCCCAGTCCCTCCGCCCCGGCAGCCAGCCTAGCTTATGGGCGCTCACACACCCTTTCCAAACTTCCAGCCAGGCGGAGAAGTTCCTCTTTCAGCAGCACTGCTGAGCCGAGCTGTCCTGGGTCCCTGGGAGGACTGAGCGAGGCACGGCAGGAAGCCTCCCGGCGTGGCGCTCTGAGCTCCTCCACCCCAGTAGCAGCAGCGGGCCCCAGGATGGGAGGAGAGCGCTCTCACCACCTGTCCACGCCGGGCAGGAGGAGCCGTCCCAGCCAGAGCAAGCCAGGGAATCAGTTGGCCGGGGCACCGCCGAGCTATGCGGTGGGATGCAGCCCCTCCGGGTACGGAGCTGCCTCCGCCTCCTGGAGCTGCTGCTGCTGCTGGTGATGCCAGCCCTTGCTGGAAGTACGCAGGATGGCGGTGGGGCCAGCTACATCCTGTTCTGTCCCTTCGGAACAGGCGTGGGGGAGGCATGTTGGCGTCTGCGGTGCTGGAGCTGGTGCTGGCGGGAGAACCCCTCTGGACAGGCACAGTCTACCATTGGGGCCACGGTGGGCTGGGTGCCCCTTCCCGCCTGAATAGACACAGCTGATGAGATCTGCAGTCCATAACATCTTAGGATATCAAACTCCAGTGTGCCTTAGTTAGACCTTGTCCTATATTTCTAGTCTTAAACTTTGACAATATGGCAAGACTAGAAATATGGGACCAATTGGCAGCAGGGCAAGGTCTGGGTCAAGGTTCCCTTTGACAGTCAATATATATATTTCCAGTCTCACCCTATTGCAATAGGGAACCTTGACCCAGACCTTGTGGGTGATCGCAAGTCTTTTTATATAAACAGTAATCTGTTTAAGCAGGGGTACCCAAACTTTTTGGCACGAGGGACCAGTTTCGTGGAAGACAATTTTTCCATGGACTGGGGGAGCGGGGTTTGCAGGCGGGAGCCAATCGTGCATAACGGGGGGCAGGGTTTGCAGGCGGGAGCCAATCACGCATAATGGGGGCGGGGTTTGCTGGCGGGAGCCAATTGGGTGGACCGGGGGCAGGGTTTGCTGGCGGGAGCCAATCACATGGAAGGGGGCAGGGTTTGCAGGCAGGAGTCAATTGCGTGGACCAGGAGGCGGGGTTTGCAGGTGGGAGCCAATCGCACGGACCAGGGGGCGGAGTTTGCAGGCGGGAGCCAATCGCACGGACCAGGGGGTGGAGTTTGCAGGTGGGAGCCAATCACGCGGATCGGGGGTGGGTTTGCAGGCAGGAACCAATCGCGTGGACCAGGGGGCGGGGTTTGCAGGTGGGAGCCAATCGCATGGACCAGGGGGCAGAGTTTGCAGGTGGGAGCCAATCGCACGGACTAGGGGGCGGAGTTTGCAGGCGGGAGCCAATCACGCGGATTGGGGTGGGTTTACAGGCAGGAGCCAATCACGTGGACCTGGGGGGCGGGGACCCCTGTCCCATTTTTTCCATCCCAATGTCCCGTTTTTGTCTCAAGGAAATATGGTCAGCCTAGGTAAAGGTAAAGGTTCCCCCCGCACATTTGTGCAGTCGTGTCCGACTCTAGGGGGTGGTGCTCATCTCCGTTTCTTAGCCGAAGAGCCAGCGTTGTCCAAAGACGCTTCCATGGTCATGTGGCCACATGACGCGCGCGGAACGCTGTTACCTACCCACCGAAGTGGTACCTATTAATCTACTTGCATTTGCATGCTTTCGAATTGCTAGGTTGGCAAGAGCTGGGGCTAGTGCGGGAGCTCACTCCGCACGCAGGGCTAGGGATTCGAACCTCCGAACTTGCGATCTTCCGATCGACAAGCATGCATCTTACCCGCTGAGCCACTACGCCCCTACCAGGTCAGCCTAAGTATTATTCAATATTTTATTAATGACCTGGACCACAGGATTGATGGGCTGCTTATCAAATTTGTGGATGATATAAAATTGGGTATTATTATTATTATTATTATTATTATTATTATTATTATTTCGATTTAAGTGCCACCCAACTCCCAATGACTCTGGGTAGTTACAAACAAAAACATTAAAAACAAGACTAAAATATAACAATGGATAAAAAAGAAGAGTAAAGATGGTAAGGATGACGCGAGAAAAAAATGGATGAGAACAAAAAGAAACAAACCCACATATTCAAAAGGGGGCTTTCCTTGCCAAAGACCTGGATGAAGGGCCAGGTCTTCAAAGTTCTGTCTAATACCCAGGATGACAGCATGAGATTACAACTTAATCTGAACATATTAGAAGTCTGACCTGAGAGGAACAAGATGCCCTTTAACCTCCATCTCTGGAGGTTTTTAAGAAGAGTCTGGACAACCGCCTCTCAAGGATGGTTTACTTGATTTTCCTGCACATTATTATTATTATTATTATTATTATTATTATTATTAATTTAATTTTTATCCCGCCTTTATTATTTTTATAAATAACTCAAGGCGGGGAACATACCTAATGCTCCTTCCTCCTCCTATTTTCCCCACAACAACAACCCTGTGAGGTGAGTTGGGCTGAGAGAGAGTGACTGGCCCAGGGTCACCCAGCCGGCTTTCATGCCTAAGGCAGGTCTAGAACTCACAACCTCCTGGTTTCTAGCCCCTTGCCTTAACCACTAGACCAAACTGGCTCTCCATTGCAGAGGAGGGTTGCAGAGGGTTAGACTAGATGATCCTTCAAACTCCACAACTCTATGATTATGTGTGTTTACTTCCACTTCAGGTTCACATCACTTGATTAGCTTAGCTGTTCTTTTTCCCCAGAGGAAATCTAGGAAGCGTAGTTTGCTGCGAGTTCTCAAAATGCTCTGTAATAGATCACTCACCCTGTCTGGGAGGAAGGAAGGAATAGTAGAAAAATGTTAAGTCTGTACTATTCATACATTCTGATAAGTCCCATACATTTTATGAAGTATGCATTAATTCTTCATAAAGTCAGAGCAGTCAGCCAATCCTTCTATTTTGGGCAGTGTGACAGACAACACACTGGTCCAATGGGATAGTCCCTTTTATTCATTGATATTATTTCTCTGGAGTTTTAACTGAAAGTGTAGGCTGGGGTTCAGCACTCTGTTCCCTTGAATTCCTTTTTAACTCAGTTAAGTAGTCTTAATTATATGACTTACTCCTTTTAACTCTGAAAGTGCTGGAAAAACAGCAATCCATCATATATTTGTGGTTCTAGGTTTACCTTGCAAAGCCACATATTGTATTTCAATAACTCAAGTAACTATAGAATCGTTGTGATGATCAGCTACTAATACTGCTCATTTGTTCCACTCAAGGGCTAATCTCTGGTTGGTGCACTTCTTTGTGTTTCTCATTGGAAAGAGCTTCATCAGTGACCTGTGTCAGAGAGGCACACTACAACAACTCAATTCTCAGTTCAAGTCACTGTACCCTTAAAGTTTTCTACCTTTCTCCAATCATTTCTCCTTTCCAATTCAATCCCCCTCCTTTATCACTGGCTACAGTGTACTGATGATTACAGACCTAGTTTCTAATCTATAACTTTTCCTGACTTTGCTCTGCTTCCAAGTTAGCCTGGAGTCTAACAGTGTCAAAAAAATGAAATTATACCCTCTCCTCATTTAGTGACCACAATTTGTTCCAACGAAATGGTCACTAAGCGAAATGGTCACTAAGCAAACCACATGACTGAGGGAGAGAGAGACGCTGCAAAGATCGCTAGTTGCTTCCGATTCATTTAGATAAAGTTCTCTCGTACAGCTACACAAGCGTTACTCTAGCTCCAGCATGCATTGTTGTCAGGCACAGAAATTTGGTCGTAAGTGCACACACTGGTCGGAAAATGATTTTTTTTACTACCGTTTACTACCGTTTATTACCATCATATTTATGAACAGTCCCTAACTGAAGTAGTTGCTAAACGAGGACTGGTTGTACTTCTGATATCCCATGATACAACCAAACTAAGTAGACCAGGGGTAGGGAACCTTTTTTATGCCAAGGGCCATTTTGATATTTATAACATCACTCGAGGGCCGGGGGTGGGGTTTGCGGGTGGGAGCCAATTGTGCGGAAGGGGGCGGGATTTGCGGGCGGGAGCCAATTGCACAGAAGGGGGCGGGGTTTGTGGGCAGGAGCCAATCGCACGGACTGGGGGCCGCCACACCTGCCACACCTCCTGCCGCAGCGCCTGTCACCGCTACACCTGCTGCAGCGCCCACCACCACCACGCCCGCCACAGTGCCTGCCACTGCCATGCTCACCATGCCTGCCGCCGCATCTACCCCCTCCACATTTGCCGCTGCGCCCACCGCCACGCCCGCCACACCCACCCCTGCTTCCACAGGCCAGACCAATTGCTTTCGTGGGCTTTATATGGCCCCCGGGCCTGACGTTGCCCACCCCTGAAATAGACTATGTAGTCTGAGACCTAGGAAGGCAGTGCAAGAAAAATGATTAAGACAAAATCAGCAACATAATGTTCCGACTGAAAATTTTTCGTGTTCATTTATAAATCCATACCGTTTGATTTCTGTATCGACCTTCACTTCTTTTTTTAAAAAGAATGCTTGAAAATAAGTATTTAAGTACATATTTTCTAAACACATTTCTTCTCCAGGTACAGATTTTCACATGTATTTTATCTGACCGTTTGCATGTTGATACCACTCTTTTTTAAACTGAAAAGCTCATCACAAAACTTGTAATGTCAAAACCCAAAAGATAAATATATTTCACCAAAACAAGTAGTTCTATCAAAATAAAGAAAGTTAAGATCTACATTAGAAAGCAACCCAGATCTACAGTCCAAATCAAATGGAGTAACTCTCCTTCAGATCTGCACATGCCTGTAGAGCACTGTTTCTCAACCTCAGCAACTTTAAGATGTGTGGATCTCAACTCCCAGAATTCCCCAGCCTGGCAAAACAGCAAAACAGGCTGGACTGACAGGTTAGAACACATTGCCTGGCAAATAACATAATTAAAGGAAGCAAACCTTTTTATTTGGGTAAGCCTCACCTGCGAATTTCCCCATCTTTGTTTTCCCCTCGTTTTATTTCTTCTTGCATGAGACACATTAATGCATCTGACATTATATGCATCTGAATATAATAACGCATTAGTATATTGCTCCACCAGCACCTCACTAGTTATATAGTTATAGTTCATATTGCAGTTTAATATTTTCCCTTCTTCAGTTAACTGTCTGGAATGTTTTTTTCAATGGGAAGTCAGAAAGCAAAGCCAATAAACACTTAAGTAGATAAATATTATCTAACTAGAATACCAAATTAGTAAAACTTATTTGAATAATAAGCAGAAAGAATAACAAAACAATATTTTCGTCCCATGCTGTATAATAAACACAGAAACTAGACTTTTTACATCAATATTTACCAGCTTTCAATTTTCCAAAAACAACAAAATCTAAACAAACACTCCACTAGTATGGATTGAACTGAATTTCTACCTCAGAATGTTCTCAAGATCATTAAAAACATGTTCATTTGTGCAGACACTAATAGCAGATTTTCAGTTCTGAGGTACTGTGTGCCACTAGCAATCAAAAACTAAAATGAAATTCAATAAATGTAATCTAATTTGATACAAGAAGATGTAAAAATTGCCTTGCCAAGCTCTATCCACTGCACAGGCATTTAAATCTTCTTACGTCTGATTATTTCACTGTTTGGACATATTTGTAACTAGCTATAAAGAAAAACATTATGCTTGCTGGTACTAATTTCCAATATGCAGCAGATGTTTTCTAGTGAAAAAGTAGGTTTCAAAAACAGATCCTCTGCAGAAAAGGCCAACAGTGGTAAGGCCAAAGAGAAAGCACCTGGTATTCAAAACAGAAAAGTTCATGTCCCTATATCAGCAGAGAGAATTTAGAACTAATAATAATGGCATATAACTGAGTTGCTAATGCATTTTCAGTACAAAAAGGAGCCATAAATCTACAGTATGTCCAGTCTGGTCTCTTTATTTTTGTCTTAAGAAAAAAAGAAGCAGCAAAGGGCAGGAAACATAAAATCTAGCATGATTTTTGTACTGTCAACCTTTCCAAGGAATTTATTCTAATAGCATTAAGCATCTTGATAATTGAATAAATAAATATTTATTCAATTATCTTTCGTTTCATGTATTTATTTCTTCTTGATGTGCAATTGTTGTTTATTTGTTCAGTCACTTCCGACTCTTCGTGACTTCATGGACCAGCCCACGCCAGAGCTTTCTGTCGGCCGTCGCCATCCCCAGCTCCCCCATGGTCGAGTCCGTCACCTCCAGAATACCATCCATCCATCTTGCCCTTGGTCGGCCCCTCTTCCTTTCGCCTTCCGCTTTCCCTAGCATCAGCTTCTTCTCCAGGGTATCCTGTCTTCTCATTATGTGGCCAAAGTACTTCAGTTTTGCTTTTAATATGTTTAATGATTTAATGATTTAATTTAATGATTTAATTTAATGATTTAATTTAATGATTTAATGATGTGCAATAGTTTGCAATAAAAATGGAATCCTGTAATTTCTATTTCTAAAAAGGAATAATCACGTCAAAATACCTCAAAAAGAGATAAGGATGCCATCCCCTGCCCCACTCCCCCAAGTAGATGAAGTCAATGCCAGCTTTCACTAGAAAAAAAATTATTCATTATTGGTCGTTATAGGAGGTGAATAACTTGGTTCCCAATATGTTGTTTGATTCTTCTTACATGCTATTTTGTTGATAGGCAGTGAGCCAATTTCTACATCATAGCTTTCCATACTGTGTGTCGCGACACTTTAGTGTGTTGCAACACACAGTTTAGTGTGTTGCGAAGTTGCAGCACGGGCGGCAGCGCAGGGGCACGCGCAGCGGTGGCAGTGTGCACAGTGGCGGCAGCGGCGCACCATCAGCGCTTCTGCATTTTACTGAGGCCGCCGCCGCGCATGCCGCCGTGCGCCCCCTGTGCCGCCGCTGCCGCTGTTGGTGTGTCGCCAACGGCGGCACTTTGGAAAGCACTGTTCTACATGATCTCCAAATATCTTTTAAAAATAATATGCATTATTTATGCCAGTTTTATTTATTATTAGGGTGTCTGACTGGGGAGATCCAACCATGAATCTTAATGGATGACTTTGGGCCAGTTGCTGTCTCTCAATCCAGCCTATCTCACAAGGTTACAATAATGAGGATAAGAATGACGAGTGAACCCATATACTGTATGTTGCCATGAGCTACACAAAGACAAGCAAGATATAACTGAGATAAACTAAATAATATATTCCAGATATTTGTTGAAATCCTTGATATACCTAGTACAACTTGAGGACAAAAGAAATGTACACAGCAGATCTAGGCATTGCAATATCCAATTCTTACAGCGGACAATCCACTGCACAGAAAAGGCAAACTGAGATACTAATTTTAACATCATGTGGGCAATGGTTGAAGTGTGGTCTGACCCATATAATATGAAGGAAAACCATTGCACACAGAAGACCTACTGAAGTACTGAAGTCAATGTAATGGTCATGAATGGAAAGCAAAGTTTGGGGGTTGGGAAGGATATAACTGATCCTTAAAACAATATAAAAGCAGTACTTTGTTTGTTCTATGGCAAACTATTGTACAAATAAAAAGGGAGAAAGGAAAACTTAGGATCCCAGGCTGCTATTATACATGAAGATAACAAGGGGACCAAAACAAAATAATTAACACAGTTCCATGCTAGCTACTGTAATAGATTCCTCTGCCCTTTGGTACTCAATGCTGATTTGCTATGCTAGCACTCCCATATACTTCTCCCCTCACTCAACCAACCAAGGTCTATAAGACAGAGTAAGGGAAGATTGGATTAATGTGTGGCTCAATGTGTCCACCATGTTTCTTCTTCCTCTCTTTCTTTCCCATGTTTTGATCCCAGTTTGCCTACAACAGTGCAAGAAATACAGGGGGGGGGGAAGAGTGTATTTTTCTTGTAAGTGCCATTCCTAGCTTAAAGCAAGTGAACAAAGCTATATTTACAAGCAGACAAACCAGGGTGGTTTGCCTGTCTTGAAGAAAGAAAGGAACCAGTGCAGAGCACATAGGCAGAACACTGGAGATTAAGCGTGCACAAGTTAATAATACAACTGAGCAAACAGATTTTATATTTTAATGGAGCTAAATGGAACCAGGAACACCATTAAAACAGCCTGCTGTTTCAGAAGTGATGTGTGAATCTAGGGAGTGTGACGAGGTCCAGGTCAGTAAAGATGAGAAATTGGGGGTTAAAGGCAGGCTGGTTCTCCTCCACCTGTTCAAAATGATGGTCTACTCGCACTCAATCTCTTGCCGCACATACAGATTTAGTACGGATATTTCATATTCCTTTTGTGTGTCGCTCCTTTTGTGCCTTCAAGACTAAGTTCAGACTTCAGCAGCTAATGCAGCACTTTTAAAGTACCTACAGTATGTGCTTCCCAGAAGCTTCATATAAGCATATTCATCATTCAATTATTTCTGCATCAAATACTGATTTGCGTGTGGGAAACAGCCAATCATACTTCAAAAAATCATAGAAACTGATTTCACATCACCATAAATTATACTTCAGTGGAGGCCATTCACACACAGCTTGTCAGTAGATAAGATACTTAAAGTTTTGCCTTTAGCAAAGAAAGTTGGATAGTTAATTCATGTTTGCTAGTTAGCCCTTCATGGTACAATCAATAAACAATGAAAATTTATATGTAAAGTGAACCTCAGCTGCTTCTGTTAGCAAACACCTAATGATATTTACCAGTATCCATTCAGATCAAATTCCATTCACTACAAAATATTTTCAACAAATAGTGAGTGGGTTGGGTTTTTTTTGTTATTTCATCTGGGGGTTTGAAGGACCAAAGCCAACTTTGTTTTCCCACAATGCCTCAGGTAGAGTATTGCTTGTAGCAATTGCCTTTTTTTTAATGTGGAAGCCACTACACAAGAGCCAAACAAAAGTTTGAAACTAACAAGCAAATAAGAAATGACTGTGAATACTGAAAAAAAAGTGTTTTGTTAAGGAACACTGAACAATATGAAAAACAATTGGATTAACTAATGGAATAAGAGAAACCCTTCATGCACATCTCAAATGATACCCTGAGGATGGTCACTCATGTTATCTCACAATTGTGTTATTGCACTTTACTCTACATGGGGATGTTCTTGAAGTTCACCCAGAAACTGCATCTGGTCCAAAACACAGCAGCCCTCATGCTTGCTGGGTCTTGGTACTACCCCATTAACCACTTCATCAGTCACTGCTGACTTTCCAAGTGCAATTCAAGGTGCTGCTTGATACCTATAAAGCCTTATATAGCTCAGGAACTGGGTATCTAAGAGATTTCCCAGATAGATTCTGGCCCCAAGCTGGGTGCCCAGGGAGCCCCTGCTGTAAGACTCCTCCTCTGGCCAACAGCTTTCCACTTGAAGCAAAGGTAGCATCCACTGTCATCATCTTCAGAAGCTTCTAAACCTTGACCTCTCTAGAAGTCTTTGAGGACTGATCAGTGTGGAGTCACTGGGGCCAGAATTGTTTCCAGTTAATGTCTATTGTATTCTATTATATATTTAATTGCTTGTTTTATTGTCTGAATGTTTTATATTTATTTTATTTTTATTTATTTATTGTGATATTTATACCCCGCCTATCCCCTCCCTAATGGAGGACTCTAGGCGGCTTACATCCATATATATACATCAATTATACAATTCTCAATTATACACTTCACCATTTAACCGCGCATGAGGGGAGGGGGTAAGGGAACCGACTCTTCTAAGGCTCCGGACTACAATTCCCAGGATGCCTTGAGCCGGCTGCTGACGTCCTGTAGATGTTGCATCTGGGTCCATCGTCACCGCCGCCATTCGATCTTCCCTCCGATCCTCTCCTCCGGTGGCACCGACTTCCCGACAGGACGCCAGCAAATTAGCCCACTTAAGGTGGTACCCATTTATCTACTTGCAAAGCTTTCGAAATGTTGGGTTGACAGGAGCTGGGACTAGCAACGAGAGCTCACCTCGTTGCACGGGGTTCGAACTGCCGACCTTCTGATTGGCAGCCTACAGCTCAGCAGTTTAACCTGCTGAGCCACCAATATATTGCCTTGTGGACTGAGCTGGTAAATAAATCCTATGTAATTTTTTGGGAACAATAGAGAAATGATTTGCCATTCCCTCCTCCAACTTTTTTCTAATTCTCAATCTAGTCTTCAGCTCTGAGATTTCCTGGTAATCTCCCATCCAGGTACTACCCAGGTCTAACTCAGCTTATCTTTTTTGAAGCTGCCAAAATCTGCTAGGTGCATGTTACACTTTCTTTAATTCAGGGGTCCCTAAACTCTTCTGTTTATTGACCGCTTCATGACGTTTCAGATTGTTCATTGACCCGCAAACATTTATTATATGAAAATATTTTAATGAATACTACTTTAATAGTACTATGAATAATACTAATAATAATAACAACAATAAAAACATTGACCCCTTGGATAGTCCCATCAACCCTTGGGGGTCAATATTGACCACTTTGGAGAACCCTACTTTAATTAGATGCTATCAAAGATACATAATAGCAAATATATGTAGAACAAAAGTCATATATTTCTGTGTAATGCCTGGCTTGATCTTTGCTAATACCGGCAGCTATTTACTGACTGTTACATTGGGAAAAAGAATTGGGCAGTGATGAAACCCCTACAAGAAGGACTTCTACCATCCCAAACTGATGGGGCCATCAGCACTGCTGTGTCTACTGGAAGGGAGAAAAACAGGCACTCAGAGTACCGCACCTGTAACATATATTGTAAGTGAAAATGGGTGATTCAGATTTAGGGCTGTTAAGCAAGGTAAGTCATGGCCATCGCTCTTCCTATGTATATTGCCAAAGCAATAATCGTGAAGAGAGTTAGACAAAAGAAAGTAAAGTTTGAGCTCTGTAGCTTGCCAGAATCCTTCTGAAGCCCGGATGCCAAGCTGCCCAGAAAAATGCAGCACCCTTTGAACCTGGCCACACCCACCCATGCCTGGAAAACCTATTAGCTGGATAACTGCAACACATTTCTGGGGGACTGCCCTTGAAAACGGTTGGAAAGCTTTGATTGATGCAGGCCTGGACACCAGGATGTTGATGGATAGAGTGTGTTCAAACCACATCTCACTGGTTTTAAAGGATTTGCACCGTTTTCCAGTTTGTTTCCAAGCCCAGTTCAAAAGGCTGGTTCTTAGCTTCAAAGCTCAGCTGAAGCGGATATCAATTAGAAAAGGCAAATAGTTCTGGCAATCTCTTTTGGAAAACCTTCCAAAGGCAGGTGGTCTGTCTCATGCCAGCATTCTCCCCTTTCAGGTGCAAAATTTTTCTGATTCAGGCAGACTTTGAAAAGGTGATATACCAGTAAGCTTTTATCTTTTATTTATATTGTACTGGTGTAGACTTTTCTTGGGGCATGTATTTTTTTTTTACCTGCTGTGGTATCTCTAAAAAGGGGTATCAAATATATGAATATTTTTAAATAAATCAAGAATCAGTTGATCTTGGCAGCAAAGAATATCAGTAGTTCGTGGTTTTCTTTTTAAACTAGCACACAGTGTTTTATCTGTCACTTCCACTGACTTTCATTACAAGTTCTACTCCTGTAAATAAGGACAACATTTGACTTCCTGAGTGACATGATGTTTAGAACCAATCAATGTGTCTTACACCTGAACTATTTCCCCATCATTAGCAACACCAAGGCTCATTTGCAATTTTTACCCAGATTGAGTTCACCAGAGAAGACAGAAGGCCCAGCGTGACAGACACTGCCTGCAGTTCTGAACCTGCTTATTTGTAACAGGTTTACCTTGAGTAAACAATTTCTGAATCAAAGTTGATCTCGTAATATAAAATGATAAAACCTGTCCTTTGACAACATTGTTCCAATGATCCTATTAAAATCTGCCACGTCTGGGTTGAAGGTAGGGAGTTTGGAAGCTCATGCCTAGTCCCCATTTTCTTACACAGAAAGTGGTGAGGATGTGATGAAAAAACCAAAAATTTAGATGCCATTACTTGGAATCAGTACCGCCCAATCTTATATTCTTGGGAAAGATATTGGGGAATGAGGTATCAGTGTCAATTCCAGATAGCGTTGGATGGAGATCATTTAGATCATCTCCTTTCAGCTTTAGATCTAGACTGGAATGGAAACGATCTTGGCTACTCCAGGGAACTCAGTCACCAAGGGGAAACTTCTTCTGGACCTCTTGGTGAATTTTGATATTATCCAAACATGGTGCATCCTACATGACCTCCTGTTGTTTCAATCCAGGTGAACAAATCAATATCAGAAAGAGAATGTGTTTGTTGGGAGGGGACACTTTATCACGTGGATAATAGGCTTTAGTATGTCATAAGACGTATATCTTCTAACTTTTTTTAAAGTTGCCTTTAAATCTTTAAATCTGCCTTCAATCATATCAACCTTCCAGCATAAAAATCTCTACTTTCGTGCAACTACTGTGGGGGTAGAAGGGTAGTTCATTCTCAGTAGTAGTTGACCATCATTACAGCCTTGAACTGTGTCTGCAAGATTTGTTTATCTTGGCCTTTAATTGGATTGAGAGTCTACTGTAGTCTTTGTCTCACTCGCTGGATCGTCACCTTGTTGTGGTGAGTGGGCTTGTGTGTTCCCAATGAACCCTGTGAGCAAAGCCGTCGGGAGTCATGTACTCCTGGCAGGGTCACCCATGGCGGTAAGGTCCAGGGGGAGGAACCAGACAAAGAACGATCCAAGAAAGTCCTCAACGGCAGAACAGGCGGAAGATAACAAGGTGTATTGTTACAACGGCTGCGAAGGCGGATGAAGGCTGCAGCAGACAAAAGGTCACCAATCGTCATGGTATCCATGCCATTGGATTAGAGCCTTTTTCTGTGAAGGTTGTGTGCTGATCGTTGTGCACCGATCTCCACACATAAAACAAATTCACGCACAGGCGTCTTCCAACCACACCAAACCCAAAACAACCAAAAGTCCCATGGCGATTGACGAATGGCAACGGGGGCAGGACTGTGAAATCCGGAAGCTCCTAGTCATGGATCAGCACATGGGCGGTGGATACGGATTCAGTCGCCCTGACTCAAGGATCGAGGCAGTTGAGTAGTTCGGCAGCTGTATCCACGACTGAGCAGCCCTATTTAGGATCCACTCTGCTCACCCCATATGGGGAGGGGGCTAGAAAAGGTGCCCTAAACATAGTCTGCCTCATTTTCTCCCTGACTGGATTACCGCGACCAGTGGGGTCACCATCTAGCGGTCGTAAAAAACACATGAATTTTGGAACATGGAATATACGGACACTGCAAGACAATATGGATAGTGAACGACCTGAACGTAGGACTGCCATTATTGCAAGGGAGCTGAGACGTTTTAATATTGATATAGCAGCACTCCAAGAAACTCGAAGAGCAGGAGAAGGACAGTTGAAGGAAGAAAAAGGAGGTTATACCTTCTTTTGGAAAGGACTGCCTGAACAAGAACGACGAATACATGGGGTAGGCTTTGCTATCAAAAACGACATTGTGAAGCTCTTGTCAGAAGTTCCCACTGGGATTAACGAACGACTCTCAACTCTGCGAATAAAACTCGCCAAAAACCAACAGGCAACTATCCTAAGTGCTTACGCACCAACACTAGATGCAGATGAGGATATCAAGGAAAAATTTTATACCCAGCTGGACACCATCTTATCAGAGATACCAAAGGAGGATAAAATTATCCTCCTGGGCGATTTCAATGCAAGAGTTGGGCGTGATTTTGATTTGTGGCCAGGGATCATTGGGAAAGAAGGAGTTGACAACAGCAACACGAATGGAATCTTACTTCTGACTAAATGTGCAGAGCATAACCTTGTCATTACTAACACACTCTTTCGCCAGAAAAATAAATTTAAAACATCATGGAAGCACCCACGGTCGAAGCACTGGCATCTTTTAGATTATGTAATTGTCCGTGCTAGAGATCGCCGTGATGTACTTCTCACCAGAGCCATGACGAGCGCCGATGACTGCTGGACAGACCATCGATTAATTCGATCCACGATGGCCATAAAGATTGTCCCTCATCGTAGGCTCCAAGGAAGAAAACCAAGGCGTAAAATGAATACACTGGCCCTTCAAGATCCTATTAAACGAGCTTGCTTTCAATCAACTCTCAAGGAACATCTGCCTATGGAACTTCCTGAAAATGTTGAGGAACACTGGATTAAATTGAAGACTTCTATCATTTCAGCCTGTGAACAAACTATCGGATACCAGACTAAGAGACATCAGGACTGGTTTGATGAGAACGATAGTGAGATTGAACATATTATTGACAAGAAAAGGAAAGCCTTCCAGATATGGCAAAAAGATATTAACTGTGCCGTTAAGAAAAAAATCTACGCCAGTGCAAAGGCAGAAGTCCAAAGAAGAACTAGAGAACTTAAGAACATATGGTGGATAAAAAAAGCCCAAGAAACCCAACATTTTGCAGATGCTCATGATGCACGGGGCTTTTTTAATGCCATAAAGGCCATCTATGGACCAACAAACCATGGTACAAATCCCTTACGCTCAGTAGATGGTGCTAAACTTCTAAAGGACAAAGAGTCTATTGCACTGCGCTGGAAAGAGCATTACTGCAATCTCCTTAATCGTCACTCTACTGTGGCTGACGAAGTCTTCTTGCAAATCCCGCAAAAACAAATAAGAAATGAGCTTGCAGTACCCCCTAGTTTGGAGGAAGTCAGTAAAGCCACTAAACAAATGAAAAATAACAAAGCTAGTGGACCTGATGGGATTCCTGCTGAAGTCTTTAAAGAAGGCGGGCCTGAACTTACACAACAACTTCATAAGCTCATCGAAAAAATCTGGATGAGGGAGGAGATTCCAGCAGACTTTAGGGATGCCATAATTATCACTCTCTTTAAAAAGGGTGATAGAACAGACTGTGGAAACTACCGAGGCATCTCCCTTCTAGCCACAGCAGGCAAAATCCTGGCAAAGATCATCGCAAACCGTCTCCTATCTGTATCAGAAGACATCCTCCCTGAAACGCAAAATGGCTTCCGCCCTTCCAGAGGAACAGTGGATATGATCTTCACTGCACGACAGCTTCAAGAAAAATGCAAGGAGCAAAACCGCCCTCTGTACATGGCGTTTATTGATCTGACTAAAGCTTTTGATACTGTAAATCGTACTGCTCTCTGGACCATCCTTCTGAAAATCGGATGCCCTGATAAATTTGTGAACATCTTGCGGTTACTCCATGACGACATGATGGCAACAATCCTGAATAACAATGGCTCTCAAAGCGATCCATTTAAAGTGGAATCCGGCGTTAAACAGGGATGTGTTATTGCTCCAACCTTATTCGCTATCTTCATCGCTATGATTATGCACCTTGTTGAAGAGAAACTTCCTACAGGTGTAGAAATTATATATCGAACAGATGGAAAGCTTTTTAATCTTAGTAGGCTGAAAGCAAAAAATAAGGTAACTGCAACTTCTGTTATAGAACTTCAATATGCTGATGATAACGTAGTCTGTGCACACTCCGAGGAAGATCTTCAAACTATCCTAAACATCTTTGCAGAAGCATATGAAAAACTCGGCCTCTCGATTAACATTAAAAAAACCAAAGTGCTTTACCAGCAAGTTCGAACCAATCCCTCTGCAGCGCCATCAATCCAGCTTAAAGGTGTGTCACTAGAAAATGTCGACCACTTTTCTTATCTCGGCAGCCATCTATCAACAAAAGCCGACATCGACGCTGAAATTCAGCATCGCCTGAGCTCTGCGAGTGTAGCTTTCTCCCGAATGAAGCGTAGAGTGTTTGAGGATCGGGACATTCGCAGGGAGACCAAAATGCTTGTTTACAAAGCCATTGTACTACCAACCCTTCTGTACGCCTGTGAAACATGGACCCTCTACAAACGCCACCTCCAACTTCTTGAAAGATTCCATCAACGCTGCCTCCGAAAAATTCTGCAAATTACTTGGGAAGATAGGCGGACTAATGTTAGCGTATTAGAAGAAGCGAAAACCACCAGCATTGAAACAATGATCATCCAACATCAACTTCGCTGGACCGGTCATGTTGTACGAATGCCTGACCATCGTCTTCCAAAGCAGCTACTTTACTCCCAACTTAAGAATGGAAAACGGAATATTGGTGGACAGCAAAAGAGATTCAAAGATACTCTCAAAGCTAATTTAAAAAAATGTAATATCAGCATTGAGAACTGGGAAGCCCTAACCCATGAGCGTTTCAATTGGAGGACAGCCTTTATTAATGGCGCTATGGACTTTGAAGAAGCACGAGTACAGGGCGAAAAGGAGAAGAGAGCTAAAAGGAAGGCACGTCAGGCAAACCCTCATCATGACCGTCTCCCACCCGGAAACCTATGCCCTCATTGTGGGAGGTTGTGCGGATCCAGAATTGGCCTTTATAGCCACTTACGGACTCACCGTTAAAATTTTACCTTTGGAAGACAATCTTACTCGGCTACGAGTGATCGCCAATGAATGAATGTAGTCTTTGTGTATATAACACCGTCTTAATCTATTTCATTATTGTATTGTTTGTATTTTTTTATTATATTGTAGGGTTTTGTTTTGAATACTCTCTTGGGACGTTTCCCTTCTAAAATATATTAATAATAAATAAGGCACAAATCAGCATCCTTCGGGTAAAACAGAATGCATGCAACTAGTCCATATTAAGCATGTGAATTTTTAAAATGCTACTAATCTGGGACTTCACACATTATTAGGGAATAAGCTTTTAAGAAGTCGAATCCACTTCAGCAGGTAGCAGCATTTTGTGGACTCTATCCTATAATAAACTTGTTAATCCTTGAGATGTCACAGGATTTCACTTTTGCTCTGACAGATTAATACAGCTACTCCTCTAGAAATGATCTCATTGGCAAAGTTAAGCATACTTACCTCTCTCCCATTTAATTCCCTGACTTAAATCCCTGAAAAACCAAGAAAGGATCCAACTCATGTAAACAACTTTATCACTTTTGGAGAGAAAACGAAAGTATTCACCAAATCAGTGTGCTTTTTTTAATGTTAAGAGGAATCAGAATGAAAGAACTATATTTTTAATATAATCTTGTACAGACTTTCTTTCTTTTTTCCTTGTTGCAATCCCAAACACATAGGCACAGGTTGGGGAGGACAAGTGGAATAAAAAAAAAATCCCATAACCAAAATTAAAACGTAATAATGTGCAGAGAAAATCCATTGAGAGTTTTCAAATCACATTTTGCCCTTACTGAATGGCTTCGCTTTCAGCAGCTGCTGTATGACACAAAGCTGTCACTACCGTGAATACGTAAGTAAATAGTGCTATAATGCAGCTGCCCATAGTAACAGTATTGAGTTAAGGCCTGGATTAGTAACCAGTGGCTAAACCAGAAATGCAATCTGACTGCATAAAAATGCATTTTATGTCACCGAATATTCCACCCTGCAAGCTAGAAAAAAGCATATGTGCCAACTGTGATCACAACCTTTATTTTCTCTCCTCCCGAGCATATGAGAAGATATAATTCTCTGGTTTGCTATTCGCATGAGCTTCCCTTCTTTCTAAGTATAATATCCTTTGAAAATAATACGCACAGAGCTATTTACTGCTATCAAACATGTCTAATGGGGTTCTCTTCAGAACAATTGTCTTTGTGCGTATTTCAAACAGAAAGCTGGTTCTCAGAAATCCAGCCCTCCTTAACTCTCTACATTTCTTCTTCTTGGCTGTGAACAAAAGTTAAACAAGCCAGAGAGAAGAATACTACTTTGGGGGACCATCACCTATAGAAAATGGGTTTAGCATTCTACTTTTACAAGCCCCCCACACACACACACATCCTTGTCTTCCAGATCTACTGGCAGCCATTCAGCCTTGATGCAACAGAAGAGGATGCAGCAAGCATTGACATCACTTGGAGGTTGACTGGGGAACCACAGCCACCTATGGATTTGTGTACATTGGTGTCTGTAGTTTCGATATACAAGGTAAGGTATTATTGATTCCTCTTAGTTTCATATCCATAGTGCCTAGAGTCCACTATGATTAAGGCAGTGGATAAATTGCACAATGAACTAAAGTAAAGAAAAAAAGCTGGGACCAATTGCTATTTGGCCCCTTCCCCCACAGGACTGTAATCTATCAGACACCATCCTCCTGGGCTACAGCAGGGAGAACAACGAGACAGGGAGGTCTGACTCCATGTGACCGTTGGCTTCTCTCTCAGATATAACTCTTCACCAGGACATAAGCGATTTCCCTAACTTCATGAAAGTTAGTGCCTGATGTCCTTTCTTTGCTTCCTCTTCTCTTCATGCACGACTTTTCTTTCTTTCTTTCTTTCTTTCTTTCTTTCTTTCTTTCTTTCTTTCTTTCCACTGTTAGATAACAGGCCATCTAGTAATTTCTAAAAAGACACTTGAGAATGCTGTTGCTGGAAAACCAAATTGTGGTCACATGTTTTGCTAAACCATAATTGCATAACCAGCCATAGATCCATACATCATGCTATTCCCTTTTGGGGGAGGCAACATTATGCAAAGTACAGAAAAGGAGTATGAAATAATAAGCGAAAGAAGCTAAAGGTATGACATAAGAAAAAGAAAGGAATGTAGCTAAAACTAATTATACCAAGACTATTTGCTGTATCTCTCCATACTTCTAGATCCTTGTAAACCATTCTGGCTTTGAGATTTATTCATATACAGCTATAAATGTTGCCTTTTGTTCTTTAAATTTCCCACCTCTCTCCTGGAGGATTTTATCAACTCCATCCAACCACGACTTCTCAGTCTTCCCCTTCCTTTCAACCCTTTCACTTTTCCTTTGTATATTTGTTATGCAATTCAGTCCTCATTGACTCACTCTATGAGATGAGGGATATGCAGGTGTTGTATTCAGAACAAGAAAGTTGCTTCACATCCACTCTGGGTAAGTTCACTGTACCTGCCAGTGATACTTTAAAGAAGCCGTGCCTTTTCCTGGTCTTGCATGGTAACCACAGTCCATGTGAGATCCAAACCATCTTTCTGCTCCAGATTTAAATTGTGCACACCTCTATACATGATCAAACATACCTCTTTTGTATCCACTTTTGCTTTCAGTCCACATTCATTCAGTAGCCCTATGTCCTCTTGTTCCACCACACATCCTTCTAATGTGCTCCATTCCCACTGCATTCAATTTCCTTTTACGCTTCTAACCTAACACAACTCTCACTTCCACCTAACAAAGAATGCAGAAGCCTACTCCTATATATGCCATCCATAGACTCTAGAAGGGGAGTGAGTATAAATGTTGTAAAAACAAAAAAAATCAATAAATCCACAGACAAGTTTGCTTCTTTTGACAAACATTCTTCCCCTATGAAAGACCGTGTACTCTCCGGTGCCGTTCTACCAAGATCTGCATATCTTAAAATTTCTCCATTTTTAGAAAACGTTTTCACCAAATTTTATGTACACCAAATTATATGTGCAATTTGCAATCATTCACTCCATTTTCCTTGTCAAACATAACTACCTTGGTCTTTTGATGCATTTACGGTATTTTCAGATCTATACTTCTCATTATATCATACAATCTATACAACATTGGCTGCAAATCATTGGACTTCTCAGCCAACACTATGGCATTAAGGTAAAGGTTCCCCCCGCACATTTGTGCAGTCGTGTCCGACTCTAGGGGCCAGTGCTCATCTCCGTTTCATATAAAAGTATGCATACATTCGTTCCCAAACCAACACGCCTCTAACATCACAACAAACATTTCTTATCCATTTATCTATAAATACATGCCAAAAAGATATTGCGCATCATCATATTACTTCCTGAACAAAGTTCAACCATATACTAAGCATTCCTTTTATTCTCATTCATGCTTCACTTCCATCATATACCACTCTTACCACATTCAGCAACCAAGCTTTTATTTAATTTAATAGCTTTGCAAAATATTCTAAATTCAAGCCTATTCGTTTTATCATATGCTTCCTCTAAATCAACAGTCCAATAAACTTACTTTCTCACATTCACACGTTTCTTAATGACCTGTTCAATAGCAAAAACCTGCCTAGTTTAAAGCCACCCTGCCCATCCCAAACTTTGCTTCTTTTCATCTCTCAAACGCTTTTGATCAGAATTCTGCCAATTCCACCTTCCCAGAATGTTCGCACCTTCTGCCAATGTTCCACCTTCCCAGGAACACTTAACAAGTTAATCCCTTGGAGAATTGCATTAATTTTTGCTACCCTTCTCTTTGTATAGGAAAACAATAGCAGCATTTTTCTAATTATCAGCACAGAGGCAGTCTTCACAGGCAGATTTTAAAAGGTTACACAGTCCCCTATAAGCAAACCCCAACTATATTTTAATTTTTCTCCAGTTACACCATCTACATCTGCATCCTTGCCATTTTTAAACATTCTCATAGCTTGTATGACTTCCTTTTCACCCATTTTTTTCTTAGACATTAACGTTCTTTCCTTGGGCGTTGGGACCCAGTTGATTGACGTTCCTGCCTGGAGGGCTGTAATATAAATTTAGGTTCCCAATTGCCTATTAATTTTGTTGCTGCTTTTAAATGTTTTGTTTCCTTGTTGCTTGTCGATTGTACGCCATACAGAGTCACAACTGGGTTGGGAGTCCATATAAATTTCTTAAATAAATATAAATTTCTAGCATTCATTTCAAATCCACTCGTCAACACTATCATTCCCTACAAATTTCTACAATATGTGCTCCAGCATTCCCTCAGTTCAGTTTCACCCAAATTATTGTATCATTTAAAAAAATTAATTCCATTCACTTTGATGGAGGCTTCTTGTTCAGACCTATTCACCCGTTTCAAAAACAATTTTCATCAACATTTTGCATCCTCTGCCTCTGAGCTGTTCTTTGTTCTCTTTAACTGCATTTCTCTCTGTAAACATTATGCAGTATCTTTCTCTCATCCACATTTTCTGCAGTAATCCTTCTCTTAAATGCTTTTTTTTCGTCCAACGCCTCCTCATCAAACACCCCTTTTCAAATTTCCTATTAGTGTAGCTGCACATTAGGTAATTTAATTCTTTTTTCTCTGTTCCAAGCAGCTTCCAAATCCTCTTTCTTACATTCACTTTTCATTCATTCTCTTGGGAGACAAATCCATCTTCCAGTACTGTTTCCTTGAGGAGGACTTGTACTTTCTCTTCCTGCAGTTTGTTGTACTTCGGTTGCTTTCACTTCTTTCCTTTTCTTCTACATTCATTTTTCCCAAGATCCACATTTGACACTACCAAAAAGGGGGTCTGTCCCACATTTAGACATGTATCATTCATTAATTCTCTTAAACTTTCATTTCAAAAAGTCAAATCAGTCATACTTTTAGATGTATGTTCATCTCTATTTCTTCCATTATCACCATTCATAACACACAACTGTCTCCAACCTTCAGATTCCTACTTTCAAATGCACCCACTACAACCCAAATGACATTAAATCATACTTTCTAACATACATTTTATTTTTTTTGCTCATAATTAACCTGCACTTCACTTTGCTGCATGTATTCATTAACTGCATCCCACAAGATCAGACCACCTTCATTCACATCTATCATATACTTCCCCTTTCTCTTAGTTTCACAAACACACATTATCTCTTTTTCTTTCTTTCTTTCTTTCTTTCTTTCTTTCTTTCTTTCTTTCTTTCTTTCTTTCTTTCTTTCTTTCTTTCTTTCTTTCTTTCTGTTTCATTTCATTTGTTAATCCATGCCCAGACCCCTCTGCCTTTTCCATCTTTGCTTGTTTGATGTAGGCTCTAGTGAGGGGTCTGGTTTCTGCAGCCAGAATGTTAGCTAGTGCCTGCAAAGTCTGAGGTCTGCAAGGGCCAAATTCCCTTCCTTTAGCAACCAAAGTTTGTTTTCTTTTCATACACAGTACTTAAGGAGTCCTTTGAGTCTGAACCAATCTCACCTTAATCTTGGATATCCCACTTTAATTTTTTCTTTTTTGGATATCCCACTGCTACCACCAATTTGTCACGGGTTCTTTTTATACCCACAGTTTGATTGTTCCAGGCTCAAAATGATCTCCCAAAAAGCACTACACACTTAGAGTTTTTATATCTCCCCTTATAGGTTGGAGAGGTGTTTTTATTTTAAACAAACTATTTACCGTATAAAAGTGTGTACTATATAACTATGTGACTAGCTAATATTTAACAATCATAGCTTATTACTAATAAACCTATATTACTAATGGAATTATACTATACAACTACTTCTGTTCTATACTAATATACATATATTCTACCTATTCTTATTTTGTTACTACTACTGCCTATTCTTATTTTGTTACTACTACAGCTATTATAGCTAGTATAGAGAGCTTCTGTTATTGGGCAGTTTGCACAACACTTGCCCCTTCTCACAGGTTTTCTGCAGGACTTTGCTTCGTCGTGTTGTTGTTAAAGTTATTTGGTTAAGTTATGCTATGCAGAATCAAACGCATGGCATTTCCTTCACTATGAACCTGGCCTGAAAGTGGAAATTTACAAGTCTCTCTGTTGCAAACACAGTAGCTCGTAAACAACAGATGTCCTTTCTATCTAGCCAAAACAAGACCTTATCAGTATTTTTCCCAGGAGAACTGAATCTCGAGGGAAAGCCAATGTGCAACACCGCCACCCCATGATGGTTTATAGTAAGTACAACTGTGAAGCTGAACTGGTTGCCTAGCCCATATTAACCAATCAGAATTGTGTACCATGGGTATATTTCAGCTATGAACCATGGGTATTCATTCTCACTTATGTTCTTCCTATGTTTTCTTTATGTAGATTGCTATCTACATGTACTTGTATCTGAACTGTAACTATGCCTGGTCTTTGCACAGACCATGATGTTTTTCTTTCCATTCTGGTGATGGAACTCTGCTTATGCTTTGATTTTTCCTTTTTGCAATAATGCACCATACATCCATTATTGCCTTATGCTATCAATAAAGATATTGTTAGCCTTACAACACGTTGTTTGGATTACTTCAAGCCTGAAACCCCAAAGGCCACCATCATCTAACAGTTGTGTCCTCAGGACCTCCAAAGTCTCTGTGGGGAAAACAAACACCTCTCTGCTTGCCTGCCTGCCTGCCTGCCTGCCTGCTTGCCTGCTTGCCTGCTGCAAGATCTCCAAACACACTGTCTCTGAAATCCTGTTTCCTCTCACCTCCTCCTTCCCCAGCTGTTACAAAGCTGATTTTTTTATCAGCCACTCTGCCATCCTGATGCTGGGAGGAGGTTTGAAGTAGGAGGGACGGAGGCAGCACAACTGCCTGTGATTACCCCGGCAGCCAGTTCTCCCACATCTATCTATCTTTCTTGCCCTTGAGTCTTGTTATATTTCAATTTACAATCTTCCATGATGACACTATGAGACCAGACAGACCTATAGATATTGCCCTCCATTGCCCATTATGGCTTTGGGCAAATAAGAGTTTCACATAATACTTTTTTGCGAGATAAAGAAGGTGTAGACTAAATTACCAGTCTTAGTCATACCAATGCTACATACAGCAGTCCCTACTAATGGTAAGGACAACATCAGTCAATTTGGCACATTTTGGCTAAGAGGCCACAAGGGCAACCAAAGTCCATGCATGTTCATGCTATTCTATGCAAACTAGAATCTCTAATCTGGAAACCAGAATATTTTTGCCCTTTTCCAGCCAACTGGCAGTTAAATGCAGAGTACTGAGGCACACTCAGGATGTTTGATTAAGCATAATTTATTAAAATAAACCACAATTGGCTAGATTTATCCAGTAGGCTAAGTCTGTGGTTTGCAAAACAACAGCTGGGTTCCCCTAATATACTAAATCATAAATATACTAAATCTAAATATTCTCTTCGATTGATACTAAATCAAGCCCAAGCAAACTACACTGTGGCTTAGCATAATGTGTAAAGTCAGACTGGAGCATGGATCCTGAAAGAGATTATTCTCACTCAGAAATCATTCCCTTACATAAGTTCACTTGAACTCTGTCCCAGTCACAAGGATCAGCAATGTGCAAATTATTAATTATGCCATCAAAGGCCCTCAAACTGCTGTGTTTCTTTTCATATTTCCTACCAAAAGCTTCATTCCACAGCCTGGAGATCTAAATACTGAAGGAGAAAGTGCACATCATGTTAGTAGACTTTTAATTTCATCCATTGTGGTGTCACTTTTGTGAGCTCCATATTGCTGTTGTGGAGAAAATTACATTTATTGGTTAGTGCTGAGGACTCATAGGCTCTTGAAAACACTAGGAGAAAACAGTATTCATTATTCAAACTAGGAACTGGGAATATTTACCAAGCCCACCATATATTAACCCCTTTGATTTCAGCATCTCGGCAAAAGCTATAGAGAGAATGTTGTTGTCGTCTTGCAACTGCCTCCTTTGTACCTGGGGTGGATGTGAGAGCTGTGTAGTTTCATTAGCAATTTGCAGCCATACTAATTCAGTAACATCAAGAAGTCCTTTCTACATAATGGGATATAGAATACTTTTATCCCACTGTTTGTTATCAAAAAGCTTTTTTAAAAAAAAATTAATATAATCTGTAAGAAACTATAGAAATGACAACATCTCCATCATCCCTTCTCCATCCAACAGAAATTACCATAAGTTAAAATACAAAATCACATAAACAGTAGATCCAAACAATCTATGGAACTCCACATCTAACGCCAATAAAGGAGAGCACATGGGTTGGAATACAGTATGTATACTTTTTCATGCCTCAGAGGCACCTAACACAAGCTGCAACCCCAGTAACATAAAGAAGAAAATTAAGACTGGGTAGATTATTCTTTAGTCCATATATGGGTACATACATTCCTGTATCTGTGAAACTATAATCAAGAACTTGAGAAATTTGTTAAAGTTCATCAAAAGCTGTGTTGGAGCTAATGTTGGCCGAAATCAGGAGCCTTGAACTCACAGAGGTTTCTGTTCCCTTCAAAAGAGACAATTTTCTCCCCATTTTTCTAATGAAATAAGACAGTTCTGAATGGAATTTGCAGGGGGAAGAATACTTTACCTTATCCTCCATCAACATCTTCTTTCTTCTTTTATTCTTTTGACAATGATCACCTGAACAGGTAAGAGAAGAGAGAAGATGACGGTTGGAAGCAACTTGAGCCTTTGTGTCACATTCGCATTTATGACCATTGCAGCGTCCCGTGGTCATGTGATCACCATTTTTTACCTTCCTGGCCAGCTTCTGGCAAGCAAAATCAATGGGGAACCACGTGATTCACTTAACAACCACTTGGTTCACTTAATGCCTGCAGTGATTTGCTTAACAGCTGCCACACAAAAGATTGTAAAATCAGGTCGGACTTGCTTAATGACCGCTTTGCTTAGCAACCAAAATTCCAGTCTCAATTGTGGTTGTTAAGTGAGGACTACCAGTAAATACATACTAGTGTTCTGCTCTATATGTGCATGGATGACCCATACACAAAGGATAACTCAGCAAGGCAGGAAGAGACAAACAAGAGAGTTTCTCCACTGAGCTCTTTACCAAAACAATATGGGGTGGATCCAGCCTAACATTGTGACATTCTGAATAAGAAATTCACTCTCTCCTGTCCCATCCACTGGTTCTCACATAAGATACTGTAACGGTATGTGGGAATGACCTTGGGAGACAGGAGGAAGAGCCGCAGACTAGACAAAAGTCAGACAAGCAGCAGCTTAGCCCGCAGTAGGAATGGGGGTGTGGCAAACATCTCAGAAGGGACCCTCCCTAGTTTCTTGGACTATAAAGATGAGAGGGGAGAGATGTACTTTCAGACTTGCAAAATTCTGTTAATGTAACCTTACAATTAAGTTAGAACTAATACTTCTGGGAGTGCTTCTTGTCTGGACTACTTCGCAAGGCTGACAGATTCTGTGAATGACCTATATCAGCCTCTCCACCTGGGCCCTCTAGATGGGACTACCAACATGATCCCTGGTCATGGTGGCTGGGAATTCTGGGCATTGCAGTTCAACAAACAGATGATGGAAACCAGTCTCTTTTTTGTCACTGTCAATGGGTCCCATGTATCTGTCCTTTATAAACCAGTTCACCTAAAATATGAGAGGGAAACAAGGGGAGGCTGTTCTTCCTTCCTAATCCTGTCCGATTCTCTCATCTGAAGAAAGCATGTGAACATGGCGTGATGGCAAAGAACAACATGGCTGGGATGAAAGAAATCAGGAACGGGCCCTTGCCAAGATACAGCTCTTGGCAAATGCCCACCGTGTTGACCCTCATCTCTCTTTTGCTCTTTCTCTTTCTCTCTCTCTCTCTCTTGCCATTGCCTGTCTCCATGGGTTTCTCACAATGGAGAGACAGTTCTTGCCAATATTTCTTTCTTTCCCCTTTTTAAGAAAAAGGCGCTTATTTGCAAGGGCTGTTCTTCAGATGTGAACCTTCCATAGCCAAGCTCAGACAGTCAGCTGCTAAGGCTTTAACAGAGATTCCACTTGGAATCCTAGAACATAATAATAAAAAGCAGACAAGCAGAAGTAGTAAATTAGTACCTTCCAGCCAAGTGAGAAGCCTCGCAGTCTCTCCTTAATTCAGCTCTGTCTGCTGGAGAAAAAACAAATCAATTCTGCCTTCGTTTGCTCTTCTTTAAGCTCCCTGAAGGAATTACAGCTCATGCATACACAAGTGCAAAAGTCTTGTGTTGCACAAAGTTAAATCACAGAATGGAATAATTTCAGGTTTATTCCCAGGCACCAGTCCAATAGTATTTAACATTCAAATGCCAAAGAAAGTTTTGTTGCTCAGGGGAGACTAACAATTTTATTGTGGTATGAGCTTTTGTAAACTCATGTCCAGTCTGTCATAGGAACAAAATCATATCCAAAATTGGCAGGTTGTAATATATAAAGAGGAACAGTGAAACAAACAAAATAGAACTAAAAATCCATGGAACTCAAGGTTCAACAATAATCATATCACATTTCCATGCGGTTGATCACTTTGAAAAGACTACACTACACTATATTTCTGAATCTCTTCAGCGGTCCATTATAGGACAATGTACTGCTTTTAGGGACCATAAAAATCCCTAGGTTTGACCCCTAGAGAATTGAGCTTTGGCAAGCATCAATATCTACACTCTCCAAAGTTAGGGCCTTTGGTAGAATAGATATTCACCGCAACCCAATTTAAACTCAAACTGAGTTAACAGTTTGCTAACTAGCACTGCTCCAGTGTTACCATAGTATCTTTGTTCCCCAAAACATTTTACAAGTTCTTCCAGAAATCCTTGTAACAGTATACGGTTCGTTCATTGCTGGTGGAAGACATAGGCAGTGTTAGCATGACTACATCCACTATGGAATTCAGAGCTTAAATAGAGACTTCAAAAACCATTGTTCACATTCTTAAAAGGAGAAGTGCCAGAATCAACAGAACTCAAGATAACATGCATGGGATCCTTTTTCTCAATTCTCTGTATCTGTCGCTTGAATTCCAAATGCCTAATATGAATGAATTGCTGCTCTTCAAAAAAAAAAAGCAAAGGTCTTTTTGTGAAGACTGAACCCTTTTCTAGATTGTGACTTCGCATGGAAAACAGAAAATAGTTGAATGGTTCTTAAAGCAGCCTTCTCCACTTAGATGCAGGGGCAAAAACAACTCCAAGGATTCTCAACCAGCATGCTTGCAATTCCAGCCATTGTTGTCCTAATGTATCTAGAGGAAATCCATCTAGAAAAGGCTACTATAGATCCATTAACATTTTGGTACACACAGTCAAAAAAGTGTTTGAACACAGAGACAAACTAAGGAAACTCAGATCTATAAAGCCAATAAACAACTTCACTAAAAAGAAGACATCTTGATTCCAATCAGGTTCAGGATTGCAAGGCTATATAGGAACAATAGTATATTGGTCCTAAAATACTGAAAGTTGCCATTTCAGTCTATTTAATATTTTAGAATTAATGTTTCTATTATGGTAAGGATTTTTCCTATTCAGCTCTAGAAGAAATATAGCTGCAGCTGGCAATAAGAACACAACATTTGTAGAAGTATAAATCGAGAGTTGTGCTGAAGACTTCAGATCTCAACTTAATATATAGATTTAAAAACTTGGGGGTTTTTTGGTCAATATAAGATATCCATAAAAAACTAAGATTGTATAGGCATCTAAACAAGGGTCAGTCAAATGGCTAAGCTAAGATTCAAATAAACAGTTGAATCCCAAACTAGGGCTATGAATTGAAAGCTGGTTGGAAGATAACTGAATAAAGGGGGGCATGCGTGTCCATGGAGGGAGGATGGGGAAATGACAACATATATCATGTCATCATGCAAATGAGGCAACTTACCCACGTGCATCAGTACTCATTATGCAATTGATGCAAATTACAAATCACTATGTAATTTGTCCGATGAGATCATGTCACACAACATCACATCCTCTTGGTTTGTAACAACCACCTATGGGAAGGAAGTAGCTGAAGGAACTTGTAGATCACAAATCAGCAGAAGGCAGGTATGGAGGCAGAAAAGGTATATCCTGAGGAAATAGGAACGAAAGTCACTGTCAGTATCTCTAATAGACAATAGGATTGCATTGATTGGTGCCCATGAGCACAAATTAATTGCTGTTGAAGATGGTAATGCTAATAGTCATCGTAGGGCTGCTAAATATAGGTTATTTTCCATCTGTACTTCTTTTGTATTTCATTACCACTATCATCCCAAACTTTTTTTCCTCTGTCTACAGCTGTATGTATATAACACATAACTGTAAAGTTAAGATACCATGTGTCTCTGATGAAGAGGGCTGTAGTCCACACCCACAAAAAACTAGTTTTAGGGTGCCACTGGACTTCCTTTTTTCCCTTGACTTTGAAAAACTCAGCCAGTTCTTGTTTGACTATTTATTTATTTGACTAAATTACATTCAAGGAAGGAAGGAAGGAAGGAAGGAAGGAAGGAAGGAAGGAAGGAAGGAAGGAAGGAAGGAAGGAAGGAAGGAAGGAAGGAAGGAAGGAAGGAAGGAGAGAAGAGGGCAACCAGCAGCAAGATGGATGGACTCAGTTACAGTGGTGATAAGTGCACCATTAGAAGACCTGAAAGACCAGGTTAGGGACAGATCATTATGGAGAAAATCTATGTGGTCGCTAAGAGTAAAAAATGACTTGATGGCACATAATCAATCAACCAAATCACATTCCACACATTTTGCAAATCGGAGGGTGTTGTCAGAGAGAAGGAAGACAAGCAGAGGCCTTCTCCAAAGGAAGGAATGATCTGCTCAGCCAGATCATTATTACTAGCAATTGCCCTATAGAATGGATCCCGGGTTGTTGTTTTTAATTTGCTTTTAAATAATTATGCTGGTTTATTTACAATTATTTTTGTAATCCATAAACTGCTTTGGAAGGCCTGTTACCCTGAATGGTGGGATATAAATAGTTGTAATTAATATATAATATATAATAATAAAGTTTACTTTTCAATTTGCAGCTGGAAGTGTATAATTTATCACATGCAGAATGTTGTTTATTCGTTCAGTCGCTTCCAACTCTTCATGACTTCATGGACCAGCCCACACTAGAGCTTCCTGTAGGCCGTCACCATCCCCAGCTCCCCCATGGTCGAGTCCGTCACCTCCAGAATATCATCCATCCATCTTGCCCTTGGTCGGCCCCTCTTCGTTTTGCCTTCCACTTTCCCCAGCATCAGCATCTTCTCCAGGGTATCCTGTCTTCTCATTATGTGGCCAAAGTAATTCAGTTTTGCCTTTAATATCATTCCCTCAAGTGAGCAGTCTGGCTTTATTTCCTGGAGTATGGACTGGTTTGATCTTCTTGCAGTCCAAGGCACTCTCAGAATTTTCCTCCAGCACCACACTTCAAAAGCATCTATCTTCCTTCGCTCAGCCTTCCTTATGGTCCAGCTCTAAAAACCCATTGTGTTTACTACAGGGAATACCATTGCTTTAACTATGCGGACCTTTGTTGTCAGTGTGATGTCTCTGCTCTTAACTATTTTATCAAGATTTGCCATTGCTCTCCTCCCAAGAAGTAGACGTCTTCTGATTTCCTGGCTGCAGTCAGCGTCTGCAGTAATCTTTGCACCTAGAAATACAAAGTCTGTCACTGCCTCCACTTTTTCTCCCTCTATTTGCCAGTTATCAATCAAGCTGGTTGCCATAATCTTGGTTTTTTTGAGGTTTAACTGCAACCCAGCTTTTGCACTTTCTTCTTTCACCTTCGTCATAAGGCTCCTCAACTCCTCCTCGCTTTCAGCCGTCAAAGTGGTATCATCTGCATATCTGAGATTGTTAATGTTTCTTCCAGCGATTTTAACTCCAGCCTTGGATTCCTCAAGCCCAGCACGTCGCATGATGTGTTCTGCGTACAGGTTGAATAGGTAGGGTGAGAGTATACAGCCCTGCCGTACTCCTTTCCCAATCTTAAACCAGTCCGTTGTTCCGTGCTCTGTTCTTACCGTTGCTACTTGGTCGTTACACAGATTCCTCAGCAGGCAGACAAGATGACTTGGTGTCCCCATACCACCAAGAACTTGCCACAATTGGCTATGATCCACACAGTCAAAGGCTTTAGAATAGTCAATAAAACAAAAATAGATGTTTTTCTGAAACTCCCTGGCTTTCTCCATTATCCAGCGGATATTGGCAATTTGGTCTCTAGTTCCTCTGCCTTTTCTAAACCCAGCTTGTACATCTGGCAATTCTCGCTCCATGAATTGCTGGAGTCTACCTTGCAAGATCTTGAGCATTACCTTACTGGCATGTGAAATAAGTGCCACTGTTCGATAGTTTGAACATTCTTTAGTGCTTCCCTTTTTTGGTATGGGGATATAAGTTGATTTTTTCCAATCTGATGGCCATTCTTGTGTTTTCCAAATTTGCTGGCATATGGCATGCATCACCTTGACAGCATCATCTTGCAAGATTTTAAACAGTTCAGCTGGGATACCGTCATCTCCTGCTGCCTTGTTATTAGCAATGCTTCTTAAGGCCCATTCAACCTCACTCTTCAGGATGTCTGGCTCTAACTCACTGACCACACCGTCAATGCTATCTCCAATATTATTATCCTTCCTATACAGATCTTCCGTATATTCTTGCCACCTTTTCTTGATCTCTTCTGCTTCTGTTAGGTCCTTACCATCTTTGTTTTTGATCATACCCATTTTGCCTGGAATTTACCTCCGATGTTTCTAATTTTCTGGAAGATGTCTCTTGTCCTTCCTATTCTATTGTCTTCTTCCACTTCTGCACATTGCTTGTTTAAAAATAATTCCTTATCTCTTCTGGCTAACCTCTGAAATTTTGCATTTAATTGGGCATATCTCCCCCTATCACTGTTGCCTTTTGCTTTCCTTCTTTCTTGGGCTACTTCCAGTGTCTCAGCAGACAGCCATCTTGCCTTCTTGGTTTTCTTTTTCTTTGGGACATTTTTTGTTGCCGCCTCCTGAACAATGTCGCGAACTTCTGTCCATAGTTCTTCCGGGACCCTATCTACTAAATCTAGTCCCTTAAATCTATTCTTCACCCCCACTGCATATTCCTTAGGAATATTAGTGAGCTCATATCTAACTGATCTGTGGGTCTTCCCTATTCTCTTTAGTCTGATTCTAAATTTTGCAATAAGAAGTTCGTGATCTGAACTACAGTCAGCTCCAGGTCTTGTTTTTACCGACTGTATAGATGTCCGCCACCTTTGGCTGCAAAGGATGTAGTCAATCTGATTTCGGTGTCGACCATCTGGTGAAGTCCATGTATAAAGTCGTCTTTTAGGTTGTTGGAAGAGAGTGTTTGTTATGCACAGTGAGTTGTCTTGGCAAAATTCTATCAGCCTATGTCCTGCTTCATTTTGTTCTCCCAGACCATGCTTGCCTGTAATTCCAGGTGTCGTCTGACTACCCACCTTAGCATTCCAGTCTCCTGTAATGAAAATAACATCTCTTTTTGGTGTATTATCCAGTAGGTGCTGCAGATCCTCATAGAACTGATCTACGTCTGCTTCTTCAGCATCTGTGGTTGGGGCGTATATTTGGATCACTGTGATGTTAAATGGCTTACCCTGAATTCGAATTGAGATCATTCTATCATTTTTTGGATTGTATCCAAGCACTGCTTTAGCCACTTTATTATTAATTATGAAGGCTACTCCATTTCTTCTGTGGTCCTCTTGTCCACAGTAGTAGATCTGGTGGTCATCTGATGTGAAGTGGCCCATTCCAGTCCATTTCAGTTCACTGACACCTAAAATGTCTATATTTAATCTTGCCATCTCACCAATAACCACATCCAATTTGCCCTGGCTCATAGATCTTACATTCCAGGTTCCTATGGTGTGTTGATCTTTAGAACATCGGATTCGTCGTTCACCACCAGCACTGTCGGCCGCTAGCCATCCTTTCAGCTTTGAGCTAGCTGCGTCATCACATCTGGGGCTAGTTGAACGTATCCTCTGTTCCTCCCCAGTAGCATTTTGACCATCTTCCGACCTGGGAGTCCCATCTTCCGATGGTATACCGACATATCTCTGGTTGTACTGATCCATTTAGTTTTCACGGCAAGAATACTGGGGTGGGTTGCCATTACCTTCCCCAGGGATCATATTTAGTCTGACCTCTCTGCCACGACCTTCCCGTCTTGGGTGTCCCTTCACGGTTTAGCTCATGGTTTCATTGAGGTGCTCAAGCTTCAGCACCACGACAAGGTAACGATCTCCTTTGCTGGAGCACATGCAGAATACCTAATACTAATATGCAGAACAGAAGGGAGAGAGTTTCCTTTCAGAGGAGCTGATGCTTTCCACAATTAAAGCTAGAGATTTTAAGGAAATAGGGAACTGCACAACATGACTTTTTATTCCAGTTGCCAGTTTATAAAACCAAACCAGATGGATAGTTCTGATATGAGTGCTATTTTTATCCAGGCTTCTGCCACTCGTGGCGATTCCAGCTAGTCTTATTCATCTGGTTTAATTAGATAGCCGGTTACAGCAGTGAGTGAGAAAAATAAAAGCTCCAGAGATAAAATAAACTTTTGCAGTCAAGGCGATTCCTTTTAAAACCTGCCTAGGTGAAGCCTGAAGAAATTAAATATATTATTAAAGGGAAGTATTCTGGCTTGTTTCACAAGGGCCATTAATACTGTAGCTATTATTTTACTATGAATGTACTGTGCATTTGATCTAGCTATTTTTTTACTAACCACACTCTTCAATCAGACATCTCCTATGGGCTTCCCAGTGCCTTCTTTCAGTAATATATGTAGTTTACAGTGCAAAAGAGACCACCTATGTTCACCAGCCAAGTTTAATGAACGGCTCATGAACATCTCATTCTAGATCTTATAAATAGCTTGAGTTACACTTAGAGATATACTTTTAAACTAGTTGCTCAACATTTACTACCTACTCTTTTTTCTTGCATGATTTTGCAGCACTCTTTTACAGGGCTATATTTTACAGATCTTCATTTTACACATCTGGAAGAAAGCCCTTTTCATTAAAGATAAAGTCAAAAGATGTTCTAAGAGGACTAAAAGAGTCATATTCAACTTTGGAAATGTGCCTGGATTTGTAGTCTACAGTTAGGGTTTGTTTTTGTTTTTTTTAATCTGCAATATATGAAAACCATGCCTTACCAGAAAGGAAGCAGGCCACAGTGAACATGAGGATACATGTGGTCAATTACCACCATGAAAATGATAAAGGTCAGATCTGGGGTTATAGCAAGTGCTTCCCAAATAGGTTATTTATTTCTTTTATTTATTTATTAATTTTTATCCCGCCTTTATTATTTTTATAAATAACTCAAGGCGGCAAACATACCTAATACTCCTTCCTCCTCCTATTTTCCCCACAACAACAACCCTGTGAGGTGAGTTGGGCTGAGAGAGAGGGACTGGCCCAAGGTCACCCAGCCGGCTTTCATGCCTCAGGCGGGATTAGAACTCACAGTCTCCTGGTTTGCCATTGGCTCCTTCCTAGGGCTGAGAGACAGGGACTGGCCCAAGGTCACCCAGCTGGCTTTCATGCCTAAGGCGGGACTAGAACTCACAGTCTCCTGGTTTCTAGCCCAGCACCTTAACCACTAGACCAAACTGGCTCTCATATGGTCCAGTCCTCAGCAACTGCCCGTTTAGCTAATTTTAACGAACAGAAAAACAGTCTTTGGAAATATATCTGACACCATTGTAAAACCAAGAACTGACAGGAACAAGGGCTAAGACCCGCTGCCAGGGAGAAATATTTGAAACACAGCTGATCTTTGCATCCTCTAACCACAGCACACGCATGACCCAGCAACAATTATTATACACCTTGCCTTCATGACATTGCCTTCATCTCCTTCCCACAGCTGAGGCAACTTAAAATCATCTCTAGTTATTCTGGTTTTAAAGTAGCGTTTTTGCTCTTCTTTGCCACGGACACGATCTAAGATTGCTCATCTGTGATTCAGCTGATGATGCCATCAAGGGCAGATGTCTGCCCATTCCTATGGACCACTTTGGGCTGCTGCAAGGAAGCCCCTTCCTTCTGACTGCTGGGCACTGCCCTCCAGGACCCTGTTGGCTTGGGCTGGAGGAGTGACTTTGACTGGCCACGTGGCTTCCTCAGAGGCAGCTGTCTGGGCAATATCTGTCTGGTATCTCATAGGCTTTGTCCAGAAGAGCACTAGACCTATTTTTTCAACATGGGTTTAGTGCTCTTTTTAAAAGGTGCTAGTTTGTTTTTTATTTGTTCAGTCGCTTCCGACTCTTCGTGACTTCATGGACAGCCCACGCCAGAGCTTCCTGTGGGCCGTCGCCATCCCCAGCTCCCCCAAGGTCAAGTCTGTCACCCCCAGTATATCATCCATCCATCTTGCCCTTGGTCGGCCCCTCTTCCTTTTGCCTTCCGCTTTCCCCAGCATCAGCATCTTCTCCAGGGTATCCTGTCTTCTCATTATGTGGCCAAAGTAATTCAGTTTTGCCTTTAATATCATTCCCTCAAATAAAGCAGTCTGGCTTTATTTCCTGGAGTATGGACTGGTTTGATCTTCTTGCAGTCCAAGGCACTCTCAGAATTTTCCTCCAGCACCACACTTCAAAAGCATCTATCTTCCTTCGCTCAGCCTTCCTTATGGTCCAGCTCTCGCAGCCATAGGTTACTACGGGGAATACCATTGCTTTAACTATGCGGACCTTTGTTGTCAGTGTGATGTCTCTGCTCTTAACTATTTTATCGAGATTTGTCATTGCTCTCCTCCCAAGAAGTAAGTCTTCTGATTTCCTGGCTGCAGTCAGCATCTGCAGTAATCTTTGCGCCTA
Organism: Charina bottae; assembly: GCA_023362775.1. NCBI lineage: Eukaryota > Metazoa > Chordata > Lepidosauria > Squamata > Charinaidae > Charina > Charina bottae. The sequence goes on along the minus strand of JALMGJ010000003.1, from coordinate 27,988,885 downwards.
GAAATACAAAGTCTGTCACTGCCTATACGTTTTCTCCCTCTATTTGCCAGTTATCAATCAAGCTGGTTGCCATAATCTTGGTTTTTTTGAGGTTTAACTGCAACCCAGTTTTTGCACTTTCTTCTTTCACCTTCGTCATAAGGCTCCTCAACTCCTCCTTGCTTTCAGCCATCAAAGTGGTATCATCTGCATATCTGAGATTGTTAATGTTTAAAAACAGCACTAGCACTCACTTAAGAGCATGTAAGTCCTGTGTTGCCCAGAAGGACCATTTAAACTGGGAAAGAAAGTCGGGTTCTCCAGCTGTATGTTGCTGATTCAGTCACCAATGAGTTCTTAGTATGCTTTACTGCTGCTTTGGCTGACAAGAGGTTTCATGCGGCTGCACCCTTGACTGCTTGTATTATTTGGGGAGGACCAGGCATTTCACCTCCTCCACTGGCTACTTCCAGGCAACCATGGCTATTCACAACCAGTACTGCCCTCCCTTGCTTTACTGATCAAGGGCAGAGCTTCCTGCTTCTCCCTGTGCTCCTCCTATGCATCTGCTATCCTGATTGACAAGTCACAAGGGGCAGGGTGTGTGTGAAGGAAGAAGTGGGAAAAAGCATCCCCAATCCTCCCCACAATTCCCCTTCTGCACTGTGACCTGCCAATCAGGGTGTTTCTCAACACAGGACTAGCACTCATTTGAAACAGTGTCCAACTTGTCTCTCAAAATCACCCAGCTGACCGGTCACAGGGACAGAGCCCTTCCAGGTCAGTGGCCTGTCAGTTGGCCAACCTGGAAGATGGCTAAACCCTTCATCCCAGGCACCCACCTATGCTTGCTTGACCCCACCCCATCAGATGAGTTAAGAAGAGTGATTAGTGGGTTTTTCCCCACTGGCAGGTGATACTTGATAGGCGGAAAAAGGAAGCCAGGGAATGTATCAATTTCTTAACTTGTCCCACTTTGAAACCGGAAGGATGCCACTCTTCATGGAGCTTGTTCTTGGGTCAAAATCATGCTCCACAATTAGGGCAGCACAATTTATGTTGTCACACTTTCCTTCCAACTGGAGGACTAGAGAATAACATTTTGAAACAGCTGCCCAGCTGTGCCCTAAGGAGAATGGGCTCAATAATTCCCTTTTCAAATGGAAACCTTAAGCCAGCGATGCAGCTCAGCTGGGCCCAGAGCCCAGAGGGAGGATAAACCACCACTCAGAGAATGGTGGGTGATGGATCAGCTAAAACAGCTTATTTATTTATTTTATTTATTTATTTTATCTTATTTATACCCCGCCTATCCCCTCCCTAATGGAGGGCTCTAGGCAGCTTACAATCATGTACATTCATGTATTGTACATCATATATTATTACAATTTAACCGTGCGATAGGGAGGAGGTGAAGGAACCGGCTCTTCAGCTGCAGGCATCGGACTACATGCCCCAGAATGCCTTGCTCCGAGCCGGCTGCTGACATCCAGGAAGTTGTTGTTCCAGATCCGTCGTCCTCCACCGCCATTGTCGGGATTCTCCAGATCTTCTTGGATTCGAGGACGACCCTCCGACGGACGCCAGCAAATTGACCCACATGAGTGGTACCCAATTTATCTACTCGCATTCAGCTTTCGACCTGTTGGGTGGACAGAAGCCGGGGTGAATGGCGAGAGCTCACCTCGCCACGCGGTTTCGAACTGCCAACCTTGTGGTCGACAGTCTAACGGCTCAGCGGTTTAACCTGCTGAGCCACTGCTTCCAGAACTCACTACGGCATCCCTTTCCTCTCCTTCTTTTAAATCATATTATCATTTACAGGAGCTTTCTTTATTTCACGGTTGTTAAAATACTTTTCTTTCTACAAGAAAAAGTTGCTGATTCCAGGGTAAACCATTATATCCAGTAGCAACACCACTACTCAACATGGCATCATTTGGCAGAAATTCTCTTGTCCAAACCCCACTGACATGAATCAAGAATTGTACAAAAGCAATGCACCACGCTCTTGCCCAGCTCAGGGGAGCATCTCTCACCCTGCTACCCTTAATTATGAATGCTAGAAAAATTCAATGTCCAGCCATTCCTCTTGAAAATTGTTGGGATTATCAGGAGTCAACTCAGCATTGTCTCATAAGCATAATAGGGGGTCTTTCTAGTAAACACATATCTATTGTGCTTGTGGGATGTTACCTGGGTCACCTAATTTCCTCTTCCTCCTCCTCCTCGGTTTGGGGAATTAACAATCTCCATTACGCTTTGAGCACACCTGCAAGCAGGAGGGCTGCACAATGCAGCTCTCATCCATTACATCTCGCTTGCACGCAGATCTACCATGAATCTACTTGCATCCAGATCTACTGAATAAATGTAAGCTATCTCTATTTTATTTCATCTAACTAATGTGTGAAGACTGAATTTATTTCTGAATGCAATTAAGCTTAAAGTGCAAGTTCCCTGCTGGTTCACACTTCTACTTTGCAAGATTGTTGTTAGCTGCTTGGAGTTCTTTTATTAACCTTCAAGACTCCATCAAAAATGACCTCATCCAGACCTCCTGAGCAAATGGAGAGGTTGCAACTCAATACCCAATGGATTGCCCACTTCTCCAAACATAATTCCAGGCATGGGGCTGAGCCTTCTGGAAAAGCTTCTCCTTTCTTGTTCGATGTGTCCTATTCCACATCAAGAGTTCGGAGTATTGTACAGTTACACAGTGCATACAGTGGTCAATAGTTTGTGGACCTGGGCCTAATTTCATGTGATTCTCAACATAATTTCAAAAGCCTTAGGCAAGGAGTCTGTTCAGACATCTAGAACAGTGACCTGTCCCTCCTCTGATAACCTGATTGTAGAGAACCAGGGAGCCAGCCTTCAGGTAAATATTTCAGAAATATTATGTAAATATTATGTAATATTATGTAAGCCAGTTTGGTCTAGTGGTTAAGGCAGTGCTTTCCAAACTGCCGCTGTTGGCGACACACCAACAGCGGCAGCGACGGCGGCGCGGGGGCGTGCATGGCAGCGGTGTGTGTGGCAGCGGCAGCCTCGTTTCCCGCTAAAACGCAGAAGCACCGCCGCCGTGCACACCGCCCCTCGCGCGCCCCCGCGCCGCCGCTGTGCACACCCCCACCGCCACTTCCGGGTTGTGTTGCAACACACTAAACTGTGTGTTGCAACACACTAAAGTGTCATGACACACAATTTGGAAAGCTATGGGTTAAGGCAACGGGCTAGAAACCAGGAGACTGAGAGTCCTAGTCCCGCCTGAGGCAGGAAAGCCGGCTGGGTGACCTTGGGCCAGTCACTCTCTCTCAGCCCAACTCACCTCACAGGGTTGTTGTTGTGGGGAAAATAGGAGGAGGGAGGAGTATTTGGTATGTTCGCTGCCTTGAGTTATTTATAAGAATAATAAAGGCAGGATGTAAAATAAATAAATAAATAGGACAGAAGCATGCTTTAAGCCCTGGGGGGAGAGATAGTATTAAGAAGAGACTTGCGATGACTGCTCCCCAACTCACTGGGGTAGAATAGGGAGGGGAGGGAAGCACAATCAGACTTGCAAGGTTCTGTTATTATGGCCTGTGTCAATAAAGTACAGTTCTGGACTTCCTGTGGAGTCTGTTTCCGGGCCTGGTCTACCTCAAAGGGCTGACACTGATGAAAGAGAGAAGACTAGGTTCTGGAAGAGCTCCTGGAGGAAAGAAGGCCTTGAAATCTAACAAACAAACAAATACACCAACATCTGCTTGGCTGCAGATTGCTCCCCTCTTCAAGCCCTGGTACCAGGGGAGAGAAGGCCAGTGGACCTTGCTGTGGGCGGCGCTGCGCCATGTGCATGAGCAAGGACTAGACTCCTTTGCCGTGTTTGGTGAAAATCAGGGGTGAGGAAGCATGCCACTGATTTTTAGCCATTGCCATTTTCTGCTCAGTTTGTTCACCTCTTGCAGAATTTCAGATTATTAAGTATGACCTTTGTTGGTCTCCCATAGATATATATTAGGAGATATTAGCCACTGACACTCTTGTCTGGTCAGAAGCATAATTATCCAATTTTATGTAGCTGTCTTAAATGGACGGCGGATGATGCTTTAAGTCAAACTCGTTATCGAACTACCTAATAGAGTTTGCTTCTATTCATTTAATGTTTTTAAGAGTTCTGTGAGGAGGGAGAAGATATTTCTCTACTTGAGTGAAACCCAGAAACAATGCTTTAAAATGCATTCTGTAGCTAGCAATGTTCATAAAAGGACCTTAGAACAAGCCACACTTTTCAAATGCATATTGATTTTCAATAAAACCATTTGCACACTGTTGCCCAGGCTCCTAGTAACTGCCACTACTGATTTACTGACAGTGTATCTCTTTTTAATACTATTGTATTTTTTTAAAAAAAAATACTTATGCTGCAGCTGGAAACATCCAAGGAAAACAACAAAAAAGGCCACGAATGACAAAGAATTATTTTTCTTAACTGCTAGTGTTATTAGCAGAGCAAAATAACCCATTACTATAAAGCTGACAGCCCCAAAAAGTGGTTTATTTTCAAAAAAATAAGAGATATTCCTATTGGCTTTTCACTGTAGCAGCTCTTAACAGACTCAGCACAGAAAATTAAGAAAGGATATCTCTGGGAAAACATTTTATGGCTCGTATTTCAAGAGAGTAATATTTTCTACCGCCACACAGTGCCATTTCACTGTTACACCTCAAGTGGACTAGAAAGCTGTCATATGAACAAGGAAGTTGTGTGGATTAATTAAAACAGTGCAACTGCCTATAGGCTAAGCGGCACGTGACAGATCTATCTTACGCATAGCAATTGCCTTCAGTTTACCTAACAAGCGAGAAGCTGCAGTGGAAAGGTAAAAATGAACAGGGTAAAGTGAAGAAGACAATAGGAAGTATCTATTTTAGTGATGCTTATGTATTAAAGAAGTGAGAAAGAAATGAGCAAGAAGCATAGCAACTGGTAAGGGTAAGGCATTTCTACAGGAATGAACATGGGAACAAAACATCTAATCTCTTGTAAATGACCCACAGAAGACACACACCCTCTCAGCAGCTATAAACACCAGCAGGAACACACACTCTCCACTTGGGCACAGAGAGAATCTTCTAGCTGTGCTCCTGTCCTCTGAAGATGCCAGCCACAGCTACTGGCGAAACATTAGGAACCAAAACTGCCAGAACACGGCCACACAGCCCGGAAAACCCACAACAACCAAAACATGGGTGGCTTATGAGAAACCATCATATTAAACAGGCAGCTGCCCTACAAATCTGGCAGGTCCTACAGCAATAAAAGAAGATGGAGGGGTGCCTTACACTTACACTGCCACTTTAACAAGTAGATTATATGATTTCCATATATGTTTCCATCTAGAGATACGTAGCTAAAGGCCTTATGCTTCAGTGTAAAAACAGATGGGACAGAGCCATTTAATAACATGTCTCCCCATGTCAGGTATAACTTGATTTTCACGTCAAAGAGTACATGCATTTGAGGGCAATCTTATCTCCATAATCCAACTCCTTCCTTCCATGGCCCAGCTCTGTTACAGTGTGAAAACCAATCTGTGGTTAAAAAATGCCAAGGGCAATGGCTATGGGAAATAGGATAAATACAGTTTCGGCGTCCCTCATCTGGGTGTATCCATTTTGATTACAAATGCAGATGTATTTTCCACTACTGCTTTAAGGCACATACGTCAGACATGCCTTTATCAGTGTGGCTACAACAATCATGTGTTGGTCCATCCTGAAACAATTGACTGTATGCCCAATCTCTTAGTAGAGAATTCCACCACAACTTAAATTCTTCCACAGCATGTAAGTTTGAAAGGAAGGCCAGGGTAGACCTATGAAATAAAAAAAAAACATTGAGTTCTGCTTTGCCTTTAAATTATTAAAATAAGAATATAAAACAAAATACCAGAGACATATACGGCTTCAGAAAACAAACATTCTCTTCCATACAAACACCATCTACCCAAGATAATTGAAACAGCACAATCTCAGACTCAAAGGACTCTACAGAGCAAATATATCTCACTTGAGAAAAGCCACATCCCCTAGATACACACTGCTGCAAAATCTAAGCCCTCAGATATCTCAGATCAGCTCCACCTTTAAAAAGCATATTGTGGGCTCTGAATTTTCTTTTTAGAAACAGATACATACACCAATCCTCTCTGCACTTCTTTGCCAGAACAGAAGAATTCTGACCATGGGCTTATCTGTGATGTCAGGTTGCCGGATCACCAGAATGGTCCAGCAATCATTTCCAGAGGGCAGAAATGGACAAAGCTGCCCTCTGTTAATCCCTTGCTCATTGTCAAAGTTATCTCGGGGAGCATTTTTCTGGTCCATTTCCAAAAAACATCTTTCTATGTTAAGTCGCCTTGGATGTCCCTGACCTTGTAAATTAACCCCAGTAGTTCATTGGTTAGTTTACAAAGGAAGTAAAACCTCTTCAACTGAATCAATGCTTACCAGCCTCTCTAAAGCTGCCATTTATCATGAATTCTATCAAAGCACAATGGCTATAACACTTGTCTTTTTTTTTCCCCTGTAACATCCAATCTATACCAGAGAAATTTGCTGGTTGATATAGCTGAACAAGAATTATAGTTTGCAGCGTAACAAACAATGGAGTAATAAGATAAAACACCCATAAGGAGTTGTGGATGTCAAAAGTTCTTTTATGAAATTAATATTGTTCTTACGGGCTTTTGATGAGCACAGTTCCAGAATCCATTTCCAAGATTCCCAAATCAGAAGCAACTCCTGAAAGAAAAATAGTAATTCCACATTTTCTGTAACTGAAAACTGGGAATGGGGAGCAAATAGGGTAGCAGGAAATATTTCAGGAGAAGATCCACTACATTATTTTGGGAGATTCCTATCCAAAAAATGTCATGCAGCAAACACTTTCTAAAAATTCAGTACAGAAGACCAAGCGTATCTTACAAACACCCAGTTTGCTTTAACAGATCAAGCTGCAACAAAGCAGGCAGGTTTTCACATGACACAGCCCATGGGTGTTCTAAAAATGAGTTGTGAACATTTTTTTCATGCCGGCATACATCTGATGCCGTGAAAACATGAGTAGGGTCAAATGGAATTTCATGCTTCAGAAGTTATGTGATTAGATGTGGTCCAACTTCAGAAAATAGATTGCTTTTCTGCATTGACTCTGGAGATTTAAATTCTTGTTTAACGGATGAACAATAAGGGAACCCCTCCTTTCTCCATGTTCTTCATCACAAACCTCCACCCATGTGCCTTGCAAAAGTTAAAAATGTAAACGTCAGAGAAAATACTTCTGAATGTTTTTTTAGCTGATGAAGAAATAGCCAGCTTCTTCCAAATTTGGGGGGTCCAGTCTACCCTCCAGGCATTAATCTACAACCTGGAACAACCTAATTCCCTCACAAATGACCAAGCTGTATATAAACTTAGCCTGTCGATCAAACTTTAGTCAAAAATATAAAGTTGGTATTTCCTGGTCCTCTTATGAAACATTAGATACACAAAAACTCATACAAGTTTTTCTTACTAATGTAATTCCTTATGTAACTAATCAAGTTTCTTAGAACTAGAGCAGGGATGGATAACCTTTTGGGGAGGGGGGGTTAACAAAGTGGGTGTGTTGATGATGCAGTGATATTACCAGTCTATTCAGGACTGGAAAGGGTTTAAGGAGATGTATTTGAGATGTGGTAAGCTTAAAAATAGGAGAGCCAGTTTGGTGCAGTGGTTAAGACACTGGGCTAGAAACCAGAGACCGTGAGCTCAAGTCCCGCCTTTGGCAAAAAGCCAGCTGCGTGACTGTGGGCCAGTCACTCTCTCAGCCCTAGGAAGAAGGCAATGGCAAGCCACTTTTGAAATCTTGCCAAGAAAACTGCAGGGACTGGTCCAAGCAGTCACCAGGGGTCAAAACTGACACACAGGCCTAAATAGAGGCTCACCCACTTTAACTGTTCTCATTGTTGTCTGATAAAAATGGGGACATTCCTACTTCTTTTTTGGTCTGCCAGTGATATTTGCAATACATTTTGGAAGGCTTCTCCATCTGTGGCTCGGTATTTCATGTCATAGTTCTGTCTAAATCCAAGTTTAAATCCTCATTGAACCATCATATTTTCACTGGGAGTTTTTACATCATGCAAAGTTGATCAGGAGCAAGTTAGGCCATCAAGTCCAACCTCCTGTTCTGTTTATATTGACATTGACATTAATTTTATTTATTCATTTATTTTTATTACTGTAATATAAAAGAAGAAGAATTAAATTACCTTGTGTATATTGAGGAGGGGCGTGGTGGCTCAGCGGGTAAGACACCAGGCTTGTCGATTGGAAGTTCGCAAGTTCGGAGGTTCGAATCCCTAGCCCTGCCCTGCGTGCGGAGTGAGCTCCCGCACTAGCTCCAGCTCTTGCCAACCTAGCAATTCGAAAGCATGCAAATGCAAGTAGATTAATAGGTACCACTTCGGTGGGTAGGTAACAGCGTTCTGCGCGCGTCATGTGGCCACATGACCGCAGAAGCATCTTCGGACAATGCTGGCTCTTCGGCTAACAAACGGAGATGAGCACCGGCCCCTAGAGTCGGACACGACTGCACAAATGTGTGGGGGGGAACCTTTACCTTTACCAATATACATTAATATGTGGAGTCCTTGGTGCTCTCTGAGCCTTGTTGTTTTCTTGCAGACGTTTCATTGCCTGGCTAGATGTCTATGAAGGTTCTCAGTCATCCAGGTGGAATTGTCTGTAGCTTGAATCATGTCAACTGGATTTCTATTTTCTCAGTGGAAACGTTTCGCTCCTTATCCAAGGAGCTTCTTCAGTCTGAGCAAAGTTAGTAAGGGAATCCTTAAATATGTTTCTAGGTGGCTGTGTGACCCTACACCTGGGGCTAGGTCATGGTTATTTTGAGATGTTATTTCTAAGTCCCTTTATCATCTAAAGGAGGATCGTTAAGATCACCATGCTGCTGTTGAGCTTGCGAAATGGTCTTAATCTTCCTAGGCACAGAAGACAAAGCAGGGAGGAAAATAGGGGAAAGATTGTGCCTGAGGCCCCCACCTCTATTCAAGGAAGGATTTTCCAAGTTGGCATAAATGGATTCCTTGACCCCTCTCTCAAACCACCTATCTTCTCTGTCAAAAATATGAACATTAATGTCCTCAAATGAGTTTCCTTTTTCCTTTAGATGAAGATAAACTGCTCACTCTGGTCCTGTGGTGTTACTTCTCCTGTACAAAGGTTGTTTGGTTTCTCCAATGTAGAGTTCAGAGCACTCCTCACTGCACTGGATTGCATAAACTACATTGCTTTTCTTGTGTTTTGGAGTTTGATCTTTGGGGTATACAAGCCTCTGTCTCAGGGTGTTGGTGGGTTTGAAATATACAGGTATGTGGTGTTTGCCAAATATCCGTTTTATCTTTTCAGACATGCCAGCCATGTAAGGAATGACCAGGTTCTTCCGTTTACTCTGAGTCTCAGCCCTATCTCTCGCTGTTTTAGGTCTGGTAGATTTAGATTTAGTGAAGGCCCAATTTGGATATCCACAGGCCTTCAGAGCTGTTCTCAGGTGCTGATTTTCATTCTTTTTGGAATCCATGGAGGTGGGGATGGTTTCTGCTCTGTGTGACAATGTCCTGATGACTCCTAGTTTGTGCTGCAGTGGATGGTGGGAGTCAAACATCAGATATTGATCTGTGTGTGTGGGTTTCCTGTAGATCCCTATTTCTAGCATGCCACCGGTCCCAATGAGGACTTCACAGTCTAGGAATGTCAGTCTGTTGTCCTTGGTGTCTTCTCTGGTGAACCTAATGTTGGCATCTATAGTGTTTATATGGTCCGTGAACGCCTGTACTTCCTGGGCCTTGATTTTGACCCAGGTGTCATCCACATACCTAAACCAGTGGGTGGGCACCGTTCCCTGGAATGTGTTGAGTGGGTTTCTGTGGCCAAACTCACATTCTCCCACTGCCTGGATAAACATGGCTAGGCAACATTTTCAGTGCGAAAAGGGAGTGGGACTTGCTCTCTGTTCATATACCCTGGCTTGTCCTGCCTGTGTTGGTGGGGGTGTTGTACTCTCCTTGGTAGTTCCTTGATTGGGTTGTTGTTTGCTGCTTGGTTGATTGACTGAGTTAATAGTTCGTTGATTAGGGTCTATTGTGTTGTTTGATTGCTCCTATGGTGCTAATCTTGGTGTTAATCTTTGCCTATCTGGTTGTTGATTGCTGGCAAGGAGGCGTTCTGGTCTTCTGGCTTTTCTATTGTCTCTTATGAATGGTATGTAAATGTTGTTTACCTCTATGTGTCTGTTGATGGCTGCTTTGTCTGAGTGCCAAGCTTCCAGGAATTCTCTAGCATTTTTGGATTTGGCTTGGTTTAAGATGCTCACAGTTTCCCAGTTGAAAGTATGGTTGAGTCTGTCCATGTGTTGTGAGATTAAGGAGTTTTCATCGTGTCTTCTGACTGCTAGTTGGTGTTCGTGGATGCGTTCTGCTAGTCTTCTGCCAGTCTGTCCTACATAGTGGCTGTTACAGTCCTTACACTGTATGTTGTAGATAACTCCTGTTTTTTTCTTCTTGGGCTACTGGGTCTTTTGGTTTACTTACGATATTCTGAAGGGTTTTGGTTGGTTTGTGTGCTATGGTGATGCCATGTGGTTGTAACACTCTATTAGTAGAGAATTTTAGCATTTTAGATCTGCCATGGTAGTTTCTTTTAACAATGCAAAATTATGTTTTTAGCTACATTCCAAGCTTGATAAATTCTAAATGTTTTATGAATCAATGCATTCCATGTATTCAGCATATTGTTCAACATCCTACTAATATATTTAAACCTTATTTTCTTCCCAATATCATATTAACAATAATGTGGATCTTAGACCAAAACCAAGCAATCATAGAACAAGCCCAAATCATATGTGTCAGAATCCCCTCAAATATATTATATCTCCAGCATAAAAAGTCTGACCCAACTCTTAAACATCTGCTGAGGAGTCCAATAAACATGCAAAAGAATTTTTTGATGAATTAGTCTCAGCCTAAGGTCATAGGAAACATATATAACATTCCTTAAAACTCTAGATCATTTCCTTGTTGATTTGCTAAAATAGGATATTTTGTTAAAACAGGATATTCTGTATTTTTCCAGATTATCAATATTTTTCTTAGTCCTACTCTTCAGCTGTAATAAGATGTAGGTTTAGGCTGTTCCAAAACCTCTTCCAGTTAAAAAGTAATTTAGGAGTTTCAGAAGCTGCTAATACATCAGCTCCATGTTGAGAAATCAAAGCTGCTTTAACTGAATATATTGCTATTCAGCAGTTTCAGGCAATCCAAATTCATCTTACAGCGCAGCAATTGTTCTGAAGGAACTGTCAACAATAAGCTGTTCCAGAGTATTAAGACCATTTTCTGCCTAAATACTCCCCCCAAAAGGTCTTGCTGTTAATGTCTTGCCTTGCAGCCTTTAATGTGGGGTGGGGGTTGGTACTGACTGACTTTCAGCCAAAAGAAGAACAAAGACCCTGCCAAAATTTCAGAGGGGCTGAGTAATAGCTTTCTAATTGCATCCATAATGGTTTTTGAAATTCCCTTTCTGCAGGAATCAAAATTAAAGTATTGACAACAAGGAGCCATCCAGGCTCTGTTTGAAGAGAAGCCCATCACTACTCAGAATAGTTGTTTCAAACTGCTCTTACCGTTATGAATTTTGTCCTATCACTCAACTGGAAAATGCCTTCTTGTAATTTAAATCCATTATACCATGTCATACACTTTGGGATTATAGAGAACAAATGTTACCTTGTAATCGACACCTTGAGCCACACCAGCATTTATAGATTCCTGTTGAACAGAGTTTTTCTTTACTGTTGTGCGTCCTTAATAGGCTTACCGTATGTCCCAGTTTGATCAGGATTGCCCCAGTTTTGTGCTCCAGTCTGGGCAGCCAATACAGTTTACAAAACAGCCCTGAAAAGTAGGGCTGTACAGACCCATGAACCAGAAGCATAGGTTTAATCATCTGTCATAACTCTGAGCTTGTGCAGGCAATGGGGGAGTGGGTTTCTGTGGCCAAACTCACATTCTCCCACTGCCTGGATAAACATGGGTTTAGCGATCTGGCAAAATTCACTCCGCCTTTCCCTGCAGCAAGTGTTGGGGGAGCACTACGGCGATGTTCTGGCACCACCAGTGCAAGTTTGCTGATTATGATCTTTGCCCCAAGTTAACTCCTTCAACATATGGTAAGCCTTATTCTTAATGAATTCTAAATATTATTTTAAACATATATTTTGGTGCCCATGTTTAAAAGAATTTTATTAAGTTTCAAGACAAGGATAAAAGCTACGAAAAAAGAAAAAACTACAAAAAAGAAAAAAGAAAAAAGAACTAAAAAGGTGTGAAAACACAAGAGAGTTTTTTTTTTCAAGATTACAGAAAGATGTGACTTCTGACTTTTAACAGCAAGGATATACAAAAATTTCCATAATCAATCTCTTTGTTGTTCAGTTGTTTAGTCGTGTCCGACTCTTCATGACCTCATGAACCATAGCACGCCAGGCCTTCCTGTCCGCCACTGTCTCCCAGAGTTTACTCAAATTCATGTTCATTACATCAGTGATACTATCTAACCATCTCATCCTCTGCCGTCCCCTTCTCCTTTTGCCTTCAGTCTTTCCCAGCATCAGGGTCTTTTCCAATGAGTCCTCTCTTCGCATTAGGTGGCCAAAGTATTTGAGCTTCAGCTTCAGCATCTGTCCTTCCAATGAGCAGTCAGGGTTGATTTCCTTTAGGATTGACTGGTTTGACCTCCTTGCAGTCCAAGGGACTCTCAAGAGTCTTCTCCAGCACCACAGTTTGAAAGCATCAATTCTTCGGCGCTCAGCCTTCCTTATGGTCCAACTCTCACAGCCATACATTACTACTGGAAAAACCATAGCTTTAACTATACGGACCTTTGTCGGCAAGGTGATGTCTCTGCTTTTTAATATGCTGTCTAGCTTTGCCATAGCTTTCCTCCCAAGGAGCAAGCGTCTTTTAATTTCATGGCTGCAGTCACCGTCTATGGTGATCTTGGAGCCCAAGAAAATAAAATCTGTCACTGCTTCCATTTCTTCCCCTTCTATTTGCCAGGAAGTGATGGGACCAATCAATCTCTTACTCTATATTAAATCAAAACCACATTATTTCTATAAATCATTCCACTTTAGCACATTATAAAAATCACTAAGTACAGTTACTCCCCCCTTATATTAAAATAAAGAAAGAAAATTCATATAGACCTCCTAAACAACTTTCCCCCCCCAAAAAAAAGATAACACTTATGTAATTATTCCCTTCCTACTACTATTCTATACATTTCTGTCTACTATAATAAGAATCAAACTAAAAAGCGCATAAAGTCTGCCATTATACTTAATAGTACAACAGTTTTAATAATCTTAATAAACCCAAAAAACAATTCAAAACAGTAGCCTTAAATCATTCCTTAAAACCATCCAAATAAATATTTTATACCCTAATAATTTAACCCTTATCCCACTTCAAAATAAACCAGAGCATTTACATATACCCACAATATACAACCCAACTGCCCCCTCAAAAATTCCAGCTTTTCTTCAAAAAACCTCCCATACATAATGACCCCTTCTTTTTCATGGCATTCTACCAGAAAGTCAATTTCACTTATTGCTTGCAAATCTCTCTCTCCCTTAAATTTCTCCAACTCCACTATCCGATGTTCATCCAGCATCTCAATAGAAATCCCAATCTCACTCTTAGAAGAAACATTTCCATCACTGTTGAATTCCTCAATTTCATCCACCATATCCCCAACCTGATGGCACATTTTAGACCTCATATTTTCCACGATGTCCTGAATATCTTGCATAAAAGCTTGGTAGAAGTCAGAAGAAATCTGTTTAAAATCTTGGTGGAAGTCAGAAAAAATCTGTTTAAAATCTTCCATGTCTCACGCAGTAGATTATAAAGCCCCCTAGGAGCTTAACCAGTGAAAGTCAAAGATATGGAAAAGTTCTGGAATGTATTTACACAAGCAAGAGTGAAATAGGCAGACAGTTCTCATGGGAAAGTAGAAACAGAAAGCTGAAGGTTCAAATAAGCCGATTCAATGTGTAGGAAAATGCTAATATCTTCAAATTAAGTACAAAAATAATAACAGGAAGACAATTGTTTACTCTCAATCCTCCTTTATATTTGGAAGGAAAACAAAATCCAAAACTTAAAAAAGAATTTTTGAAAAAGTAATCCCAAAAATAATGATAAGCACCAAGAGAGCCAGCTTCTCCTTGCTGTAGAAAGCCTCTCTTAGGTAACACATACTTTAAAAAACACATAAATTTAGTGATTTAGAAATGGGCTGGCCAGTCTTAGTGTCCCTTTAAGGCTACAGCATGGCTTGGAAAAAGATGACAGTCCTGCCTCCCAGCTAGCTCTTACCAGTCGAGCGCGAACGCTGTTTGCAATCTTCTGGCTGCAAGCAGCCATCTGGAGGACAAATGGGATGATTCTGGATGTTCTCCTTTTCCCAGAGAATGATCCTAGGCTTCAGGAAAACCTGCCTGACCCTGAAAAAAATTGCCATACTGTCAGCTCCACCCGCTAAGCCCCCGGGCACAGCTGCTCAGTCTGCCATGTCCCCACCGGAAGCCCATTTTGGTGCCCAATTGTGACTTGGCAAGTTGTAATCTGGTAACATGCCTCAGAAGGCCTAGGTCTCTCCAGAGTAACTATCAGATACTAGGTTTAAGATGCCCCTGTGTCCCTTAGTAGAGGGGTCCCCAAACTCTTCAGCTCATCAACCACTTCATGAAGTTTCAGATTGTTCATCAACCCCCAGACATTTATTATATGAAAATAATTTAATAAATTCTACTTTAACTAATAGTACTATGAATCATGTGGACCACAACAAGTTATGGTTAATATTACGAAGAATGGGAATTCCAGAGCACTTAATTGTACTCATGCAGAACCTGTACACGGATCAAGAGGCAGTCGTTAGAACAGAAAATGGTGATACCGAGTGGTTCAAAATTGGAAAAGGTGTGCAGCAAGGTTGTATACTTTCACCCTACTTATTCAATGTGTACGCTGAACAAATAATTCGAGAAGTAGGAATGCACGAAGAAGAGCAAGGTATCAGAATTGGTGGAAGACTCATTAACAACCTGTGATATGCAGATGACACAACTTTGCTTGCTGGTAATGAAGAAGACTTGAAGTACTTGCTGATGAAGATCAAAGATTATAGTCAACAATATGGACTACACCTGAATGTGAAGAAGACGAAGATTCTCACAAACGGACCAATAAGTAATGTCACAATAAATGGAGAAGAAATTGAAGTTGTCAACCATTTCATTCTACTCAGATCAATGATTAATGCCAAGGGAAGTAGTAACCAAGAAATCAAACGACGTATTGCGCTGGGAAAATCTGCCATCCAAGACCTATCTAAAGTTTTCAGAAGTAAAGACATCAGTTTAAAAACAAAGATGTGTCTGACTCATGCTATGGTCTTCTCAATTGCCACATATGCCTGTGCAACTTGGACATTAAAAAAGGAAGATAGAAGAATTGATGCATTCGAATTGTGGTGCTGGCGAAGATTACTGAAAATACTATGGACTGCCAGAAGAACAAACAAATCAGTTTTAGAAGAAATACAACCAAAATGTTCATTAGAGGCAAGGATAACTAGGCTTAGACTCTCATACTTTGGGCACATTGTCAGGAAAGACCAATCGCTTGAAAAGGACATCATGTTTGGTAAAGTCGAGGGCCAGTGGAAAAGAGGAAGACCTTCAACGCAATGGATTGACACAGTTACTGCAACAATGGATGCAAACATTGGAACAGTCAGGCAATTGGTGCAAGACCGTTTAGCATTTCGTTCTATTATACATAGGGTCACCATGAGTCATAAACGACTCAATGGCAACTAACAACAACAACAACTATGAATAATAATAACAACAATAACATTGACCTCTTGGATAGTCCCATCAACCATTGGGGGTCAATATTGACCACTGTGGAGAACTCTGCCTTCATAGAAAGGGGAAGGCACTTTCTTTCATGTGGCTGTGTATGTGTGCCTGGAAGCAGTAACTACTCAATCATAGTTTGAGAGGGCAGACCTGGTGGGAAAGAGACCCATTTACAACTTTCCCCCTTCAAGTATTGGAAGAATGCTATTCTATTTCCCTGTCTTCTCTTTGCAAGGCTAAACCTACCCAGCTCCTTCAATTTCTCTCCCTAAGGCTTAGTTTCCAGTCTGCTCAAGAAGAGGTCCAACCACTGCAAAATAAACTGGAACTATTACTCCCCGTGATTCAGAAACCATATTTCTGTTGATGCAGATTAAAATTGGATTTACCCTTCTTGCAGATGCATCTCACTATTCAGTTTGAAATCAATTCTCAATCCAATAATTTTTTCACAGTACTACTGCCATAGCAGATATCCTGCATCCTACAGTATATCTATGCATTTCATTTTTGTTTCTTAGGTGAAGAATTTTGCAATTATCTCTATTAAATTTTATTTGTTATTTTCAGCCTTTTCCTACCAAGACTTTAAATTTTATTTTTGTCTTCTTGTTTGAATTCTGTTCCAGTCTTCTAGGGAGGTAGCTATGCTGTCCAATTTTGTGCCACTTACAAATTGGGTAAGCATTCCTTCTCTTCATTTCAAATTATTAATAAAAATGTTGACCTATATAGAGCCCAAAGCCTAACTTTGTGGTATTGTTGATAAGCACTCAACACTCTGATTTTCAAGCTATGTATCACTTAATTGTCATGCCATACAGCTTACCCATCTTCTCTTCAGCCTAACCTATTTCATAAGGTTGCCATGAGGTAAAATGGGGGACACTTTGGGCTCCTTGCAGGAAAGAGAGTCCATAATGCAATAAACACTAAATAACCATTGTGTAGTTAAAATTATATAAAATTTTATTTATTTAAAATTATATAAAATAAAATGTAGTTAAAAAATCAGACCACCTTACCTGTCTCCTGAGAAACCTGTATGTGGGTCAAGAAGCAACAGTTAGAACCGGACATGGAACAACCGACTGGTTCAAAATTGGGAAAGGAGTACGACAAGGCTGTATATTATCACCCTGCTTATTTAACTTATATGCAGAGTGCATCATGAGAAATGCCGGGCTGGATGAATCACAAGCCGGAGTTAAGATTGCCGGGAGAAATATCAACAACCTCAGATATGCAGACGATACCACCCTAATGGCAGAAAGTGAAGAGGAACTAAAGAGCCTCTTGATGAGGGTGAAAGAGGAGAGTGCAAAAGCTGGCTTGAAACTCAACATTAAAAAAACCCAGATCATGGCATCTGGTCCCATCACTTCCTGGCAAATAGAAGGGGAGGAAATGGAAGCAGTGACAGATTTTATTTTCTTGGGCTCCAAGATCACCGCAGACGGTGACTGCAGCCATGAAATTAAAAGACGCTTGCTCCTTGGGAGGAAAGCTATGGCAAAGCTAGACAGCATATTAAAAAGCAGAGACATCACTTTGCCGACAAAGGTCCGTATAGTTAAAGCTATGGTTTTTCCAGTAGTAATGTATGGCTGTGAGAGTTGGACCATAAGGAAGGCTGAGCGCCGAAGAATTGATGCTTTCGAACTGTGGTGCTGGAGAAGACTCTTGAGAGTCCCTTGGACTGCAAGGAGGTCAAATCAGTCAATCCTAAAGGAAATCAACCCTGACTGCTCATTGGAAGGACAGATGCTGAAGCTGAAGCTCAAATACTTTGGCCACCTAATGCGAAGAGAGGACTCACTGGAAAAGACCCTGATGCTGGGAAAGACTGAAGGCAAAAGGAGAAGGGGACGGCAGAGGATGAGATGGTTAGATAGCATCACCGATGTAATGAACATGAATTTGAGTAAACTCCGAGAGACAGTGGCGGACAGGAAGGCCTGGTGTGCTATGGTCCATGAGGTCATGAAGAGTCGGACACAACTAAACGACTGAACAACAAAGTTAAAATTAGGTGGTGCGGTGGCTCAGCAGTTAAGATGCCAGGCTTGTCGATCGGAAGGTCGCAAGTTTGGAGGTTCGAGACCCTAGCCCCGTGTGACAGAGTGAGCTCCCGCACTCGCCCCAGCTCTTGCCAACCTAGCAATTTGAAAGCATGCAAATGCAAGTAGATGAATAGGTACCACTTTGGTGGGAAGGTAACAGCGTTCCGTGCGCATCATGCCAGCCACATGACCGCGGAAGCGTCTTTGGACAACGCTGGCTCTTTGGCTAACAAACGGAGATGAGCACCAGCCCCTAGAGTCCGACACGACTGTGCGGGGGAACCTTTACCTTTCTTTACTTAAAATTAGGTAGTGTCTCTGGGAAGCAAATTAGCTTGTTTTATGGGCTACATCAAGACTACTGGATGACCATGAATTAGTGGAACAGCAGGAGACAAAAATCTATGCCCTTGTTTTAGTTCAATAAGAGCAAAGGATATAACCCATCTCTCTAGCTTATTCTAGCAAAAGAACTTAAATATCAATTATGACCTATAAAATAGCCTATTAACATAAACAAACTTGACTGAAATTGAATATCATTATGTCACGTTTCACCTCATGTGTGACCCGTGTTCATACAATGCAATTCCTGATACATAATCAATAATAATATTTTGCACCCTTCGGGTACTTAGGTTCAACCTGTCATACCAACAAGGACTAATCAATCAAATCAGAGCAATGCACTAAATATTAGTTTGGAAAGCAAATGGTCTTCTCGCACAGCTGGGATTCTAAGCTAACATCAGACATCAAGTTTTATCACGGGCATCCTTCAGTTTCAGATGATTCACAGAACAGAGAACGGAAGATTGAATAAGTACAATCAGCATAATGAAGAACTTTCAAAAGGATTCAGATTTTAAAATGAATAAGGGTAATTTTTCCATTACACTAATTCAATTTACATGTCATGCTAAGGCAAGTTTTTAACCACATTTTTTAATAAACACCCATACCATAAATAATGGTTTACAAACCCCAATGTCTGAGATCCTTCAGAGCACTAAGCCGCAAACAAGCAAACTACATGACAACTTAGGGCTCTCTGGGAATTCAGATACTCCCTCAAGCTCAAAACAGATGATGGAATATAATTCTCCTAATTTCTATCAGTCCCATTTCCTATGATATGTACTGTACATAGGGATCAGAAGCAATTATCAGATTCATCCTTTAGTTCTAAAGATTTATAACCCATCAGTTTGGTCACAGAATTTCCAAGGTGGTTTATAGTAGATTGGAATAGCATAAAGTGAACCCCCAGATCACACAAAGCAACAGCCTTGGTTTTCCTTAGTGAAAGTTGGGGCCGGGATAGGTTCTGCAGTTCCAGGGCATCTGGAAAGGGGAACTGAGCTTTCTTGTTGGCTGGAAGAGAGAAGCAGCTTCTTGTTGGCTGGAAGAGAGAAGCAGCCATTCCTTTCTTAGTCAATAGATGACGCTAGGTTGGTCTATCACCAACACTCCACACCAGCCTGCCAGACATTGCCTTAGGCTCATCACCTCCCACCCCCTCCACTTGGGGTGTTTAGGTATGGCTCTTCCCAGGTATAAAGGCTCACCCAGGTAGAGAGTTGTGCATCCCCAATGTTCTCAAATGGGGAGATGTCCCCTACACCTGGAATCTGGAGGGGAAGGACAGAAAATCTCCTTCCCAAGAACCAAATGAATAGTGCCAGTTTTTCCCTTTCAACCAGGGTTTCTCAGACCAAGTGGTTTTGAAGTACATGGAGCTTGATTACAAACCCAGCACTGGAAAAATCAAGAAGAAAATCAATCTATTTTTAAAATTTGAATAAAAGCCACAGAGTAGCAATTTGAGAGAATAGTTTAACTGCCATATATTACCAGAGGCCAAGTTCTACATTCCAAAACCAGCACTCAATAATTTGCAAACAGTCTGAACAAATAAAGAAAGAAATAGATTCAATACCATCTAAAATTGAGCGTGCAACATTGGGGGCGGGGGTGAAAATAATAAACTCTCATACAATTTAAAAAAAGTCTGCTTACTGATTCCCATTGTCCTAGGTTTTTTAGCCTTTAGGCCTAAATCCTTAGGTCAGTCATATTAAATCTCTTTTCCTCAGGTACCTGAATCTCTGAGAATTTCTAACTTCCTCTCCTCCTTCATCGAGGAAGTCAGTGGTTGAGTTTTGAGAATATGTGAAAGTTCCCAAGCTAGCCAGCAGGCCAATCAAAATTAAGATTCCCCATAATACACTACATTGTATGTCTGTGCGCATCTTTGAGTCACTGTTGACTCCTGGCAAATGCCTGGACATGTCCCTGAAGTTTTCTTGGCAAGATTTCAGAAGTGGTTTGTCCTTGCCTGCTTCCTAGGGCTGAGAGAGAGGGACTGGCCCAAGGCCACCCAGCTGGCTTCATGTCTAAGGCAGGACAAGAAGTCACCATCTCCTGGTTTCTGGCCTGGTGCCTTAACCACTACACCAAACTGGCTCTTAATGTACTAAATAGGAATAGAAAATAAATCCATCATGGATTTCTGCAGGAAGCGATCTATGAAAATACCTCCAGACAGGCCCATTTCATGGAGTTCCATCCTTCTCCATTCATAGATTTACACACATACACCCACACATACATGGGCACTCAGACATGACCAAATACATATTTGAGAAATATGCATCTAGAAAAATGTGGGAAAATTGCATAGAAAATTTGGTATATTATAATAGTTGCAATTTTAAACATCTATATCAGGGGTGGGCAACGTCTGGCCCACGGGCCGTATAAGGCTCGCGAAAGCAATTGATCCGGCCTGCAGCAGGGGCGTGACAGCAGCGGGGATGGTGGGCATGGTGGCAGGTGCGGCGGCAGGTATGGCGGGCGTGGCGGCAGTGGGTGAGGCAGCGGGCATGCTGGGCGTGGCAGCGGGCACGGCGGCAGGCATGGCGGTGGGCACAGCAGCAGCGGGCACAGCAGCGGATGTGGCGGGGGCAGGCATGGCAGGGGCATGGTGGGCGTGGCGGCAGGTGCGGTGGCAGGCATGGTGGGCATGGCGGCAGGCGCGGTGGCGGGCATGGTGGCAGCGGGCGCGGCAGTGGGCGCGGCAGCGGTGGGTGCAGCAGTGGATGTGGCGGGGGCAGGCGTGGCGGCAGGCATGGTGGGTGTGGCGGCGGGTGCGGCAGCAGGTGTGGCGGGTGTGGCAGCAGAGGGCGTGGCAGCAGGCATGGTGGGCATGGCGGTGGGCGCGGCAGCGGTGGACACAGCGGCGGACGTGGTGGGGCAGGTGCGGCAGGCATGGCACCGGGTGTGGCGGCCCCCCAGTGTGCGCAATTGGCTCCCGCCCGCAAACCCCACCCCCTTTTGCGCGATTGGCTCCCGCCCGCAAACCCCACCCCCGCCCCTCGATTGAAGTGATAAATGTCAAAATGGCCCTTGGGATAAAAAAGGTTCCCCACCCCTGATCTATATTAAGAGTAACTACATCTTTAAGTTACGTACAAAACTCCCATACTGGAGAAAATTGTGTAAGGCTTCCCCATATAATAGGGATGGTTGTGCACAACACAGATGAAAATGGATCTGGTTGCAAAAATTTTCAATTTTGATTTTCAGTGGCAAAAATAAAACAGACCAGAATCATACATAAAATACTGGCAGAAACCAGGTTTACCGGATCTTTGCATTGCTGTCAAAGAATATTCACTGGCCCACTCAGATCAACTGTTATGTTTGCTGGATTGGTCATCAGAGCAGTTTCTTCATTTGAGTGGCTGATAAAGAGTAAGTAAGGGGTAAATTCCTACCTGATACGTTTGATCACCGTTTTGAAGCCCACTGAAGACTCACATCTACTGACATATTTGTGTATTATCAGAAAATCTCCAGCATTATTTATTTATTATATTTATTTATTTTCTATCCCGCCTTTATTATTTTTATAAATAACTCAAGGCGGCGAACATACCTAGTACTCCTTCCTCCTCCTATTTTCCCCACAACAATAACCCTGTGGTTGGGCTGAGAGGGAGTGACTGGCCCAAGGTCACCCAGCCGGCTTTCATGCCTAAGGCGGGACTAGAACTCACAGACTCCTGGTTTCTAGCCTGGTGCCTTAACCACTAGACCAAAGTGGTCTAGTTTTTAATATTATGCAAAATATTCTCACAAAAATGATAAGGGATCATCATCAGGTGAATAAAATAAACCCTTCTGAATTGTGCAGGGGTGTGGGTGGAATATGACTTCAAGGCCTTTTTGTTCTACTGAATGGACATCCATTTAACTTCATAACTTGTGGCTCCTTAAAATTGTCAGAATTACCCCAGCTCACACAAAAATATTTAGTTGATATCTATAGATCACTTGTTTAATTTTTCTGTACATGTATATCACAAATACTATACATCAATGGAAAATCCAGGATGTTAATTTGGATGCAGGAATTGGGCAGTTAATTGGCTTGTTTAAAAAACATCCGTACCTTTACACTTTACTGATACAGATAACAAATGCGGAAGGGAAATCATGTCTGTTTTTCATTAAATATATTCCAATGCTGTGTTAAAACAAACTATTTTTATGAATCAATGTAAGAATGAGCTCAAGTAGATTCACTGCAGTAAAATGGCAATTTTCATCAATATTAAATCAATACAATAATCACAATATTTACAAATGTCTACTTAAGAATTAATGTAAGAATTTGCAAGCAGACTATCAAAGAATCAGATATGCAATTGAATGTAACTGAAAATCAATCATGTAAACAGAAACACATAACAGATTCAATCAGGCCATAATGCTGAGTGCATGAAAAACTGAAATGCAATAAAATGCCCAGAACTGAAAAGTTCAAGAATATGGTAATAGCCAATCTCACAGCTCTGGGGACTGATCCTTCAAGTTTAACAGTTTACCTTCAATAACTTGGCTTCCACTGGTTAATTTACAATTCCCCCAAGCAACTGTTCCTTAACATGACTGAACATTAAATGCACAGAAGTACAAAGAACTTTGTTGGTCAAAATTGTATTAATTAGAAAGTAGACTTCCAGGTTACATTTTTTTTTTTAAAAAAAAAAAGAATTTTATTGAGTTTAAAGCAAAGGTAAAAACTACAAAAAAGAAAAAAAAACTACCAAAAAAAAGAAAAAGAAAAACTAAAAATGTGAGAAACACAAGAAAAAAGAATTTTTTGAAAATTACATAGAAAGGTGACTTCTGACTTTCAACAGGAAGAATATACAGCAATTTCCATAATCAATCCCTTACTCTATATTAAACCAAGATCACATTATTTTTATAAATCCTTCCATTAACACATATACAAATCACTAATGCACCTTCCCTTTATACTGTATTTTATATATATATATATATATATATATATATATATATATATATCTCAACTTCCCTCCCCCATAAAACATTTATTTAATTGTTTCCTTCCCACTGCTATTCTACAGTATATATTTCTGTCCACTATAATAAAAGTCAAATTGTAAAAACATATGAATTGTCTACTTTTATAATTAATAACACTACAGCAATCTTAATCCTATTAAACCTAAAAACCAAGCAATTATTATTATACCTTATGAATACCTTATAAGTCTTACAAATCAAACAAACCTTAAGAAAAATCCAATAAATCTTAATCCAAACCATTAAAGAAAAATGAAATCATAATAACCTCATTATCAATCCAATTACACATTCTTAATTTTACCCCACCTCAAAGTATACCAGAGCATTTACATATCTCCCTATTACACCCAAGGCATCTTTCTTGCAAAAATCAAACAGCCCAACTGCCCCCCTTAAAATCTCAGACTTCTCAGCAAAATTTTTCTTGCAAGAATCAAACAGCTCAACTGCCCCCCTTAAAAACTCAAACTTCTCAGCAAAAAAACTCCCACAAAGCAGATTCTCTTCTCTCCCATAACAATTCCCCAGAAAGCCATAACAACCCCTCAGAAAAACAGCTCTCCTTGTAAACTGCAGCTCAGACTGTCGCCTTAACCCCTTCACCACCAAAATGTAATCTTCTTATGGCATTACTTCAGTCTTGCTATCAGTTCCATCCTTATCAAAACCTTCATCTTCCTCCATAACATCTTCAGCCAGATGACACATCTTAGAAGTAATTTCTTCCCCAAAGTCCCAAATAGTCTGCAAAATGGGTTAACAACACTCTGAAAGAATTTCCTTGAAGTTCCGTTCAGGCTCATAACAGGACTCTGAAAAAGCCTCCTTGAAATCTTCCATGTTTCAGGCAGTAGATTATGGTGCCCCCTAGATACTTGACTCGCGCAGATAGGAGTTAATGGGTTAATGGGAAAGTACCGAATGAAATTGGCACAAGGGAAAGTATGTTAACAAGCAGATCCCAAAGAAAGTGAACAGAAAGCTGAAGGTTCAAAGCAACAAATCCAACGTGTAGGGAAATATCAATCCTTCAAATTCAATACAAAAATAGGCAATTCTTTATTCTCAGTCCTCCTTAGTCTTTAGATGGGAAAACAAGCCAAAACTTAAAAATTTAAAAATTAAATCCAGAAATAACGATAAGCACCAAGAGAGTCTGCTTCTTCTTCCTGTAGAAAGCCTTTCTTAGGGTACAAAAACATTTAAAAAACAATAAATTGGGTGTTTAAGAAATGGGGTGGCTGGACTTACTGTCCCTTTAAGGGCTGCAGCACGGTTCGGTGATGATGAAATCCCAGCCTCCTGGCGAAGTCTTACCGGTCAATCACGCACACTGTCCACAATCTCCTGGCTACAACTCGCCGTCTGGAGGACAAATGTGTCGATTCCAAGCATTTTCCTTGATCCAGAGAAGCACTCTGGGCTACAGGAGAAACCAGCCTGTGCTCGGAAAAACTGCCATGATGCCAGTTCTGCCCGCGGAGCTTGTGGGCCAAGCTGCTCAGTCTGCCATATTCCACCAGAAGTCTTCGACTTCCAGGTTACATTTTAACATTTTCTTGCGGTAAGAAATCTGAGCTTTGCAGGCCCAATGCTTGTTGGGTTCCTAGTATTATCCAGGCCTCCCCATGTAATTGTAATTTTTTTAAATATCAGCTGAGATTTTACATCTGTGGATGGAAAAAAAGAAGGGCCTGCAGGACCTATCATATTCCAAAAGTCTAGTCTCCAAAGAAAACCAGTTCAACCAAATTTGTCCCCTGTGACTCAGAGGAGAATGAAAAGGCAGTTGTCTATAGCAAGAGCAAGGTGAAAACTAGAGGAATATGCTTGACCTCCTCTTCCTGAGGTTTATTTCAGGTATAACTTGCAGCCTTTGTGGGAGGGAGGCCCTTGTAATCTTCACTCATTATCTTGACATTGGATTATGGCAATTGAACTCGGGCTGCCTTTGAAGATTACCCAGAAACTTCAGTTGGTGCAGAATGTGGTCATCTGCATGCTGCCACTTGACAGCCGGTTCAGCAGTGTTATATCTATATTGCAGGTGCTACATGGGTTGCTGGTATGTCTCCAAGTACAATTCAGAGTGCTGGGTTTGCACAACCCATGCGATCAGTCTGAGGTGTGATGTCTGGATAGAGATAGAGAGATAGATAGATGTTCTCTGGTGGCACCAACATTTTGGAGCACTCTGTCCTACGCTGTTAGAGTTAGGAAGACTGAGTGTCCTGACTTCGAGTGAAGGAACACGCTGAGACTTGGTGTACAGGCTCTAGTGTTTTATTGTTCTACTCTGCTAGACAAAATCCAGCTAAACTAAAATGAACCAGTGATGCTCAGAGAAAAAGCCCAAGAAATTAGGGCGGTGCCTTCTTCAGCCTCTTGTGAGGAAGGCAAAGTGACTTCCCGACACCGAGAAGATGCTGCTATTCCATCAGACTTTGGAGCCTGAGGAGCACATCATGTGCTATTTTTAATATGCTTGTTTTAAATTGATTGTTTTTAGGACTATTATAATTTTTATATTTTTATGGGAGTTGTTCAGAAAATCAGGCAGGATAGAAAATATTTAAATGAATAAATGAGTATACTGCAAACCCATAGCCTGTAGAATAAACATTACTGCTGGTCCGTTTATATGGAGATATGCCTATCGGAAGCAGGATTGCCCACATGGAGGAAACTGGGGGCAATTTGTCCCGACTCCTACAAAGCAATTTTCCTTGCTAAGTTATAATACTGTATGTACATTTGGCACTGTCATGCCCACGCCAAATTGCTCATTGCAACCCATTTCCCCACCACATACACACAAGTACTCTTGTAGAGGTGGAAACAGGGCATCTGATATCACATTTGAATTTGGGCATCCTTGAAAGAAAGTTCTGCCTTGATCAGATAAGAAGACTACATGTAGACAAGGCTTTCAGAACCCTGGACATTTCCCAGGGAGCAAATAATTTGCTTCCATGAATGCATGGGAAGAGCATGTCCCTCAGGCCTGAATATAGACATCCTGCCACTGAAGAATGGAAACAGAAGAAAAAAATCAACCTTTCAGCCTAGAGGGTCTGAGACCTCTCCAGCACTTTATTGTGTGTGCTTCCATCAGGGATGAGCAAGTTTGGGGTTAGACTCTTGGGGGGAAAGCTGCCAATTCCTCTGGTGTTGTTCCTTCTGAGTGCTTCTGGCTTGAGGGGCTACTGAATTGAGGGTCAGTGTCTTTGTGATCAGTGCTACTTCCTGAGTTAGCTGATCTCTTTCCAGCAAGTTAACATTCAGATAACTCTGGCAGCTGGATCATGACACAACCAAACTTAAACCGAAACCAACTTCTCCATCAAGAACTCCAGAAGCAAACTGTCCAAACAACAAAAACAACAAAAGACAGTGAAAACCGCATTCCCTTTGTTGCTTGCTATATTTGTCAGTTATTGCTTTTATGCACACCTTTCTGCAAGCAATACCAAGGCTTTCATACTCCTTTTCATTAACAGTTGCAACCTCCAAACCTACAACATCTCTGAACTTCACCCCAAGAGGGATTAATCAAAGGTGCCTCAGCCTTCTTTCTGAAAAAGTAAGGCTGTGTTCAGAGTCACCTATGGGAAACAACTGATGCACCAACCTAAAAACACAAGAAGAGCTTTTTCTTTATCCTGGCTGATATATGTAAGAGATTCAGAAATGGGCAATACTTTCTGTATCCTACTGTGTCTCCCTAAGTTCCTTCACTACACTGGAAAATGCTTTGCTTCCCACTCTGTTGTCTATGAAGTGAAGTTACTTCTGAAGCACTGAAAGCTTTTCAGCTTGTTCCTTGAACCTGAAGCCTGCCTTTGCAGTAGAGGACCAGAAGGAGATAAGAAGAGGAAGACGCAAAGCCTAAATGTAAGTCCCAGCAATCCCAGGTGTATACTGATGTTGAAAGAATAGAAGCAGGTAGCTTTTCTTCAAATTTGAGATGAAAAAAATAGAACAGTATACTTGCAGGGGGAAAAACCAAGTCAAATGTCTGCACTCTCCCTACAGTCGGTAGCCTATCATATAATGCTTGCATTGCTTTTTAATAAAACCCTTGAACTCTGAAAACAGATCAATGTTCCTGTCCATAGGAACCAATGGCTTTCTTTTTTTTTTAATGCAAACTTTCTTCTTGCCAATGTTAATGCTTAAAAGTTTAAGGGAGAGAGACTGAATTATTTGATCTCACTGGGGTAGATACTGTATGTGTTGCAGACTATAATCCTGCTATTTCTATTCTGTATTGGAGAGAACCCTGATTATAAAGGTAGTGGTGTATGAAATCTTAACTAAAACCAAGATCAAAAGGTAGGCCATCACTTATCCCAAATCTCTCCTTTCCTTTCTAGAGGTAGATGTGAAAAATAAACACAGAATCTTTTATTACAAATAGCTTAAGAAATTATGGTGGAGGTGAGAGGGGATCCTAAAATACAGCTGGGATTCATGTTGACACAATTTAAGTCTATGGTAGAACTTTGCAGGCAGAAGATATTAGGATCCATCTACGGTAGGTAAAGGTAAAGGTTCCCCCCGCACAGTTGTGCAGTCGTGTCCAACTCTAGGGGCCAGTGCTCATCTCCGTTTGTTAGCCGAAGAGCCAGCATTGTCCGAAGACGCTTCCACGGTCATGTGGCCGCATGACGCGTGAGGAACGCTGTTACCTTCCCACCAAAGTGGTACCTATTTATCTACTTGCATTTGCATGCTTTCAAATTGCTAGGTTGGCAAGAGCTGGGGCGAGTGCGGGAGCTCACTCGTCACGCGGGACTAGGGATTTGAACCTCCGAACTTGCGATCTTCCGATCGACAAGCCTGGCGTCTTACCCGCTGAGCCACCACGCCCCTTATCTACGGTACCAGGGAGATAATCTTGCCAAAAATCTTTAAAAATTGCTGCTGAATTCATACACAGAATACTGGGCTAGATAGAACAGTGGATTAAGGCAATGCCATATTATCACATTAATATTAGAAGAAGGGAGAATGGCAAAGAAAGCTGTCGCAGAGGCCAAAGCCAATCACTACCGGGACTTATATGAGCAACTGGACACAAAGGAAGGTGGGGAAAAAATCTATCAACTAGCAAAAATGCACACCAAGGCGGCAAAAGACATTGAACACTACATGTGTGTTAAGGATAAAAATGGATGGCAACTGCAGGATAAGCTCACAATCCTGAAACAGTGGCAGCAGCACTTTGACAAAATATCTAATGTCGAATTTCCACACCCACCAATTCCTGATGGCTCAGCGAACACTGGCCCAGTCCTCCATATTGCACGTGAAGAGGTTACCAAAGCTATCAGCAGCATGAAGAATTCAAAGGCACCTGGCCTGGACAATCTACCAGCAGACGTCTGGAAGCTGAAACAACTTCGCAGCACAGCAGCTGACTGGCTGACAAACGTCTTCAATGCCATTGTAGACTCTGGCCACGTGCCTGCTGAATGGGCCACGAGTATCACAGTTCCACTCTTCAAGAAAAAAGGCGACCCGGCAGACTGCTCCAACTACCCACCAATCCACCTCCTGTCGCACACAATGAAAAATTTTGAGCAGATCCTCAACCAGCGCCCTCGTGACATCGTTGAAATCAGTATCAACCAGTGTGGTTTTGTCAAAAGCTTGAGTACCACCAACGCCATTTTCACGGCTTGGATGCTCATGGAGAAGCACAGAGAAAAGAGGAAGTCATTATACCTGGCTTTCCTCGACCTAGAAAAAGCTTTTGACTGTGTTCCTCATCAGCTGATACGATACGCACTACATGATCATGGTGTGCCTGAGCTACTCATAAAATGGGTCCTGGTTAGTATACCCGCAGCTGAGTGAGGTGTGCCGCCGATCTTTCCGACAGCTTTCCTGTGAAAGTTGGCATGCACCAAGGCTCGGCATTATCGCCATTGCTGTTCATTCTCATCATAGATACCATCATGCAAGACTTGCATCACAGTGTCCCCTGGGCCTTGCTCTACACTGACAATGTCTTGCTCGCAGATACCACCAGGGAAGAACTGCAGCGCTGTGTGCAGACATGAAATGACCATCTTAGCCAATTTGGTTTGTGCCCCAATATCAAGAAGACTGAGTATCTTGACTAGCGCGAGCACCTCCACCATCCAGGTCAGTGGCAAAGATCTAGTGAAGACAAACTCCTTCTGTTATTTAGGATCCCATCTGCAAAGTGATGGTGGCATTAATGAGGAAGTGTGGGGTGAATGCAACATTTCACACAATCGAATGCAGCAACCAGGTCCGGTGGAAGGAGATCACTGGAGTGCTCTGCAATAGGCGCATGCCAATTCACCTAAAATCAAAAGTGTATAGAATGATGGCCCGCCCAGTAGCACTGTACAGCGCTGCATGCTGGCCAACCACCAAAAGTGCTGAGCGCCCTTTACGTGCCATGGAGACACGCACGCTCCGTTGATCATTCGGCGTCTCCCTTCTCGTCCATGTCAGCAATGACACAGTCCGGCAGCAGATGGCCGTTGCACCAATAACAGAGAAAATGCAGGAAAAACGCCTACAATGGTATGGCCATGTTCTACAAGCAGCATCCCACACCATCGCCTGCACCGCCACCACTTTAACACCGATGGCAAATGCCCACGCGGAAGACCAAAGCAAACGTGGCAGGACACCATTAACATGGACATGAAAATAATCCAGTTGGACCTGGTTGCTGCGCTCGATCGTGTGAAATGGTGTTCATTGATCCGAAAAATGGATCAAATGCAGGAAAACACTAGGATGAAGAAGAAGAGGGGGTAAGAAGAAGGAAGACATTGTAGATACGGATATCACAAAGCCCAAATACAAAGGCAGCATAGTTATGGTTTACTGAGTCTATAAAGCAGTTTCCCATGATGAAAAGTCATGAGTAGACCAGTCTGTCCTCCTCCAGTTACTCATCTATGCTGGCAGAAAATCCAGGAACAGAAGCTAGATAGAGAAATAGACAGAGAGATAAATATGGGACAGCATAGCTAATATAAAGCTTGATGTGAAAAAAAGGGCAATGCCTACATTTGTTTTTAGAATAATTAACCCCCTTTTAGATAATATTTTAAAAGTTCCCATTTATGTTTTAGTATTCCAGTTGGTTCATTGTTTAGTGCTCCAGCTTTATCAGCAGAATGCGTGGCAGATGGCTTGCGTTTGCATTCTCCTTCTTGAAAAGGAAACCGGTTCTACCAACATGGCTGTACAGTTTTCTTTTTGAGCTAACATGGACTTAGAATGAAATTTTAAAATACCCCAATTCTTTTAGATTTTCTGTTTTGTGGAGAAGGACGTAGGTATGCATTATGTCCTATGTATATACGTCTCATTCCAAGAGTATTTGTTGAAATTATTTAGGTATTTCATTGTGCACAAAGACTTCTAAAAGACCTTCCTTTTTTGTTCTCTGGTGATACTTAATTTCGTTTATCACTTTTTATAGAGTGGAATTATGTGAAGCTAAGATATATTATTTGCTCTAATCTGTATTGGATAATTTATTACATTAAGAAACCAATAATTTTCAAATATAATCAGATTTAAGGTTTTAATAAGATTCATCCTCCTATTCACACTTGCCTAATTTAAGGATATTAAATCTGCTCAGGAATTAGCTGCTTTTCAAAGCCATGTGTGCCTATTATAGGATTTTTTCCTGATGTGTTAATAGGATTTAATTATATTAGCTTCAGAGACAAGAGACCCACACTAGTCAAACTTGATATAAATCAAACAAAAGCAGGCTAACGAATTACTGACCAGTCTTCCTTACAGGAAGGATAACAATGCTTATTCATGCCTACTCAGAAGTAAGTCCTACTAAGTTGATGGAATTTATTGCTAAGAAAAGAGATAAAGGACTAGAGCCTAAAAATTTCCTATACACCTCTCAGCTGGAAGCAGATCCTACTAAACTGAATGGGGCTCACTCCTGAGCAAGGATGTAGAGAACTGAACATTCAGATTAGAAAGAAAGGGATATTTTGGTCATATATTAATGTCATTCATACTAATGCTTAAGAGTCAGCAAGTTTCAGTAAAACATAAAATGTTTTTCAGATAAAGTAAATATGAAAAGTTAACAAAGCATTCCCTTTTGGTTCAGATTATACTTGGGCTATGGATGGCGTTGGCTTTCCCATATCGCACTAAGGAATAATGGGGTTTACTTAGTTTCAGATCAGCATGATATGTGACTCTAAGCACTGTAAACCATGATACATGGCTGAGCATTATTTATTTATTTGTCACATTTGCATTTCCCCTTCCACTGAACACTCAACGTGGCAGCCGACAAAAATTGTAATACGATACTAAAATTATTAATAATTAACTGTAAGCCTATATTTATTCAAGAAAGCCATGATTAAAAGAAACTATTTAGTGTGACATGTGATATGCACTCTATAAGGCTGAAGACTTATACAATATTGCAGAAAACAATGATTTGCTTAACAAGAGTTTATTGCATGAACCACGTTTGGTTGGGTTCACCCAGTATGCTAAGTCATAAACAATGGCTGTTGTGGGTCTTCCGGGCTGTGTGGCCGTGTTCTGGAAGTTGTGGTTCCTAACGTTTCGCCAGCATCTGTGGCCAGCATCTTCAGAGGGCAGGAGCACAGATAGAAGCAAAATCTCTGTGCCCAGGTAGAGTGGCAATGTTCTATTTATAGAGCTAAATTATAGGAGATTAGGTGGGGTTTTTTTGTTGTGTTGAAATGTTAACGAGTGGCTGATGAGCATGATTAGCATGTTCATTGTGAGAAGTATTCCCATGACCTGGTGGTTGGACTGAGTTCATTGACCTTTTGCAGGCTGTGTTTTTCAGGACTGGTAGCCAGGTTTTGCTAATTTTTAAACTTTCTTCTTTTTTATTGTAACTGTGCTGGTGTTTGTGAATTTCAATGGCTTCTCTGTATAATCTGGTGTAGTGGCTTTTGGTGTTGTCCAGTATTTCTGTGTTTTCAAATAGGATTTTGTGTCCCGTTTGCTTGAGAGCATGTTCAGCTACTGAAGATTTTTCTGGTTGCTGTAGTCTGCAGTGTCTTTCATGTTCTTTTATCCTGGTGTGAATGCTTCATTTTGTGGTTCCGATGTATACTTGTCCACAGCTGCATGGTATGCGGTATACTCCTGCAGCGGTGCGGGGGTCCCTTTTGTCTTTTGCTGATTTTAGCATTTGTTGTATTTTTCTGGTGGGTCTGAAAACTGTTTGAAAGTTGTGTTTTTCCATCAGTTTTCCCATGCGGTCAGTGACTCCTTTGATGTAGGGCAGGAATACTTTGTTTGTGGGGGGCTGTTTTTCTTCAGTTGGATGTTGTTTTCTTGGTTTGATGGCTCTTTTTATTTCATTCTTGGAATAGCCATTTGCCTGTAGGACCCAATTCAGATGGTTAAGTTCATTGTTGAGAAATTGGGTTTCACAGTTTCGATTAGCACGATCCACCAAGGTTTTGATCATGCCTCTCTTTTGTCGTGGGTGGTGATTGGAATTTTTGTGTAGATATCGGTCCGTATGGGTGGGTTTTCTGTATACTTTGTGTCCTAGTTTGAGGTCCGGATTGCGTATGACCAGCGTATCTAAAAATGGAAGTTTGCCATCAGTTTCTTTTTCCATGGTGAATTGTATATTGGGGTGGATGCCGTTTAGGTGGTCCAGAAATTTCTCCAGTTCTTCTTCAGTATGACTCCAAATTGCGAAGGTGTCATCCACGAACCGGAACCAGACTGTTGGTGTAATGGGTGCCGATTCCAAAGCCTGTTTTTCAAAGTGTTCCATGTAAAAGTTTGCTATGACTGGGCTCAGGGGGCTTCCCATGGCAACGCCATCCATCTGTTCGTAGAACTCATTCTCCCATTGAAAGTAACTAGTTGTTAGGCAGTGTTGAAATAAAGCTGTAATGTCTTCTGGGAAGATTTGCTTGATGAGTGCCAGGGTGTCCCTTACTGGCACCTTGGTAAACAGGGAGACCACGTCAAAGCTGACCAGTTTGTCCGTGTGGTTGAGTTTTAGGTTGCTGATTTTGTTGATGAAGTGTCCTGAGTCTTTGATGTGGGATGGAGTCTGTCCGATGTGGGTCTGTAAAAGGGTTGCCAAATGTTTGGATAATTCATATGTCGGGGAGCCAATGGCACTTACAATGGGTCTGAGTGGGATCGAGTCTTTGTGGATTTTGGGGAGTCCGTATAGTCTAGGTGAGAGAGCTTCTGTCTTGCAAATACGTTGTAGTACGTTGGGATGCAGGGAGGAGCTCTTTATCAGTGTGTTGGTTTGCTTCATGATTTTGCTGGTCGGATCCCGTCTTATTGTTCTGTATGTGGTGGGGTCTAGTAATTCTCTGATTTTGTCTTTGTATTCATCTATGTTCATAATTACCGTGGCATTGCCTTTGTCCGCTGGAAGGATGATGATGTCTGGGTCCGAATTGAGGGTCTCTATGGCATTTCTCTCCTTCTTAGTAATGTTGCTGGTGGGGGGCTTTGCTTTCCTTAGGATTCTTGCCACTTCACCCCTTATTTCTTCTGCTTCTTCCTCTGGACGTTGGTGAATGGCTGATTCCACATTGGCAATGATATCTTCCACTGGAATTCTGGTGGGTGTAATTGCAAAGTTTCCTCCTTTGCTTAGGATGGAGGTTTCTTCAGGAGAGAGCAGGCGTTCTGTCAAATTGATGACAATGCGTGAAGTATCCAGTGCCGGTTTTGGTTGACTGTTTTGGCATTTGTTGAATTTTTGCTTTTGTCTGTTTGTGTAGTCAAAAATGCTTTTCCATTTTTCTGTAGGATATGGTATCAATCTTGTCCCAATCCTGGCTTCTCATTTTGTGACTAAGGCTCATATGTGTGTCGAATAGATCTTTTTCTGTGATGGCAAGGTTTCGGCGGGTTGTGTGAATTCTCTCGCGCAGGAGGGCTTGTTCAAGGCGGTCGTAAATGCGGCTGGCTTGTGACGATTTGAAGGTCCTTTTCGTTCTGAGAAAAGCTGGAATGGTCCTGGTATCTCTGCATCGCACTAGGAAGGTTAAGGAGCAGAGCAGGTGTGCTTTTCTGTTCCGGAGTGTTTCCAGTCTCCGTGTCTGTCGGAACGTTTGGTGGATCATGCTAATCGAAACTGTGAAACCCAATTTCTCAACAATGAACTTAACCATCTGAATTGGGTCCTACAGGCAAATGGCTATTCCAAGAATGAAATAAAAAGAGCCATCAAACCAAGAAAACAACATCCAACTGAAGAAAAACAGCCCCCCACAAACAAAGTATTCCTGCCCTACATCAAAGGAGTCACTGACCGCATGGAAAAACTGATGGAAAAACACAACTTTCAAACAGTCTTCAGACCCACCAGAAAAATACAACAAATGCTAAAATCAGCAAAAGACAAAAGGGACCCCCGCACCGCTGCAGGAGTATACCGCATACCATGCAGCTGTGGACAAGTATACATTGGAACCACAAAACGAAGCATTCACACCAGGATAAAAGAACATGAAAGACACTGCAGACTACAGCAACCAGAAAAATCTTCAGTAGCTGAACATGCTCTCAAGCAAACGGGACACAAAATCCTATTTGAAAACACAGAAATACTGGACAACACCAAAAGCCACTACACCAGATTATACAGAGAAGCCATTGAAATTCACAAACACCAGCACAGTTACAATAAAAAAGAAGAAAGTTTAAAAATTAGCAAAACCTGGCTACCAGTCCTGAAAAACACAGCCTGCAAAAGGTCAACGAACTCAGTCCAACCACCAGGTCATGGGAATACTTCTCACAATGAACATGCTAATCATGCTCATCAGCCACTCGTTAACATTTCAACACAACAAAAAAACCCCACCTAATCTCCTATAATTTAGCTCTATAAATAGAACATTGCCACTCTACCTGGGCACAGAGATTTTGCTTCTATCTGTGCTCCTGCCCTCTGAAGATGCTGGCCACAGATGCTGGCGAAACGTTAGGAACCACAACTTCCAGAACACGGCCACACAGCCCGGAAGACCCACAACAGCCATTGAACTCCGGCCATGAAAGCCTTCGACAATACATCATAAACAATGGCTTACAGATCACAATGGCTCCATTCCCAAAATATGCTGAACCGTAGCCAAAGAAAATTAAGTTACAGTTCAACACAATGTGTGAACCAGGTTCCAGTTGGATGTAAGTCCCACTGAGGAGTCATTCAAACGTTTGCGCTGTCATTCTCTTAGCCATAAATTACTTTTTAGAGTACCTTACAGCCTTGCTTAAACTATAGCAGCATATAAATTGTAATTAATAAATAGAAAACTATATACATTTTCTGATTATGCAAAACAACCTGGGATTTCATAAGATGACTAAATGACATCCATGTATCTTGTGAGACTCATATCTGCAGAAAAGAACAACAGGCACACTTAAGCACTTGATTCTGTTTTTCTCAGTATGTATTAAATGTTGCTAAGAAAAAGAATTTGCTATTAGCATGCAGCCATGTATACCTGAAAGGAAATGTCCCGTGAATAGCATAATCTCAAACATGAGATTCCTTTCTCAAGAAAAGGGGTCAGGCATAAATGTCCAAGTCAAAATTAAGCACAGGCTTGTATAAGCTGAACATACTATATTCAAAGTATTTTAAGCCCCATGTACTGAACAAAGTGGTGTGGCGTGGTGGCTCAGCGGGTAAGACGCCAGGCTTGTCGATCGGAAGATCGCAAGTTCGGAGGTTCGAATCCCTAGCCCTGCGTGACGGAGTGAGCTCCCGCACTAGCCCCAGCTCTTGGCAACCTAGCAATTCGAAAGCATGCAAATGCAAGTAGATGAATAGGTACCACTTTGGTGGGTAGGTAACAGCGTTCTGTGCGCGTCATGCGGCCACATGACCGTGGAAGTGTCTTCGGACAACGCTGGCTCTTCGGCTAACAAACGGAGATGAGCACCGGCCCCTAGAGTCGGACACAACTGCACAGATGTGCGGGGGGAACCTTTACCTTACTGAACAAAGGTCTGAATATTAGAGTAGAAGTTTATGATTCTGAACACTATAGGAGGAGAAAGAAATCAGTGTCTCTTGATGGTGTTACATCAATCAAAACCTTGGTTGGGTGAAATTAATAGTTTTCTGTGCATACAGAATCCAGGTTCTTCCCAGTCAAGGTATTTATATTAAGCAATAACTTTGCCCCATTCATGGAATTTATGGTGAGCCCAGATGTCATCATCTCCCATTGTTTTAAATTTCCTGTATTTTTTCATTGCAATCTGCAATTTCTTTTTTTCTTTTTCTTCTTTCTGCCAAAAAAAAATACCATAAAGTTGGAAAAAGCAAAATAATATACAAAATCCTTCTGATATGGAGTGCCAGGAGCACTCTGTTTGGAAGACTCCTAGAATTTAGGACTTACACAGATACACACAATGCAATGACATCTAATTTGCATAATCATATTTTCTTTGGAATAAAGTCATTCCCTCAGTACTTGTTTTTTTCTGTAAATCCTGCATAACCAGTGAATTAGGTGGCTTGTGACTAAACTCTTTGGAATTTCATTTTCTCCAAAGAAGATGATCTAAAACAGGGGTCCCCAACCCCCGGGCTGCAGACCGGTACCGGTCCGCGGCCTGTTAGGAACGGGGCCGCACACTTCCGTCTGCGCCATCCCGTCTGCTTACCACTTCTGTCCGCGCCATCCTGAAACCATCCCCCCCCCAGTCCATGGAAAAATTGTCTTCCACGAAACCGGTCCCTGGTGCCAAAAAGGTTGGAGACCACTGATCTAAAATACATCCATTTCATATTCCACTCTCTTGTTCTGATCTCCTTTGAGCTCTTGAGCTTATGATGCTATACAGATTACAGAAAGGGGCACTTTCTGTTCACTCAACCAAAGCTTTGTGTACTTGGGCCTTCTGGTGTCAAGATTTTTCCACCTTTAGTCCTGGATGGGGTGGCACTGCCCCAGATGGACCCAATGGGCAATTGGGGGTCCTCTTGAACTCACGGCTCCTGCTGGAACAGCAGGTGGCAGACGTGGCTAAGAGAGCCTTTGCACACCTTTGGGTTGTACACCAGCTGTGCCATTCCTGGACCAGGAGTCTTTGCTCACAGTCACTCACGCCCTCGTGACCTCCCATCTGGATTACTCTAACATGCTCTACATGGGGCTGCCCTTGAAGAGCATTCAGAAGCTTCAACTGGTGCAGAATGCGGCTGCACAGGTTGTAAATGGTGTCAGCTACTCGGCACATGTAACACCACTACTTCGTGAGCTGCATTGGTTCCCAGTGTGCTTCCGGGTGCAATTCAAGGTGCTGGTTGTCTCCTTTAAAGCCCTTCATGGCTTGGGACTGGGTTACCTGAGGAACTGTCTTCTCCCAGTTGTTTCTATCCATCCAATCTGGTCTGGCAGGATGGGCATGCTCCGGGTCCCGTCAGCCAAGGAATGTTGGCTGGCAGGGATTAGGAGACGTGCCTTCTCTGCTGTAGCCCCTGCCCTCTGAAACATTCTCCCTCCAGAGATTAGGATGGCCCCGACCCTGTTGGCCTTTCATAAGACCTTGAAGACCTGGTTGTGTGCCGAGGCCTGGGGCCCCGAGTGTCACCTATGGTTATAATTTTTCTTGGCTGCCATATATATTTATTTTTGTATTGTGTTTGTATTTGGTTTTAATTTATTTTGTCATTGTTCACTGCCCAGAGTCACTTGTTTGAGATGGGCGGCCATAGAAATTGAAATAATAATAATAATAATAATAATAATAACAACAACAACAACAACAACAACAACAACAACTGCACACATTAAGCAATGCCTGGATTTCTTTTTTCTTTTGACTAGGTAGGTTAATGGCAAACAGTCATGGAAACTGAAGGTCTTCTGCAGAAACACAGTTGGGCAAACAACAATGGGAGGCCATGACTTCAGCCACCTAGATACCTCAACAGGTTCCCTATGAGCAAAAACTTGCATGTAAAGGAAAAATGCCTCATTTGGGATTTCCAGGGCCTGCACACAAATTAAAAGTAGATAAAAAGAGCTTTTCCCCACTAGTGATCCTTAGCAGAACTCACCACTTCTTGTGGTCACAGAGAAAGCTGACAGCATAGAGCTGCATTATCCTAGGGCTCTGATATGCAGGCTGCAAACATCCAAATGATCAGGAGATAGTAGCAAATAGATAGCATTTTCTGTATCTCTTTGCTGCCATCTGGTGGTCATCTGTATGCCTGCAGCCCAGATATGGTAGCCCCTAATTATCCTGATTTTCTTTGCCATCTTCTTTGTTTTGTGCAATGAGTGTTTTTAATATGGAAAACAGTGGATTAGGCTGTATAAATAATGACACTGAGACAGAACAAGGTCATTATCATGGGCAGAGGATGAACAATGTGGATTCCTAAGCCACTACAGTAACACTGTAAATAACTAATTCAGAAATGTCAAAGGATACAGGATGAAATCCAGTTAAGTAGGTCCAGTGAAGGTACACTACTGCTTATTTTAAGAGTAGAAGGGGACAGTGCTCATTATTGCTTCCAGCCCCCTTCAGCATCTGCAAAATCTTCTCTGAAATACTGGTGGATCCTCTGAAATAAATTTTGGAGAGTAGCATGACATTCTGGAGGGTCATAAAGGTGACTTCTATTGTATAAATAGCCTTCTACTTTAACGTGGGATTTCATTCTGGGTTTGCATAAAATTAAAACGAGCAAAGGAAAGTATTTACCATGGCACTGATTTGGTATTTCATTTTCTAGTATCAAGGTTCCATGTTATATGGCACATCTGCAATAACAGTTATACTAGTAATATTTTTTCCAGAAAATGAGAGCTAGTTTGGGTTAGTGGTTAAGGCAACGGGCTAGAAACCAGGAGGCTGAGAGTTCTAGTCCCGCCTTAGGCAGGAAAGCCGCTGGGTGACCTTGGGCCAGTCCCTGTCTCTCAGCCCTGGGAAGGAGCCAATAGGAAACCAGGAGACAGAGAGTTCTAGTCCCGCCTGAGGCATGAAAGCCGGCTGGGTGACCTTGGGCCAGTCACACTCTCTCAGCCCAACTCACCTCACAGGGTTGTTGTTGTGGGGAAAATAGGAGGAGGAAGGAGTATTAGGTGTGTTCGCCGCCTTGAGTTATTTATAAAAATAATAAAGGCGGGATAGAAAATAAAAAATAAATAAATAAATAAATAAAATGACTTTTTCACTACCTATACTCTGTAAAAAACATTTATTTTCAAATAGAAGAAATATAATAAACGGTTATTTGTTGCATTATCTGGTTTTTCCACCGGTTTTGACTGAGCAGCTATCCACAGACACATCAAGTAGACACCTTGTGTTAATAATGAAGACCATCCTCAAAACCAGCAACAACAACTCACTTTCTTCATACTAGTTTCTGAAATGTGTCTTCTCAAATAAGCGCTCACTGGAAATTGTTTTATGTTCGTTTAATTGGTATTTCAGCTTCATCATGTAAAATTCTAGGACCTATATTTTGGGGAAGGGTCCTGAGGATTTTCCGAGATGTCCAACCCCTTACTATTCTCAGGGATCCATGAGGAAGCAGTTGATTGTCCTCATCATATATGTTGAATTGGTATGTTATTTCTCAAGAGTGCCATTTCTAGTGATTTACAGCTTCTTAGAGCGTCATCCAACTGCTGTTGGGGTGATGTATCCATATGACAAGAGGCTTTATGACACCACAGCAAAGGTTGGGTGACACCATTAAATACAAAAAATAACTAGGGTGGAAATGGCCCATAGCCATCTGTATCAAGAAGGAAGTATCAACAGGGTCAGGTTCTGGGTGGTTTGTAGAAATACAAAAAAAAAAAACCAAGGGAAGAAAAAATGCATCAAACAGCTAATTAGGACTGAGTGTGTTCACTGAGCATAGAACGATAGTTGGTGACTATTGGGAAAGTGATAGAAGGTTGGATAGACGGTGGCAAGCTGGTTGAACGGAACTGTGAATTCTTGAACAGATACACCCCACAGTGCAATGTTCGTTGCTGGCTCTACTTGTGACTTTCCAATCAGATCATTCTTGCTAGTCATTAAGCCACAAACAAGCAAGCCATCTTATGCAAATTCAACCATTTGGGTGAATAAACCGTTGTTTATTGCTAAGGACAGTGTGTGAACCCAGCCACTTGTGGATTATTCAATAAACTACAGTTAAATAAGCCATGGCTTAATGCAATATGTGGATCTAGCTGGTGCAGATTTGCCCAGGATTTTGGATTATGAGAAAGCTAAAGACATATGATGCTAGAGATACATGATGCCTTCAAAACTGTTCATATATTAACCAACATTGCATGATCTTCTTCTCCCCCCTAATGTGGTCCCACTAGGCTCACTAACCGTGGAAAAACTACAAGTACAGAAGGATGATGACACTATAAACGGAGCGTTTCCTCCCAAGGGAAAAAGCAACCTTTGTGTGAGAACAGGCCACATCAATTCAAGAAAATACATAACTCTCCTGAATAAGACATGCTTTGCTGCTTCTTTTTTTCTACAAATGTAGAAAATGAACAGTTTTGAAAGAGTTGTAGCCCTAAACATTAGCAGTACAGGTACATTAGCCCAGGCTTCCCAAATCCACCTAGCTAGCTTAACAGAGCAATACTATATAGTTTTCCTTGTAAACTAGTAACAGTTTTTTTATCTACCCCTGCACCTAAAAATGGTGTAGGATTTTGTTACGCATTTGCCAGTGGCTATGGGGTAGTAGGGGACAGAGAGCTATTTTGAGGGCTTCTTAATGTGGCCATAGGCCATTACTGACTGCTTCCACCATTAATTTAGCAGGTGTTGACCATACCTAAGAAGAATTCAGAGCCTGAATTTCTAAACTGTAGTTGTTAGCCTTTTACAGTTTCTGTAGAAAATCTAATACTTTCAAGTGATTTCTGCAGAAAATCGAATAGTTTTATATTCCTCCTCCTCCTCCTCCTCTCTCTCTCTCTCTCCCTTACAAGTGACCATAACTCTCTTTATATTCCTACCGATTCAGATATAAGCCTATTGCCTTCATAGAATAAACACGTCTGACTCCCATATAGTAGATTCATCAGCTCTTTCCCCTTTCTGAAACCAGAAATATCCAAAGGTAGATGGCTCTTGTCAGGCTCCTGCTAGGACATATGTATTTCCTTAACAACCTTCATGCCTGATATTTGTTATTTTCTTTGTTACTGCTGTTCAGAATTGTGGTAGCACAACCACAAGTACAAGTTTTACTACCAATATAGACTAAATCCACCCACTCTTTCTGCAAGTATGAAAATGAAATGAGTTACATTTCCAAATGATAAACTGTACTACTATGCATGAACCCAAACACACACACATTGCCAGTCGCAACCTTACTCTCTCTACACATAACCAAAATGAACTCCTTTTAGGTTTGAGGGAATTTTTATGTCTTCTGAGCTGATCCAAAGGCTTATTTGGAGATTTGCAGCTAATTTCAGTGGTCCTGTCTCGTCCTGTGACCGACAGAATGTAGTCTGACCACTTTTGCTGTACCATAACGAAGGAACAGGCCAGAGTAGCAAGCTCTGCATGTAGCTATCCTGGGAGTATCCGACTTGTTCTCAATGGCTCCCACTAAATATTGGGGATAGCAAGGGGTACCTGCTGCCCTTCACACTTTGAAGAAAAGCCTGGTCCCTTTAGTCAACTTTGTGGTTAGTGGAAAACATGCTTGCAACCTTGTGCAGTCCAGTCCCCTGAAAACATATTCCACTCAATACGGGGGGGAAAATCCCCATCCTGTCAGGTTAGAAGATGTGATATTATTTCTATGTATTACATATTCATGGTTGGTTTTTAATTTGCATTAGCCCGTAGGTTTTGATGATGTTCAAAACTCTCTTCCTGACTTTGTTTTTCCTTGATTTATTAAAACGGAATAACCTTCCATCCATTTCCAAACAAAAAAGAACCAGAGCCTTGTCAGAAAAAGCTTCATTAGAGCCAACTCAGTTTTTTTTCCCTTTTAGTTTTGAAGCACAGAAAGTGGGGGAGGCGAAGAGTTTTAGTCGTTTCTTAACTGGATGACAGATTTTGTCTAATTAATCTAGAGCCCTGTGTATAGAAACTACTGCAAAGCAAACATGTCTATTAACAGAAAAGCAGTGATTACTGCTTGGCATTCAGCCAGGGCCTCTACATAAGCAATGAAACTGTCTCAGTGCCATATGGGTTCTGCTGTAGCTATGAATTGGATCCAACACAAGGTTAAGATGTGTCAGATTTAACTGTGATTTAATTGATACTGGTAAAGAGGCTCTACATAAAGAAACAGTGTGTGTGCTATTAGAAACAGACTGCGTGTTAGCCTCTCTCCCATAGTTTGTGGGCAACAAAACATTCACTCAGACATCTAAAGTAGTTTCCAGATTCTTACTTCTTTACATCCAATTGAATCAAACAAAAAAAAATACTTCAGGTTAACAAGTTTACCAGCATTTAATTGGCAATGAATGAGAACTCTAATCAGATTCTCTAATGGGTTTTGTGCACACTTAATTAATCTCTATATGGAGGTTCCAGCTATTTTGCCAAAATGATTAAAATAAAATAAAGAGAGGATGCTGCTTGATGAGTCCCACTGTACTGCAAGTAGTTCTACTGTCCAATGCTGGAGGGTCCAGAGTATCATTTATTGCATTCATATCCTTGCTTTTTCAGCGAGTTAAAGGTTGCATACATGACGCTCTCCTGCAATTTTATCTCCACAGCAATTCTGGGAGATTCTTAGGGATGAAATGTTGGTTATATCAACAACCAATAGTTTCCTAGCACCAAGGTTGAGAAGGGTAAGGCTAAATATCTCTTAAAACATGGGGAAAGTAGGCAAAAGAAACCATAATTCACCAGCCTTTTTCATGTTGACAGAGGGCAATCAACTGATTAAAGAGATGTCAGCCCTTCGAGGCAGACCAGACTAGGATGCTAGAGTTATGAATGCTAATACTATTATATTATAAGATTACAGTAACAGAATCTTGCAAGTCTGAATATGCTTCCCCCCTCCCTCCCTTTATCTTCATGAGAACTAGGGAGGGTCATGTCTGAGATGCTTTCTCAAATTATATTTCTGCCCCGGACTCGGTTTTCTTTTAACTGACCATTGCCTTGCTTGTGGCTCTTCCTCCTTTTCCTCAAGGTTATTTCTACTGCCCATTACAAGATGCTTCACCCTACTATATAATAAATATACAGTACTTACCTATCTGTGCTGTGCCAAATGTTTGGGTAGCTTCTTCAAGTTCTAGCTAGGGAGCCCTACAGCTCGACTGAGAGAGACTGGTCTAACATCACCCAGTTGAGTCATGAACTAAGGCATCCCTGATTCAAATCTAAGGCATTAATTTTTCCACTGGCTCTCTTACTTCCAATATGTATAAGCCATTGACATGTATTCTCAGCCTTAACAGCAATCAGTATGGCAGCATATGATACAGTGGATAAGTTTCAGCTATGGAATGTTTTGCATGAATATGGAGTTTAAGATTGGTTGCTGAATATAGTATGAGTGGTATATAATATAAGAAAGCAAGCATGAGAATAAGTGAACTGCTTAGGGAATGGTTCAGTATTGAACAGTAAGACTAGCATAAGTTGGCTGCTTAATGTATTTATGGATAGATGTATACAGAATCCTTTGGTGATATTAGAGGTATGTTGGCTGAGGATGTGAATAAATGTGCAATTTTGGTATACATACAATATTATGTTGTTGGTTGAGAAATGAATGATCTACAGCAAATATTAGATAGATTGTATGATGCAACACAGAGTAGGATTCTGAAAATTAATGTATCAAAGTCCAAGGAAGTTGGGTTTCACAGGGAAAATAGAGGGTATGATTGCAAGTTATACATAAATGATGAAAATCTCTAACAAATAGATGAATTTGGGTACCTTGGTAGAAAGATAATTGGTAAGTATATGGTCTGTTGCAGTTAATGAATAACAAAAGAAGCTAAAATGGCTATGTACAAAAGTATGTTTCTGCCCACATTTTTATGTAGAAGTGAGAGCTGAGTATACCAGGGAAAACAAAAAAATAAGTTGAATTACACTTAGAATGAGTTACCTAAGAAGCATGTGTGGTAAAATGGGAAAATATAGGATCAAAAATGAATGGGTGGTGAATGAATATGGAATGAACAGAAAACAGAGTGACTAGTATTGACTGTGGTCATTTGGTCATGTAGAGACAATGAATGAGGACTGAACTACAACTACAAAA
Organism: Charina bottae; assembly: GCA_023362775.1. Lineage (NCBI taxonomy): Eukaryota > Metazoa > Chordata > Lepidosauria > Squamata > Charinaidae > Charina > Charina bottae. The sequence goes on along the minus strand of JALMGJ010000003.1, from coordinate 27,944,091 downwards.
TAAGTATATGAAGTAAAAATGACTAGGTCAAGAGGAAGGGTAAAATCAAAAAAGTCATCATTGGATGAAGTCAATGAGATCCTCAAAAAGAGGTGAGAAAATTACAGAAGAAAAAGCAATGTATGAAGGGGTGTATGAAGGTGGTAGAAGGATAATTTGCAAGGACAAAAAGGCATAGAGAGGTATACTGATTGATGTTGACATAAACTAGATTTAGCTGTATTTCCTTTTCTTTCTTCCTATACCTTATTTTCTTTGGCTTACTATTACTTACTCCTTTTCTGCACTTTGCATAAAGTTGCTTACCTCCCAAAAGTGCAATGGCTATTATCAGGATTCTCCGTAACCAATACTGGGACTAGAAATTTTGCAGGCAAAGATTCAAGGACACAGGTGTTGAGAAGTTAGTTTTCTTACAGCCATTAGAAAAGCTGTGAATGAAGAAATCTAGCAACTGCAAAGTGCATGCCATGTATATAGCAAAATCAAAGTTCAAACCTTGAATCTCTTTCTCCTACCCCTGCAGGGAAAGTATATCACTTTTGGGTGGGATAAGCGGTTGGCATTTGTATATTGCTACTGTAATGGACTGTCTGCTCTCAGGATCTTTGTTTCTGACCTTGCTCAATCTGGCCTTCAGAGGTACCCATGCATATAGATATAGCAACTTTCTCAATCTGGTTCCCTCCAAGTAGTTCTTCTACCAATTCCATAAAGCTACACCAATATGGCAAATTAGACCACAGCTCCCATAAAACCACCAGAAACCCCAGCCAGCACATTCCCTCTGCCTAATTTGATAGAAATCAAAAGCAACAAAGTGTCTTGTGTCCATTTGAAAGAGAAACAAACTTATCATCATACAGGTAGTCCTCGCTTAACAACCATTCGTTTAGTGACAGTTCAGACTTACGACGGTGCCGAAAAAACCAATTTGTGAACAGTCCTCACACTTATGACTGTCACAGCATCCCTACAGTCATGTGGTCGCAATTTGGGCGCTTGGCAACCAGATCGCATTTATGACTGTCGCAGCATCCTGTGGTCACATGATCACCATTTTTTACCTTCCCAACCGGCTTCTGCCAAGCAAAATCAATGGGGAACGACCACATGGTTTGCTTAACGACCACGGTGATTCGCTTAACGGCTGCCGCAAAAAAGGTCGTAAAATCGGGTCAGATTTGCTTAGTGACCACTTCACTTAGCAACTGAAATTCCAATTCCAATTGTGGTTGTTAAGCGAGGACTACCTGTATGTTTTCATGAATTACAGTTGACCTCATCAGACACGTGGAGTACATGATGAAAATGCACCAGGAGAGTCAGTTTGGTTGCTAATCATCAAGTGATGCTCATGCATGTATGACCTAGACCTTGGTCTCATAGACATGTGTATATATTCAAGTATAGGTATATGGAATTTACCATAGGCAATATCTCAGAATAAGATACCCTTTTTAAAACCGATTTTTCACAGGAATGGGAAAAATGTAAAAACAAGAATAGCAGCAGTTGTTCTTTTCACCTAAGCTCATCCCTGAATGAGAAAACTGTATATTTTTCAACATTGTATCTCAATTAGGAAGAAAGACAGGAAAAGGCTGTGAGTTTTTTTCTACAAAATACACATACACAGGTATTTAAAAAAAATAAAATTGAACATGCTTCTACCTTTTTTTTAATATTAAAAATCCATTATTTTGCCATGCAACCTCACTGATAAAATAAAAAGTTACATGCTGTTATCAAATATATATAATTACAAGGAGAGATATGAGGCCAAGGAGATGGAAAGCTTATTAACCAAGCCTCTTTCTTTCTTAAACTACCTCAGTGCCATGCTTTTATTAGTCATCTCCATTATTTAAGTAGTAAGAACACCTTGAAATGTGAATTCCTTCAGTAATTGCTGTTCTCCTGCTACCTGAATCTGTACCATTAAAGTCAGTGTTTGCAGCCAGAAGTTTAGATTTACATCCTTCCTTGTAGAGTAGCAACTGCTTTTAACTATTTCTTCTTTTCCCTAGTATTCCATACCTCATCATGTTGAAATACCTTGACCTGATCACGTTCAGGAACTGAAAGCTCTACCAGGGCAACTTTCTTTTGCTTTTCTTTTTAAATGGGAGGTAGGGGAGAATTTCCCTATGATTCTTGCACTTTTCATCAATAATAAATGCTCTAGAGTGTCCGTGAACCCACACTCTTTGTTTTTAAATGTGCTCTTTCCTTTTCCTATTCCCCCCAGGGGATTTATTTATTTATTTATTTATTTATTATTACATTTATATCCCGCCCATCTCCCCCACAAGGAGGGACCCTGGGCGGTTACTGGTGGGAGAGTTTCAACGGCCTGAGAACAACGTCGGAGGGAACAGCAACTCTTGGTAGGGTTACCCCTGCCGATACGATCAAACGAGGAAGGATGAAGCTAAGGTTAATTCATAAGTCGAGGCAGGAGGAGACTCTGCAGACATGAAGTTCAAAGTTAAACCCAGGAGAAGGCCATAACAAATCAAGAAAACAGTGTGGATAGGGCTGAAACATTTAGATAAATCTGCAAAGGCTTCCTGATCAGAAGCACTTCTCTCATTATTGCTGAAGAAAATTGAACTTTCGTAAGTACATCTAGAGACGATAACATGGCCATACGACAGGCAATCTGGATACTGATTGTGCCAGTACTGAAAGAAGAGTTGCTTGTTTTACAAGGACATAGAAAACTGGAACATGGAACATGAGAAAGATGAAACAAGCAAAATCTGGAATTGTTAAAATAGAAATGAAGCATAGTAAATTGGGATGCTTTAAGAATAAAGGGACTTGGGTATACTGGAAAGGGCCACTTTAAATCAGGGCATGAGACCATACAAAGAAATGAAATGGCAATGATATTCAAAAATAACATGTGTTCAATTATAACCCAATAAATAGCATTATATGGAATTAGTCTATATCCCCTGAAGATTCATGTTATATTAAATAAACAGTGGCAGAGAATATTGAAGAATTGTACAGCAAACTGCCAAGGGGGCTAAATATAATATTTAGGAAGGAAGTAGGACTACTAAAAAGTGACTAGGATGCAAAAGATGGAGAAATGTAGAAACCTGGCATTACAGCTAGGTTTCAGTTGGGTGAACAAAATAAACCAAGAGATAGTTCAATAGAGTTTTTCAAAGAGATTGTTTCATCCATTGCTAACACCTATTTCATGCAGTATAAACACATTGTCTAGATCTGGACAACATTGGAGTCAAATGTGCTACACGACAGGAAACAGAAGATGGAAAAGGGCAATCCAATCAGCCAAGATAACTTTAATGTGCAGACTGTGGAACAGACTATGAACTATTAGTGTCAAATATATATGTTAAATTTAGAAAATTAAAGAGAACAAGTGTGCCAACCAAATTTGACTTGGAGGACATATAGTCAAAACATATGATCAATGTAAGGAACAGATTCAGTATACTTAGTAACAGCAATAAACAAACAAACAATCCTAGTCACTTTCAGAAGTTGTTATTATGATCACCTGGGAAAAGCAGAGGATGAAAGCTTTGGGCAACAACGAGGTTGTAAAGCGATCAGACACAGATTTTGAACAACAAGGAGGAAAGGACAAGGAAAGAGAGGTTTTTAAGAGAATTTATAGCTGAGGTTGTACTACTCAAGAGTATTTATAATCAAAGCAAACGGGGTTAATAGATGAGAAGAGTGTACTGAAAATGCTTACAAATGGAATTAAAGAATGACCAAAATATTTGCAGAGAATACATTTAGGAACCAACTTCACTAGAAAATGAGATATGATAGGCAGTAAACCAGCTGTCAACTAGAACACCACCAGTGTGAAAACTGGTTCTCATGTTGATAAGGAGGCTAAATAGCCATTTTGTAAACAAGGTCCAGATGCAGGCTTCCCGCCTTCTTAAAACAGGCAGGATTACTCCCAGTTTTATTAAAATAGCACAAGAAGCGTGCAAGAATCGAACTGCTTTGATTTGCCTATACACAGATTTCTCATTTGAAAGGAAAGTACTCAACAGAATGTTTGTGTTCTAGCTTTAACCCTTTTCCCTAACAAATCTTCCTAATCTGAATTCAGGGAGAGTTGTTCCCTGGATCGATCATTTCCAGTCCTGATTGCTGCTACAAAGTCTGACAACCAGTTGCAGATGAAATATGCACTGAACTGTTTAACGCTGCAGTAGAAGAAGCTGTTAAAATGCTTCCAGCCCTGTGTCAACAAGCGTGGGACAAAACTGTGTGATCTAGACATTGGAAAAGATTGGTGTATATACCAATCCCAAAGAAGAGAGATGTAACAGAATGAGCATATATACAGAACATTACATTACATTAATTCTTCCTGTAAGGAAAGTTTTATTTAAGGTCTTACAAAGAAGAATAGAGACATACACAGAGACAGAAAATGAACAAGTGGGTCTTAGAGTAAGCAGAGGGACACAAGATCAAATATCTAAAATATCTAGAATAAGATGGTTAATAGAGAGAGCAAGAGAATTGACAGAACCAGTTTGCCTTCACTTGATTGACTATAACAAGGCCTTGATTATGCACATGATGCAAGAATGTGTAATATGCTAAAAAATGTGTGTGCCAAAACACCTTACTATTCTTCTAAGGAACTGGAACCCACTGTTTATAACTGAATTTAGAGCAGTGTTTCTCAACCTTGGCAACTTTAAGATGTCTGGACTTCAACTCCCAGAATTCCCCAGATATTCCCCAGATATTTTAAGATATTTGGACCAGGAGTTGGTCCAGATATCCTAAAGTTGCCAAGGTTGAGAAACACTGATTTAGAGAAAGAGAGTGATTCATTTAGAGAAACACAAGGATTCCTATAGTTCCCATATCTGTTTAACTTATACAGTAAATATAAGAATGGTAGGATTGGAAGAGATGAAAGAAAAATGGAGGATGAAATATTAATATTGTGAGATATGCAGATGATACTAATTCTTGAGCCAAAATTAAAGAAGACTTAGAAATCTCATTATAAAAACACAAACAGAAAGTGAAAAATCTGGGTTGATCTTGAATAAGTGCTTAGTGAACATACAATTGACAGAAAAGACAATGTTAGGTTTATTTTGGGGGCTCAAGAACAGTTAAAGATGGATAGTGTGCTAAAATGTAAAGGGGAGATTGATCCCCCAGAGGATGGCAAATTTAGACAAAATCATGAAGGATAAAGATATTTCTATGACAACAAAGATCAGAATAGCTAATGCAATTTTTTTCCAGTAGGAATGAAAAAAGCAAGAGAAAGAAGATAGATACTTCTGAATTATGGATTTGGTGAGGTTGCTAAGAATTCCATGAATTACAAGAATAATTGATCAGTTGGTTCTGAACCAAAAAATAAAAACTAAACAGCTCCCTTGCAGTGATGATCAGCAAGCAAAAACTCGCTTGCATGTGATGAAAATGGATGATGGACAAGAAAAAATGATTATGCTCATAATGAAAAAAATGTTTAGAAGGTTGAGGGAAGTAGAAGAAAGGGAAAAAAATGGATAAGGTGAATAAACTGGATCAAAGGGATTATCACTGTCCTTAAAAAGGCTGCAGGTTGTTGCCAGAATCAGGTCAAGACGGTGAGCATTTGTCCATAGAGGCACCAGGCCTGATTCAATGACATTTAACTCTATTTTCATATTAGATCTTGTGCATTTTTCTTTCTTTAGGTGAAAAACAGTATAGTTAATGAACTGCTTTTTTAGTATAATGCATAAAAGTTTAACCTATTAGGCAGACTAGCTGCAAAAGAGAAAAGTTGATGGAGAGAAGCAGAAGAGTTTTAAGTATGTATGAAACAAATGATTTTTTTTCAGAAAGAATAATAGGTGCACAATAGCTTTCATGAAAGTTAAATGTTCTATAATTTAAGTCTATATCCCAGGAGGCAAAGGGACTATCCCTAAAAAATTTTCTTCCCCCACCTCGATTTTTTTACAATAAAGAGTAGCAACTGCAGGCCTTTAAAGGACCTTTGGGTTAACCTCTTGAAATTTTCAAGTTAGTTTTCTGATAGAACAATTGTTTAACAGTGGCCTACAAACATTAAGGCAGGGAGATAGCTGCTTTTGTGGCCTACACTCCCTCTTGATGAAATCTTTAAAAATAGAAATCTGGTTCCATAGTTGCACTGGGGCCCAATACTAAGGCTGCACATCTGGTGTGTGAAAATTCAGACAGCCACTAGAGCAGTGCTTTCCAAAGTGCCGCCGTTGGCGACACACCAATGGCGGCAGCGGCGGCAGCGCGGGGAGTGTGCGGTGGTGGCACGGGGGCGGCAGTGGCGGCCTTGCTAAAACGCGGAAGCGCTGATGGCGTGCTGCTGCCGCCACCGCACACACCTTCACAACGCCGCCGCGCGCGCCCCCGTGCCACCACTTCGTGACACACTAAACTGTGTGTTGCGACACACTAAAGTGTCGCGACAGACAGTTTGGTAAGCTATGCACTAGAGGTAGGATTTTCTCTTTGCTGCTGTCTAGTGATCAGACAGATTTTTGTGGTTAGCTTTTGGCCATCCTATAGGAAGTGCTCTCTGTCTCGGCCATCAGTGGTTGCAGCATGCACAAACAGACAGAGGCAGTCAAGGTCCTGCTTCAAATTACATACAGGGACTAACCTGGTTGCCAGACCTTAGAATATTGTACGGTTTTTCCCCTATCCGCACCAGAGCCTTATGTCATTAGCATCAACAGGTTGGAATAGATGGACTTTATGTAGGTATTAGGTGAGGAGTGGGTGCACCTGTAACTGAATAGCTCATAACTTAATTATGGAGTTAAATTAATGCATGGATGTGGGATGAGATGTAACAGATCTCAGCAACTAAGCTTAAATTTTAAGTTTCAATTTTGAGATAAAAATATTAATTTCACAGTTCAAGACTCTGGTGCAAATATTTTTATTTCAAAATTCAGTTTTTAAACCCATACAGTCTTTTTTTTTTATTTAAACCATGCTACATGTGAAGTTAAGACTGGGGGAGACACATTCAAATCCAACCTCAGACATGGAAGCTCAATGGGCAACTTTGGGTCAATCAGTATTTAACAGCCCAACCTACCCCACAAGACCATTGTTATGAGGATAAGATTGGAGAAAGGAATGTAGTGTATGCATCCCTGAGCTCCTGAGGAAAAGTGGGATATAAACTTAAACCTTCACCACCATCATCATCATCATCATCATCTGCGCACGGGCTAAAAAAGGGAAAAGCAAGTTGGCATTTTGCAAATATTGTGGATTTTGATTTCCTTCATCTGCAGCAAATATTGCTGGAATTATAATCCAAAAGAATTGGAGGACACTAGGTTTCCTGTACTTGGGTTAATACATATACATGTACATCCTACAAGAAAATTGCTTTGGAAAAAATTCTGCGAACAGAAGAGGCCCTCCTTGTAGTCACACATGCCTTGGTCACCTCATGGGTAGGCTGTGGGACGGCCCTTGAAAATGACTTAGAACCTACAGCTGGTCCAGAATGCAACAGCAGGAGCACTGACAGGCAGGCCTTGCCATGCCCATGTAAGACCTCTGCTTCATGAGCTGCACTGGTTGCCAAAAAGTGCAAGGTAATAATTATTACCTATAAAGCCCTACCTGGCATAGGACCTAGTTATCTGAGGAAGCATCTGCCCATCCTGTGCCATCAGACAGACTTGGCTTTCTTCGGGTCAATCAGGCTGCACACACATCATCCCTTTCATAGCCTTGACCCACAGGAATGGGAAGCATGCTGCTTACTTGAATGGGGCTGACAATGAGAGAAAAACCGCCCAGAGTCCCCTTCGGGGGAGATGGAGTGGTAATAGAAATTGAATGAATGAATGAATGAATGAATGAATGAATGAATGAATGAATAGACAAAAATCTCTATTGAAGCAATGTTTTCTTCAAAGCCTCTGGCTAACTTTCCCTCACCTTTTGATTACCACTGTTGAAAAACTGAAGTTTTGTTACAAGAGTTAACATTCACAGGCCTTAAAACATCCCTGCAAGATCATTTCAGTTTGTCCCCCAAGGTATTATGTTTTTCTAATGTTATATGCAAATGTTGGAATGAGGAATGGTGATCTCAGATGTTTCCTTTCAGGGATGGATGGATGGGTGGATGAGTGGATGAGTGGATGGATGGATGGATGGATGGATGGATGGATGGAGATAACTGTATGTACTGGTCCTATTCCACTGCTGATGCAGAATCACACAGGAATTAGATGACGTTTAAAGGAAATACCAGGGGCGTGGTGGCTCAGCGGATAAGATGCCAGGCTTGTCGATCGGAAGATCACAAGTTCGGAGGTTCGAATCCCTAGCCCTGCGTGTGGAGTGAGCTCCCGCACTTGCCCCAGCTCTTGCCAACCTAGCAATTCGAAAGCATGCAAATGCAAGTAGATGAATAGGTACCACTTCGGTGGGTAGGTAACAGCGTTCCACGCGCGTCATGCGGCCACATGACTGTGGAAGCGTCTTCGGACAACGCTGGCTCTTCGGCTAACAAACGGAGATGAGCACTGGCCCCTAGAGTCGGACACGACTGCACAAATGTGTGGGGGGAACCTTTACCTTTACCTTAAAGGAAATACCATGAGTATTGAAGATTTTCTACCACTTGCAGCTGTGAAAGAAAATATCTTCTTTATGTACAGTGTTCTAAAACTCATTATATGGCACAGCTCTGTTCTTCAGGCTTCTTGCCAAGGATCCTGGATGGGTATGCGCTTCTAAGAACTTTGCACACTGAAACCCAGCAGGGAACTTGTAAACGTATATTCATCTGAATATATATGAATGTATATTCATGTAGTGTTGGAGGGAAATGTTGAGAGTGCCTTGGACTGCAAGAAGATAAAACCAGTACCCACTCCAGGAAATAAAGCCAGACTGCTCACTTGAGGGAATGATATTAAAAGCAAAAATGAAGTACTTTGGCCACATAATGAGAAGACAGGATACCCTGGAGAAGATGCTGATGCTGGGGAAAGTGGAAGGCAAAAGGAAGAGGGGCCGACCAAGGGCAAGATGGATGGATGGTATTCTGGAGGTGACGGACTCAACCATGGGGGAGCTGGGGATGGCGACGGCCGACAGGAAGCTCTGGCGTGGGCTGGTCCATGAAGTCACGAAGAGTTGGAAGCGACTGAATGAATAAACAGCAAATATTCATCTGACTATACACCTCTCTGTAGCCCCTGTATTTGTAAGCATGTTCAGCTCAATACACTTATAAAGCCCTTGCAGGTCATAGCCAAAGACCTACAGAGGCATCCTTGTGCCCCAAAATGTTGGGCATGGAGCTTGCATATTCACTTTCAGCCCACCACCCTTGGTGCAAGTGGAATGCTTGCACAGCACTTATAAACCGGTAGCTTATAAATTAAGCCAGATCAGGAAACAGACTCCACGGGAACTCTACTTTATTGATACAGGCTACAAGAACAGAATCTTGCAAGCCTGGTTGTGCTTTACTTCCCCTCCCTCTGATATCCCAGAAGAGGAGGAGGAGCCTGCCTTCCGAATGCTATCTCATTTTCCAGGACTTAAGGCAGAGCTTTCCAAACTGTGTGTTGGGACACGTTAGTGTGTCGGCTGCAGTGTCTGGGTGTGTCGCAGCTGCTGCTGCCTCCTGCCTTCCACGCAGGTTCTAGTGCCTGCCTTGTGCCTTGCTGCCTCCAAACCTGCCCTGCCAGGATTGCGCACAGGTCCTAGTGCCTGCCTTGTGCCCTGCTGTAAGAGTGTGTCGCGAAATGATGCATGTCTAAAAAGTGTGTCACCAACATGAAAAGTTTGGAAAGCTCTGACTTAAGGAATGTTTCAGCCCTCTTTGCTTACATAACAGTTCTGGCCTATTTCCCTCTGAAGAATCAGGGAGATAAGAGCTTCTATCCAAGAATTCCTGCAGGTGAATACACCGAGTTCCATGATGATGAGCAAGCAGACTGCTGAGCCTGTGATGATCCTTCCATTCTCTATATATGTATTTAACTATCTATCGATCTGCCTGTCTGTCTATTTACTAGTTCCATATTCTTGCAGCAGAGAAAGGAAAGCTGCTCCCACAACTCCCACAATTCTGTAAAAGGCAGTTTCTTTATTCTATATTGGCCAGTTTGAAAGCATGGCCTACTACTCATTATTTTTTTTTAAAAAAGTACAATATAATAATAGTTTTTTTTAAAAAAAACTGTGGGCTGATTTATAAGTGTGTGCAAAGTATGTAAGCATATAGATGTGTTCCCAGCATATTCCAATATATCCAAAGCACCCTTAGAATCATTTACTGCTGTAATGTGAATGCCGCATCCTTGGGAACCAGCCGCTCAATTTTCCTTCTTGCTATCCTTTCAAACAACGAATATGTCTGAGAGACGAGATTGCCATGTTATTGTCAATCCTGTAATACATAGCCTTGTACACTAGAAATCAGTATGGAACACTGCACTCCTGTAACTTTTTACAGCCTTTAAATTGCCAGTCTTCTGACTACATTTCTTCAAACAATATTGCCATCTGAGTGATATCAATCAAACCACCGTGCCCTTTCATGTCAGGATTCACAGAGTCAGCCCACTTGACTGAATTCTGATTACCTCTGTATTCAGAGGAAAATAAATGTGATTTGAAAAAGAGATCCTAGCCAGGAGTTGTATTTAATGAAAGCACTACTGATTGGGAGGAGAATAATGCCTAAAATATTATATTGGGAAGCACAGGTATTTCTGTAGGGAAGTTGTTTTGTCAGGTGATATATTATGAGGCTGTTCCTCAATCTCTGCAGCTTTGGGACACAGAATATCAGGACAATAATAAAAGTGAAGCAATTTAACTTCTGGTTTCAGTTTTGATCTGATAGGAGTTAAACCAGCTTATAAATCTTCAACATGCTACTGGTTCTCCTGGGAAATAGCCAAACTCACAATTCCCCTCCCCTCTACTTTTCTACTATGCTGTGATAGCTTAGATGCAATCATTCATATCTAAGGTATATATACCCTCAGCTAAACATTTGCTGAAGCATGGCCTCAAAAGAGATAACCTGATCTTAGGATAAAATTTGAAGTTCGAGCCATGCCTTTCTTCCTTAAAAGTATCATAGCAGCTAGGCAGTCAGAGTTTATCCAGGAGTACAGAATGACCATCAGATCTATGCCGCAGAGCCATGGATGGCCACTAGGTGACAGCAAGAGGTCAGAGTTACTGTGTCTTTAGGCTGCCATCTGCTGGTCATGTGTTTGTTTTGCTGTTGTGTTGCCACTAGGATATTGTAGCCCCAGCCATAGGCATGAGAAAAATGCCGATGACGTTGCACAAAAACTATTAGAGCAATACAGTATTTATGTATATAATCAATTATGTATCTATCAAAACATCTCAAAATAGCACACAAAAAGAGATCAAAGTATTACATTACAAAGCAATACATTTAAAAACTTCAATTAAAATACTTGAAATAGAAAAGCCACTATAACAAATTCTGAATCAAAACACTCAGACAAGGCTCTCTCCTCTCTTTGAAAATCTAGCTTTAAGATAAATTTCTTGTACTCAAGCAGGTAAGTAGAGGTATTAGAAACTGTCAGCAAAGGCCTTTCATCAAATATACCTATTTACCATATTTTTAAAACTATTATTGTATCCAATAGTTGTAGCTCTGTAGTTTCTAAAAACACCCAAGTGTCAACTTGGTTATCCAATCATCTCTTAAGATTAATTTAAAAGAATCATTACAATACATTAGGATTTTTCTAGAGCAGTGTTTCTCAACCTCAGCAACTTCAAGACGTGTGAACTTCAGCTCCCAGAATTCCCCAGCTAGCATGCCGGGGTGGAGGTGGGGGGCAATTCTGGGAGATGAAGTCCACATATCTTAGAGTTGCTGAGGTTGAGAAACACTGCTCTAGAGAAAACACTGATGGTTTGAATGGCATAAAATCTACATTGCAACAGTATATACTAGATTAGGATATTGTATTAGTTTATGGATGATAACAATCAGGCCTGATAGGCCCCACCATGAAACCAAAGTTTGGTTTTAGAATACATTCAGCATATCACTGCAGTAGTCTTAAATACCATACCATTCATACCATTAAGAATACCATCCTTGAGCATCTCAAAATGTCCCTAGGAATACAACTTGAAAATTTAGGACAATCTGGGGCTCCAACATACAGCTGGACTACAACACCCAGAATCCCGACTCAGCCTGGGTACAAAGTGAGCTGGCAGCCGATGTTCTGATTTTGCATTTTCCAGTGGCTGTTCTCTTCCCAAAGTATAAAGGGCAAGGTGGAAATATAGTTTTAGAAATTCATAAAATAAGCAGCAATTGATCCTGACTAGGCTACTGAATGTTCATTTACTACTGTCATAAACTCAGCTTTAGAACACTTCTATCCTTCTGTAATTAAATTCTCTTTCAGCTAGTCTGGGTCCTCCAGGCTGATTAAAATGTAGCTGTCATTATCTCACAGATTTTCTGATGAGCCTTTTTCCCAAGCTTTTGCTAGCTGCATTCTCCTTCCGTCACTGCTGCTAATAACAGAAATGTTCTGGACACACTGGTGCAAATTAACTCCTCCCTTTGATGGCTCATTTTTCTAGGAGTGACATATGTCACAAGGCATCTTGAATTCCCCAAACTCTCCTTTCTTTTCCCAAGCAGGAAATACATCTCTGTGCCCTTCTAGGCAACCTCCAATCCCTGATGGCATACAGAATTAATTTTCATCTAATCTGTCTTCAGAACCAACAATGTAACTAACTAAGCTTTTCCTTTAAAGGTCATACCTCCTCAAAAACAATCAACTCATCCCTGATATGAAGAAAAAAGAATAGAATGACTTTTCTGAAAACCAACCTGTTTTAATTCCAGGTCTCTAAAGGTATCACTGTATCTTCAAAAGCTGGTTTCTCCTTTCTATCTAAATTAATCACTCATGAGGCATTTTTCCAAAAGAGACAAAATTTTATGAACTTTTTGAGCAGCAGTTTCTGCCTCAATGTCTGTAATTTCCTGTCTTCATATTATTTGGCATGTAGAGTTGTATATGATGGTGATGCAGTGCTTGTTGTTTTTCAGTCATTTAGTCGTGTCCGACTCTTCGTGACCTCATGGACCATAGCACGCCAGGCCTTCCTGTCCTCCACTGTCTCTCGGAGTTTACTCAAATTCATGTTCATTACATCGGTGATGCTATCTAACCATCTCATCCTCTGCCGTCCCCTTCTCCTTTTGCCTTCAGTCTTTCCCAGCATCAGGGTCTTTTCCAGTGAGTCCTCTCTTCGCATTAGGTGGCCAAAGTATTTGAGCTTCAGCTTCAGCATCTGTCCTTCCAATGAGCAGTCAGGGTTGATTTCCTTTAGGATTGACTGGTTTGACCTCCTTGCAGTCCAAGGGACTCTCAAGAGTCTTCTCCAGCACCACAGTTCGAAAGCATCAATTCTTCGGCGCTCAGCCTTCCTTATGGTCCAACTCTCACAGCCATACATTACTACTGGGAAAACCATAGCTTTAACTATACGGACCTTTGTCGGCAAGGTGATGTCTCTGCTTTTTAATATGCTGTCTAGGTTTGCCATAGCTTTCCTCCCAAGGAGCAAGCGTCTTTTAATTTCATGGCTGCAGTCACCGTCTGCGGTGATCTTGGAGCCCAAGAAAATAAAATCTGTCACTGCTTCCATTTCTTCCCCTTCTATTTGCCAGGAAGTGATGGGACCAGATGCCATGATCTGGGTTTTTTTAATGTTGAGTTTTAAGCCAGCTTTTGCACTCTCTCCTTTCACCCTCATCAAGAGGCTCTTTAGTTCCTCTTCACTTTCTGCCATTAGGGTGGTATCGTCTGCATATCTGAGGTTGTTGATATTTCTCCCGGCAATCTTAACTCTGGCTTGTGATTCATCCAGCCCGGAATTTCTCATGATGTACTCTGCATATAAGTTAAATAAGCTTTTTATTCTTAATCTTAAATAATCTTAATCTTAAATAAGATGCAGTGCTACTCACCGTTTAAGAAGCCACAATATTTTTGGTTCATAGGTTATTGTTCATAGTTAGATTCTTGATGTGTATAGGAATTTCAGGTGATACAGACTAAAACAAAGTTACTAAACCAAACTGTGAAGTTTGGACATGGAATATATCAGAGGAACTGTCTTTCTGAAGACTTGGAATATATACAATTGCTGCTTTTCTCTTCCAATCTATATTTGCAACCTATATTCCCAGGACATTATTAATCAAGGCTAAGCATGCCTCTTCCCCAAGAAGGTTGATATGCATCAGTATAATTTAGTATCTCCTGGTACAGCTTAATTCACCATTAGCTCTGACAGAATGGGAGATAATATGAGATCCCAACTCAATATATGACAAGGAACACAAGTAGGCCTCATTATTCACTCTATTCGCTCTTTTCAAAATTTTGCAAACAAAATGCATGCAATTATGCATCCATTAGAAGAAAATGTACACAAAAATGCACTTGTTGGTGTACAAAAGAGGAGTCTTCTAAGGAAAATTGCTTGTAAATTATATATTGGGAATACTGTACACAAACATACAGGCTTCTTGCAGATTTCTAAAAAACCTCACAAATTGATTTAGAAACCAGATGATATTAAGTTGGGATGGGAAGAAAAGCAAATTAAGATAAACCAAATTTCATTAATGTAGCCATTATTCAGATTACTAGGTCACTTAAGTGGCAAACTGATTTATCTTTCTCAACACTTCTGTAGGAAGGCAATAAACTGATTCAAAACAGCTGTCCAAATCTGATAAAATGAATGTTCTAGCCTCCTCATAGACCTACCTTATTATCTGAGGCAAAATTCAAGCCAGTTCTTGCTAGATGCATTTATTTATACATTTATTTATCTAAAAGATTCATATGGCCACCCATCTTAATGTTAACACCTAAATAAGTAGGATCATGGGGCAATAGGGACCGTATACAGTATTTGGGGAAAGCACCAAGTTAGGGAGAGCTACCATAAATTCTCCATTTGACTAAGATGAATGTTTTTGCTTTTATTTAAAAAAAAGTATCTCCATTTTGCTGTACTAGTCAGTTTAGGAATAGTATGGATGACCCTTCTTTTTAAATAAATAAATAGGTTGGAATTCAAGCAATTGGCTGGATTGGATGACTAAGGGAGAGAAAGAGTGGAAAAGTATACAATGAGCAGGAGGCATGGCTTCTACTTTATACCCAGCAGGGGGAAAAAACATTACATTCTGTTAATTTCATTCTATTATTTTAGTCCATTTCTCTACCTGATCAGGTTCATTTTGAATTTTACTGCTATTCCCCAAGGGTGTTTGTGTTGTACTTGCTGATTTGATTCCCACCTCCTCATTCAAGTTGTTAATAAAAACGTTGCTCTGTGCATGGGCAGAGACGGTAACTTGGGGGTACCACACACAATACTTACCTTCAGCTTGATGAGGAATCATTGATATGCACTCTTCGATACCAATTTTCAAGCCAGTTGTGTAATATCTTGATTGCCGTTCAGGCCACACTTAACTAACTAGCTAATTATGGCATACTTTGCCAAATGCTTTCCTGAAATCAAGAAATGTTATGTATGTAACATTCCCAAAATCTGCTAAAATAGTTTCCGTGGAGTCCTTGTGCTTTCTGAGCTTGGTTATTTGCTTGCAGACATTTCATTACCCAGCTAGGTAACATCATCAGTGCTAGTGAATGTGGGGCTTGCTCCCTGTTTAGGTACAGTAGTTTGCCCTGCCAGTGTTGGTGGGGGTGTGGTTTTCTCCTTGGTAGTTCCTTGATTGGGGTATTGTTTTCTGCTTGATTGTTTGTCTGGTGTTAATCCCTGCTTATCTGGGTGTTGGCTGCTGGAGAGGATGTGTTCAGGTCTTTTTGTTTCCATCTTAGCTTTTTGTTGTCTCTTCTGAATGGTGTAAAAATGACCTTGCTTTGTGATGCAGTTTTGGATCACAAGATCACAAAAATATTTATGTTAAGGAAAGCTGTGATGATGAATAATTTGCAGAATAGTGAAGACATTTCTTATAAAGGAATTTTGATTAAGTATATATAAATCAGAATCTCTTTAGTGATATACTGATCCATCCTGTGTTGGAACCTCATCTGGTTGTTTTCCTTTGGCCTGAGAGCTATTTCACAATCCCATTTGGTGATTTCCCTCCTAATATCCTCAGTTCTTTATGTCCCACTATCTCTCTTAAACAAAACAGAGAAATGAACTAAAATAATAGAACGAAATTACCAGAAATGCAAATATATACATTTAACTGAACCTGAATTTATGCACAGGTACAGTATAGGATGGATGATACCTGGCTTGGTATATAGTTTTGTGAAGAAGATTGTGTAATAATAGTTGACTACAAACTGAATAGAAACAGTACATCAACAAAGATATAAGAAGTAGCATTTCCACTTCATTCTGTGCTGGTCAGATCACACCAGAATGCAGTTATTGACACCATACTTAGAGAAGGAAGGAACAGGTCCAGAAAATGGCAACAAGGATTATCAGGGAACTAAAAACTATAAAGAAAGATTGAGGAAACTGGAGATTTTAGCCTTCAGAGGAGAAAACTCGGTCTTTGGTCACAGCTTCTTTTTCTTAAGATGATAGACATAATTTCTAGACCATTTGTCTATACAGGACTACGGAGCTCCAAATCCTCCAAATACCTATGATCTGATAAACATATAATTAAGGATGATCACTCAGGAGAGCCCTACATATCTCCGAAGACTTTTGGATTTTAAAGGAGAAAATCAAAAGGTCACATTTTGAGAGAAGTTTGCAACAGAACGTGTATAGCCTGGTAAAATGTTATGGTTACTCAATTTTGATATGGCAGCTGTCTCTTTTGTTGTCTCTTTGGAATTAGTTTGTGTTTTGTGGCTGGACATTTTAAAGATGATAAATGAATGAAGGTCATTTTTCTGTCACTGCTCAAAATGGGTTTCCTGTCTACCTGTAAGTCTCTTTGACGGTCAGTTTCCAAACAACTTACCTGTCTGATTTTTCAGACTAAACACAGCATTCTTCTAACCTTTTTAGATTCAAGCTCTGATGGTTACTTTTCCCAACCCTCAGACAGGTTTTGATTTCTGGCCCTTGGTATTAAGTTTTTGTTGCATGAAATCTTTTCTTTTCTTTTCTTGTATTTTTATTGAGCATTAAAGAAGATATATAAACAAACATAAAAATAAGACAAGAAGAGGGAATAAAAAGTAAAATACAACTCTTATTTTTTGTAGTTTATGCTGAGTCATTTTTAAACTTCTGAACATTTGCTGCAGATAAAAAGAGATTTCTGGCACCAAACATTTAGTAAAAGCTAAACCTAAACTCACAGGCAAATAAATAATATATGATGTATATGCCACACCACAGAGGCCTATTTTCCTAGGAAACCCCGACTAAAGTCTATTATACCAAATGTACTCATGATGTGCTTCCAATGGCTCCGGGGGGGGGGGGGGGGGTAGCAACTTTTAGCAACCAGATGGAGAGATCCACACAAGAGTTTGGTGAAAATTAATCTGGAAATTATGTTTATATATTAAGAAACTGTTTATTCCTAAACGTTTTATTTTACATATATTTACACAGCTGTGGAAAATCAGATCAACAGGATAAAACTACAGTTAATGGATATTTCAATTTACAACCAATACTCCAGTTCTACAATTACATTATAGTATCCACATTTCCTTAAAAATCAGGCAACCCCCCCTAAAATGAAAAATGAATTTATGTCTCTCCCCCATGAATAAAACTAATAATTTGTTTGGTGCTAGGGCTGGGCAAGAAATATATTTATATTTTTTTTAATAATTACATATTAATCTATGTATCAAAGTGTGGTAGAACATCTGTCCACTGCTGGCTTGCACCAGCAAAATGAGGAGCAAACACCAGAGTTTTAACAGTGTTTTCCCTTTGCCTACAAATGCTTGATCAGATTAAAAAAAAAGGGACTCCCACCCAACCAGGGTCCAACTGAGAACCCCTTGAGAACTTGCCTTAGTTATTTAAAATGCAATCTCTTCTCAAAAACTTCCAAGAATTTAAAACAAAAATGTCTCCTGATATACATTTATACATTTGTACAGGAGGATGGCCCAACACAGGAGGAGCAACACCACAGGACCAGAGTCAGCAGTTTACCTTCATCTAAAGGAAAAAGGACACTCATTTGAGGACAGTAATGTTCACATTTTAGACAGGGAAGATAAGTGGTTTGAAAGAGGGGTCAAGGAATCCATTTATGCCAACTTGGAAAATCCTTCTTTGAATAGAGGTGGGGGCCTCAGGCACAATCTTTCCCCTATTTTCCTTCCTGCTTTGTCTTCTGTGCCTAGGAAGATTAAGACCATTTCGCAATCTCAACAACAGCAAAGTAATCTTAACGATCCTCCTTTGGATGATAAAGGGACTTAGAAATAAACATCTCAAAATAACTATGACCTAGCCACAGGTGCAAGGTCACACAGCCACCCTAGAAACGTATTTAAGGATTCCCTTACAAACTTTGCTCAGACTGAAGAAGCTTCTTGGATAAGGAGCGAAACGTTTCCACTGAGAAAATAGAAATCCAGTTGACATGATTCAAGCTACAGACAATTCCACCTGGATGACTGAGAACCTTCATCGACATACTCCTGATATACAGTTGTTCCTTACATAACAATTCATATAGAGGTTTTCTCTAGCAAACAAATTATATTCCCTATAGTCTCATTTCTAGCATTTTTTTTCATTTCTGTGCCTTTTTTAAAAAACTCTTTATTCATTAAAATATTCTACAAAAACATACATACAGTACATACATAAAAATCAACATACAAAATAACAAATTTAAATAAATAAAATACTACAGATCTTATTGTTATTGTTATATATTGTTATTTCATATTGTTATTTATACACTTAAATTCCAAAAAAATCAATATATAAGAAGTAATATATATAAAGGGTTTCCGACTATCCTAGCTAAAGATATACAATTAGCATCTTAATATATCTCTTATCTTTATTTTCCCTTCCCTTACTATTTATTTCTATATGTTTAATTCCTTAGAATACAAAACCCATTGTCATCGCTTCATTTTTCTCAATAGTATACAGGTAATCTAATATTGGTTGCCACATTTCTTTAAATTTCGAAATATTTTTATCTTTTAATAAAATTGTTAATTTTGCCATTTGTGCTAACTCCATAAGTTTCATCATCCATTCCTCCATTGTTGGTATGGTTTTTTTTTTCCAATATTGTGCCTTTCTTAATTACTTTTATGGGAATAATTTTTGGAGGGGTTAAGAGGCAAAATGCAGTGTCACATATTATTTCTTAAAACTTCCCTCCAAATGGATCCTGATCTTACCACTTTGGATTGCGGCTTTCAACCTGCAAAAAATATATTATGGCACCAATCGAAGAGAATCAAACAACACAATAGACCCTAATTAAGGAACTATTAACTCAGTCAATCAACCAAGCAGCAAACAACAACCCAATCAAGGAACTACCAAGGAGAGTACAACACCCCCACCAACACAGGCAGGACAAGCCATGGTATATAAACAGAGAGCAAGTCCCACTCCCTTTTCGCACTGAAGATGTTGCCTAGCCTGGCAATGAAACGTCTGCAAGAAAACAACAAGGCTCAGAGAGCACCATGGACTCCACAATATATTATGGCCCCTGAGCCAATGAAAACTGCATCCTAAATCTTGGCAGCATCTGGCCAGATGGGCATACTTTGTTCCAAGACTTAAAAATTGAAACTTTCTACCAACTGTAAAGAATGAGCCAATGGCACTCCTGCTTGTTCTGCCAACAATAACTTCAACCACTTACCCCCAACCAGATGATAATCAACCTCAGTCTAATGTATATCCTTAGATCTCCCTCCACAGGGATGAGAATCCTGGTTATTGGTTTTAGCTCCTGTATGGATACATTTTTAATAGTAAATTTTATTAGGTTTCAAGAGAAGAATAAAAACTACAAAAAAACAACAAAGAAAGAAAAATCACTAAAAAAGTGCGGAAACACAAGAGGAAATTTTTTCAAATTTACAAAAGATGTGGCTTCCGACTTTTAACAGCAAGAATATCAAAAAAATTCCATAATCAATCTCTTACTCTATATTAAACCAAAACACCACATTATTTCTATAAGTCATTCCACTTTAACACATAATAAAACTCACTAAGTAAAGTTACTCCTCCCCCTTATATTAAAATAAAGAAAAAAAGTTCATATAAACCTCCTAAACATCTTTCTCCCCTCCAAAAAATAAAACATATTTAATTATTCCCTTCCTACCACTATTCTATACATTTCTGTCTACTATAATAAGAATCAAATTAAAAAGCACATAAGTTGTCTGCTATTATACTTAATAGTACAACGTTAGTAATCCCAATCTTAATAAACCCAAAAAACAAAGACAATTCAAAACAGTAATTCCATATCTTTAAAAAGGAATAACACCAATCAAATCCTTAAAGCAAACCAGATGAACATTCTTCAACCCTTATCCCACTTCAAAATAAACCAAAGCAGTTACATATCCCCACAATGTGCACAGAGTTTTCCTCTTGGAAGAATCAGACAGCCCAACTGCCCCCCTCAAAGTTTCCAGGTTCTTTTCATGGCATTCCACCAGGAGATCGATTTTACTTATGGCTTGCAGATCACTCTCTCCCTCAGATTTCTCCAACTCCATTATCCAATCTTCATCCAGCATCTCGATAAAAATCCCAATCTCAGTCTTAAAAAAAAAACCTTTCTATCGCTCTTAAAATCCTCAATTTCATCCACCACATCCCCAACCTGATGGCATATTTTAGATCTCATATTTTCCACAACGTCCTGGATATCTTGCATAAAAGCTTGATAGAAGTCAGAAGAAATCTGTTTAAAATCCTAGTGAAAGTCAGAAAGAATCTGTTTGAAATCCTCCATGTCTCACACAGTAGATTATGGTGCCCCCTAGGAGCTTAACCAGCAAAAGTCAAAGATACAGAAAAGTTCCAAAGTATGTTTACATAAAGTGAGAGTGAAATAGCAGACAGTTCTCAAGAAAAAGTGAAAACACAAAACTGAAGTTTCAAATCAGCTGATTCAACGTGTAGGGTCCCCGATAGGGGAGATGGGCGGTAATATAAATTTAATAAAATAAATAAATAAATAAAATGCTAATATCTTCAAATTTAATACAAAAATAATAACAGGAAGACAATTGTTTACTCTCAATCTTTGGAATTTCCTTTGGAAGGAAAACGAAATCCAAAACTTAAAAGAAATGTTTTTTTTAAAAAAAGTAATCCCAAAAATAACGTTAAGCAGCAAGAGAACCAGCTTCTCCTCACTGTAGAAAGCCTGTCTTGGGGTACATATACTTAAAAAATACAAATTGATGATTTAGAAATGGGGTGGCCGGTCTTAGTGTCCCTTTAAAGCTACAGCGCGGCTTGGAAAGTGATGAAATCCCAGCCTCCCAGCTGGCTCTTACCAGTTGAACACGAAACGCTGTTTGCGATCTTCTGGCTGCAAGCAGCTGTCCAGAGGAGAGATGGGATGATTCCAAGTATCCTCCTTGATCCGGAGAAAGTTTCTGGGCTTCAGGTAAACCTGCCTGAGCCCGCATTGTCATCTCCGCCCACTGAACCAGTGGGCATAGCCGTTCAGTCCGCCATTCCCACTGGAAGCCTGGATACATTTTTAACTGATGCTGATTGTGTACTGGCCACTGTGTGTATCAGCAATTGGAGTTCTCAACCAAAAGCCTGAGGCTGGCTTGAAAATAAAGTGCATCCGAGATGATTGGTGATGATGGACCACCGAGTTTCTTTCAGATTATTGATCTTTTCATGAAGGAATCAAATCTCTAATTGATTTCTGTATTCCACAGAATGCAACTTGAAAAACACAGAAGAACTTGACATATATAAACTCTGACATTATAAAAACCATTGCTTTGATTTATTGGTTCTTTCCATAACACTTTTCACATTTCTATAGCTACCTTATGGACTGAATTAAAGTCCTTATGGAAAGACTGAATTAAATAACCACCTTATGGAAGCTTTCTGAATTAAAACTCAACAACTGCATTTTTCTTTCATGGCTACATTCCAGCCAAGTTCTTAACACGTTTGGTGGATTACTGGACGCATTATTAGAAGTTCCTTTGTATTTTTCACTGCAGATGATGCTGTGCTATGAACTGAAAAAATAAGCACACTTGTTTTCAAGGTATATTTAAAATATGCACTGACAAATGGTAATGTCTCTTCAGTGCACATTTCCAGAGGAAAGCATGCATGACATCATCATGGCTTGTACTGGAGGCCTGTGGTTATAAAATTCAAGAAAACTTCTGAAGGTTCAAAATTTTCTCAGTGCACACCTGGAAAGTAGTCTAAAGAAGATTAGAATAACTGATAGTCCCCATACTATAATTTAAGAACCATGGTGCTTTCCCAAAGATATTTATACAATTGTTCCAGCAAACAAGTTTTAAAATGATATAGCCCTCTACAGTTAAAGAAGTATTACTTTGGGGGCGGAAAGCTTCAGACAGCTTTAGAATTAAAGTATGGCCTGAAGAAACTCTTATGAATAGAAACAAACCTAAAAGTTTCCTCCTCCTTGCAGTGTAACAGAGGAGTTAGAGGGCATCTAAATCACATCTAAATCGCATTCCACCACTTGAATGATGATTCAAAAAAGACCAAAATAGAACTTTTTGGCTTGGATGAAAAGCATTATTTTTGGCAAAAGGCAAACATTGCATTCCAGCATAAGAACTTTATCCCATCTGTGAAGCATGGTGGTGGCAGTTTCATGGTTTGGGCCTGCATTGCTGCCTCTGGATCAGGACCGCGTGCCATCACTGATGGAATTATGAATTATGAATTGTACCAGCAAATTCTACAGAAAAATGTTAGGGTATCTGTCCATAAACTAAGCTCAAGTCATGCAGCAAGACAATGATCTAAAACACTCAAGTTGTATGGCCAAAGCATGGTTAAATAAGTGAAGAAGTATATTTTTTTGACTCGTTTGTTTAACTGGGTTCTCTTTACCTAGATTTAGGACTTGTGTGGAGAACAGATCACATTTTAGGTTATATTTATGCAGAAATATTGAAAATTCAAAAGGGTTCAGAAACTTTTAAGCACCACTGTATATCAATCAAAGAGAATATTTGTAGCTCAGGGTTGAACTGTGGAGTCCTTGGTGCTCTCTGAGCCTTGTTGTTTTCTTGCAGACGTTTCATTGCCAGACTAGGCAACATCTTCAGTGCGAAAAGGGAGTGGGACTTGCTCTCTGTTTATATACCATGGCTTGTCCTGCTTGTGTTGGTGGGGGTGTTATTCTCTCCTTGGTAGTTCCTTGATTGGGCTGTTGTTTGCTGCTTGGTTGATTGACTGAGTTAATAGTTCCTTGATTAGAGTATATTGTGCTGTTTGATTGTTCCTGTGGTGCTAACAATCAATCAAAACAGCACAATATACCCTAATCAAGGAACTATTAATAGTTCCTTGATTAGAGTATATTGTGCTGTTTGATTGTTCCTCTGGTGCTAACAATCAATCAAAACAGCACAATATACCCTAATCAAGGAACTATTAACTCAGTCAATCAACCAGTCAATTAATCCATCAATTAACTCAGTCAATCAACCAAGCAGCAAACAACAGCCCAATCAAGGAACTCCTAAGGAGAGAACAACACCCCCACCAACACAAGCAGGACAAGCTGTGGTATATAAACAGAGAGCAAGTCCCATTCCCTTTTCGCACTGAAGATGTTGCCTAGCCTGGCAATGAAATGTCTGCAAGAAAACAACAAGGCTCAGAGAGCACCAAGGACTCCACACCACTGTATATATTGGTCATGGTGTAGAATGGTCTTACAAGGCCTCCATTTAGTTGGTTATGCTTATTTCTCATAATCATATGTGATTCTTTAAGTAAGGGTCCAAATTTCCCCACCCCCCAGTATAAGAGAAGAAAGAAGAAAGAAAGAAAGAAAGAAAGAAAGAAAGAAAGAAAGAAAGAAAGAAAGAAAGAAAGAAAGAAAGAAAGAAAGAAAGAAAGAAAGAAAGACTGAACGGCAAAAATTCTGGGATGCCCCTGTACCACCTGATGTACTCTGGATGGTTATCTGGGGAGAAAAGGTGCTTGATTCCTTTAAATAGATTGTCAAAAGCTGGTTGTTAGTTTTGTTATTGTCCCTTGTGCTGGTAATATCAGTCAACTTTATCATACAAGTTACCCCTTTGTAAATTCAGGTTCCGGTATTACTTTATTTACCATGGCACTTATGGGACTTTACATACAGTAAATGGAACTGATTTACCACAAAAGGTTAAAAAAATTGCTTGCATACACTGTTTTTTTGTTGTTGTTTTTTCTGATGAGTTGTGAAACAATGGAGATATCCATTGAGAAAGGGACTATACTTGAACATTTTTCCTCTTCTCACCTATAGTATTGTGAATTTATTTCAGCCTCTTCATCTGTTTGGTCATGTCTGCACCCTGTCATTTCCATCATGACAAAAACTGGTGGAGCAATAGAAAAGAACCACCTTCAAAAACAGTTTAGTGATAGTGCAGCTAATAAGAAGTAGAATCACAGAGGTTTTTTGCTTTTATAAGGAAAACCCAAGCAGCATAAATCCGGAATCCATCATTCTGCAGTCTATGTTTTAAACAAAAAAATTGTACACACCATGGGGACCAAAGAATAAAGGCTTTTGATTATCTCATAGCAATTGGTCCATTTTCCACATTATATGCAAATTTTAAGCTTTCCATGAATACATTCTTATGAAATATTTTAAAAACCTCTATATTTCAGGAGGATGTTAAAAGAAACACTCATACACAAATACACATTACAACTAATCACCTTTCATAATCCAAATTGTTGGGACAATAAAAGAGTATGCAAAGGAAATTTAATTTTAATTTTATGTAACTGACCTTAATTTTAATCCATTTAAGCTTCAGTGCTGTGAAAAGCAGGATTTACATCTTAAATTCCAGAGCATTTATTACCATACAGAACGTTTTAAACTAAGATTCAACTATTAGGTTCACACATCTCATTTAACCATAACATTGTTTAATTTTAGCTTAACATGTGGTTTAAAACCAGCCATTGTGGCTTGTTAACCACTATATATGACCAAGCATGGCGTGAACCTAGCAAATAGTGGTTTATTCAGCCAGTGATAAACTGATACATCCTGTGAGCAGATCAGAAGGAGCAGATGACCTTTAGAAACACTCTCAGGTCTATGACACCAGACTTAATCAATACAAGTCTGACAATCACAAGTTTATCATATTCTGGAGAAACAAAATATCCCTAAATTATATTTTGTTCCATCTACATATTTTAAACTTTGGTATTAATTTATATATTTATGCTCTGATCTTTAGAAAATAGAGGTTGCCCATTTTCAATTAGTATGCACTTGTTGACACATTCTTGACTGGTAATGAAACTTTAAAAATATTTTTTACGGCATCTTTTCATTGTTCCATCTTAGAGAAACCAAGATTCTTTGCACTTCAAAATACTATTCACCTTTGTGAGGTACATACTATGACAGTGATTCAGTATATAGTAGTGCATGGAATTCTGATGTCAAGAGGAATTAAGTCTATCGTTGAGAGAAATTAAAACATGCA
Source organism: Charina bottae (assembly GCA_023362775.1). Taxonomy (NCBI): domain Eukaryota; kingdom Metazoa; phylum Chordata; class Lepidosauria; order Squamata; family Charinaidae; genus Charina; species Charina bottae. The sequence goes on along the minus strand of JALMGJ010000003.1, from coordinate 27,918,301 downwards.
TTTGTTCTCAAATAACTTTGCCACTGGCCACAGTCTATGGTACCAGGAATTAAAACCAGTGGTAGATGTAAATGTAGGTTGGACTATTTTGAATCACTTTGAGGAGGCTCTCACGTGAAGCTGCTGAGGACTGGCAGAGGTTAAAGCAGGAACTGCAGTATTTCTAGCAGATACACAGAAAATAGCTATTTTTTTTCAGAATATTACAGGAGCAGAGCATGGAACTTATACAATTCATTTGAGTTGTCTGCTGAGGAGAGAGTTGATTGTGGCACAGTGGTATCATTTGAAGATTTTTTAAGAGCTCATTAGTCTTGAAATTCAGCTTTCACACCCACTTCTATTGCAAAGCATATTTTTGTTTAATTCCAAAAGCAATGGGATGAAGTAGTTAACCCTTCCAAACTCATCAATAAAACTTTCACTAGCTTCTCAGTTTTAGCCTGACTTCCCGCATTGTCCATCTTGCCCTTGCTGAATACTGTTCTGCAGTATAATAAGGTATTTATTTTTCAGAAATAGAACACGGAATATAATTGGCCCATGCTAATATAATGCTGTTTGAGAAGTTATAAATCATCCTGCTTGACCCAATTTGTTATGTATTTACTTGCAAAGTAATCGGTGATTACTGCAGCTTTGTTTCCTGTTCTATAGGCTTTGCATATTTCAGTAAAAGGAGAAAAATAGCAGTGTATTCCTATGCATGTCTATTTAGGAATCATATCAAATTGCAAGGCTCTTTCTCAAAGATACATAGATGCAGAATTACAGTTTAAAATATATAGTTTATTCAGAATAATTATGCTACATAAAATCATATTTTATGCAATTGTGTGAAATAGGGAGAGAATGATCTTATTTTAATTTTTTTTTTGAACTGTCAGCAAACAAAGCACTCAGTAATCAATTTCAGCATACAGACAATGATTCCCAAGTATATTTGTTTCCAAAATGTAAATAAAATAAGATTTGACTTGAGCCAGGAGCCAAAAATCTGCATACACCATTTAAAAGGCTATGCTACTCAGGGATTTTTTGTTTACATTTCTGTTCCCTGAAGCCCTATCCAGAGAATGTCCATACACTACATGGATCTCCAAATTAGTGGCATGCAATCAACAGCATGGAGGCTTCCAAGATAGTCTCTAGATTAGAGATCCTAGCTTGCACAAAAGCATATGGGGGTAAAACAAAACCTTAGAGCAATGCTTTCCAAACTGCTGCCATTGGCGACACACCAACGGCGGCAGCGGTGGCGGCACAGGCGTGGGCGTGTGCAGCAGCGGAAGCATGCACGGCAGCATGGGGGCGCGGCGGCGGCGTGCGCAGCGGCAGCGCAGGGGGCGCGGCAGTGGCGTGTATGTTGGCGGCGGCAGCAGCGGCGACCTCTGCTAAAACGCTGAAGCGCTGATGGCGCGTCGCTGCCGCCACCACCGCCATGTACACCCCCACGCTCCCGCCATGCACTCCCCTGCCGCCGCTTCCGGGTTGTGTTCTGACACACTAAACTGTGTGTTGCGACACACTAAAGTGTTGCGACACACAATTTGGAAAGCTATGCCTTAGAGGCTCTTGTGCTATACTACAGGCCAACATGTGCCAAAAACGGTCCAGTACGACTATTGGTAGGGAAACCTGCATGTAGTACAAGGATAACAAAGGCTGGTAACCTAGTTGACACTTTCTCCATCTTACTAAACAGCAGTACATGAAAGTCTCACTTAACCAAAGCCATGATAGACAGTTGAGGTCAACACCTGTGGGACCACCTGATTATGACCATAGCATATGGAAGATTGCAACTTGGAATACAGGAGGAATCAATGGTAAAGAGCACAACATAACAAAGAAGAGAAGAGAAGAGAAGAGAAGAGAAGAGAAGAGAAGAGAAGAGAAGAGAAGAGAAGAGAAGAGAAGAGAAAAGGGAAACAGAAATACTATATACCTATGAATCTAAAAGAAGAGGGAAATGTGTAATAGATCTGAATGAAGGCAGCATGATCTTGTGGAGTATATAGCTTGAATCATGTCAACTGGATTTCTATTTTCTCAGTAGAAACGTTTCGCTCCTTATCCAAGAAGCTTCTTCAGTCTGAGCAAAGTTAGTAAGAGAATCCTTAAATATGTTTCTAGGATGGCTGTGTGACCTTGCACCTAGGGCTAGGTCATGGTTAGGTCCAGGGAACGGTGCCCACCCACTGGTTCAGGTATGTGGATGACACCTGGGTCAAAATCAAGGCCCAGGAAGTACAGGCCTTCACGGACCATATAAACACCATAGATACCAACATTAGGTTCACCAGAGAAGACACCAAGGACAACAGACTGGCATTCCTAGACTGTGAAGTCCTCATTGGGACTGGTGGCAAGCTAGAAATAGGGATCTACAGGAAACACACACACACAGATCAATATCTGATGTTTGACTCCCACCATCCACTGCAGCACAAACTAGGAGTCATCAGGACATTGTCACACAGAGCAGAAACCATCCCCACCTCCATGGATTCCAAAAAGAATGAAAATCAGCACCTGAGAACAGCTCTGAAGGCCTGTGGATATCCAAATTGGGCCTTCACTAAATCTAAGTCTACCAGACCTAAAACAGCGACTGAGACTCAGAGTAAACGGAAGAACCTGGTCATTCCTTACATGGCTGGCGTGTCTGAAAAGATAAAATGGATATTTGGCAAACACCACATACCTGTATATTTCAAACCCACCAACACACTGAGACAGAGGCTTGTACACCCCAAAGATCAAACTCCAAAACACAAGAAAAGCAATGTAGTGTATGCAATCCAGTGCAGTGAGGAGTGCTCTGAACTCTACATTGGAGAAACCAAACAACCTTTGTATAGGAGGATGGCCCAACACAGGAGAAGTAACACCACAGGACCAGAGTCAGCAGTTTATCTTCATCTAAAGGAAAAAGGACACTCATTTGAGGACATTAATGTTCACATTTTAGACAGAGAAGATAGGTGGTTTGAGAGAGGGGTCAAGGAGTCCATTTATGCCAACTTGGAAAATCCTTCCTTGAATAGAAGTGGGGGCCTCAGGCACAATCTTTCCCCTATTTTCCTTCCTGCTTTGTCTTCTGTGCCTAGGAAGATTAAGACCATTTCACAAGCTCAACAGCAGCATGGTAATCTTAACGATCCTCCTTTGGATGATAAAGGGACTTAGAAATAAACATCTCAAATAACCATGACCTAGCCCTAGGTGCAAGGTCACACAGCCACCCTAGAAACATATTTAAGGATTCCCTTACTAACTTTGCTCAGACTGAAGAAGCTTCTTGGATAAGGAGCGAAACGTTTCCACTGAGAAAATAGAAATCCAGTCGACATGATTCAAGCTACAGACTGTTCCACCTGGATGACTGAGAACCTTCATCGACATCTTGTGGAGTATAGTTGGTAAAAACATGTCTGAAAATGAAGGTGAATGAATGAATGGGCTAAAACAGGGTTTCTCAACCAGGGTTCCGTGGAACCCTAGGGTTCCACAAGAGGTCACTAGGGGTTCCCTGGGAGATCACAGTTTATTTAAAAACTTATTTCAAATTTGGGCAACTTCACATTAAAGAGGTACATTTCATTCGTTATTTTTAGTTTAAGAACACTGTGAATGCATATATACAGGCCTACCCATGAAACAAATATAATAATTTTGTAACTTCTGGCCTATATTTGAGCCTGAATGTGCAGGGGTCCCCGAAGCCTGAAAAATATTTCAAGGGTTCCTCCAGGGTCAAAGGGTTGAGAAAGGCTGGGCTAAAATGTATATCAGAATGTATGAATTGAGGACATCTAGGTTGCTGTAGATGCATATAAGCAAAGGAATCCCTAGGTTGATGACAGCTGAAAGTTACAGTCCAGTGAATGGTGACACAGAAAGGACCAGGGATGAGTTTTAGGGAAAATGGTACATTTCTAAATAAATGTGATCAGAGGCAGGGGGAGTTGTTCTGTTGGATTATATGAATGGATGATAAGAATGAGATGAGTGAGCACAATAGAAGTGACCTGGGCCATTCAAAGATGCAAGAACAAATAAGGAAGGTGATTGCTTGGTGAATATCCACTTAGCAACAAACTTTTTAATATAATATGTAATTTAAGCATGAATCTACTTTAAATGAAAAAACATGATTTATTGTTTATGATTAAACACTGAGAAAATTAATGAAGGATAGAAGGCTGATAAGGTAAAGGTAAAGGTTCCCTCCGCACATTTGTGCAGTCGTGTCCGATTCTAGGGGCCGGTGCTCATCTCCATTTGTCAGTCGAAGAGCCAGCGTTGTTCGAAGACGCTTCCACGGTCATGTGGCAGCATGACGCGCGTGGAACGCTGTTACCATCCCACCGAAGTGGTACCTATTCATCTACTTGCATTTGCATGCTTTCGAATTGCTAGGTTGGCAAGAGCTGGGGCGAGTGCGGGAGCTCACTCCACACGCAGGGCTAGGGATTCGAGCCTCCGAACTTGCGATCTTCCGATCGACAAGCCTGGTGTCATACCCGCTGAGCCACCACGCCCCTGCAGAAGGCTGATAACAGGTTCTAAATATGGGACAACCCATTTTGGAAGAATGTTACAAGTGGACCTTGAGAAACCATAAACATGAAAGAAGCAAGAGTGAAAGTAGAATGACTGTAGGAAAAAAAATGTATAAGTCATGCATGAAAAAGTGTTAAATCATAGTTTAATTTCCCAATAGAATGATTGGAAAGTGGATGTAAAGAAAGATGGTGTGAAAGCTGTTTGGAACTGGGTGAAAAAGAATTGTTCCAAAGCGCCACAGAAGTTTGTGGAGTTACGCTAATGGGAAGTATGTTAAAGAATGATTGGTGGAATGGAGAAGTGAAAGGGACTGAGGCTGAGGGAAAAATGCAAATAAGAGAATGATTGATGCAAAAAATGAGGACATGAGAAAGATATAATGTGTATATGGAATGAAAGATACTGTAGCTGCAAAGAATATAGTCAAACAGAGAAAAGAATGCTTAAGATTAAAAGAGGCACAGCAAATACAGAGTGATTTTGACAAAAATAAAAATTGTTTTGGAACTGTGTGAAAAGGGTTAAACAAGGAACTCCCAGCCAAGTGAATGGATTTTTTTTTTTTAAAGGGATGAAATAAATTGGGATGAAACTGAAGTGAGGGAATGCCGGAAGGAATGTTTCAGAGATGTATATAGGAATGGAAGAGATATATTGAAGAGTAGAATTTTTAAAATATATTTTTAATTAAAATTAAAAAGTGAAAAAAGAAAGAAAAAAAATTAAAAGGTGAAAAAAGAAAGAAAAGTGAAAAAAGAAAGAAAACATAGAATTATGAATTCTGTCCTTTGGCTGTTGTGGGTCTTCCGGGCTGTGTGGCCGTGTTCTGGAAGTTGTGGTTCCTAACGTTTCGCCAGCATCTGTGGCCAGCATCTTCAGAGGGCAGGAGCACAGATAGAAGCAAAATCTCTGTTTTGACAGAGATTTTGCTTCTATCTGTGCTCCTGCCCTCTGAAGATGCTGGCCACAGATGCTGGCGAAACGTTAGGAACCACAACTTCCAGAACACGGCCACACAGCCCGGAAGACCCACAACAGCCATTGAACTCCGGCCGTGAAAGCCTTCGACAATACAATTCTGTCCTTCTTTCTACTGAATAATCACCATTTTAATTTTTACCCTTCCTCTTTAACCCTTTTTAATCCCCAAATCCATAAATCATCAACTTAGTCTTTCCTTCTTTCAACAAAAAGTCTATATAAGGCTTCCAGTCTTTTAAAAAAATCTTTGTCGTTTTTCCCCGACCATATATTGAAGAGTACAGTTGAAATAAATGCTGCCAATGAAGCTGAGACATGGCAGGAAGCTACCCAGAATCAGGCCTTTTCAATTGTTACCCCCATTCAGTTTGGAATATCTCTCCAGTGAGGTGTGCCTGGCACCATCTTTATCTTTTTGGCCCCTGGCAAAAACATTTTTATTCTCAAATAAAACTATTATTGTTGTTGTTGTTGTATAATGTTGCTACAGTTTTTTGTCTCCTATTACGGCTTTTTCTTTCTTTCTTGTTTTGTTTTGTTATTGCTTATTTTAACCTGTATATCTACATACTGCTTCAATATACAGTATGTTTTAATTGTTGTAAATTAGTATTTTAATTGCTGGTATTTATTGTAAGCTGCTTTGAGTTTTTGTAAAAACAAGAAGTGGTACGTAAATATTGGAAATTAAAGGGGCTTTAAAATTAGCTATGATTTCCCTTCTTTTTTTTATCTGTTCAATCGTGTCCAGTTCTCAGAGACTGCCTGGACGAGTCCCTGCAGCTTTCTTGGCAAGATTTTGGATGTGGTTTGCCATTGCCTCCTTCCCAAGGCTGAGAGAGAGGGACTGGCCCAAGGTCACCCAGCTGGCTTCGTGCCCAAGGTGGGACTAGAACTCCCAGTCTCCTGGTTTCTAGCCTAGTGCTTTAACCACTACATCAAACTGGCTCTCATGTTTTCACATAGATCCTATCAAAATCAATGTATGATCAATTGAGTATTGATATAACCCAATATTTCCATAGCTTAGAACTTGGAATACTTAGTGTAACTCAGAATAGTTTATCACATTGCGGTTTATACTTTACTTAAGCCTTCATATAGTATGTTGCAGTATATGGTTCTAAGATGGCGACTGGGAGCAGACGCCAACTGCTGCTGCTCTGAGGGGGAGACTCCCGGCTTCTTTTTTAGCCCTGACCCCCAGCCCCCAGCCCCCACTTCGCTAGCTGGGGGTTTGGGGAGAGACTTTCGAGGGTCCCCGGCCTTTACCTTTGTGCCGGTGTCGGAGCCGGACGGTGTCCCCCGGACAGTGGTGGAGCGCAGCGGGCCTTGGCGGCTTCCTGCGGGCCTTGGCGGCACAGGCAGGCCTGGCAGCGTGGCGGCCTTTGGTGGCATGGAGCGGTGGGTCGGATATTTTTCCTGGTGCGGCCCTTGGTGGTGTGGCTGGTGGAGTGGCTGAGTGGCTGGTGGGCCCCCCCGGTGCAGTGGACCAGCAGGGCAGTGAGCCCCTAGCACCTTCCAATCAGGGTTCAGGCCTGGATATGGGACAGAAACTGCATTGGTCGCGCTTATGGATGATCTCTGGCGGGAGCGGGATGGGGGCAGTGCATCCATCCTGGCTCTTCTTGACCTCTCAGCAGCTTTCAATACCATCATCCATGGTATTCTTTTGGGGCGGCTCAGGGAGTTGGGGGTGGGCAGCATGGCTTTGTGCTGGTTCACCTCCTTCCTCCGGGGCCGGTCCCAATCTGTGGTGATAGGGAGTGAGAGATCTGACCCTCAACCCCTCCTCTGTGGTGTGCTGCAGGGTTCGGTCCTCTCTCCTCTCCTATTCAACATCTACATGAAACCACTGGGTGAGATCATCCGTCACCACGGGATGAGGTATCATCAGTATGCTGATGATACCCAGTTATACATCTCCGTCCCGGGTGAAGTAAGTGATGTGGTGACTGCCCTCTCTCGGTGCCTGGGGGCTGTGGGGGTCTGGATGGGGAACAACAGGCTTTGGCTGAACCCTGATAAAATGGAGTGGCTGTGAGTTAATGGCTCCTCTGTATCCGGGAAATTTTCATCTTTAGTTCTGGATGGGGTTGCACTACCCCAGACAGACCCAGTGCAGAATCTGAGGGTTCTTCTGGACTCACGACTCCTGCTAGCAGTTGTGGCCAGAAGGGCCTTTGCGCAACTTCATGTTGTGAGCCAGTTACGCCCTTTCCTGGATTGAGAAGCCCTTCGAACAGTCACTCATGCCCTGGTCATCTCCCATATAGACTATTGCAATGCGCTCCACATGGGGCTACCCTTGAAGAGTATCCGGAAGCTTCAGCTGGTCCAGAATGCGGCTGCGCAAGCAGTTCTTGGTGCCCCAAGATTGGCACACGAGACACCACTGCTACGCGAGCTGCATTGGGTGCCAGTTTGCTTCCGGGTCCAATTCAAGGTATTGGTGATCACCTTTAAAGCCTTACATGGCATGGGTCCAGGTTACCTGAGGGACCATCTCATCCCCATGACATCGACCCGTCCCACCCGGTCATGCAGAGAGGGCATGTTACGGACCCCATCTGCAAGAGAATTTCATTTGGCGGGGTCCAGGAAGCAGGCCTTCTCTGCAGTAGCCCCCGCCCTCTGGAACACTCTGCCCCCAGAGGTGAGACAGGCCCCATCGCTCCTGGCCTTTTGGAAGAACCTGAAGACTTGGCTCTGCCGTCTCGCTTGGGGTGGGAAGGGGAGTAGTTATTCTTGGCGGTGGCTGGCGCCTTAGATCTCTCCTCACTGATTTAGTTCTTTTTCAGCCACTTGGATTTTATATTTATTCTTACTTTTATATTTATATAGTGTATTTATATTTTAGATGTTTTTATCCCTACTGTTTTAAACCGTCTGCTAATGTAAACTGCCCGGAGTCCCCCTTTGCTGGGGGAGATGGGCAGTGGCAAAATTTGAAAAATAAATAAATAAATAAATGTTTATTTCTTCTTTAATTGATGGAGGGGAGTTGTTTATGTTGGAGAAAACAAGTGTGTGTGTGTGAATATTCCTAGGAGTTTAAACTAGCCTGAGTAAGTACTATGAAGCAAGTTTATAACTTTAACAAAAAGGAGGTTTATTTAAGGAAATGGGTAGAGAAGTTAGGGAAAGCCCCACCCCTTAGCTGGCTACATCCTATCAGAAGAGAGTCAGCAAGGAGACGGTGCCTACTTGCCTTGAGCACGAAGGCAGGAAGGAATACAAGGATTAGCAATCTCACAACGAGCAGACAAGTAAATCCTTACTATCCACATCCCACTGTGCCTTGTGTTCAGGAGGTTGTGAGGTGCCACTGGTCACACTTCCAACAGTTCAGTGTTCATGAATTCATAGATTATTGTATGTACTGTGTTATGAAATTCTGTAAAATCCAGTTCAGAGCAGACAACAAAGTATCGAAGAATAATATTCTGAATAGAAATAGAACAAGCTGAATAAACTGCCTTGCTTAGTTTTTTTAAAAAAGTGAAAAAACAAAAGCAAAAAGGACCAGTCAGCCCCATAATACTTTTTGTCCCTTCCACAATACAGCTGAGGATGGTTCACAGAAGATATCCTTGTATGCCAAGATATTTTCAGCAGCATACTGGGGGGGAAAAAAAGAGGAAGATAAATATATTTAGAGCCACATGAACATGTTTTGAGAAAAGCTGGATTTTTTTTAGAATCATTTTTTGGCAGCTATCCTTCCATCTCAAACTTTGCAATAAGAGAAACGAGGGCTTGGATAGTTTATATTCTCAACATACTTGGCTGCTTTTCATAGCTTCTGTTCCCCAAAGGAAATAATTTCAATAGTGCATTTGATGGATATGGAATTCCTAGCCTGTCATCCATTACACGCCGGGGTTGCATTTGGCTTCAGTTTCCATTTACGCCGGCAACTCTTGAAATGGCTGCATTTTGCACCATCTCTTTCATAAGCCACTTTAATTAAAATGTTTCAGGAAGAGTAACAGCACAGTGCATTAAATGCTTGTCTAGACAGTCATTCCCCCTCCTGTTGCTGTTTTCACACCAAAATGCTAAACAATAAATGGGAGAAGTAAAATCACAAAGAAGAGAAGGAGAGCAACTCAGAATTTTACATATTAGTTGCTTTTCTGGACTAGTATTGATTCTACTAGCCTAATTTCTATTTGGAATAGGAGGGAATAGCACATCTGGCTGGTAGCTTTTAGAGTACCAAATCAATGAAAGTCTCCTTCTGATTGCACACATGCAGTATGTTATATTGAAATAACTATTTGCATAGAAAAAGCGGTGGTAAATGCAAGGCTAATCTCTGGGTGGGGGATTTTTATCTATCTATCTATCTATCTATCTATCTATCTATCTATCTATCATACCAGGGCGCGGTGGCTCAGCGGGTTAAACCACTGAGCCGTTAGACTGCCGACCATAAGGTTGGCAGTTCGAAACCGCGTGGCGAGGTGAGCTCTCGTCACTAGCCCTAGCTCTCTGCCAACCCAGCGATTCGAAAGCTAATATATAGCAAGTAGATAAATGCGTACCACTCACGTGGGGCAATTTGCGGGCGTCCATCGGAGGGTCGTCCTCGTTCCAAGGAAGACCTGGAGAACGGTGATGGCGGCGGAGGACGACGGATCTGGAAATAACAGCTCCTGGACGTCAGCAGCCGGCGCGGAGCGAGGCATTCTGGGACGTGTAGTCCGATGCCTGCAGCTGAGGAGCCGGTTCCCTTCCCCTCTCCCTATCGCATGGTAAAAAATTGTATGCTGTATAATTGGAATGTAATTGAATTGTAAGCCGCCTAGAGTCCTCCAGTAGGGAGGGGATAGGCAGGGTATAAATGAGACAAATAAATAAATAAATATTTATATCCCGCCCATCTCCCCCACAAGGAGGGACCCTGGGCAGATTTCATACATATACATCACATACATATACATATACATATACATCCTCCCCCCACCCCCGTGTACTAATGCCTGCTAAAAGCAAAATAAATGTAGCTCATAGAACTGGGCAGACATGGGATGAAACTGTACAAAGCTGTTTAAAAGATCTACAAAAGGTACGGTGCACCTTTGATCAAATAAATATTCCAAGCACATGAAAAACAAACACAGAGCAGACAGCCCAGAGTATGGAGACAAGTGCAAAGAAAAGGAAACTTTCCATACAGTATTTGTTAATGTTCTGAATTTGATAGGAAACGACAGACTTTGGCTTCCTGAAAGAAAACTGCCACTGCTCTTTGCAAGTATATTTAGTTTGCCTTCCACAAATAGCACCTAACCACAAACTGCTGGAGTACCTGTAATAGCTACATGTCTTACTCATTCATCTCCGAGTTAAACACAGTCTCAGGAGGAAAATGTTTAGGCAGAGACCATCTGAAACCATTTCTCCTGTTCCAGCTACTTGGGATTCCACAGGATTCTGGTTGAGAAAGGTCTTCAGTGAAGAGCTTCAGTGAAAGTTGTTGGTTAATCAAGTTCTTCTGATATGGTCTAAACAAAATTGAAGGTGTAAATAGCAACCTTGGACTTCTGAGTGCCCAAGCCACATCAGAAGCCCAGCACTGGAATTGGCCATCACTTAAGCATAAAGGCTTGGCATTGTGCGATGTCTCTTCTGGGATGTTAAACCAGCCCTTTCCTAAACTAAAACTAAGCCCTGCAAAGACTGTTTTATTAGAGACCACACTGTGACAAAAAGATTAAATGACCCTCATTAGTATCTACCCACAGCAAGTCCCAGATCAGAAGCCCTGCATTTTCAGTGTCAGGGATCCTTCTCAAGAAGTGATAAACGTTCATAAAGACTAGGTTCAGCATCCAGATAATCCATGCTTTATTTTAACCATGTTCTTATATAAGCCACAATTTAGAGCTTCACACATCGCACACAATCCTAAATCATGGTTTACCAACCACACTAAACCAAAATGGAAGAAACTCAATTTTGGCTTCGCATATACATTAATCTTCACTGTTGAGTGACACCAGTGACAACACACAACTCACACATGTTTGTAGGTTAAATAAGCCTCAGAACCAGCATCTCCATGTTAAGGAATACACCAGTGAACTTCCTCCAGGTCTTCTGAGTTACAAAATTTGCTGCAATGCATTTTCATAAGGCATAATTAAAATAGATCATTTGTTGTTGTTGTTCAGTCGTTTAGTCATGTCCAACTCTTCATGACCTCATGGACCATAGCACGCCAGGCCTTCCTGTCCTCCACTGCCTCCCGGAGTTTACTCAAATAATAGATCATAGGATCAAGCTAATTCTTAATATCCACAAGAATTTGGCCACTGATTTCAGTGGCAATAAATGATATCCCTAGTTACTAATTTAAAAGCAAAGTAGGGTATAGTTCAGAATCCCCTTTTGGATGGGAGCCACAGCCGGCATGAATTTACCTAGAGCTTCCTTTAAATCTGAATCAAAAAATCTGTTCCCTCCTGGAATCTCATTGCCTAAATTGAGAAGAATGCCCCTAACCTCCTCCATCCCCAAAAGGCCTTGCCCTGCAGAACGTAAAGGAGCTATAGCGTAAGGCAGTGTTTGCTTTGAAAATAAAATTACAACCTATATGGTGATTCATAAATATTTGTACTGTGTAATTGTTTCAGAAAATGAATTGGAAAGGCAAACCACACAAGAAAGTAGCTTTGCCAACCACCACCTCCTCCCCACCGCCCTTCGCAAAGCAAGAAGCTTCAGAATTTTAATTAGTTGCACACAAAGCATCTGTGAGCTCTGGTCAGTTTACAAAAATGGGGGGGGGGAGAGAGAGAGAGAGAAACACCGTATTTGTTAAGATTAACTTCTCGTCCATGGCTGCCTCTCTGTTGGATTTTATTACCCGCTTTTCTCCATTTTCTCAACTGAATGAATACCTGTTAGCAAAAAAGGGGGAAATCTTGGTGACAGTTTTATAGCAAAGTTGCATTTTCATTTGTATTTATGTAATGCTGTGGTGAAGTGTAATGGGTTATTCTTTAAAGAGGCTGAGTTCGTAGAGAGTTCTTGAGCAAAGGGGCAATAAAACTGGAAACTTCCTATCAAAATACCTGGCTTTCATTAAAGAATGCTTTAAATGGCTGGAAGTTGCCAGGGGGTGGGTCGATTACTTCTACTGAACCAGCTTCATTTAACAATCCAATAACATGGGGGGGGGGAAGAGCCAGCTTTATGCCAGCATTGCTCTGACTACATGGAAAAATAAGCAAGGGTCCTTCAAGATAAGCTTGACTCCTGGCTTTGCCAAAGCCTTCTCCTGGTTTTGTTTTCTTTCATTACTTTCAATCTTCCTTCATTTCAACCTTCTATCAACCTTCATTTCTTTCAATCTTCCCTACAGTCTGTGGCTTTACTGACCACATCCTAGCTCTTTCAAGGCAGCAGTTCCATGTGCTTAGGCTAGTCTTGGTCATGTGAGGTCATCCTTGTTTGTAGCTTCAGATGAAAGGACCAATTCTCACAGCTATTCCAAGGTTGAACGTGAACTGTACAGGGTGAATGTCTGCAAGCGTTTGTCCAAACAGACTTAGCAGTTTGTTTTGAACTTCTTTCTCTAATGTGTTCCCAAAAGTACAATCCATGGTCCCTGGTTTGCATGACACTTAAACAAACCACATAGAAAAGCCAGCCACAGTTTGTTAGCCACACTCATGTACAGGAGGATCGAGGGAATGGGATTTAAATACTATGCTGTAGCTCACTGCTTTTTTGCTGCTGAGCAGCATTACAGCTTAGCACAGACAGGGGCCACTGGTCTTTTTGCAACTGGAGGCTTCCCTTTGAAGGTTGAAATTTTTGGGGTTCCTGAGGGCTGCAAGTGGTGTGATGTTACCAGTGAAATGACCTAAAATTTTAGCCATTATGCATTAATCTCATTCATGGGAAGAAAACATGATACTGTTATTTATTGTTTTATCCCGCCTTTATTATTTGATAAATAACTCAAGGCGGGGAACATACCTAATACTCCTTCCTCCTTCTATTTTCCCCACAACAACAACCCTGTGAGGTGAGTTGGGCTGAGAGAGAGTGACTGGCCCAAGGTCACCCAGCCGGCTTTCATGCCTAAGGCGGGACTAGAACTCACAGTCTCCTGGTTTCTAGCCTGGAGCCTTAACCACTAGACCAAATGGCTCTTTTTATTACTGAGTAGACTGTGCCCATACCAATTGTCTAAAATTCTCCCTGGAAATACAGGACTGTGACAAATTTTCATTATGCTAGATTTTTAGGTACAAAAACACTGAAAGTTGGCACCAATGACTATGGGCAGCTACGACATGAATGCTATTTGGGAAGATGGATGACAACAAGTGCTGGTAAATAATGTAGTACATTTGAATAGTGGTTAAAGTGTTAGACTTGGACCATATGACCCATGTTCAAATCTCCACACAATCACAGAGCTAATACATGGCTTTGGAATGTCTCTTCTTTCAGCACACCTAACTGTCAGAAGTGTTATGGAGATAAAATAGGTGACATCTCATGGAATTTGCCTGAGTTCATCAGTCAATGATATTTTTCTATCAGAAACATACATGTACAATTGCCCATATAACACAATACAGGTAGTCCTTGCTTAACAACCACTTATTCAGCGACTGTTCGAAGTTACGACAGTGTTGAACAAGTGGTAATTATGACTGGTCCTCGAAGTTATGACCTTTGCAGCAGCCCCACGGTCACGTAATTGCAATCCAGGTACTCAGCAACTGACCTGGATTTATGACTGTTGCAGCATCCCCAAGTCACATGATCACAATTTCTTTTTTTTTAAATTTTTTAAATAAATTTTATTATTTAAAATATATATTAAACACATATAAACAATTATACATATACTTACAATGTGTACAACATCTTTACATACATAAAGGACAATAAAAAGAAAAAAGAAAGAAAGAAAGAAAGAAAGAAAGAAAGAAAGAAAGAAAGAAAGAAAGAAAGAAAGAAGAAAAAAAATAAATAGAAAAAAATAAATGACAACATATATTATAGACTTTTAAAATACTTCCAGTTTTCTTCACGAAAAAAATTTTTGTTTCATATTTATTTACATAGCTTTTCTTATTCCTTTCCCCCCGTTTTCTTTTTTTTCCTTTTCGTATTTCATTTTTATAATTATTTCATTATATTTCATAAATTTCAGTATCTTATTCATTCTAGATCTTCTAATACATTTACTTTTCTCTTATTTCTTCTTTCACTTATAACTTTATATATTTAATTTAATCATGTATTCCTTTTGTATATACTTTAAAAAGGGGTTCCATATCAATTCATAGTCCTCCAATTCTTCATCTTTCATCAAATTTGTTAGTCTGTCCATTTGAGTGATTTCCATTAGTTTTATAATCCATTCTTCTATTGTCGGAGTACATTCTTGTTTCCAGTATTGTGCACATGATCACAATTTCTTATGAGGTTCTTGCTTAATGACCTGCAGTGATTCACTTAACGACAGCAATCAGGGACTGCCAGGATTGCTGTTGCTAAGCAATGTGGTCACATGACATCGCACTTTATGACCGCATCACTTAGCGATGGAAATTCCAGTCCCAATTACTGTCATTAAGCAAGGACTACTTGTACATAATTCCACTAGCATTTAATAATATACAGCAGTGTTTCTCAACCTGGGCAACCTGAAGATGTGTGGGCTTCAACTCCCAGAATTCTGGGAGTTGAAGTCCACACATCTTCAGGTTGCCCAGGTTGAGAAACACTGATATACAGGGAAGGGAGGGAGGGAGGGAGGGGATCCCCCTGAAATATGTAATGGTATGTGGGAATGACCTTGGGAGACAGGAGGAAGAGCCACAGGCTAGACAACCGGCATGTAAAAGATGTCTCAGCCCACAGAAGGAAGGGGGGAAGCATTTCAGAAGGGACCCTCCCTAGTTTTCCAGTGAGTAAAAGGAAAGGAGGGGAGAAATACTTTCAGTCTTGCAAGATTCTGTTAATGTAACCTTACAATAAAGATAGAATTAGTACTCATAGTTGTACTTCTTGTCTGGACTACCTCAGAGGGCTAACAAAATCTGAAAAGATACAGTGTTCATGATGTTGTCAACAAGAATATGAAGGCATAAATTTAGTTTAGTCTTTCAAAGAATTTGTATAAAAATAGAACAGCTACCCATCTTGCCATCTCTTCCCTGGATGCTGACTATACAGTGCAGAATTATATGAGTTGCATATTAACCGAAGAAAAAGAGCACCTCTTAAGGACTGTCCAACTAGTTCCTTAAAATTATTGTTCTTTTCTTGGATTTCAGACTGAGAGCATCAGACAGAGGGAGAGTAGAAATCTGTGAAGATGCATCATAATGCTGGGTGCATCAGATGTAGGAGAAACACAGGAAAAATAGGTTTGGCTGATAGCCCTGCTAATGTTGCTTTCTTGAGATTTCCTTCAATCTCATCTTCTGTTCATGAGAGGCATCACTATTATTCCTGAATTAGGGAGCACAGAATCACATCCTGTGGGCTCTTCTGTTGACAGCAAGCCTGTCCCAAATTGGGTGTGTGTAGGGGGGGGGGGGAATAGAGATTTTCAAATGTTTTGTTTTTGTTTTCCGCATAACAGCTATTGCCTAAATTTATTTTATATGTTAGCAAATTTTAAGGAAGGTTTCACCAGTGCAAGGATGCCACAAATATTCCCAAATCTTCCTGTGGGGAGGGATAAAACCTTTGGGCCTTCTGTAAGTATAATGGTAGTATTATTCTTCTGAACTATATTTTGGTCAATATTGTTCCATAAATTATGTTAAACCTATCATTTAAAGGGAGAAATTCTAAAGTTGGGGGGACCACCGGGTATGCTGCAGACCTCCCTTCCCACTCACATGAAGCGAGGTACAAAGAGGAAGCCCATTATTTGAGGGCTCCGTGTTGTGGCAATGACACCGTCATCATACCACCCACCCCCAGTCACACCTACCTTAATGATAGGGGCTGCAAAAAGGTGATAATTTCTTGGAGGACTGGATCAGGGATCATACTGGATCCAGTGGACCCAAAGCCCTCCCATCCACATGACACGCTACAAGTAGAGCACAAAACACCAGTTCTAAAGCTACTGCACTGTAGTTATGTATTCTCACACACCAAAACCAATGGCAGGGGAAATAAGAAAAAGACAGGTAAAGCCAAGGGAATAAAGGGGGGAGGGCAGATCGTATTATATTATGACTTAGTCTGAAGTAGAACCCTTTTGCATTCTCTTCATCACACAACCATTTTTCTCTTCCTTCTATACAAATAAGCATACCAGTATAGTAAACAATACAGTATAGTAAACAATAATAGGGGGGCATGGTGGCTCAGCGGGTAAGACGCCAGGCTTCTCGATCGGAAGATCGCAAGTTCGGAGGTTCGAATCCCTAGCCCCACGTGACGGATTGAGCTCCTGCACTAGCTCCAGCTCTTGCCAACCTAGCAATTCGAAAGCATGCAAATGCAAGTAGATTAATAGGTACCACTTCGGTGGGAAGGTAATAGCATTCCGCGCGCGTCATGCGGCCACATGACCATGGAAGTGTCTTCGGACAACGCTGGCTCTTCGGCTAACAAACGGAGATGAGCACCGGCCCCTAGAGTCGGACACGACTGCACAAATGTACAGGGGGAACCTTTACCTTTACCTATAGTAAACAAAAGAATACAAATCTCCTGTAACGTGATGTTTTGCATTGCCTGGCCTGGAAGGGGATGTTCAAAAAGGAGTTGAATTGCTCCAAAGTGACTAACTAGTCTAAAGCTTTCTGGTTGGGAGCTGAATTTTGAAAGAAATTAACTTGCAGGCTACGCTGCAAAGCTTATTCTGATTTCTTTAGAAGGATTTTAAAAATGTATCTGTGCTGTATCAAAACTCTGTTCTGAGTACAAGGCAAACATTGGAGCCATGGTGGCAGCTAAACAGATATTTAAATATGGCCTTGATCAAATGGCTCTTCCAAATGAGGGTGCTATTAGTAAAGTATTCTTTAAGATGAACTATATTCCTCTCCTTCTCTCCAACTTTTATATAGTGACAAGTTCCTCAGAAAGGCCCCCAATTCTGAGATACCAATTTGAACGAAGCTGTTGCTTAGCAACATCTCTTTTTATGTGTTCAGATTATATTTTTAAAATCCAGCGCACACTGGATATGAATAGAAGCTAAACTGAGGAGCTCTTAATTTTTTCTAACACTATCGAAGACTACCTAACATATATGCATAGATACATGCACACACATATTTGATAATAAGTTTTTACGGTTTGATGGGTTGTTGTTTTGCCCACCCTTCAGCAATACCTCAGATGAGAACCTCGTTTGTTTTTTGTTTTATGGGCAATAATCTGTCTGCAATCTGAATCTTAAATCTTATTTATTCCTCAGGAGATTTAAGAGTAAATGATTGCCAGTTTGCTAATGATATGATATTACATTCTTTCATTTGACACAATGAGTTTTCATGTTATTCATCTTTCTTGCACTTCTGCCTCTGCTTTAATCATTCCTTTCTCCTGAAATCCAATAGCATATCAAAACAATACCAGAGAAAGGCTAATAGAGAGCCAGTTTGGTCTAGTGGTTAAGGCACCAGACTAGAAACCAGAAGTCTGTGAGTTCTAGTCCCGCCTGAGGCATGTAAACCGGCTGGGTGACCTTGGGCCAGTCACTCTCTCTCAGCCCAACCCACCTCACAGGGTTGTTGTTGTGGAGAAAATAGGAGGAGGAAGGAGTATTAGGTATGTTTGCCGCCTTGAGTTATTTACAAAAAATAATAAAAAATGCAGGATAAAAAAATTAAAAAATTAATTAATAAAAAAAATTAACATTCCAGTAGACATGGAGGAGGAAACACGATGCCCTCCCAACTTGGCAACTTTAAGATCTGTGAACTTCAACTCCCAGAATTCCCCAGCCAGCAGTGTTTTAGACTACAACTCCTCAAAAGCCCTTGCAATTAGTCCAAGCAATCTGGAGGCCACCAAGTCTCCTCTTCTTGAAAAGAACACCCAGAGGCAGAGAAGGACATGCAGTTTCGGCTGGAAAACAGTGAGTTCACAACAGAAGCTGAAAACAGATATAGTATCAAAAAGGCTCTTCAATCACTGATGCCATTGCACCTGGATGGAACCCAAATGTAGCAACCTGCATGGTGTTTCCACTTGCACCATCGCTGCTTGCACCTCATTCATTCCATGGTTTCATCCTGTTGTGGTGTCCTCAACTGGAGAAAATCAACAAACCACCCCACATCAGACACCGGTTCGTTTTCTGCCGCCAAAAGCAAAAAAAAAGGAATGGCCGCAGCAAATGGAAAAGTAAACACGGTACGCCCAAACCCCCAGGCTCATGTGTGTGTGTTGTGTAGCTGTGTCAGAGAGTGAGTAAGGATAGGAACCGATTCAGACAACAGGGAACTGAGAGGTCAATCAAAGTGTCATTTATTCCTTTTTACAACAGATAACTATTAAAAAGTGGTGCAGATTGTGAGTATTTAGTGAGTGCCAAAGTGAATACTTAAGGCAAAACTTAACAACAATGTTCGATATGCACTTCTTCAGCCTTTGTTGATGAGTTCCTTAATGTTTCTTTGCTTGCACACCACTTTCGCCTCCTCCCTCCTCCCACAATCGCTTATCTTAATTGCCAGCTCTGGAATGCTAATTTCCCCCCTTCACTAGCCTTACCACTGCTGCTACAGGAGAAAATCACACTCTAGCAAAAGAGAAGAGACTACGTTGGCTCTTCCCTTTTTAACCCAAACACACACACACACACACACACACACACACACACACTCTCTCTCTCTCTCTCTCTCTCTCTCTCTCTCTCTCTCTCTCTCTCTCTCTCTCTCTCTCTCTCATCAGTACCTGAGCAATCTGCAACAGTACCTAGTCCAAAACTTCCTTTTCCAGCACTGCTTGGTTCTTTTCCTCTTCGCCACTTCTTCTTAGATTCCTCCTCAGTTTGCTGCAGGCATCCCTTGGTTCTTCCCTGATCATCAGCCCGGATTGTCTGGATTCCCCAATGTCTGGTCACCACTTCTTCTTGGCTCACTTCTGGTCCTCACCTCTCTCACTGGCAGCATCTCCTGCTGAACTTGAAAGAACACCCACCACCCACCTTCTTACTTCTCTTCTTATCTAGTTTATCTCCCCAAAGTTTACGTGCCAGATTACAGGGAATTTATGCTTTTTTCCCCCTACCTGCCAACATGCCTAGGGCCTTGCACATAGCCATCAGAGCTTTCAGGAAAAACAACACTCTTTAATCATTATATGTACAATGATGCACAGAAGAATCGTGCTCTCAAGTATGGCAGAATACCCTGCCACCTAACCCTTTCCTTGAGCAAAGCCTTCCCAAAGGTTTCAATGCTTTTGTTTCCTAAGCCTGTAGCACTCACACTGTCTCTGCCATATCTAGGAAGAGAATCTGCAACCAATGGCATTTTTCAAATTGATGCTGTTCTTTGAACCTATAAGGTTGAAAAGTTAAATGCCATCGAGTTATTGGTGCCTTTCATTTTT
The DNA here is from genome assembly GCA_023362775.1 of Charina bottae. Lineage (NCBI taxonomy): Eukaryota > Metazoa > Chordata > Lepidosauria > Squamata > Charinaidae > Charina > Charina bottae. The sequence continues at coordinate 27,898,177 of JALMGJ010000003.1, read as the reverse complement.
TTCTAAACATGCAAGAGGTTTGCAACCAATAATTACAGTAAATTCATGCCCCCATCTTTTAAACATTCAATTGCCCATTTCAATGCATGGGCTCCTTTAGTGAGATACCTTTGCTCTCTTGGCAACAACTCACTTGATAGGTACAATATTGGGTGCTCCCATTCTTATGAGGTTGTACCAGCCCTGCACCCAAATCTACGACCGAAGCATCTACACACAATATCAAAAGTAATCATCACTCACTATGGGATGGTTCTACAACCCTAATTGGATCATTGCTTTATTTCTTTTTCCACCAATCCTCTTAACCTTTCTGGAATTCTATAATGACATTGAGATATGGGCTCAGTATTTCCAGTGTCAGTCTTATGCTCAACTGGAATAGTGGCTCCTGGTTGGCTAGTGAATATTGTCTTAAATTCTACTATCAGGTCATATAAATCTTGTTTTGGTGTATGTTTTAATTCTGGGTTTCCTTGTTTCCTCTGTCTACCCATTTGCTTAATACATTGGCATGGTACAACTTTGGCTTACATTTCCCTACATCAATGTTATAATTAACATTGGCTCCAATTTGGCAACAAGTGTGCATAGTCCCTGCCATTTGCCTCTTAATTTGCATTCTGCATTAGGAAGTAATAATAAGACTTCCTCTAACACCTTGAAACTTTTCTCTCTGGCACCTTGATCATACAGCCACTTTTGAGCCTTCTCTGAACCAACTGCTTATTTCTCTAATTTTTCCTCTTGGGCTAAATCATATTTTTTTTTATCATATTTTCAGGAACTTCAACTCTCTTATCTTAGTCTATCTTTCCTTAACAATATCTAAAATTCCTCTGGATCATTTTCCATACAAAAGCTCAAGTAGAACTAAACCCATTCTCTGTATGCAAATAACAGGTTAGGCAGCCCCACATCCTAACACTTAGGAACCTCAACAGTGTATTTTTTAAACATTTTTTTAGTATCTGGTTTAATTGTTCTGTAGCTCCTCCTGTCTGGGAGTGATAAAGACTAGTACAAATTCCCACTATGCCTAAGTCCTCTTATAAATGTTTGAATAAAGAAGACTGAAAATGTGACCCTTGATCTGACAAAAATCTCATGGGGTTTTTTACTAAAGACCTTAGTTAGCTCTATAGCAATCATTTTCACTGTTCTATTCCTTAGAGGTACTGCTTCTGGAAAAGGTGTTGCTTAATCACAGATTACTAAAATATATTGATGGCCTTTTGTAGTCTTGGGGTAAAGGACCTATGATATTTATAGTAATTTGAGGGAAAAGGAATCAGAACTACTGGAATTTTTTTCTATTGGAACCTTATCACTCACTTTTTGTCTTATGTTTTGCCAATCTGGACATGACCTACAATATGATAGGACCTCTACCTCTGCTATCACTCCCACCCAGTAAAACTGATTTGGCAGATGACTTAGGGTTCAATGACAACCCATATGTACTGCCTAAGGGTTTGCATGAGCTAACCTCATTAGCTCAATCCTATATTCTTGTGGGACTAAAACCTGTTCCAACCTTTCTCCTGTACTTGGATCTCCTCTGTACCAATTTTGGTTTTTTAAAAAAATAGGTTTTTCTACCATTTATTTTCAGCCTCACCAAAGTAGGCTGACCATATTTCAGGATGGCAAAACGGGACAGGGTCTTATGTAATACTCCGTATTCATGAAAAAGACAGGGGTCCCCGCCCCCCGGTCCGCACGATTGGCTCCCACCTGCAAACCCTGCCCCCTGGTCCGCGCAATTGGTTCCTGCCTGCAAACCCTGCCCCCGGTCCGCGCGATTGGCTCCCACCTGCAAACCCTGCCCCCTGGTCCGCGCAATTGGTTCCTGCCTGCAAACCCTGCCCCCGGTCTGCGCGATTGGCTCCTGCCTGCAAACCCCACCCCCTGGTCCATGCAATTGGCTCCCACCTGCAAACCCCGCCCCCCAATCCTCCTTCCGCGCCATTCCTGCCGGATTTGAAAAACGGGACAAAATTGAGATTTTTATGAAAACAACGGGATGGTTGAAAAATGCTTAAAAAACGGGACTGTCCTGTTCAAAACAGGACATATGGTCAGCCTACACCATAGGCTACTCTGCACTTTTTCAGTGGAGAGTCTTTTCTTGCAACAATCCACTGTTTACTTCCCTTTTTGATTCATGGGCTTCCCCTTAGTCTTCGCTGCTTGTCTTAGCTTCTTATCTTTGCAAAGAGGTTTACTATCCCCAAACAGGTCAGGGTGCAAAGGAAGAATTCTTTAAGAATCCTCTGTCTCTTCCTCCTCCATTTCTGTTTTTTCCCTTCTTCCTGTTTTCATGACCTCCTTTCCAGCTATCAACCAACCACAAATGTGTACCAGTCTGTGGCCTGTTAGGAACCAGGCCACACACTTCCATCCATGCCATCCTGTCCGCTTACCTCTTCCGTCCACGTCATCCCGAAACCATCCCCCCCCCCGGTCCGTGGAAAAATTGTCTTCCACGAAACCGGTCCCCGGTGCCAAAAAGGTTGTTAGGAACCAGGCTGCACACTTCCATCCATGCCATCCCATCCACTTACCACTTCCGTCTGTGCCATCCCGAAACCATCCCCCGCCCCCAGTCCATGGAAAAATTGTCTTCCACGAAACCAGTCCCTGGTGCCAAAAAGGTTGGGGACCGCTGCCTAGGGGACATTCCTTCTTTACAGATTCCCCTTCCTACTTCTTTGCCTCTACACTGAAACTTTTCTGCCTTGCGAGCTACATGGGAATATAAATGTGCCACATTAAAAATGCTGCATTTGAGGTTACAGGTAGTGATATTATAGTTATAGCTTTAGTGTTACTGTGAAAGCATCATTTAATATGCAAATCATCACTGGATAATTCCAGTCTTCAAGTGAGAAACAGAGAATTATCAATGAAAACACATGTTTTATTCTGGGACACTTGAAATGCCTATAGACAGAAAAGTGGGATATTAATAATAAATAAATGAGTGCAAAGATTTGATCTTTGCAAATTCTGGCTCAGACTTATTGGATCTGCAACTCTTATATTCATTTAGATTGGAACTGAATTATCCATTATGTTTGCACTTCTCCAAATGGTGTAATGTAGTTTTCAGCAATTTAAATGAACATTGTTCTGAAGCATCTATTTGCATTTTTTTTTAGAATATTCACGGAGACTATGGAGTGGGTGAAAAAAAATGAGAAACTCATAATTTTCAGCAGAATTGAGATGGTGAAATTAACCTTATTTTTACCCATTTTTAATTCCTTTTTTAAAAGACATTTTTCTCTGGCAATGCTCTTCACTCACCCAGGGCCATGCCTCCTCCCTTTGTCACTATATACACATAATGCTTCTACAGTGACACAAAAATTATGTTACAATGAGGAAAAAAGCAGCAGGATTCCCAATTCATCACAAGTTTTGCCAAAATAAGAGGAAGATGCAGGGATCAGTCAATCACAGCAGATGTTAATTGCTGCCCATTTCCATGACATCTAATTCAATTTGTTTGTGGCTCTGACACACAATAAATCCCAACCTAAACCTCAATATGAGATCTAGCAATCTTAACAATCTGTATGAGGATCTCAGAAAGAATTCAAAGATTAATGTGTGTTTCTTCTTTATAAAATGGTCTGGGACTTTCATTTAAACATCAGCAACTGTATATGAAGTAACAAAAAATGTAACCTGCTTACAGTTCACTTCTCCCAGCAGAAGGTCTCGTTCCCAAGCTAACACCTGTTTCTCTCCTTAATTCTTCCTTACCATATAAGATATTGACTCCTATTTCTCCTACTCACTGATTAAATCTCATTTTGTTATAGGTTGGCTCTATGCCTAACATCTATTTTGTTTTGGTCAATTGGCAATTCTGCTCTGGCAACCTGGCTGTATTACCTAAAGACTTCCTTGAATCAACCAGGTGTGTTTATACTTATGAGGAGCCATTTATACATCATACAGATGTCAAGAGAATGTTTAAACACATATGGCACAAGGTGCGAGAGGGAGCTACATAGGCAACATAGAGGAAAATAGTTGGAGATCTGCTAAAAGAGATAGAGGGCTGTGGAGAAGAGGATTCAATAAATCATTGGCGATCACTCGTAGCCAAGTAAGATTGTCTTCCAAAGATAAAATTTTAACGGTGGATCCGTAAGTGGCTATAAAGGCCAATTCTGGATCCGCACAACCTCCCACAATGAGGGCATAGGTTTCCGGGTGGGAGACGGTCATGATGAGGGTTTGCCTGACGTGCCTTCCTTTTAGCTCTTTTCTCCTTTTCGCCCTGTACTCCTGCTTCTTCAAAGTCCATAGCGCCATTAATAAAGGATGACCTCCAATTGAAACGCTCATGAGTTAGGGCTTCCCAGTTCTCAATGCTGATATTACATTTTTTAAAATTAGCTTTGAGAGTATCTTTGAATCTCTTTTGCTGTCCACCAATATTCCGTTTTCCATTCTTAAGTTGGGAGTAAAGTAGCTGCTTTGGAAGACGATGGTCAGGCATTCGAACAACATGACCGGTCCAGCGAAGTTGATGTTGGATGATCATTGTTTCAATGCTGGTGGTTTTCGCTTCTTCTAATACGCTAACATTAGTCCGCCTATCTTCCCAAGTAATTTGCAGAATTTTTCGGAGGCAGCGTTGATGGAATCTTTCAAGAAGTTGGAGGTGGCGTTTGTAGAGGGTCCATGTTTCACAGGCGTACAGAAGGGTTGGTAGTACAATGGCTTTGTAAACAAGCATTTTGGTCTCCCTGCGAATGTCCCGATCCTCAAACACTCTACGCTTCATTCGGGAGAAAGCTACACTCGCAGAGCTCAGGCGATGCTGAATTTCAGCGTCGATGTCGGCTTCTGTAGATAGATGGCTGCCGACATAAGAAAAGTGGTTGACATTTTCTAGTGACACACCTTTAAGCTGGATTGATGGCGCTGCAGAGGGATTGGTTCGAACTTGCTGGTAAAGCACTTTGGTTTTTTTAATGTTAATCGAGAGGCCGAGCTTTTCATATGCTTCTGCAAAGATGTTTAGGATAGTTTGAAGATCTTCCTCGGAGTGTGCACAGACTACGTTATCATCAGCATATTGAAGTTCTATAAATATTCAATAAATACTTCAGTGCTATAGAAGTCAAGCAGAACAACCAAAGTTATCAGGGGAGATATTCAAGAACATTAAAATGACTGGAGAGAAGTACCCATCCTTGGAAATATATCTGATTACATAAAGTTAGACCAGTCTGAAGTTGCAAGTTCAATCTGGATTTTATTGGGGGCAGCAGGAAGGAAGGAAGAGCACCTCTGAAGAAACACCTCTGGAAGTAGGAGATGGAAATAGCACTTATGCTGGAGAAATACCTGTGTTTTAATTATTGTGAAGTTTGTAATTACATTTTACTTATAAATTGTGTAACTTGTTTTGTGTACTGCACTGCACATTTTTGGGAGATCAGATGTCTACTACAATACCAAGTAAAAGGTTCTGGACATATTATAGGGGTTGCAGATAAGTTTAAGCCTGATAGGCCTTACCTTTGTTAGGTTTCTCTGAGAATGAAGTCTAGAAGCTCTGCAAATAGTCATTTGACTATATGTTACAGCACATTTTCTTTTGTTACTGATCTTCTCACCATGGAATTCTAGAGCAGCTTTTCAGATCCATAATGGGGTGAAAAGCACTGTGTTGTTTCCTACTAGATTTATTGGACTGTGAGATTCTTGGCCACCATGCTCATTAGCCAAGCTGGTAAGGAATGCCAGGAATTGAAGTCTAACACATTCAGAAGACATTCAAAAGTGGGAATGATTGATTTAGACTAATTCAGATCCAAGCCTTGTTACCTAGCACAGCCATCTATGCTTTCCAGAATGTGGGCTTTACCAAACAAAAGCAACAAGAGACAGAAACCAACAATAGGAACCAATAATCTGTATTACAGTTGAAATGTTAAAATACCACAGATCAGCGATTATTTTTCACTACTTTTTTTGATGGTACCTGTTTCCTTAAGGGACATGTGTTTACGGAGAATACTTTGGCTGATTTTCCCCACTGATGTCCCATTATGTTTTGACAGAGAGAACAGAGTAGGCCAAAGGAACCAGAAAGGAGCTGGAAATGAAAGCTTTGAATCATAGGAGTAATAGAAGAAAGGGATGCTTTTCACAGAGGGAGCTCAGTCACAGTCTACTCGCAAGAGAACAAGGTTGTTTCTGGGTTGCCCGCATTTTTTCCATAATCATTAAAGCTGTGTGATTATATGCTTTTGATTTTAAAATTACACAATGCAAAATTCAAATGATAAGAGTGTAATTTAGAACAAAGGAGCCGGAGCAAAAGCTATAATTAAAGATACACACAAATGCTGAAAACACTGCATAGAAAAATGATGCAGCAAGAAACAAATTTTCATGTAATATGGGGTGGGGGGGAGGCAGACGGATTCCCTTAATATGAAGCTCTGAATTTCACAAGCATGTTCCATACTATGTGGCAGTTGCTATGGTAACAATCTTTATTTGCTGAAGCTGTACAGATGTGTACAATTCATGAACTTACGGGCTCTAAATTTATTGCTTTCTTGAAATGGAGGGAGTATCAATAACTTATTAAACTCCTTCCCCACCTTTTTTTAAAAGAAAATCACTTCAAGTTTGCCTCCAATGGGTGTGTGGTAATTGATTCTGTTAAAGACAAGAGAGGTTTGGAGTATGCCTGCAGGCTAAGAGAGGAACCATTGAGAAATAAAGATATCTAAGTAAAATTACTATGGCTGCAATCCTATATGTACTTGAGAATCAGCTACATTGAAGTCAGGGGTAATTATTTCTGAGTAAACTTGTATAAAATTGGAAAGTGAGAGCCTTCTATTTCTTTCACAGCATATTCTTCCTAAAAGACAAAAAACAACATGAAATATTAAGTAAAATGTTAGTTTAATATTAACATATTCATTTGCTACAGGGAAGCTAAACATACATTATCATTTCCAGTTAATTAAAAGGCAAAAGAAATAAGGAACAAAAATCCATCTTAGAGCAACACCTTTCTTAGACCAATTCAAAGATTTCTGATATCTCTCTGTCTTCTCTTCAGGTACAATGTTAGAAAAGGGAAGGGAGGGAGAAAGGCTGTCTTGATATTGAAGTCATTAATTTTGCAATTTTAAGATGGAATGAGGGAAGGGGGTTCAGATATTCAAATCAGGTTTTATCTGATGCTGTGAAGGTTACATCCAAGACTCTCCCCTGAGACTGGTATGGGGTTGGAAAAATCAGTTTGATTCATATTTTAATGCAAACGTATATAATTTCATACTTTCAATCTAATATGATCACTACAGACAGTTATCATTCAACATCTGCACTCTTCAAATTTTATAGTTCTTCAATTAAAATAGAGGTACCAGAAAGCCACTGTTATGAAAAATGCACATTAAATGTGTATATTTGTGAGAATAATACACAAAATGCATTATACTTGCATAACTTGCATATGATAGATAAAATTGTATATAAAAACATAGGCGGGGTATAAATACAATAATAAATAAATAAATAAATAAATAAATAAATATTTTTCTGCATTTTTAACTGCATCAAAACATGGGCTCAGTCACTTTTATTATTAGTATTCTGGGATAAATCAAATTGACAGATTAATTGATTCTTAGACAACTGAAAAGAACAAACATCCTCCACTTTTGAAAACATAAGATCCCTGTATTTGAAGCCTTCTCTATCTCAGATGAAATATAGGCTCCTAGTAGTTAAACACAAGAAATATAGTGATGCTAGATAGTTTTGATACCAATGAAGCAGAAGATGATTTTAGATGCTATACTAAATAAAATCCAAATTAGATAAATTTACTTAGTGGATTGAGGCTATGAATTATCACAAAGTCTTACGTCTCCTGGGGGGCTATCAAAAAACCTCCAAAATCCATTTTAGAGCAGTATTTTGTTAGGCCAATGAAGGTCACCAAAATATGCAAGTTTTCGAGATCTCTAGATCAGGCAGGTTGGGACAGAGAGGGCAAAATGGCTATGCTATAAGGTCTATTTGGCCTCAAGACAGAAATTAGGAGGAGATTGGAGAAACACGGTGTGGGAATAGTTTTATGTTGCACCCAGAATTGCCCCTAGGACAGGACATGAGACTCTAAGTGAGGAATAGACTTTTATACCACCTGAAACTGTTATTCATACTTTAACAGCTTGTACTACTTTTCAGCCATTACATAAAGCTAACTAGCTAATTTGGCTTTTGTTTACCTTTTTGGCCAATACGATCTAAACCATCAAAATTTAATTGAAGTCTGCTAATGCTGTTGGTTTAAAACAATTACTATTATTATTGATTCTTCATTGAAACCTTGTTGCTGCTGTTGCTGCTACTTTAGTTGTTTTTAATTAACTCGTGTGCGTTTTTTAAAAAAAATATTTACAATGTTTGGTTTTCTCTTGCTTTTCAATGTATTTTATTTAAGCTCCCTTGTAAGAGATAGGTCATAAAAAGCGGTCTATAAATACAGAAATGTGCAATTCTACCATTTACTGAAAGGCAAATCCCACAGTATTCAATAAGACTTATTCCAAGAAAGTGGTGTCGATTTGCAATCTAATGAAGGAAATAGATAACATATCTCATTGAATATCAGGTTTTACAACTAGAAAACCAAGCTAGATATGGATGTTTTTAAAAAATGCAAATAATATCAGTTGAAGGAAAAACCCCTGATCATCACAGGAATCAAAAGCATGCATGCAGGTGAATATAATCCTTCAACCAGACTTGAAAATGTCCTGCCCTGAGGAAAAAAATCAAGCATTGACTTAGATTAAACGGTTGCTCTGCACCCAAAGCAAAACCAATTTCAGATTTTCCTCCATAGCATAGCAAGAAAGAAAGGGCTTCATTTCACCCATCCTTCTTGGATGCTGATAATTATTAATGCCCCTTTTCCACTTGCCGATAATATTTGGATCTGTAAAATCCTTCATTCTAAATGCAGTGGTATGTTTAATATTAAATCTGATCTAGCTCTAATTGTTAGGGAAGATCTACACATTTCATGGATTAAATACTCTCCCTTGATTAGAAGCTAATAACCAGGAAAGCAAATGAGAAAGTGAATTTTAATAGTGGGAGAAAGAGAGGATGGGATACCTGATGAAAAGTGGAGGAGGCAGAGAGGGAAGGTGAAGCAGTGGCTGATGGACAAGGGCAAGAAATGGACCAAGTAGCATGCCACCAGGGCTACCTTGTCCACATATGCCAGTTTCCATTCTAGGCCTGTAGTTGCAACAATAGCCCTGTTCAAAAATCCACTTTCAGGTTTTTTTATTTATTTATTATTTAAATTTATTTGACCGCCCAACTCCCCCAACGGGAGCATTTGGCTAAGGAAGGGAGAGTGGTAGAACCAATGATGTCATAAGAGCTAGCTGGTAGGCAGGATAGAAACCCAGGCAAAGCTGGGGTGAGAATGGGGTCAACTGTTCTTGTCCTCTTCAGATGATTTATCGAGAGTGTTATTTTTGTCCCCTATACTATAACAAAATCATAACTGTAAAGATCCTATAGATTTTATTCAAGTCATTCTTAGAGAGATATCACTTGCTGACAATTTCTCCAAGGGCAAAGAACACTGTAATCTAAAACATGCTCTTCTGCCTTAGTGTTTTTGCAAGTATTACATAAATTATATGTAAGTCATTGGATAATTATGAACTATCTTCTCCTTTATATTTATATGGAATATTTATTGAATTGCGTGCTGTGCTTTTACAGTAAAATGCCTTTTACCTTGGTTCCTTTGTTCAGCTCCCCCAAAACGTGACAGTTATCCTTTTATAAGCTATTCTAAGAACATTTTCTCTTCTTTGAAACTGATTGATGCACTCCTCTAAATGTTCCCGCAAATATCTTTTGAATTTAAGTTCCTGCATAATGTAGTAAGATAAAAGAATTCTATACCTCAACAAGAGACATTACAAAGCAACTGGAGACATTATCAAGGACATTAACATGCTCCTAATAGCAATAAAACCTTTTAACTGTCTGATGTCGAACATGCTCCTACCAAACCACCACATATTATGGTAATTGGCTCCAATTTCCGAATCTTTCATTGCAAAGTTACAAGATATGTAGGGGCTGAGAACTGAAACTAAAAACCCCAGCTTGACTAGTTTATCACTACTACCCTTCTGAAGCACGCTACTTTATAACGCTTATTACATATGTAGTCAGCATTCAGCTACCATGAATCTACAGTGTTTCTGCCCTAATACAGCTCATGGGGGAAACCCCCCCCTTTTTTTTTCTTTTCTTCTGAGCATGTTGTTAACATAGCCCCTATTTTTATCATCAGGATCCAACACTTCTATTCCAACTGGTGTCTATTCCTTCTCCTCACTACAAATTATGTGGGGATGAAACAGGGACTTTAGCTCCCTTTTTTATTTTTACCAAATATAGTTCCAAGTTTGTGGCTTTGATAAATACATGAAGTACCTGATTATTATTATTATTATTATTATTATTATTATTTACAATTTCCAGAGTAATATGAAATTTACTTTTCTAGGATAAATGAATTCTAATGTGTAAGTGTGTGTGCTGTATGTGTATATGTGTGTGTACATGTACACACATACATACCTGTCTTACAGCGGAACATACTGAAAAATATTATATTTGAGTTGGCATGATATTTTGAGTGACTCATTCACACACACACACACACACACAAACACACAGGCTGACAAGTGTTCAGCACTCAGCAACACAAAGACCATGCAAGTGTGAATCTAACATTTGCCAAAGTGATGTGTTAAGAAATAATGCTCAGTGAACATTCTAAATGGAGGAGCTGTTTATATAGCAGAGTTCCAATCAAGAAGCATCATAACAAAAGCAAAGTATATCTTGTTAACATGTTAAAAGCAAGAAACACACATGCTGTTATAAGGAAAGAGATGCTCTACAGACCAAATCATATTCTGGTACCTGCTCATGTCCAATTTGAAAGACACACTTCCATGATTCATGTACAAAATCAAAAGGAGCAGAAATAAGAGAAATGTACTCTGCTTCTTTTCTTCCTTTTTTCTATGAAACAGACAGTGCTGGACTTGTACATTTTCTCTCACCAGGAGCATAGTTTTCCTCTCTTCTTTTGAGGGAAGAGTTTCTGCTTCCTAAATTACTTCAAGCTAGAAAATCAGCACTTCAGTCACTTTCTACTTCACACTAAGATTATAATTTGATCCATGAATGGATGGGCCATTCTGTGTGATACTTGGTATAACAGTTAATCAAATATTGTGACAAAGAAAATATAAGGACTTCTTTCTCAAAAAAAAGATTATATACAGTATTTTCAGAATGAAATTCCCAGATTACTACATATTCACCAAACAAGAAGGAATCTTAATGAATAATGGAAAAACCTTGTGTATTTTAAAAGATATCTTGCTGACATATTTCAGTGTTCTCATATTGTCTATTGTCAGAAACCCAAGTATTGGATGCTTCCACCTGGCACCATTCCCATTCCCCAAACCTTCCAAAGCAGTTTGAGGTGGATTTGCTTATTTTCTTAACTTTTCCCAACCTCTGGAACTGAGAACACAACAAACCAATCAGTACTCTTTTTTACACTGACCAATATGAATGTGCCATTCATTCATCCATCCATCCATCCATCCATCCATCCATCCATCCATCCATCCATCCACTCACTCACTCACTCACTCACTCACTCACTCACATACACACACACACACACACACACACACACACACACACACACACACATTTAAACTTTTTAAAATTCCACAATGCCATTAAGTTTACTCTGTTGGAGTACCCAAAATCTCCCTCCCTACTCCACACAAAAGGAGAAAAGAAGTAATTAAAACCACAAACAGCCTCCTGCTTTGCATACTCACTCTTGCCCTGCCAGAAGAAAAGTAAGAAATAGACAGAACCCTTGTCAATTTCACTCCCTCCAGCCAGCGTTCTCCCAAAAGATCCTGCAAGAGTCCTGAAGCTCAGGACCCTCAAAAGAGGTGAGGTAAGAATTAAAGTTAGAGATAAGATAATATTGCAGCTGTCCTTGAAATGCATCAGCCCAGCCGCTGACCACAGAGGTCTGGAGCTGTTTTGACATGGCCCTAAGTCTTCATGTAGACCAGTGTTTCTCAACCTTGGCAGCTTGAAGATGTGTGGACTTCAACTCCCAGAATTCCCCAGCCAGCATGCTGGCTGGGGAATTCTGGGAGTTGAAGTCCACATATCTTCAGGCTGCTAAGGTTGAGAAACACTGATGCAAAAAGTTCTGTTTGGAATTCTTTCAACCACTCCTAAGTGCTCTGCATGCAAACAGACATTGCTAGTGGAAGCTGAAACAGAACTATTTATTATTAGGAAATTTATCTTAAACCTCAGTATTAGAAAGAGCCTAATAAAAAACAGTGATAATTATGGCTTTATTTTCTACTGCATAAAATGGTCCCTTGAATACTGTAGGTTAATTTTTCAATACTCATTTGATTTAAATATGTGAAATGTCTGCTGTGCTGGTTTTAGTCTTAGCCCAATTAGAAATCAGATTTTTAAAACACCATAGCATAGTAGTTATTAAACAGTAGATATCTGGCTTTAAAAAACTGAGGCTTTAAACATTATTGCATTGTACACCAGGTTAATAGCCATTTCTCCTCTCTTCAGCTTACATATTCAAGCCTTTTTAAATGTTATTTTAATTTTCATTGTGATATTTTGAAAGCCCAAATTTAAAACACACACACAAACAGAAAACTCAAGCCCATTGCACCAGTAATGACACAAAAATCTTCACAAAATAGAAGGCAATCCTTAATATATCCTCAGATTAAATCACACTGAGGAAAGCTTTGGGAGAGAAAAAAAGGGAAAATGAAAAAAAAAAAGACTGATGTTATTTCTCTCCTGTAAACACAATAAGGTACAGATTAAAGATAAGTCTGAACACCAGCTAAGCTTTCAAAACAGCTTGTCGGCTTTATCATGCAAGTTTAAATCATGGTATTATTATATTAGACTTTTTAAAAAGACGTCATGGGAGGCACTTTGAAATTAATTAAAATCCCGCATTCATTTGTTTGGGAAAGATACATGGAGACAATACAACACACCCACACACCCAGATATAATTTTTAAGCAAAAAAGACACTGCCAGTAATATTTCAGTATTACTTCTCCTTGGGGCATGACACGCAGCCGATTGTGGCATGATATCTGAAACAGTTGTTTGCTACTGAGGTGGTTACAAGAAAGGCTCGATCGACACCAGAAAGATATGATCTGTCAGTTGTTCCTATTATTATTATTATTATTATTATTATTATTATTATTATTATTATTATTCCACTCCTTTTCTTTGGAAGTTCAACAGCAGCCTCTAGTGGAAGCGAGCGGGTGCTGCAGAAGCCAGTGGTAACTGAATCCGAGTGCTTTAGAGAGGCTGCATTAAAAAGGGAAATTCTGCTTGTATTCACACCACCCCTATGAACTGCAGCTCCTAGCCTGTTACCAATCAGAAAGAGACCTCCAGGACATTGAAAACATCGGCCTTTGTCATGGTAATCAATGGAAAATTCAGTTGCTGTCGCTCGCTTGGAGGGGGAAAGAAAGATATACAGCCAACAATATATATATCTCTCTGTTTTGTCACATTCGTTTTATGTATGAAGACTAATAATTACTCTCTGAATAGTATGGCAGGGGGTGCATTTCTGACTAATATTCAGTATCACTCAAATCAAAGCAGGAGCTTGCATAAGAAAGCAAGAACCTATTATGAACTGAGCACCTATTATTATGATGGGTCGTACGTTAGAAGTTCTTCAAATATAAAACACAAAAGAACCTTTGTGCAGAGGGAAAGTTTGCAGAGGTTCCTCCCCCAGAAAAGGAACATCTCACAGAGTTCAAATGTATACAAAGGGAATAAAGAAACAAACACGTAACCTGCAGATGTTATATTTTCCTTTGGAACTTAAGACTATAGCAATGGCGGAGGGAGGGGGTTGAGGGGAGGGAGGGAGGGAGAGAGAGAGACTTCTTCAGATATATGAATGCCAGACCGGAATTCAGCATTTTTCATGCGGATGTTAAAGAAGCTGATATTCACAATTATGTGCAGGTGGAATCTTGAAGGTTGAGCCCTTTTTAGCAGAGCAGGAGGGAAATAAAAGGAAAAATTGCATATTATTCCATCCAGATTTCCAGTGAAAGGGATGCAAAGAGAAAACAAAGTTTAGAATATTTTCTTCTCAATCAAAGCCTTATCTATGTGCATTATATTTCTTCTAGGACCACAGAAGAGCAATTGAGTTTAGCCCATGGAAAGCCATATTCCGTTATAAACTAAGCAACACAGTTCTTAATGAGCAATCTTATTTTCCAGCCCAGGTTACTGTATTTGTGACAGCAGGGGCTGAATAGTTCAGGGTTTGTCATCAACTATTACAGTAAATCTTACGTGGGAGACTGCTGAGATAAGCTTGCAAAGCTCTTGGAGGATAAAGTCACTCACTCTCCATGCCAGCTTGAATGCAGCTTTTAGTACAGAATCTGTTGAGGCATCCAATGTACCATGATATGATTGTATGGCATCAGGTTTTAGATTCTGGGCTTTCATCAAGGCACTTCTATCTGTGCTTCCTTTGTCTGCCATGTGTTCTTCCAGTCCTTGCTCATCCTGGCTTATTTGTGCAATCCGAGTGGGGTCAAATGGACGTTTCCAGGAAGTGCCGCCTGTGGTCCTGGCCCAGGAAGCTGATGGCCGGAGTTTGGAGAAGATGGAATCAATTCCTCATTCCTCTTAAGGGTGGTCATCCCTCTTAGGTATCTCTGTTCATCTCATAAATCCCATGGAGCCATAAATACTCAAGAAATAGGTTTTGGGTTTTCTCCAGTGATTCAAAAAACCTTGGATGGCATTCTGCACCAAAGCTGAAAGAATGTAGTAAAATAACTATTTTGGGCAAATGATTATTGTTCTGAACCATTGCTGGTATAACCTATCTGTATCTTAGGTACTGGATCATTTCTTTGGTCCTAAGCTTGAACTTTCATGAATACCAGTAACAGCTATGCACGGTCAAGCTCACCCTAGCTTGTGCTCTTGATGCAAGGCTTTGTCATGATCCCCACTGTTCATATACATTCTCTGCCAAGCCATTGATTGATTGATTGATTGATTGATTGATTGATTGATTTGGCTTAGTTGTCATGCTTTATCATCCATGTAGATTCCGAAAGAATTCTCACACCAACGTTCTATGCAGTTATAGCTAAGTAGTTACATACACTCACTTGGATGCCTATTTATTGGTGGGAAGATAGGTTTTAAATGTTTTAAACATTTCAATTGTTTAATGTTTATATTATGTTGTTGCTTTAAATATTTTTAATGCTGACTTTGTATTATGCAATGTTGAACTTTTTTTCTTGATATAGGATTTGATTAAATAAATACATAAATAACTACCTTAGTTGTTGTACATTTCATGCTGTGTCTAGGGTGTCATTAAGGCTCAGTGACAGCATGATTTTAAAAGAATGTCGCTTGAAGAAAGTTAACGGTGTATGTTGCCTTGAATACATACATTTGATTGGCATTATCAGTACAGAATTTTACTAAAACATACCTAATTTCCCTATGCATTCAGTATAAAAGAAATACACAAGAAAGCAAAATGCTATAAAAGACAACTCAGTGGAATTCAGTATCTGAAGTTATAAATGCCTGGGTAGTTCTGCTACATCAACGCTGGGGGAGGGTGTGCTAACTAGATTGGGGCATTCCTAATAACACCTTCTAAAGCTAGTGTATCTGGGGATTAGATGAATAAGAGGGAAAAGGGAATTGCTGAACACAAGCTAAATAGATTTGACTAAAAAGGCTAAGTTCCATAGTTAGAATTTCAAACAGCTTTCTTTAGCCAACTAAAAAATAACATTGTTAAGTCTCACTTGGTATCACAGCATCCATCATGGATGCTTTGAAGCAAAAGTATTATTTGTGATCTCCCATTCATTCATGTTATTCTTCATCCTTCTGCTATTTGAATACTTCTTGCTCTGGTCCAAATACAATAAAACTCCCAGCAGGAAACCAGATCTCAAATTCTGATTTATCAATTACTGTGATCACCTCACTTGAGCCTCAGCGTAATTTGTCCTACAGAAAGAAAAAGGCTTCAAATACCCAGAAGTGATAAGCAAAAATCAGGCATGTTTTGTATAAAAAATAGAAGTATAGCCTATCTGCTACATTTTAATGTTTATTTTAAATATTGCTATGTTGTTGGTGGTGATTAGTTCTGCATGCCCAAGGCTGGACAGAGGCTTCTTGAATGATAGCCCATTATAATCCAAAGCAAAATACTTCTAAAACAAAAGGAAGTTTCAGGAATGGTATCTACTATATATATGAAATAGTATTTAATGCCAAAACTCTCTTTGCTCCATCTAATGTAGCTCTTTAGATCTCATCCCATAAAACGTATTGGACAAAAGAGCTTCTACATAGAATTTCATCTCCATTTCCCTAACCCCAGCCCCCAAAAGTCAATTCTGGCAACTCCCACACACAGAATTATCAATGCTACCCATAAATACAGTACATGTCACAAAATTTCCTTCTCCTGTAAAGCAAAATTTGCACACAGATGGAAGGAGATGTTTTTGTGTTTTGTTTTAGGGAATAAAACCATCTTTCACTTGTCTTCTTTGATAATATGCCTCATCATGGTGAATTTGATAGATGTACCGATTTATGACATCATTCTATGACTCATGTCAGTCTTAGTAAATATTATTGTCAAGTTTTAATCTGATAAACTTCCAACAGGCTTGTGATTCTCCATGACAGAAATTTAATACAGAAAAAATCAGAAATAGACTTTCAAAGACTTACAAGTCTTTGAAAGTCTTTTTTTTTAATTCCCTTTAAAATTCATCATAGTAATTTAGAATTCATCATAGATATCTGGGAAATCAGCAACAGAATTTAGTAAAAGTTTAGTAATTGCCATACTCTCAATTAATATACTCAATTCATTGCATAAAATTTACAACATAAGTTACAATATCTAGTGGGATCATCTACTCTGAATGCTGCCAAAGCTAAGAGAAGATATGGCAGCATAAATTAGCCCTTAGGAAAGAAAACTGAAGTTGTATAATATAATTGGATAGAAATTTTACCCAAATCACATGGAAAACAGAGTAATCTAGTGATTTTTACCTTGCACTTAGGAAACCCTTGGACTATTGGAGGATAAATGGCCATTTCCCAGTTGTTTCTACCCGTCCAATCTGGTCCGGCAGGATGGGCGTGCTCCGGGTCCCATCAGCCAAGGAATGTCGGCCGGTGGGGGCCGGGAGACGTGCCTTTTTTGCCGTGGTGCCTGCCCTCTGGAACATCCTCCCTCCTGAGATTAGGATGGCCCCGACCCTTTTGGCTTTTCGGAAGGCCTTGAAGACCTGGCTTTCTGCCTGGGCCTGGGGCCCCGAGTGTGCGAAGGCCCCATTTCATGGTTGTGCTAGAAATCCAGTTGACATGATTCAAGCTACAGACTGTTCCACCTGGATGACTGAGAACCTTCATCGACATGCTGACACCAATGGTTTTTAAGATCTCTTGGCTGTATTTATGTTTAATTTTCTGTATTGTTTTAATTGTTTGATTGTTTTTATTATTGTTAGCCACCCAGAGTCACTGGTCTGAGATGGGCGGCTATATAAATTGAATAAATAAATAAATAAATGATGAAGCAGATAACTTGCCCATCATGATGGATTTTCTCCAGCAATGTCCAGATGCACAAAATGAGTGTGTAAGGAACGAGAAATTAGGTAGCAATAATTGGAATCTTAATTTAAAATGTGAAGAAGAAAGGTGAAAGAAGAATGCAAGAATCTGAAACCGTATCAGCTGTAGTTATTCCAAGGCTCATCTGTTTGGGTGAATATAGGCATGTGGGTGAAGAGAACTGAGGTTGTCGAGCAGGGAAAGAGAACTTCTATTCTGCTCTCCCAGAGACAATATGAAGTCTTTGGAGCTTCAGAGCCAGCTTGCAACGTTCTCTGTATTGGGCGTGCCCACTTTTCCACACCACAGTTTTTTACCCTTGGTAATTGGTGTGATTGGTGTGATGTAGTTTTGGTGTGATTGGTGTGATGTAGTTTTTCCCAGTGCGTTGTGCTTTTCAAGTGTGTCCAAGCTTCTCCTAGCCCTTTTTCCTAGCCATAGCTCAACAACATTCTGATCACTTCACCGCTGCTTAGAAATGGTGCTTAGAAATCTTCAGCTGTTTTCTGCCCTTTCTAGAGACTGACTGCTTCTTTTTGGAATTGCTATTGGACCACGACACCACCTTACTGGTGTTACTTCTCCTATCAAACACTT
This sequence comes from Charina bottae, assembly GCA_023362775.1. NCBI lineage: Eukaryota > Metazoa > Chordata > Lepidosauria > Squamata > Charinaidae > Charina > Charina bottae. The sequence continues at coordinate 27,879,690 of JALMGJ010000003.1, read as the reverse complement.
CTAATTCTCAATAAAACTCAAAATACTCCATGGAGCAATACTTTATTTTATCAGGGAATTAAAAAATAAAATTAACTTTAAATTGTGGCATATTGTTGCCACAATTATTGCCATAGCACATACTATTGGATGTTAGAGAGAAATCAACAATGCTAAGTCTTTTTTAATGAATAATTCAGAAAGAGTGGTGGGTGACTTCTGTATAGGACGTTCATTAGGGTTTATAGCTCTTTTATTTGAGAGTTACCCATGAGTAAACTCAATATAAATCAATGGGACTTAATAATGAGTAAATGTAGAAGATTGGGCTGTGTGTTTGATTTGGTTTGGTTTCATTTGGTTCGGGTTTGGAGGGAAGAAATATCATTAACTTGTAGCAGCGTGGTATGTAAGACTCGTTTTTCTCCCTTTTTGCCTTTGCCCCACCCCACAGTGGAATGCATCCTCCAGGACCTTTCCCAGACTCAAAGAGTTATTAGTGGAGTCCTTGGTGCTCTCTGAGCTTGGTTGTTTGCCTACAGACATTTCATTACCCAACTAGGTAACATCATCAATGCGAGTGACTGTGGGGTTTGTCCCTTGTTTATATACTGTACAGTAGCTTGCCCTGCCATTGTTGGTAGGGGTGTGGTATTCTCCTTGGTTAATCTTTAGGCTTAGAGATAATCCTTAGGCTAAAAAAGCCATTCTAACCTTATAATAATGTCACAGCATCCCAATCAGTAGATATCCCGTGATTGCCTGACTATCTCAGTCCCTTCTACCAAGAGGTTCACAATCTGCATTGAAGTACAGTAATTGAACATCAGCTGAGCAAGCTGGCTTCCGCGGTCATGTGGCCGGCATGAGGCGCGTGGAACGCTGTTACCATCCCACCGAAGTGGTACCTATTTATCTACTTGCATTTGCATGCAATTGCTAGATTGGCAAGAGCTGGGGCGAGTGCGGGAGCTCACTCCGTCACACGGCGCTCGGGTCTCGAACCTCCAACCTTCCGATCGACAAGCCTGGCATCTTAACCACTGAGCCACCATGCCCCCTCACTAATTCTACACCCCAAATAATAATGTCCAAGGTTTTTCTCTTGACAGTTTCAAATAATACAAAGACCACACCATCTTTATCCCAACCAAATGACCTCCAGATGTTTCGGACCATAACTCCCAATATCCCTAACTGCAAGGCTGACATAAATCAGGGGCAGAATCCAGCATCTCCTGCTGCTGGAAATTATCTGCTTGAAATTATCCTTTCATCAGCTTTTCCTGATCTAAAGACAACTTGAAGTTTCTGTTTCATTCAATTGAATGTAATGTGCCATCTGCAACTTAACTCACTTTCCATGAAACTCCTGTCCGTTTGCAGCCGTGGTGCACCACAGGCCAGCCATCAGTGTTTGAATAAAGATACATTTTATATGTATGTTTCTTTCCTCTCAACCGACAAGCTTTCTCTCTGGAGAATTTGCATTAATAACTGCAAGCACTGATATAGCCTTTCAGAGTATTAGCCCGAACTTATAAATGAATGTATTGGTTCATCACAATTCATTAATCAGGACTGTGCTGGATTTAACAGGCAGCAGATTATTAGACACAAAATTATACAAACTGGAGAAGGTGGGGGTAGGAACCATCTCCCCAGGGTCAGAGGTAACGCGAATGGTTTTGCACAGAACCATAAACCCTTATTAAATTAAAGGCACACAAAAATTATGTTCACTGCTTATCGAAAGTAATTTTTTTTTAAGGATGTTACACTAATTTACTTCTTAACTGGTCCTGGTACACTGTAAAGGGCTAAAGGTTAAATGCAATGGTTCCTTTGATGCTTGGTTAAGCAACTCATACTAACATATCTTTAGAGAGGTGAAGAAATTAATGAAATTACCACCATAATTCATTGCTAATGGAAAATCGTCAATATATTCAGCCAAGAGTTCAAAGAAATTCTGAATGGACCCCAAGACCTAACACCATGACTCACATGATTAGAGTTGCAACTCTTGTTTCAACTTCTCTCAAGAGAGGAATTTGTCATGTAACTCCGTAAACTTTGCAAATCCCTGACCTTGACAGCTGAGGTCTTCCTACAAGCCACAAATTAAAAAATGATCTTACTTTTAATTTCCATTAACTGTGAGCTTTTGGTTTGCTTTTATTTATTTTTTCTTTAAATTATAAAAAAGGTAAGAGGTGGACCCTTCCACTCAGAAAGTAGTCAACACAATGAATATTGTAATTTGCCAATTAAAATCATGAAAAGCAATATAGTGTAAATCATGAATTGCACAAAACCTGTATATTCATAATGGGAAGTGTTTCTTTTTATTACTATCCAAGAGAAAAAAGTAAGTTTCTGATTGAAGCAGCATGAAAGACTGAGTAATAAAATAAAATGAAATTTAAAAATGTTACTTTGTACAGTTTTCATTTGGATCTTTTAAAAGGTGCTAATATATCACTGTGAATGTGCATCACATAATTCACTACCCAATGAAGTTGCTAGAGCGCTGGAAAAAAGAAATGCAAGACTGGAGTTGTTCACCTGCATGTTTAAGGCCTTTCTAGAGAACCACATTACTTACCAAGAATGACATGAAGATGTACTAAGTCTGAGTCTATTTAACTATATATTTGTTTTGTGCTACTACCACCCAATTGTTGGGAATATCAGGAATCAACTCAGCATTGTCTCACAAACATAAAGGAGGGGCTTTTCTAGAAAAACGTATCTCTACTGTGTTTGTGGGATGTTCCTGAGTCACCTGATTTCCGCTTCCTGCTTCTTCTCTGTCTTGGAGAGTCAGTCTCCATTTTTCTTTCTTCCAACACACACGTGCTTGCAGGGGGGCCGCTATAATGCGGGTCTCATCCGAATATCTTGCTTCCACACACCGGAGATGATTAAGTCTTTTTCTACCATGAATCTGCTTGTAACCAGATCTACAGAATAAATGTAAGCTATCTTTATCTTTCTTCATCTAACTAATGTGTGAAGACTGGGTTTATTTCTGAATGCAATCAAACTTTATGTGCAAGCCTTCCTTGGGTACACGCTTTTACTCTGCAAGATTGTTGTTTGCTGCTTGGAATTCTTTTACTAACCTTTAAGACTCCAACACCAATAATACCTGCACATTTAAAAATAAAAAAACCTCCACAGTGCATAAACTTTCCCTCTAACCTTCCTGTTGTATTTCCCACCCATTCTCCATGGCCTACAATTAATGTGGAACTGATGAAGTAGATTACATTCCAGGTAAGTTTATGCTTTAGCAAAACATGTTCATCTTTGCAAGTGCTATAAGGCTGTGTGAAAGTACAGGTAGTTGAGACTGTAATTATCTGTTGAAGAGTATGTCAGAAGTCATTATATTTCATAACTTTAATTTCTTTTTTTTTTCTTGCACCTTTTTCTTTCTTCCTTTTTTCTTTCTTTTTCTTTAGATTTGTCTTTTACTTTATGTAAAATTCTTAATAAATATAAATAAATTTTAAAAAGTAAGTACAGGTAGTCCTCGCTTAACAATGGTAATTGAGACCGGCAACTCTGCTAAGTGACGCGGTCATAAAGTGCGAGGTCACGTGACCATGCCGACTAATGATGACAGTTGCGGCGATTCTGGTTGTAGTCATTAAGCAAATCCCACGTGGTTGTTAAGCACGATGTCACATGATCACCATTTGCAACCTCCTGCCACCTTCCCCATTGACTTCACTTGTCAGAAGTTGGCAATAAAGGTTGCAAATGGTGATCACATGACCATGGGATGCTGCAACCTTCATAATTGTGAGCCAGTTGCCAAGTGCCCAAATAGCAATCATGTGACCATGGGGATGCTGTGACAGCCGCAATGATGAGGACCGGTCATAAGACTCCTTGTTCAGTGTCATGTAACTTTGAACGGTCACTGAACAAGTGGTCGTTAAGCAAGGACTACCTGAGGTAGACCTTGCTTAACAACTGCCCTATTCACAAGGTTGCTGAAAAAGTAACTTCACAACCACTCCTCGCTTTTACAACCATCACGGCGTCCCCACAGTCACATGATTGACATTCAGGAGTTTCGCAACCAGTGGGCGTTTATGACTGTTGCAGCATCCCGTGGTCACATGATCACCATTTGCACACTTCACAATTGGTTTCCAAAAAGCAGAGTCAATGGAGAAGCCAGCAGTAAAATCACAAGTCACGGTCATGTGATGTCTCACTTAAGGACCTATGGTGACTCGTTTAACGACCAAATGGGAAGTGACGTTGTGAGTCCGTGGCAGTCATGTGATGTTTCACTTAGCAACCATATCAGTTAATGGAGTTGCCGGTCCCAATTGTGGTTGCTAAGCGAGGACTACCGGTACGCATGCTGTTATAAGTTTGCCACACCCTGATTTATCACACCCTGATCCCTAAAATCCACAATACCCCTCCTAATTTGTGGTGATGCCCAGATGGCCAGTGCTACAGAATGCAGTGAAGCACAGAACCCCAAACAAATTGCAGGCTCGGGCAATGGACAATGCAACACCACGCTCCCATTCTAAATGCAAAAAAGAATCAGAAAGCTAACTGGATCTTATGTCAATTTTGGAGATGGAATAGGATCCTCTATCACAGTTGAGGATATCAGTCCAGCTTTAGGAGCGCAGGACAGACCCCGTAACACATACAGCTTCACTCTCCAACACTTGAACAGAGCTCCCTCCAAATATCTATTGCGGGAGGTGGCTGCCTCACTCTTTCTAACAATTACCCCGAAAGAATGAATAATTACAAATGCCCAGGGCAAGTGCTTCACTTTACACAGCCACCTTCTCTCACCTATGCTAGCTTTATGCATTCAGATTTTTCATCTATTATTATTATTCTCCAAGTCTGAAAAATTACTTCTGTTTATAGTTAGGACTATTTTAACATTAAAATTTAGTTCCCTTCCACTATTAAAATTATGAATGTTAAGGCTTGCTGTGTCCCTTAATTATATAAAACCCTACAAGGAATAACAACCTGTACATGTACTATGCAAATGCTGTTAATTTATGACAGATTGCTACTTCAAATACAAGTATTAAGACACTATTAGATTTGTTTAGGTAATGTACTAATATGCCTCACTAAAGTCTTAAATTTCTAAGTAGCAATAGTGTTTGTTAGATGCAAATAAGGATTATCTTAATTAAAACACCATCCCCGATATCTCAGAAGATTTAGTCCAAATCTTTATATAGAGCAGATTCATTATCTTTCTGCAGTTAATAAAAATACAGCCTTCTTTGGTTACATTTTAGAATTTAACATTGATTATATTTTGTTACTAGAAATAAGATACTAATGACTTTTAATGCAAGCCAAAAGCAATTTTGTCTGCCCAATTAAAGTACTGTTTAATAACCACTCAAAGAACTTTAATTTTTATATAATTATATACTAGATAAATGTTTGGGGAAAAGTTTTGTTTAAAAAAATAAGCAGACAGTGCAGTAGAAAGCAAAGGCCATTACTACCTACGATATTGAACCAGATGCACCACAACAGTGTTCGCAGAAAATCACAATGCTGCAAAGATGATGACGTCTGCATGATGACATCATCACACTGCCACTACGTGCTGGCATCCTGGTATCTGGTGCAAGCATGTAAGTCACGGCATTTGCAGGATGGCATTGTCACACACACCATCATTTGCGCCACCCTTGTGGATGCCCATGATCTGCCACTTGTAACAAAAAAAAATTCTAATTCAAGGGCCAAAGATGCACAGCGATTCAGATTCAGTTCCAAAAAGAGTGTTGTAGAATGCACAAGAGGGCAGACAGAACACCTGTTTACAGTTCTTTAAAGCAACTGTATTTTTTCCTGGGATCACATGGTTACCATCAGCTGCCACCTGATCCTGGAAAAGACAAAGCTGCTATCTGAAGCACCTTCAAAATGGCTTCTTCTATAGCTAACTTTCCACTTGCCATGGAGTGACACAAGGGCCTGGTTTACATCTGAATCGAAGCCATAAAGGAGATGCTTGATTTGGCCTTAGCAGGATAGGATAGGTAAATGCACCTTTTATGCTATAGTCCTCACTTAGCAATCACAATTAGGACCAGCAATTCCATCGCTAAGCGACACGGTCACTAAGCGAAACATCATTTGACTGTGACCGATTTACAACCTCACTTCCCCTTCAGTTGTTAAGCAGGTCACCGCAGTCGTTAAGCAAAACGTCACGTGACCACAACTTACGATTTTACTTCCACCTTCCCTATTAACTCTGCTTGTCGCAAGCCAGTTATGAAGTGCACAAATGGTGTTCACATTTCCATGGGACGCTGCAACTATCGTGAACATGTGCCGGTTGCAAAGCACCCAAATGGAAATCTCATGACCATGGGATGCCGCAACAGTCGTAATGCGAGGATTGGTTGCAAAGCTATATTTTTTTTACACTGTTGTAACTTCGAACGATCATTAAACGAGGCAGTTGGTAAGCAAGGACTACCTATATATGAACTAGGGCTCTGTGGCATGTTCAACAAACTGCAGCTAAGAAGTCTTGGCTTGGGATTATTGCAACATACCAAAAGGATGAAACAAGGGCAGGGTGAGTTTAGCTGGCTAAGGCAAAGAGCAAACCAAGATCAGAAGTCCTGCTTTAATAAAGCCATAAATTCAGGAAAAATAGAGATGGGATATTCCTAATAGTGTCAGAGTATCTATCAACAAGGAGCCAGACCTAACCCTAACCCTAACCCTAGGGAAGAATGGTTTATATTGTTCTCCCATGTAAAGTCTTTGTCTTTCTTGCCAACTTCTTCATTCAGTGGTTCTGTTTGCATGACGCTGAGCACACGGAACCATAAACTAACCACACAGACTGCCTTGCACAATGCACAAAGCTAAAGGGGTTCAGTACATGATGGAACTTTAGTTACTGCTGCAAATGTCTGGCAGGGGATCTCCATTTCTCAGCATTCCCAGCACCTCTGGATTTTGCTGCAGATGCTCAGGACAGCATTAAAAGGCCACCACCCGGGCCCTCTTCCACTGCCACACTCCAGGGAAGCAGAACGGAAGAAATGAACAGAGAGTTAAACTTTCTCCTTTGAGTCGTAGGGTGAAAAAATGGGGGAATATGGGAATCCAGGAAATCTGGTGACCAATCTCCCCCCTTACCTCATTTTGAGTCCTTTTCCCACCACAAGATATGTTTGGGTGAGTAACTGCTAATAAGGGCAAGAAACGGGACAAGAGATGAAATATGAGGCACTTCCTGTAAGGCGCATGGCAAGCCAGCATTCATCAGGTAAATTCGGTTATCTCAAAATGACTGAAGACATAAGCAGCTTTTGTAAAATGTGGGTATGAGTGTAAAATCACACGCCTGAAGTTGTGGGAAAACCCTCCAAGGGTATTCATACAAAAGACAGCAGGAAATTTTGGTATAAGAGCCAGTTTGGTGTAGTGGTTAAGGCACCAAGCTAGAAACTGGGAGACTGTGAGTTCTAGTCCCACCTTGGGCATGAAGCCAGCTGGGTGACCTTGGGCCAGTCACTCTCTCTCAGCCCAGGAAGGAGGCAATGGCAAACCACTTCTGAAAAACCTTTCCAAGAAAATTGCAGGGACCTGCCCAGGCAGTCTGTGAGAATTGGACACGACTGAACGGATTTTAAAAAATGGTACAATTAATCATTTTTAATTGCAATTCCCTTACCTGTCCTGATTTTTTTTTCCTTTTGGTCTCTGCTTTACTCATAAATTATTGTTGTTGTTATTATTTAAACAGAGGCTGGATGCACATCTGTCAGGGATGCTATAATAGTGGATTCCTGCCCTGAGCAAAGGGTTTGAACTAGATGAACTCCAAGCTCCTTTCCAAACTTTACATTCTGTGATTCTGTGATTCCTTTTTTTTTACAAACAATTTTAAAAAAAAAAAAGGTAAAGGTTCCCCCCGCACATTTGTGCAGTCGTGTCCGACTCTAGGGGCTGCTGCTTATCTCCGTTTGTTAGCCAAAGAGCCAGCGTTGTCCGAAGAGGCTTCCACGGTCATGTGGCCGCATGACACGCGCGGAACGCTGTTGCCTACCCACCGAAGTGGTACCTATTAATCTACTTGCATTTGCATGCTTTCGAATTGCTAGGTTGGCAAGAGCTGGAGCTGGTGCGGGAGCTCACTCCGCACGCAGGGCTAGGGATTCGAACCTCCGAACTTGCAATCTTCCGATCGACAAGCCTGGCGTCTTACCCACTGAGCCACCACGCCCCCACAAACAATTTTACACAGAAAAATATAAAAACCTGGAAAATTTTCCCCTTGCATCACATTAATAGGAGCAAAAGAATAGGAGTATATCCCGTTGACTATGCCAGTCTCTTTAATAGTATGTATTGTTGACTCTATAAAGTCTTGCCAACCGAAGAGGCTTAAGAGTTGACTGTATCTCTTTGCTGTCCTGAACTGGAAGGCCAGACATGGTAGCCTTCCTCTACACCGCCTGGTAAAAGCTGCTTGGAATTCCAGGAATAAACTTGGGGTTTTTCTTCTCTTTATTATGGTGCCAGCATACTGAAAAACCCAAGGATGTCAACTATCAAATGACCTCTTCAAGGAAGTGCATTTTATACCGGCAACTTTGGTTTTTCCCTCTAAAGCAGAGCTTTCCAAACTTTTCATGTTGGACACACTTTTTAGACATGCATCATTTCGCGACACACTCTTACAGCAGGGCACAAGGCAGGTGCTAGGACCTGCACGGAATCACAGCAGGTTTGGAGGCAGCAAGGCACAAGGCAGGCACTAGGACCTGCGTGGAATCCTGGCAGGGCTCAGAGGCAGCAGCAGCCGCAACACACCCAGACACTGCAGCCGACACACTAACGTGTCACAACACACAGTTTGGAAAGCTCTGCTCTAAAGCATTCCAACATGTTCTATACCAAATTAGTCAATATAATTTTATGGATTTATTTTGCTAGTCCTTGGCGGCGGCGGCTGCTGTTGCTGTTGCTGCTATATTTCTGGGTTTTTTACCATCCAATCTTATACGTGTTTACCCAAAACTAAGTGCTATTGATTCTATGGGGCTCCCTCTGCATAGAATTGCAGAACAATTGTACTGCATTTCTTTGACACTGTCCTAGATACCTTGTATAAAAGGATCCCCCCACCAGTCCTCCTTGAACAGATGATTTGGATGAACTCAAAAGGAAAAAAAAAATTGAATTTTTAGCAGCAGGAAAAGTATGTCACTTTGGGGTGTTTCAGACAGCAACCCTAACCCTAAAGATTGGTTTCACATACACAACTTTGCCAGAAGGGTGCAACAATATCTCTTTTCATTCTCTGGTTCTTTCTTCTTGCCGCCTCAGAGTAGCCTCCCGTTCGGAATCACACCAAAAGGGATAGAACTGGAGCATGCTCAGTTCCCACCTCTGTATTTTGAGGTTTCTTTTTTAATATCTTTGAGCCACAAATCAAATATATGTTCTGGGTAGGGATGGTTTACATTTACATGGACAGACTTAACCATACTTTCAACTGGGAAACTGTGAGCATATTAGACCAGGCCAAATCCAAAAATGCTAGAGAATTCCTGGAAGCTTGGCACTCAGACAAAGCAGCCATCAACAGACACATAGAGGTTAACAACATTTACATACCATTCATAAGAGACAATAGAATAGCCAGAAGACCAGAACACCCCTGGGCCAGCAATCAACAACAAGATATGCATAGATTAACAGCAAGATTAGCAGCAGAGGAGCAATCAAACAACACTATAGACCTTAATCAAGGAACTATTAACTCAGTCAATCACCCAAACAGCACACAACAGCCCAATCAAGGAACTACCAAGGAGAGTACAAGACCCCCACCAGCACAGGCAGGACAAGCCAGGGTATATAAACAGACAGCAAGTCCCACTCCCTTTTCGCACTGAAGATGTTGCCTAGCCTGGCAATGAAACGTCTGCATGAAAACAACAAGGCTCAGAGAGCACCAAAGACTCCTGGTTTACATTTATCCAATCAATAAATGCTTTAAAAAAAACTTTTTTTAACAATGATGACACAAAGAACATGCTTCCCATTCACACATCAAAAACAACGGCTGACTTATGCCCACTTATGTATTACAAAAATTCCTCTGCTGCCCTCAATCAGAAGGCTTTCGGCACATAGGTAACCTTATTCATAAATAAAAGCAACATAAATGTATTCTTCAGGTGAAACAAATACAATTCCAGCACTAAGCCATGAGTGGTATAGGGCTGGCAAATTCACAGGTGTCTATCTGGCTGTAAACTTACCTCAGACCCAGAGAACCAGGTAGGGAATGAACAGAAAAGGGTCCCTTTTCAACTCCCATCTCCCCTCAGGAGAAAGGCAGAATGTATGGCCACCAGTTTTTTTTTTCTTTTTTTCTGTGGTCACCTGGGTTTTACAGCCCAGGTATGATAGTAAGAGGATACTAAAGAGGTCTTGGAGACACATCTTGGTACATCTGCCTGTACCTCTTGAGGAACATCCCGTATGGAAGGATGTTGTTCTGCCACAATTGTCAACCACTAATATGGTCAGCTTTCTTTATATGGAACTGGAATGGAGGAGAAGAACTGTCTTTCCCTCAAACAGCAAAATATCTTGGCCCAGTCTTGAGGACATGAGTTCTCTGCAAACATCCATAAAATATGGGCAGGTTTGAACCACAGAAAATGGTGGTCTTCAGGTATCGGAATCCTAACCACCTTGAATAATAAATACATTGAATAAACAAATAATCCATGGAAGAAAGTTAACCTTGTTTTCTGAAAAGTGCAATATGAAACTTTTTTTTATTTTTCCTTTGATATGCATATATATATATATGCCACCTCACCTTATACTAGAAATGACTCATAATAAAAACCATCCAACAATAAAGATCTTCAAAACCAGTAGACATCTGAAAAAAGTATAATTTATTAATACAGGGCAGAATTCTATTTTATTGTAAGCCACCCAGAGTCCCCTGGTTGGGGGAGATGGGCGGTCATATAAATTTAATTAATTAATTAATTAATTCTGCATCTGAAGAGAAAAAATGTCTTTGGCACACAGAGCTCCTTTTGGCAACTTCTTCATCCAAATCCATCTTTTCCTGGGATGATAATACAGCTGCAGAGGTGTCAGCCTTGCGAGGTAGTTGGGACAAGAAGCACACCCAGACATACTAGCTCTACTTTATTGTAAGGTTACATTAACAGAATCTTGCAAGTCTGAAAGTACATCTCTCTCCCATCGCCTTTACAGCCCAAAAAACTAGGGAGGGCCCCTTCTGAGACATTTGCCACACCCCCATTCCTTCTGCAGGCTAAGCTGCCTCTTATCTGACCGATGCCCTGGGTGCGGCTCTTCCCCCTGTCCACCAAGGTCATTCGCACATACCATTATGAGAGGGCAGCCATGCACTCCTGGGGAAAGGTGTGGTTGCTTTAAGGTTTTGCCAACAGGTGCTACGTAAGTGTCTTCACATGCTCAGTCCGATGCACCTTTTGCCCTTTGAACCCAGAGTGCTACGCAGCCCTATACTTTAAGTGCTAAATGTTGCATCTTTTTGTGTGTATGAGTTCAAAGGGAACTCAACAGTCATATTGGTTAGAGAGTTCACTGCAGAATCCTCAAGCAATCAGTATTAAACCTTTCAGGGTGATTTACAGGTTATGGTCAATGACCACAATGGTGTAATCCATCACACATCACACATAAAAAACAGGCAGAGCTTCATTTGCAGCATCATGGTCTCCATCTTCCCTTTTTTGACCATACCCTGCGGATACCCCTGAAATTTTTACTCAGAGTTGGAACTGATTGACCCTATCAAAAGAAGTCCTTTGGCCCAGGGGCTTCATTCCTGAACCTGAAGCATTTAATTTTCTACAGTAAGTCAAAAGACTTTACAAAAAAAAAATTAAAACCATGCAAAATCCAGCTTGATCAGTCTTAGTATTGTCTGAATGCTAGAATGTTTAGCAACTAGGTGATTTTCATAAAAAATTGTCATCTGTGATTAGAAACATGAGCAGTTATGTAAAACGTGTTTGACAGATAAAAACCACATTAGAACTCTCCCCTTGATCATGTTGGCAAATAGATTTGTCCTCTTTAAATACACAGTAGACATTCAATTAATAATTCACCTTGCAAACATTTTGTAATATTCTGCAAATAAACTAATGAAACTAAAGAATCATACTTTGTGAAAACAACAAAGAACCACATGGCATATTCTGTGTGCACTAATAATGCTTGTTTAGAAAACGACTGTTAGTGGATTTAATTCAGATATAGTCAGGCCCAGCCCAAGAACAACGGAGAATCAGTCCATTCAAACTCCAGTTCTTTATTTGCTCACACCATATAGACAGAACCTTGGCAGACTAAAGCTACTCGACCTAACCTAAGGGGAAATAACCTGGGAGACTCTAGGGTGGGGCTATCCTGAACCTCTTCGTTTTCCCACCATTGCTCCCCAGACTGTGCCTCCGCTTATCTCCTCCACCTCCTTGGAATGTGCCCCCTCCTTCCTGGGAACCAGCGGCACCGCCGAAATCCACCACAGACACGCCAACCATAGTTAAAAATTATTACTGTTTTCATTTCCCTGAAAAGAAGCAGGAAACTGAAGCATCCTGCTGTTTTGAAACACAATATTTATGGCAAGCTACTAACAGTTATTTATCCATATATATCACTAGAGTACTCACAGCAAGTAGAAATTCCCAGTTTAATTAAAGACAATGAATATCAACTTCCTATAGATCTTTAGTGCTATTAAAGATGTCTTCCCAAACAGCAGGGGACAAAGACTTCATCAGAGCAACAACTAAATTCATGGTGATCCACTTGTGAAGCTGGAAACAGGTCCCAGCAACAGATAAAAGAGATATACATGCATACATGCCCATCCCGCTATTCCCTTTCAGGATGAGTAATGTTACACAAAGAGCAGAGGAAAAGGAAGAAGTAGTAGGCTAAATAAATAAATAAATAAATAAATAAAGGCAGCGGATCAATGAAATGTACACCAACACCATTCACTACACCTCTTCCCCACAGCTCAGATAAAGAGCTTTCTTGCCATCTGTGAGGTGATAGCAGAAAACTCAAGTGGCATAGATTCTGCTGTCCCTCTTGCCAATCACAATTGCCTCAGGACTGTAGCTGGAAGAGATGTCCTCATTTCCACTGTAAGGAAGGGCACCAGAGGATGAGCAAACTGTCTGCCAAACTCAGCACTGTTGTGACTGGTGGCATTTTTGACAAATGACAAGACCCATGGGTTTAGCCATCTGTCAGAACTACCTGTTAACTCTCCCAGGTAAACCAGACAGGAAACACGACCAGATGAGCTACTTCTACTTTATTGTTAGGCTACATTAACAGAAGCTTGCAAGTCTGAAAAGTACAAATCTCCCACCATCCCTATTTACCACCTAACCAGTTAGGGCGGGTCCTTTCTAAGTTTCTTTCTCTGCCCATTACTCAGTTGTGGGCTCCTACTTCTTTTATCAAATCGCTCCCTAGGCAGCGTCTCTTCTCCCCCCCCCCCCCCGTCTTCCAAGGTCATTCTCACATTCCATTACACTACCCCTCTGTGCTCTTGGGGATCAGCTGCCAGGGTTGGGAGAGGTGGCAGAGAAAGGGTTGTGACTCATCCGGTCTCCAAGCCAATACCAAGTAGTGGTGCAACTCTCCCCAAAATGCACCACAACAGTCAGCTGTGCTGGAGCTGCTTCTGAACCCAGGTTTAGTTCTGTTCCAGAAGAGCAGTAAACTCATGTTTGAAAATCACTAAGCCTGTCCTCAAAAGCAGCCTGAACAACAGCTGACAGGCAGGGAGCTGGATGATGCGGGAGCAGGCTCTCTCTTTGCTGCTTCGCTGTACAATGCCACCCCCTGCCTGTCAGCTGTTGTTTGGGCACCTCTTAAGCATGACTTCAGTGCATATTTGTACCCTGGGTAGATGCAAGTAGGGACAAGCTCTCCATACAATTCTGTCCTAGCAAATCAACCTTGCTTCCATCATGTCAATACACCACTTCATACATTGCCCCCCCCCCTCTCTCTCTCTCATCCATTTATCTCCTTTCTCTTCGATTGGTACCTTTCTCTTGTTCAGGGTCTAATCTACTCCATCCAATCACATCTTTCTTAATCTTCCCCTTCCTCCTGCCCATTCATTCTTCCTTCATATATTTGTTTTATGCTTAGATTCTCATTCATCCTTTCTATATAATCAAACCACCTTGACATACTTCTGTATTGGTCACCCACTTTGGCATTCAATCCACATGCATTCAGTATCTATTAATTTTTTTACCCTGTCTTTTACCACACAGACTTCTTAAGTACCCCATACAACTTATCCTGACACACCCAGCACTTCCATATAACCAAGTGGGTGAAACCCTGCTCTGATGTACAACCATTTTCACTTCTTTTGACAAAGAAATTTCCTTCCTCACAGCAAATCACATAAGCCTTTGTTCCAATGTTTGCACATCTTAATATTTCTGCATTTATTTCCCCATTGTTGGTGAGCATTATACCAAGGTATACTAATTCATCTACTTGCTATATTTCACCATCTGTGTAAAACTTGCTCTTAGTCTGGTACTAGTGGACCTGATGGGATTCCTGCTGAAGTCTTTAAAGAAGGCGGGCCTGAACTTACACAACAACTTCATAAGCTCATTGAAAAAATCTGGATGAGGGAGGAGATTCCAGCAGACTTTAGGGATGCCATAATTATCACTCTCATTAAAAAGGGTGATAGAACAGACTGTGGAAACTATCGAGGCATCTCCCTTCTAGCCACAGCAAGCAAAATCCTGGCAAAGATCATTGCAAACCGTCTCCTATCTGTATCAGAAGACATCCTCCCTGAAACGCAAAATGGCTTCCGCCCTTCCAGGGGAACAGTGGATATGATCTTCACTGCACGACAGCTTCAAGAAAAATGCAAGGAGCAAAACCGCCCTCTATACATGGCATTTATTGATCTGACTAAAGCCTTTGATACTGTAAATCGTACTGCTCTCTGGACCATCCTTCTGAAAATCGGATGCCCTGATAAATTTGTGAACATCTTGCGGTTACTCCATGACGACATGATGGCAACAATCCTGAATAACAATGGCTCTCAAAGCGATCCATTTAAAGTGGAATCCGGCGTTAAACAGGGATGTGTTATTGCTCCAACCTTATTCGCTATCTTCATCGCTATGATTATGCACCTTGTTGAAGAGAAACTTCCTACTGGTGTAGAAATTATATATCGAACAGATGGAAAGCTTTTTAATCTTAGTAGGCTGAAAGCAAAAAATAAGGTAATTGCAACTTCTGTTATAGAACTTCAATATGCTGATGATAACGTAGTCTGTGCACACTCCGAGGAAGATCTTCAAACTATCCTAAACATCTTTGCAGAAGCATATGAAAAACTCCGCCTCTCGATTAACATTAAAAAAACCAAAGTGCTTTACCAGCAAGTTCGAACCAATCCCTCCGCAGCGCCATCAATCCAGCTTAAAGGTGTGTCACTAGAAAATGTCGATCACTTTTCTTATCTCGGCAGCCATCTATCTACAAAAGCCGACATCGACGCTGAAATTCAGCATCGCCTGAGCTCTGCGAGTGTAGCTTTCTCCCGAATGAAGCGTAGAGTGTTTGAGGATCGGGACATTCGCAGGGAGACCAAAATGCTTGTTTACAAAGCCATTGTACTACCAACCCTTCTGTACGCCTGTGAAACATGGACCCTCTACAAACGCCACCTCCAACTTCTTGAAAGATTCCATCAACGCTGCCTCCGAAAAATTCTGCAAATTACTTGGGAAGATAGGCGGACTAATGTTAGCGTATTAGAAGAAGCGAAAACCACCAGCATTGAAACAATGATCATCCAACATCAACTTCGCTGGACCGGTCATGTTGTTCGAATGCCTGACCATCGTCTTCCAAAGCAGCTACTTTACTCCCAACTTAAGAATGGAAAACGGAATATTGGTGGACAGCAAAAGAGATTCAAAGATACTCTCAAAGCTAATTTAAAAAAATGTAATATCAGCATTGAGAACTGGGAAGCCCTAACTCATGAGCGTTTCAATTGGAGGTCATCCTTTATTAATGGCGCTATGGACTTTGAAGAAGCACGAGTACAGGGCGAAAAGGAGAAAAGAGCTAAAAGGAAGGCACGTCAGGCAAACCCTCATCATGACCGTCTCCCACCCGGAAACCTATGCCCTCATTGTGGGAGGTTGTGCGGATCCAGAATTGGCCTTTATAGCCACTTACGGATCCACCGTTAAAATTTTACCTTTGGAAGACAATCTTACTCGGCTACGAGTGATCGCCAATGAATGAAAACTTGCAATCATTTAGTCCATTAAATGGACTTGGTCTTTGATAATTTTCAGATCCATGGTCCTTGTTGCTTCATATAATATATCTATTTGCTGCAAATAATTTGGGTTCTCAAACACAGGATCACCTGCATAGAAAAGTACAAATACATTCATGCCCCCAGTCAACACAGCTCTAAGTCACCACAAGCATTCCTTATCTATATTATCTATGTAATACATTAAACCAGTTTTTCTCAACCTTGGCAACTTTAAGATGTGTGGACTTCAACAGTTGAAGTCCACACATCTTAAAGTTGCCAAGGTTGAGAAAAACTTCATTAAACATACATAGGATACATATGCATTCATTTATAATTATTTATAAATATATTAAACAACCAAGGGGGATCACACATCCTTATCGTACTCCCTGCTTGGTGTTCAACCATTCCATTTATTTTCACATTTGCTTTTTTCCCATTTTGCTCTTACTGTATCGAGCAAACAACCTTTAACTCTACATTCATGCAAAGGTTCAAGCCTATTTATTTATAATATACTTTCTCTAGAAATGTATTGTTACCTCTTGTATCCTTTCCATCAGAATTCTGCCAAACACCTTCCTAGGCACACTTAACTAACTATTCTTCTGTAGTTCACGCTTGTTACCTTTCACTTTGTATAAGCAAACAGTAACAATGTTTTTCCAATTTTCAGGCACAGATGCAATCTTAACATATATGTAAACAAGTTGAACAGCCTCTCTATAAGCAAACTGCATCCATATTTTAATATTTCTCCCATTACACCATCTAAATCTCCAGTCTTAACTTTTTTTCAACATTCTCACAAAATGTATGCAGTTTCATAATTTTTTTTCTGAACCTTAACATTTATATCATCCATTTCAAGTCAACACTTTGACGCATTACTGTCATTCCCATACAAATCTTTAAAATATTCCTTTTAGCATTCTCTCACTTCTGTTTCATCCAAATAATTCCATCACCATTTATTCTTAATTCCATTTACTTTGCAGGAGACTCCTTGTTTAGCGCTTTTCAACCACACCAGCAGCAGAGATGTTTGGTCATTCTGAATCTTTTGAGGCCTTGCTTTCTACAACAGAATATGAACTCTGAAACTATCCATGCAAGTCTAGTCACATGTAAATGCTATTTTCTTTTACATCTTCTTTTAATTAAGATTCTAATCCTAGCCACTCAGTTTTTTAATTTCATATTCCATCATACATTAGGATCATTGGTCCTAATGATTACAATGACTAAAAGTACCCCAGGAATATTTGGAAGGCCATAGGGCCATTGAATTGTTCCATTCCTTTAATGTATCCAGAGAATGTCCATTATCCTTCAAATCCATAGGACTATGAACTCAATTTCTAAGCATTTGAAGGCAACAGTTGTGTTTCAATACCACCAAAACAAGCCATAACCACCCAAGAAGCAGAATAGTTTGGTCACTATAGAACTAAATGATTTTAAGGCTGGATGGCTGAATTGTCTTCAGTCCAACTTCACATAATCTCAATCATTTCTATGCTATGCATTGGTCAGATTAATGAGAGTATACAGTATAAAATCTGCCCATCAGTCATACCCAGCCAGATGAATCTGAGAACCTCACAAGCGGAGTGGGATTATTACAGTCCTCAGCATGTAGAATGATCTGTTTCTATGTGATGGAAATTTATATGGCCAACTGTTGCTTTTCTGGTAATATTGATGATAAGGTAGATATGCAAGGAATGTTTCCTACTGAATTCAAGCATCATCTTGTCATTCTTTTATTCACTCAAGGACACATTTTTCTTTGAATGTATAGCTTGCGTACGTATCACTTGCATAGGACTTGTTCTTGATGCCTTTTCCCTTACTCCTGGACATGTACAAGGCATGGGACTGACAGTGGAATGAACAAAGAACCAGTTTCAGTGCTTTAGGCAGGATCCCCACTGGTGACTTGTAGTGTCATCTAGTTTCTTCCAGGGTCACCCAGCCATCACATAGGTAATTTAAAGCCATCATTGTTCTTTCTGGCATAAATATGGCTAGATGACTCTATAAATTATCACTGGAGATCCTGTCATAGTTACATGATCATCTTCTTTTCTGTATGTGTATGAATTCCCATTCAAAGCACTATGCCAGCAATTGGAGAGTGTAAAATATAATCTGTTCCATATATGTGCAATTTATGATATGGGAATAGGAAATTTGGTGCCCTCCCAATGTTTTTGACTGCAACTCTCATGATACCTAGTCATTGGTTGGAGGCTGATGGAAGATAAAAATCCAGAATATTTCAAGAGTACCAGATTATCTGCTTTACTGTAGTAGATGTGATTATATGTACCCCCTAGTACATGGGTTGTCTGTATTGGTCCTATCACTTGAAAATAACCTTGCCTAAGCACTATATCCATCTGGGATTATACTATTCTTGAAAGAGACAGACACACATATGATTTGTTCCATTAAAATAAATGGGTTTTCTAAAACAAGATAAAATTACATATTGATATTATTAAGTTCACACTGTGAATTTCACAATACAAGATTCTTCTTTTTTATACAACTTTGTCATACACATATCACCCACTGAAAGACCATTGGCACAAACGTCTCTTACAGGTGCTAGATCTACCCTTAACAGAGAGCATGAGATATTTGTTTTTCACTAATCTGCACTTTTCAAGAACGACTTGTAAACATTTATTTAAAATAGGATTTTGTTGAGGTGGTATTAACCTGGATCACAACTGCCAAAGGGAGATCAATTCAGATCAATTTTATCAGAAAAAAAGAAGCTCTTATATAAAGAGAGGGAGGGAGGGAGGGAGGGAGGGAGGGAGGGAGGGAGAGAGAGAGAGAGAGAGAGAGAGAGAGAGAGAGAGAGAGAGAGAGAAGGGAGGGAGATTCTAAAACCTTGATTTTGCCAAAAAATAAAAGTGTTTTTGCCAGCCAGTGTTAAATGTCTGTAATGAAAGGATCCTATCTTATGAGTTTTGCTCACTGTGGGCAAGATAGGAACATCCTTGAATCCATTTATTCCAGGGATACAATTCATATTTCAATACATTGAAATATGAATTGTATTGAAATATGAATTGTATTTCAAGTCATTGTATTTGAAATACAATTCAAATTATAACTTGTATAATTGTATTTTATATTGTGGAAGTTATACATTTGCCATCATGACTAGATCCAGAATGTGTCATTCTTTTAGGCTAATAATGTAAGAAACATAAGCATTTCATGCTATTGTAAAGATTCCAAAATTAAATTGGTTATTTCTAAAAGTCATAAATTTTGGCTTGGGTTTTTAAAAATTATATCACATCTGTTTCAAAGAAGTGCCATTGCTCAGGTATATCAATGTCACCCATTTATCTGTCTGCAATCCACAAATCCTTACTCTATTTTACAAAAGAATAGTATAGATTTGCTATAAGTGATCTGAAGCTTTAAGGCTATATTACTCTTCTAAAGATATTTATGTTTTATAAGGCAGTCTGAAAACTAATGTTGGATGACTGATATATTAATGTGGAAAAAAAGTATTGTAGTTGCTTTAAATCTAGACATATCTTTCTGTAATTTAAGCACCCTGTCCCGACAGGATATACTAAATGCTTCTGACATTTCTCTCTCTTCTCCCTGATATTCGCAAAAGTATGTGAAAAGTCCTTCCATATTATTTCAAGATAGACTCTTTGAATACTTTCAGCTTTTTTATCACCTAACTTGCTTTTCATCTTTTATCACTTTTCTGAGAAATATATTTTCTTATAGCTCTTAATGGAATTCTGTATTTTGCTACTCACTTTCTCATAAGATAGCATTCCCATCTGAACTTTGATCTAAATA